>OX411779.1:14372221-15843487 GCA_948252455.1 Acleris cristana | reverse complement strand
TAGAAACTAAACGCGTGGACCGATTTTGATGATTCTTATGTCAATCAATTTGTCTTAATCTTGTGAGTGTCACTAAAGATTGATAGTAATCAAAATTCAATATGACGGCAACAAGACGCCATAATATTATGAAAAAGAAAAATTATAAAGTTGACGAATAATGACCAATGGGGTATCATTGAATGTAATTAAATATCATTTTTATGATTATTAATTTTGGATGATCATTAAATTTAGGATTTATAACGATTTAAAGTTGGTTAGCAACAGTCGGGTTTTTTAAAGCTTGCATTATGTTATTGTCTTTACATGGTATTTAAATAAAAACTTTTTAACAAAAAATTGAACCGCCGAAAATAGAAAACTGAAAAGCAAAAAATAAAACAGAGCCTTTTAAGTCTAACTAAGCTCCTACACTAATGTTAATACCTTAATAAATCATTTTGAGTCGGCGCCAAACAAACAAACAAGCCAATTAACTATTTCGTAAAGTAAAATGATGTATGAATGTGATGGTATGTGCTACCTCCTGAGTGGTTTGAAGTCGGTGCCTGCCATGCTTGTTTGTTTGTTTGGCGCCGACTCAAAATGATTTATTAAGGTATTAACATTAGTGTAGGAGCTTAGTTAGACTTAAAAGGCTCTGTTTTATTTTTTGCTTTTCAGTTTTCTATTTTCGGCGGTTCAATTTTTTGTTAAAAAGTTTTTATTTTTCACTTTTCAGTTTCTTTCTCTGTTAATAGATACTTATTCTTTGATTACTTACTTTAACTATTCATTGTTTCGCTACAAAACACAACCGTATCTATACAATCCGTTCCATAAACGAGTCTCGTGAAGTTGCTACCTATGGGAAGAAACCTCCCGATAATGTTGTTCCAAAATATGTGAACAACTGTGGCGGTCTTTTGTCTGAGCTAAAATTAGCTACCGAATCCCGTGTCATGCTTAGAGGTAACATATCACCTATAACATATACCTGTGTGGGCCTCGTCAATGGTGTTTTTTTTTTCTTAGTTAGTGGCTTTCACTCCTTGTTTTAACAAGGTGTATTTCGCCAGTATCGATTTTTAGACAATCGCCATGGACTTATTAGAGAAACAAGTCCATGGATATCACACGCGAGGACAATTGTTCGGTTAAAGAGATTTACTCTGGTGGACTAAACAGAAGCACATGGGGTTAGCTACAACAGCAACATGGGAACAACACTTGATAAAGCTGTAATTGACCTCGGAAAGAAACTTTTTGCCAAGGGGCAGGTTTATGTTGCACTTAGTATAGTTAAACTACTTGAAAGCCACACGATGAGCGAGCTTTAGCAGAAATGCAGAAACTGAGAGGTTTACACACTACACACAATTACGTCGCAATAGATTTGTTACACTTTATTGATTACACGGCTTCCCTCGACAGCCTTCCAACTCCATTATCAAACCCCATCATCAGACCCTCGATGGTAGTCATAATCCGTGCATCATACTTAAGTTAGGTATAAAGTGCTCATTAAGATGCATGAATAAGAGAAATCACGAGGTAGCTGCTGTAATCCATTGAAGAGTTCCCTCATCTGCCTTCCGTCTCAGTTATCAGATCAACATCAAGTCTCCGTCATGTTGTAGTGTCATTAAATTTACATATGTGTGCTAAGTTTGAACATAATCGGTTCACAGATAAAAAATCATGGGTTCAACTATCAATCCCTATATTTCTACCATTGACGGTGGGGGGGGAGTTCCAAATAAAATGGGAGCAATTTCAAAGTATACCCTTATTAAGTGATCTCCTTAATATGTCTGAGTCTCACGGAAGTTTTATGTTTAAAGTATACCCTTATTCCTTAGTTTCCGAACAAATAAGGGCTTCCCTCGACAGCCTTCCAACTCCATCATCAAACCCCATCATCAGACCCTCGATGGTAGTCATAATCCGGGCATCATACATAAGTTAGGTATAAAGTTCTCATTAAGATGCATGAATAAGAGAAATCACGAGGTAGCTGCTGTAATCCGTTGAAGAGTTCCCTCATCTGTCTTCCGTCTCAGTTATCAGATCAACATCAAGTCTCCGTCATGTTGTAGTGTCATTAGAATTACATATGTGTGCTAAGTTTGAACATAATCGGTTCACAGATAAAAATTCATGGGTTCAACTATCAATCCCTATATTTCTACCATTGACGGAGGGGGGGAGTTCCAAATAAAATAGGAGCAATTTCAAAGTATATCCTATCCAATAAAAAAAGAATCATTGAAATCAGACGACTCAGTAAAAAGTTATGTGTGATCATACATAGTAGCCATAGTAGCCATTTGTGGTCTTCATCATCAGTTCCACTTCACCAAATGATACTTTCTGAATAAAAATGCTGGATTTCTTACTAAAAATACTAAAATCGCTATATGTATGCATTTAAAATTTGAAGAGTTCCCTCAATTCCTCATGGATCCCTTCATCAGATTCAGATTTGGTGATAATGGGACCACCTCGGGAGTATTCTCTATCAAACCAAAAAAGAATTTTTAAAATCGGACCGCGCTGTAAAGAGTTATGCGTGATCATACATAAAAAAAAAAAAAATATACGCGTCGACTTGAGAACCTCCTCCGTTTTTTTTCGTCGGTTAAAAAATATAAGTTTTCTGCGTCTGTCTGTCTCTCCGTCTATCTGTATATCTCCTCCTAAACCACGCAACGACGACGACTTTGTTTTCATACTAATATTATATACATCAACATCAACATGTCTAGTATATTTTTTTAATCATATTAGATATAGAGAGCTTTCTTTCTCCCAACAAACTGCGATGCAGTTTGGCAGATACTTAATCTTTTGTAAAATTATTGTTTCTAGATTTAAAAAAAATCGATTTTGATGCAGTTTTCATCATCAGTTATATAATGTTTCAAGTAAGGTTTTTATGTATAATAGATTCTAGTTTATGCACAGGGGTTTCAAAAACAGCTCGTTAAAGTGTAATGTATATTGTTTCTATAGTAAAGCTTGCTAAAACTTCTCTAGTTGTTTCAAGCACCATAATTATGTGATTCCCATCCCTAATATTGTCTCATTACCTCTGCTGTTACATAAATGAGGATAGCAAAGGATGATGGCATTAACGAATGTCAAATTTCATGTCGTAGGAAATTCAACAGGATCAATATGTGCCCAGCCCCGTCCCTAATGACTTTTAATTTGTCAAGACCTTACCCGCCGTCATATTGAAGTGTTTTGCGGTGTGACGCGAAAGCGAGTGCTTAAAATTAAAAATACGTTGTGGGTGAAAATGTTGAGTTATAAATACGTTACCAGAGTTAAAAACTTTACTATTCTACTGACTTTTCTTATTAATATTATAAATACAAAACTAGGTGACTTTAGAGCTGGCCATTTCCCTAAATAAAATAACAAACATCACGTCAATTTACACTTAAATTACAATTATTGGTAACATGTGCAAGTTACAGATAAGGAAGTTTTCAATTCACTACGGGAACGTTTTTAAAAGATGTTCTGAAAAAATCATGCTTATAGAGCTTTTTCATTATTTACTAAGAAATAATTCTAAATTCTGCTAATAGCTAAAGAGCTCAAACGCCACGTGGTCTTTTCTACGTCACAGCTAGTTCCATGTAACGTGGTTACAAACATAATGACGTCATTCCGACCACTAGTCCAAAGCGGGCGTTGCGAACACAGTTTTCGTTTTCAGAAAATTAGTTTTTTTTTTTTACCCTTTTGAGTCAAACCTGTGTGTGAAAAAAATCCTACTGTCAAATCTAGAAGACTTCATTGAACATTGAAATTGTTCTAGTTCTAGACAAACATTACGAGAATTCTTGGAAATTATCCAGAATTTCACAATTTGAGAAGTTTCTCGCCGCTACAAGACTCTATGTTTCTATACCTAACATATGGGCAATGACTATGTCTTGTAACAGTCTAGACGTTTGAAACAAATTAATTTAAACTTTGAAGATATGCTGTTATGGCGCAAACTCACAGAAACAAACATAAATGGCGCGTTAAAGCGTCAATTTAATTTGAAGCTGCTTCACTATGCATTTTAATTTATTACTTGAGTAAAGTTACATTACAGAGTTAAACAGGGTTGCAGACGAAGTAAAATAAAATTTAAAAGATAACATCTTTCTTAGGGTTCCATACTGAAATGTAGTCACACGGGACCCTATTACTAAGTCTACGCTGACGGCCCGTCCATTCGTCCGTCCGTCCGTCCGTCCATCCGTCCTTCCTAACGTTAAAGAGCTGTATTTTTTAACTTTAAGAGATAGCGGATTGTTTTTTTAATATGTGTACTCAAGCCATATTTCTTAAAAATAAAAATAAATAAAGAAAGTTTAAAAACAAACAAGAAACGCTTTTTTTCAACTTATTTTTATTTCTGTTGTATCGTAAAACATACAAACATCAGATCTGGTATGTTTATACTACAAACCTTAAAAAAACCATTAGAAATGCATTTTTTTAGTTTGGTAGAGATTTTTGAAATTGAAATAAATATAATAATTTTTTTTTTTTTTTAATTTAATTATATCGTAATACATTTAATTATAATACAATTAAAAGTTAAAACTAAACTTATTTAAATAAAAATAAAAACTAAGCTACTCAAATATTAAAGACGTAAATAATAATCACCACTATAAAAAGAACAGCCCCTCTAGCAGTTCCGCTCGCGGCATGGTCCCTATGACACTGGCTGCGTTACCTCTCTGGATAGCTAGCCCAATCCTTTGAGAGAGGTAAGCACCAGCTCTAGGATCTCCGGAGGTGTCTATGAGCCGGGATGACAGGGCCTTAATAAAGCTTTTCATATCAGCTGACCAAGGTCCCATGGTCTCCACTGCAAGCGTCACAAATTCATAATTATTTAATAATGATGAATATTTGCGGCGCTTGATGGTTTGGGCCTGATCAGCTGCTGCACCGGCCCGATTACGGGTTGACTGGACGTGGGACAGGGTGAATGTGTCAATACACGTCGCGTCCCACACCAGTGCCTTACCCAGTTTCCACGGCACCAATGTAGCTCTGTCTGGTCGCTTGCCGTCGTCTCTATGCAAGCCTGCTGGTTCCAGGACAGCTGGTGGTAAAGAGGCAGTGGCAAGCGAACGACGGATCACTTTAATTGGTCATCTTTGTCGGTAAAAAAATTATAAAACTCTCCGTCATACTTAAAAAACAAACTAACCAAGATAATGATCAAGAGTTACCAACATGAAATTAAATAACTTCAACATGTACATATCATTTTTCACGTAACTTAACAATCGCGATGTTTAAACAATGTTGAATGAAGCCCCTGCTGCCTTATATTATTTTCTAAAACCTAACATCATCCCGCTTTACATTCTTTT
The DNA here is from genome assembly GCA_948252455.1 of Acleris cristana. Classification (NCBI taxonomy): domain Eukaryota; kingdom Metazoa; phylum Arthropoda; class Insecta; order Lepidoptera; family Tortricidae; genus Acleris; species Acleris cristana. Next base: position 15,838,106 of record OX411779.1, on the reverse strand, counting down.
GTAACAAGTCGACGAGCGCTGACACGTCAATTTGCGCCTCCTCGCTCAACATTATCAACGAAAACAATTCCTTCGCGTACTTTATTAACACGATCCATCATGCCGACGTTTCATTTACATAATTATATGAAATGAATTACGATTAACTACATTTTGTATGTATACAGGGTGATTGGTTATTTGATATATTCCTTTAAGGGCGTAGGAGAAATAAATATCAGGGGACCATGTCACACATATTGACCTAAGCTCTAGGCTTTTTTACAGGTTATAAATACACTTACATAAGTAAATAAAATATACAAGCTTCCGAGAAATGTAAAAGACCTTACTTTGAAACAATTTAAAAAAAAATAATACGCATTGCTATGTGAACTAAACTGTTGTTCAACTAAAGAATTTGTGAATACGAAATTTAGTAATAAGTAATTAAATCCAAGTTTGTTAATATTAGTTAGTGTAGATTAAGGATCTCTTCATTTTGTTGATTTAAAGAACCAACAAAATTCAGATACTAATGTTTGCATGCTTAATCAAGTAAAATATGGAGAACTGCGCTTAGTTTGTAACACCCCATGTAACCCATATTTCGCAAATAAATAATTTCAATACATACTGAAATATAAAGAAAACATTCAAGACTCAGTATAAAATACTCACGCTGATCGCACAAATATAGCCTTGAATCGGGAATCGGGACTGCTAGCTTCATAGGTTGGGTTACTAGCCACTAAGTACCCCTTCACTGAACCATAAGCATGGCTTAGACAGTGGCATTTGGTAAACAGTAACGACAACTGTTTACATCTGTTATAAATGTAACGATGGATGAAATTTAAATAGCCTACTGCAGCAAACATAATATGTACGGCAGAATACATCAAACCTAGACATTTTATTTGCTAACCTATCATTAGTCCAAAATTTCTTATCCCAACTGTTTCATTTGCTTTTCTTCATGTATAATTTCTAACCATTTTCTTTCATTTTGCCAAAGTTTTTAACGACTGCAGAATGCAACTTGCCTTATCCCACAGGTTTTCTAAGAGGCATCTCTAAGCCAGATGGAAGGATATAATCTTAGAGTGTTTCCAGGTCATTCGGGGCGGATCCTTTGCATGTGCGTCACCAGGGAGTCCCAGTACCTCCTCACAGGCTCCGAAGACACCAGCGTCATCGTTTGGGATCTGCACACGCTAGCTGTTAAGGCGAAAATGACGTGAGTAATCTTCTTCAATGTAGTAAAATTATTATTTTTAGCAGTAGAATGACTCGCTCGCAAAATTACCACCTCGTTTGCAGGTAGTAGGTTTGTTTGTAGGTAGGTTAGGTTCGTTAGGTAACTTGAAATGCCCGAAGGACAAATTTCCCAAGAATAGGAGCCCCGCCGTGCGGGGCTTTGATAAGATAGACAAAATAAAAACAGCAATATGGTAATTTTGCGATTCAGACATTTTGAGAAATAGCTTCAAGCGTTGTGGTCATTTTGCGCTTCGATAATTTTGCAACCTAGTCATTCTACCAAACGACAAAAAATCAAATACACTTGGTGCTTTGGGGCTGATTTATCCTTATGATCTGCTCTTACGGTTACATGACTTTCCTGCTTGGCTATTTTTATCAAGCTACATCTTTACCATCCTTTAGTATTCATTATGTGATACCACGAATCCCTCAGTACACAAGTCCAGCTCGCACTTAACTGATTCTTTATTATTCAGTTCCCTATTAATAAAAGCTTAATCTAAAACAAAACGTTTCCTAAACCAGCTTCATTTTCTCATTATGATACAAAAAGTAATTTTGAGGCACGTGTTGCAAAAAACCTTTTAATATTATTGAAGATCCTCCAACAGGTGTCCATTTAGCTAACGATATTGCCTAAAAGCGTTATATTAAAATTCAAAACACGTTCCTCTCTATTTTATTACGGTCTTCGTAATTATTGTAACAGGTTTTATTAACGGCAAGAATTTTGATTTAATGAACTTCAGAATAAGTGTTAAGTTGGGTAATTGAAATTAAAATTGATTAAGTAACCGTTTTAGAGCCGAAAACTTATCGGGTCTTTTTTTTGGAGAGAAAAGAATATAGCAAAAATATACCTGTCATTTAACTTAATGTATGTACATTTTTTCCAGCTGTGCAAATCTAAATAAAATTGTGCGTTGTCTTTAGATGTATAAAGCAAAGTTTCTTCCCGCCGTCTGTCCTATGTGCGCTTAGATCTTTCAAACTACGCAACAGATTTTAATGCGGGTAGTAAATAAATAATTAAATATCAGGGGACTATGTCACACCAATTGCCCTAGTCCCAAAGTCCCAAAAACAAGGCAATAATCAAGGAGCAAACAAAGATATAGTTTATACGCAAAAATCATGGGCACATTCTAATAGGGGTAAAAGAACAATCCCACTTTACTTAAGTACTTACCACTGTAATTTATCATATTTACATCCAAAATGTCACAGATGGAAGGTCAATAGATAGCCCAGATCTCCTATTTCAATCCTTACAGACTTAAGCAAGCTCAGTTTAAGCAGAGCGAGTCAAGTGGCGAGTAAGTTACCCTTCGTCTCGTTTGTTTACTTAGCTCGCTTGACAGCGACTTACTCGCCACTCGACTCGAACGCTTCCTTGCTCTAATGCGATCTAAACTTTGAGGTTCCCAACTACACGGACGGTTCTCCCGCCGCGGGAATCCGCTCGACAATACATAAACAAAACCGCGCAGTGTAGTATGCAGCATGCAACTTCCATATTTAATTGTGTCTAGCGCGGTTAGGGTTACCATCCATACGGATTAGTCCGGACATGTCCGGACTTCGTCCGGCTTTTTAATTTGTCCGGTTTTTTTTTAATTAAATGGAATATGAGTAATAAAACTACACAAGAGTAATGTTTCCATTTTGTGACTAAGAAGTCCGGACTTTTATCGAAATGTCAGGCTTTTTGTCAGGACTTTTCAAATTCTTAATGGTAACCCTAAATGTGGTTCAGAAGCGGATTCCCACGGCGGGAGAACCGCCCGTGTAGTTGGGGCCTAAGATGCAGTAGCATGAAATTATATAAGTATTGAAAAGTGTTATTGTATTCCATTTTTTCATTAGATGTCCCTTTGAAACACTGTAATTTAATTGCATATTTATTGGTGTTAGGTCCTTGTGCAGAATTCGTCCAAATTTTTTCCACCATCTTACCTACCTTACCATAAAGCAGCACTTCGCATTGTTGGTATCAGTGAAATGAATCGTATGTTTTCCGTCTTAGTCCCAGGGTAGGCATAGCATTTGAAGTTTTAAAATGGCCGCAAACCCCACATAGCAGATTTTCAAAAATCGACAAATTGTATAAGATTGACGTAACATGTCAACAGACCGCTGTTGTCAAGTGTCAACTCCATAGATTTCGCGTCGATAGAAAATAGAAACGTTAGAAGCGTTTGCATCTTGGCTAGTCCTATTGCGTTATCGTTCGCTACTGTTTACTGGCTATTGTGTAATTTGGTCTTACCAAGCGTGTCACTGGTACTAAACATCATACCTAAGTTACATAATATTAAATTCAAAAATACTTACCTGTTTGTCTATACAGGGAACACATCGCGCCCGTGCTGTGTGTGGCGGCCATAGTGAATCGATCGCTCGTGATCAGCGGTGGGGAGGACTCGGCAGTCATCGTCGCTTCTCTAGTCGATGGATCACTCGTAAGTTAATCTCTTTCAGCGATAGATGGCGTTGTTATCTAAAATTAAGTTACCTAAAGCTAGCTAAAGTTTGACAGAGAATGTTGCTAGTTATGTATGTACTTATACAATGTAAAGGTCAGCCAACATAATTACTTATCGGTACAGCAAAAGGTCTGCTTGTACAGTCGAGTTCATAAATATGTGTACATTTTAGTACCTTGTCTATTTACTGTCATGTTTAAACTGCCATATATGCATTGTCAGAGCGATTAAAGTGACAAGGTGCAAAAGTGTACACATATTTAATTATGAACTTGACTGTACGTGTCTCGTACATTTCGATCATTTCGACCTTCGCCTAGTCTGAGAAAGGCACCTAAGCATGGATTGTAGTTTAGCAATTTTTTATTAATTTAAGTAGGCGCACAGTTAATACCTTAAGAGTATTTTTAAAATTCGTCAACAATCTGTTACCGCAGTTTGGCGAATAGTGTATTGTAAAAAAATAACTATTTTAGAGAAAATAAATGAAAAAACTTACCATCAGTGGTGTGGAAATGTTGAAAGTGCGAAACATTCCAGCATTTCCTTTAAACCTGTGGATCCTAGCCAACTTTCTGATGGTCGACATTTATGCTGAAAAACAAATTTAATTCTGAGTTCCTCTTTCGAACATAGTTGTTTAATATTAGCTTAAAAACTTAATACAGAATCTACTACTGCAGTAAAATCCGCACTTTTTTAAAATGATACATTATTAAAGTTCAGTTTCAGCATTTATGTCCAATGTTATAATGCTTGCTTGAGTTATTTAACATATTTCTATTGCAATATTTCCCGTTAAATTCAAGCTTCATCATTAATCATCAAGCAGCAGTGTATTGAAAGTAATTCCTACATTATTGACATAGATTGATAGTATTGGATTTACGATTTGTTTTAGGTGACATTATTAAAACCAAACTTCGTTTTATATTCCTATCCACTGGGTCGGTAGTAAAACGAAAACAAATTACTTTAATTGTATCGATATAATATTCATCGATATCGAATCACAAGCAGGTGACCCGAGAATTCCAACATCACTACATAGTATAAAACAAAGTCGCTTCCCGCTGTCTGTCTGTCTGTCCCTATGTATGCTTAGATCTCTAAAACTACGCAACGGATTTTGATGCGGTTTTTTTTAATAGATAGAGTAATTCAAGAGTAAGGTTTTTATGTACATTTGATTTTGGATTATGTACGGGTGTTACAGAAAACTCATATTTACCGAAGCGAAGCGAGGGCGGGTCGCTAGTATTATTATAATTACCATCTATTAACGACTTGTGACATTCAAATATTTTTTATATTACAATGTAAGGGTGCGGCTCCACTGAGGCGGAGACGAGCGGAGCAGAGTGGAGCTGTGCCAATATTAACCAATAGAATCAAAACTAACGTGTGCAAGGCGCGCTCGACGTGACCGCATGCGCCTTCTATTGGTTAATATTGGCACAGCTCCGCTCCGCTCCGCTCGTCTCCGCCTCAGTGGAGCCGCACCCTAACATTTCGTTAAGTGTAAAAAGTAAAGTTTAATGCAAACTATGACAAAGCAAATCTAACTAACGGACTCTGACTCCTTAAACACTTTACTTCATTTTCCTTAAACTCATGATGTCCGAATTCAAAGAGACCAATCTCTTAAAAGTTTTATATTTATACATTACAACCGTTAATTTCCTCTTTGTCGAGTTCTTGAAACTTTCCAACTGCTAATTAAGCTCGCATTCAAAGGATAATGTTGGATATTAGCACTCAGCTGAGCTTAATACTTAATGGCATTTTCTATTTGTTAATGGGCTGTCTTGATTGTGTTTGCTTTTGAGTTTCTTAATGTAATCACTGAACTCGATTGTTAACTAAAACTGATTTATTTAAATCAACTATTACGTTATTAAATCAAAGTAAAATACGCGTATCTTTTATATTAAACTTGGCTCAGGTGGTAGCTAAATTACTTTTAAAGGTTTTGTAATTTCGTGCGAAAAGCAATAGCAAGTCATTTCGGGCATGTTGGAGAAATCGTTAATCATCGGCGTCATAATAATGGCCTTTTTGTGCTTAGTTTGCGAAGGGCTTTTTAATACTTCGTTCGGAAACGACAAAAATATGATTAAGATAAAGTAACTTGAACTAAATGTACTGTTTTCAAGTTTCACAAATCGTTAAACGATATGAAATCACAACTTTATTTGTTTAGCTAGTTTATCGGTCCGAAAATAGAAACTGTTGGAAACATCATATTTGTTTATTGAAAATCCTTTTTGATTTGATCTTTATAAAAAATTCATCACCTCATAATTAAAACCTATTTTATTATTATCCCATAAGTACCTACTAGCATAAAACCGAACGAACTTATTTATATAATATTGTCCCGTGATTCTTATTTATTATTATACCTAGGTAACAAAACTCGACCATCACCGTGGCTCCGTAACCGGCGTGAAAGTCCTCCAGGATGGCGAGATCCTGGTCACCTGCTCGCAAGACGGGACGGTCTGCACGTGGAACGTGGAGAACTTCACTCTCCTGAGCACTGTCACGCCAGGCGTGCCTGTTCACGCCATGCAAGTGACGGATGACAACGTGTTCCTCGTCACGCTTCAGGGAGACAACGAGCTTCATGTGAGGACGCTTATCACGGGGACGTACCTGCATATGCTGAAGAGGCATAAGCAGAAGGTAAGTGGAAACGAGGAGGTTGATAAGAAAGCTGTGTCGTTTATTGTATGTTTAGTTCACAATTTGTTAATAGATTTTAGAACAAGTTCCGATGGTCACAAAAATAAAAAAAATGCTTTATGTTACCTACTGCAAGGATAGGTAGCTAAAATATATATCTAAAACAAGTAAAGCTTGTGCTCATTCAAAATAAATTGATGAGATGCTTTTGAATTGCCTCATCTCTTCAGCGTGGCGTGTTGGATAAAAGATGAGTTCATCAAAATTTTTAATAAGCCTTAAAAATACTGCAGCCAGAAATTTATGTGGGTAAATATTTCAAATTCACCCCCAGATTAGGGAGAAGCGTTACAACTAATTAATTAAAGAGCCGCCGTTATCTGCAAAGGTCAGGAGCGCTGATATTTCAGACAAAGCCCGGTGAACAAAGTAGGTTCAGTTTAATCAAATAAGCCGCGGTTTGCGAGATGAAGCAATTATTCCAAGCGCTACGCTCGCGAGCCGAGCGGTTACACAGCGAAACAAACATTTCAAATTATACCAAGTCATTTTTATACCGCTTCCGAGGTATTTTGTTCAAAACCCCTTTCATATTTGCCTGCGGTTAAAAATTCAAGTATGAGTTTCAATGGTTTTCTTAAGAGATTTTGCTAATTGATGCATTTATTTAGTTTTATTGCTGATTTCGTTCGCAAAGGCACAAACAAAACTTAAACTCATGTCCAGTTGGACTACTCGTCCAACTCGGTGCTTTACCTACTAACATTTACAATGCTTTACAAACTTTAAATTCTATCAATCAAAGTCCAAGTTTCAGCCATAGTTTAGGTCAAACTAGGTTTATCTTGTCCCTCAAAAGGTCCACCGACCTCAAACTTTATCCTCAGTCCTCACTGCCCAACAATCACACCCCAAAAGTTACAAATTACCTCAGACTATAAATTCACTATTAACTTGAGTCATTTGTCACCTCCGCAATGCTTCTACATTTAAACTTCATCCCCTTTAACCAAGGTTGTTTCTCACAGTTAATGATCCAGTGAGATATGCTTTTTAGAGGATCCAGTTGAAATACTAACTTCGGTAACCGACCAACTTTTAAATTGAATGCATCTCCGTAATGGCAGATGTTTATAAACTGGTAAAGTGAAATGACTGCAATATCTCGCAACTGATATGTTACTTACCCGTATTTCGTACTTGTATTTTGCTTTGAAGATTGTTCCTTCATGACGTTTTATTGTAACTGCTATAAAAATAGTCTAGAATTGAGGGGTAAATGTACTGTAACTGCTGCAACGACTACTAAATAAAGCATGAGAAAATAATAGACGTGGTAAACGTAAACTGCCATAAATTTTGATACATTTCTACAGTTAGTACAGTTTCATGCACAAAATCGTATGTTTGACCACGGCGAGCTAATCAGGATGAGTAAATTTAAGGTTAGTTTGACTTACGGTCATCTTCTATATATATAAAAGGCAAAACTGACTGACTGACATATCAATTATCAACGGACAGCCGAAACTACTGTACCTAGAAACTTGAAATTTGGTACAGGGGTTCCTTTCATGACGTAAGTGAGCATTAAGAAAGGATTTTCCGAAAATCGACCCCCAACGGGAAGAAATGGGGGGAGTAGCGGGAAACTAATTCTACGCGTACGAAGTCGCGGGCGTCCTCTAGTTAAATATAAAAATTATCGATCGAATATCGCAATCGAAGTCTCAACAGGGTAATGAAATGAGTGTATAATGAGGAGAATTTTACGTACGATATTGTGTATTGTGTAACAAATCACACGTACTGTGTTGTGTAATTTGTTACATAATCCTTAGGTAAGTACTACTCTTATCATCATATTTTTTCTTATGCTTTTGTTCCCAAAAATGTATATATTATAATACGTTCATTAAAATATATATACACCTAGGTCGGTTGTCTATTAGGAACCTAGACAACCGTGCATAAAGGTGGAACTCCTAAATTTTTAAACCTCACTGTTTTTTATAGAAATGCGACTCGTCTTATTCACAATAAGTTTATACGGTCACGAGTGTTAATTTGGAACCCATTTTAAGAATAATATGCTTGAAGTCGTCAATGTCATTAGAGATGTCAAGTCATTTGTAACTTTTAGGAAACTGAACCTTATTGTTGTATAATTTCAGATTGACTTTGGACCTAAGGTGGGTACCAAATTAAATCTCGTGACTGTACTTCATTATTTTCGTATCGTGGGTCTTTTAAAAGGCTATAGCAAAACCTATTATCTTCTTTACGACGATTATCGACGATGTTGTTAAGATGATATCTGGCTTGAAGAACAAAGTAACATCCGAAAGGATCACCGCGTTTGTTAACTTTTCCGCTCGAAGTAATTGAAGGGTCTACAAATTGCCTTAGCCCTTAGTTATCCTCGGCTAGTGCCAATAAAACACAGCTGATTCGCTGTAAGAGGCTGTAGAGCTCAGCCTTATTGCATTACTGGAACATCCTGCTAACTATAGGGGTTGAAACATCTATCAATACTTTGGAACGTACATACCTAGTTTTACTTTACCCTTCTTAACATCATGAGAGAGTAAAGAGTATTTCAAAAGACATTTCATTTTTAGTGTAAACGAGTCAAGTTGTATCTTTTTTTTAATTCAAAAATGTACATTATGCTTAAATTCAAATAAAACCGATGACCAGATTATTTTTCTCCAAAAAAATTGAACATAAACTCACATCATTTATTTGACAGTCATATAAGAGCTTACCGGTTTATTAAATAGACATCAAACGCTATTTTCCGAAAAAGCATGGATGTATCATTTCATCGAATTTTATTACATCCAACGCTATTTTCCGCTAAAACCATGATATTTGAAGGATACCTTAAACATTAATTACGTACAGTGCGATAGCCTTTAGAAGGTGCTTCGGGTTTGTACTTGTCTCTCACTCGCCTCTATTACGCTCCTATTAGCGCGCGAGAGAAGAATACAAACCCGAAGCATCTTCTAAGTGCTCACAGACTGTAGGTTAGGTTAGACTTGTGAGTACCATTAAAGTCATGCGGCGAGAAACGCCTTTCGATGAAATTAAAACTTTGCGTCATGATAAACTCGTCAAAATGTGCTTTGATAAAATGATAGGTACCCAGCAAAAAGCATTCGTCTTTTGTCCTAACAAAACCTGTTATCGTCCAGGTGAAATGTTTCTGCGTGGCCCACGACTCGTCCCGCGCGGCGATAGGCTGCGCGGACCAGCGAGTCTACGTGTACAGCCTGCACACCGCTCAGCTGCTGAAGACTCTGGCGGTAGCACATGACCTGGCCGCGTTGGCCATTGCTGATAAAGACCACTTCCTTCTGGCAGCTGGTGAGGATTCTTAGAAAAGAGAAGCTATTAAGAATTGTAGCGTATAACTTAGAAGCAATTCATTTCAAGTTTGATTTTGGAGTGTAGAAATTCAGAACAAAATTGAACCAAACACGTAACATACTGGTCTACGATTAAATGTTAGCTAAAGTAAAGCACTCTTAATAATTTCTTTCTTAAATGTTTTGTCTTTTAGTTACAATATTATCAGCAGAGATCGGAATAGGCAGAGCTAATTTGCCTAAACTTGACGCATATTCATTCATGCGTGAGTGAGAAGGGAATACATTATTGAATGAACATGCATCAAGTTTAGGCAAATTAGCTCTGCCTATTCCGATCTCTGATTATCAGCTTTTAAATAGTTAAAAAAAACAATTCGAAAGAGTTCTTCATTTGAACAAAAATTGTATTATGTTACCAAAAGTAATTACTCCCTTGTCAGATTCTACTACCGAATTACTTTATCGTTTGTTTCACAGGTGGGAACAGAGTGACAATATATTCATTCCACACAGAAGATAATCTTACCAACTTCCGACCAACAAAGCAACTAAAGAGGCGGCAAACCAAATCAAAAACTAATATCAGCTTATTACAGGTACGTATTTCTCCTTTGTAAACTAGATTAAATCGAATCATAAAACATTCTAATTAAATGTTTCATCATCAGCCAATTTCAGACCTTAAACAATTCCAAAAAAAATTCAACGCTCAAAGTACAAGATTAACTCTCAGCTGATTTTCAGCCTACCCAAGCATGTTCAAATAGTGATTGATTAACGTAAACCAACTTTAATCATTTCTCCTTTGTTTTATTATTGAACCAAGATAAATAAAGCCAGCGAAGTAAATAAGTCTACAGAATTTCAATTTGGAAGTACCGTACTGGAAAATTGTGGTTGCTCATTATAAAAGTTTTCCGCAAAAGAAGGGTTAATAAGTTTTCCGTCCTTGTTTGTGCTTTAACGCTGCTCTTCAAAGCGAAATCAACTTTATCATAAAAGTCCTCGCTTTGTGGGCCCTTCTTTTATTTACCATAACCGGTTTAGTATACGGTAACGTCTAAAACTATGCTCTTGTCAAGAATATAAAGTTAGGGATGTTTTGGAGATTCGAGTCCGATCCTTGATTTGTTTCGTGGGTGTTTATACATAAAAAAAGGGCACTTAGTTAAAGACTAAAATTAACAAAGGTAACTTTCTCATAACGTCAGGACAATTAGCCATTCTATTGCTCAACTATCCGTACTGTAATAATTGTATACCGTAAAATGTGCCTACTTTGCTCCCCCACGGGTAATTATGCTCCATGGTTATATTGAGGTAATCTGTATTGTAAATCATTCTATTGCTTTCATTCACTGCGTGGCTGGATGTATACATGGATTCTTTTTAGAAAATTTGTCATCAACCATAACTAATAAGTAACAAACGAAATAGTTACTATGCGTAGATTAGGGGGTAATGTATCAAATAAGTAATTATAATACAAGTGTCCTAAGTTAGTCATTACTTCAAAACGCGTGTATTTAGAGCAAGTGTTCTGAAAAAGTTTTTTTCGTTTCCACCAGGCAGAACAAAGCGAGCTGATCCCAATCAGCTGTTTAGAAGTATCCAGGGACGGCCAACTGGCCGCCAGCGGGTGCGCCCGCGGCCTGGTCCGCGTCTGGCAACTGTCCACCCACCGGCTCCAAGCTACTCTCAACGGCCACATGGGCCATGTCACCTGTGTCACCTTCTCACCGAACAATCTCTTGGTGCTGAGTGGATCCGAAGACAGGACCATTGTCGTGTGGCAGTTGGCTGATAATTCGGCGACCTTGACTTATAAGGTAACCTATAACTGAGATTACAGGCGCCAGTTCATCATCATCACTAACAACATCAGCATCAGACTACATTTTAACTAGTTCAATAAGATATGAGATATCATAAATCATCAATTACTAATTAATTAAGTAACTATCTATATTTTTACCCGGTGTCACTTTAATTATAGTATTTTAACAAGCCTATCAGAGCTCTAAAGATATTTAAAGACCAGGGACAGTGCGAAAGTTTAAGTCCTTTTTAACCACAAATACGTGTGAATATCCTGAAGCTTAAAACAATCTAGTACCTCTCTTCAAAAGTCTTTCAGGTTCGTATAAAATCTGGCAGACTCGCATTATAAAAAATGAGAGCGAGCGAGAGAGGAGTACAAACCCGAAGGTTGTTTTGTGTTATCGGACTGTAGGTGAAGTTGCCTTAGTTAACTCCAATCAAATTATACTCATAGCTACTTTACTTCCAGGGTCACACAGCTGCGCTACAGTCTCTTCTAATGATGTCGGACAACCGACGCGCGATGTCTGGCGACCGCGCCCGCAATGTTCACGTGTGGCTTGTGGACTCCGGCATCGTCCTACATTCCACCAACGGCCCTGCGGCTAGCATGGAAGTCACCCTCAACATGAAGTTTGCGGTAAGAATGCTCATAGCTATGTTCTCTTCTCCTCGGCATTAACCACCCTCCAATCCCTCTTGACGATATCCAACCACCATTGTGTGTTGTCCGGCGACCACCTCCTACATTCCACCAACGGCACTTCTGCTAGCAATGCTAGCATGGAACCCACAACATCAAGTACGCGGTAAGTATGCTCAAAGCTACTCTCTTCCATTTTCATTCTTAATAATGTGAATTTCTCAGTACTTTAATACAAGCATTTGGGGAGATTGATGGAGATTGGTTGACCAAATCTATCCGTATTCTAAATATTGGGAAAGAGCACTAAATGTTTTTGCTAGGAAGAACGAGTTTTTACACTAGGGATACTAGAAAATATATTTATGGGTCAAGCTTTGTACAAGAATGTAAATGTAAAAATGAATCTCGTTATCATGTTGTACATTTTGATATTCAATTACGTTAATTATCCTTCAGTCACTGGGTGATGGTGTATCTTAATTTTATTGGCTTAACTATTCCAACACTAAGTCCTAACTAATAAAGGGTTATAACATTAATTTCAGGACTTAGTATAATGTCTAAAGTTAGATAGGTTATAGAGTACTGTTATTACCTTCTGGTTGTCAGCTTCAATAATCATAATATCATTTATTTATAAATCAAAAAATAATCCACAACAAGCTTCTTCAAATGTGTATCAAGAATCATCAGCAACATGGTTGGTCAAGAATTTACTTACAAACTTTGTACTAGGTATAACATCAGGTTTTACCTAAAATAGCAAACAAGAAAAATTAATTAAATTAGTAAGGATAAATATGTAAAATAACACTCATTTCATTAGAATACGTCTACGTCATGTCACTTTAAATCGTTAATTCCGCCGCCAAAAGTCCCTAAACGAGAAACTAATGCCAAACTTTTACCCGAAAACACGGTATATCACTTAGGCCTACCAAATGACGAAAACTTTACCGAATATAACTTAGCTTTTAGGGTTCGGATCTGTCGATTGTTGCAAAGTCTAATGTTTGGCTTCTGACTTTAATTGTCATCTATAAATAACATATTTCCTATTTGATATAGTTTATGACTGTCAGGCAGGTCAAAATATTACTTGGACTTAATTATAATTGGGTTATTTTGTAAAGTGGCCTTATGCAGTTGAATAGCTGCTTAAGATACCCGACTTCGATAGAGGAGGAAGCCGGGTTATGTATTATCACTAGGGCTAAGACTTTTGGTGGCATATCGTGGTTCTAGAATCCATGGAATTGCTATTTCCTAATTTAATTGTAATTATGATGAAAGTCGTATGTATTATAAATAAATAGGAAATAGCGACTCCATGGACTCTAATTATAACCTGACCATGCATGAATACCCACTAAAACGCCCTCGGTGCGTTTGGGCAGCTCTCGAACCTTCAAATCTATACTTTGAATTAGGTACTAACTTTTTTAAAGTAAAAAGTATATTTAGGTTTCATAACCAAAGAGATCAAATGTATTGCTGTTTAAATTTTTCCATATCTAGGAAAAACTTCCCCTTCAAACAGTCCCATGTCTTGCAAAATGCTCACTGCTGACAAAATGATTTCTTTACATCAATATCACCAGGTCTTATCCGACGGTGACAACTCAGTCCGTATCTGGGCCCTGACCGGGGTCGACAGCGGCGACGAGCGCCGGTCGGTCTCCCACGCCGAGCGAGTCACGTGTTTCGCCGTCACAGCTGACCTGCAACATGTCGTGACAGGCTCCATGGACATGTCGCTCAAAGTCTGGAAGCTGGATGGAGGAAAACTGTCACAGGTAAGGGTTTGAAACTAACCACCAATTCAATTTAGGTTTGAAACTGATCGTGCGTTTTGCTGCACCAATAAATACCGAAGCGTGAGAAAGATGCAGAAGCCTCTACAAGGCTGAAAGGATGAACCGATTTGGACACACGAGGCGTCGCTAGATTCGTCTCAGCGTCGTTAGTGTCCCTGAGAAATTATTTGTTTTAATTTCGAAATGGTGGAATTATTATGTAGATGACAATATCAAAATTTACAGTTAGGTTTTGAAGCTTGTTCTGAAGCCTTGTATACTGGGAGGTGTACCACCTCATAATGGCTATTCCAACTTTCTAACTTTTTCATTCCCAAAGTAGTTCGCTTTCTACAATATTTTTTCATTCATAAAACGTCCTCTTTCCTAAGTCATCGTTTACTTCCTAAAGAGTCCATTCCCTATTCGTCAACTTCCAGTTCAGTCTACGCTCACTTCCTACTCAGACTATTCCTAATTTGTCTACTTATATGTATAAAAATAATTATAAAAAAAACATCATAATACCTCGCCGTGGGTGCATTTTGATTGTCCTAATTATAGTAGTAGGGTATCAAGAGAAGGGCAAATCAAACTGGACGTGGGTATACCCCCAATTTAATTTGCTTACACATAACCAATATGCCCTCGGTAATTAAGGCTAATATTCAATAGGTCCTGGTTGGCCACTCGGACATAGTGACCTGTGTGGCAGTGGCCATCACGAACAAGACGCAAGTGGTGTCAGGGTCCTGGGACTGCAACCTCATCGTGTGGGACATGAACACCGGCTCCGACCTTCATCTGCTCTCAGGACATTTGGGCAAGGTCACCTGTGTCAAGGTCACGGGGGATGGATCTATCGCGGTTTCTAGTAAGTGTTTGTTTGTGTCAAATTATTTGATGAACAAGTTTCTATGGTATTTTATGCAGTTTAACTTAAATCAATATTTCCTTTTGTTATATGACCGAGTTAACTGGGAATTCATATGCCTGCTCTATACAAGCTATTGAAGCATTGGGAACGGGACGACAAACTCTAATTACTTCATGTAACCTATCATCTCTGACAACTTTCCTTCTCTATCTTCGTTGATATTTTTGAAATATAAATCTCGGGCAACAGAGATTAATTTTATAAAAATACACTCTTTTACACCTCCATAATGACAATCTAGTCCAATATTTTATAATTTGGCTACTTATTACATGTGCAAATATAAACCATGAAGATTATACCCGATGACAAACATAGGGTTCTGAACAGATCCTGAGTAAGATGCCTATCTCAAGACGTATTAGAAATGTCAGTTCTATGACGGTCTTTGTCTTGAGTCTGCCATCTCACTCAGGATTCAGATTATTTTGACACATCAAATAAAAGGTAGCTGATTTGACCTGTGTGTTATCTGGATAGGTGCAGAAGACAAGACGCTGATAATCTGGGAGACGAAGCGCGGGCTGGCGCTGACGTCACTGGCGCTGCACGTGCCGGTGCTCGGGCTACAGATCACCAGCGACTGCGCGCGCATCGTCATACACCTGCTTGACAGAGGTACCTTCAGGACAGCATTGTTCAGTAGTTTTGATACACGGCAGTATTCAGCGAATTTTGAAGAAAAAGCCGAGCAAACATTGCAATGCATTGTATCTTCCACTCTCGTAAATTTTCCATAATATTACAATGTCATGAAATCTTTTGGTTATTTAAAACAACTTCAAAGTTAAAGCTAGAGACTGTCTATAATCCAGTACCTTTTCAGACGCAACTCGTCAAATGTCAAACTTGGTTTTACTGGCACACGAGAATTGGCCCATTTTTACATTTTATATTTTTTATCAGATACATATTAGGTAAAATGGGTAGATAGGTATAAAAGGTACAAAAAAGTTGAATTTAAATTCGTTCTACTTGTTACAAAAACATTCTGAATGAGACACTACATTCCAAAGTAAAGTTTTTTACCCGTCTCTGTTATCAACAGGTTGCCTGCCCATAATATGCCTGCACAACACCCCTGCTACCTACGTGAAGATTCCTACGTATGCCGCCCCTACCAAAGATATTGATGGTAAACTATATATGATGTTGGTTATGGTCGACTCATTGTTGTTTTCTTAAGAGATATTTAATTTTAAATCGTCAGGTGCTTATTTTTTTGTATTCTAATCTTACTTTTAAGCCCTCTGGCACAAAACATATTTAAGTACTGCCATTATCATGATGATAATTTCAACTTTTATCACAGAATTAAGGCCACTAGCTCCGAAGAGACCAATGCGCCGGCTCCTCAAGAAGGAGGTGTCCCTCGACACCTACACGTGGCAGAAGAAATACGGCCACCTCACCTCCGCCGCTATGATGGCGCAAGTCGACGAAAGGCTCAAAAGAAGGTAAGACTTGTCCGCGATAAGCATACTTTTTGAACTCTAACATTTTTCGAGTAAAATCGAGTGGACTAGGACTAGAATATCTTTTTATCAAACGAGAGTACTCTATTGTTTTAGTGAGAGCTAAGCAACTAAAAGCATATTACTTTTAGCATATTCTGAATATATGTAACAAAGGTTTGGGTTTGGTGTAATTGTGTGACTGCCACATAATCATCCATGGTGGAAATATGATGACTATAATATTGGTAAAAATCAAAGTTTGGCAAGTAAAATAAACAAGTGTCGCTATCATAAGTGCTAACACGGATGATAATTATATTTTTTGGATCCTAAACCGGACTAGACAAGACAATTTGTACCTATTCTGCGAAAAATAATGATTGTGGAAATTGACTGAAAATTTATTGAGTAATCAATAGACGAACGCACCTTTAGGTTCTAATAAGCACTTTGATTTCTGCAATTGTAAAAGTTTGCTAAATGCAACTTGGTTTATCTTCATTGAAATAGCACTACAATCACATCATAATGCGTTTTATTACGACTAACAAAGTTGCGCTCATGTTCATGGAATTAAAACGTGGACTCAAAATATTGCAGCTGAAACAGTGCCTGATTACATGACTATGTATGTAATTAGGGATCGTGTAGTCACACAAACGAACCTCTATTGTTGCGTGCGTTTTCGTGATAATGCTATATTTTGAGTCCACATTGGAATGCAATATTTAAATCCTTTATTAGTAGCAACTTACAGTATGTTTATGAGTACCTATGTTGAATTGTTGAATAGCGAGACGATGTTTTACACTCATCTTAGACTAATATATTTGTCGTTCCAGAGACCCGTTTCTCAAAAAGGATTAGTGTAATAATATAAGTGTTTTGTCTCATTTTGTAGTTTTATTTACGAGACAAAACACTGATATTATTAGACCAATATGCTTTGAGAAATGGGCCCCATACAAAGATACTAATAATAAACAAATGCAATGACATTATTAATTTAGACACACTGTAGTGTAACTATCTAACTTCTGCCTGTAAATATCCAAGATGTAGAAATCATTTTTTTCTTTAAAAAAAGATTGAATTGCATGAGCTCAGACCTGAACAGGTAATTTCACTCTCGAAATGCAAATTGCCAGCATTAAAAGTTACTAACGCTCCTAATAACAGCCTACTTCTAAGAGATAAAACATCTTAGTACACTTCTTAGTAATTTTATACTTATTCTCGTCCAAAAGTTTTGTTGTTAATATTTGAAATGCGAAGTTGGTCAAAGTTCGACAGAATATTTAAGACTTTGCATATTTGACTGATAACATCATTTTATTTTGTGTTTAGAAGTAATTTAATTTAGCAGTAACAAGAATATTGAAGCTTTGTGGATGTTTTACCTTTGAGAGCAAAAGTAAAGCGATTATTGTTAAACGATATAATCAAATTAATAAGTCTTTGGTCATTCATTGTTATTTCTGTACATGAAAATTAATTGTGAAACAAAATGTACTTTGTGTATATTTGCACCCGCACATACTAATAACTAAACGAATGTTTTGAAACTTTCTTTTATCTCTTGGAAGGGCGCCATATTATTTTGTAAAATTCTACCAACATTCAATTATTTCTAGGTTTTCCGTATCCGCTTCCATGGAGGAAATCTCTAAAATACAAGAAGCGAAAAACAAGGACTTGGGCTCACAGGTAAAGTTCTCTAGCAGGAAAATATAATAATATAAAAACGTAGTAATACGCAAGGCAATTAAATTGAGTAGCCGTTACAATATTTTAAAACGTCACTGTTGGCTCTGATACTTTATTTTAAGACTTTAGACCTCTTGTGAAGCAAAGGTAATATTTATTTGCAATGTTTGTCTTTGTTTAAGACAGCTATTGCGTAAAAGCCTAACGCATACACTCGCTCGTAAGCTGCTGCTAACGAGCATTAGGTGGTTATCCGCGATTGCACGTTAATGAACGTTCGTAACAGTGATCTCCATTTAGGAAGCGCTCGAAGACTCGGACATGAAGTGAAACCGCTTATAAACTGCTTACAGAATAGAGTAAATTTTTTATAGAAATACTTGGTATTGTTTGGTAAGAGGAAATTGGAAAGAGATGAAATGGAAGGTCTTAGGTTGTCGTGTTATGGCCATGTCATGAGGAGGGATGAAAGTCATGTTACGAGAAGAGTTCTGAGTATGAATTTGGAGGATTATAAAGAAAGAGGAAGACCTAAAAAGAGATGGATGGATTGTGTGGAGAGTGATATTAGAAAGAAGGGTGTGAACGCTGAAATGACGGCTAACAGGGATGTGTGGAAGGAAAAAATATGCTGCGCCGACCCCAGATGATTGGGATAAAGGCAAGAAGATGATGATGATGATGATTTGGTATTGTTTGGTGTAGGTGAGCCTGGGGCCGGAGGAGGCGGCCATCGCGCAGTCGCAGCACTTCGACCAGCTGGAGGCGCTCTGGAACAAGGTGTCTCCACCACGCCGCCGCTCCAACAAGGTAACTCAACATCCACTCTCAATGACACACAATTAGATCCAGTACATGGATCCTAGATATTTCTCATCGGTTATTTAACAAGGTAACTCAATATACATATAGGTACTAACAATATGACAAATACACTATTAGGTCCTATGTCCTAGATATATCCCGTTGGCGCTCTAGTAAGAAACTCAACATTAATCATTAACATGATACACTATTAGGTCCTTGAAATATGTCGATATTTCCCGTCGACACTCTAACAAGGAGATTCTACTTCAACCATCATCCAGTCATTACAAAACTGTCCATGTTAAAACGTACAGGGCCGAGATTCTACACGGTAAAATCTTGCTTTTAACGTGTTTTCGTTTTTTTTTTAACTTGTTTGCTATTGCAGTCGAATAATAAAGAGCTATCAAAACCTTTACAATAAGATAACACATCAAAGGCAATTTGGTAGGTAACCCAGTAGAATAGAGGCCCAGGCATGTTCAAATATCTGTGGATGTATCACAGATATGTCCACTGTCTCTATACTATACATAATGTCTTCAACGTCGGAATTGCAACACCGAATGTCACTTAACGTCAATCATGATCAGTAGCATTACGTTAACACTACCTTGTCTTACTTTACATGTATACCAGTAACTAGATACAATATCTACTGTTGCAGCGGATAACACCCACTTTTAAATTTACTATCGGGAAAACAGGGTTTTATTTACATTAAATTAAAAATAATAGCATTTGGACACACTCTTTACTTTAGGCTTTAAACTACTCAACAAATTTAAATACGACATGAATCACAAAAACAAGTACTCATTTTATTTTATTTTACTCCTTGTGAATAATAATGAGGCCGTTATTTTTAATACAATTTTCATTACTTTTGATTGAAGGCAGCAATCCGCTGACACAAAAACGTTGATTCGCCAAACGGCATTCCCCTTTCCGACTTCTTTTGAAGCTAACTACATTGCAGACTCGTCCAATTTCTTTCCCCAATGGTTATTTATTTGAGTGGTCGCGAGCTTGCTCATTAGTGTACTTGTACGAGGGCTTAATTTTAGCCTAAGGAAGAGTGCAGATGTTTTCAAACCAGCATTCAGATTGGGCGGAGTAGTTCAACTCTCTTTCAAAACTCCTAAGATAAAGATAAAAAAGATAAAAGACATTTATTTAGTAAGTAGGCCGCACGGGCACTTTTACACGTCAGGAGTCTACCAGCGCTTCCCAAGAGGAGACCACTGCCGAGAAGAAACGCCGCAAGAAACTCAGCAGTCAGTCATTTTTTTAACCATATTTCTTATTACAATGATACAACTTAGTCTAGTATTATATAAAGCTATAAATATTAATTTAAATATAATATCAAATATCATGCGTAGTTCAGCAGGAAAACATGGCAAAAATATTAGGAGAGATATAGACGGAGAAAAAGGCAAAAACAAAAAAATAAATAATAAACAAAGTTTCGACATGTTTTCCTACATCAACAGTGTCCCCTAGACAAGATAAAGGTTTTACATTTGAACAAATTATTATTGACTAAGTTTCGAGTTTAGGCCATGCATTTTTGTCTGCTAGATAATCCTCGACCCTATAATACGCTTTAGACATTAACGACTTTTTCAAGTAATTTTTAAGTGCTGAAAAGGGTAACTTTAAAACTACGTCAGGTAATTTATTATAGAAATGAATGCATTGACCAACAAATGATTTATATACTTTACGGACACGGAATTTTCGAATAGCGATTTTATTTTTATTTCTAGTATTTAAATTATGTATATCAGAATTTTTGGTGAACAAATCTAAATTCTTAATAACATAAATAATATTCTCATAAATAAATTGAGACGCTACAGTTAAGATATTAATTTCTTTAAAAAGTTCTCTTAAGGAGTCACGTGAATTTAAGTTGTAAATAGAACGAATGGCCCTTTTTTGTATCACAAATATAGTTTGTATGTCAGCTGCCTTACCCCAAACCAGAATACCGTACGACATAACACTATGGAAATAAGTATAATAAACTAAGCGAGCTGTCTCAACATTAGTTAGTTGTCTAATTTTCCTAACGGCGTAAGCGGCCGAACTTAGTTTACCTGCCAGTACAGCTATATGGGGACTCCATTGCAATTTTTGATCTATTGTTATGCCTAGGAAAACTGCCTTATCTACCATTTGCAGACACTCGTCATTTAGAAAAATACTTGAATCTACCGATTTAACATTAGGCAAAGCGAACCTAACACATTTAGTTTTCTTAGCATTTAGTAGCAAATTGTTGGTAGTAAACCAATTAAGTACTTTATCTAGTGTGGCGTTTATCCTACTGTAGTCTACGGATTTTCTATCTACCTTGAAAATAAGTGAAGTATCATCAGCAAAAAGTACAATGTCACAAAGTTTATGTACTGTTGGTGGTAAGTCATTTATATAAACCAAAAATAAAAAAGGACCTAAAATAGAGCCTTGAGGCACTCCTATTTTTACTGTAGCTCCAACAGATTGCGTTTTGTTTACAACAACTGTTTGAGTTCTATCACTTAGATAAGAAGACATAAGATTTAAAGCTTTATTGGACAATCCATAATGTTCTAATTTTAAAATAAGGGTCGCGTGATCTACGCAATCAAATGCTTTAGAAAGATCACAAAATATTCCTACTGCATCGCAAGATGTCTCCCAACTGTTATATATATATTTAACGAGTACAGATGCCGCATCAATTGTTGATCGACCTCTGGTAAAGCCGAACTGGTTATTGCTAAGTAGTTTATTTCTATTAAAGTGACCTAACATATCATTCAGCATTAATTTCTCAAAGACTTTACTTAGAACTGGTAGTATGGAAATGGGACGGAAGTTCGTTAAATCACTTAACTCGCCCGATTTAAAAAGAGGTATGACTTTGCTATATTTCATGAGATCTGGAAAGATCCCCTCTGATATGCAATTATTGTAAATTAATGCTAGATGGGGTGCAATTACATCTATGATATGAAAGACTACTTTAACTGATGTGCCCCACAAATCCTCCGTCTTTTTTAAACTAAGTGATTTAAATACCTTGACTATTGAATCTGAATCAATGGGGATGAATTCAAAGTTTATATTACATTTACTGACATTAGTGCAAAGTAATGATTTAGCTTCAACCGCGGATGATTTAAGACATTTCGTGTTACCTACTTTTAAGGAACCTGAGGAATTTCCAATTATGGCAGTACCTATTCATGCGCAGCAGTTATTGCTTTTCCCCGTCCGCATCATACATCAATCATTAATCAGCTCCAAATTTCAATAACGTTTCGAAGCAAAGTGCTTTGTTACTCAATAAATCAATACAAACATAAACATTTCCGCAAATAATAAATCCTGCTACTTCTTCAGCACTTGTGTCGTGCAATAATGTTGCTGATATATCGGCTGCAATACAGCACTGACGGACGCTTCGCATGCATCTGTGCATTATTGACCGTACATTGTCGCCGAAACATTGCCGTTATGCACAACGTCCAGCTTTTGTTTCCAACTGCAATAACACGATTCCAAATGAAATTTGATTTAAACTTCAACATGGTTTATGCTTTTGGCATTTTGTAGGTTTTGCTTTTGGTTTACGAATAGAATACTCGAACGCTGGATATTTAACTTTCGTATTTGTGAAATATATTAATTACTTGTTTGGAAATACTATCTACTTCATTTTAATATTATCCTCACAGTTCGGTGCTTTTTACTGAAGACCCGTTAATTTTACCTTTGATAAAATTTCAAGTTTTCAATAGCTGGAAGCTCCTTATAAAGCTTTTTAAGCTTCTTACCGCATTGAATGGAGATAAGTCTCACGTACTGTCAAAAATTCTACCCGAAAATCACGAATGAGAATTTACCTATAAAATACGTTTGCATAAAATTTTCAAGTTTGATTCTATCTGTGTCGTAAAACATTTATTGTGATCTCTTTTTAAAAAACCTTGAACATTAATTTTAAATTGTAGACGATTTGTTTTTAGGCCGAAAACAACCTTTAGTAAATAATCAATTTCAAATATTTTCTAATTATCCCTGCACCATTTCTAAAATATACAGTATACCTTATCGCACCAAATATTCACAGAGAAGTGGTATACGTTTACAATGTCTATTGTACACATACAACACTACATCGGAGAATTAATATCCTGCCGAGCGTGGTGTGAAATAAATTTATTAACTTTGAACGACACAATAACAATTTCAACACGATTAAAACAAACGGGCATGGCCTGACAAATGAGGTGGAATCGATACGAGTTCAACAGAGAGAAAGGATATTTCGTAATAAATAACATAATCATTAACTGTATGAGCTTCGCTCATGTCTGTAGAGTACTAGTTTCTACACTGTCTACACAATTATAATTGTGTAAACATAAACTTTCACAGCAAAGGGTTTTAGTGTAGCTCGCCCGAATTTAACGCAAACGCGAATAAATTGAATTAAACGAATCGCAAAGTCAAATGTATTTTTTGTTGCAGTCGCTCTCGAAACAAAGTTCCCTGATCGAGAGGTTGGACTCTTCAGACGAGGAGCACACGCCTGTTGAGGAACAAGGTAAGCCTTAATAAAGGTATTAAATTTTGTCGTATAATTATGTCGGTTTTGATATAAAAGGTTCTGAAGGCATAACCTATAAAAAATTCCAGGAGGCCGCCGAAAATATTACGATTATTGAATAGTGTATACAAAAAGTGTATAAGGTGTGAAGGGGGTCTTAGGCACGTAGCAATAGTAGGAATCTTTAAAATAACAAATGGCATCTGAAATTTTTGTATTGCAGTGAAATTCCTAAGCAGAATCTAATTGTTTATCTTATTTATATTTCTTTATCTCCACAAAGACTATAATCTATGGCATTCTAAGGTATGTTTTTCCTTCCACAGAGCACATGGTGGAATGAAGAGGAGCTTGGCTTAATCGATCTCTAGTCATTTGAAAGCACAAAGTTATCCAAATTATGTTTTATTATGAATCGAAATTGACTTCATGTGAGCTGGTCTCGTTAATTCGAAAACTAAGTTTGTTAAGTTTACAATTTAATTTAGGAATGTTTTTTTTCCGAAAAATCATTATTTATAAGTTGATACCTACTTGGGTAAAATTTGTTATCATTAATTTCAGCATGAAGTTATTTTTTATCTTGAACTTAGCATGTAGGACTCCTGCCTGTTGCAATGTGATCTTCTAGGTGTAGCTTCTGTCACTTCTGGACCAGTTTCATTTGTACATCGAAATATTGATTTTAATGTGTTAATATCATTATCAAAATTATTATTACCATCATCATCATCATCATCATCATCATCATCATCATCATCATCATCATCATCATCATCATCATCGTCATCATCATCATTATCATCATCATCATCTTAACGTTCGTTCTCTTTTTCCCAGACACGCTTTGAACTAAAATTCTGATAGAACAGTAGACTGCCGCCATCGAACTTTAATATCATGTCAGCAGACGATGTACCCTTTCCTAACTCTCAGTCATATTGAAAATGTAAAGTGAAAATTCAATACTCAGTACACACCCGATTAATATCGTTGACGTCAATGTTAACATCTTTGACGTCGATATTAATAATGTTGATATAGAGCCAGCACAAACCAATTTTAAATGCTCTTTTTACGTATTATGTTATGACTCTTTATATCACCAAAACCAATAAGTACAAACCAATTCATTCAGCGATTACTTACAGTTGTGTTACCGAGTTACTCATTAAACGTAGATTGGAATATCAAACTCTAAAACATTAAATAAATATTGCGAATCAGTCGACAGCTGCATTCCAAATTAAATGATGTCTAAAAATAAACTCAGACATCTAAGTATTTCAATTTCATTCCCTTTATATCACATCAAATCATTTCACGGTGTTTTAACTCATCTCTCATTTTAGCGTCGATATCTTCGCATCTTAACGAAAATCATGATGAATTTTTGTATTAAGTCTAAATGAGAAGCTGGTCCTTATTAGTTAAGTCTATCATAAGGTAAATTTAAAGGTATTTTAAGACGAGGCGATGGAACGACTCGATATCAGCCATTTCCACTGAAAGGTTGCCAAATCTAAAAGGTATCAGTACAATTTTCGACTCAAATCAAACATGCAAAATAACGAAAATTATACTGTGTCTTGGATTTATCGGCCTTTTAGAGTGATAGACGAGAGACGTAGGGGTAGAATTATTTCTCGTTGTGATACTTTCTGTTGCTATTTTGTAGCATAAATGCACAAAACTTGCTTACTTATTGGACTTTTTGATCAAATTATTTACCTACTTTACATAAATAACCCTCAAGTAAATCTGTTCTTGTGATGATTTTTCAGATTCAAAATTGATTAATAAACAGTTATATCGTATTGTTTGTTATAGATAATTTGTAAGCTAAGATCCAAAATGCATATTAAAAATCAAATTTTAATATAGACGTTGTAAGTAACAATTAGCCGATTTTAGAATAAAGGTGTAACTGTAACCCTTCAATTAAATTTCCATTGATCGAAGGAAATTATAATAATCAATAAAATCATAAGGTTAATTTCGTATAAAACTGGTCATTTGATTACGGACATGTTGGCCAACTACAGTTGTTTACAATCATCTTTACCTTTTTTGACTTGATTTAAGTATACGTAATATTAACTAAGTCTTCGGTTTTTTTTTCTCTTTTCCACTTTATCCTTACGCACAGTTTAGTACACAAACGTAATTCCTCCGATCAATGTATACTAGTATTTCCAAGCTGTGATCCCTTATAAAGACTTCTACATAAGTGCACATATTATTCAACATACAATAGATATATTTAACGTGTATTTGCGTATAGAATATTTAGCGTATCTTGTAAGCACCATGTCCAGACCTTAACCTAACCTTTAATTAACTATGTGACGCAGAAATTTGTATTTTTTTTTATATTATATTGGTTCGGTCTTGACCCTTGTTAAGACCAAAGTCTGGATAAAGGCGGCGATGGACCGAGCTTGCCCAGAAGGTACTTACTCATTAATCCTACTTTTGAACCACATCGGGTTTACAATGACTAATTTGATCTTGAACTTTGAACCTAACAAATTCAATTTATGCCAGCATATTCTCAGAAATAACTTACGAGCAACAGCAGAAGGTACCTTTTAATCCTATTTTTAAAGTACATCGGGTCTGTAGTTGCAAAATTGACCCAAACCTTGAACCTGTAAAATGCATTTTGTACTAGTACTTTTTACCAATAACTTTCTACTTCAAAGAGCTTATGATGGCTACGTCACAAATAAAGCGAAAATATAACAAAAGAACCTAAATTCTTAGAAAGGCTTCAGCTGCGTATTGGGGAATACGTCGCTGAAGCCACATTAATAAGAACTTTTGTTTATTAATAACAATGCTTATTCTTAAATTACGAGGGAGTTTCTAGGCTGGGGTAAAAGCAAAGCTTTTGAGAGGATACTCTCAAGCCCGACCGACGTAAGCAGATTTGCGTCACCGACTCAGTGACGCACTTGGCTTGTGCAGAATGTAACTCGTAAGATCTTTTACCATAACAGCCAAATGAATAAATTGCTATTGCTATGTGATGTGAAGTCATGAGTACCTATGATTTAGAAGTGTATTTTCACTTAGATTCATTTACTTACCTCAGGAATTCTAAACCCAACCTGAAAACTACTCTCCAATCTGTCTCAATTGAAAATTGATAGGAATAGAACTTGAGATTTTGATTCTTACCTCGGAGGCCTAGGTCTTAGAACACCCTTAGAATATTTGTTATGCACAGGATATTTTGTTAACGGAAATTACATTTTATTCAATTTTCGACTTCTCTTACATTATGTACACTCGATAACCTCCCAGGTTAAGACGCTATAAAGATTATGTAAAGTGTCGATTCTTTGCGACGGGTCGCCATAATTTTCAGGTCACTTCCCATGCCTACGATAGCCCCGAGCTAGGACGACTGAAATTTAACAGTCCTGGCCAATGGTCTGAAAATTATAAGGTATTGTCGATGTTCGTTGAAAAGTTGATTCCATTTTTGAAAAAATTAATTTGGTTATCTATACTGATCTTGATATTTTACTTAAATTTATGTTTAAGATTTTGAATAGGATATCTCGTATACCTGTGGACTTTCCCCATGTTTTAAAACTCTTGAGTTTATAACAAATCTTTTGCATTAGGCGACTATAAACAAGTAGAATTAGTGGCATTAAAATTAAATGTGTAGTGGTTAATATAGTATTTCTAATGTTAATTAGAAAATGCAATATTATCTCATAAGTAGTTGCACTTTTTGTAGAAACAACTTATTATTAGAATATTTTAAGAACTGAATTCTTCTGTAATGTGCAAATATTGATTATTTCGTGGCAATCCCCTTTTTGCATAGAAAATAAATACCTACTTACAACAAATTTTAAATGCTTCACATAAGCGTGAAATTAATTTTATTCTTCAGGGTACACATATCTAGTCAACCATACATAATGAAATACAAAGAAAATAACATTTTAACAATAAATTACGTAATTACATAATCTTGATTGTGCCCTACACAATAATATAATAATTTTAGTAATCGTTGGACGCTGTCACCTTGTTGACTATTTGTATAAAATTTTATATATCTATTGTTTCGAATTCCTCCTATATAAATTTTATTTTTGACCTGTCGTGGTGTTATATCTGAAAATATATTATCTGTGTTTCTTAATCGTATTTTATTGCCTACCTCACCCTGTTATTTCCAGGTACATACACAATGTGTTTTGATCGCATCATGCCAAGTAATCGTAAATCTTCATAATTGAATAGCTTATCTAATCGCTCATAGATAATCCACGTGTAATCAAACTGCTGCGTTTCATATCAAATTACTTTTGGATAAACTTCAAAAACATATCAGTACACAAAATTGGTCGTAACTGAATGGGTCTAAAGTAGTGCATTTAAAACACGCAAGTGGTGATGCAGCATTCTGTGATGCTCAAAAAGAGCAATCACAGATCTTGGCGACTACGACTCAAACGGAATCAAAGTGGATACCCTAATCGATGATGCTGGGAGCCTGATGCTCGCAATAGATCAGGGGCAAGTCATCAAAAATGGAACAACCCTTTTGAAAATATTATCTTTGACAACCAGCAGCATTGGAATCGGATTTTCCGCTGTCGCATTGGCATTCCTTCTCCTGACTGCCATCCTCTTTGCAGAATGGAGACAGATTTATAAGAACCAGCTACTGGTCCAGTTCATGTTGGCACGGTTCATATACGTTCTTTTGAGATACTTCAACAATGTGAGTGATGTCTTTGGATTGCACGAGAAGAACCGGGCTAGTGTTCATTTTAGATTATTTATACTGTTATATACAGAGATAGTTCTTGTCTTTTGGATGTTCATTTTCAGTAGACAATTCTATCATAGTATGGTAAAAGTGTTTAAGGCCCGCAAAGGTTATCTCATCAGAGATTCAAGCCTAGCATGGGGTCTACCCATAGGCATAGCATTAGGAATTACTTTATCCATTTATTTCTGTGAAGATCTTAGTAACGTGATTTATTATGTGTATCTTTGTGTTCTTAAGTGGCCTATATTAGTAGCTAACGCCTTTTTCCTGTGTTTAAGTTTACACTCAATTCTGAAAATGAACACAAGGACCAAGAACAATCGTAGAATAGCGTTTGTAATGATTGCATTGATCTTTTCGTTTTGTATTCAGCAATTTGTGATTGATATTTACAATATTATTTATTTGACGCTTCTTCTGAAAAATGAAGAAATATCTCAAATAGTTAATGGTGTTTATGTGTTCTTTAACATATTTGCATTGTACCAGTGCGCTTTCTCGACAGTATTTTGGGTATTTGGGAACGCGAACACGAGACAACTATGGAGGTTTATTCCTAAAAATCAAAGAGTTATAAGTCAAATAAGTCAATTAAAAATGCATCAAGAAATAACGTCCACAAATTTATAAATTTCTACTGGAGTGTTTTTGAAAAGTTGTTTGTAGGTATTATGGTTAATCTCAAAATTTATTAAATAATTGGTAAGATTTTTATTTTTATTTCAATCTACGTAGAGCCTGACACAAACGTACCTTACGTGCCAAAACTCCCAAACTACGCTTTATGACGATAGAGCTCATCTATTAATAGCGGCCTGCACACGTAAAATTCGGACCGCGGGAAACGCCACGCACTGTTCCAATCTTCGTTCCAAACCGTACGTGTAAATGCAACTGTAATATAGCAAAATAGTTAAAAATTTACGGTTCGGAACGAACATTGGAATTGCGCGTGGCGTTTCCCGCGGTCCGAACTTTACGTGTAAAGGCCGCTATAGCCCCTTCCCAATATACAAACTGCAAATAGATTTGGATTTCACGAAAAGTGACAAAGTTAAATAATTCATCCGCGGTTCGAATGTTGGGGATGAGTATAAGTTGAAATGAGGCGCCTTTCCACCGCCTAATTAAATGGAAGAGTAGCTAAAGATGAATTCTACACATAAAAGTCATCTTGTTCAGAAAAATAGTCTTTATACGCAATCCTGACTCACCAAGATAATATTATTAGTTATGTGAATCAACCAAAAATATTATCCTGATAATCGCAAACTAAGTATATAAAGGGATTACGGTTATCCGATCAAGTTGATACCAAGCTTAAGTATAATTATTGTTAGTCTTTGAAATAATTTACTGTCGCTGCATCGAAGTTCAACCAAGGTTCAAGACACTTTCAAACAGGTAATGTTTACGCACTGAAAGGTCAGCATTACTTGGCTTAAACCTTGGTCCACACCAGACTAGACTAGGCCAAAGTCACAGAACAGCTTCACCCTTAGCGTACGAGATAAAATTTGCTAGTTGGAATGAATTTGGTTATGCTGAATCAGATAATAACATCATACGTAGATGTTTATTTGCTTTTTTTATTTTTATCTTCTGTATCCTTAACAGGGGATAAGCATGATTTTTTTTAAATTTTGTCAACAAGACATAAAAATACCGAAATTTAAATTAAATCGGTCATTAAATACGGATGATACAAGCATTTTAAACTGCTAATTAGACAGAGAGATCCGAAGTGCACCGGTGACGTCATTGTGCAGTTTAGCCATATAAACTCCACGTAAAATTCTGTTTTGCTAGAAAGACATAGAAACAAATCTTTGTTGGCTTATATCTTGGTTTATTAATAGCTCTAAGCTGTAAAAAAAACATGCATATTCCCTATTGTTGTACGTTTAGCCATCCGTTGTTTTTATCCATCTCTCAATCGCTCAAAGGTTAACTGGAAGAGATCCCTTAAAGGGATAAGCTCGCCTTTGTACATAACTTTTGTTTTTCCGTAATTTTTTTAGTTTGTTATTTTCTGTTTGTGCAATAAAGAGTTTACATACATACATACATCTAGTTGCTTTACAGAATCAGTTTTAAAACGGGAGAATGTTCTAAAAATAGTCCTTGGACCTTTTCTTGAACGTGTTCGACACTCCGAAGACTTAGAAGCCTCGTCACGTCTGAATTCTGATTGCTCAAAGGACCGTTAGACGATCCGTTTTGATACTTCAAACATTTATTTTTCACTTTTCCTTTACAAGTACTGTGCAGTAGTCCTACTTATACGACGTGTTGTAATTGTATTTGTTTTGGTTTAATACTTTCAAAAAAGAAAAAAATTACGGATCAAGCACCCTGTCTTTGCTGTCCTAGACCAACAAAGTAAGTAAGAAAATCCAGAACTATTCGCTGTACCTACGTGAAAAACTGTCTATTAAAAAATACAGACACAACCATTGACTTAAGATAAAAAAAGATACAAGATAAAAGATGTTTATTCAGTCAGTAGGCCGCACGGGCACTTTTACACGTCAAAAATCTACCAGCGCTTCGCAAGAGACCACTGCTGAGAGCCTGAGAAGAAACGCCGCAAGAAATTCAAGAGTCAGTCGTTTTTTAAACATTGCTTATTATATGATATTATACAATAATTAAAAAACTTTTCGCATACCTTTATTTAGACAAAAAACATAATCTTTCATGTTACATTTTATTGTACCGTCTAGTATTTGGTAAATTACCTCGAAAAGTATCGACCAGTTAAAAATAAACTTGATAAACAATTAAAAACAGAGTTATCAAATTATGATAACGTAATGATAGTTGTGTGTATAAATAACTAAATACTTAAATGTATATTTAAGGACATTATCATTATCACTTTTCACTGGCTGAAATGTAATAGATGTAACATTCATAGCACATTTATTCATCTAGGCGACTATTATAAATGCAAAAGTAATAGGGATGGTTTTAATATCCTTTTTCTTGTCCAAAAGCTTCAATTTTTAACCGACTTCAAAAAAGGAGGAGGTTATACGTTCCACTGTATGTATTTTTTTTATTTATTTTTTTATGTATGTTCACCGATTACTGCGTCAATTGTGGACCGATTTTAAAAAATCTTTTTTTGTTTGATAGAGTATACTTCCGAGGTGATCCCATTGTCAGCAAATCTGAATCTGATGAAGAGATCAGTGAGGAATTGAGGGAACTCCTCAAATATTGTATGCAAACATATAGCGATTTTAGTATTTTTAGTAACAAGTGTAGCATTTGCATTCAGAAAGTGTCACTTGGTGAAGCGGAACTGATGATGAAGACCAGAGATGGCCACCGGAACTCCTCAACGGTACCGATTTCAAGGGTGGCGATAAGATATCTCGATTAAGATAGTTGAGCGACTACAACGAAGCACATTTAATTGTTTTAAAATGACTATGATTTTCCCGCGGCGTTGCTTGCGGCAAGCTTGAAATATCTTAAAGTTTCATATATCAACTAAGAAGTGGGACTACATAAGCTTATTATGATCACTAAAAAGTGTGAAATAAAATAAATGTTTTAAAAAACAAAAAACCGCCTTCAAAAATGCAAAAAATAACTTTTACTACTAGGTACTTAGTAGTAGGTACCTATCCTATTAGGTTAGTCTAACTGAAGTCGGCGACCACAATATTTTCAACAAAAAGCCGACTTCAGTTGGACTAACCTAATAGGATAGGTACCTACTACTAAGTACCTAGTAGTAGAAGTTATTTTTTGCATTTTTGAAGGCGGTTTTTTGTTTTTTAAAACATTTTTGAAGGAGTTAATTAAAGAGGCGGAAAATTACTTTTTGTAATTGGACAGTCGCAAAAGGAGGAAATAAATGCAGGGGAAATAGTTATAGCTACACAATAATCTTTCCATCTTATTGTAATCTATCTTAAATACTTACTTGAATTTTTTTCCTCCTTTGTAGTACTTACATTTAGAAACACATTGTTAGTTCCTATTCCAAGAATTATTTTCCCGTTCAAAATAGCTAAAGAAAAACAACCTTAGTTTTATAATAACAAGTTTCAAAAGGGTCAGATGAGCCTTAGGGATATTTTTTATAGGTTATGGTTGAAGTTCTCTTAATGAAACACCGAGGCGGGATCATGGTTCGTAAAAATGATGGGGCATAAAATCCGAAGGCGCTTAATAAAACCGACTTACAGATTTCTTCCTCATGATTTTTATTGCGTGGAAATAGACAAAAAGGCGGGGAAAATGGCTGATCTTTCGATATTCTTAGATATTCTTTGAACATTTATTTATTTAAACTTTGTTGCACAATACAAAAAGTAACTACAAATGGCGGACTTAATGCCTCAAGGCACACACAAGACATAAAAACACGCGCGTGCATGCGCATTTTTTATTTTTGTTTTGTAATTAATTAAAAAAATTGGTAGGGGAGAATGGGTAACAGTGGATCACGGGGTACAGTGGATTATTTGCTATAACTTAGCATGTGTTGCGCTTTACGCACACAAACAAACGCGTTGTTACTGCGCGTCCATACGCCTCTCCTCCGTGGTACTCGCCACCGCGGTATCAAAGCGGGTTGACCTGCTGTCATACTCCGGTCACTCAGTAAGACCGAAAGTATATTTTTACGTGATTTAAATTTATTTTTTATTTTTAAGTGACTAAGAAATATAAATATTAGATTTTTGTTTTACTCTTGTTATTTCTTTTTTTTTATATAAACTATGTTGATTCATCTTTGGGATAGGTAGTTTATTTTAAGTTATATTTTTTGTTTCATAACGGTCTGTGGGTCACAGTGGATATTTTCGTTTTGGGTCACAGTGGACTGATGATCCAGTGTGATCCGTGAAGCTAAAATTCATTCTTACTTTTTGCAGCTAAAAATGCCTCGCAATCCGAGTTAGAAAAACCAACATTGGAATTCACACTAGCGAACTGTTTGCTTTTTTTGTTTTTTTTTTTAACTTGCGTTAACAGTGATATTTGTTAAATATTGATGAGATTGTTTCGATTATATAATAAAAGACTATCTATTAGTACAAATAAACAAGTAATTCTATGAAAATTCTTGTCTTATACTATATTTTTTTCTATAGATTCAGTGTGCCCCAGGCCTGGGTCACAGTGGATAATTTTCCGTTTTTTTTTAAACTGGCTATATCTTGAAAGTTTATGTGACATTCGCCAATAAATGCATTTTTCTTGGAAGATTAGATACCCATATTATAATTGAATTTCAATGAATAATCATTTAGCCATACATTTTGGAATTGCAGGACTTAGAAAAAAAAGTGATCCACTGTGACCCACTCTCCCCTACTTGGTTTCATAAAGTCATTTTCAATAACATTCTAAAACAAGAAAATAATTAAATATTTTTATCGTTTATCATTAAAACTAGTTACCAATAACCAAATCCCTAATAACACCAAGTGCCTAGAATAACTCATGGTAGATTAAATAGTTTAGTTTAGTTTAGTTTATTTATTCATCAATGTAATATTACAATATAATTTGAATTGCATGTCAAAAAATGCGGAATTACAATGATAGCGTCAACAAAAATACAAAATAATTAAAACATAATAAATAATAAAAATAATAACCAGTAAAATAATAATACAAAAATAACACTCAAATAATCATAGACAACATTAATAAACATGTTATGTTTTATAATATTATAGCGAGAAAGTTGTAAGTTATTGGTATTTATGCGTTGATAAGAGTTGTATCTTTTTCGTCCAGGTGCATGATTATTGTGATTAGATTGATCAATTTGTATGATTGAGCGTTTCACGCACCAACAAACTGGATTACATTATGGCAAGCATTTAATTAGAAATTTCAACAACCATACAAAAATGGTAAATGCACAAAGGAGGAGGAGCCTTGGAAGCAATAGCAATAAGCGATATCTTATCGGATTGGTATTTTTATGTTCTACAACTTTTTTTGGCGGGAAATGTGAAAACACGTGGTTATGTTTGAACAATCCCACTGTCTGTCTGTTGCGATAACTTTTTTGACTCAATGATTTGGGACTAACATGCGTGAAATGATCTACACACGACGTATTCTCTTGAGAATAGAGTCGAGTACAGATCATTTTGACCTCTTCGGTTGCGTAGCTACTTCTGCTGCTTACTGTCTACACGTAACGTGGGTATGAATTTTATTTCTCGTCTACGCGTGGGGTGTCGTTATATTAATAGGTCTTTCAAAAATATCGCAATATGTGTGAACAATTTTTCGATTAAGGGATCCGTTTGTAAAATATTAAGATTTAAAGTGCTAATTTTTCTTAGAGTCAAGTGTCAGCTACAGCCAAAACTATTAATACTAAAAAATCTGAAAAATATCTTGAATGAAAGCAAACATAGGTAACGAAATTTAAAGGAAAACTATCACGAGTAAGTAGACTTGATTGGTTCCTGGGATATACAGGCGAATAAAGTGTTTATATCTACTGAAATCATCTAAGACAGCACGAAATAACTTTAAATAGATAATTAGTTCATACTTGTTATTTTTTGAGATAGTTTTTGTATAATACCTAACGGCTTCGAAACCCTACACTGAGCACGGTCAGACTAGCTTTTGCCCGGTTGTTACGGTTAAACACCTGAACCAATCGGCGTGATATTTGGTAGACATAGTTAGTAGGTAGCCCAACAAAGGGTACTTCCGGAAAACTAGGCAGTTCCTGAGGGAAAGGCGATAAACGACTCAAACATGAACCGCAGAACTACGTTGCATTGTCACCCAGTTTTAGTATTGAATACAACAATAGTTATGTATGTTAGTCTCTAAAGTATTTGTAATCAAGGGCCTTGCTGCCCAAAAAAAATCTTATAACTAGTCAATAAATCGATAATACCTACCTTCAATTACTGATAGGACTTAATTATATTTTAAACCCGTCCAAAGCTAGATCCTGATGGAGACTTTTCAATTACCCCGGTGCGCGATCTCGGCGCTCGCGTCGACGTTGAGTGGCTGGCCGGATTACAAGTGTACTCGCTGCAACGAACAGGTAAAATGAAAATAGACGTTTTACAGCAGAAATATGTAATATGGAGAAGAAATTTAATGGCTAAACTTAAGTTGTTTTAGTTGGAACTTAGATAATAAATAGATATATTAAGGGTATCTCACACGATTGACCTAGTCCTAAACTAAGCTCTAGGCTTGTATAATAACCACGACAACACACATATACAACAACGACAACGACAAATATACTTTTATAGAGAAATAAATACTTATGTACATAGAAATTACCACAGACTCAGGAACAAATACTCCCGCTCATCACACAAATACGTGTATCTGCTTTTACCGGGATTTAAACCTAGGAACGCTGGCTTCGTAGGCGTGACCCTGCCTACGAGGCCAGGCGGTCCTTGGGTACCAACTAGGCTAACGTGTCATCAATAACTTAATTATCAAGTTTATTACACATTAAAAAGTGCCTAGGGATATTTTTTATCCCTAGACAGTTTTGAAAATTTCAATATAGGCATATTACTACTGAGTCAAACATCAAATTTGTCTAGGGATACTGAGTACTTATCCAAAGACTTTTTTGATGTGTGTATTTTGATAATTTTTGGCATGTTTGCCGATTTTGTAAGATTCTGTCACTGACATTATCATGGTAATTATTATCCCTGACCTACATTGTCTTTTTTATTTTTTATATTGTGTAAACCGGAGCGAGCGCGTTTTGTATAAAGAGCTTTTAAAAGCTCAGCGAAAACTAAATTAAACTAAAGTACACATTAAAAAATAAAATGGATTGCTCGTTAGAGTTATATTAGATGTTTGTTTCACTTTAGACCAATTTATAATTAGTGTAGCATATAATCTTAATTTAAAATATTACTTGGCACAAAGATTAAGCATTGCCATTCATTGCATGGCAATGCTGCCAGCATTTTGGGAACAATGCCCACTGGTAGCGGTTTGTTAGATTAGTGTAGTTTTAAGTAAGCTTGTAAGTATTAATAATTGTGATTTAATATTACGTACGTTTAAAATTATGATAATAATTTAAATACGTATACCTTTTTTTAATTAATTTTAATCGTTGCGTTTTAACTAAATGCTAATTATTACTGTCTAAGGCAAACTGTAATTTGTATGTAAATTTATATGGGAAATAAATGACTTAATAATAATGTTACGCTTACGATGTCAATTTGTGATGGATAAATCCATCATTGCAGTCAACCTGCGCTGCGATTAATTTCGACAATGACATTGAAAAAATTAATAGATCGACGTTGAAAATCGACAAATTTATGGCACTTCTTGATAAGCACTATCGAATGTATTATGTAGCTAATTGCTATCGATGAAGTAATTTATATGCAAAAAATAATATATTTTTTCATTGGGGTAACCGTTCCAGGTAATTTAGCCGTGTATTCAATAACCGATGTCACCGACTGGCTGACAGCTATTCGATTTGCACTACACGGCCAAATTAGAAAGTTGGCTAAGTGACTCAACAATCCCGGTTCGCGACTGTACCATAACTGTACCTACCTTTTTAATGTGCAACACCATAGATTGGTCGCATCTTGCTACCTAGTCGATGAGATAGGGTTTCTTGCATATCTACAGCCCGCTATTGGAGTATCTTCATCTCAGGATGCTTCAGAGTAAACGTCAATTTGTAGGATTGTAATTACTGCCGCATCTTGAGTAGGGATGAAAATTGCGAAAGATACATTTTGTTTCTTTCGAAATTTTGTATCTTTCCTATAAAATGCATGTAATTTTCGAAAAAAAAAATAAGCTAATTAAATAAAGTACCAGGAGCGCAGCGGTAATTAGGGGGAGCGTAGCGCAAGTTAGGTCGCAGGCGATGACGTAGAACGCGTCCGTCGGCGCACCGGCGCAGCACTGTAGGTTACTTTTAATGTTCATGCACTCCTAGTATTGACGTTATAATTTTTGTTTTAATAATTTAAAATTAACTTTTCCCGTTT
The DNA here is from genome assembly GCA_948252455.1 of Acleris cristana. Classification (NCBI taxonomy): domain Eukaryota; kingdom Metazoa; phylum Arthropoda; class Insecta; order Lepidoptera; family Tortricidae; genus Acleris; species Acleris cristana. Next base: position 15,800,709 of record OX411779.1, on the reverse strand, counting down.
GTACAACAAAGTATTTACATACATATTCTACAATTCAATGTTACGTGTAATAATGCAAAAAATACCTCGTAAAGTACACGTAAAAAACTTAAACTTGCGAAAGATACAACCGAACATCCGCAAGGAAAGATTCTGTATTTTATTGAAAAATACAGTGGCATTTGAAAGATACTTGTATTTTACAAGTCATTTTCAACGCTAATCTTGAGATGGGCATCAAACACCGTAACCGTTTATTTATTCTAGAGCTCCTGTACTTCCAACATGCCCGCAAAACTAGCAACTGCGATTACTCCAAGCATAGTTCCAGTGTTCACAAACTTCTTAATAGGTTTGCCTGTACAGCGAGCTGTAATTAGTGTCTAACTTGCAAGCGTGCATACACAACCGTGCTGCAACCTTAATTCAATTAATATGGGTAATTACTTTACCGGTTATTCTGGGTAATGCTTTTAAAGGCTAGCGTAGTCACTTAGGCGTGCATTATTTGGGCACTAGAGGCGGCCCGCGACTTTGTTCGCGTAGAATAAAATTAGTTTCCCGCCACTCCTCCTATTTCTTCCCGTTAGGGGTCGATTTTCGGGAAATCCTTTCTTAGTGTACCCCCAGATCTCATAAGGAACCTACGTGCCGAATTTGGAATCTCTAGACCCAGTGGTTTGGGCTGTGCGTTGATATGTCAGTCACTCAGTTCAGTCAGTTTCTTCTTTTATATTTTAGATTTATTCTTGTGTATTCTCGTTTTTCGGTTCTTATAGTCAGTTATGACATTAAATCACGTGTTTTTACTTATTCCAAAATGTCTGTTTGTTTTTTTTTTTAATCGTACTGTGTGAATGTAATTTTTGGTGTATTTTTAACAGTTACAATTATAAAATGTAAATCTGTAACTGGCCAGTGATGTGTTAATACTACTATTTTTAAATGTGTTATTTATTGTGTTATGGATTTTGAATCAATAAAAAATAGAAAAGTATTTGAAGGCGAGCGTAAAGGACAGACTTATGGCAGTTATATAGTTCTGTTCCTTTCTCTCAGCGTAAACTGAACTGCATAGCTATGTCATAATAACCCCCCTTATACGGCCTAACCTATTTTTATAAGACCTAGCTACGAGTATAAACCATCCTGTTTGTTTAATCTTCTACCTGACATGTTTAAGATTCCTTAAGAAAAACAAGTCCAAATCGGTTTTATCGTTTAGGAGCTACGATCCCACAAACAAACACACACACATATATTGTCAGACGTTAACAAAATATTCTCAAACGAACAAACACCCAGTCGGAATATAACGCTTTGTAAATATATTATTAAACTTCATCTCTTTTGTTCCAAAAGTTGGATAAAAGCATTTCGCGGAATTAATTTCCATCTCGTAAAATAACTATTTGCTATACCAATCGTTTTATTGTCATGAAAGGGAAACTGTAGAGCAATTTACTTGTTAGGTACTGCAAGCTTAATACAATCTGGGGCCTAACATAGCTGCGTTTATCGCATGACAAAATGTGGATAAAAAATCCGTCACTTTTTGACACGTATACATAATTATAATTACGAGTTACGGATGCTTTATACACATTTTGTCACGCGCTAAACGCAACCATACTAGGCCCGCAGCTTAAAAAATTGAAGATAGCTAAACACATTGGCTACTTTTCATCCCGGAAACTTTCAAGTTTTAATTTTTAGTTGTAAGTTCCCAAGAGAATAACGGTAATTGAAATGTACGCGGACAAAGTCGCGGGTAAAAGCTAGTATTATAAATGAGAAAGTTTGTGTGTTTGTTACTTCACGCTGTCACGGCTTGACATATTTGGATGAAATTGGGAATGGAGACAGCTAGTAACATAATAAGCTACTTTTCACACCGGAAAATTTAAATATTACCGGGAAAATAATGATCAATTGAAATGTATGCGGAAAAAGTCGCGGGTCAAACTAGTTTTACTATAATTTATATTTTTATGCACTGCTGCCCAAGGCATATTGTTTTAATTCGGCCGCCATTACTGTCAGGTAAATAACAGCTACCATAACGTTGACGATACGATGCAATAGTAATAGGCGTAAAGTCAATGTAGAATAAAGCGCCGGGTATAAATTAAATGGCGTGTTTTATTTTGTTCACCGCTATGTTGTTTGTGTGATTGAATAGGTCAAACGCGAGTAATGAATGGGAACTCCATTGAATAGATAAAGCCCAGCCCAAATAAAGGCTGGTCGCTAATTAGCATGGCAGTTCATTAATTTAGTTATTTAATTTAAAGCTGAATACATAAAAGTAGAGATGTATACAAACCAAGCAAAAGCGTAAATATGGATATAGCTTTTATTTTTGAGGAACTTCAAAACCCTGTTGCAGAAAGCCTGTGATTAATGTTAACATAATTTATCACTCGCTTGACTTAACGCTGTCATTATGACAGGGTTCTTGAGGTATAGTATATCGTTAATATAACTTCAATCAATCTTTAATTTTCCTCAATCTCTCAAGGGTTAGCTCGAAAAGATCCCTTAAATGGATAAATTCGCCTTTGTACATTCTTTATTTTTTACGTCTTCATGGTTTTTTATTTTTATTTGGTAGAATAAAGTGTTTACAGACATATCATACATACATTAATAACTAAATCGAGAAAATGTGTATAGCGATGGGAACAGCGCCCCCGTGACAAACATAGATGCAAGGTAACCTATCATTAAATTTTACCGAATTTCACTTCATCGGTTTTATCATTTCATTCAATTTTATTTCATGCAATGCTATTTTCTGCTGAATCTTTAATGTTTTCAGGATATCCTCAACATTAATTACGTAAGTTAGGTTACACCGAGTACCAAAAAACAAAACTCATGCGGCGCATGACTTTCGATGAAATAAAAATTCTGCGTAATGATACGTTTGCTGAAAGGTGCTTCGATAAAATAAACGGTACCTGCGGGCATAGCATGGCTGCGTTATATCGCATTTCAAATGTGGATAAAGAATCCGTCACTCTCGTACTTATTTACGTGTCAGAAAGTGACGGATGCTTTATCCACACTTTGTCACGCAATAAACGCAGCCATGTTAGGCCCCCTGTTCTATAACAGTATAGACGTTATGTAAAGGCGATTCGAAAACGTGACATAGGATAGAAATATTCATTCTAGAGCTACTGCCCTGTAATATAAGGATAGATGTACGTGCCCCATTTCGCGCGGAGTGTAAACAGCTCTTGAAATAAACAAGTCCCATCAAAGAAATCCCGAACGAACTCACGGCTCTATTTACCTAACCCCGTCTGCTTCTGGTACGGTCGGCCTTATAAGAAGCTGCATACTTTAGTGTTTTGTCACTTTAACGTCATGTTTGAACTGCTGCACTAATCTGTCAAAGGCGTTAAAGCGACAAGGTACAAAAGTGTGCAGCTTCTTATAAGGCCGACTGTATGATTAGCGAAGCGAAGCAAAGCTTTAGAGGTTACAATACTATACTATACTCAGTATAGTATAGTAGTCAGTAGTCAAACTTTGACAGACAGTATTGCAATACAGTATACTGAGTATACTGTATTGCAATACTGTCTGTCAAAGTTTGACTACTGACAGACTGAACTGATGGAATACTGACCGTGTAACCTCCTTATAATTATAAGCGTCTACAAGTCCATTTTATACGCATTTAATGCATCGCATTGTACGTAAATAAGAATATTTTGTGTTGCCAGTTAACTGATTGCGATTTTTATGTTCGTTCGAGATATTTTCGAACGAATGATTGTTTTTTGTCTATGTTGTTCTTTTTTCTTTTTCTCCCAATGATGTTTTGTGTTAAGTGTGTCGCTTTCCGTCTCTTCACCAAGCGGTTCCAACGGAAGACCAGTGCTAGCTTTACGGCTAGCGAATGCTGAGTTGGGACCGTTTCGCAACAATTTCTCTGTCTTGTTCTTTTTGTATCTACCTAATGTAATCTTGTATTGTTGTGAATAAATGTCTCTTTATCTTTATCTTTATCTTTTTATCAAAATTCAAGTAAAAGATATCTATTTACAACAACACCAATTTGTTATAAATATATATCTTTTATTGGGTACAGTAGAGGTTAGAAAGATCATGACGAAGGACATTTTCAGACAGTGGACGGACCCTGTTGTCTGGAATTCATGACATTGGCAACTGTACTCAGTAATATAATCATGAGCATTTTTTAAGATTTAAGTATTTTCGCGTCAATAATTTAATATGGCAGGTATAAAGTTTAAAAAATTACGTTTCGATAAAAAGTTACGTTACTCAATTTAATTTCTGTGATAGCTGACTACTATGAGTAGCTTGTGATACAAACGCGATATTGATGGTTAATTTCTTAATTATCGAGCTATGAACAATCCCTTGGGTTATGTAGCGATGGGTATGTGTGTAAGTGTTAGAATCTATATTATAAAAAAAGTCATGGAACAATCTCACACAAACTGACGTAGTCCCAAACTAAGTTCTAGGCTTATGCTATGTGTAGTCTCCATCGATAAATGGGTAAGGTCCACCAAGTTAGACACGTTAACTCACGCAATTAAATTTTCTACGAAACTTTTCCGTCGTGCGAGGAAAATTAACCATACTAATTGTAAGGATACTTTTCGTCGCACAACGGAACTTTTTTCACCATCTTTGTTTGTATGGTTAACCACGCTTAACTGTGGTCCAACTTTATACTTTAACTTTTTTTTGTTACTTTTTTGTGTTTTTTTTTTGGTGGTTTTGTTGTCGTTTTTGGTTTTATACCTACTTGTATAGAAAAATTAGTTATCTACATTCAAGATTTAGAAATACTCGCGCTCATTACACAAAATTTGCCAATACCGGAGGCCCGTTTCACGAAGCTACAAGTTATAAAAATTACAAGCGGAAGTCTCTTTCTAACTCCTTCTGTTAGAAAGTGAGTTCCGCTTGTAATTTGTAACTTGTAGCTTCGTGAAACGGGCCACGGGAATCAAACCCCGGACCGCTAGCTACATAGGCAAGGTTATTATAAACGAGGCTTTGCTTCGGTAATAAAAACAAAACACTCATTATTTTATAAAAACAGATAAGCTAAGTTATTACTTTAAATCGTAACTAAAAGTTGTGTCTGCTGCATAGTCACACGTGCGTTTCGTTAGCCCAAACTAACTACTTATGAGTTTACCCCTCGAGTTCTTTCCATTCCATTTTTGAAACGAAGGATTTTAATTTCTATTTCTATCCTATTTTAATAAACCTGGCTGTGCAAAACGTACACTGTGTAGATACAGGTAAACAAACTCAAATGTACTTAACGCGTTCTCATTAGTCGATAGCTCTCATGCTTGTAGCAATCCATTGACAAGTTGTTTCATCATTATTGCGCCGGGAGCTATTGCAACGATGCAATGTATTACTAAAAGCATTCGGGCTACGTACCGACTAATAAAATAAGCCTCAAAGGCAACGTAGTGTACGTACATAACTTCATATTACCGAGAAAATATTACCGTTGCTCTGCATCAAGCTATAAACTGGTAATTTAATTTTCTTTGCCGATATACGAACAGCCGTATCGCCTATAAAACTTTCCAAGTTTGAGTCAGTGTAAGGGATAGAGGTATATTAGTCGTTTATGTCTGTCTCTTTCACCACCTGAAACTTGACAGTTTTCTATAGTTCATAGAACTCTGAGCTGAGATGTTTATTCTGTAAGCTGGTGAATACTATAAACAATGGTATTTTGATCCCGGATTTCGCACTGAAAAGAAAATCGCAAAGTTCGAAGTTACGGTAGCTTCATCCCTGTCTCTCGTCATTCGAGACTAAATCGAGAGAAAGGGATGGAGGTATCGTAACTTCGATCTTCGATTTTCAAAGTATTTTCGATTTCTAACGTTTTTCTTTTCTATCAAAGCCCTAACCAAGATGCAAAACCTTATTTTCTACTAGCTTCTGCCCGCGACTTCGTCCACGTAGATATCGATTATAGTTATTCCCTCGGGAACTTTTAAATTTTCCAGGATGAAAAGTAGCCTATGTGTTAATCTAGGGTATAAGCTATCTCCATTCCAAATTTCATCCAAATCCGTCCAGCCGTTGCAGCGTGAAGAAGTAACAAACACACACACACACACACACACACACACACACACAAACTTTCGCATTTTTAATATTAGTAGGATGACATTCTCGCGCGTTGCGATAAACCACGTGGTCAACTGTCATTCCATACATTTAGAGTGATAGAAAAGAATAACGTTAGTAAAGTCTGCACCTTGGCTACGGCCCCAGACGTGAAAAAGCACCGCAAGTAACTTTAGCAGGTTTTTTAAATCATAAAATACAATAATAAGTACTCAAATAACCTAACATCCGATAATAATAAAGTTATAACTAACATAATATAAAATAAAAAGTCTTGATGATATGAAATCAACAGGTTTGTCAATAAATTTAAATTTAAAATAATGACCAGGAGAACAGCATCATGAGGCATTCACCGCCATCGTCCAAACTCCAAAACTCAGTAAACACCTAGTAACCAGTGCACCTGCGACCGGAGACCCTGCATAAATTATGCTAATTGGGCAGCCTCTCAAATCCCTGAACAAAAATATGAACGATATTTTATTTTGTACCGCTTTGACATGATGGCTAGCAATGCCTTAAGAAAACGCGGTAAAGAAATGTTTGGGATATAAATGTAAAATCAAACTGTTTATGTTTTTATCAATAGAGAGTTTTCATATTAAGTTGTTTGGGTAACTGATAGAAGTTTAGCTGTGAAAACGAAAAATTCAGTGGTTGGAAACCTTATAAACTCCTTTTAAATTAGCGAACAGGTATGCTTCAAGAACCTTCATGTTTTTTGAGACCCTAACAATCCTATGCTTCAGTCTTGTATCTTATCCCTTTTTTATTAGAATTATGTACCTACCTATATTTGTTGGGATATCATTATTTTTGAACAGTTGATACTAAACTTAGCCCCTTGTAAAATTAGATTCATGTAAGTATGTAACTTATTTTTGTTGAGCTATTCTTGTTCAAAAACAAATATCATTCTAATTAAATCTATCCTTGACGAAATCTTTATGTTGCTAATAGGGAAAGTAAACTGAACCATTGATCGCAAAGTTCAGTGACATTTGGGCAATTGAAACCAGTCCTCTCCCAGTTTTCCACTTTATTTGCAAGGGGTTATGATCCAAAAGCGGTAAATGTTTTTTCATTCGACTATTAGGAACTTACACGTATGATTTTTATCAGAGGCTCTTTACTGAAGGACGTGATTTTGAAAATGAAAACGTTTAGAAGAGTCGTTAAAATATATCGGAAAGCAAAAAATATGGAAAAAATTAAGAGCGCTTGACGCTCGAGCCGAGTGTATTGTTGCAATCACAATCGTTTTCATTTTGAAAATACAATGCTTGTCTGCATACAAAATGAAAACAATTGCTCCACTTTCAAGCCGGTTTCGATTGCGAGTGCGTTAGACAAAATAGCCCCTCAGGACCCACAGATGTACCTAAAGCGATTTTAATGTTTTTTTATCGTTACCAAACAGGGATTCTTTTATTTATGTATAGATATCCATTATCAGCTTTGAAGGAAGCTCATCTGGGGTTTTCAATCCTTAGTCGGTATGTTGGTAGCTCGGTGTTATGTAGGTTGGTATTGTAAAGCCGCGTATCCACTAGAGGCACCCTCGGGTCGAGCGGCTGCCTCGCCCCGAGGCCGCGCAAGTGGAGACGCTGCCTCAACCTGAGGCACGCCGCGTAGGGATGAAAATTGCGAAAGGTACATTTTGTTTCTTTCGAAACTTTGTATATTTCCTATAAATTGCATGTAATTATCGAAAAAAAACAAATAAGTAGGTTTGTTCTAAGCCAAGAGTTTAAATAAAGTACCAGGAGCGCAGCGGTAATTAGAGGGTGCGTAGTGCAACTTAGATCGCAGAGGATGACGTAAAACGCGTCGAGTTACCGGCGCAGCGCTGTAGGTTACTTTTATGGCCAAACCCTATATTCAAACCGCGGATAGATAGGCTTACTTCGGATTAAAATTTGACACATTTTGTATGGGCAAATGTCAAATTTTAACCCGAAGTAAGCCTTATCTGTCCGCGGATGGAATATAGGGTTCGGCCGTTAATGTTTATGCACTCCTAGTATTTGACGTTATAATTTTTGTTTTAATAATTTAATATGTACTATACCCGTTTGTACAACAAAATATTTACATACATATTTTACAATTCAATGTCACTATCACTATCATAATTATAATAATGCGAAAAATACATCGTAAAATACACGTAAAAAAACTTAAACTTGCGAAAGATTCAACCGAAGATCCGCAAGGAAAGATTCTGTATTTTATTGAAAAATATAAGGGCGTTTGAAAGATACTACTTGTATTTTACAAGTAGTATCTTCAACGCTAACGCCGCGACGAGAGGCAAATTTGTCGCCACGACCCGAGCCATATTTTGTCGGCTTTTTTACCGTGCTCAAAGGAGCGAGTCAACCAGCCCCTCCCACGCTCTCTCCTACCCCAACGGCATGAGTAACATATAGCTGGCTGTTCATGGCGCACCTGCGCCTCGGTCTTCTTTATAATATTTACATATCTTAGAACTGATCTGATGACAAAGTCATTTTTTAAGCTAGGTAAATAATGACTCTACAAAAAAGTCAACAGCAACAAAACCATAATTCAAAAATGAAACATTCTCCAAAGCTTATTAGTTAAAAGTTTCCATGCAACATTCATGATTGTGAATAAGGCCCCTCTTTAGTTATTTTAAAATAAGCCTGACCTACATTATAACAGGCTATTTCAGTACGCGTACTGAATACCATTCAGCCATTTACGATACAGGCTCCATTCAGAATAGAAACCGCTTCCAATATCGCAGCGGAAATAGACATGGAAGTGCAATGCATAGGAACAACTACCTATTGAGAACAATACAGTTGTTCTCCTCCGATGAGTTTAAAATTTATTTTATTTTAGTTTAGCTCTTTCATGTCAGAACGTCATTTTTTTCTAAAATATTTTTAAAGTAGGATATAGATTATAGAACAAATTTATCAAAAAATCTGACAGTATCATTTCGGACCGTACTTGACTCATATAGACCCCGATCAATTGGATTGGGCATCTCTCATCAAAAAGTAACTAATATTATTATAATGATGAATTAAAGAAAACATCATATATACATATACACTCACACCTTCATTCCCAGAGTGGGGTAGGCAGAGCTACAGAATTACCAACAAGTCCAAAAATTTGTTGTTAATTCTGTAACCACATTTTAATGAAACAGGCAAAGATGTTACTAGTGTATTTTAGTGACAGGTTGCAAGTTTGGTCGCCTCTTACGACTTCCACGGGAAGGATGGAGTGGCACTATTCTAAGCCGGCAACCACACGGCACAAAAAACATCATAATTTTAGAATAAATTAAATGAAAGTATAATTTAATGCAACATTAGGTAATTACGAGCATCATGGGCGTACTTGCAATAAGACACTTCCATAAAAGTTTAATGAGAAATAAATATCCCTAAGCCGATTTTACGTAGGTATCTATTTGCAGTTTTAGCTGTAGCTATCGGAGGTAAACTAATTCTATGAGTTATAAATATTATCGATATGTAATTAAAAATAATTTTACGCGTTGTTGTTTGCTGTTTATTCAATAAATTAATGACTTTGTTTAAGCTCCCTCGCCCCTCGTACGCCCTCGACCCTAAGCAGGGTCTTGTCAGGGTCTCTTAACGGAAACCTGATTTTTAACGGGAAATTATCAAATTTCCAATTTCCTTTAAAACTGGAAGTATCTACCACTGGTACCTCTTTCATAAATTGATGAGATGATGTAGCTTTTTAAATTAAATATTAAATCGGTATGCATCGAAATTCAGTTTAACATTTTTGTTTTTTTAGAGTGAAACTTGGTATCAAGATTGAATCCCAGAAAAAAAAAAGATCTTGAGGACAGCGATAAACGAGTTCTACGCACACTTCATTTTATTTTTCCCATAAAATATAAGTATTATTATCTACACGTCAGGATTTTTTCAGATTTTTCGATTTATAAACTTCGGTCCTCGGTCGGTCGGGGAACGGTCATTTTTTGTACATTTTTGGCTATAATTCAAAAAGCACATCACAGAAAATTTTGAAATGTGCAAATTTAGCCCTTTTTTTACGACACCCAATTTGCTATTATCAAATCACTTTCATTTTTAACCCCCATTCTAGACCCCTTTTTAATTATTTATAAAATTAATTTAATATTTTTTCACTAAAAACAGATGCGGGCAAGCAAGTTGTACAACTACGAGTAGCTGTATGCCAAATTTCAAGTTGATAGCATTTTGTAGTTGCTGAGAGAACCTGTTGTGACATACAGACAGACAGACAGACAACGAAGTCTCACAAGGGTTCCTTTTTTACCATTTTGGTACGGAACACTAAAAACATGGAATAAACAATCGCTTGAAATGAAACTAACGCTGACCTGTTTCGGTTAGATTCTCCGTGACGGCTGACGGCGTATTTCCCCGACACCCGCCATTTTGTGCAGATTGCATCGCCGTAAAATGGCCGACAAAAGGCACGCGTTTGTTTGCTCTCGGTTAATGCGTCCTATTTGTTCCACGGGCACAATGTCAAGCGAACAATCTAACACAAATTGACCTGAATAGTACCAAACTAAGCTCCAGTATTTTGAATAGAATATAATAGAATAGAATTGAAATCTTAATTTGCTAGAATACGTTAACACAATGGTCGTATGATGAATAACAGAATCAGTAACCAATCGACTTTAGAATCGACGTGCAAAATATTGTGCTTATGAGTAATGCAAAAAATAAAGTAGTTCTACATTTAGTAATATTTAAAAAAATAAAATTGTACGGAATTGTTACGTTCCATTAACATGTAAACATTTCTTAACACTATAAAATTCATCATCATCGATCTTCATCGATCATCACATCATCGTCATCATCAGCCTGTTATAGCAATCAACTGCTGAACATAGGCCTCTCCATAATATGCACCCACAGAGCACGATTCCCAGCGCCCTTGATCAAACTATGGATAGGCTTAATAAACGTAATTTGAATAGGGAACAAGAAAACACTTAAGATTCGGGAACAAATTTAATATTCGCCTTCATCACATCATGATTGCCATTTCCGAGGATTAAACCTAGGAGTGCAAGCTACCAACCAACTAACCTTTATAGGCTAACCGCAACGACAAACTTATTTTGTAGCAGTATTCCTGGATAAAAATAATTTAAAACCCTTCACATACGGGGATTTAACTGCGGCGGGCGGTTTCTAATTCTGCTGTCCTCAAGTAAAAGGTAAAACACAAACAAAAGTGTAATTCAATTTTCATTTAAATTGTATTCGTCCCTTTTCCGTCTTCCACTTAGACTAGTTTAAAAGTAAGCGTAACAGATTGTTAACTTCCAGCAAGTGATAAAAACAGTAAAGAGTTAAACGTCGTCTATTTTTTACTTAAGTATTCTTTTACAAAGTTAATTAATTTGTTGGACTCATCTAAAAAGATAATCTAGATGCGGTAGAGCGGATGAGAAAAGTTTACAATTACCGTGTAAGTATCTAAGGATCGTACAGAAGTTTTAATAGATCGGGACTGAAACGAGGAAATGACTGGTGTAGGGCGGAAAAACTTACCTACCTACCCTCTAATGAGCACTAGTTACACAACTTTCTAAGACTCGGAAACTCCAAGTTGAAAAAGTTGGTTGATGTCAAGCCTGTTATGTGTGGCAGCGATATAAAAGCATAATTTTATTACCCTAACGGCTGGTAATTGTACATTTTTGAGAAGGCCGGAAAACAAGCGGTTGCTGGACGAGTACCTATTAAGTTAGTGCGGCCGAGGCCCAAACATGCACATTTAAGACTGATTCGAATATATCCAGCGGCGGTCGATTATGGATTTTTATACTAACTTTCGTGTCCAAATCGGAAATACAACGTCAAGGTGACGGTGAAGGTGTGCGGGTCGAGGCTAAAATTGCACTCACCATAAATAAATGTTGAACTTGATGTCTAAAAATCTATTATTTCTGAATAGAATATGCGATGGTTTTCTTGTCTATATAAATGCCCTCGCATCCATAGTCTCTGAGAACATTAATTACATAATCGATGAGGATTTTTTAATGAAAAAGCAAACCTTTCAAGAGCAGGCTAGGCAAGATTGTTTATTGTTAAACAAAATCCAAACGATACGATTAAGTATGATTTTCCAAGAAAATTTGATACATAGGGTGCTCGCCGTCACAGTAAAAATACATCATGTTGCAAAGATCAATAAACTGACACATTAAGTGATTCATTTATGTTGATGGGTGGGAACATTTTTGCCCATCGTCCTTTTAATGGATTTTAATGGATGGATGTCTCTAGCAAGCCTAGAGCTTAGTATGAGACTAGGTCTATTTATGTGACATCGCCCAGCTATTTAATAATTAAATTATTGTAGATTGAGTGACGGGAGGCGCCTACGGAGATTGAAATCACTATATTACGGAAATTGAAAAGCAACTTATGAATATACCGGTTTCCCGGATATCTACAACCTTCCGTAGATTCTTGGCATCAATGTGGGTACATGAAAGTAATTTATTTCCTTTCTGTACCCTATTCTACCCTATGAGGGGATCGAACCGCTTCCCTTTATGAGAGAAGCCTTTGTTGGATAATGCAAGTCAGTCTATTCAGCTGGACCTTGGAAATTGGGATACGAACATGATATATGTCATCAGAAACGGTCGCAACGGACGTAATAGGTAATAGGATCCTACCAAAAATGTGAAAGTATTTAAGAGTGTTTGGATGTTTATCCTTCAAAAATAAATGAATGATTCAACGGGTTTTGATGGATATTTCATTTCATCGATTAGCAGATAGAATACCGTAAAACGGGGTAAATAGGGACACAACCTAAAATGAAGCATACGTTACTAATTATAAGACTGAAATAACGTAAATAGAACGTACGTACGTAATTATGCTTCATTTCAGGTTGTGTTCCTATTTACCCCGTTTAAGGGTACTTTAAAGCGACACAGCGAAAAGCGATATATTTGTAAGCATGCGGAATCGACATGGAAGTATACGTAAATAATTTCCAATGTCTGCTTTTGAGGAATTCATTTGTTTGTCCTCGGAATAGCCAATAAAATATCGACGTACATTTTTGTTTCCACGGCATTTGTCCGGGGCCGGGGCCGTCCCAGTGCAGTGCAGCACTCGTGCACAGTTCCGTTCCGTATCGCCCGACTCGCACTTAGCCGGTTTTTTTTCATCTGTATTATTTTACGATAAAGTAAAAAGAAAATCCATTGAAAAGGAGGCCTACTTATTATTATTTTATACACAGGTATCCCAGCTCTCTTAGAAACAAACTACGAGTAGGGCCTCTATTCCAACAAGGTAAAACCATATTGCTTTAGACGTGTTATGGTATTGTTATTAACTCGGCCGCCATTACGAGTACTGTCAAGTAAATAAGAGCTAACATAACTTTGACAATACGGTAACCCGTCAAAGGCAATTTGTCTTTTACCCTGTAAAATAATGACTTTACAAAAAAGGACAGTCTGCACTAGAAGCTTGAAATTTTTCACAGATTTTTTTATAAGTCTAGTTCAAGGATACCCTCTAAACGGTATCTAAAATTAGGGTTTAAAAGGTACAGCTTTTTAAAAGTGGGAGCTTTTCAAATGAACAGACAGCGTGGGCTTAGGCTTAATAGGTTTGGAACCTTTTAGGTTTAGAACACTAAAGAGGCTCTATCTCCCGAATTATCCCCAGGCAAGCTTACCCTCATGTGGCTGTCATGCCTTCCCTAACAGACCCAACATAACCGCTTAGCATTCCAAAGCCAAAAAACGAAACCCTTATAAATTCGTCATGCCCGTCTTTTCGTAATCCCTTTAATGTTTGTTACAAAACAATATCAAAAGATTGGTTCAAATTCAAATATTTTAACATGGGTAAAACAGATGTTACCTACATTTTAATATTATGTACTGCAATATCATACAAATATCTTACATGTTTAACATGTATCATACTTGAACATTATTCTAATTTGATAATTTGTTTCGCGCAAATACCTACTCTTTTACTGTACTGTACTAGGCCTCATCTGCTAAAAAAATAAAAAGTAGTTTTCTAAAATCATTAACTCATTCAGTCATCAACATTTCAATTGGAATTTAATCATAACCTAGCTTCTGCCCGCGACTTCATCCACGTCGATTTCAATTATCGTTATTCCCTCGGGAACATAAAAAACCAAGCCTATGTGTTAATTCAGGGTATACTCCTGATGAATTCTTTTTTTTTCGTGTGGAAGACATCGAGCAAAGACTTTTTCACAGAATTTCAAGTTTCACCTCAGTGCTACAGAAATCAACGTCCATATTTGATTTATAAAAGCATTCAGATTTTCAAAGCTTGCGTTATGTTTGACTTCCAAACAAGGTTTTATTTTTTCACCCACACCGCAACCTAACATGCATTCCACGGGCTGGTGCGGTTCGAGAAAGAATCCGTGCGAATTCCTGAAAATAAATCACGTATTCCTAAATACATTCAAGAGCAAAAATATCAGGTCACCGTCCGTACAAATTTATACGTACAGTGATGCGTTTTATGTTTTTTTTGTATTAAAAGTTTAACGTGTGTATCTCTGTGTGTGTGTGTGTGTGTGTGTGTGTGTGTGTGTGTGTGTGTGTGTGTGTGTGTGTGTGTGTGTGTGTGTGTCTATCAGTGTCATCGTAGCCCATCATGGATAACGAGGCCCTTAGCCAAGAAGCAAACCGCTACTAACGTTTTTATTATCTATCACTTGATATGTATGGGATGACATTCTCATGCGTTGCGATAAACCACATGATCAACTGTCATCCCATACGTTTTGGGTGATGGAAAAGAAAATGTTGTAGTAGCGTTTGCATCTTGGCTACGGCCCCAGTTTAGATTCGGTTTTTTTTTTACTTAAGCATTAGCTTAATCGAAATGGTCATGAAAATGCGTTGGACCGTTAATATATGAGCTCTGAAAGAAAGAATCGCCATTATATTATTTAATAGTTACAAAATACTTCGTCATCGCCATTTTTCCTTTTCGCAAGAACCTTATTTCGGAAAAATCGAACAGTTCCCTAGGGAATTGTGATACACAACTTTCATAAATTCTTAGTATTAATTCTAACGATCTACTTACTATGTTTGTTACGGGCCTCGTCACAAAAAAAAATACCATAAATCGGTATTTTATTTCAAAAATAATAAAAAACTAACTTCATCCATTTCGTATAACAAAGACTTTATTCCCCTTTATTCCTAGTAAATCTTTGCACGTGAACCATTTATCTACCATTTTAAATCTACCCGCTCTTCACTGTACTAGACCATAGAATCTTAAAAGCTTTTATCGTTGTGTAGGTACTAAAGCGGCTGTTATCTCGCCGGGGAAACGTGGACGTTAACGGTGAACTCACAATGAATAGCGTTTCAACACTAATATAACACTATAGTATCGACGGGCCCTCGCTTCGCTTCGGTTTATCTAAGTTTTTTGTAACACCGTACATAAACCAGAACTTATTATACATAAAAACCTTCCTCTTTAATCACTCCATCTATTGATGAAAATTGCATAAAAATCGGTTGCGTAGTTTGAAAGGTCTAAGCGTAAATACCGAGGGACAGACGACACGAAGCGACTTTGTTTTATCTACATTAATATAATAAAGAAAAAAGATTCGTATTTCTGTATGTTTGTAACAAATAAACTCAAAAACTTAAAGAGAGATTTCAAAAATTCTTTCCCCATTGGAATGCTACATTATCCCTGAGTAACAAGGGCTATGTTTTATTTTTCTGTGCGGACAGATTCGCGGGCAACAGCTAACTACTACTACGAGATCAGTAAGATATCACCCTGAGACAGCTGATAACAACAAGGTAAAAGACATTTATTCAGTAAGTAGGCTGCACGGGCACTTTTACACATCTACCAGCGCTTCCCAAGAGGAGACCACTGCCGAGAAGAAACGCCGCAAGAAACTAAGCAGTCAGTCATTTTTTCAGCAGTATTAAGTATACTTGTTTTTTTTTAACATTGACACCAACCTTAATTGCGATGGCGTTCAGTGGCAGTACACAAAATTCATTTCAAGAACGTTATCATTGTAGGATTGGCGAGGCATGCGTTAGTATAGATATATTTGTTTTAGTTATTCAATTATTCATTGCAAAACAGTAATAAACAGCGAAAAGTCTTATATTCTGGGCAAACAAGTACATCTAATATTTATATTTCAGCCATTGACCTCGTTTAAATCACAGGCATAGTTTCAAATTGGATTCCGAGCCAAACTCTAGGCAGAACAATCCTCAATCTTTCCTCCCGATCTGCAAGTTCCGAACTTTGCCCATAACTGTAAATAGCTAGGAACACGGAGTTAAATCATTTGAATAGAGGGTTCGAGGGCTCTTTGTTTAAGGTCATTAGTGAACCAAAATCCGTAATTTCAGAAATTAGTTTGACAGATAAAGTTTATGTTTATGATATTATGTGTAGGTATGATATACATATGTTTGTAATTGTATTTCATTGTGTGTTTCAAATGTACCATAATGTCTGTATTGCCTTTCGTGTTTTCACCGAGCGGTCCCGACGGAAGATCAGCGTTGGCTTCACAGCTAGCACATGCTGAGTTGGGACCGTTTCACAATAGTAGCACTAGGTACGTGTCGTCTTCTTTCCTATCCTTTTTTTGTCTGTTTGTTATTGTTGTTTCAGTTACTCGTTTACTTTAATGATGACAAAATGTTGCAGTTTAAGTTTCCTCTTGACACTCCCCTCCGTTCCTCTCATCCTCCCCTTCTTGATTCTCTATTCTACTCGGTAAAACTATGTTTCTTTTGATATGTTATCGTATTGTCAACGTTACGATAGCTCTGATATACTTGACTTTACTGATACTGAATAGAATCAAGCTCCAGGTAGAATCTATCTAATTTTATTGTAAGATATCTACAGCATGTTCTCAACTAGCGAGTATTTTACATAACCATTAATTCCAAGCAGCCATGACTGGAGACGATCTAATTGAACGCCATTCCCCCGTAACTTAACCGTCCACCTGCAGGAGACACGATCCGTCTGATTGGTTCCGTAATTAGTACAATAAATTCCGTTAATTTGCAATCAGCGTCTCCTCCGACGATTCCCGTGATTAAGACCCCATTTCCCGTCCCGTCCGTCCATTCCCCGTCGCGTTTGTTAGCAAAATGGACGTTGCGTAACAATTTTGAATGTAGCTGTTAAATGCTTTTAATGAGACTAATTTGTTCAAACGGAAATGTTTAGTTTTTTTTTATAATGTTGTTAATTATGTAGCGGAACGTGGCTTTTGGATGAGCTGAATGTTCAGAAAAGATTTCGAAACGCCCTCACCAGTTTGTGGGTTTGGGAAGCAGAAGCGCTTTTTTAATTTACAATAGCAAACGATATTAAAAACAGTCAAAATGTCGAAATTGACAACGCCCGACGCGACTGTCCGGCAGCTTACGGCAATTTTATACATTTTCTTTGATGTTTTTGGTCGGTAGTGTTTGCAAAATGTATCTTTCCCAGGCCCGCTGATTTCTGTTTTTAAATGCGCATCTAAAAGAGCAAAAGAGAAAGAATGTGCAATTCCTTAAATACTTATTTAATTCAGCCTTGTGCAGAAAAGGTCAGTTATAGTGGCTTTTATTTCGGAGTATTTTTGGAGGTGAATTCATCCTGTGTAGTAATATAACAGACCAAACGAATTCGTCGCCCAACTAACTCGACACTGGATAATTGCTACCAATGGGCATGGACAAATGGTCGTGTTTATCGATGTGGATAAACCAAGATAAAACAACTGTCACTTTCTGGCCAGTATGCAAGTGCGAGAGTGACGGATGCTTTATCCACCGCGATAAAAGCGACCATGATACGGGCCCAAACAACAATCTACGGCTATGTTATTCGGGTAGTTTGTAAGACGTATCACGGCTGGTCTATCTTGTGGTTGCAATATGTCTGAAGAAATTGACAAGGGGCTGAGCAGCTGTAACAAAAAGGGGCTAACTGCATTGTAATAGTATGAGTATTTTAAATTTTATTTGGGTACCAATAGAGTGTACAATGCTTCGACGACTACATTTCAACCACCTTTTTGGGCATAATAGCTGTTAGGAGCATATTGGGGTCATTGCGGGTGACCTTTCCTACTAAGCACTAATGCCGGTATATTTTGACGACGTTGTTAGCGTACTTGGTTGTGCTTCTGCCAACGAAGCTAGCGGTCACAGGTTCGATTCTCGGTAAGAGAAAATAATAGTATAATGTGCGTGAGTATTTCGTTCCTTATTATTGGATGTTTTCTACAGTAAATATTGATTTCTCCAATGAAGTATGTTTATCGAGTATATTGCCATGTGCTTTGGGAATTCGATTTGTGTAAGATTGACCCCTGATATTCCTTTTTATTTGCTTACTGGTTTGTGACTATGGACTAACATTCAAAAAAAAAACTTACAATTAATTTACGCTCTATGATTTGGTTACCGCTACCACAGACCAGAAAAAACAGTAGAAGTGTCAAGTGGGCGTGTAACGTGTGGCATAGTTATGCGGTGTTCCGCATAACCTACCATACTTTTGCCGCGATCGCTTATTTCGATATTTCTAAAATAGGAAATAAATCCAGAAGCATGCCTTATTGTGCTATTTTGGAGTGTAAAAACGATAGCCGCACCAAAAACATTTTCCATGATGGCGTTTTGTTTTTATGATAGTTTGAGTATTGGCGACAACAGGTCTGATACTAAGCGAAGCTCATGCCACTTCCACTGTTTTTTGTATTCCGTGACCGCTACACACGTATATCACATACTTACCTAGTGATTTATGAATCGAATGATGGAAACACCTTACCCAACAAAAGGAGCTAGCGTAAAGCTACATACGAGCGCCATTAGAGGTGATTATCCAGCGGCAAGTGATTTAGTGTCACTAAACTAGCTGTTAAGGCTGCGGGAGGCGCAATTAGGCAGGTAACGGCCTTTACACCCACCCTTATGAAGGGACACATAATTTATAGAACTTCTATTTAAATGGGACTTTGTTTATAACGGGAGAAGGCGTGGTTTGCTTTGGTTATTTTGTTGCGCATATGCCAGTTTAAGTTAAAAGGTGGTGTTACTATGTTAATAACGCTAACCGGGCGATATTGCATGGCTGGAACAGAGATGGGCAAATATTCGAATAACGAAAAAGAATATTCGTATATTCATGAATAATAAATAAAAATCTTAAACTATTTTAAATTTGGTTTCAAAGTGAAGTACCCATTCGTAAAATTTATGAGAATGTATTCAAAAATAATTATTATTTACTTATAACCTGTTCACTACATATATTTATTCGTCGAAGCATTTGAAGATTTTCTAAGTCAAATTATTAGCCATGTGATTTTATTCAAAGAATAATTTTATTCTACGAATAAATTTTCTAAACACAAAATAATGTTATTAGCACGTTCACATAATTGGCCGATAAATAAGTTAATTTCAAATAATAATTTTAATAACAGTTTGTTCGAATAATGCCCATCTCTATTTTAGTTTAATGAACATTTAAATTAGCTGTTACTAAGTGCTAGAGAGGTGTTAAAGGTGCCCTCAGCGACCCTAGTTCAGATGTCGTTTAGGGTCATCTCATTAGAATCACTTAATTAATCACTTTAATTAGCAGCTATTGATGACACGGTTTGCCTAATTGGTAGTGACCTTTCCTACGAAGCTAACGGTCTCGGGTTTGACTCCAAGGGAAAACATTTATGTGATAAGCGTGAGTGTTTTTGATGCCCTAGCGAACTAGCGTTTCTATTCATTTCGTTTTTAAACGAATAGCGACACTGGTAGATGACGTGATACGAAGAGTCACGTGAGATACCAGTGACGCGATTGGTTTAAAAACGAAACGATTAGAAACGCTAGTTAGCGTAGTGCATCTTTGGTAGGGCCTCTGAGTCATTGATGTTTACTATAGAGATACGAGTGTTATCAGTATAATTATTTACTTATATTTGCTATACTTAATTATTCGTATCGTTGTCTAGTAAAAATACCCGTAGGTATCCCTAGAGTTAAGTTTGGGACTTGGTATTTTTTTGTGACGTTGTAAACATAAATAAATATACATAGTAAGGATAATCTCACACAAATTAAAATCTATTTGTTAAAAAACATTTAAAACATGCTTAAAAATATTTGTTGTAGGTACTTACCAAAAAAAAACACGTAGTTCAACATTTATGGTTAGCTCAACTCTAGCCTACAGCCGCTTTCTGGCCTAGACTGAGAAAGAATGAAAATCCATCACTGGCCGCTTTTTATCCGCCTTAAACGTGCTCGTTTGAGCAAAAATAACTAAGTAGATTAAGATGAGACTAAGCCTCGGCCGGGAAGGGCGGTTGTTTTCCAATCTCCACAATACTTTACTCACGATTACTTGCCAGTAAAGGTGGTATTATATAAAAGTAGTATCGTTTCCAAAATAAGTTGGGTTAAAATGAAATAAAATGAATTAGGTTTGTGAAGCTCTGAAACGATTTTGGTGATGCTACGACCTCATGTTATAATAAAATACTTAGAAAGAATAGAAACACAACGGGCCCTCTTGGATTTCCACCACGTAAGTATTCGCATTATCTTTCGGTTTGGGGAAAAACAAACAATAATAAAAATACTAGCATAGAGGCATTCCATCTGAGTGTTCAGGGCTGGCTGCACTTGCAGTTTTGCGATTGCACGTATCTATTATATGGGTCTGGAAAATCTTAATGTATATTTTATTGCTTGTCCTTCGCTTGTTTGTGTGACAATAAATACTTCTTATTCTTATAATGACAATAATACTCCAAACCCACGAACGGAAGTCAGACCATTATTTTAATTTCACAAATTGTTGTTGAAACCCAATTCAAGGAAGCCTTTGTTAAACAAGGGTGCTTCACAATTTGAGGCTGATAAAAAATACAGTAGCCAAGTATCTATCTTCAAAGGCGTTTTTGCAGCCTCAAGGAGGAACGTGGTTTTTTGTGAAAGGCGTTTTCTATTGTCCTAAATAAACATAAACATGCTTACAGATACAAAGCGGTTTTGTCGTTTGGCTTATTTCCTTTTTTGAAAGTTACAATTTAGTAGGACTTTCCTTCTTACTCTTGAGTTGAAGACAATTTCATAAAGAGAGACAGGGTTAACGAAAATTGGAAAGCTGAATGAGACGAATTTAATATTTTACGTATATAATCGGCTTGTGACATGGAAGGCATTTTAATTTCACGGATGGATTTTGCTCGTTCTCGATTTTATTTTCATGAAGAGTCGTTTATAAGGACGGGGTACTTAGTGAAAAATCTTAAATTTAAGCAAATATAGATTTACACATAGGCATTTTTATGAAAACTAGATAGTGGTCGTGTGATATTAAATTTTAGTTAAAATTGTTATCTATGTGTAGGTATATTCGACCAAGAAATCCCTTTACCACTTTTGAACCTTAACAACCAACAAAATAGAGTGGAAAAGTGGTAAAGGAGTTTTTGGTCGACTATACAATACTCTCCTTTTTTTTCTAAATAGAGGCCAACGAGCATGTGGCTTAACTGCCTGCGCCTCTATTCTAGGCGGTTAAATCCGAATTGGATTTGCCCTGTTATGGTATGGTTTTTAACTCGGCTGCCATTACTGTCAAGTAAATAAGAGCCATCAAAACGTTGACAACACGATAACAGGTCAAAAAAGATTTGGATTTTACCGCCTAGAATAGAGGCGCTGATGGAAAGTACCTAATTACCACTCTGTACCCTGATGAACCCTGGCCAACTCAAGAAAGTCTTAGAGGAGTTAGTTGTTTTGCGTCAACATCAATATTTAAGCTATATTGCGACTCCTTTCCTATGTACCTATGAATGTTTAGAAGTGCTAAGTATTTTATCACAAAAACATTGAGAAATATCACAAATATTTAGACCTTATCCGTTAAAAGCTATGGACTCGTTTGGACAAAACGCTTCATTTCCTAATTAGGTCCTTCTACCACGTAAATGGCAGGGAATATGAGGCTCGTGCAGTCTCAAATTCCATGCCCTCTTTTTTATCCCTGCATCCTTATTTTCCTAGTCCCTTCTAAAGAGTCTGCAATACATCTGAGATTTCTTTACTACCACTTGCTTATTGGTAGAGAAGTTATATTTACCTACATATCATAATATGAACTGCCTATTTTGTGTACCTATATGCCTAAATAATTGTCATAAGGCAAAATATGTCTAGGTACTGCTGGACATGGCCTACCATAAAGATCTCGATCATGATTGTTCCTGTGTTACTCGCATCGCATACACCTGTTTCCCCGACCCTTGTCTGATTTGATCTGATTTGATGCGATTCGATCTGCCTACAAAACAGAATACAATTCAATAAACTCAACAGCCACCCAATCAGCGCGAGCTGTCAGAACTAAAGGAATCCCATTCACTGTCAAACATCTGGAAGCCATCGAGCACGTGTGCCGCACAGATAAGAGCGGACGCGACTGTCATGCCGGATAACAGAACTCGCGGAACACCCTGTACAATTCGTGAGTTCGTGACGCGCGTCCCGAAATAGAGAACAAAGTAACAATGTTATTGTCATTTTGGAGTTGGTTAATGGAATGAACATGCTTACCTTGGCAAGTGTCAATGTTTCCAAAAGTTTCATAGAAAGGTGCTGAATTGTTTTGAGAGAAAGATATTTCTGTCGATACTTGTCTTGTTGCTCTTGCATCGGAAAAATGTGATTTTTTCACAAAAAGGCTCCGCTGGCTGTTTCATATTCTTGTCTCTTCATAAAAGTACAATGGGCATACGCATGCTTTGATTAATCCATTCCTATTCGAGCATCATAAGTATTATAAGAACATCAGTAGGGTGTAGTGATCGTAAAGTAGGTACCGAGTTCGAACCCAGGCGCCCACCATGTAGGTATCTATAGATTTTTCTATCCTGGGCGTCTATTTACCGGCGGTGAAAACCATATCGTATTTGACCTGTTAGGCCGCTTGTAGACGTCCGTTGTTTTCACTGGACAATGGACCGTTTTTTTTTGCGGTAGTGTATGGTTTACAATAGATGTGTGTAGACGCACCGGATGACGGTCCGGCGACGGTGCGTCTACACACATCCATTGTAAGCCATACACTACCGCAAGTCCGGCAAAAAAAAACGGTCCATTGTCCGGTGAAAACAACGGACGTCTACAAGCGGCCTCACGGTATTGTTTTGACGTCAGCCGCCATTACTGTCAAGTAAATAAGAGCTATCAAAACATTGACAATACGATAACAGATCAAAGACGATATGGTTTTAAGCGCCTAGAATACCGGCCCTGGTGATGGAAAAACATTGTGAAGAGTACACCGTGTAAGAGTGCAATTAGCACAGTATTATCCCAAGGGTCGAAGTATACCTGAAAATTTTCTCACCACAGCTTAGCAGCAAACTCTCGCAGGCTGAAAAACAAACAATGGTTGATACGAACGATTTATAGCGCATGATTTATTTTACACAACAAACAGTAGCAGTAAACTACAGGAAATTCTATAATCGAACCTATTATTACTCCTTCATACATCTACCCTTTATTACATTGTGATTTACCACGTCTACCTCCTTTGTAGTACGGAGAGAGACCGCAGACTGTTCAACAATAGTTAAGGGGGTCGCACACTGACGAAGGCGTAGCGAAGGCGGTTATCGGACGTACGGTTACGCGAGAATGCACTTCAATTAGTTTCATTAATCTGAACTTATACTATCTACAAGTACTACGAGTGTATTACTATAATAATTTTATTAAATGAATCCCTGTTTCCTTTTAGTAGGGGATATATTATATTTTTCTTTTTTACAATATGGCGTTTGGTTTGCGCCATATTGAATTTTGATTACTGGCATATCTTTAGTGACACTTAAAAGTATAAGACAAATCGATTGACATAAGAATCATCAAAATCGGTCAATGCGTTTAGTTTCTAGAGCGCCACAAAGGAACAAACATACATACAAACATATATATATGCTGATAAACACATTACCCTCCTTCTTTGGCAGTCGGGTAAAAAGGTAAAATTGGATTTTTATTTGTTTGTATGTTAGGGAAACTAGAAGTACAAAACCGATTTATAGAATTCTGTTACTCTAGGAAGCTACCTTATCCTAACTAATTTTATAGGCAATTTTTTATTTAGTTTTAACCGGAGTGAATTTAGGGCGGGTTGCTAGTATTAAATATAATAACATCGTAACTCTGCGTCATGCGGTGTTCTCGCCTTGCAATGTTAAGTTACGTAGCGGGCGCCAGAAGGGTGATTAAATTTTCACCGCAAAGAATATATTACTTAAAATAGAAGAATTAGTGATCAAATGTGGATAAAGCATCCGTCACTGTCGTGGTTATGTAAGTGTCAGGAAGTGACGGATGTTTTATCTACATTTTGTCACGCAATTAACGCAGCTATAATAATATTAGGCCCCCGGACGCTCGGCGCAGTTTTAAATTACGGTGATATTAGCAAAAACGTTTTTGCATGAAATTTTTCACATATAGTCTGGATTGACACGTAAAATCCTACTAATATTATAAATGCGAAAGTTTGTGTGCGTGTGTGTGTGTGTGTGTTTTAGTTTTTACTCCTTCACGCTGCAACGGCTGGACGGATTTGGATGAAATTTGAAATGGAGATAGCTTATACCATGGATTAACACATAGGCTACCTTTAATCCCGGAAAATTTCAAAGTTCCAGAGGGAATAACGATAATTGAAATATTCGCGGACGAAGTCCCGGGCAGAAGCTAGCTTAAATCCCGGAAAAATATATAGTTCTCGAGGGAAACGCGGACGGAGTCGCGGACAACCGCTAGTTATAAGATAAACTGCTACTGCGTCTACTAAACACCTCTCTCGTTACACGGCAGTCTCTAGTTACTTAGATAGTGCACCGCTGAACATACAGACTCGGTTGGAGAGGGGTTTGTTTCACGAGGATCCTCGTTAGCCGCGGATGGCCGAGGGCTTCAAGAGGGAGGCTTTTGAAAATTGGCTTTCAAGAAAATTGAAAAGGTTTCTTTTGAATATGGATCAACCATTGAGAGGTCGGTCATCTTGAGCTGTAAATCGCAATGCTATCCTTACTAAAGAAGGCGGCTAATAGGGAATATTTATCACTTTTTCACAGCTTCAATAAAAGCTGATTCATGTGACAAAATGTTGACAAAAATCTTTTTTTTTTATTCCCTTCGTGATTTGCTTGGATACCCGTATTATTGTTACATTATAATATCATGCCTGAGAATTCAAAAACCACCTCGAGAAATAGAATTTCAAGTGGCAGGTTTTGATTAATATAATTTTCTTTAAGCATTATTTGTATTTAATGATATGATATTAACGCGTCAGAAATTCGCGAAATAAATCTAAATACTAGGAAATTGTACTATAAGCACAATGGAACCCTGACCCATAGAACGGCGTCACAGTGACGTTATGGTTCAAGTGGTAAGAAGTGTCAAAGAAATTGTTTTATAATGTTACTGTGACACCGTTCTATGGTTGGTTTAATCTTTGAATTTATGGACAGGATTGTGGGATTTGTGGGTGTAATATAGACCATCGGTAAAATGACTAACACAAGATGAATTTCATCTTATTTTTCAAGGTTAGTGACGCATTTTTACACTCCTGGTTCCAATTGGCTATAAGCTTGAATATTGCGAAAAAAAAAGAATGTAATTTGCAATGTTACACAGTTTCAAAATTGTTTATGGTAAGCAATCACGCCAGTACCTGCTTTTATGATAAAGTCACAGTGTTTTTATTTATTACATTCAATATGTACTAGCTTCAGCCCGCGACTTCGTCCAATTAGTTATTCGGCCATTCCAAATTCGTTCAGCCGTTGCAGCGTGAAATAGTAACAAACTAACACACACACACGCACACACACAAATTTTAGCTTTAATAATTTTAGTGTGTACCTTGAAATACTTCAATACGCTAGACTTGAAATAAGCTCGAGGCACAGCTGGATTCCTGCAGACAACGTATTAATAATGGCCGATACCGGCTTTGTACCCAAGACAATATAACGTCAGCTTGCTGGAATAATAGCTTTAAACTACCTACATCTACCATCTCCATCTACTTCATCGTTTCGTGAATACGTGAGAGTAGCAGAGAACATTATAATAAGAATTATTTATACACTTGACACGTTTTCGTACTCAACTACGCATGATATTTTACTTTTTATGAATATAATGCTAAAAAGTGACTACAGTGAGAGAAAATTTGGAAGGGAATAGATTGTCATGGTATAGGCATGTTAGGTGGAGTAAAGAAAATCATGTGACGCACTCGCAATCGCAAGATTGTGATGATGAGTTTTATAAATAATGCAAGGTTAAGTATTGTTACTGTCATAAGTAATATGTTACAAAATGACTGACTGTTGAGTTTCTTGCGGTGCTTCTTCTCAGGCGGTGGACTCCTCTCGGAATGAGCTGGTAGATTTTTGACGAATAAAAGTTCCCATGTGTTACTTACTGAATAAACTTAGTAAATTTTTGAACGTTTGAGTTGTAGCACTTGGATTTTAGCTAAAGCGAAATGTAACAACACAAACAGTAAAATCTGACACATGTTATTGCAGTCTTTTTATATAATTATAAGTATAACCTATTCTTAGGACTTGATAGAAGCGCGTAGAGCTAACCCCGTGTGCTTCTGTTTAGTCCAAAAGAGCAAATTCTCTTTAACCGAACAATTTTATTATCCTCGCGTGTGATATCCATAGACTTCTTTGTCTAATAAGTCCATGATGATTGTCTAAAACTCGACATTGCCAGCATAAATTCGGTACGTAATCCCTGTTCAGATTAACTTGTCATATGGTAAACCACTTTCTAACCTCAAAATCAAACTTTTTTGGCTATAACAGCTCTTTTATCGCTAAATAAAGTAAACTGAGTAAAAGTTTTGGACATCACTTGGCCAATGTATTGCTTTATTTTATTTAAAATAGCTGTTTCATACAAAAAAGTTGCATTTTGAGGTTAGAAAGTTGTTTACTACCTAAGACATAAGGGCCTGTTTCACAATCGACAAGTAAATTTATGTGCCAGTTAAAGTTAGCTCTCTCCTTGTCTATGTCCAAGTGTAAGAAAAGGAAAGGGCTAAGTTTATGTGTCAGATATGCTTTACTTGACGATTGTGAAACAGGCCCTTAGTCTGAACAGGGTATATCTGGAAACATGAAAATCAATAACCTAAAAAAGATTAAACCAGTTATTTCCCAACAAAACTGCATCGTTAATACAATCGAGTACAATACTTTTAAGATCGCAGCCCTATTTATTTATAGCATTCTCCCCACTTCCATTTCCCTGAGATTTGTTCGAGAGGAAGCAATCTCCAGTAACCTGTTCCAGCTTTGTACTGAGCTCCTTTATCGTGGAACACTAGAGTTTTACCGCCACTTCACTCGTAAACAAGGAAAGTTTTGCAGCAGAGATAATTTGTTCGCAAGAAGTTACATTTCAACCTCGCCCGCGATTGGGCGATTTTGTAAATTTTCTCGTTGGATTTTGGTACATTGTTCGCTGCATTCAAGGACACGAATAAACGAATAATATTATCATAAAAACATGTTATAATATCTTTTGTCCTAACGTTCGTTTGTCCTAAATTATTGATTGTCCTAAACTGGTTTTCAGCTGAGTCAGACAACTTTTGAGCTTTCCAAAAATACCTGCGGTTAGGTTAGGTTAGAGTTGTGTTATATTATAACAACACTAAAACGTTTTAAACATCAGGTGGAAATGGCTTTACGACAAACGATGAATGAGCACAAATGTCAATTAGGACTAATTACTATTAGGGATTCCAATATAGACCCGGTAAGCACTTTATGCTGTTACTAGCTGTTGTCCGCGACTCCGTCCGCGAAGAAGTCGTTTATCGCTTCTCGCGAAAATAGTAGGTTCATACAAAATTTCATCAAAATCGGTTTAGCGGTCTAGCCGTGAAAGCGTTGCAAGCAGACAAAATCACTTTCACATTTATAATTATAATATACAAGCTTTTGCCCGTGACTCCGTACGCGCAGAAAAATTAATCATAGCCTAGTTACTCAGGGATAATGCAGCATTCTAATGGTGAAATAATTTTTGAAATCGATTTAGTATTTTTGTGATAATTAGAAGATTGACAAAACTTGATATTTAAAAAACTTCCTATCGTATCAAATCCTTGTTAGGTGTTTCAATCGATAAAAAAGATATTTCTTTATTTTGATTATGTAAAACAAAATGATAAAGAGGAAAGTCTTCACAGAGATAATAATCAAAGCCGGCCTTCAATACTACTTTCCCAGTGTGATTATTCCGTGTTAAAAGCAGTTAAAAGCCACTAAAATCAGCAGAAAAACTACATAAAAAATATCTTTAGTTAATTAAAAAGTTAATAAGCATCTGTTCGTATTTTAATTTCTGACTTGCCTTGTTTCTTTATAAAGGCACCGGAACCTCGAGTTTTATGAAGTGCATCCCATCTTTTCATTCTTCCATCGACAATGGTTTACACTCCTTTAATTAAAAACGAGAGATTAAATTTCTTCCTGCTACCACAAAAAATACCTACTGCTTCTAAAGAAAGAGCTTTATAAAAAGAGCCTTGAGAATCTTGAGATTGCATTTATACAATGCAATTTCATAGCGAAGAAAAGTATAATGTCTTGACAAATACAGATTGGTTTTTATTGTCTCATTGTCAAAGGGATGGGTGCCGAAAATTCATCATCTGCAGATTGGTTTTACGCTTATATTATAATATAATATATTAAAATTGAAAGGTCTAGGCGGTGAAATCCAAATTGTACTTGACCTACGCCTCTACCTCAATACATTATATTCTAGGCGGTGAAATCCCAATCGTATTTGACCTAGGGCTTATTGTCTAACGCACTCGCAATCGCAACAGGCTTCAAAGTGGAGCAATTGTTTTCATTTTGTATGCAGACAAGCCTTCGATTTTCAAAATGAAAACGATTATGATTGCGAGTGCCTTAGACAATAAGCCCTCGTTAAGGTATCGTTTTTAACTGACAAGTAATAAGAGCTATCAAAACGTTGATAACTGGTCGAAAACGATATGGTTTTTACCGTGTTGAATAGAGGTCCAGATGTGTAGGTATTTCTTACCAAATTGCCTTGCGTCTTCATCGTAATCATAATATAAATATTGTTGACGTTGTAACAGTTTTTATTAAATTGACAGGGGCTCTATTCTACCCGGTAAAACAATATTGCTTTTGATAATGTTATGCTATTGTTTTTAACTCGGCCGCCATGACTGTCAAGTAAATAATAACTATCGTAACGTTAACAATACGATAATATAACATGTTTGTAACCCGACGTAAAAAGAGGGTTGGGTGTCTGTGGCACCGTTACTCTTAAACGGATGAACCGATTTGGATACGGTTTATTTGATTCAAAAGCTGGTTTTCTAGCGGTAGTTTAAAGCTAGGTTTCATGAAAATCGGTTAAGCCGCTTAAAGAGATAATGAGCTCTGAAAGAAAGGGTCATCATAATATCGGGGGTTTCTGTATGTAATAGTTAATTAAGAGAAAAATAAAACCCTGGTTGGAGATTATTTGGTTTACAGTTATTGGTTAACTAGCTTCTGCCCGCGACTTTGTTCGCGTAGATTTCGATTATGGTTATTCCCTGGAGAACTTTCGCATTTATAATATTAGTAGGATACCTAATAAAAATAAAAATATACACGAAAGCTGGGATAAGCCACGCGTAACCTCGAACACAAAATGGCCCCCGAAATTTTCCCTTTAAGCATTTTATTCTACTGTCTCAGCCCTCGGCTTATCTCGGCCACGCACGCGTGTCCCATTAACTAGGTAAATTAATTAAAACTCCTTTGAGCTCATTCCCCTGACAGGCATAAACGGTTTTTAGGGATTTCATTTAACCCAAATGTCGTAATGGCAACCGAAAACTTACTTAAACAAAGTTTATAGCATAGTTTTCGCTAGTTGCTCATAAAAAGATAGTTAATTTTAGCTCGTCGGTGTATTAAATTATATAATATAAAGGTCGGAAAAATATAATATATACCTCTATAAATCCTTGAAGGATAATTGAGTGGTTTTTACTCTTTGAATATAATTTATACACATGTACACATGTGCATAATGCAACCGACATAATGTAGCTAAGAGCTTGGCAAAACTATAAATCAATTACCTACAAGGGAAAAAAATAAAGTTTTCTGCGATGGCAAAACCTTAGAGACCTTTAATAATAAAGACATTATTACATTGGCAAAAGCGATGTGACAGTGAGAGGACTAAATCATAGTCCAGTATTTAACCCGATCACGGATATTATGGCGTCGAGGAGGAAATTACCACCCCGGTAATCTGGAACAGTGCCTGACACCCAGCAACTACTCAAGTTGGGTTTGCTATATAAAATACAATAGTCTCAGAATGTAGAAAATTTAATATTATATTTGATTATACACATTATTTAATTGTATACTAGAGGACGCCCGCGACTTTGGACGCGTTTAGTTTCCCTCTACTCTCCCTATTTCTTCCCGTTGGAGGTAAACTTTCGGAAAACCCTTTCTTAGTGCACCCCTAGACACTCATAAGGAACAAATGTGCCAAATTTGGAATCTCTAGACCCAGAGGTTTGGGCTGTGCGTTGATATGTCAGTCAGTTCTTTCTTTTATATCCCTATATAGATTTAAAATAGGTAACAAAAGATCTTCTGGCTGGCCCCACGTTTGGGCGCCACTTAACGCGGTTTAATTTTGAAATGAAATTAAAAGTTCTTTGTTCTTCCAAAACGTACGCTACATAAACGTAGCTTTTGTTTAGTACGTGTTTAGTACGGGACGAGCAGCAGACCGCAAGACCGAAAAATGTTGAAAAAATCGGTCAAGTGCAAGTCTGACTCGCACACCGAGGATTTCGTAACGCCGTTATATATTTCAGACTCACACTTGAACTAAATAATAATCATACCAAATTTGACGCTTGTATTTTTACCGTTTTTATGATACAACAGAAAAAATACGTTGAAAAAACGTTTCGTGTATATCCCGTTCATTACATGTCTTTTTTTTTAATGTCAGTAATTCCGCTAAAATAACTCACATGTATTCTGAAAAAAAATCCGCCATCTATTACGGTTCAAAAGATACAGATCTTTAAAGTTACGACGAACAGACAGAGGAGGCATATATGAATGGGCTCCCTTTGGCGAAGAAACGCTAAAAAATGGGAGCCAACAAAGAGAGGTTTTCTCTTAGTTTACAAGAAATGAATACAATAGTTAAGATATTAGTTATATCAACCAAAGCTGATAGTAACAACAGCAAAATCTTTAGTGATTCAACTAACATCTTAGTTGATGTATCTAACGTCTTGTCAGGCTCGTATGGAATCAAGACGCTTATGCACAACTATCACAATCTTGTTAGAAGCGACTAATTATTTTTTTCAGTGTAGTCTTTAAAAAATGTTACTTAGTACGGTTGTTAAATATTAACGCAACCATCGTGTATCCTAAGGTTTATTGGATACCTTGTTCGTGGCACGTGTCGTCTAGACTAACGTGATACCGTCGTGTAACACAAAGTCTAGTTTCTTGTTCACTGTAACCCTTTGTGCAAGTGTTAGAGCAATATCGGATTTGCACTGCACCGATACGTGCGCTATTGGGAACGTGAAGCGAGCTTGAATGCGATCCTTCCGGTGCACTCCAGTGCACGTTTGTTGAGACCTGTCCAATAAGGTGCATTGGTCAGTAAAAATGTTAAGAAGGTTCGAACCTCGTAATTGTAAAGGTTATTGAATAAGTACTAAAGGATTTGTATTATTAATATACATATCTTTATATATTTAAGAGTTTATTTATTACAAAAATCTTGACATCTTTACATACAAACAAATAAACAAAAGTACTCAAAAAAACTCTGGGACGCCTTAGACACAATGTGGTTTGTTTACACGCGGACAAACTCGCGGGTACAGCTATCGCAAGGTTAGCACCAATGTAATTTTTATAAAGATTCAATGAAATCAGTGTAAGACGTGTTTTAATAAGCTGTCACAGGGCTCAGCCAAGATTGACTTGACTATAGTCAATCAATATGGCTGGGTCTCGGTTCTACTTGGCAAAACAATATTGCTTTTGACGTGTTATCGTGTTGTCAACGTTACGATAGCCCTTATTTACTTGACAGTAATGGCGGCCAAGTTAAATATAATAGGTACTATAACACCCCAAAAGCAATTCTAATTTACCCATAGAATAGAGGCCCTGGTGGTGGTTTATCAGTGAAATTAAATCGCTTATATTATTTGCAACATTTCTAACAACATACCAAAATTTAAACTTTTCCGATGCCTATTCGAGAGAAGCCCAACCGCGGGAAACTTTACAAAAACCAAACAAAGCGTAACTTTTAACGAGTTAAAATGTATTTCAACTGAAGTTTTCCTTATAAAAAGAGAAAAATGTCGACTTATGGGGAGTCGGGGGGTTATTCTTGTAAAAATGCGTGGTCAGCAAGCTTAACGCACAGGGTGGTTCAAATCGTAAAGCTGTATAATTGAACGCAGTGCATTTACTCAGTGAGGGATCCCTTAAGTATTGTTTGTGAATACGGGTGTCACTCCATGTTAATCGTGTTTTTGGCCTTGGTCATTCGTCGCTTACTTTCACGTAAGTCTTTCAAAATCGTATGTACTGTAAAAGTTGTCGCCTCTATGGCCCGATATTTAAAATAGGAACACTTTAGAAAATAACAGATAGCTATCATGGACAAAACTACACAGAAATATACGTTAGTATACCTTAGTAGTCTGTGACAGAAAGTCTTGGGATTTTTTAACGGAAACTTGTAATGTTTTATAAATAAGCAACCACAATTAAATTCTCATAAAATGTAATATTATAAAGTTTAATTCGGGCCGAATTTTAAGTACCCGAAACCGACGTGCGTGCATGACTCGATGTATGAATGTGGAAGAAGCGAAAGAGATTTGTCAAGATCGTAGCAGGTGGAAAGAAGTGGTCTCTGCCTACCCCTCTGGGAAACAGGCGTGATTTAATGTATGTATGTGTATGTAATTCGGAAACACCCCACAACTCAGTACACACGACTAAAAATATCATATTTCAAAACATCTTTTTGGAACCTTGGTTATTAAATAAATGTAAGTAGCAAAAAAAGAGTGGGATGCATTTTTACAATGGGTACTTGACTACGGCCTTTTTGATTATGTATTTAACTTTTTTTGCAGCTAACAAATCTCAAGCTCAATAAAACAATCTAATAAAAGAAATAAAACTTACGTATCGAAAGAATCCTCTCATAAAGATGTAAAGAAGTTCTTATTGCACTAGAATAAGGTGCATTGGAATATGTTTTTGTGATGTTACTGTTGATGTTTCTTTTTACACTTGAATGCACAAGACCTAAAACGTTTTACTAGGTTTTTTAACCAGAGGGGTTATTGTCTAACGCACTCGCAATCACGATCGTTTTCATTTTGAAAATCGAATACTTGTCTGCATACAAAATGAAAACAATTGCTCCACTTTGAAGCCGGTTGTGATTGCGAGTGCGTTAGACAATAAGCCCTCAGGATATTCAAAAGTTTGGTTGCGGGTCTTAATAATTTGGTTACGTAAGTACAGTCAACCAATTTGATTCCTAGGCCACTATGGACTTTGCCAACGTGACGTTGTCAACCAAATCATAAGAAGTCTCTTACGTTTGGTTTACAACCGTCACTTTAACATGATCCATAGTGGCCTAGGAATCAAATTGGTTGACTGTACCTACGCTTGCTAACTTAAATCCTAACGAGGTAACTCGACTGCCGGGTAAACCGGGGGTTAGTAAAGAGGGCGCATCTGACATTCTTGTCAATATTGAGATACGTATATTATTGCCGGGATCTGCAGAATCTCTGGTATCTATTGTAATTTGGTTTACCTGCTAGGCTTTTTAAATATTTTTCTTAAATAAGTTAGAATCAAAGTTACTATAAAAAATAAGCGAGGACTTGTTCACAATTTTTTACGATATTAATTTAATAGACGCATTATCGAATCATGGGGTCCATATTGGCTCATATAAAATTGGTCTTTAGATTTTTTATACATATAACGATTTGTGTCTATACTCATCATTTCTTCGAAAAAAATTCCTCATAGTTCATTTCTTCGAAAAAAAAATCTCATACTTATCGCAACTCATAATGAATTTTTTTAAGAAACTGTTAATTTTTGAGGGCTGTTATAAATCTAACCTAACCTAACCTAATTTTATCTACACGTAAGATATTTAAGAAATTCTGGAAAGTGTACGGTTCCATGAATATTGGCGTTATAAGTTCAGATGATTATGAGTTCCGATCATTAGTATAAAAATTTTTTTTGAACATTATAATGAGTGATCATTATGATGTAAAATGTTATGAGAAAAATTTTCGGAGTTCCAATAATCGGAGTTGCAATTTTATATGAACTTTGGCGCACCCCGAATCATGTGGTTAAACTAAATTAAAACATGGAATTTAACTGCGTTAATACGTCTTTTTGTTTTATTTATAAAGTAATGTTTAACAAAACTAAAAACAAAAAAAACACAACGAAGATAAAAAGTATGTAGGTAGGATTTTTGTTTCCATTTAGACTTATTGTCAGAAGCGCCTTCTTAACTAACAAAGGCAGTCCGTAATATTTTAAACGGGCTGCATACCATCAGTTTTAACAGCACAGTTTCAACTGCACAGTCGAACTGTTTAATTAAAACAATTGTGTGTAGGCACTGTGAACTGTGCAGTTAAACTGACGATCTTAGAAATATCTAATCGAAATTTCATTAGATAAAACTGTACAGTTGAAACTGTGCAGTTAAAACTGATGGTATGTAGCCCGCTTTACTTATCATGCAGCTGCAACTATGTTCGAAATGGCTTGCTCGTTTTATGGGGCTGTTAAATTATACAGGCAATTACTCTAAGGCTGAGTGTTATATTTGCATATATTCTTATTTATACCTAACTTAGTAAATTTGTAGGCTACGCAATAATTTCTCAATAAGTTTGGGACATATTTGACTTTTATGCACATTTTATAATTTAAGAGCTAAGGGTAAAATCATGTTCACTTTCCAGATAACACTATCTCTCAAACTCTGCCCTTTTCTTTATGACAAAGAAAAGGAAAGCAATAATTTTAACGGACAGATAATTTTATCGGAGGGTTGGAAAATTTTGCCCTAAATTAGCTTAGAAAGGGGCAGACTGAAAACGAGAGCTGCGAAGACTCGAGATCGTGCCCGCGCTCGCAGCACATGCCGAGTCTGTGCCTTTCGTCACACCTTTTTTTTTTTCATTATTAAATTTTGTCTGTACTTTACTAGTTTTGGGTGACAATAAATACTTCTTATTCTTATTCTATGGTTCACATCCCATTTATCATCAGGGGGCATGGGTATCATTAGTATGCTACGCGAGATTTACTGTCATATTTTATGTCATTCATATGAAAATAAGAAAATATGACATAACGTCACACTTTAAGATGCTTAGTAATAAAAGGACTCAATTCACATAAAATACACTTTTATTTAAAACCTTAAATGTTTATCCTTACGTTAGAATATGGAATAGACATACATACATACATTAAATCACGCCTGTTTCCCAGAGGGGTAGGCAGAGACCACTTCTTTCCACCTGCTACGATCTTGCAAATCTCTTTCGCTTCTTCCACATTCATACATCGAGTCATGCAATAGACATATTTGATACTAAATCGCGTTTGACGATGAGGTTTGACGTATTCTCCTCGCCTCGCATGCTAAGCCCACTGGTGGCCTTGTGTGCTTTCTTGCCTTCTTCAAGCCATACAAAAACAAACTCACAAGCTAATAATATAATTCGTCCGTCGAGTTGAACAATGAGTTCCTAAATGAATAACACGGGTGAAACTGGAGGGTCGTTTCGTTTTTTCGGTCGGCTGGTGATTCGCGTTTCATTTCGTTTGATTGTTCTTGTAAGAAAGTTTACATTTTCGTTCCAACCCCTTTGCACTTTTAAGTCTTTTTCTTCCCATTCAAGACTTTGGAAGTATTTTGCGAAGCTTCCGAGCCTTGTACGCAGCCGAACAGTCACCGGCTGTAATTAATTGTTTTGATTATCTATACAGGGTGTCCCAGAAGCGACGTCAACCCGCCTAGAGCTGATAGAGCAGCTAAAAAGCTATCGATTTAACCCCTATGTATGTTAAGCTATTTTTGCTAGTTTCGGAGATATTGATCATTTTGAACTGAATTTTTGTAATTTTCCGTTATGTCCATGTTTCGAAAAATTATTTATTTCATGTTTTATTTTATACGTTTTTCAGCGGTATCTTACATAATTAGAATCATTAGAATCAGCGAAGTTTTTAAAACTATTTGCGCGTTTTTTTTCAGTATTTTTTTTGAGTTATCACGTAAAGTTTTTTCTTCCATACAAAGTGAAAAGCAAACACTGGGATACCTAGAAAGGAACCCCCCTTTCATGATGTAAGTGAGCACTAAGAAAGGATTTTCCGAAAATCGACCCCCAACGGAAAGAAATGGGGGGAGTAGCGGGAAACTAATTCTACGCGTACGAAGTCGCGGGCGTCCTCTAGTTAAACATAGGTATTATGTTAGTGGAAAAAAATTAAAACTTTAAAAAAAAATACTGCAGAAGAATATATTTGGTAGTTTGTGATGAGCTTAAATATTTTTTTCTGAGTCTTCGATGGTAAATATATAGATGGTAAATGGTATACGGGCGTTTATTAAAAATGGACATAGATTAAGACTCCAATAATCACAAACAGAAAGAATTATTTTAATTACGCTAACGTATACACCGTTATTAATTTTTGAACATACTATCGACCCGCAATGTACATCTAATTCCATCTGTCATAA
Source organism: Acleris cristana (assembly GCA_948252455.1). Classification (NCBI taxonomy): domain Eukaryota; kingdom Metazoa; phylum Arthropoda; class Insecta; order Lepidoptera; family Tortricidae; genus Acleris; species Acleris cristana. Next base: position 15,763,478 of record OX411779.1, on the reverse strand, counting down.
CTTTGAAACATCATTAATTATTTGCTTTATTTGTTATACATTGCGTGTTAAATTATTTTGTATGGTTAATTTTTTTTGATTTAATTTTAACAAAAGCTGCCTAAATGTGCTCATTAGGGGCTATACTAACCACAGTTAAAAGGAACGCCCGTATACCATTTACACACTGTATATAAATGCCGTGAGGTTTCCGGCTTAGAATTGTGCCACTCCATGTCTTCCCGTGGAAGTCGTAAGAGGCGACCAAGGGAATAAAGGCTTGTAGTATTCTTAGGCGATGGACTTCTAACCTGTCACTAATTTACACTGGTAAACATCTTAGCCGTTTGCGCAAAATGTGGTTACATAATTAACAACAAGTTTTGAGAGTTGTTGGTAATCCTTTAGCTCTGCCAACCCCACTTTGGGAATGAAGGCGTGTGTGTAAACACACTCACTGTGTAATAGCGTCTAATTAGCAGTTTCTTAGCGTATTTCTTGGCCGATTTTATTTCAATTTCACTTTTGGTGATCTCTTTTACGGTATTTCCATATTTTGGTAAAAATGCGATTTAAAAATCCATGCATACTCACTATTGTTTTTGTAAGCCACGCTATAGTATTGGACTTAATTACCCATGTGCATTAATCACCCTGACGCGAAACTGTGACCTTCGCGGTCACCGTAATATTGCCACAGACATGAATTTGCCGTGCTCAGGGCTTATTATGGTTGTGGGCAGCTTGGTTTTGACGCAAACTCAACGTGGATGAGGAGCAATAAGATAAAAATATATAAAAGATAAAAAATGATTATTCAGTAAGTAGGCCGCACGGGCACTTTAACACGTCAAAAATCTACCAACGCTTCCCAAGAGGAGACCACTGAGCTGCTGAGAAGAAACGTCGCGTCGCAAGAAACTCAACAGTCAGTCATTTTTTTTTATATTAATCTTATGGCAATGATAATACTTAACCTAGCATTATATAAAACAACGAATAAAAAACCTATTGGGCAGGAAAACGTGTCAAAACTCATAATAACAAGAGCAAAATAAAAATATTTATACTTACTTACCTACATGCCATTTATGTGAACAACTTTAATTATAGAGCTACTTTAGAAATTAGTCATAAATAGTCATAATAATAGCGTCAAGCCACGCGAAAGAAATTACGTCAACATTAATTAGGTATTGGCTTTCTGCGACAGTGTTGAAACAAATAAAGTGGTTGATCGTACATAATCGCATTAAATACTCATGTTGCCGCTTGCTGCTAACTTTCTATGTAGCTGCTAACAAAGACGTCATCCTAACGCAGCATTAAAACTATCAGTATAAACAACTGAGGGCCCTGCCAAGATGCATTGCGCTAACTAACGTTTCTATTCGTTTCATTTTTAAACCAATCGCGTCACTGATAGATCACGTGACTTTTCGTATCACGTCATCTACCAGTGACGCGATTGGTTTAAAAACGAATCGAATAGAAACGCTACTTAGCGCAATGCATCTTGGCAGGGCCCTCTGACGTAATAAACCACGTTTTATGTGTTAAGGACTTAATACAAACTGCAGGCTTATTTGCCTAACGCACTCGCAATCGCAATTGTTTTCATTTAGACAGTCCGAAGGCGAATCTACTTTCAAAATGAAAACAATTTTTCCACTTGGAATTCGATTGCGATTGCAACACGGGCGATTGTTTGGATTAAGTTTTAATTGAAACAATTTAACCTGCAACACGTATTTCTGCAAAGTTTCAATTGATTTTACTGTAAAATGATCAGATTGACTACTTATTATTGTAACGAAGTTACCTATCATTAAGCAGAATTTTATTTTCATCGAAAGGCATTTTTCGCCGCATGAGTTTTGTATTTTGATAGTCACAAATCTAACCTAATCTAAGCTATTAATTCTTAAGATATCCTCTAAAACATGATGGTTTTAGCATAAAATATTCGTTTAAATTAAATCGATGAAGTGAAATTCTATGACATGACCGGGTTACCAATCAAATTACAACTAAGTTAACACAAGACTTGGTATTTGTACGGTCACGAGCGTTAATTTGGGACCTATTTCTAGAAAAATATGCTTGATGTCGTCAATGTCATTCATTCATTAGAGATGTCAAGTTATTTGGTAACTTTTAGGAAACTCAGCATTATTGTTGTAGAATGTCAGATTGAGTTTGGACCTAAGCCACCGTACCAAATTAAATCTCGTGACTGTACCTACGAATTAACGTACCAAAAAATACATAATGAGAACAGTAATTATAATATCCATCAGAGTATGAATGCTCTTAAAAAACAACCGAACCGATGAAAACGATGAAAACCTCTGGATGGATGCATCTTTGGATAAACATTTACTTAATTTCTTGTTTTTTTTTGTGCCAAGTAAGTAAGTACCTACATATTATATTTAAGAAGTGACAATTACGTAAAATACGACAGAATATTTTGTCTTTTTCTTACGAGTAACAATTAAAAGAAAAAGACAAATCATTTCCACAAAAAAAAAAAACCAAGTGTATGGTAACAGTGGTTATTAAAAAGCAATTTACCGCCTGATTATGTGGTGATTGTTGGACAAACGAATGATGATAAGTTTATTAAGTGCCTGGATTACGCTAACTAGTCAGGCATCGAAGACGACGCCTTGCGATTCGCCTCTTCGAACGTGATGTTTCGGACATTGCAGCTGCCAGGGTTGTTGGCTGCTGCAACCACCATGATGGCCCTCGCAGCACCGGAGCTCGACCTAGCCGTAGCTGCTCAACAACTGTTCCCTAGGAACATCCAGAGCAATAACGTCCAACCCTCACGGCAAATCAAACATCTCCCCGGCGGCCAAGATTACCCTTGGAGGGTACCAATGCCATTTGTAATGGAGGATAGGATACGAAGCAAAGGAAAAATGCTTAAAGTGAAACATATTTCGAACTCTCGAGTTTTGATTCCGGTGAAAAATAAAAAGCAGGACCGGTTACGTTGGGTGGCTGGTATCAACGCATGGGGCTAAGTTAATGAGTGAATCAGGTGATTTAATCCACGAAGTCCCGCCCCACTACTTGATTTGACGTACAGTCGCGAAATAAAAAGGTTCGTCACTTTTCAACTCTATTTCAAATGCTGTTAAGGTCCAAAAGTGACCTTTTCATACCGTGACTACGCATGGCGCAACCGTTCGACGTCAATTTTAGTGATGGGACACGCCTTCATGAATTGAAAACACCATAGGCAATTGATAAAACTGAAGTCAACCAGGAAGTGAATTTGGACCAATCTTTGATTGCTGTGTGCGTTTTGTTCAAATTTGTTCGTGATTCCCCCATGGTCCGCGCGGGGGACGGGAGACGTTACTAGTCGATGACGAGTTGCTCACCTCTACACACGATATAAATTACGTTACGATATGTCTGCCGACATCCTTAACAATATTCTGCATAAACCTAATTTGTTATAATAAAGTATACAAATATATTGTGCAAACGTGATACCGATTAATGGTGATTATTAATGGTAAGTTATGGTAACGGACCAAAATTGGCGAAATAGCGTAGCAATCTCGAATGCGTTTTGTTATGTGCGGCCGCGCTTATGTACAAAAGTTAACGCCTACAGCGACGGCGGCAGACTCAGGCCGACTGATGCTTCTGTCATATCGCCCCCCCCGCGCGCACACTTCATACCGCCCCCGCTGTCTTCCGTCCCCCGTCGCCCGCGGACCATGGGAGTGTCACGAAAGGATTTGCCAAGCTAAAGACCAGCTCCGTCTTTAAAGTTATTATCATCATTTGATATTTTTTATAAGTTCGCTAGTTAATTGCATATCAATAAATGATAAGGTATTGTTTTTTATTAAAATGTTTGTGCCTTCGTAGATAAGTAATATTTAACAAAAAAAAACAGTGTTTGCCATATGTTTTTTTTTAGCAATTCCCTTTTAGTTCAGGGGGTTATGACATAGCTACTTACATGTTCATATTACGGCGAGCGTAAAGGAAAGAGCTATAGCAGTTATATAGCACTGTCCTTTTCTCTCAGTGAAAACTGAACTACTTGCTATGTGATAATGATTATTTTACCTTGCAAAAGGTCGGGTATCCGGCATTTTGGATAATTAATTTTCTACAGGGTAACCCATCATGGCCATCATACTTTCGAATTTCACTTCATCAATTGTATTATTTCTAGAGTCTGGCTAACGAAAGCTGAGACTGAAATTGACCGCGAAATTTAAAATTGTACCTATGGTATGCCTGTGTGCGCTAGAGTTAGACAATGTTGATGCTTTTATCATTAACTTATAACTTAATACTTAATGACAAAAGCATCAACATTGTCTAACTCTAGCCCATACAGTCATACCATAGGTACAATTTTAAATTCCGCGGTCAATTTCAGTCTCAGCTTTCGTTAGCCAGACTCTACGAATTTCAATCATCGAACGCTATTTTCTGCTGAAACCATGATGTTTTCAGGATATATTAAACATTCATTATGTAGATTAGATAAAGTTAGACTTGTGAATACCAAAAAAAAATGACTTAAGTATACGGCGAGAAATGCTTTTTAATGAAATGAAAACTCTGCGTAACGATAGGTTCGTTGAAAGGAGCTTCGATAAAATATTAGGTATTTCTTCAACAGATCAGTTTTCTTTGATTTTAATTATCTACAATAAACCTAAATTTACAAACTTCAAAATCAATCCTAGTCTATCAAGAAAAGAGTTTGACGTTTATAAATTATTATGTTAACAGATGTTTAAAATGGATTGGCCCCACTGTACCTTTTAAAAAACATTCTACAAAAACTTTAGATATACTCAAGATTACAGTAAAATCACAACGATATAGTAGGTATAGTTGGTTCCAGTTTAAATGACGAAAATGCACTTAAAACCATCCATTACCAAAAACTATTGTTCAATTGTTATCTTCAAGTAGGGTTGTAAAACAATTACGCAGGTGTGTCGGTACGGCCAAAGTATACTTTGAATAAACAATCTTGATAGTTTTTTATTGCATGTTAGCCATAAGAATATGCGATATGTATTAGTGTTGTGTTGATTTATTATATATCAATAATGACAATTTAAAATTATATTGAATGTATATAATATAGGAATATTTATTAAGTATATTTTTGCATTACAATAAAGACGGCTTAAAAAATCTTTTATTTCAATTATCAAGAAGGGTTGAGCTACTCCAAGGCACGTGCCACACTTCGGTCGTCCCTTTGTTATCTTTTCCTTTCATATTTAGCAACAAAAGAAGTTGTAAAATCCCACGTTAAATGCATTTTCGTCATTTAAACTGGAACCAACTATACCCGGATTTCTATCAGTCTCACGCTCTGACATCTGTCAGTCGGCCATTCTCAGAATAGAGGATTTTTGCATGTCCGGTCATATATTTATCCCTAAACGTGGTCCGAAATAACTACATATATTTTTCTTATATAGAATATAGTTTTATCTAAAGGTATTAGAAATATATTAGCTCTGTTATTTAATTATCATACTTATTTTATTTTTCAAAACCCTATTCTCCAATTACCGTAGCGTGTCCGCACGCTACCTTGGTCTACAAAATTGCTTCTAATTTCAATTAGGAACGGTTTCTATGTGTGCCATTTTAAATCCTGGTAGGCTAAATACCGCCCGTATAATCAGATTTTTTTTATAATTCACTAGGACCATTCCTTAATTTTTTTTAATTAAAAAACTGTCTGTCCGGCCCGAACATATAATTACCATAGCCATTGCTTTTCGAAGGTCTCATCTCCAAGTAACAAAATATTTTTTCATTAAAATTGCATGAGTCGCGAGCTGAGGGTTGTGCCTTGGTACTCAAAGTATGTAAACGCATCAGGTTTGTCGTATTTTGCCACAGTGCAAGAAAGTGTCTAAGTACCGTAACTTTGGTTTATAAATTTTCTAATTCCCGTACCCCGTGTTTTAAATTTGGTCTTAAAGGGAAATTCGCTGTCAATTATTACAACAAAAGAACTCTAAAGCCTCTGTTTACAACAATTTTGCAGTATTTTTACAACTTCAAGTTTTTGATATTTTTAGGAAAATGTTAAGTATTTTAAGTACCGTAGTGCTAATTGCCGTAGATTTACTAATCACCGTAGTATGAAAATATTGAAGGACTTTCAAAAATACAATCAATGTTGAAAAATATTGTGCCTAAAAAACACGATATGGTATATAAACCAGATTTTCATAACCAATTTATTTTATACTATATTATATTTAATCAATTTATATTTATCGTTATGTATAACCCATTTTTGCCAAAAAAAGTAAATTTTAACTACCTATATGTTCATAAATTAATAACAATAAAAATTCGTCGATAGAAATCATTTGAATATAATAAAACAACAAAATTCATGTTTTAAGTTGTTGATTTATAAATTATTACCTTATAATTTCTTTAGTCAAATGTATTTTCTAATTACCATATCTATCTCAAACAAAAAAATCTAATTACCGTTCTTATGAAATATTTAAATCTCTATAATTCGAAAACTTCTTTGTATATTCTGATGCCATTTCGACATATTGATTATTTAGCTTCCTGTTGTTCATATTCTTAGGTTATTAAGTCAATTAAATGAGAAAAAAAAATGGCTCCGGTAATTAGGCGGAGAACACCCAATCGTGAGAATGGCCGTCAGTATACTAAAGTCAAAGTCAAAGTTCTTTATTCTTCAATTTAGGCACCTATGAATTTCAAAAAGCATGACCACCGGTTCGAAAAATAAAACCTTTGCCCCAAGAATAACCGGTCTAAAAAACTCGGCAAGGTATACTTGTTGATGTTTTTCTCCGTTCAAATTTTTTGTATCTATTTCTATTTCTAACTTATATTATACACCTCTATTTTCTTTGTCGGGGATTTTAAAATGTCTCAGTTGACACACGGCTTGAAAAATGACGTATTTAAATAGACCACTTTTTCCAACTCGTAATGTATTCATGGACTTGTGTCACAGTCTGCGAATTAGCATATTGCCCGACCGTAATTTAGCTCGAGATTTCTGCTGGGAAGGGTAATCGCGATGTCCTTAAGGTCGGGAATCGCTCCCACCTCCCTAGTTTGACTAATTTCGCCACTGACCTCTTTGTTATCCTCGCGAGTTATTTCAAGGGTAGTGTGCCTATTCTGTGACATCACATCACAGAGAAATGTGGTGCGATTTTTTTAATTTATAATCACGCCTGTTTCCCAGAGGGGTAGGCAGAGACCACTTCTTTCCAGCTGCTACGATCCTGATAAATCTCTTTCGCTTCTTCCACTAGGAGTCATGCATGCACGTCGGTTTCGGGTATTTAAGCCTGTATTTAAGCTTGAGAAAAAAACTGATTAAATATAGTATATTCTATAGAAAACAATGAGCAATTTGTCTACGGCTTCTCCTAATCTCTATTTCTTTATATAGTACAAAACAAAGTCGCTTTCCGCGTTTGTGATGTCTGTCTGTCTGTTTGCCTGTTTGCCTGCTGTTTGCGAAGCGAACCGAGGGCGGGCGGGTCGCTAGTTGCGGTCTATGGTTAAAATTATCAGATTTTTTGTTTTATATTTCTTTTTAAGAATAAAACAATAATAGCGACTCTTGTTTATAAATGCTTTGTCCTTCTCTTTCATTGTGACATTTCAATTTGGCAGAAAGTGTCAAAGAAAAACTGAACTAAAATATATTTATTGTGCGTTTTATAAAGAACTATTAAGTGTGAAATTGAAATCGAACTTAAAGTTGGTAAAAAGAATAGTACCGCGTGCCTCGTTAAAATTTCAATATAAACGGACGGACAGCCGCGCGCCCGTAGAATATTATGAGGCCCTAGGATTAAAACATGTTGATAATAAATTCAGACCTGCACGTACAGTCTACTATAAAAGTGGTCTGCTACCCAAGGTACAAAAAGAAACTGAAACAACTGGTGTAGAATTATCGGATTTTTTTAGGACCAAGCAAGGACTGATTGATGCAATTTAAGGGGATACCGTCGAGTTCATAGATATGTGTACACTTTAGTACCTTGTCTATTTAATATCGTGCTAAAACTGTCCTATATGAATTGTCACAGCGATTAAAGTGACAAGGCACACGTTTATTATCAGATTAAAATAAATTACCATTTTTATGCACACATTTTCGCTTCACACAAAGTCAAAATTAGAAATCGAACTCATTTTCTATCTCACTAATTTTATAAACGAGTTTTTTTTGTGTGAGCGTTTGTGTTTGTGTTTGTATGTGTGTGTGTTAGGTTCTTAACTAACACATAGGCTACTTTTCATCACGGATAATTGAAAAGTTCCCAAGGGATTAACAATAATCGAAATCCGCAACATGGGAAAACCAGATAACTAATTCTACGCGTACAAAGTCGCGCGCAGAAGCTAGTCATAACTAAATTAATAACAAGACTTCAATTAATTTTCTATATTATGCGTCAAACTTATGCGTCTTTGATCGTTACTATTGTAATGTGAAAATAACGAATTAGATTTTAGTTGTGTTGTGTCGCTGACTGTACCATGCTATGGAGTTTTCTAAAACGTGCTACTATCTCGAGTTCATTCCGGACGTGATAAAAAATTCAAATACCCTTTTAAGTGAAGGTTGGCAAAGTAATTAATCCTGGACCAGCTGGGATGGGTTAATTTTTGTGGCGTGTTTTATATACACTCAGCTTTTGTCCGCAAGGTCGCCCGATTTGAATTTAGTGCATCAATAACTGCGACAACGTACTATACTCCTTCGTTATAGAAGGCCCGATTTTACAGGTGTCAACGCGGACCAAAATATGTGTGACAGCTGTCACATCAAGATTTTTAGAGTTTAAATTTACAGCTACTTCTGAGTTCGACCGTACACAAACAGTGTGTTTTTTATCAATAGAATTGTGTAGCCATGGTTAAATCGTGTACCTAGCTGTCAAATTTTTTCCATACAATTTTTACTCCGGTACATAACGTTTCTCACCCCAAATCAAGCACGATTTGCACGATTTTTTTGAATACCTATGTTGAAGTTATTATGAAAAACTAGGTCTCTAAGTACCATTCTGTTTTTTGTTTTTTATTTTTTTTTTATTCTAAGACATATTGGAAAGGAAAACGTATTAAAGTAGTTTTTCATAATATCTACAACATATTAAAAAACAAGAAAAATCGGGCTAGGTTTGAGGGGAGAGGAAATTTACTGCATTTTGTATGGACATTTTTAGCTTCACAAGCCTCTTTTAACCGCCGCTATTAATATGTTTGAAAGCTTTAGGTAAGGAGATTACTTATTATAAGTTAAATTGCGACTGCCGACTGCAGTATGTTCCGCTCGCGTTTAGTTCACTCGGCTCACTCGACCAGAGGAGTCGTAAAAGGTAAATAAAACTATCTCATCGGGGCTTTTACGCCATAATGGCTAGCTTAGAACGAGCTATAAAACCGTAGCCTTATGGTAAAGTGAAGAATATAACGTTAAACTACAGTCGGTAGACAACAATTGTAGATAACGAAAAAGATTTTGTTCTTTAAATTAAATACAATAATAAAAATAAAATAAAAAGTAAGTCACATTTGCGACCAAACCTTTAACGAATCTAATGACGTCTTGTTCGTTCGAAATCGGGCCTTAGGAAGTAGCGTAACGTAAGACGCGTTGTTTGTAGAATTACTAGGGCCCTAGCCAAGATGGAGCTGACAGATAACAGTTGACCAAGTGGTTTACAGTAACGAACGAGAATGTCATCACAAACATTTTGAGATATAGAAAAGAAAAACGTTAGTAGCGTTTGCATCTTGACTAGGGCCCCTGATCCGATTCTACATATAATTTCTTTCACTAATCAAAATCGTATAACAATTATAAGAGTAATGTTTTAACACTCAAAAACAACGCGTATTTAAAAGGCCAGATACCTACCTATATGCTGTCACGCCTATACAAGAATTAAAAGGGATGTCTTTATGTGATTCCGCACGAAAAACGTGAGATGGAATAGAAATAATTTCTGTTTACTATAAAACCACAATAATTATTAAAATAACAATTTAGAATTTTAAGACGTTTTGAAAGTATAACGATCGAGGTTTTCTATTTTTTTAAACACTTTTCACGTTTAACAGTTTCAAGGAAAAAAAAATCAAGTTTAATATATCCAAAAAACAGACACATTAGGCGTTATGTAAGGACCAAAAAGTTGGACCATAGTTAAGCGCAGTTAACCATACAAACAACGAAGTCGAAAAAAGTTCCGTTGTGCGACGAAAAGTATCCCTACAATTTGTATGGCTAATTTTCGTGTCACAACGGAAAAGTTTCATAGAAAATTTAATTGAGTGAGTTAGCGTGCCCAACTTTTTGGTCCTTACCCGGTTATTGAGATCCAGGGGATGCAAATGCTACTGACGTTTTTCTTTTCTATGACTCAAAATGTAGCTATGGTATGACATTCTCGTGGTTGCGATAAACCACGTCGCCAACCTTCGATCAACAATTACTACTAGATTCAACGTGACCGCTCTGAAAAAGGCCAGAGAAATACGAGCACAAAATAAGTTTGTGCTCTTATTTCTGACAGTACGCGTCAACCACAGCCAACGTGAGGACGTGATAAAATGCCACAATGTGCGTTTAAATATTGTGGAAGTAGCCACCGTAACACTAAGGTTTCGGAAGGAATATCTTTCTTTAGGTAAGTACAAGTCAGTATTTCATTTAAAGTACGAAAAAATTAGCAGTTTACATTTAAAAAATCAATAATTTATTGTTTGGCCAACCATCTAAATTATCGGTGGTTCTGGAACAAGTAATTCATGGAGTAGTCATTTTAAAATAAAATTTATTTTTTATTTTTTCGTAGATTTCCTAGTGATAAAGAAAGAAAAGACGAACTTTATAGGCCTTACAAAAATTCGACTATTTGTTCGATTCATTATGAAAAATTTGACATAACTGGAAATAGCCAAAGGCGTAGATTACAGAATACGGCGATTCCCAAATTGCAGGTCCAGTTACATAACATGTTTTAAATAATATAAGATTAAGTGTGGTGAGATTTAGTGTTAGGATAAGAGACCCTAGGGTACGAAAAGGGAGCGAGTGCAATTGATTAATAAACTGTATTTTGCGTGAAAAGAGGAATACCTACGTCAATATTTTTTGTATTTTAGCTAAGATTGATACTCATTTAATTATTAATTTATTGAAATGTACCAATCTCACACTGTATGGCAGAATAAAGCAAATTTTGTATTTCATAATAAAAAAAAGTCAGGTTTCAGAGCATCGTTTTGATATTAACAAGTGACAGCGTTGGTCTGACTTCATTTTTTAAATTATTAGTGACTATAGGATTTGCTTTTGTCGTGTCGTATAGTTTGAATTTGAGTTATGCACTTTTATAATGAGTAAGTTTTAATCAATTAACAATAAAATAAGTACCAATCCTAGATAAAGTACTATAAATAAAGTACTATTAGAGTCTACCTCTTTTCACACGGTATACAATGGATTAATCAAATCATAGTGTTAGAAATTTGAAATGTGGTCAATTATACATTTACTAATTAGTTAATAACTTAATTTGGTTAATTATCTATAAGTACATTTAATTTTATGTCAATATTTGTATATTTAAATTTGTTTGTGTTATATCTCTTTCAAATAAAAAAAAGTCTGTCTTTAATAAGTGCGACTCCATTATTACCCTGTTCCTAAAATCGAATGTCATATTTTTGAAACGAAGAAAGTTCTTTTGTTTATCGAACGCATACTCATCTTGTGACGAAACGTGGTTAGTATTTTAAACAATTATTATTATTTGGATCTTTGTTGCTTAGACTTAAGGTATAGTTCAAGTTAATTTAGAAGGTTCCACAGATATAGCTCTGCTATAAGTATAAGCAACACGGCCACTTTTTCGCTTTGATTTTGTATGGGACCTTGAATCTAGTAGTAATTGTTGATCGAAGTCGCCAACTGTCATTCCATACATTTTGAGCGATAGACAAGAAAAACTTTAGTAGCGTTTGCACCTTGGCTAGGGCCCCGTCTCGTTACACTATCGATTTTAGCATTTTATGTGCCTTCTTAATAATTAACGACTAGGTATGTACTTCAACAAGAACGTGTTGAAATTCGTGCGCTAGAGATATATTTTCTGTGCCTTCGTCCATTAGTTATTTGCAGGGACCTCGGCGTGAGGAGTAATCCCGCTAATGGACCGGTCCGGACAGGTAATTACTGCTAGGGTTGCCATATGTAGAAATTAAAATATGTCTGTGATTGTGTCTGTGACAGTCGTCCGTGTTTTTAATTTGTTATTATTTTATTGTGTTTGCTTAATTTAAAAAGGAAATGGTTGTGTCACCTTCCGTTCGGTCACCTAGCGATCCCAACTGAAGACCAGCGCTGACTTAACAGCCAGTACATGCTGAGTTGGGACCGTTTCACAACTACTGTCCAAGTTTGTGCGTTTTTGTAATAAATTTATTTTCTTTCTTTCTTTTTCTTTCAAAAAGTTCTGAAAAAAATCCTACATCAATCGAAGAGTTCTAACATTTCTCGCATCAACAGAGATTCATTTTCAATTTGTGCAGTTTAATAATTTTAATTTTGTAACAATTTAGTTTTTTTTTGCAAAATACATGTTAACGCCTTTTATTGTTATTTTTGTTAAGTACCTACTTTATTTATGTGCATGTTGTGTATTTGTAATAGTAAAGATATAACATGTAGGTACCTGGGTGGACCTCAAAAACTTGTACGTAGTTAAGGACTCAAAAACACCTTAATTTTTTCCCTTGTGTGACGAAAATTAGCCATAAGATCGTAAGACAAATTTTCGTCACACAATGGAAGAAAGTTATCGTTGTGTCAATTAAGTCCTTAACTATGTACAGTATTTTTGACACCCATCCACCGATTTTATTTTTGAAAAATAAAATGCTTAGTTTAGTTTTGTTTGAGAAGTCCTGACATTTGCAGAGTCCGGCCACAATGCTGACAAAAGTCCTAATATCTTACTGACGTATGGCAACCCTAATTGCTGCGTAAGACGACTGTATAGCTGTTTATACATAACATATTATATGTCTGAGTACCTTGACAACGACGTCTGTAGCTAATACTGTACGTACATAATGTAGCATTAGTCCTGTGTGAGGCAGTTAACAAATAGCTTGAAACCTCGTAAAACTTTGAGTGTAGGAACTAATTTATGTAATAATCAATCTTTTTAACCCCCGACGCAAAAAAGAGGGGTGTTATAAGTTTGACGTGTAAGTGTGTGTGTGTGTGTGTGTGTGTGTGTGTGTGTGTGTGTATCTGTCTGTGGCACCGTAGCTCTTAAACGGATGAACCGATTTGGATGCGGTTTTTTTTATTTGAAAGCAGGTTTTCTAGCGGTGGTTCTTAGACATTTTATATCGAAATCGGTTTAGCCGTTTTTGAAGTATTGAACTTTGAAATGTCAATGTCGGGGGTTTTCCAACTTTTTGTTGGTTAGGTTATTAGGTTATGGCATCCGTCGCGAAGACATTGGTTTATGTAATAAATAATGAAGAACAAAACCGTGATCGTAATCACTTCGTATCTTATTTATATCCCTATGGCTTGCATGTAATTCGTTTAGATGTTAGTTAGTTTTAAAGTTAGTTAGTTGTTAAATCACCGTCGGAGCCTGCCGCGGCACAATGCTGAGCGGAGTTCCTTTCAAAGTATGAAATAGACTAGCTATAAAAAATACAGAAGTTGATTGCTGTTACTCTAACTTCAGTTCTAGAGGAAAATGCACAATCTTGCTGCCTTTTTCTAACTTGAAAGTTAGAGTAAGATAGCAGGCAACTTCAGCAAATTTTTATTTCCAGTCTACTATTACGCTATGTACCTATAACTTGTGTTTTGTTTTCAAACGACAAAAACACACTACAACACAACAGACATGGTACAAAAAAAAGATTCTTCGTTCAATTTATTTTTAGTTTTCTGTGTAATATCTGCGTTAAATCTACTTTTTTTATTGGAATTTAACCCTTACATAACATTCTTGCTCATTCTCACAATCGACAGAAAGAAAAGATATCGTTTCAATACTTACACTTACAACAAAACAAAGTGAAGGTTTTCGGCAATGTCTTAACCGACATTGCGCACAAAAATACCTGACGCGTCTTATCGGTTCCAGTTATAAAGACGTGTCAGATATTTTTAACCCAATATTAACCAATATAGTATTTCAAGGGTTGTACCCACAGTAGAGACACGCTACGGATTATTCAAAATGTAATTCGTAAAGGGATGAAATGAAAAAAATACTACACGTACAGTCGAGTTCTTAAATTTAATATATGTACACTTTTGTACCTTGTCACTTTAATCGCCGTGACCATATGGCAGTTTAAACATGACATTAAAGTCGCCTTCAATAGAATTTGCTAACTATGTAAGTAAACAAAACCAAACGAACCAATTCACCATGATTACTCGATAATCATGTACTTTTAAAGATCAAGTGAGGTGTTTGCAACGATTTATACACTAAATCATTAGTTTCATATTAAGTTTAAAATGAAATAACTATTAATTAAAACACGCTTGGTGAATATTTGAGGTTATGTGTCAAACAGTACTAGTTTGTTTACATAGTAAGCAAATTCTATTGACAGCGACTTTAAATAGACAAGGTACTTACTAAAGTGTACACATATTTATGAACTCGACTGTACATACGAAGTAGCTGGTATCTAGTTGGCCTGTTTTTGTTGGGACAGAATCTTGGTGCATCAGTTATTTGTGGTAAGCTCTCTCGGGTCCCTAATGGGGTCCGGACAGCTACTTAGTGTACAAAAAATTAATCTAGTGGTAAAAGATGTGGATTAAAAACACAACCGTCCTCACACTAAAAACGTACCGAAATTGAACTACCAAAGCATACTAATTTAAATATTGTGTAATGTAAATATTATTATTTTGTTTGTACGTTTGATTTTGACTTTATTTTTTTATTAACCTAACCTAACCAAACCGAATAAGAAATCTAGAAAATAAATGAAATTAGGTACTCATGCATTCATTAATTCATTCAATAATACCTAACAATAAACGGTTCTTAACGCAGTTTTAATTAATGAGTGAGTTCACGATATTTTGAAGACATTTGCAATCGTCATGCCCACGGGATAGGTACAACTAAAGCTTGCGGGTAGGTTTGACAGTAGAGAGTAGTATCGGCTGTGGTTCAGTCTACTCCTGTAGTCTGCCCCCTTTGTGGGTTCCGGTCTGTTCACGTTTGTAAGGACTTGGTGTTCAGTCAATTATTCTAGTTATGGCTTTTGACGTCGAGACCTCGTCGTAGTTGTTGTGTTGCTCTCCTAGTCATTATTTTTAATTTAATGTCATTGACATTACATTTATAATGATTTTTCCATTTTTATCGGGATAAAAAGTACTTACCCATGTCCTTCCTCGGCGTTAATTTCATCGAAATCGGTTTAGCGGTTCAGCCGCGGAAGTGTCACAAACTTTATTATAGTGTGGATGTAAGACCAACCCAATAAACTGTATTTAAATGAAAAAATTCAATGACTGCGAAAATAATTTATTAACGTATAAAAAATATAATTACATTTTGAATAAGAAATGATTTTAACTTAACATTGTAACTTTATACATATCACCATTTTTATTCTAAAATAATCGATACAAAATAATCTGTTTAAATCTGGCATAAAACAATTATCTAAATAATTACATAAGGTACCTTTATTGTTACATAACTATTGAACTTAATGTTTAAAATGATATCAAAAAGCCATTCTATCTCATATTTTTGTTCAAGGACTAGGATCATTCAAAAGGCATAAGCACTTTTTAAAGTATTAAGCTTGGCTCATAAACATCTCAAAAGACGTGAATAATAAAATACAATAATTTCATTACGTAACGATATAGCTTTATTTAATAATTCCTTTACTATGCATTAGCACACCAACTGATTATTTTTACACTACTATTATGTCATATTATTATGTACTAACATTTCAGTTAAAATTCCTCTTAAGCTTTCAGTGTATTGTGATATCAATAGCCGTTTTTAAACAAATATAGATACAGGTAACAAACGGGGATTCATCGGCAGCATAATAAGAAATAAAACTTTCAAAATACAAAATTTCTTTAGGGCGGTTTTCAAAAAAAGTGTACATTGTAATAAGTACTAAAATTAAGCAACGGTAACATTAGTCCCTTGCGTCACGAAAATTAGTTATAACTTTTTATATTGCCTTCGTACATTAAATTCAATGAACGAATCAAATTCAATCATCACTCTTTAATATTATTGTTGCAATTGCTACAGGAGTTCTGTCGAAGATTCAATTCAATTCAATTTTTAAAAATATGGCCCCTTCAACGTCTTGATGATTCTGCCAATGTCGAGGTTGCATAAGACACTGCCAGTATATTTTTCGAGTGTACGGTAGAGAAGGTAGTGTTCGGTTGTACGTCTTTCCGGTCCACTCAGTAACGTTATAACTTGATATTATTTTGAGACAAAAAAATATTTAGAATGTCGCAGTACGGAGAGAATACCAATGTAAGAATAAAATTTATATTGACTGGACGACTTTTTAAAATTATTATTATTATTATTAAATTATTATCTTGCGGTAATAAGTCATACAAAGGAACGGAGATTTCAGAACATTCCAGCAGTATATGTCCACATCTGTCTAAGATAATTTACCACTATATTTGTCTTATAGCAGTACTAGCGACCCGCCCTCGCTTCGCTTCGGTTTATTTGAGTTTTCTGTAACACCCATACAATAAACCAGCAATAATTATACATAAAAACCTTCCTCTTGAATCACTCTATCTATTAAAAAAAACCGCGTCAAAATCCGTTGCGTAGTTTTTAAGATATAAGCATACATAGGGACAGACAGACAGACAGCGGGAAGCGACTTTGTTTTATACTATGTATTGATAATTTAATTTTCGTGACGCAACAGAGTAATGTTACAGTTTCTTAATTTTAGTCCTTAATTATTGTGCACTATAAAAAAGGAGTTTATTCAGTAACACGCTATTTTACGAAACTCCTTAGTTTAAGGCCACCAGGCCAGGCCCTAGATGTGATGTGTACCAGATATAAAACAAATCCGTTCGCACCCTAAATTATATCCTCAAATTTATCACAACATTTAATGCTTGTTTAATATACATACATTTTAAAAATCTTTATATATTTTAATCACAGATACCATCCACCATTACATTCACCTTGGGCAAATTTCACAATAAGATATTATTTTAACAACAGCCTTGGCCAATAATACATACACTATACATTGGCTATACTAGCGATGAGTTAAGAAGTCATTTCTGACACCTGTCATTTAATCTCAAGGAATTTAAATCAATCAAATCGACCGACGTGTTACATGACGTATCGGATCTGTCTAATCACTGTCTAATTAGCTGTTTAAAATGCTTGTATCATCCGTATTCCTTGGCCGATTTTTTTTTAAATTTTATTTTCATATTTTGTTGAGAAATGAGATTAAAAAAATCCTTGCATATTCCCTATGGTATTGTTTTTGATATTATTTTACACAATAAAGTGTTAATTTTCATTGTTGATAAAGATTATAGTGCTTGAGGTTATAATTTGTATCATGATCATGACAGTATTCAGGTATGACTTCTTATTTCGCCGCTGGTATACCAAAGGGGTCTCTGGAAATGCTAATTGTCATTTGACCTAATCCATCGTTTGTCCAAATTTTCATTCACCCTAAAGCCATTTTTGCCTGAATTTGTTCAGTGTTACTAATCTAACCAAACCACAGATATTTTTGGAAAACTTAAAAAAAAATCTTACTCAGTTAAAAACCAGTTTAAGAATATGATGATTCGGAATCGCGATGCGTTAGGACAAACGTTATTAGCGTGATGGCACCAATGATGGACACTTTTAGCTGATAGGCATCAGTAATGGACACTTAACTCTTAATTCAAATTTCATACGGTCCTAAATTGATTATTGCAAAACAAATGAATAACCATTATCTTCTGTAAAATAAGAATCAAGTGTCTATTATTGGTGCCTTGTCCATTACTGGTTCCATCACCCTAGTAATGGGCGGCTGACGGATGCAAATTAATTAATAAATTAATTTAAAAAATCCTAACTACGAAAAGTTTTAGAATTTTATTGGTTTTATTTCTTTTATAGTTCACTATCTACTTATATAGGCAAAATGACCTCTCTACATCTACAGTGCGTTATTTGTTAAGTGATACTTCTCCATTATTTGGAACTTTATCACCATCACTCAAATTTCTTATATACCTAATCGAAATCTTGAATTTTGTCTATAATTTAATATTATCCGTCTTATGCTTTCGTCACCTTATTGCATCCGTCAGACGCCCTTTAGTTATTATAGGATTCCGAGGGACACCCATTTAAAAGATACAGCTCTCTCAAAACCCTAACTAGAATTTTCCAGTTTCAGTCTTTTCAAGCCCAAAGAAATAAGACTACATTGTGATGAAGGAAAAGAATTAAAGGCAGCCTTGTAGCATTTCATTACAAAAGTCAAGCTCACAGCAATTATTATACTGCCCTTCTAAGTTTAATGGCGATATTACAGGCAAAACACCTGTAGAAATTGCAACCTAGTTACAAACAGAACAGAGTTGAATCTGTTTTGGGTATTGAATTTATATATAGTATTTTTGCTTAGGAGGGCAGTATATGACTCTATATACAATTCTAATTCGAACGTTGGAATAATATGGAACTGGCTTTAAATTTTAATTAAAATCATTGCATAGATAAAGGAAGTCGCATAGATGGGAGTATTTAAAGAAACTCAGGTAGATAACACATAAAAAAACCAATTAAACCCGCTCATCTAAAACCATACTTTACTAGGATTAATCTCGTTTTTGTAATAAATGTATTCAAAAACTATTTTGAGGAATAAGTTGACCTGCCCACATTAAATGATCAGACTTTTTTTTATTAGAAAGTTTATAACAATTTAGTCTTTAACATATTGGCTCAAAACGCTTCGGAAGCGGAGACGACATTTTCCTTTTTAGCGATGGCGGAATCAAAAGAATTGAGATACATCAACGGGGGCGTGCGGCAGAATACATCAACTTCTTTTCTTAAAATCAAATTTTGAAATATTTTTAAATATACTGAGCATATTGTCTTGTCCATTCCAATTCATCCATCGATGATTTAAGAAAAGCAAGTGAAATCTCAACAGGATCCTCTGACACGAGTAATAATCTCACTATGTTTTGAGCGCAGACCTCAATAGAGTCTAAAAAGCGAGACGTGTCCCATGAAAAAGGCGCAAATTAAAAAATCTTACAGGTGTCGACATGTTCGAATTTTCGTAGATATTTTTTGTATTTGCAATTTTTAACTTGTTTGAAATAATTTGTTTTGTGTACTTTGTGTGTAAAAACACCGACACACAATTTATTAACCGTTTGACAGATATTGGGTCCTTACCTATGAAATTGGCGTTATTTTTACGTGTTTTATTTCGTACGGAATTTATTCATTTCAATTTTAACTTCCAAATTATTTTTAAATTTCATTAATACAGTATGTTACAAAGGTTTTAGATACAAATAATATGGTTCAATTTCTTACTTAGTGTTTAAAATTAAAGTGTGAACTCAACTCTTTTCATGTGCTGTCAGTTCAAGTGTTTCAATTACGCAGAGTTTTATGAAGCTAACTATTTAAAAAAAAATTAAGATATGTATAATATAGCTTAGAAGTGTCCAATATTCCTGACAGAATTTTGTTTGGTTTGCATTTGACGTTACTAAATAATCCGCAAAATTAAGTGTATGAAAACCACCGTTTTCATAAAATTCTCCATATAAAACGCCAATTTCATAGGTAAGGACCTAATAATAGAGTTGCCATTTCAAGAAATCAGCTAAACATTCGTGATCATCACTCGCTTGACAGACGGTAAAGCCGGCCATCCACGTTACGGTCCACCGGAGAGGTTACCTGCGCAGGCGACCGGAGGACACGGCACACACGCACAGGTTCACCGTACGGTGTCACTCGAAAGAATTGATTTTTGGTTTTGCTCCAGTCGCCTGCACAGGTAGACCTCTCCGGTAACCGTAACGTGTATGGCCGGCTTAACTAAGCATAGCGCTAAACGTTACTCCCGATCTACTTCCTTTACCTATGATCCAGAGAACCTACTTTGAAAATCGAATTCCAAGTTACGTTAGCTCCATCTCTGCCACTCGTCCTTGGAGACTAAATCGAAAGAAAGGGAGCTACCCTAACTTCTAACTTCTATTTTCAAAGTAGGGTCTGCGGGTCTAGTTTCCAGGCTACCTGTAGCTGATGCCGTATCTGCTGGCGACCTGAGGCGTGTGAGTGGTGGCGATGGCGAGCAGCAACGGCACGTCGTTCACGTCGATGTTCAACGACTTGGTGAGCGTGGCGATGTCGCAGAAGTCCGTCGTCATCAGCATGTCCGCGAGGGTTTTGGAGAGGATGCAGAATTCACGGAGCTTGCCTTCTAGGTAGGATAGGCACTGGAATAAGAACATTCGTACGTTAAATCCAACAGTGACGCTAAATTACGAAATAAAGTATTTGTATAGTGTACTTGAAACCAATAGAAAATTTAGCTCCTCTATCTATTGGTTTTTTGCATTGGTTTGAAGTACACTTTTGCTTTTAGCGCTCCCCAGTAAAAAAATCGAGTGGATTTAAGTCGGGTGAACGGGCTGGCCACGAAACAGTGAAATTGAAATAGTTATAGTATAATTTGCAACTGTAATTTACAGAAGTTATTCAGGGCTACATCACATTTTTTTAATAAAAGTGAAGAGTTTAAGAGGTGAAAGAGAGGGAAATTGCAGTCACAGCACTTGGAAGATTATCACAGGGTGTCAAGTTTCCCGATTTTCGTTTGAGTGGCAATAATTCTTTAAGAATTTGACTTTAAAAAAAATTACACCTCTTCCTCTTTCGGCTTGACGTGGATTTTTGAAACACCCTGTAGATTATAGTCTGCAATAGCACACATAGGCTACTTGTTAAAAATGAATAGTTCCCGTTACAAAAGCGACCGACTTCTACGCGGACGGAGTAGCGGGCAATAGCATAGAACTGTCAATAGCAGTTAAGTTTGGGAGCTTTCTCATGAGTGGAAGCCTTCCGAGTGGTATGGCATTGTACTGACCTGGTACTGCGGCACGTTGGCGCGCCACATGGCGGGCAGCGCGTCCAGCATGCCGGCCACCAGCGCCGACATGCCGCCCGCGCCGCACTCGCGCCCTAACACGCGCACCTCCCTATGGGCAAACATACATATTATTTTTCATCACACTTGCTCGTAAATAGTGTCCTAACATGCTAGAAAAATCGACCGTAAATCCAAAATAATACCCGCGGGCCTTTTTTTTACCATTACGCCCTATCGTACGTAAAAGCTTTTTTTTTTAATATAATGCGTGGACTCAAACTATCATTATACGTCAGGACCCCAATTCTTGTGCCATAAGATATGAAATTTCATTCGAGATGAAATGTCAGTTGCATACAATTTTCTAAAAATCTCGCATATAAACTATTGATCTCGACTGTCACTAGAATCGGACTCCTGAACACGTTTCACATTATCTGTGGTAAGTCATAGAAAATGATGTAGTCTGTCAAATAAGTTAAAAATATGATATTTTTTCTGATTTTATTTTTTTCCTCGCAATTGTGATGAAAAACATTGTATGTTACACGGTTGGTAAAGGAATTACAAAGCTCGAGTCATTAAAGCCCTCAGCCTACGGCTTCGGGCTTCTAACAAACTCTCGTTTGTAATTCTGCCTTTACCACCCATAATACACAATGTACTATTTATTTCCCTACTCGCGTACTATAAACCGCTAACATTGATATCGTTAACGGACTCAGAATACCACCTATAGCGTACTCTTCTTCTTTAAATTAATGGCGGTCCACCAAATAGCGTACTCCAAGCTCGACAATTCTATAATGAGCGTTTCCATGGTCATAACAGTTCTATAATAACTATTGCCATCTGGTCGTATTTGCTATCTAGTAATAACGAGATGTGGACCTTTAGCTTCTATACCCAATTGACATAGTCCGACACTAGGCACAAATCGATGTTGTCAGATCGAGATGTGGTCACAAAGCGATCTGCCGCCTATTTCACCATCTTGACATTGACAGGTGACAGGTGACAATTCGGTAGGTATACATTGCAAAGTTAACACTTTAACCTAGTGATGTATCAGCGGGTTTCATATAAACTGCGCCACGTACACAGAAATGTCACCTGTCATTATCGGGATGGTGAAATAGAGGGCTGGTCGTATTAGCTACCTAGGCATATCGAGATGTGGATGGAAAGCTTCTATCCCGTCAATTGGTGTCAGATTGGCCCCTGATATTTATGGCCCCTCTACACGTCTACGGATCATGGACGTGCGTAAGGGACGCATTTACACATTAGAGTGAGCGACATATTCTTGCATATCACTCTTACGTATTGCTCCGTCCCTTACGCACGCCCATGATCCGCAGACGTGTAAAGGGGCCATTAGACACAGACTACTGACCAGTTGTCGGTGTCCCCGACGATGGCGACGGGCGCGGGCGCAGCCGGCGCGTCGCGTACGCAGGCCGCTAGCTCCAAGTCGCGCCGGAGTTCCGGCTCCCACTTCTTGGGCGTTTCTAGCGTTCCTGAAATATTTACACGTCAATAAGACCGACGTCTACTTGTACAGGCAAAGGCGTTCATAGGTATTTTTATGGCAAAGGCACACAGGTCTCAAAGAATTGAGTACACCCACTAAATAATTAAATCAAATCAATTACGAAATGACAACAGTTTTGCAAGTAAACGAACCAGACTTAGCAGGTCATATAAACTAAATTTTAAATTATGTTTTTCTAGAAAGAGATAAGAACAAATGATTGTTGGCTTATATCTTGGTTATTTTTATAGCTATACAAACAAATATTTTTCACAACTGTTTGTTACATGAAACTAAAATTTATTTAAGGGTCTCCCCAGATCTATCGACGCGAAATCGGCTTGAGCCGGTAAGAAAAAGTTTTATGTCCGTGTAATAAGAGCGAAAACGACGTCGCTCGGCTCGGCTCGGCTCGCTTCGGCGTTGCGAACGGAACGACGTCGTTTTCGCTCTTATTGCATGGACATAAAACTTTTTGTTACCGGCTCAAGCCGATTCCGCGTCGATAGGTCTGGGGAGACCCTAATATGGGACACCAACAGAGTACATTATTGAGTTTAAAATTGAGCTTTTATTGAAGCTGAAAAAAATCATGAATATTCCCTATTGGGAACCTACCTGCAGTAAAGCGCTAACTAACCTTGTAAAATTAAATCAGGTACATAATGGTCGGAGACGGCGCCCAGCAGCGCCGCGTCCAGGCCGGCGCGCGCGCGCGGCCGCCGCGCCACGAGCGGGACGGAGAACTCGATCACCTGCCGCACGCGCGCCGCCTCCCTCGCGCACTCCACCCGTCTCCCTTCCACGCACACACTCGGCTCCTGCACGTTCACCACCAACGTCGCCTCCTGCTTCCTCCTCACGAACGTCTTCGGGGAGACTTGAGACACGCTCTCCGCTTCACCCACTATAGACTCTTTAGCGTACTGAGGATCAGATTGCCGCGGCACGTCGTTCATGTATTCCAATTCTGAAGCGTTCGTGGGAGTCTGCAGCATGGATTCCATCATCTGACATTTGTAGCACGCCTCGCACCGCTCCTCCTGTATCGGCGGAACTATCGTCGGATCGAACTGGAAGTTATCCAACTTCAAATTGCCCGGTTTCCCGATGTAGTGTCTATCTAGTATCTCTAGGTTCTTGCTCTTCATGTAATTAGTGACTATCTGGGGGTACTTATCGAACTCGAACTTAAAACCGGAATGTTTGATAGGTTTGGAATGTTGAAGGGTCTGCGCGCAGCACTTGGAGGGGCTCTCGGGGCTTCTCGAGCACTTCTCCTCGCAACTGTTCTCCTGGGTACACGACGGTTTCTCCTCGGCTAGCATCACGGCTTCTAAATTGACCGGTTCCAGCTGGACTTTCGAGGATCTCTTGACGCTCTTCCCCCCGTTGGACTTGTTCTTCAGGCCGACTAGCTTCTCGTCGTCACCGAGAACGAAGACGACTTTTCTCTCGACCTCCTCCTCGGAGGCGGACGAGTCGAGACTCGAGTCCGACGAGGACTTGAGCATCACCGTCGGGTTCCGCCGCATCGCCGGGCGGTCGCTCGAGTTGCACTGCTCGACGTAATCTACGCTAGTAGAGAGCCGCCGGGAGAGGTCGGCGAGCGTCGTCGACCGCCGGAACGCCTCGGCCGGGGCCGGCGTCGCCCCGCTATCTTCCTTCCTGACGTCCACAAAACACTCTCTCGAATGCGTCGCGGTCCTTTTGAGGGTCACCGTTTCACTTTCTTTTAGAACACTCTCGTCGAATTCAAAGTCGCTGCGGGTGACGTCGCCGCACCGGACAAAGTAGGTGAGCACTAGAAGGAGCCGGTTGACGAAGGGTACGTCGGTGGTGCCGCTGACGACGGTGCGCGCGGCGCGCGGCGGCACGCCGATGGCGCCGCACAGGTCGGCGAGCTGCGCCCACAGCGCGTTGTGCGGCCGCCGCGGCTCCGCGGGGCTCCCGGGCCGCGCCGGGGGCTCTGCCGCGTCGTATGGACTCACGGTCGTCACCCAGCCTAGGTGATACGTCAGCACGTGCGTTAGAAGAGTGCTGATGAAGCTGAAAAGCGAATTAATCGTTTTAGAATATAAAAATGCTTATGACACTAATGACATATTAGATCGGCTGAATTTGTAATACGAGTAAGGTATTACGCCTGTAGCACACTGGCCCCAACACCGGACCGAACTCAGATATTTAATCAAAATGAACTTTATCACAATGCATTGTTTCCGGTCCGGTTCCATTTCGCTTTCGCGGCAGTGTGCTACAAGCGTTAGACACTCGTATCAGCTGGCCTTAACCAAAACAATACAGAAAATAACTATCGAGTGCAAGGCGATACGATGCGTGAAGAAAAATAAACCATTAGGATAACTTAGCTACGGAAAACTAGGAAAAAAATAATTTTATTATTAGTGACTTTTCCCTAGCGCCCCACTTAGTTGCCTAGATCTGATGGAAACGCAGTCTAAAAGTACAGTCGAGTACATAATTATGTATACACTTTAGTACCTTGTTTATTAAATGTCATATTTAAACTGCCATATATGAATTGTCACAACGATTAAAGTTACAAGGTACTAAAGTGTATACCTATCTTACTTCTTTTTGAACAGGCCTTTAATGAATACGTTCTACTTCCTAACGTGTACGCGTATTTTAGGCATGACTTTCAGCAAAACATGTCAAATAAAGTGTTAACTTTTCACAAGAAAGTTTCGTTTTGTCCAGTGCCAAGCATCAAGCAGCCTATTTTGGTACTAGTTCTAATTTTAAAAGGTGATTTGCACATACAATATTTAAACATACCAAGTGAAATCCTAAAAACGTACACGCTAAACGCGCAAATTAGTTGCACAACCACCTCGCGTCTCGTAAACACAATCCATTCAAATTTAGAAAAATCACGTGAAAAGAAAATACGTAGGCAATGTTTACGAAAATATATAATGACTTAATAATCCATGTCGGCGCGCCCCTGTACAGTTGCGTCAATGTACGGAAAATATATTAGAGGGACGGGGTTTCGCGGATTGAGAACACTTTATGTAGCTTCTGGGTTTTAGGAAAAGAACCATATAATCGTTCACTGAATTTATTTCTTAGAGTTTCTTGATTTTAAGTCAAAAAATATATTATATTACATTAAAAGCTCGTGCAGTGCATACGTCTTATCTAATCTTACGCGCTCTCGTATTCGTCATCTATCTTTCTCACTCATGCATCGTCCTCCGCCTTTCCAACACATTCATTCAATCATCACGATCATCGGTCATTCGTCTAATCCGCTCATCATCATCATCGTATCAGCTGAAAGACGTCCACTGCTGGACACGGGCTTCCCCAAGGATCTCCACGACGGCCGGTTTTGTGCTACTCTCATCCATCGGCTTCCCGCAATCTTCACCAGATCGTTGGTCCACCTCGTGGAATGGCCCCTCGGCGGATCATGGGCTAACGTAAGGGACGCATTTACACCTTAGAGTGAGCGACATATTCTTGCATCTCACTCTTACGTATTGTTCCGTCCCTTACGTTGGCCCATGATCCGCCGACGTGTAGAGGGGCCATAAGGGGCCTGTTTTATAAAACTACAAATTACAATTTACAGGTTACAAGTTTCGATTTGACACAACCTCGACCAATGACGACCAGCTATTTGAGCAGTGTTGCCAGTTTAGACCTGTAAAATTGTAACTTGTAGCTTTATAAAACCTGCCCAAGGCCTGCTAAATTCGCTTTCCGGTCCGCGGCCGCCACTCTAGAACTAATCCGCTCACTCCTACATTTATATTTATGATGTTGTTCATACGCCTACAAAGGCCGTTGCTCGAAAAAACGAGGTGACTAACATTAGGTACCAATAGCAATATGTGTAATTAGTTTTTGTGTAAATACTCCACCTGCCTACAAGTGCCATCGTCAAAGCACTCGCCTACTCAAATGACGTAAAAGCGTTTTTAAACAGCGCTTAAATCTCCATTAGTTGTTGACGAAATATTGTGAGAAAAGATTGACATTAAAATTCTACACGTGCAGCCTGTGGGGTTGCTTCACGCAGCGGGCGTACAGTGACCTTCAGGTGCAGTACAATAACGCCTTCAGGATGCTGATGGGGTTGCCGCGTCATTGTAGTGCGTCGCTTATGTTTGTGGAGATACAGATTAACGGTTTTGCTGCTATCATGCGTAAGCGGTGTGTCTTGATGGCGTTAGTTGATAGGTAGGACCTGTAGCGTTATCGCTACAAAATCGCATCGTTTCGCGATATTTATCGCCTCTTTATTCGGCCTCTTTTTGGTTGTTGACCTTTTTGCTCTTTGGCTGGTTAGTAACGGTGAAGCGAACTGTCTATCATTTTTAAATTTTGATCTTGTGGTTGTCAGGATATTTGTTTCTGAAGAAAATTCGCCATTATTTCGAGAATTGCCTTGGAAGTAGGAACAAAGATTTTCCGTTGATCTTAATGGTCTCTGTTTTTGATTTTTTCATGATGAAGTATTGAAATACTACTTATACTGCATGTTAATTCACAGTTTGAGGAAAGTGCTATTGGAATTTTAATGTTTTTGTTGAACAAAGGAGCGTTATCGTACGCAGATCGCATTGCGATGTATTAGCTACACCGGTTTTCTCCGGGTAAGTTTTTAACGATCGTCTCACTTGTTTGGTCTCCCTTATTTTTGGTCCCCGTATCTCGAGTTTTTCCGATTTTTCTCATAAATTGTATTTTTTTTGTTCTAGTCCACCCTACCCCCTAAGAGGTTGACCCAATATATGAATTCTTTTTAACTAAGACACCGAGCGAAATCCGGCAATGAACGGATCAGGAAATTAATGTCGACGAATTATTATTAAACTACGTGTGTTACTGATGGAAGTTTCGGCATAACAGCTCCAACACCGGGAATCACCGCGACGCTTTCCAGATAATTTACCTTATAATTAATTGTAGAATTACGTTACCTTTTTCGTGCTTATTTTTAAAAACAATTTTCAAAATTCTAATCTAGGCCCGCGAGCCTTTCTTGGGCCATCAAGGTTCACTTTTGATAACTCATTTCGGTACATTGTCCTTCCTTTTTTACAACATTTCATATAGACTATGGTTATGAGAATTAGAGATAGTATTAGTATATGCTACAAAATAAGGTCGACCTTGTTAGGCAGGCACCAGGATTTTTAATATATCCAAATTTTCCTAACCTTTTGATCTATAAATTTTTATGTGTTAATCCCTCTGATTTTATTTGGACACTATTTAAAATTGAAGTAAACATATGTAATTCTTTCAAACCGTGTCCTACGTACGATTATTTATTGATAATTTTCTATAAGTTATAAAAACTGCCTTTTTATATGGTACCGCGTGTGTGACTTTTAATATTACATAAATTCAGTGATTGTAAACAGAATTAAGCTTTTGTTTAATATATATATTTTAAAGTGTTTCCGGAACTTTTATTTTAAAATTATACGTCTGATGTTTCCTCTGTGGACATCCCAAATAGTGTCTTCGGTCTTTTTTCCACTGGAGCGCTACAAAATGGCGCCCGATGTAAGTATCTATTTTATTTTATTTCTTGATTTATTTGATTCGATTTTTATTTTTTTGTCGTCGGTGGAAAGATTGGTCTTAATCGACCAATAAGTCGTTCCCCTTTGCTACTAATCTTTTTATTTTTGTGTTGTAGCGGAGCTCTTAACATCTACAGTTCCAGCGTCATGATGACTTTGCCGCGCTTTTCTTTGCCTGACTACGAGTTACGTGTAACCTGGAGCTGACACCTACTTTCCACTGGATTTAATTTATTTATTTATTGTGATTGATGTTTATTTATAAAAAGTTACCTGTATACCGTCCAAAACCTATTACGTCTTTCATTTCCACCATTAAAATTTTACACCCGAGTTTCATTTTCCCGTCTTGTTGTTTGTAGTTAGGGTCCGTTAAGGTAAGTGTTTTTTTTTTTTTCTTTTCTTGCATGTAACCTTTTCGCTCCTAGGTACTTCTTCATGTTATTTGTGTTCCTGGTGATTTTACATAGCATTGGGTTTTTTTGTTTTCATACCTAGCATGTTCTTTCACCATGAGCTCAGTGACATGCCGTGTTCAGGTGTAGAGACGCCATTGTCATCTCGTGTGCGTGTGCGGCGTTATTTTTTTTATGTTTTAAATATATTCAGACCGTGGGCCCATGATGGAACTCGGTCGGGATGAATTTCGCCACCACACACGTCACGTAAGGTTTTCGTCTCAAGGGTGTAATTTTTCAAAAATGTTTTAAAAATGTTCAGACTGTGTGCCCAAGTTGGTACATAGTCGGAACGAACTCGCCTTTGGTCGAGAATCCTTTCACGAGATTTGGGTCATGGTGTCTCACACTCCCTTTTAGACTTTGCGGTGGTAATTTTAAGATTTTGTTTGTTTAGGCGCTACGGTAACTATGATATATTTAATTTTTTTGTCTAACATCATTTAACACGCTTTTTTACGTTGACTTTTTCTGTGGCAAATTTGCACCACGTTTTATTAAATGTACAGTCCTCCATGTTATTTCCCCTCAGGTTTTGGAATTGGCTGATGTGAATTCGTCTCACACTGGAAATTATCACGTGAAGGATATTTTAAAGAGTTAATTTCTCCCTTATATTCCTTTATTGATTCATCGCTTTTCCCAAAATTCGGAAAGACATTTAGCCGTCGTCGTCTTAGTTATTTCGAATAAATTATTTGATCTTATATTTATATTTCTGCTTTTTCACTTAAGTGATATTTTTTTTTTTTATCACTTTTGTGGTTCTTCTTATGAGGTTAATGACTTGTATATAATGATAATCTCCAGGGGTTACGTTTTTGATGACATTGTCCTCCCTGAGATTTCTTCAATTAGTGGAAATTGTATTTTTTCACTTTTCATATAAAATTCCATTTCTACTAAGTTTTCCCAGTCAGACTGTACCTAATGTCATTCATTGTTTGAACAACATTTTGTTGTTTACATACTTTCACTTTGATACCGCTTGGCATTTGTTTAGTTTCACGTATTACACTCACCGCGTAGTTCGTTTGTTATACTACGTCGGACTATTCTTGATACTTGTAGCTTTAGTATTTTTTTATTTTCAGGTCGGTATGGGTTCTTGTCGGGCTATGTTACTAAATCAACGGTTAGGTGGTTTGCGCGAAGAACCGCTTAATTTGTGATTTTTGTAATTTTAGCGGGTTGTTTGTTTGTAAACTTTGTGTATACGGAGTACCTTAGTTTAAGTGTTAGTGGCCTGGAATTGTCGATTTGTGTGTCCTAGTTGTTCCACGTAATTCATTGTTTCCTACACCCGATATCTTTTATTTTATTTTTTTGGTGCAACTTTGACTGTTGTTTTGGATTTTTAAAGAATCTTCTATTGTACTGTTTGTCGTGCATTGTGAATTTCTTAGATTTTAGATGTTAGGGTTATTAATTTCCGCTATAAATGTCGTTTTATAGTAGCCGTCGATATCTAATTATGGTTGCTTACATGTTTGTGTTTAGGTTAGTTTAGGTTAGTTAGTTTGGCGTATTAGTGTATCGTCCTCGTCATATTAGGATACTTGAACTTTGGTCTTTTCTAGTTTTTAGCAATTTTAGTTTAGGCGATTTGGTCTTGTCCATTTCGAACTTAGGTTAGTTATGTAAAGTCTCAAGATTGTTTAGGGCAACTGTTGTCGGTGTAATTATACTTGGCATACAGGGTGTTTTTTTTGGCTCACGTAATTAATTTTTAGTATTAAAGTAGGTAATTAATTAGGATATTTTATTACTTAAAGTAATTTTTAATGGATGTTCTCTGATCTGAATGTTGATGTTTTAGGGAATTGTTGGTTGAATGTTTTTGTGCATAACGATGATTGTGTCAATGTTAGGTGTTAGTTTAAGTTTGGTGTTAGGGTTTATACTATTAGAATTTTTTAGGGTTGTCACTTGATGAAAATTTTAGGGTTGTCACTTAATGATAATTATAGGGTTGTCACTTTCTGAAATTTTTAGGGTTGTCATTTTTAAGATTTTAGGGTTGTCAAATTTTGTAAAATTAGGGTTGCCTCTTTTTTTTTTTTTTTTGTTCTAGTTGGAGGATAATTGTAGCGTTATCGCTACAAAATCGCATCGTTTCGCGATATTTATCGCCTCTTTATTCGGCCTCTTTTTGGTTGTTGACCTTTTTGCTCTTTGGCTGGTTAGTAACGGTGAAGCGAACTGTCTATCATTTTTAAATTTTGATCTTGTGGTTGTCAGGATATTTGTTTCTGAAGAAAATTCGCCATTATTTCGAGAATTGCCTTGGAAGTAGGAACAAAGATTTTCCGTTGATCTTAATGGTCTCTGTTTTTGATTTTTTCATGATGAAGTATTGAAATACTACTTATACTGCATGTTAATTCACAGTTTGAGGAAAGTGCTATTGGAATTTTAATGTTTTTGTTGAACAAAGGAGCGTTATCGTACGCAGATCGCATTGCGATGTATTAGCTACACCGGTTTTCTCCGGGTAAGTTTTTAACGATCGTCTCACTTGTTTGGTCTCCCTTATTTTTGGTCCCCGTATCTCGAGTTTTTCCGATTTTTCTCATAAATTGTATTTTTTTTGTTCTAGTCCACCCTACCCCCTAAGAGGTTGACCCAATATATGAATTCTTTTTAACTAAGACACCGAGCGAAATCCGGCAATGAACGGATCAGGAAATTAATGTCGACGAATTATTATTAAACTACGTGTGTTACTGATGGAAGTTTCGGCATAACAGCTCCAACACCGGGAATCACCGCGACGCTTTCCAGATAATTTACCTTATAATTAATTGTAGAATTACGTTACCTTTTTCGTGCTTATTTTTAAAAACAATTTTCAAAATTCTAATCTAGGCCCGCGAGCCTTTCTTGGGCCATCAAGGTTCACTTTTGATAACTCATTTCGGTACATTGTCCTTCCTTTTTTACAACATTTCATATAGACTATGGTTATGAGAATTAGAGATAGTATTAGTATATGCTACAAAATAAGGTCGACCTTGTTAGGCAGGCACCAGGATTTTTAATATATCCAAATTTTCCTAACCTTTTGATCTATAAATTTTTATGTGTTAATCCCTCTGATTTTATTTGGACACTATTTAAAATTGAAGTAAACATATGTAATTCTTTCAAACCGTGTCCTACGTACGATTATTTATTGATAATTTTCTATAAGTTATAAAAACTGCCTTTTTATACGGTACCGCGTGTGTGACTTTTAATATTACATAAATTCAGTGATTGTAAACAGAATTAAGCTTTTGTTTAATATATATATTTTAAAGTGTTTCCGGAACTTTTATTTTAAAATTATACGTCTGATGTTTCCTCTGTGGACATCCCAAATAGTGTCTTCGGTCTTTTTTCCACTGGAGCGCTACAGACCACAGAACAGAAAAAACAGTAGAAGTGTCAAGTGGGCGTGTAACCTGTGGCATAGTTATGCGGAGTTCCGCATAACCTACCATACTTTTGCCGCGATCGCTTATTTCGATATTTCGATATTTCAATATTTTTAAAATAGGAAATAAATCCAGAAGCATGCCTTATTGTGCTATTTTGGAATGTAAAAACGATAGTCGCACCAAAAACATTTTCCATGGTGGCGTGTTGTTTTTATGACAGTTTGAGTATTGGCGACAACAGGTCTGATACTAAGCGAAGCTCATGCCACTTCCACTGTTTTTTCTATTCCGTGGATAGGACTCCCCCAGCGGTGGGCACAGCTCCACACTTATTCTTATTCTAATGATAGAGTATAAGATTTTTAATATAAGTAATACCAATGGATTTTATATCCGAAATAAATGATTTTTATTTTATTTAAAACCAAAATATTTTTCGAATTTTGGAAAAAAAACGTGTTGTTTAGGTTCGTGGCTCAATTAGGATCTGGTCAGTTCTATAAAACGTGTTTCAACGCATCGTGTGGCGTGTCGTGTGTCGGTCTAATTTATATGTACAACAACGCAGCGGCAACTCGTGTGGCATCCCTCAAGTAAGACCTATCGTAACGTTGACGATAACATCCCAAACGCAACATGGTTTTTCCGCGTAGAATAGAGGCCCTGACTTTACGCTTGAACAACTAAGGGCCGATTTCAAAAACATTGTACATACATAGTTAAGGACAGTATTTTTTTTTTTTATTTCGTAATAGTGGTTATACATTCAACAAAACATAGCATTCCCAAGCGCATACTACATAATCATCTAAAATTAAATCCCAGGTAAAAAACCCACGTTGAGGAGACAGCTCCTCATTCGCGCGTCCCCAGTCATTATCGGTCAAACGAAAACGAGCCAAAGCGTGTACTTTACTCCCCAATCATCGACTTGGAAACCTTCCAGGCAACAGTTCATTTGTAGCTAACATTTATAACCCTAGCAAAAAACATTTTTACACTCTTTAGATAAGATTAATATCCGTTTGAAAGTCATCCAAATCCGCTAAACTTCCCGAGTCATGTGATTTTAATCTCTGGCAAATTATACAATAGATGTTTCGCGAGCAGATTCGAGTCTTATATATTAGTGTTAGGGTGGAAATTGGTGTTGTTTGTTGAGAAGATTTTTTGAACGTGCAGCTATAAATTTAATTTTAACTGCGATAACACATTATCACGTCAGAGGCTACAGTTACGACTACAGAAATAAAATTACAAGGCTATTAAATAATTGTTCTTAAGTCAATGAAATATTTGATAGCTGAAACATAATTTTGGTGTTTAGATAAATCTTCATCTTCGCATGTTGTTGAAAAGATGTCTAAATATTGATTTTAGTATAAACGAAAGAATCAGAATATTTACTTTAATGTCGGTGTTAATAGGATTGAAATGGGTAAAAATTATAACAACACCAAACGAACCAATTTTTTTTTTTATTCAAGATTTAAATGATTTATACACTTGTTTATTACTTCAATATTAAGTTTGTGATTAAATATAAACCAAACAACTTCGTCAAATTTAACCTTTTTCAACGCCACACGCCAATGGCAGCTAAACACCAGAGCTAATGTCAACCTTACTCATAGATCCTCAGGTCTATTTTACGATGTCAACCATGACGGATATCCATCGTTGGCGTTGAACCAATGGCGGATATATCCGTCGATGGCGAGGAAAAGGTTAATAAACGAATAAAATCAAAAACCCCACTGCGTAAAAAAACTGTGCAACTTATGTACAGTAACAGTAACACCCCAGCACAATATCAAGACCTTTAAATCGTTATAAATCCTAAATTATCATTCAAAATGAAAAATGATGAAAGACACCTAAAGAAGATTTATAAATAACTATTCAATAATACCCCACTTGTCATCCCCACCACTTTTTTTTTCGCTTTTGATTTGATTTTGATTACATGTCACATCTTTAGTGACACTGACAAGATTAAAACAAATCGATTGACTTAAGAATCACCTAAATCGGCCCACGCGTTTAGTGACCAGAGCGCCACAAAAGCACATACATACATACATATATAGGCAGATAAACACATTACCTTCTTTTGCGTCGCGCGGTCGGGTAAAAACGCTGTAGTACTCACAAATTGGTGCTCTTCGTGTCTCCCACGGACAGTACGGAGCAGAGATCGTGCAGCAGCGTGTCCGCGATCTTGTGCGCGAGCGGCGGCGGGCTCGTCACCAGGTGGAGCCACACCGGCTGCAGCCGCGGACCCTCGATCAGGTCTGAAAGCCTACGGGAAAGGCCATAGATTGGTGGACGTCTTTTTGATGGTCCACTTGTTTCACCGACACTCATTTCATAGAATAGAACGTACCTATCACTTCGCAGAATTTTCGTTACATTGAAAGCAGTTTTCTGCTGAACCCGTGTTGATTTAAAATTATCTTAAATATGATTCACGTAGGTTAGGTTAGACTTGTCACCATCACAAGATAACCTGAAATCAACATCGGTTCAGCAGAAAACTGCTTTCTATGAAACGAAAATTCTGCGAAGTGATATGTTCTATGAAAGTAGTGTCGTTGAAACAATGGTAAACCATCTTTATGGCATGGAGATCGTAAACAACAGGCTATTCTACGAGCTTTTCAATAAAATTATTTTTATCATATCTTATATTATAAGGCACAGGAATGCAAGTGCGGGTGTTGGTTGAGAGCATGCCGTTTCGCCGGAATATTTTTCGTCGAATGCATCATTTCCTAAAAATATATTTGTATTATTTTAGTTTTATATCCGGGATACCGAAAACCGCTTGTTACGGGTAACTATTATTTTATCGAAACACCTTTCAACGAACGTATAATTACGTAGAAATTTCATTACATCGAAAGGCATTTCTCGCCGCGTGAGTTATTTTTTTTTAGTAGTCACTAGTCTAACCTAACCTAACCTACGTAAATAATGATTAAGATATCCTAAAAACAGCATGGTTTCAGCAGAAAATAGCGTTCGCCGAAATGAAATTCGATGAAGTGATACAATCGATGAAGTGAAATTCTATAAAATACAAAACGTGTCACACACACGCCAAACGTGTTTGCTATGCTATGCAAATTACATCTCAATTCATACGAAACAAAGTCTCTTAATCTATAACTTATGACTTTCAGCTGTCAAACTACCTACTGTTCATTTGTTTTCCTAGCATTCATGTTAAACTCACCATCCCGCGGCATCAACAGCAGCCTGATGTAGCGTGGCGACGAACTTGCCGCCGGTGCCGGCCGCCATGGTGGCCAGTCGCAGCCGGCACACCAGGCTCTGCAGCTGAGGGGACATCTCCACGCATCGCCGGACGAAGTCTCTGAGGATACAAACTGGGTTGAATAGACGATGAGCGTTGATGATGAATCAATGTGTTAAAAGTCATAAGTCGCAACTAATGCCATTTATTTAACACTTGTTCAATATCAGAGTCGTTTTGTATAGAAAATGTTACTCTTACGCCGGCACCCAGACTCTTAAGTAGTTTCTTAGTGTCGATTTTTCATGCACAAGTTTGATAATAGAGCGAGTTAATTGTCTTAAAAATGCCTATGAGTACAGTCAGCAGCAGAAGTAGCTACACAACCGAAGAGGTCAAAATGATCTGCACTCGACTCTATTGTCAAGAGAATACGTCGTGTCTAGATCATTTCGAGCATGTTATTCTGCTTAGCTACTTTTGATGCTGACTGTATGGCTGTTTTTAATTTTCTATAAACACCAAAACGTGCAAAAAATAATATTGATAAGTGTAATTTTGCTAAAAAACCGGTCGATATTTAAAAGCCAATAGAAAAGTAGTATAATTTCGCATCAGACAAACATTTCTAATAAAAAATACGACACTAAATTAGTTGAAAACCCGGTTTCTGCTAAATCCTGCGGAGATCTTGTTCTAGGTAAAAATCAGGTTATATCAATGTCAGTATTATATGGCAAAGAGAAGACAAACAAGCACACAGGCCTCCTGATGGTGAGTGGGATATTTGAATTCTCGGGACTACAATCACAAGACTGCAATTGCGTTGGAAACCTGAGGACTAAGGTGGAATGCCTCTACAGCGCATTCCACTCTTTTGCAGTACGCCTTATAAAGGACTAGGGACGGTTTATTTGAGTTTTCTGTAACACCCGTACAATAAGCCAGCATTTATTATACCAGCAGTTATAAAAAAAAGCGGCCAAGTGCGAGTCGGACTCGCCCATGAAGGGTTCCGTGAAAGGTAAATTGCGGTTTACGATTTATGACGTATTAAAAAAAAACTACTTACTAGATCTCGTTCAAACCAATTTTCGGTGGAAGTTTGCATGGTAATGTACATCATATATTATTTTTACATTTATCATTCCCTTATTTTAGAAGTTACGGGGGGGGGGGACACACATTTTTCCACTTTGGAAGCGTCTCTCGTGCAAACTATTCAGTTAAGAAAAAAAATATAATAGAAACCTCAATATCATTTTTGAAGACCTATCCATAGATACCCCACACGTATGGGTTTGATGAAAAAATAATAATTGAGTTTCAGTTCTAAGTATGGGGAACCCCAAAAATTTATTGTTTTTTTCTATTTTTGTATGAAAATCTTAATGCGGTTCACCGAATACATCTACTTACAAAGTTTCCATAGTATAGCTCTTATAGTTACGGAAAAAAGTGGCTGTGACATACGGACGGACAGACGGACGGACGGACAGACATGACGAATCTATAAGGGTTCCGTTTTTTGCCATTTGGCTACGGAACCCTAAAAACCGCATCAAAATCCCTTGCGTAGTTTTAAAGATCTAAGTATACATAGGGACAGACAGACAGCGTACTATGTAGTGATGATGGAAAGCGCTTCGTTCGAAAAGGCGGGAATTTCAACCAGATACGGATTATATCCCGAGGTGCGCCACGGAGTCCAATGGTAGAAAGGCGACGGCGGCATTAGCTGGAGGAGCTCTTGTGCCCACTCCGTGAAGTTCAGTCTGTAGAATAAATACTGACAAGCAGGCAACTTTTCTACTGAGTAGTGATTCTCTCAAAAGCAAAGGTGAGCGAATGCAGGAGTGAATGTCCAAGCGGCGAGTTTAGGTACTCCCGTCAGAGCAAGCAAAACACATTTTAGCGCGTGCATTCTCAATTAGGCAGCCTTATACGTTCGGGAAGCCATGCTGGCCAATTGAATAAACGCGCTGAAATGTGTTTTGTTCGCTTTGACGGGACTACTTAAACTCGCCGCTTGGACATTTAGTCCTGCGTTCGCTCACCTTTGCTTTTGAAAGAATCACTACCCAGAGCTGTGACGCTTAGCCTTTTGGGGGTAGTCGTCGAGTGTCCTAGCTCTGAGTTCCGCCGAGTCATGTGTTTCTTATGTGCTTAGTTGGTAGGATAAGAAGGAGTATCTACTCACTTGTCGGCCCCATCAGGCACGCTGATCAGCAGAGCGAGTCCCAGCTTGTTCTTCCTCAACGCCACCGAACTCCCGCTAGCCAGGCTGTCACTTGTTCCGCTAGTTGAACTGTTGCTGTAAATCTGCAACAATGTTGTGTTCTTGATACCATAATATGGTGGAGTTACGTTAGTTTCAAAATAGATCGCGTCGTAAAATAATTTATAAAACATTGCGGCTAAGACTACTTATTTTGGAATACGGTAGACATCTTAGCGAATAAAACGGATGTCATTCGCGATCCATAATATCGTTTGTCCTAATCGTCATTTGTCCTAATTTATCGTTTGTCCTAAACTGGTTTTCAGCTGAGTCAGCCAACTTTTTAAGCTTTCAAAAAATACCTGCGGTTAGGTTAGGTTAGAGTTGTGTTATAACAACACTAAAAAGTTTTAAACATCAGGTTTTAGGACAAACGATGAATTAGGACGAAAGAAGTACCTTTTTCATTCTTGTCACAATGTAAATAAGACATAACATTGGTACGTCTTTTAGTTTGCCTTACTGTACGTAAATTCTAATATAAAAATAACATAAATAGTTATGTCGCGAATGAACTCAACAATACCAGACGCATTGCGTAGAATCGATAAATCAAAATAATGTCACCCCATTTAACGGTATATTGCCTATCTGTCATCAGTGTTATTGATTATGTATGCATGATATACCACTAGTTTTTTTTGTAACTAGGGGTTTAATTTTGCGCTCTTAAGTGCTAAGTAATTTTTTAATCCTGTTATTAAAGCCTAATATTTCGAAAAAGTAAGATATTTCCAATGAAGTTTTAATAAAATCTATGATTTTAACAAGCGGTATTTCAGCTGTCTAGGCGACAATTACGATGATTACTCCTTATTTGTTACCCATATACAGTGACCAAATTAATTATTTTTGCTAGATACAAAAACGCAAGGCAGCTAATTATATCCCTGGCAAAAACACAAGGTTAAAAAAATACGACGTATGAATAACCCACTGCCATCCAATGTAACTTGTAAAAAGTCTAGGCTAATCTCTTTGCCTACATAAGTAGTTAAATTGCAATACTTTATTGCAGTCAGTGATGTTAACTAAGGTAAGGTAAATTAATGTCAAATGATTTAGGCCTCCATATCATATACATTGACGATTTATACTATTAAATTTGAATGTCTAACATTCATGCGCGGATCCAGAAGTGGGATTTGTAACTACATTCAATTGGGGGTTGATATTTCGTTTATTTCTGTCGTCGAACATTCAAGTGATAGCACTAGCCTATCAAGTTAAGTAGCAGTAAGATCCTGTGCGGGGTTCTTCCAGATCCCTACCACTATCTAACTCTTTCACCCAGTACCAAGAAGCAATGTTTGCATCAGAGATGGGCATTAATCGATAATTTTTTTAATCAACTAATTTATTTATTTATTTATTTATTTATTTCTTTATTGGAGAACAAACAGAAATAAGCGTACAAAGATACAAATTTTACCAAATGGGGTATAAACTAACATGCACTTATTACCTAGACAGCTCCCACTTAAACATGTTTTAACGTAATTAAGCTGCACTAGCACTAAGACTGCGATTGACAGTCGTGAAAAAAAAAAAACAACAAGAAATAATAATAAAGAAGAACAGAAACAATTAAACACGAATAGATGACGAGACATGACATTCCTTAAAAGTAATAAGTGCGCAGCTGCGCACCAACATGGCATAAATATATAACGTTTCTATTTTACAATTTATTTAGATTGCTGTAGAATTAAGCGATTAAATTTTGTTATCGTTGTACTAAACATGTCCACCGAGGAAAATGATTTGTTGTACTGTGTACACATACGGCGCAGGGGCGCGCGGAGCCCGGCGTTGCCGGACGAGGTAGGCACGGCGAACAGGGCGCTGGAGCGCGATCCGAGGCGGGCGGGGACTCTAAATCGAATTTGCTCGATCAGTTCATTACAATTGTACATATCCCTACAGATTTTAAATAGGGTGATTTGGTCAGCTACCTTGCGTCTACTTTCTAACGTTGTAATACCATAGAGCAATAGTAGATTAGAATATGATATTCTTTTACCCGTTAATCGTCTATGCATAGCTCGTACAAACTTTTTTTGAACCATTTCTATAGATTTAACATATTTGTTATAAAGTGGGTTCCAAACTACCGACGCATATTCTAAGTGTGGTCTGACGAGGGCTTGGTATAGCACTAGATATGTAGTTGAGTTTTTAAAAACTTTAGCTGTTCTTAAAACAAAACCTAGCATTTGTCGCGCTTTAGAAACAAGTCGTTCCACATGGACATTAAAATCTAATTTATCGTCAAACAAGACTCCTAAATCACGTACTGTCGATACTTTTTTGATGAGAGTTGCTCCAAGTCTGTATTCAGTATTAATCGATTAAACAATCAATCGTCCAAAATTAATCGCAATAAATTAATCGAGGGAGTTTTCGATTAACGATTGATCAATCGTCATTTTAATCGACTAATGGCTGGTTTTATAAAGATCCGTTAGTAAATATGTTAGATCGAATTTTAGTAACTTCATACAAGTTTTGACATTCCTGACCGAAATTTGATCTAACGGATCTTTATAAAACCCAGGCTAAATTTCACGATTAAATCTCGATTAAAAATTGGAATTCACACGTTACAAAAATTCAATATGACTATAAACTAAACAGTATATTCCTATTCCTTAAGCTGTAGCAATCTGTCAACGGAACTCGAAACATAGACTTACAAAAGAAACATACTTATTCCTAATATTAATCGACAGAAAATTGATCAAATTAATAAATCGATTAAAAATTTTGTCGCTGAGAATTAGTCGACGATTAAATTAATCGGGACTAAATCAATCGAAACTTTCGACTAAGATTGATCAATCGACATTTTTAAACGTTAATCGAGATTAAATAGGTAATCGTTAGTCGATAAATTTTTGCCCATCACTGGTTTGCATGTATGCATTTACAGTCCTGTAATGTCAAATAAATATGGGCTTCAGAGCCCACATACCATCTGAGGCCCGTTTCACGAAGCTACAAGTTACAAATTACAAGCGGAAGTCTCTTTCTAACTCGTATTGCCAGAAAGAGGGTTCCGCTTGTAATTTGTAACTTGTAGCTTCGTGAAACGGGCCTCTGGTGGCCTATAGGCTCATTTCCTTCTCCACACCATAAAAAACCTATCACAACCCCACGAAAACCCGAGAAGAGAAACGTGAAGACACTTCGTCGTGTTCTAACAGTGTCAGTGCCATTATCTAAATCGGTTCACACTTCCCTGACACACACGGTAACCGATCACTGGACTTATCAGGTAGTGGCAAATTTATGTTAATAGCCGGCTGTTTGTGCTGATAACAAGTCATGTGACGCGATAGCGGTCACTCATGTGATGCACTGAGGTTCACTCGGTCGCGATAAACTTAGCGTAAACATTAGCTGACAAACGCTCGTGACTTTTGGCACCTAAAGGTGAAGCCACACTATAGGACTCCAGGACTTGTTTCGCTAAAGCTTCAGCCAAGCGTAATTTTTTGAGTTGTTAGTCGCGTAAAATCTACTACATTCAGTTTCATCCAAAACTACTGTTAGGTTTACACGGCGACGCAAAATGAGTTGAACTTTCCTATGAAGCAGAAATTACGCGACAGAAAATATGCGACTCACACACAATTTAAAAAATTACGCTCGTTTGGCTTCACCCTAAATGTGGACAGTGTAAATCATGCGCTCGGGATGGGTCACATCGTGACAGTACGTCACGTAGTACGATATTGACACGCGTTACTGAAGCGGTCACGGAACCATGTTGCCATGAAATGTCACAAATGTTCGAGCGACGTGTCAATAAAGTTTTCTAACAGTTTTGTCACACACTTGAGTGCCTAAAACCTGTATTAGGGTCAATTTTGTATTGAACGAGGATCCATACTATCATAAATATAAAAGTAACTTTGTCTGTTTCTTACGCTTTCACGGTTAAACCGTTGAGCCGATTTCGTTTTAAACCCGAGA
Organism: Acleris cristana; assembly: GCA_948252455.1. Classification (NCBI taxonomy): domain Eukaryota; kingdom Metazoa; phylum Arthropoda; class Insecta; order Lepidoptera; family Tortricidae; genus Acleris; species Acleris cristana. Next base: position 15,721,700 of record OX411779.1, on the reverse strand, counting down.
AAGGAGCGTGTAAAATAAACAATCTAATAACAACAATTTGTTAGAGTTGTTGGTAATTTTGTAGCGCTGCCTACCCCACTCTGGGATGAAGGCGTGATAGTATGTGTGTGTATAAACAATCTGATGACCGACGCAGTTGGCTTGGTTAATATTTTGGAAGTAATGACATTGAACAACACTACGATGACGCAATATTGAGCCCTCGCAATAGGAAGATTTGGCAGCTCGGTGCACTTTTAACAGGATCGGAAGTCAGAGCTTCTCATTTAGCTCAGCATATAGGACGACCGACCGCAAGACCCGGCCACCAGCACCCATACCCTATAATTACAGCAAAGGTGTCCTAACGTGCTTTCAGTGTAAGCGAAAGTTCACCGCAAATTTTTACTACGCAAGCCCAATGAAGAACACGCCAGAGAGCACCTACTGGCTCTGCAACTTTTGGGAGTTCGTGAAGCATCGCTATTGCCAAGAACGGTATGATGCCAACATCACTTTGGAAGCCTTGGCTTCGATCTAGCAGGCCTGGGTTCGATTCAAAATAAGGGATAACGATTGTATGCTAAGCTTCTGCAACTTCGATCTTGGAGGTTTTTTTATGTGTTTATCTCTCGTGGTCAAGAATTAATAGAACAAGGGTCCAGCTTAGTTTGGGACGAAGCCAATTTGTGTATTTTACTGGTGGGCGACTGTCCTAGATAGGGTTACGTAGGTAGAATGGAGGCCTTAGCCCAGCGGTGGGACATTACACGCTGTCACATAAATAAGTATAACTAGTGCTTGTAAGTGTACAAAAGGCGTGCGTAGTAACGCTTATCCGAGAGATAATGAGTACGATGACATGTTGACAATGTATGTTTACTTACTTTTGGAGAGAGAAAGCGTTTGGAAGTAATTGTCAATATGAATTGATAAATTATTTTCGTTTAGGTTAATTTAGACATTCTTTACTTTCCGCGATAAAATGTAGTAACATTTTATTACGCCACTCAGGAATAGTGTAGTTATTTTAGGACTAAGGCGGAATGCTTTTATAAGTACACCTTTACAATTTAATTACCTAATCTAATGACATTCTACATTGTAAAACAATTCAACTTTTTATTATATTATAAATGCGAAAGTTTGTGTGTTAGTTTCATACTCCTTCACGCTGCAACGACTTGACGGATTTGGGTGAAATTTGAAATGGAAATTGCTTATACCTTGGATTAACACAGGCTACTTTTCATCCCGGAAAATTTTAGTTCCTGAGGGAATAACGATAATTTAAATCTACGCGGACAAAGTCGCGAGCAGAAGACAGAAATATAAAACAAAGTTTTGTTTAAATATTTTTTTTATGTTTGATGTGATTTGATTAAGTAAAATTACATTGTAAAGGCTACTTATAATGTTTGTAGCATTTCACCAAAGTCCTAACAACATAAAAAAAGAACAGAAAAACGCGAGACTTAATCTAGCCTGGATCTTTCATCCTGTTCTAATCGCATGATCTAATGAAGGTGAGCTAACAATGGCTAGTAAAGATGCATTGTGTTACCACGTGATGCGCTTGCCAAAGGCCACGAGGACGTTAGGCCAAACGCACGGTACTTGACCTTTGAATGGAATCGAAAGCAACGTAAACATGGACCAAGGTCGATTGACCCGTTCGGTGCAATTGCAGTATAGTATTGTGAATGGATGGGTATTGCTAGTTAATATAACGCTTTAGCCGTAATAGGCTATTTGACTAATTTTAGAAAACCTTTTTAAATGATTCTTTATTACATAAGAAGCACACTACATTGATATTTCCGTGACATTCTACTGTATTATCAATAAAAATCTATGTTAAAGTTTAAATTTTCAAAACCGCGCTTAAAACGCTGTTTCTATCATGGCGCTGGCCATATGACAAGTGTGACGTCACCCGCAAGTAAACAATAAAAAATCATTTGAAGAGATATGCCTTTATGATCTGTGGTTACTTGCGTTTGACGTCACCAGCGAGTAACCACAGCTACAAAGCAATCACATAGCGTTTCTGCCACAGATAAAATTTCAAAAAATATTACTTTTTTTTTAATTTCCAAAAAAATATACATAATTTAGTTTAAAATAAAGTGAAATATGTTGTTTTACGCTATTATCTAATAGGATGACCACAATTTGTAGTGTATTTTCAATGTTGTCAAATAGCCTATTGATAGAATACCTATTGAGGCTTACAGTCCCGGATGTATGTATAAGTATGTATTTATGTGTGCCGCTCCCAGCTTCCGTCGCTGGAGGTGCTATAAGGGCTGCATATCAGATAGCCACTGACCTGGGAGTCGCTGCCGTTGGTGGCACTGGGCACGCTGAGCAAGTTGGAGGTATTTCCCAGCTCAAACCGCGTGGCGAGGTTGCGGAAGGTGCGCCGCTGCCAGCTGCCGTTGCTTGAGGTGCTTAGCTTGCGGCCGGATGGGGCTGGGTGGTACAAAGTTTATATCTTAGGGTCGTATTAAACTCATCTTGACCGAGATGCCCGTCACAAGATACGTCAAGTAAACGTCAAGTCATAGAAAACTGTCATTCTTGACGCATCTTGAAACGGGCATTAACGTCGACATCCGTTTATTGTTACGGGCCTAAGAGTAGTGCAAATGTATTGTATTTTTTTTATTACCAATTAACGGTTACTTGTTTTTCTGTCTAATTTAGGTTAGATTTTTTAGGGTTTCTCCGAATGTCAGCGCCGCGGAACTGCACTATCCTAAGAGGGATCCTGTTCAACGTTTTTTTCTATTGTTATACCTACTCCTGCGTGCATTGAATAAATATGATCTATTCAATTCAAAATAGGAAACCCTGATGATTTGAAGTTTTATTAGTTCTTTACAATAAATACGATTGGCGTAGATATTGACTTAACTTAAATATTGACTGTTCATAAGTTTAGTGTAAAAAAAATATAACTTTATTTGGGTCAGTGAGCGCTGTGACAGCGGTATCTCTTTATTTCAAAGACTGTACCTACTTTCAAAAAAAGCAAATCATAAAGAATATGATTTGTCATTTCAATCACTAAACGTCGTTTAAGGTTTGTACAGTTACCAGCAATAATATATTATCCAACAATGGACTCAAAATTATCTGACACGTCTCTGTTTTCAGAGGCATAAGGGCGTGCCAGATATTTTTGAGCTCATTGTATTATTGCTGGTGACTTTACAGACGGCCTTATGAAGCTGCACACTATTGTACCTTGTCGCTTTAATGTTTTTGACAGTTTAGTGCAGCAATTAAAACATGATGTTATAATGATAAAGCACTAAAGTGTGCAACTACATATAAGCGTACAGTATAAACCATTCGTCACTCTTGCACTTACTTGTCAGAAAGTGAAGGATGCTTTATCGACAGCTATATACAGGGATAAATGCGACCGCAACACGTGCCCGCAGGGTACAAATAAGTTGCAAAATGTACCTTACTGACTAACTCGCTAAGGTGTATTTTGCACCGTATTTAATTTGTTCATTAGCCCTTCAAGCGGCAAGAAAACTATAGTTAGTTTAAATTTGAATTTTGAGTTAATGCCATAAAGTATAAATTGTTTTTTGACAGCAGCCGTTATACGGTTGCTTGCCACTCGAAGGGTTAGGCGGTATTGCAATATCACCAACAAAATTCAACTTACTGCGGAAAGAGAACATGTCGTCCTGGCTGCTGCCGTCCCAGACGTCGAACATGGAGAAGTAGTCGTACGTGGAACCGATGCTGCTGTGCGGGGTCTGGTCTCCGTAGAACCCTGGAACAAACCTGACGTTACAAACGGACTTGGTGGGCTATCCCTTTTGAACTAGTCTGTTATAATAGAGACGCGCTGAGCGCCAAGCGAGATAATACAAGATGACCTTACATAACGCTAATGCGAGTGATTTTCATAAACTGATAAAATGTATTGAATTGACATAAGGGACTTAAACGCCGATGCGATCGATCATCAGCCATTTTTGATCGATCTCGGGAAAGGACATAAGATACTTTTGATCCCGAAAAGTATGGTTTTTAACCCGGCCGCCATTACTCTCAAGTAAATAAGAGCTATCAAAGCATTGACAATACGCTAAGGCATTAGAATCTCGGTCCAGTTTAGTTCCGGTATTAGCGACATTTAATAGCATTGACGCAGTATATCCGGCAATCCATCCAAAATGCTTACGACTTACGTACTCGTTACGCCTACACAAGTTCTCGGTGGAGTTATAAATAGCGAAACAATAATATATTATAGCTATACATAACGTTTGACCTTAGTTCATGGGCAGGTTGGGGAGGTTATTAACTTCTTATAATAAAAATGCGTTTATGCAATGTGAGAAATAAACAAATTCGACATTCCTCGCTTGTGATAAGGTAGCAAATCCTAGAAATTCAAGTGGTACGAGTATGACGTACCAGCAGAAAATTACTATGGGTGTTTTTTTTGCCACCTATGACTATATTTATAATATTTTCATTGAGTTTTTTTTTTCTCAACATAACTTTTGTCGGGAAGTGACAACTGGGAGCCGAAATTTAAGTAAACGTTTTCTGAAATTAATTACAAATGGCACTGCTGTCATTTTAACTTTACAAAGAATAGAGAAAAAAAACTATTGCTTGATTTTATTTGGGCCAGGTTTGAAAAATTTGGGTCTCGCCTTTTCAACACCCAATAGTTTTAACTCCGTAGACACAATACCAGGTCATCTTAGTTAGTTTAGTACCAATGATGCATGCATATCTTTCAAAACTTGAAAGTGAATCGCTATTCAAATCTGATTTCTAATTGACGAAACTCCATTCCACCATTTCCATTTCACCATTTCCATTTCACGATTTCCATTTCATTTCTTGACAACAGGTATTTGGTCTATGTCACTATTTTGTTGAGTTTTGTTTGTCTGTGTGTCACGGATAAACGTATTTTTTTTCTTTCTTTCTTTCAAACTTTACTTACTGCATAAAATCCAAAGTTTAAAATTAACTTTAAAGACAGCTTTTAATAAATTTTGCATTTAATACCACGATAAAACCATATGGCTTTGTGTGCAATAAAGGAAACTGAAGGCGTATATCAATAACTTACAGCCCTAATACAGTTAACAACGGCCAGGATGATGTCACGTTCACCAGCGACGCAGTTAGCGTCGATTCCAAGTTATAGACAATGCCAGGAAGCCTGATACCTATACAGTAACGACACCATATGGAGTAGAGGGCACTGAACGGGTTGAGGATAAACATAGTAATCAGAATCATGCTATAATAAACGCGCAATAGAATTAATCATCGTACTCAGGGATACTTTAGACACGATTAACTTATAATATAATTAAAATGTCTTTGTTGACATAATTATTGTAAGCCATTTTTATATCGCTGGAACCGTAAACTTTTCAGAATTTCTTAAATATCAAAAGCTGCGTATCCACTAGAGGCACCCTCGGGTGGAGCGGCTGCCTCGCTCCGAGGCCGCGCAAGTGGAGACGCTGCCTCGACCTGAGGCACGCCGCGACACGAGGCAAATTCGTCGCCGCGAGCCGAGCCATATTTTGTCGGTTTTTTGCCGTGCTCAAAGGAGCTTCAATCCGAGCCGTAAATTTGATGGAGACGGGCGTGTAAACTGCGCACATTGCGGATCAAACTGAGGCGACTCGCTTCGAGCTGATCCGCATCGAGCCTCGAGTCTTTGCCTCAGAGCGAACAGCCTCAAACTGAGGCTGTTTGTCTCAAGTCGAGGCTGCTCGGACTGAATCTGCTCAAATGGACGGCTTAACGTGTAGACAAGGCTAGGTTAGGTTAGGTTCGATTTATAATAATCGTGAAAAAGTTACAGTTTCTTAAAAAATACGTTATGATTGCGATAAATATGACAGTCCGAAGGCGAGTCTGCTTTCAAAATGAAAACAATTGTTCCACTTTGAAGTCGATTGCCAGTAGGCCAGCTGAAATAAATTATGAAATAAAAAATGGCAAACGATATAGACCCAATTACACTAACCAGAATCTCCTCTATCGATGGAGAAGCTCAAGGAGACCTCTTCCTTCTGTAGCGGCATGTTAAGGGGGGAGGAGCGCTCGCTTAGTATCGCGTCGCTATCTTCAGTCTTTCTGTTGCGGCTGATGCGGCGTGACGTCGGCACGCAGAACACTTTAGTACACATCAACCTGACAACAACAAAAAAAAAAAAATATTTTTATGACATGCTTCATTATTGCCGACTCTAAAACATGAAACGAGTCCAAACTCTATAGGCCTACAATAAGTCATTGAGGAGTTCTTATGGTTTCCGCCTACAACATAATTTTTTACAGCTACTATTTTTGTGCTACCGGTTAAAATAGTGGCACAAAAAAAAATAGTAGGTATATTAGGGATCTTATTAATCTAAATATAAATAAATATTAAGGGAAGATCTCAAACAAATTGACCTAGTCCCAAAATAAGCTCTAGGCTTGTACTATGGGTACTAGACAAAGATATAAATACTTATATAGAGAAATATTTACATAGAAAACATCCAAGACTCAGAAATAAATAAGTACTCGTGCTCATCACATAAATACTTGCCCATACCGGGAATCGAACCCGGGACTGCTAGCTTCGTAGGCAGGGTCACTACCAACTAGGCTATCGCGTCGTCAATACATACACTTATATACATACATACATTCACGCCTTCAGTCCCAGAGTGGGGTAGGCAGAGCTACAGATATTACCGACTCTAAAAACTTGTTGCTCATTCTGTCTGTAACCATATTTTGCACAAACAGGCTAGATATGTACCAGCGTATTAGTGACAGGTTGCAAGCCCATCGCCTAATCTATATATATAAAAGGCTAAACTGACTGACTGACATATCAACGCACAGCCGAAACTACTGTACCTAGAAACTTGAAATTTGGTACAGGGGTTCCTATCATGATGTAAGTGAGCACTAAGAAAGGATTTTCCGAAAATCGACCCCCAACGGGAAGAAATGGGGGGAGTAGCGGGATACTAATTCTACGCGTACGAAGTCGCGGGCGTCCTCTAGTAGCAAGCCTTTATTCCCTTAGTCGCCTCTTACGACATCCACGGGAAGATATGGAGTGGCACTATTCTAACCCGGCAACAACACGTACTCTGAGCTCAAAAGCAAAACAAGAATACTATTATTATTATTGACAAAGTGACATACGTCTATGAAACTAGCTCTCACTTACGTAAAGAAGATATGTACAAGTTACAATAACCCTGTAGATACAATAACCCCAGAGGCCCGTTTCACGAAGCTACAAGTTACAAATTACAAGCGGAAGTCTCTTTTTAACTCCTTGTGCTAGAAAGAGAGTTCCGCTTGTAATTTGTAACTTGTTGCTTCGTGAAACGGGCCTCTGAGGCCTGTTTTATAAAGCTACAATTTACATGTTACAACTTTCCATTTGACACAACCTCGACCAATGACGACGAGCCATTTGAGCAATGTTGCCAGTTTAGACCTGTAAAATTGTAACTTGTAGCTTTATAAAACGTGCCCCAGGTCACTTTATCGCCTAAGTATGTCAATAAAATCGTCATGCTTTGTACAGTCAACAGTAATAATATATATCATCCAGCATTGCATTAAAAAATATCTGCATTTTATGCCTCTAGTAATAGAGACGTGTCAGATATTTTTTTAAACCAATGTCGGAGAATAAATTATTGTTGGTGACTGTACATACACCTGATTTATTTAAGTAGGAATATATTTTAAGTAGGCAAATACGATATTAAGATAATCAAATACTCTTAAGTACAATCACGTGCCGCCATAACAATTTTAAATACATTTCATCAAACAAAACTTTATTGCCGGAATTATATGAGATAAAGTAGGGAAAGTTTGTATTTTATCGTTTGGGTCAATACGCAAAGAAAAAAAACAAGATACATATTTAACAGAGGCCTCCGAATAAAGCCTGCTCAAACTAGGCAGTACTGACTTTAAAGTAGTATTAAATTGAGTATCTATCGGTTCTTGACTCTTCTATTTGAAATATGTTCAAATTTTACAGATCCAATAATGAAAGATACACAGACAGATAGACAGATATGTAATATGTTAATAAATAAAAATAATAAATAATTGTCAGGTGACACTAATTCACCTAGGCCCAAACTAAGCGGCTTGTACTATAAGAATAAGTTTTTTTTTTTGAGTAGGTAACATGTTTCATAATTACAAAAACCTTATAGACCAACATACATCATAACAATATAAAACTTTAAACTAACACCGCGGTGACACCACCACGTGGTCCTGTTGAACTATGGGTGACGTTTAACATACTTATATAGAGGAATACATAGGTACAGTCAAGTGTAAAAGTCTGACAAAAAGCATGCTTTAAAAAACCCAACTGCTGTTTGAATAATGTCGTCAACATAATGTTAGTTTTCATGCCGCGCAATTTGGAGCCAAAAATCCGCCATTTTGATTTCTAATATAGCCTGACACTCTAGTGGTTAAGACGAATCTAACCACGTATAATTTATTCAAATCGGTTTTATCGATTTAAACAAACGGAACATACATACAGGACAAACACATAACCCTCCTTTTGGGCGTTGCCGCAGTCGGATAAAAATGTGAGAGAATGTAACATCTCAAAAATATGTCCCAATGCACCTTATTCCAGTGTAATAAGAACTTCGTTACATATTTATGAGAGGGATTTATTTCGATACATATTTTGCATTTGACCTATCAAAAATCGCGTAAGCTAACTTACTTATTAAAACATTACCTTTTCGGTTCGTCCATGATGTGGATCTTCAATGAGACGCCCTTGCAGTTCATGGCGACCGCGCCGAAGATCATCTCACCGAGGACGCTCGCGTCCGCCGCCGGCCCGTTATACTGGACAAACAATTCTAAATTAGAGACTAACAAATAGATGAAAAAAACGCTTGACATATAAATTGCGACCCTGACTTTCAGAGGTAATATCTCAAGGGGGAGTGCTAAAAGCTAGCCTATGAATGGCGGTCATTTCTTTTAGTGTAGAAGTGCTATTCTAAAAATTCGCTTATTATAAAATAAAACAAAACAAGAAGCTACTATGTAATAACTAAAAAGATTGATTGATTACTATGTAATATAATGGCGTACTTATATATATTGATGATTATCGATCGATCCATAATAGAATAAATAAATAAATGGTTTAGTTATATTATAAACCTAAAAAACAGAAGAAACACGGAGGATAATCACAACAAACCAACAAAAATCAATCTTCATAGGAAGTTTATAATAATTATTTATTTTTAAAACCGCCTGTTATTTTGTTCATAAAATAAGAAGCATAAATTATATTTTACCAACAAAATGTCGAAAAACGCCTACAAATACGTTCCTCATGCTTATGTTGTCAAAACGTCATCCCATCCATTTGTAAAGCCGAAATCATTTACAAACCAGCCAGCCAGCCATTCAAAGAGTTACAAACAGACAGCGCACAAATTTCCTCATAATAAATCTCTATAATTGCCTTGGCATCTGTCTTTTCAGATTTCACGGCCTGCCTTCACAAATATTTTTACAATGGCATATAAATTCTATTTTTACACTCGTCTCACATGATAATCGATTACGTACACAAGTTTATTTGGAAAACCATTTCAAATGTGCAAATATTTGGTCAACAAAGTGAGTAGAGCCGAGGTGTTATCTAAAGAAGAGCTAAGTCCATTTAGGTGATAATTTTATGGGTGTCGTTTTGAGTAAACACTGAAAAGGTAGCTACTATTGAAATTATGGTACAAAGATTAGCACATGCCAAATTTTTAGGGTCCATAGTCAAACTAAGAACCCTTATAGTTTCGCCATGTCCGTCCGTGTGTCTGTCCGTCCGCCGCCTAGCTCAGAGACTCTTAGTACTAGAAAGCTGTAATTTGGCATGAATATACATATTAGTCACGCCCAACAAAGTGGTAAAATAAAATCTTGTAAAAAAAATTGTTTCCACAACTTCCTAATTTCCCATATGTTTTTCTTATCGACCTTATTGTTTTATGACGTTCAAACTAAACACAACCTTAGAGTGGCAACTTTTGGCTAACTGAACTTTCATTTGACATCTCCCTAAGTGTCTATTTATCTATTACAGAGAGTAAAAGACAGCTCGTTAGGTTTTGTACAAATTATAAAAAAAACGATAGGTAATTTTATATTTTGTTTAACGTTTTAGGTAAAACATATATCTATAAAACGGCATAACACGTAGGTAACAAATTTCTCACATGGTTCATACCTATTTTTACTCTATTTGCTGCCACTCAAACATAGACGATTTTAAGGGCCGACCTGGACCAGAATCGCCGTATCAAGGACTTCATGGCAATCCATGGAAGAGGCATATGTTCAGCAATGGACAATTATATCCTTAGAAGAAGAAGAAGAATGTTATAATATAACAGAATAAGTATATTTCTCTAAAATTATCACATCACAATAGAGCAGCTATTGTTTTCGTTTGCTATCCTATTTATACATAACCATAGATACAAAAAACTAAATACACCTAACAAAGAGCTCACGTGATATCCTTCCGGCAAGGTGTGACGCTAGACAGTCAACAGAAACCAGGAAAATAAACCAGTTTCTTTACGGCTGCGGAGCGTAAGTTATTCATGAGGATTGATGTCTTTAACAAGCGTTGCATAAAGTTATGTTTTTAAATGGCTGGTAGATCAAAACTAATAAATCTATATACTGGGTGGGAAAAGGAGTGTACAAACAGATTTTAAACGTGGATTGCTGGTGGGGTAACGAGTAAATAATGTTATATCAACATGGGTCCAAAACAACTTTAAAAAAAAAAGATAGTACTTCCTTGTGCACGAAGCCTTAGTCAAAAGAGTGAAAAAGAAAACTTCAGACGAAACGAACGACTCCGACAAAACACGATAAAGGCGTATTACCCTTGAGTTTTTGTGATTTATTGTGAGTGAATTACTTAAATAATTTAATATCTCGCAAATTAGGCTTTAAAATCACTGAAATCTCCAGAAACAAAAACATTTATTTTCATTAATTAGGCCCAGATCCTTCTCATACATACATACATTCAATCACGCCTGTTTCCCAGAGGGGTAGGCAGAGACAACTTCTTTCCACCTGCTACGATCTTGACAAATCTCTTTCGCTTCTTCTAGTTACATTCATACATCGAGTCATGCGCGCACGTTGGTTTCAGGTACTTAACGGCCCTTTTCCAGTATTTCTCCGATTTCATTCGAAAAAGTACGCCTAGGGCGGCCCCTTCTGACCCTCGCACTCACTTTCGCTCTGTGTATTTCTTTCGTCAATCTTCTTTCATTCATCCTTTCCAAATGACCGAACCATCGAAGCATGCCCTTCTCAATCGTAGTTACTACATCTTAATTTATTGAATAAAACAGAGTCAAACATACCTACTAAGTTTGACCTACTTCTAACCAAATCTACAATCACAAAAGGATAAAGGTTAACCCGCGTTCAAACGAACGCAAATATAGCACTCTTAATAGGTCCAATACAAGCATGTGATGCTTTTCGTAATCGCAATCAGTCTAAAATTACAGTCCCAGTTCATTATTCCCGTTTAAAACAGCGTCTAATCGAAAAGGCTATAACGCAGTCAACGCATGTGACACAGCGTGTCACAAAATCATACAAATAATGATCCTGGGCTTTGAACGTGGCAACTGAAGCGGTCTATAAATAGCGGCAGTAAGTGAGAATAACCCCAGTAATTGACGGAGTCTCGTGATCTCACCGTTTGGCCAATTGCGGTGTTATTTTTATAATGCGCATCGTAAACCGTTGATAAGTAAGCTAAGGCTCACTGTATTGAAGCTTGTTAGTACCAAGGGCGGTAAGGCATGGGCGACACGGGGTGGGCCACCGCCCACGGCCTCGCGGTCCGAGGGGCCTCGCGTCTCAAAGGTTTATGCATTACTTAAAAGACGAAAAAACGACCAGAGTGACACCAGAGGGCCTCGCGAAATGTACCTTTCCCACATCAAATTTAGGTCTTGCCCCGCCACTGAATTTAACAAGCAAGCATGACTATCTATACGCAATTGCAGTGGGATTAGCAAATCTAGATCAATTAAAATTAGTTGCAGACCTCGGCTCGGCTCGACAAATCAGGCATTTTTTTGTTGTTGTTTGCATTTGTCGGGACAAGGGTAAGTATGAAAGAAATTCAAATCCCATACTAAAACCGCTTTTCCATGCTGTGGGCACGCTTTTCAGTGGGAACGCGCCACACTGGACGGCTCCGTTCTCAGTAAGGCAGTCGATTTTAATGATAAAGAAGCACTTAAAGAAGAATAGAATAGTATACAAATATTTACTAAAGTGCAACAGAGTATGCAAATGAAGTATTTACTCATTCATTCATTTACGTAACGTGCCTAATTGTGCAAAATGTGTTTACAGAATCATCAACTTTTTTTTAGAGTTGTTTGTAGCTCTGCCTACCCAACTCTGGGAATGAAGGCGTGAAGGTATGTATGTATGTGTCATTTAACGTGACGTAACGCTCACAAACTAGTTGCCTGTCTTTCAGGAGCCAGTATCTTCCCTGCCAGTGGTGGCCACAATATAATAATATTAATATCAACGGACGATCTCACGCAAATTGACCTAGTCCCAAACTAAGCTCTAGGCTTATACTATGGGTACTAGACAACGATATAAATACTTATATAGAGAAATAAATACCTTACATAGAAAACATCCAAGACTCAGGAACAAATACTTGTGCTCATCACACAAATATTTGCCCATACCGGGAATCGAACCCGGGACCGCTAGCTTCGTAGGCAGGGTCGTCACCAAACCAACTAAGCTAAAGTGTCGTCAAATTGAAAATAATACGGCCATTGCAAAAGAAATAAGGTAAAATTTACCTTGTTTTTATGTCTGACAATTAAATTAAACAAATGACTTTATTGCCATCACAATAGGTTCATATTCCATTGGAAATTTTGGATGTATGGTGGGCCTAAACAGGTACAATACAACTCGCTCTTCAACTCAACGAACGACTTAATAATCTACGAGTTAAACTTGCCCCGACACTTTCCGATGTTAACATCATCTTTAAAATAACAAAGTGCACAAATAGACTACCAGATGTAGCCACTATTATATTATTTCCGTCAAAAGGCCCAATTAACAGTCAACTGACTGCATGAGTCAACGTCAGGTCTTATGACTGTTATGTCTCACTATTGTACTAGTACCGACTCGTGCGCAACTCACGTGACAGGATTACGACGTGACGCGTATTTAGCATAATTCAGTTACAGTTACGTTAAGTTATGTAATAGCATTGTATGGACTGAAGGATTTCCGAATTTGTTTATTTAAATGAGAGTTTTTTTGATTTGCGATAGTTGTTAAATCAAAAGCGACATTTTTTGGTATAAATGATAGAATGATGTTTTTTCGATAGTACTTTAAAAAGGGTAAAATTGTGTGTTTGTTTGCTTGTATGTTGGGGATAAACTCCGGAACTGCTGAAATGATTTAAAAAAATATTTTATTTATGGTAAACTACATCACTGTGTTTTATTTAGATAAAAAAGGAGGACGTGTAACCAATTATTCTTTAATTTACAATAATAACTGGCTACAACACTTCTGGAATAAAAGATCGCTACTGACAAAAATGGATAACTTACAGATTATAAGGTATTTGAATGTTTGTATACTTACTTTAATTGGATCCCGACGTACTACTAATAAGAGTATGACTAATTAAACACAATATGTGCATAAGATATTTTATATCCCACAAAAAAAATAGTTTCGCGGCTCAAGATACTTTAGTGTGTATTGGCAGAACTATAAAGTTGATTACTCATTTCTCATTAGTACATCAAATAAAAGCTAAAACGCTATGTCATAAGAAGTCACTGACGCGACAGATAGAATTTCACAACTCTTCCATGTTCCATGTGACTAAAAAGCAGCTAAGTCCAATGAAGGCAATTCGATTTCCATCACTATGCTCGTCGATTTACAGTTGAAATTTGCACTGTTATACTGTTAGTTTAACTGTCTTTTAGTTAGAAAAGCAGAAAGCTAGCACGTGATACTCGTCGACGGCTCGTCAACTTGAGAGAAAACTGTTGCGAAAGTCTTAAAAGCGACAATAGCGTTAGTAAATAATAGAATTGTAATCCTCAGAGATGCATTTATAGCTTTTGTTAGAATGCGTTAACTGACACGCGTAGGCCATAGAAAAAAATCCTGGCTGAGGAACCTACGGGAGTAAACGGGAATCGCGAGTGCTGCCCATCTAAAGTTGCCGTCAATAGAATTTGCTATGTAAACAAATTAGTACTGTTTGACACATAACCTCAAATATTCACCAAGCGTTGTAAACATTTTTGTTTTAGAACGGGGACAAATAACCCTATTTCACTACTCTGAAAATGACAAGACAGATGACAACTCGGTATACATTGCAAAGTTAACAAGGACTTGCATCAATAGGATTCATATAAGCCGCGTAATGTATACTAAAATGCCACCGGTCACTCATTAAGTCATTATCAGCCAGGTAAAGTAAAATAGGGTGCAGGCGGCCTGACAACCGTCGTTACCCGGTCGATTGCCACTGTCGTTGGAAAACCGTTAGTGTGAGGAGAGGAACAATCTTTAAGGCAGCTGTACGAATATTGCCGGCAGGCTTGAATCGTTAATGAGTGAGTGGGCTTTATAGATGTTGGAATCTCAGGTGGCCTGACAGACTTAGGAATGCAGAAAATCTGTCTGTGGACGCCTTTACAGACTTCGTGTTTTTTTCATTACGGGGTTTTCAATTCGTCGTATTTGTATTTTTTGTGTGTTATCTAATCAGGTGCTCACATTAGAAGGTTCGTCGTGCAAAATATTCTGCGCACGTGATGTTTAACAAACACAGATATATTCATGTGATGACATATGTGTATGCTTTACATGTGTGTGCTTACCTATGACATCTGACTTTGTTTTTATACAGGTTTGAACCTTAACTACATTTAAATAAAGGAAGAGTAAATTTAATTTAGTTGTAACCAGTTAATTTAAAAATGGAAAAAAGTAATACCAACTCTTATTTTATGAATACTATTTAGTCAGTTTTAATCCGTATCGCATGGGTAAATAAATATTAAATAATACTGATTATTTGCAAAGTTAAATGATAAATCAAAAATCAAATTAAAATTGTGTATACCATCATGAGGACCATCTTACCCAAATTGATTAATTGATTTTTATTCGGGTAACACTTTGGATGATTTATGATTACAAGATATTATATCGTTCTTTAGTATTAATAAATAATTACTTATACCTATTTCTAGAATGTACGGTAAAACGCTTCCATTTGGGATCTGTCTGTATGTTGATCTATGTCATTGCCTAGGGTCCAAATCAGAGACTTGTCCTTAGACCACCTATGTTGTTCACCTATGTGGATTACGGAGAGTAGAATGGCCAAAATTAACAGGTAGGTTTAGGTTATGTTAGCTCTTCAGAGGGCCCGAAGGGCCAAAATAATGCAGGATGCTCCGCGAAAGCGAAGAAAAAACGACCCGTTATCTATTACGGTTCAAAAGATACAGCCCATTAAAATTAGAACGGACGGACGGACGGACCTCACGTCTGGCTTTTGTAGGCTATTCAAATGTCAATTTGTCAATTTGACTAAACATGAATAGAGCGTAGCGTAAACTGTCTGACAGTTGGACGATCGTGGTGCGAAGATCCGTTGTCGCTATTGCCAACTAGGGGCCAGCGCACATACAGACGTACGGCATCATCGTCTTTGGACGTGTTGAAATAAGATCAAACTTAATTAACACCACAAATACAAGGAGACGCTTGCGGAGAATGTATGGTGTTAGTTAATTTCGATCTTATTTCAACACGACGAAAGACGATGCTTTGACAATGATAAATTCTCTGCGCTGCGCTTCGCTGTATGTTCGCCTAGGGAATTCAAATGTTCAAAGAAGTTTTCTTTTTTCAATTAATCTTATTTTTACTTAACTTACCACGTAAGCGAACTCTTCTGCCACCTCCACGACGCACGGGAACTCATTCGGCTGCCTTGCACCATTTTGTTTGCCAACGGGCAATTTCTCTATTGTAGAGGAATCGAACAGGAGTTTCCTGCCGCGCCAGTCGCACTCTTTGAACAGAAGCAACCTGACCTGCTTCGAACTTATCTGGCAAGACCTGGTGGACAACCAAAGATACTGTAAGCACTATGATAGTTGTCTATTAGGGCAGCATAACCAATAGAAGCTTATTTCAATTTGCCATGTTGTGCGCGATTATTCTTCTCCTTATTTTTCCTGTCGCATTTATCCCCATTAATTATTTTTACCACACGCATTTATTGCTCAGTAGCTTTTTCCGAATCGCATGATCGCTCATATCAAATACCTATATATTTTAAATCAACGGAGCTGCGCTATCGCGGAGATCCTATTTCCGGTCGCCTTGGCCCTTTGGGTCTGCTTGCAAACTGGCATAACCTAAACCTGCCTACGCGTTCCGCAAAATTCGCAAAGCAAACATGGTACTCGAAAAAGTTTAAAAAAACAAAAAAACCGCCTTCAAAAAGCAAAAAATAACTTCATTTAAAATGGTAGGTAATAGGTCAGTCCAACTGAAGTCTGCTTTTGGTTAAAATATTGTTGGACGCCGACTTCAGTTGGACTGACCTATTACCTACCATTTTAAATGAAGTTATTTTTTGCTTTTTGAAGGCGGTTTTTTTGTTTTTTTAAACTTTTATTTTATTTTATACTTTTTAGTGATCATAATTATACTGTTATGTTATGTAGTCCCACTTTAATTAATAAGAATTAATAAGAAACTATAGAACATTGAAATTCAATCTCGCCGCAAGCAACGCCGTGGGAAAGTCATAGTCAAATACTTAAACATACATGCTTCGTCATAGTCGCTCAACTATCTTAATCGAAATATCTTGTCGCCACCCTTGAAATATATACCGTTTAGGAGTTCCGGTGGCCATCTGTGGTTTTCATCATCAGTTCCACTTTACCAAATAGTGTTTTCCAAGAGCAAATACACAAGTTACAATGAAAAATACCAAAATCGCTATAGGTGTGCCTATAAATTTTGAAGAGTTCCGTCGATTCCTCATGGACTCCATCATCAAATCTTCATTGTGATAAGAATGGGACCAAATGGGAAGCACCAGCTTTCAAACAAAAAAAGAATCTTCAAAATCGGTTCACCCAGTCGAAAGTTCTGAGGTAACAAACATTAAAAAAAAAAAAAAAAAGAACATACAGTCGAATTGAGAACCTCCTCCTTTTTTGAAGTCGGTTAAAAAATGTGAATGAATGGTGTGGTTAAAATTAATAATGAGGAAAAATGCGAATGGAAAAAGAAGGATAGGAATAAATGCGTCAATTGGGAAAAGCACAATTGGAAAATACGCTTTAGGAAATAAATGATTTTGAGAAAATAATCCAACTAATCTTGGATAGCACTGCCTGCACTTCGGCTGTGCGGATAGTGCAGTGCTATACGAATTCATACAAAGCACACCAAAATCCGTTGCGTGACGTGCGTGTGTTGCAGCCGGCGCGGGCTAGTGAACGCGTATCTTTAGTATGATCATTAAGAAGCTTGAAGAAGGTTTTAAACGATCCTGCAGAATAAGAAGATCATGTTTTCAGCCAGGCGTCTTCACCAATCACTATCATCATCATGTTAATCCTTACTACAACTAGTCCAAGATTTAGGGTTTTCGTCTTAGGCAGAACTTGCAGGCAAACGCTTACTATGCAAGCTTGCAAAAAAAAAGCATTAGTCTACTGGCGTTTCTGCCTGTTCAATTTGAATGGCCGCGTACATACCATATAAGGGCCCAGCCACACCGCTTGCGTGACGTGCACGTGCGCGTTCGCTTTCCACTGCGTTGTATAGTGACACGTCGTAATGAGAATTTATACTATACAACGCAGTGGAAAGCGATCGCGCACGTGCACGTGCACGACACGCAAGCGGTGAGGCTGGGCCTTAAATGCTGACGCCGGTTTACTCGGAGTACATTTTTTTTGGGTTCCGTACCCAATGGGTAAAAACGGGACCCTATTACTAAGACTCCGCTGTCCGTCTGTCTGTCTGTCACCAGGCTGTATCTCATGAACCGTGATACCTAGACAGTTGAAATTTTCACAGATGATGTATTTCTGTTGCCGCTATAACAACAAATACTAAAAACAGAATAAAATAAATATATAAGGGGGCTCCCATACAACAAACGTGTTATTTTGCCGATTTTGGCTAATGTTGTACAGATAATAGTACGGAACCCTGCGTGCGCGAGTCCGACTCGCACTTGGCCGGTTTTTATATAATATACATAACTACTACTTGTGCAAATATTCCAGTGTATATAAAAACTTTTTTAAGCCTCCAAAAATCGTCAGCGGAAATAATTTTTATGAAAATACACCGCTAACCTACAATACAGTTAGTCTGAATCTAAAATACCGTTAGAGTAGCCTAGTCCAACTCGCAAAAATGTGAGAATCTCATTAAGTTGTTAGACAAACGTGAGCCTTGGCACACAGGCAAGTCAAGTCAAATTAGAATCAATGACATGTACAAACAATAGTTTCATTGCAATACGAGCCATATTGCCTGTATTCAAGCTTATAGCTGTAATTTTGGTTGCAAAATAGAAGAATAAAAGTTTGTCTATGGGTATAAATAATAAGTACCATTACAGGCCCGCCCACAGTGTTGAGCGGATATGGGCGTGGCACGGTGCGTCATCGTTATGGATCATTATACTCAAAGCATTATTTAACTTGAAAAATACGTAAACAAGTTACAAGACAATTTGCTTGACTGTTAAACGTAATTTGCAACTTTGGCAACTTTTTTTTAAGGCGATTAAATTAATGATTGTTTTTACTGAAAAACAATGTAACGTAAGACGAAATAAAGGCTTTGAAATATGTATTTGTTAAACATATTTTCTTTAAAATATATTTATCATTAATCATAATTCATAAGGTAGGTACTTTTATGTCTAATTGGACACAAAAATAGTTATTTAGGTTTCGTTCTCTTTCTTTTCTTTTCTTTCTTCAATAGGGAATAAGCATGGATTTTTTAAATCGCATTTCTCAACAAAATATGAAAATACCGTAAGAGATCACCAAAAGTAAAATTTGAATAAAAATCGGCCATGAAATAGGCACGGATGATACAAGTACTATAAACTGCTAAACAGCGATTAGACAGAGAGATCCGATATGCACTGTGACGTCGTGCTCCATATAAACTCCATGTTAAATTCTGTTTTGCTAGAAAGAGTGTTTGCAAATGTTTGTTGGGATTGCATTATGGTTATTTTTATAGTTATTCATAAAATTATTTTTCTCAACTGTTTATTAAATGAATCAGCTATTGAAACTATGAAAAAAAGTCATGAATATTCTCTATTTATGATATACTATCGACCCGCCCTCGCTTTGCTACATGTGAGTTTTCTGTAACAACCATACATAATCCAGAACTTATCTATCTAAGTATATATATAAAAGGCAAACCTGACTGACTTAAATTATATAAACGCACAGACTTTCTTGTATACTATATATATATAAAGATAAAGATATCTGGGGGATGGGTAGTTATTAAAATGAATCCTGCAGTTCTATTAGTATGACTAGCAAAACTTTTATTTTCTTACTTGCGACTTATTGCAGCTCATTTTATGTAGATTACAATAGAAATAAGAGTACTATTAAAAAAAGTTGTGGGAAGTTGTGCTAGTGCAATAGAAATGAATATTTAGAGCCAAACATTGCAAAATATCTAATGGGCGGACGCCGGATGCAAATTACGTCAAAATAATGTCAAACGATATCCGTAATATGGATATGACTACAATTGATTTAAAAAAATAGAGAATATTACAGCAAAAAAAAAATTCTTAATATACAAAATATGTACTGATTTATAACAAAAACTGCATATATTTTCACTCATAAATAGTACTCGGAATATAATAAAAGTCTTATCCATCTTGTGCTTTCGTCACTGTATTGCATCCGTTGTCCGCTCATTAATAATATCCATTATAATAGGAATCACATGACAGTCTATCTAATGTCATTTCTCAAAACAATGATTTCAAGAGGCTTCAAATAGCATTATGATAATATACTGTATTTAAAACCTCAAGTGCTGCTCAAACTTTCAGAATGGAAATGAAAAATATTTAGTTGTGATATTCGAAAACATTAGGGTACCTAATTTAATTTTTAAAAACATTTTAGCAACATTGTCTTGTGTTGATTTACACTACAAAATAAAAAAAAACGAACAATCATCAATTAACGAATTGATAGACAAACACACAAGTAAAAAATAGACAGATTTATCCTTAAAAGTTCATGAATAATTTGTTCATATCAATTTAAAATACCTTACTAATCAAGTTTAGGGGCCTACAATTTTAAGTTAACAAAACACTCTCAAATCTAGTTTTTTTTGTTATAAATATACTTATTTGTTCTAATACTAAATCCAACTGGTTTCCAATAAGAAATGGAAATCATATTACATACAAATAATGAACTGTTATCAAATTACATATGCATAAAAGACCAAATGACATAATTTGTAAGAAAATATACCATAATAATAGTCATTGAAGCCTGTACTGATCAGTACATATTGCATAAGTGAATTATGCTGTTTAAAGTAAAAGATGTTTTATAAATTATATTTATTATTTCAACATGCCTGAAAGGATCCTGAGGCTAAACTAATTAAATACACAGTATGTTATGATGCATACTATTTCAAACTAAAAAGAGTCATCAGCTGATTTAAATCATATCACGTCATAACAAAACCTGCAGAACACACTGGAAAAACTTTCTCCTATGCAAAATAAGTACAAACATGTGTTTAAGGTCACTTTATCAGGCAAACTGATATGCTTTAACCATTTATTACTATTAATTTGTAAGTTATGAACATAATTCTCTTATCTAACGCCACTATAACCTCTTTCTTATTCGTAAAACAGTGTTCTACTTTAGTTTGTTACTAATCAGGATATGTAACCAATGTGATAATTAGAAAGTACGGTTTCCAAACATCAGATTTTAAAATGAGACCAAGATCACACTGCCTCAAACCACACCTACCGTAAAAGACAAGGCAAATACGAATCCTCATCCAGACCTAACCAGATCGGCAGCCTGTTAAGAATTAATCAAAACAACACAACAAGCAATCAAATTACCTAATTTTCATTTTATTTCATAGTTGCTTTTGAATGAGCTCACGTCAGTACAAACTGTTATCACTGTATAAACAATACCACATTCACTCAGAGAAATGCAATGTTTACATGGATTTCACTTTAAATGCGGATCGTACGGTACGCGTGAGGCGGGGAAGGACCGCGCGGTGAGGAATGTGCTAGTGTACTGGCTCAACTGGCTGGCATGTAAACAATGATCGAGTGTCGTCGTCCCCGCCCCCCGCGCCGCCGGCCCCGCGCGCGCGCCCCTCAGTCGGTGTCACATGCTCGCAGGAACCACTCTGCCAGCCCCGCGTGCGTCACACTAGCCTCCCGCACTTCGTCGTAGGTCCACGAAGCGTCCTCTATCTCCGTGCGTCAAACTAACCTGCCACATACCACCACAACTCAGAAATAGACTAGCATGAATGAAAAGCATTTACTCTGACGTACCTGTGGTCTCGTGATTCGCGGCGGCCGAGTTTTCTCTTATTAGAAAAGAGTCTTTCGAACAATGCCATTGCGTCATACGCGGCCGATACATATCACGATGTGATCGTGATTCGATACACCTAACATGTTGGCGTGCCTAATTACTTGTCTAAAGTTAATACGGTGGATTTATTTAGGTTTTTTTAAAACACTTTCGCAAGGTAAATAAAATAATCTGACAGATCACGTGCAAAAGTCATATGATTTACCATAGACAAAGTGGATGTTTTTTAGAAAGTTCAAGGTTGAAATGAAAAGTTGTCAAATGAGCTGTCATTTTTCAGTCACGTTCTGATTATTTAGAATTTAATTCATATTCATTTTGAAACCTCTTCCTTGGTTTATTTATGTGAAAGTAAGAGATGCTAACACGACTTTACACGACTCCTCACCGAAGCTCGTAGGCCGCAACATTAAAACTAAAATCATAGACAATACAATATGATCAACAGTCGAGGACCATTTCCGAAAGTTAACTGTTACTATTGGATATTTATTTACTTAGCTCAAACAGGTTTTTTGACAGCTGTCCTGTCTTCCTTCTGTTTTATCAAAAGTCAAAACATAGCTTTATTTTCCTTTCCTACCAAAAAAAAGTTGAATTGTTTATCATGAGATGAGCCTTACACGATTCATTCAAAACTTTGGTCAAGCAGTTCAAAGTGTGCGATTATCAGTTTAAGGTTAATAACGAAATGACAACACTAAAAGAAGTTCTCCAAACTCTAGATAGTTACAAAGTGCATATTTCAATATCTGAGATTCAGGGACTTAATTTGGCTTGTAAGTCAACATTAAGACACTACCTGAGTGATACAGAGGCTATTAAACAGTGCGATAAGATACATATAGAAGGAGTACTCGACTACACATATGAACAAATTAACATTGGCAATTGGAAAGATGTGAGGTTATTTCTAAGAAAAACTATGACAATAGGTTCTTATGTGAAACTTCTTGCCCACTTTAGATGCTGCGATGAGCTTTCGGAAGAAATTTTACGAGAGTCTTTTAAAATAATTGATTATGGCCTTCTTTTTGGGTGCCCCATAGAAAAAGAACCAAATTTGCTTCAAAAGTGTGCTTCCTATTTAAACAGCATATATTTGCAATTGTTTAATGTCCAAGATGTCCAAGTTTTAGATGAGAAGTGCTCAGAAAGTACACCGAAGCAATATGATGCTACTGTTTTAGAAATCTTGAACTGGCCGAGTATGGAGCACTTTTTCAAAAATTACATTTTAGCAGAAAAGCCTGTGGTTCTAGACAACTGTATCAATCACTGGCCAGCATTAACTAAGTGGAAAGACCAAAACTATATAATGAAGTTGGCTGGTTTACGGACTGTCTCAATAGAACTTGGCAGCCAATACACGGATTCCGAATGGACGCAAAAAATTATGACCGTGGGAGAATTCATTAATAAGCATATCAACCAATCCAGTGGGGATAAGGGCTACCTCGCTCAATATCAGTTGTTTGATCAAATACCGGAGTTAAAAAATGATATAATGGAACCAGAATACTGCTGTTTTTCAGACAACAATGATCCCGTTGACATCATGGCTTGGTATGGTCCCAAAGGCACTGTCTCCCCCCTCCACCATGACCCTAAAAGAAACCTCTTAGCTCAAGTTGTTGGTGAAAAACAGATCTTTTTGTATTCTCCACAAGACTCAGATTTCTTGTACCCTCATGAACATGAACTGATGGATAACACCGCAAGAGTCGACCCAAGGGAACCTGATTTGGAAAAGTATCCCAATTACAAACAAGCTAAGGCATATTATTGTGTGTTGCGACCTGGACAATTGTTGTATATTCCACCAAAATGGTGGCATTTTGTAGAGTCATTATCTATAAGTTTTTCTGTTAGCTTTTGGTGGACTTAGATGATAAACGATTTGAGGTTAAAAAGGCTTAATAATTCAAAAAGAATATGAAAATCAACGAAAATATAATTAATTAACAATTTTTTATTTTATTTATATTCATTGTTCAAAGCCCTGCCAATCAACATTCTTCTGATTTCCGATGTGCCAGCTCCGATTTCATAAAGCTTAGCATCTCTGAGGATCCGGCCAGTTGGGTAGTCATTGATGTAGCCGTTGCCTCCTGCAAAATAAATTCGGGTCGGGTCCCGTTGGCCTTACTTGCATTTAGCCTTAGCGAGCAAAACGGCTCAGTAGTATACTGACCAAGTATGCAAAATGACTTGGTTATATAATTCCATGGTTACGAAATTGTCTTAGTTTCAAGAAGACTTACTTAGCAAAACGTCTAGGTCGTGAAATGCACCAGTACGCAGAATGACTCAATTGTGTTAGGTCTTGATTGTATTATCTTGATATGTGAAGATTATCGAGACCATTTGCCTATTAGAACATTATGATATTAAGTCGTTTTACAGCCAAGTCATTCCGTCTATACTATGCCTTATAGCAATGAGGGCGTTTTACAGACCAAGGCATTTTGCTACCCGGACAAAATACAACTAAGGTGCTCTGCTCGCCAAGGCTAAATGCAAGTAAGGCCAACGGGACCCGACCCATAAATTCCAATTTTAATCATATCACACAACAATCCTACTCATATACTATTCCAACTTCTCTTAACACATTACATTAACCGAACTCTGCACTTCATTTTATTTAAGATCATGTTTAGTTTCTTAATGTAATTTCTTAACAGTCACATTCACGCTTTCACACTCTGAACATTCGCATTCAATGTAAAAAATAATACATTCATAACATCCCTGCATCAGACCATAACCAAACATACACCTTGATGACACGATGGCCTAGTTGGTAGTGACATTGCCTACGTAGCTAGCGGTCCCGGGTTCAATTCCTGGTATGGGTAAATATTTGTGTGATGAGCACGAGTATTTGTTTCTGAGTCTTGGATGTTTTCTATGTATTTTAAGTATTTATTCTCTATATAAGTATTTATATCCTTGTCTAGTACCCATAGTACAAGCCTAGAGCTTCATTTAGGACTGGGTCAATTTGTGTGACATTGTCCCCAGTGCGGCTAGCACAAGTTGCCCGCGACTTGTTTGTCGCTCGGATCTCCCTTTCAATCTTGTCAGTAACGATAGAGACGCGCTGAACGACAAGCGAGAAAATACAACTTGTGCTACCCGTGCTGATATTTGTTTATTTATCTGGCACTACAATTTATTCCCCCTCCCAAACTCACCCAATATCTGGATGGCGTCCAACGCGACTTGCGTAGCCTTCTCGGCGCAGTACAGAATGACTCCCGCGCAGTCCTTGCTGTTCACGTGCCCTTCATCGCAGGCTTTTGCCACGTTGTAGAGATAGCTACGGCACGCGCCTAGCGTTGTGTACATATCCGCCATTTTGCCCTGGAAAATAAGAATGACATACAATGAAAACATGGAGGCATGATGGAGAACATAAATCTTTCCTACTAGTATTATTACCTATACATGTGTAACGTTCGTGTGTTCAATACAAGCCATATAGCCAGAACCAGAGCCTCACTCCAGGTCCAAGCTGAAGATCAGCACGTACAGTCACCAGCAATAATATATTATCCAACATTGGGCGCAAAAATATCTGACACGTCTTTATTACTAGAGGTATAAGAGCGTGTCAGATATTTTTGCGCCCAATGTTGGATAATATATTATTGCTGGTGACTGTACAGTGGGCACTCTATGTTCTATGGTCTATTCTATTCGTTTGTGGGCTTTAAGGCTTTAGACAGACATATTACCCTAACACTTGTTTAGTCGAGGATCAAAAACCATCAGAATACTAAATCGGCGTTATAAATTGTAAAAGACTTCAAAATAAACATTGTAAGCAAAGTGACTCAACATTCACTTCATAACACCGTACAGTCGAACTCATTCTACAAACACATTCTCTACATTTTAGTACCTTGTCACAGAAACGTATTTAGCTTTATTACTTTATTAGCTGTGAAATGCTAATAAAAATGCAGAGCAGCTACTTCTAAGACCGACCGTACATACCCCTAGTTTCATCCTTAAACCCACCTGCATCAGCTGGAACTCCCCGATGTTCTTCCCGAACTGTTTCCTCGTGTGCGCGTACTGGAAGGCCGAGTCTACCGCCGCCTGCATCAGCCCCACCGGCCCTGCAGCCAGGACTAGACGCTCCAGGTCCAGCCCCGACATCAGAACGTAAACGCCCTTGTTTAGTTCGCCTAGAATGTTCGCAGCTGGGACCTGTCAACGTTATAGTTCACTTACAATAAATGTTGCTAATTGACAACAGGTTTTTTGTTGAAAAGTTGTTCTGATTAAAATCATGCGTATAGAGATTTGTCTAATCATACTATTTTATTTCTTTTTTTAGGGTATCGTACCTCAAAAGGAAAAAAACGGAACCCTTATAGAATCACTTTGTTGTCCGTCTGTCCGTCTGTCCGTCTGTCCGTGTGTCAAGACCCTTTATCTCGGAAACGCGTGGCGGTATCGAGTTCAAATTTAAACCATATACTCAAATCTACAGTCCCTTGAAGCTGTGAAAAAATCGAATTTCTACATTTACGTAAAAAAAAGATACGGCCGTTTATGTCGCAAAAAACGTGTATTTCGACACTCTCGAGGGAATCAAAATGTATAGGGTATTTCCCATTGACCTAGATCTATGAAATTTGGCAAGTAACACCGTCTTTTACTACTTGTATAGGAAAAAATCTGAAATCTGTACATTTTTAGTTTAATCTCAAAAAACAGGGTCTTTATGAAAGGAACAGTGGCGGTGCAAATTTTGAATTGAGTTGACCGTGTCATGTGCGGAACCCTCGGTGGGCGAGTCCGACTCGCCTTGTCCGGTTTTTTTTGACTTGCAAATAACAGTTGTTTGCAGGCAGATAGGTACTCGGTTTACAAGAGCGGATTCAGGCAGGCAGGGTGCCAAGGAACGGGAGGTGGTCTCCAAACATGGCCTGAGCAGGGAGTTGGGCCTAACCTTTTCAACTTTCAACGCTATATCAAATACAAAATACGTCACTCGCACGCCAATGACAGCGTAAAACTAAGAGAATGTAAACCTTGCCTCATAGAAACTCAGGTCTATTTTCCTGGCAACCACGACGGAGCTATCCTTCATTGGCGTTCAAAGGAACGTGCCCTCTAATTTAAAATACTGAATCCGCCCCTGCCGATGGTTTCCTTGTTGCTATATTACGAATATTTAGCTATATAGCCGCGGTAGCAGTTTATTTAAACTTACACACAGCTGTGCTGTGTTATTTACACAGCAGTTTTTACATACGTGGTGAATGAAAAGCGGTTCGACCGCTGAACTTGTCTCGTTGTTAGTAATACGACGATGTCATTTAACTATTGTACCTAATTCATATGGCTATTGTTACTAGTTTCTGCGGTGTCTTGCAAATCTATTAATTGTACCTACCTTCACAAAGGCAATCAAAATTAAATCCAGCAATGAGGACAATAAATTACGAAAAAACTATTTGAATAGTGACATTATCGCGGTTAAAAGAATTAACTTTCGTGAGTATAAATTCCTTTTTTGCATCGTGTCACTGTTGGATTTAACGTGTGGTATGTTATCCTACCTTGCAGTCTTCGAACACCAACTCCCCAGTATTGGACCCTCTCATGCCTAGTTTATCAAGTTTCTGGGCGGTGGAGAAACCAGGATAACCCTTTTCGACTAAAAATGCGGTGATGCCGTGTTGAGGCTTAGCTGAGGACGCGTCCGTCTTAGCGTATACCTGGAATCAAACCGTCAGAGATATGAACCAAATTAACACTGTAGGCCGTAGCTACTTAAGTATTAATGACAGCAAACGGCCCGCCATGTTTCGGACTCATTTAGATCAAACATAATGACGTATACTTAAATTAAATAACAGAGCGTTAATAATATATAAATATTATAATCAGACCTAGGAATATACGGGGCAAAATTAAATGACAGCTAGGTATTGCCTATATCGATAAACTCAATTATCGATGGTTTTCCCATATAGGTACTAGAGATCGCTCCAAGTTTTGTTTGTAAAAATATTTTTTTTTTGAAAGTATGCAAATGAAACAAAATAGCAACATAATTCTGGTATTTTTTTATTTTAAAACGATTTTTTAACCTTCACTAACTCAAACAAAACTTGGAGCGATCACTAGTATACCTATGGGAAAAGCATCGATAATTGAGTTTATCGATATAGGAAATCCATAGCTGTCATTTAATTTTGCCCCGTATATTCCTAGGTCTGATTATAATACACTTATATTAACTTCGATTGCAATTAATTAACTAACGATGACCACAGCGAACGATTTCGATGACTACAATAAAATGGTACTATCAAGCTGGTATGATAATGGAGACGGAACATGGCCATAGGAACTACAATGGCTTTTCCATCCATCGAAAACAGTCGGCAACAAAAGTATGTGAATAAAAAACTAACTTTTTTCTTACCACTAAAACGTCAGCATCAGGACCGTTGGTGATCCAGAACTTGTTGCCATTCAACACGTAGTAGTCTCCCTGCTTGTCGGCTTTCAGCTTCATAGAGACCACGTCGCTCCCGGCGCCGGGCTCCGACATAGCTAGAGCGCCTATGAATTCTCCTGAGCATAGCTGAAAGCATACAAAATTATTGAAGTTTGGGGTACATCGTCCTTCCGATTCGATACTCACTCACTTCGGAATACCGATAACGCAGGGAAATTACGAGCACAGGGCTAACTAAAATGTAGAGACAATTAACTCGTACCTTTTTCAAATTTGTGTATAAATACCTAAAGTCTAAGGAACTTAAGGCTCTTTCAGACTACACAGACACGGAATGATTTTATCGGCGTATAACAGGGGAGGGGATAACATGTTATCTGGCTCTTAGGGCGAGACGGTTTAACTCACCCCTCATGCTCGTAAGCCTTAGATGTTTTCTTTGTATTTAAAAGAATATCTTTCTCTTCTTATATAAGCATGTTTGTCGATATCTACGAGTAGTACCCATAGTACAAGCCTTGAGCTTAGTTTGGGACTAGGTCAGTGTGAGACTGTCCCTTGATATTTACTCATTTTATAACTTACTTTCGGTAAATATTTGCTTTTTTGTTCGTGCGAGCCGTTTCTGTTGATCTGGTTGATACAAAGGTTGGAGTGGGCGCCGTATGACAAGGCGATACCACCTGCGGCCCTGCAATAAATACATCACCACATTAATAATAATAACTTACATTATGTACAGTCAACCAATTTGATTCCTAGGCCACTATGGACTTTGTCAACGTGACGTCAACCAAATCATAAGAAGTCTCTGACGTTTGGTTTACAACCGTCACTTTAACATAGTCCATAGTGGCCTAGGAATCAAATTGGTTGACTGTACTTATAGGTAGTACTACCAGTCCTTTCATAGTTATCGGAAATACATGCATACAATCACTCCTCTTTCCCGTAAGGGTAGGCAGATTAGGCAGATACCACTTCCTTCCACATGCCACGATCAGACAAACTTCCCTGGCATCTTCCACACTCATAAGTCTCTTCATACACGTGCGTCGGTTTAGGGTACCTACTCCTGACTTGGCCCTTTCTTAATATGTCTTCGATCAAAGGACTTATTGTCTAACGCACTCGTAATCGCAACCGGCTTCAAAGTGGAGCAATTGTTTTCATTTTGTATGCAGACAAGCCTTCAATTTTCAAAATGAAAACGATTGTGATTGCGAGTGCGTTAGACGATAAGCCCTCTGATCGTGGAACATTCGCCTTGGCCTTCCCTTCCAATATTCCCGTTTACTCTTGCCTTATATAGGTACCTACCTATCTGTTTTGTAAATCTCACTTCATCCATTCTCTTCACATTACCAAGCCACTTCACCATTGCTTTATTAATACTTGTCACTACATATAAGTATCTTCTTTTAAATATCGGCAATATTTGCTATGAAACGAGTGATAAATATGTGGCGACCTAGTGACTTCTAGCGCACACTTGCATCAACCAACTCGCCAGCGCCACCCGC
Organism: Acleris cristana; assembly: GCA_948252455.1. Classification (NCBI taxonomy): domain Eukaryota; kingdom Metazoa; phylum Arthropoda; class Insecta; order Lepidoptera; family Tortricidae; genus Acleris; species Acleris cristana. The sequence goes on along the minus strand of OX411779.1, from coordinate 15,691,845 downwards.
CTGGAGAGAGATCTCTCTATTGTCCAAATATACGTCAGTTGCAGTCTGAAAGCGTTAGTCAACTGAACGCTTTTCAGAAGCTATAGGAATAGAGTCAGGATCTTCTCTGTCATCAGATCTGTTCGCCAAAGCAAATCCGGCTAACTGACACCCAACGATACCCTCCATTGTTACCAAAATTTAAAGATACGACGGAAACGTGACTTTACCTGGAAAGTTCTTCCATGATAACGCAGTGATCTGTGTACTTTCCACCAGTGCCTCCATAGTCGGGATTCGCCGTTATTCCTGGAAAAAAAGAGTACATAATTAGCTAAATAATGGAAGATGTATATCTATTTGCTTTCTATTGTCTCATTCATTGCCTGAGAGTGAATGAGGCAATAAGATGTTATGGCGCGCTCTTTCACGGCCTGGAAATTGTTACATCACGGACCTAAAAAAAATACGGACGTAACGTTGCACTAAAAAGGTGTGAAGCATGCAAGGTCGGCACTTTCGTTCATTATACACGAGTTACCGCACGCACACAGATACAATCGAGGCTCTTGCCAAGATGCATTACCTACGCTAACTAGCGATTCTATTTGTTACGTTTCGTACTTTTCGTATCACATTCATCTACCAGTGACGCGATTGGTTTAAACAAGAAACGAATAGTAATGCATCTTGACTAGGGCCCTAGGTAAGACAACGCGCCGAGCCACAGCACGAGTGACAGTTTACGTGTGTGCATGTGCACGCACACAGACAGCCATTTTGCATGCTTCACTCATGATTAGACGAGGTTACGTCCGTATTCTTTTAAGGTCCGTGTGTTACATTTATGTGACAGAAAGTGATAAAGAATATTTTAATTAAAATAGGATTATCAAGCATCTATGATTATAAATAAGGGGTTAGCAAGTTATCGTTTGCACTAGTTTGTTAATACTTGCCTAAGACTCCCAAATTTCCCAATTTCTTCCAGAACTCGCGCAGCTCCGGGAAGTTGTTTTCTTTGTCGATGTCTCCTGCTTTTGGTGCCAGTTCTTTTTGTGCGAAATCGAACACAGTTTGACGGAGCTATAAATACACCAGAAACATACATACATACATGTATCCATAGATACTATCCTACTAATCTTATCTTCTTCTTATCTACTAATATTATAAATGAGAAAGTTTGGATGTTTGTTACTCAATCACGACAGAACGGCTAAACCGATCTAGATGAAATTTTCCATAGGGATGGTTACTTATAGTCTGATATAGCATATAGGCTACTTTTTTCCCCGGAATATTGGACAGTTCCCGAGGGAATAGCGATAAACAACTAATCCGTCGATAGAGTCGAGTGCAAAAGCTAGTATACTTCATGTATACTTATTATAAAATGCAAAGGTTTGTGTGTTAATTTGTTACTCCTTCACGCTGTAACGGCTCGACGGATTTGAATGAAAATTGGAACTGAGATAGCTTATACCCTGGATTAACACGTACTACTTTTCATCTCTAAAGGTTTCGAGGGAATAACGATAATCGACTACACTACATATAACTCAAGTACTATAAGCGCCGCCACAGACGATCAGTCGAACTGACAGGCCGAGACGGGAGCGTCTATTTGATAGAATGAGAAAGTTAAATACGTCTCTCATTCTAACAAAAATCTGCGTACCTCTCGGCCTGTCACTCCGACTGGACTGATCCTCGTGGCAGCCCTAATGGCTACCACAGACTATCAGTCGGACTGACAGGCTGAGAGGGACGCAGCTATTTGATAGAATTAGAATGCTATATACGTCTCTCATTCTTACAGATAGCTGCGTCCCTCTCGGCCTGTCAGTCCGACTGATCCTGTGGCAGCTCCATTGTAGTCTCTTTTGTTCCCTGAATGATGACACATTTTGTTTGTCTTACAGAAACTGCTATCATCTTTGACGCAGGCGTTTATTCAACAATACTTTTCCACAAGTTCCACAACATTCAAATTGAAAAGAGTTTGCGCGAAACATAAATTAATAAATAAATTAGAATAATGTTCATGCGTGATGCTGTTAAACATGTTAAATTCAAATTCAAAACATTTCTTTGACTAAAAACGCACTACAACACAACAGACATGGTATAAAAATGCAAAATATAAGATACCTATTTTTGTATACCTTTGGGCGGGATGTAGAGGTACATAACATTAAAATGTAACATTTTGTTTTACCAATGTTCAACAATTAAATTGCGCAACGTTAAAATTAACGTAAACTTCAATAACAATAAAATATATTGTGTCTTTTGTATGAATAAAATAATTAACTAGGTACTTAGGTAAAGTATTGTTTACATTATCCTATTGACACAATAATGTTTAATTAATCACAAACCTGTTGCTGCTCGCTTGATAAACCAAACACATGTTCATCTATAGGATAATAAGACATGCATCTAAAGCCAGTTTTACTTGTACACTTTCCTAAAACACGTTTCACACACACAAGGACAGACATATTTACGTCCACGCTCGGTCGCTACACGGTTCAAACTGAATACTATCTCTATCAACTTATTTATCTTTAAACACCGAAGATAAAGTCGGTATTCGTTTAACAATGACTTTGTTATTATGGTAATTATTACGTATTAAGCATTGATAGCGCGATAGCATGACATTATCAGTATTCGTTGCGCACAATTTAGATAAGTAATTGTATTTAAAGTTGTTGTAGTTATCAGACATTAAAAAATATAAATCTCAGTTAGTAATAAAAACAAAACCGGGCAAGAGCATTTCAGGCCATGCTCAGTGTAGGCATAGTATAGTATTTTAGTATAGTATTCTAGCATAGTATTCAATTTATACTATGGTATAGGGTTCAGAGGCTCTACTTTGAAATCCGTAATTCGAACTTCGTCTATTGCTATCCCTTTTGCTCTCGACGCGTCACTAATTCGCAAGAAAGTGATGGGGCGATCCTAAGTTCGAATCACCTAGGTACTGATTTCAAAGTAGAGCCCCAGAAACGTTACAACAAACACACAAATCTATCTCAAAAATTACGATGTGGAAAAGTGCACCAACAAAAGGATGCCGTAAAACCATACATCTTATGCACTTCGAACATAACTTTGCTCAAGCCGTCACTTTTGAATTTAACGGAAATAAAACAAAAATTAAAAAACGCAAACTTTATTTTCAATCTGTGGTAGAAAGTTAAACATATTGCTGGCAACACCGAGTAACGGCTGACCCCCTACCATACTTTAGTCACTCGTCAGTCGGCTTCGAAGACGGTAGTGTATTTTGGTGGGCCAAAAATGACGAAAAAACTTGTCTGGTAAGTTCACCTGCGACGTCCCAACAGGTATGTTACTTTAGGCTGTTATAACTATATGGTAAGTAATAATCGCTACAGACAAACACTGTACTCTACGTGGCTAGACTCAAAGACTGACACTGTATCTCTATTAATTTCCGAGTTATGGCGGTGGGCAATGTCATATGCGTATTCCGGGAGTACTGCTCGCAACGTTGCCCAGTACAATATTACCGTTAGGGTTGTCACTCAAGACGTGATAACGGAATAAAAAGGAGAACTATTTGACTTCATGCAAAACTTAGCTATGTATAGCTCCATTGCTTTAGGTAGTATCACACATATTTAGTTCAACAACAAATTAGACGAAGTCACGTCCTAACCCTCAATAATTTTCCCTTCGGTAGAGTATAGTAATCTGTGCTTCGGGTATAATAATAAACTTAACTAAGCTACTTATTTAGTTCCTAGAATGTTTACATTTTGATTGAGTACTTACTTACTACCACCTTACTACCGTACTAGGTAGTTCAGTTTGTTAGGCTGTTTGTTATGACTTATGCCCGAAGTGTAAACCAAAAAGAAATAGTAGGTAGCCCCGGCAAACGGGGCTCATTATATTTGTAATTAATTAGCACTCATTGTTTATCAAATCTCCTAAACTAATTTATTATTAAAACATTAAAACCCGCACTTTTTCAAAACCGCCTGCGGCCAGCCTTCAAATAAAATGTTGCCAATGAAAATAAAAAATATTATTGAATGCTAATATTGCGATTGTTACCTACTCGGCATATTTTGTTATGCGAAAAGAGCGTATAATATATAATGTACATAGACAACTCGCAAATTTTGGACCTTTCACTTTTGACAAACGCCAGTTAGCAAAAATCCTCTGCATGGTGAAACTCATTCCACTTATTTGTCACGTTTTGTCACACCACCCTTGTAATATGCAATAGTGTTAAGCAAGTAAGTAAATACACATAATAGCACCGAGCACGACTTGATCGTGCCTCATTTTTAGGGGTTGGCAATAACTCAGCGCCTATATTGTACAATCAAGGGCTTTCCCGGTCGACCACCTCTAGGGTTATATTCGCTGGCGCGTTCGACGCGTAACGACCAGGGGCGTATTGCATAAAAAATAATAGCTTATATTATAAGCGGAACTCTCTTTCCAACAGTATGTATTAAAAAGAGACTTCCACTTGTATTACAAGTTACAAGCTTTTATGAAACGGGCCCCTGAGCGCTGTAAAATTAGCTAGCTTCATCGAACAAACCAAAATTTTCTTAAGTGGACGGCCGCGAGTGTCCCTGACTGTGCACTGTCGCCAAAACGACAAGGAACTAAAGAAACCGGACCGACACTGGAATGGACCGGCGATGCATTGCGATAAAGTTCAATTTTGATGAAAATATCTAGGTTCAGTGTTATTCCGTTTCGCTTTCGCGGCAGTGTCCAACAGGTGTTATACTTACATTGTGCCGGCGGCCTCGAATGGCGACCGAATCTCCTACGAATCGACCGAAGTTTCGTTTTCAGTTCTACGTAATGATTTATGATCATGAGGTACGATCTCGTAGAGGTACTTACTGCTGCTTAATTGAGAATATACGCGCTAAAATATGTTTTGTACGCTCTGACGGGACTACTTAAACTCGCCGGTTTAGGTATATAAACTGCGCGGCGTTCACTCGTTCATTCGTTTGACCGACCGAACGCCGTATTAAAGAGAATAACACCCCTTGACCGGTCAGCTGTATTCATCACCACACTTCATTGTGTTCTTTAACGATCATACATAAAGCTATTTAACATCGGTAAAACGACTTATTAGAGAGAGAGTTTATGGGCTTAACTTTTTAGGGTACTTACTTAGTAAGAGAGATACGAATCCTCGAACTTAGATCCTAGTAGGCTGTTGCCTTTATTCCCAGTAGTTCCGTGGAAGAAGTTCCGTGGCGGAACTAGTGAGACTTTTTCCCAATAGTTCCGTGGCGGAACTAGTGAGACTTTTTCCCAATAGTTCCGTGGCGGAACTAGTGAGACTTTTTTCCCAATAGTTTCGTGGCGGAACTAGTGAGACTTTTTTCCCAATAGTTCCGTGGCGGAACTATTGACACTTTTCTTCCCAATAGTTCCGTGGCGGAACTAGTGTCACTTTTTCGGACGCTTACCCGTGGTCCCGCTACTTCCCACTGCTCTTTTCGCTTATTTTAGTTAGTACTTAGTTTGCGCTTCGGGCATTTATAGATACCTAACGAACCTAACCTACCTACTTTTGCGGAATAAAAATGATACCTGACGAAAGCGAAAATGCACGGAACTAATGCGATTATAAAATATTTGTATTTAATTGATGATGCTTTGTTCCGCGGAACTATTGGGAAAAAAAGTCTCACTAGTTCTGCCACGGAACTTCTTCCACGGAACTACTGGGAATGAAGGGGCTGTTCCTTAGCCCTTTTGGCCATCACGGACTTTTAATATTTGACCAAGCAACTTACTATTAGTCACGAGAAGTAAATTACGTTGAAAATAAACATTCGATCTCTTCAATGACTCAGCGATCGTGACCGTACTACCTCTTAAACTATCGTTACGTTTTTCAGCTCAATCAAACCACAATCCAACACAGAAAGCATTTAAAAATGGCTTATAATAAGACTAGCAGCGTACGGATCGGCACCGCCGGAAAGAAACCCTCCGAAGCTTATGAACACTTGAAGGGTCTTTGTTCTGTCCATATGCCAGAGTCCCGGATAATGTCCATGTGGGTGAACCAACTACCCTTGGAATTACAGCTCGTCGTTACTGCACTGCGGCATCAGGGCAAAGATAAACTTATGGCCGTTGCAGACACGATGATGGAGGTCTACGAGGGGCAGGTCCGAAAGCCTAATGTACACGAGTTGGTTCTAAAACAACGTATTGACTCACTAGCGCAGAAAGTAGAGGAACTAAACGACGCCTTGGTTAAACTGACTAAAGCTAGAAAAGTTGCGCAGGCAAGTCGTACGGATGTATCAGATGGGTCATACACAGATTTAGGTTAGCGTCTTTCCTATGGACATACCCAAAGTTAACGTTTTGCAGGCCTAATTTTCTGGCTTTACCCATATCCGCATAAACGGCGTCAGATCTGCTTTAGTCCTATCAGATAAAAACATAACTTATATGCACACAAGCCTTTAACTATTGACCACAGGAGAGACAACTTTTGTTTTTTCGAGTGCGTATGACCCAGATTTATTATGAATATTGTCAGTTACAAAAGGTTAAAAATGCTGAAATTTATTTAAAAGGCGCTTCGTATAAGACACCACTGCTGAGAAGCGCGGCAACTATCAGTCAGACGAACCTATAATACGCTTTAGACATCGGCTTTTTCGAGTAATCTGATACCTAAGTGCAGAGGTAACTTTAAAACCGGTAAAAGTAGATAAATCAGGTACCTATGTCTTATAAATATAGTTAATATTCACAATTGTCGTCATACAGTTTTAAAATTGGTACCGGTTTCTTAAGAACGAGCATCACTTTTCTCACAGCAGACTCACCACGCTAAAATCTTACCTAATAAATATTTTACTATACTTTTTGTTTTACTTTGAGAACCATTTTTAGTTAGCTTTTGCACATTATATTAGCGAGTCACAGGAGCTCTACTTTGAAATCAGTAATTCGAACTTCGGATCGCCCCATCACTTTCTTGCAAATTAGTGACGCGTCGAGAGCAAAAGGGATAGCAATAGACGAAGTTCGAATTACGGATTTCAAAGTAGAGCTTCAGGATCGACACCACCTCGACTCATCGTCTTGGCCATCAATTAGGGTGCGGCTCCATTTAGGCGGAGACGAGCAGAGCGGAGAGGAGACGTGTAGGGATTGACCAATCATATTAGTTGAAATCCACATCTCGTCTCCACTCCGCTTCAATGGAAAAAGTCAAGCGGAGATGAGCGGAGCGGAGAGGAGACGAGTAGGAATCGAAAAATCATATTAGGGCTGATTTTTCAATCCCCAGATAAAGCTATCCGGAAGGTAAATTTTAACTCCGTCCTTTTCTTTCATATGACTTCAGAAAAGGATAGTAATACATTTAACTGACGGATAGTTTTATCTGGGGATTGAAAAATCAGCCCTTAGTTGAAATCCACATCTCGTCCCCGTTTCGCTTCAGTGGAAACACTCAAGCGGAGACGACCGGAGCGTAGAGGAGACGTAACTGCATTACTTTTTTGTAATCACTCCCCTCAGCTCAGCTCGTCTCCGCCTCAGTGGAATCACTTAGCTTTTTTCACAGCTCTGCTCCGCTCCGCTCTAATCGTCTCCGTCTCAGTGGAGCCGCACCCTTAAGCATGAACCGAACGTAGGCACTGTCGCCAGCAATAATATATGATCTAAAATTGGACTCAAAAATACTGACACGTCTTTATTTCTCGAGGCATAGAAGCGTGTCAGATATTTTTGAGTCCAATGTTGGAACAGGGTGTTATGTTTAGCATAAAAACAAATGGTCTAATGATCATTTTACATAATACTAATTGCATAATTTCAATCTACTTACATAATAAACCATCGATATAATAATAGTCATGATGCATAAAACGAAATGCATAATTTCAAAAACTATAATGTTTATAAATTAAAAAATAAATATTTCTAACTGCTTTCATTACTATTAATGTGGTTACAGTTCTAACCTAACCTAACCTAGTTAGAAGAAATTAACTTATAATACATAATAACAAGAAAATAACAGTTATGCTAAATGAGTTTTATGTCATTCGATCGTATGCCTGATGAAATTATACAATTGGTTTTTATGCTAAACGTTCATTATGCTTTTCGTGGTTAGTTAAATGAAATTATACAAAATGTTTTTATACTGATTGAAGCGCACCCGTTGGAACATATATTATTGCTGGCGACTGTACCAGACCAGTTAAGCCACTATAATGATGAACTTTGAGCACGTAAACTAAGTGGCTTCTCAACACCTTCGGCACAAACAATGGGAGGTACCTAGTACCCATCTGTCCGGCTCCGATTTGATTTAGACTTCAAAAAGGAGGTTCTCATCTTGACCCGTATGTTTTTATATGTTTTCCGTGATTATCTCGCGTTTGACTGAACTGATTTTGATGTGGTTGAAAATTTTGTTACATTCTGGGGCATGTTTTATAAAGCTACAAGTTACAATTTTACAGGTCTAAACTAGCAACACTGCCCAAAAATGGCTGACATTTTTGGCTATAAATCAAAAAGAGAGTACCAAAAAAAATGTTTTGAAATGTGCAGATTGAGCCCTTGTCATATGACTCCCCATTTGCTATAATCAAACCACTTCAACACCACACCCTGATTTTAGACCCGTTTTCAATTATTTATAAACTTAATATCATAGTTTTTTACTAAAAACAGATGCGGGCAAGCAAGTGGTACAACTATGCCAAATTTCAAGTTGCATTAGCATAAATAATTGCTGAGAAAACCATCTGTGACGCCTGTGACATACAGACAGACAGACAGACAACCATAGAGTAACTTTGTATATACTTTTGAAGTGTAGGTAAATGTCTTTTATCGTTATTTGGATATATTTAACTTGATTATTTCGCCTTGTACCTAACTGTTAAACATGAAAACACTATTGAAAACAAAAACCAGCAATCGGTCAACCTCCAGTGATGGAGTGGCGGCACCCTAACGCATAACGGCCAAACCTATATATCTATGTAATACTTACTTTTAAACGAGCAATTCTTATGTTATTAAAATTGTTAGCCCACCCCATTTTCAGGCGTTTTCAGGACCTCTTATGGGCCTTTGGAGTACATTTCAGTATATGGCAATTTTCCACTAAGAGTGAAAGAGATAGCATGATTAGAAAGAGACAGCGATACTGAGAAGCGTGTGAAAGAGATAACACGATTAGAATGAGACAGCGATACTGAGAACCTTCGAGAAGGGTGTGAAAGAGATAACACGATTGGAAATAAGACAGCAATACGCAGAACATTCCAGACCCGTGAGTCAAGGACATCGCGATTGTAAACAAAACAAGGTAGAAAGGCGTAGAACATAGTCTCGATCGTCCTCGGCGGGGCAAAGTATAGATGAATTACCGAGAGCGTGGAAGGGGAGTTTCAAAAAAATAGCACGCCTTTGACTTTTTCTTCAGATTTGGGAAAAAAAATGCACGTTGGTCGGGATCATCATTCTGAACAAGAAAAAATAGTACCTACTCCCGATATGTCCCCAAAAATATGTATGGAATTGTCCGTTTTGTTACCAAAATCCAATACGTTTCTTGGTAACAAAACGGACAATTCCATACATATTTTTGGGGACATATCGGGAGAACTATTTTTTCTTGTTCAGAATGATGATCCCGACCAACGTGTATTTTTTTTTCCAAATCTGAAGAAAAAGTCAAAGGTGTGCTATTTTTTTGAAACTCCCCGGAATTGCATATGTAGTGGTAACATGTCTTTACAGGCATTCTATATTTAAATTTCCTCACTTCTTATACCATCAGCATAATAAGAGTTTTGTTATATATTAAATAAGTAAGTACAAAAATAATGTCAGTGTCAAATTCTAAATACTTTTTACAATGCACTAAAATATACGTCTTATTTTATTGTACATGCATACATACCTTCACGCCTGTAATCCCAGAGTGGGGTAGGCAGAGCTATAGAATTACCCACAACTTTAAAAACTATTTTATTGGATACTCGCAATTTTCAGAATTATTTTGACCGGGCACGTGCGACTGTAAGTTACGTAGTTTGCAAAAAATATGGCAGAAAGTAACAGTTATTTTGGTCCGACTGAGAGTCAAACAAATAATTTTAACTGTCATAAATATTTTGAACTCGAAGTAATGATAAATGAATATTCACCTTACACCGCTGCCCAATTCGTTGAAAAAGCTACAGGTGTTTCTCTCTCGACTATTTATAAAATTATGACCGAGAGTAAGAGTGACAAATTCAAAGCAACGAAAAAATTCCTCTCTCCGAGTAAGAAAAAGTTACGTACGGTTCGTCGGCAGTAGATGATTTTGATCAAGAAGTCATCAGGAGAACTATATATAATTTTCATCTCTCCCATAAGCAATTTTCAACCTTAAAGATGAAAATTTAGATAAATGATAGCGACTAAAAGCAAAAAAAGACATACCTACTTTTTCCACTTGTTTAGGGTAATCTCATTAAATTAAGAAGAAAACTTAAATGGTTTTCCTTTTCATGCGAACGGTACAACCACTACATATGCAATTCCACGGTCTCGGTAATTCATCTATACATCTAGAAGGCATTCTGGAACGATCGGACACAAGGACTATAAAAGAGCGGATCGGTTGCAAGTACATGCAGTCTTTACTTGGAAAGCGAACAGTGCGAACAAGAGCGACCCGAGCGATCATCTGAGTATTCGTGAGTGCGATATTAAGTCTACTTTTGATTATCGGTGTATTCGTACTTCCATCAGTTACCCACCCCCACGTACGTAACAATATAATCTGAATCTCGGAAACGGTTCCAACGATTTTCATGAAATTTAGTATGCCCCCTGCATATGTAATATGGCGAGGTTTTTTTATTTTTCTGGTCACGCTTTTATAATGTACTTCTCTCCTAATAGCGGCTACACACTCACGCCGGGAACCCCCGAGAACACCCGAGAAGCGTGAAAGTGATCGCTTTCTCGGCGTCTCGTTCTCGCGCTCGCCTGTTCTCCGATCGGTGTCGGTTTTTTGCCCGCTTCAAAGGGAACGAGAACGCAAGTGAGAAAGGTCGCGTGAGTGTAGATACCTTCTTGTTTCTCGGGTCAAGACTTCTCGCCGAGACTTATCGCGTGAGTCTGTAGGGCCTATAATAGTACTAGTAGCAGAGTAAAATGCTGGCCAGTTCAAAAAACTTTTATCTTTCCCTGTTTGAGTTGAACGTCAAAACTGCTTTCTCTATTCGAACCGCGGCCTAGCAGCACGGGCGTAGCAGTCATTTTTCAATCGGTTTTTTAGAGGAATGTGTTATTTTTGACTTTACTCATTTTTAAGTTTAGAATAAGCAGTATAAGATAATAAAATAGAGTGGTGCCCGCGGCCCATTTAAGGGCGGTATTTTTCGAGTTCCTTAAGCTGTAGAATAAAACCAGCAACATGTGTAGAACCTTCCATGCACTCCTGACGGCCTGCATATGTGGAATGCAAATGATAGTGCGGGTTATCATGACAATTGTACTCATGATAGAAAACTTGGTTAGGATGGGGTTGCAGACTTTATATAACATCGCGTCATTTATTATGCAAATTTTCGCCCTGATCCCGATTTGCCTGGTGTTTTTGATCACGTCGAAATTAAAATGCTTCTTTTGCGGTGGAGGGGGTCCGTGCCCGGTGAACAGGGGGGGCGTCTGTGACTGCATGATGTCAGCGATATTCCTTGTCGGCATGTTCTTCCTATTCCGGTCCACGGGCATCCTCGACAAGATCTTCTTAAAACTCGGCTACGCCAAAACTCGCTCCATGCCGAGGTTTATCCCTTCGGCAGGAACGACATCGAACGCCACTGCAGTTGTGAGAGCTGTGACTGATTTTGACGTAGATAAGTTCATGGAATCAAGGCACGCCATAATACGTCGTTATGACGAAGGGGAAGAGACTTCGGTTGCGAGTATTGATACCGAAGAGACTATAGCTCCGATTGTTATGCGGGCTGAGGAGCTGAAGCCAAAGGACAGGTATCCAGGATTGTTCAACGTCCTACTCCAGGCCCCGCGCGCGCGCGCAGCTGTAGACGGAATACCGTACATTGGTCGCTATAATAGCACAGGACGGCGGAAAAACCCCATGGATTTCGTAAATTACATCCTAAACACCACCACTACGAGTACAGTTCAGACTACTGTACTCTATTATCTTGTATAAATGTTTTTTTTGTAATTCTTGTTCATTTAAAAACTCCAGGTTCACATGCCGTTAGAATAATAAGTTATGACACATAGAATTAAAGTTGCATACAGCCGGAATTCATGTTCGGCTATTAAAATTTCTCACAGGATGACATTTCCCGCCACGAAAAAGTTCTTTCGGGGCTTTGTCCAAGTGACCAATAATTTTTATTTGAATATCAAATTAACAGGCTCGACGGAGCTCCTACTTCTGGGTGGTTTGACCCTCCGGGCCAGCTGAAGAACTAACATAACCTAAACCTACCTCATATTTATGATACTAATTTCGGTCAGTTGCACAAAGCAGTTGGACCACTGCTCCGTCACTATAGTAGGTAATAATTAACCATAATGTCTTTTAGTGTATACTATTTATAACTGTCTACCTCCCTCAATCCACTAGGCTCCACGGACTCGATCCACTAGGTGGAGCGAACAGCACTCTGGAGTTCACTGTGATCTACCAGTTGTCTGGTTGGATCCTGTCTCACTTGCAACTCTTTTATGGCCGAACCCCATATTCAAACCGCGAATAGACGCGAATAGACGAATAGACTTAAGGATGATTTCCACCAAACGGCCCGCAACGGATCGGAACGGAAAGAATACGAACGGATGCGGCGACCACCGATTGTGTCCGACCGCATGTCGACGCATACGATCGGGCGATAACAGCCGTTCGCGGTCGACAGGATGTCGACGCACACGATCGGCACCGTACGGTTGCTTGCGAACGTAACCGCACTCAGTCAAATAGTTTCGTTCCTACCACGTGTTTGAGTGCACTTTCGAGAATGAGTGGGCTCGTCCGGTCACGGCCGAAAGGTTCCGATCGCACACGACGACAAGCGAACGGGGCCGATCGTAAGCGATCGGAGCCAAGCCGTGTCGCAGCATACTTACGGCTCCGATCGCGTGTCGCGGAAGACGCCCGCCGTCAAGCTGTTGTGTGCGGCTCAGTAATATAGACTTTAAATACTGTGTACATGATTTAATATCGTTTAAAGATTGTAAAATCCGTACCGATCCGATGCGATGCGAGCCGTTTGGTGGAAATCATCCTTTACTTCGGATTAAGTTTGACACAAGGGATTTTGTCCTTTGTATGGGCAAATGTCAAATTTTAACCTGCAGTAAGCTTTATCTGTCCGCCGTTTGAATATAGGGTTTGGCTGTTAGGAACCACCAGGGGATCGATCACCACTCAGGGAGTTTGGCAAGATTCACCACGTACCCTACGCTCCCATGTGATCGTGAGATAATAAATTCCTCTTGGCTCTCACATCTACGAAGACGGAAGACTGAGGATCGGACATTGGCCTTGGTCCACCGATGTTGGTCCACTTATGTGGATTACGGAGAGAACTGGACAAAATCAATAGGTAGGTTTAGGTTATGTTAGTTATTCAGAGGGCCCGAAGGGCCAAAATAATGTAGAAGTAGGAGCTCCGCGAGTCGACCTGCTAAGGTTTGCTAAAATGCCCAGGTGGACAACATAGGTGGACCACGACCAACGACTGGTAGGATCATGAGATAATAATTTTCTCTTGGCTCCTAACTCTACGAAGACGTAGGATCGTCAAATAATAAATTCCTCTTGGCTCCTGTATCCTAAGATCCCATAGGATCATGAGATAAATTCCTCTTTGCTCCCACGTCTACGAAGACGTAGGATCATGAGATAACAATAATGTGCCAACACACACGCAATATCAACACAGACGCCCGCAAGCACACACACACACACACACACACACATACACGCACATCAATTCACACGCTCCCAAGAACACAGAACACACACGCACACACATCAACACACATGCAAGTACGCACGTTCGTAAATTCCTCTCGGAGCAGAAAGGATGGAAAAAATATTTTAGGTACTTCAATCTCATGGGAGCAAAAAGGGAAAAAAGACTGCTTCAATCCTATGGGAGCCGAAAGCAGAAAAAATATTTACTTCAATCCTATGGGAGCAAATATACTACAATGAGGGCAATTTTCCGCCTGTCAGTTTTCGAAAATCGTTGAAGTTAGCGTTACTATAGTGCCCGGCCGTTAGGAAGTCAATCCTGACAGCTGTCATCGCAGTACAATTTATAACCTCAAACCCAAGAATAGGTTATAAAATGTACTGCGATGACAGCTGTCAGGATTGACTTCCTAGCGGCCGGGCACTATAGGACCCCAGAACAACACAACTCGTCGGTGATACGGCAATTCCGTGTAACAGCAATTCAATATAAACCTTACTACATTATTAAAAAGGTGCATTTTGCTCCTTATTAAAAATGTTACGCGGTTTTGCAGTTTCTTCACGGCTAACTGCCGCACTCAGAGACGTCAATTTAATTTAATGCTTGATTAAAGTTGCTGCTGTCACTTTCTTTGCAATAGAATAAGACAACACGTCACTAAACAAGCATTAAATTTAATGGACGACTCTGAGTGCGGCAGTAAGTGCTTCTTTCGTTGTAAGTAACCAGGATCATACCAAATCAAACTGTCACGATAATCTAAAATTCATATATTTATATAAGCTTTCAAAGCACCATATTTCAACAATCATTACCAAATGCAGAAATAAGGAGCGTTTCCACCAAAACGCAGAATACTGCATTTCATCCGCCATTAATCGATTTAAGTGGAAACATTCCTTAGACTTCGCATCAAACAATAAAAATAAATTTATCAGTCACCTAAAACAACTGGTATAATTAAATTATGCAAATATTCTGAAATCTTATTTAAGAAATAAGTATATAATACTTTATAACTAAATTTACATAATGTAAAATATATCTGGAAGTCATAATTATTATTATTATAAAAGGAATGTGTAACATTACACATAATTATTTCATTTAACGTACTGACAGGAATGTACGATATTTACAAAAAAATATAATTTAAAAAAGTCACAACAAATAACACAACATCTATACTTAAGTACGTATTAAAAACAATATGATATATGTAAGTCGAAATGTTATGTGGAAGAAATTGGAATTAAGGTGCGCTTACACAGGATTATTTTTGAGAAATAATTGCAAGTCATTATTTAACAGCTGTCTGACTCTAATATGGTGCAATAGAATGCAACATCTGTACTGTAGGCGGCAAGTATTGCTTAAAAAATGTCTGTGTAAGTGCAACTTTAAAGTCATGAGTACCTATTTTTATTTCATATAATAATATGTATCATAATTATATTTTCGATAACATTGTCCGACACTAAAACCTACTCCCACTGTTTATAGTGAAAATTAGCAAAAAAATATTTTAAAGCCCAAAAACTGCTGCATTACGTGGTGGTTGCCACTTGAGAATATTGTAGTTATACTCCCCACGATAAAATCTTGCTTGCCATGCACATTGTGAAATAATTTAATTCGTCAATTGAATTTCGAAAACCTTTGTCGTAGTACAAAGATAGGATACCCAAGTAATATCCTCTCAACTACCTACGTTCAGTGGCTTAAAAGTGCATAGTTTTTCAGTCAGCCAGTCAAGGAATAAGCACGCATGACTCGTGGACCCACTACTTTGCCCCACTGCTCTTTTTGACGGAGCCCTGCCTCGCGGCAAAAGATACCTAACGAACCTAACCTACCTACTTTTGCGGAATAAAAATGATTTTTGACGAATTTCTGACGAAAGCGAATAGAGCAGTGGGGCAAAGTAGTGGGGCCACGAGTCTGTCGCTAAGTAACACGCCATTCTCCAATTAAATTGCAGACTTTCTTTGTATTAAGGCATTGGTTGATGTAAATTAGGCGATCCTAAACGTGACATTGTGAGTTTCACATTCTAGGATAGTAACACATCCTGTTCACTCGTCATTCGTGGCTATATTGAAAGAAAGGGACGGAGCTGAAGTAACTTCGAAACTCGAAATTTTAAATTAAGGCCCTAGGTTCTCGCAGGGTTCATTATTCATTACGCCTAATAAATCTTCATACCATGAACGGATTTAGCGCGCCTTTTGAATTATGATAATTCCAGATTATCTTCTCAGCGTGTGGGCTACGAGACACTTTTCTTTTTAAAAATTCCTCTCCCTGATTATATCTTCTTTCCTCAGTTAACGGCCCGGTAGGGACCCTGCCGATCGCCCTCTGAATAGCTGCTTTAACTTGGGTCACAGCCAACGCCTTAAACTGACAGCATGAAATGTCAAATGTGACAGCTGTCACCAAATACCACTCATAATCTCGTATTTTCCTTTCCTTTCGCTCTAACAATGATTGCACGATCGAAAGAGACTATGGTTTTGTAATTTAGTTCCCCTATTACTATGCTGATGACAGCAAAACTCATCATGCCACTGCTAGTATAGTAATAAAGGTAGTTATTTCATTTAGTTGGTTTCCATCTTAGCTTTGAGCGACTGGTAGTACTCCGCAAGAACTTTCCATGCTGAAGGCGCCATGAAACCTTTAGGTGGTTCTTTTCCCGATTTAGCCAGACCTGTGATATGATTAAAATATTATAACTTGTGAAATATATTACGTCGGTGATACTGCAATACTGCGTAACTAAAATTAAAAAAGGTGCAAAATACACCCTTGCTTGTAAGTCTGTAAGGCACATTTTGCAACTTATTGAATTTGTTAGTTAAGTGGTTTTGCCGTATCACCGACGATTAGTCAGTTGCAGACGAAAGGTGTATTTTCATCAGCATTTTTTTTTATAAGCGTTTGTTGCATGCATAGTCATCTTCCATCAAGAGCACACGAGTACGCGTAAAGTCACGACTTAAATTTGGTACCCTTCTGGGTCCAAAGTCAATCTGACATTCTACAACAATAAGGTTGAGTTTCCTGTTAGTTACAAAAGACTTGGCATCTCTAATGACATTGACGACTTCAAGCATATTTTTGTTGAAATTGGTCACAGATTAACGTTCGTGACCGGTGACCGCCTCTATTATTAGACAAGAGGGATTATGACATAGCTATGCAGTTCAGTTAACGTTGAGAGAAAAGGACAGTGCTATATAACTGCTATAGCTCTGTCCTTTATGCTCGCCTTAAAATGAACTAGTGGCATGTCATAATAAGCTCTTGTTTATTGCATTGTCATATTTATGGCGGTTTACATACTTCAGCCCATTCTAATAACATTGGGATATTGTTGGAAATTTACTTGCATTCCTACATTTAAATTTACTTCCTTACTTATAAACAAAAGCTTGTAAGTAAGGAAGTAAGAGGGGCAAGAGGGAGGGTCTGTCTCTCATCCTCATCGTATATGAGTGAACCCAATTAAAACGTTGTTTTTATTTGTAAAGGTTGCTTTCTGATATTTTTACAGGCCGAAGGTATTTTTGAATTGTGCAAACATTAAGTTAGTTCTAAATTTAAAACTTCTCGACTACATTCGTCTGTACTCAAAACGCTTCTCGGTTTCTATAAAGATATTAAAACTCGAATATAAATTACCTCTCATCCTAGTTCCAGAAATGAAGTCAAAGTCTTCTTTACGCGTCGGGTCAAAGAAAGCCATCTTTCCGACCGAAGTGTCATACGCTGCGACACGGAACGGAATAATCTGAGAAGAAAATACTTCAAACTTAGGGAGCGACCACACCAGAGCTTAACGGTGCATAATTTACGGTCCATCAAAATTGACGCCATGTAATTACCATGACCCTTCCTTTTGTTTACGTAACGTCACCGTATTTTACGCGTCGGTGTGGTCGCTCCCTTATTTATAGGGGCTCTTTTTATTTTGTATTTATTTATTCCTTTTGACATATCATCATATGATTTTTGACTCAGCCGCCGTCAAGTTACTATCGTAACGTTAATAATACGATAATATGTCAAAAGCGATATGGTTTTACAGAGTCGAATAGAGCCCCTGTACTTCCACTTTCTTTATAGACAAATAAACACAACAAAAATGTCTAGGCATTAAAAATATTTTACACATTACGAGGGGTGATCCATAAGTTTTGATAATCGGTATTAAAAATGGGAAATATATAAATCGTTATATTTTAATTGGAATAAGCACACTTTCTATATTTCCAAACACTTATTAACTTCATTCAATTGTTTTATTTTGCCACTATAAAAATAATTTTACTTTTGGAGTTCTAAATGGTCAAATTTTGTACCTTCCCTAAGTCATCACCAGCTCGTGATTATTATATAGTTTTTTTTGAACATCGGTGAATGAGAAGTAGTAGTCGAAAGTTAGGGCTAAATAACGAGGACAGCGGTTATCAGTTCTGATCTTTGGTCGATGAGCAGCACCCTTGTCAATTAGAAGGCTCTGAAGCACAATTCCTGCCGCAAATTCGTTTTTTTTTTCTTCATCTTATTTTTAATATTTTCCCATAACTATGATAGAATAATGTTATATAACTCTCCTAGATTATTTGAACTCAATTGCTAAAAACGAATGTCACATTATTTATTTGTAGGCTTCAATAGTCCTGGAAAAGGCCGAAAAAACCACCCTAAAATTTGGTTACAGAGCTGGAGATAAAAATACCACTGCAATGATAACTTATTAATCCTTTAAATCATAATGATAAATCAAGGTTTCATTTTTAATAGCAATATTTTTTATTAGTGTAAAAGAACTTTCTCCACACCGCTCCAAAGTATTACAAAACGAACTCTTATTTTTGCCGTCTTGTAAAATTGTTCATACAGATGTTTTTTGTTTAGCTGTCGCAGAAAAACAAAATTAAATGAATAATGTATAATTTTTTTTTCTCTAATTTAATTTTGATTAGTGCCGTGGTATATTTCACATTAAAAGAATATCATTAAGTGGATGGTTCATACTGATTCTCAAAACTTATTGATCACCCCTCGTATCTGGCAACACATTATCTGTCACTTTTGACCATAGACTATCGCAAGCTTTATTTTTAAAGGTTACCTCCAAGTCATTGAGCCCAGGCGCCATCTTGAGCACCATGGCACCGTAGCGCGGGTCGTACAGGTCGCCGCTGCCGTCGGGGTGCGGCAGGCCGGCGGGGTCGCGCCCCACAATGTAGTGGTTGGCGCCGGCGTTCATGCGGCACTTGGCGTGCCATTGTACCTGGAAGGGTTGTAAACCTTTTTATGTAAAATACTAAAGCCGTCACTCACGCGCCAATGACATCTGAAAGGTATTGCGAATTCTAGGCCCTAATGCTGCGGCCACATCTGCAGGATTCGCAACATAAATGTTTACAACAATAACTTTGCCGGTGTTGCCAAACAGCAATGAGTATGGCTGCATAATAGTTTATTCTCAAAAATACACCTAGTTGAAAACAAACAGTAGAACATGACGATATTATAGTTAACAGACCTGCGCCTCTATTCCCGACGGTAAAAACGATATCGTAGTTGACCTGTTATGGTAGTGTTATGACGTCTGACGCCATTACTGTCAAGTAAATAAGAGCTATCAAAACGGTGACAATACGATAACAGATCAAAAACGATATTGTTTTTACCGTGTTGAATAGAGGAGACAAGATGCATTCTGCAAGTCGTTATCGAAAATGTATAGGATTGACGTCAGCTGCTTCGAAAATCATTTACATTAGTGTTAAGCATTTTGTCTACGGCCACCGTTTCGTAACACATTAAAAAAAAACTTAACGCATCAATAGCTTTTAGTGAGAACTGGATTTGTTTTAATGGCATGTATGATGCTGGCTTAATAATATTTACCTCAGTAGGGCCAGCATACATCATGGGCGACGGAAAGATGGCCAGAATGGTGGACTGCGAGTCCAGCACCCCTTCATTTAGTACTGCCTTGTGCTGGTTGATGCGTGTCTCTAGAGGAACGTCGTCGTCTTTCGTCCAACCTCCTGAAACAATTTAAAATCATGGCATTATTATTATTGTTCATCTTGAAGAATAATATTTCGATACAACTCGATTCTCTTTACAATACATACCGAGTTATATAACAGACGTTCATAACCCTTAATTTGAGAAATATAAAAAGTCGTGAATTCAAACCCATTTTGACTTCAAATCAGCATAAAAAAATAACAACCAAAAAAACAAAAACGTGAACATTATGATATGTTCACTGTGGTGAACATTGTCAAATTAAGGGTTAAAATAGCTTGACAAAAGTGAAATTGACATGGTGACAGGTTAAACTGCAATATTCTGAAGTGGAAACCGCAACATAAAAAAATTGGATAAAACGTAAACATTGAATCGCATAATATTTTTTTCTCGAATAAAACTTTAGTTCTCTTGCCTCGAGATACGAGGACAGCACAGCACATACTGTGAGCTGCTGCTGAGGGTTTAAATTTATAAATTTCAAATCTTCAAATTATGTTAATATATTAATCACAGATTTTTACTTTGTATTAAAATATTTTTTATATGTGTCTTCTTTATATGTAACATGCTTGAAGGTAGGGAGCGATAAATTGCACAATGTAAAGCCCACTTAAATTAACTTCCATAGACAATCATAGTTTGACATTGACAAGTGACAGCTTTGACAGCCTACTCACTATTGACATTTGACACTCCACTCACAGAAAACTGACAGACAGAAAAGTTTGATCGGCACATCGCACCGCCCCCGCCCGCCCCGGCAGTAACAAGTTTCACAAGTTTGAAGTTTATGTTTTAGTTTAACATTTAATTTTATAAATCTCAGTACTGGAATGATATTTTCTATGAAATAAAACGTAAGTATTATCAATTTGTGTTTCTAATTTCAAGTCGTGTCTACTTTTATCTGAATAAGTACCTTTTAAAATATATTCATTTACTATCTTGGCCTACGTTTCTCGGAAGTGTAACATGAAGCCGAAAACAAACGGCAGTATTATTTCTCGTAGTAATAACATAGCTATGCTTGGAATAAGCACAGCGTACCGTGTAGTAAGTAACTTGTATTGCCTGGCGATTAATTATAAAAAATATTTTATGAAGTAACTTAAATTCGTTTTTTTTTATTAATTAGTTAATACGGCATCTCGAAATAAATCTTAAAAATAAAAACAGAGTGTTTCTCAAATTAATCTTTTGTTAATCTATAACTATAACTACAGTTTTTTTTAGGTAAGTTTGTCAGCAGCTTATACAAAAGCTACTCTCCAGATATCTCACTTTAAGATCCACTTGAATTCCCTTTGTTGGTCAAAAATGGTAGACACAGATTTTTTGAAAAAATTGTGGATAAGCAAATTACCACGAGAAATACAGATTGTGCTTGTTGCATTGCAAGACAAAAGTCTTGACGAGCTGGGTGAGGCTGCCGATGCTATGATGGAGATCCTTAAAGCAAGTAAACCAAAACCCTCTGAGAATGAGGTGTTGTTGAAGCTGCAAGTTGATATGCTGAGTGCTAACGTTGAACAACTGACTCTTGAGGTGCGTAGACTTACATCAAAGTGTGAACAATTGGGAAATCAGTGCCGAAGTGGATGTTTCCATAACAGAGGGAGGTCTCAAAGCCGTGGCAGGTCTAAGAGCCGTGGCAGGGCTAAGAGCCGTGGCAGGTCTAACAGTAAGACGCAAGGGCAATGCTCGCAGTCTCGCAACCGTAGCGAGAATATATGCTGGTATCATTTTAACTTCGGAGATAATGCACGCCGTTGTATTTCTCCTTGTTCATTTTAGTAAGGAATAATATAATATAATAACTATAATAAGCATTTAACTATTGTATTTTTGTGTTTTTTTGTTTGTATTTCTCAAATAATACTCTTGATCATATGGTTTACTTTCTCTTAATATAAGTATTTAGCAAAAAGGATATTGTGTATGACCATAAAGAAAGAAAATGATTGTGTATGATGGTCACGAAGCCATACATTGTACAAAATTACCTTGTGCTTTATTTTTTGCAAATCAAAAACTTAAGATTGTTTGAAACAGAAGTGCAAATAAATTCATGATAGCATTCATGTATGCCATCATCATTCTTTAATTTTATTATGAAGATTATAAAAGTAGTTTATAGTCATTTTTGTTTAAAAAAACTAGATTTTTTTGCTTACTTACTTCTTTTCATCATTTATATTAATAAAGTATATTTGACTGCAAAATAAATCTTTCCTTTTCGAATTCTTTTGAACATTCCCAATATTTTACAATCTAAATACATATACATATTATTTCAGTAAATTGGTACTTATAACGCTTTGGCCATTTTACACGATTTAAATGTTATTATGATGTTTATTAAAGTGGTTACCAGAGGTAAAAAATTACCTCACTTTAGCAAATTCCAGATAGGTCAATTGCATATTTTTTTATTTCAAAAATTTGATAGAAACTTGTAAAAAAATATACAAACTGCGTTTAAATTATGCTCGACGAGCTTGCGTTTTTGAAATAACCTGATTTGAAAATTGTCTTGTGATTAACTTGTGACGTTACTGGTATACGATACAGAGCAAAATGTATGAGCGTAATCACAAAATCACACAATCAAATTATTTTTTATTTAATCTTCATTCACACGATTACTCCCTTGAACTTTTTTTGGAACTATGTTGTGAATGAAAAAACCTCTAGATATACATTTGTTCCGTTCTGCGAAAGCAATGGTCAGCGAAATTTTGAGAGCACGTTATAGCGTAGGTACTTAGTTGGCTCGCAATTCTATCGCCCATTAGAACTCAGCCACGCACTACGCACAGTATGATCTTTTGGGAAGCCGTCAATACATCTCTTTGTAAGCGACTGTACAAATCCGAAGAGTCACAATTAATAGTCCACAAGCTTTTGTTGTTGACTGTACTTTTTTTTGCAAAATCTTTATCTATTTAGCTATTGAGTCTACCGTCGCTCTAGCCTATCGTCTGTCGTCACCTTCCGACTCCATCATCAGATCACCTCTTAGATGCCATATTATTGTATTGTTATCGGTTTTACACTATTATGTTCAAATTTCAATATCCAAATTTCAGCCCAATCCGTCAACGGGAAGTGGGTCAAATTTAATTTGCAAGATTTGACCCGTACATACATATAGATACATACACATGTACACACAGCAACACACATAACTAACCATTGGAGGCAGAGCAGAGAGAAAATATCAATGCTTGACAGGGATGTAGATATTTTTTTCATATTAAATATATTTACATCCCTTTCAAGCATTGACACTTATTCTCAGCTCCGTCTTTAATGGTCAGTTAAGTGTGTGGGCGACTGTACTACATTGCAAGTTAAATAAAAGCATGTAAAAAGTGTGTATACCTACCTACATACTGAGAAAATCCAAAGACAAATAGTAAATTTGAGAATGACTTGAGACCTTTCAAATTTGACAAACGTCTTGTACCACACAAAAGGGCTTCCGCAATATAAGCAAAATTTTAAGTCATTGCATTTATTTCTCAAGATTTCTCAAGAAATTAATGCAATAGCATGAAATTGCGACGAAAAAACTAGTTTAAGAGATAGTTCCCGGAACACATAGTCTAATGGTATGTATCAATTATTTTGTTTATTTACCATATAATTACGCAAAAGAGCGGACGAAGTTTTAACGTTAATTAATATTGTGATTCGCTGATATTTATTGATCGCGTACCTACCTATGTTTTGACGAATTTTATCATTTAGTCCGCCGTCTTCATCTTGGCCTACCACACGAGATATTTTTAGAAGCTCTGCTCGAAATATGGGATTATTTATCAATAGGTCTATTAATATAACTATTAAATAGCTAAAAATCCGCGAAATAATTACAACCCTTTCTTTCAGCCACTGGTCCCACCGCCGACGATTAGCGGGAAGCGAGTACAGCCAGCGTTCAAATATTAATATTTGTATCTCTTTTATTGACACGGGATCTGTATTTTTTGTTTCGACAAACTAGTGGAAAGAGTTCTCGCCGGCAGTGTGAACAGCCAGCGATCAACTATTAATATACGTGTCTCTTTTATTGACACGGGATCTATATCTTTTGTTCGTTTCGTGAGCGAGAAAATAGTCGATAGCTAATCGCTTTCTCGCCGGCAGTGGGACAAGTGCCTCAGAGCTGAATTTTCATGATAACTAGCTAAAAACCATCCAGATTGAACTAGCTTTAAAAAACCGGCCATTATCTATAAAAAATTACGATTGTTGTATGGGAGCCCTCCTTAAATATTATTTTTAATTCAACTAAATATTCTGTGTATATTTGAAGCGTCTACCTGTTGCCGTTGTTAATATCGAGCAAAAAACGGCACGGTAGTTTCGGAGAAATTTGCTGTGACAGAGGGACGGACAGACAGATCAATTTGCTGTGACAGAGGGACGGACAAGCACGCGAGTGATCCTATAAATAAGGGTTCCCTTTTTTCCCCTACCCTACCCCTAATAAAGAAGTAAGTGTTTAACATGTAAAGGAAAAAAACTTTAGTTTTTGTCTCCGTAATTCTGCTTCTAACTAAACTATACATAACAGTCACGTCACTGACGTGATAAATATCTTATCTGTTCATTTCGCCAACGGCGTCACATAACATCGCACAAGAGTTTCTAGTAGAGATTTGAATCCCCGACCTTCGGCGCTGTAGATAGCTACTACCAGGGAACCATCGACTTTCAGATAAAAAGTTTTGTTTTCAGGTCAATCCAACCACACACGTATTTCACACATATCTTACCACAGCACTCCAAAATGCCACCAAAGTCTATCGTGGTGACGGATACAGTAGGAAAAAAGCCATCAAAATTATACGACCACTTGAAATCTAGTCATAAGGGCCACTTGACAGAGACCAAAATAAAAGCTATGTGGATAGAGCAACTCCCTTTAGAATTACAACTCGTATTGACTGCCGTGCGTAATCAGAACGCAGATAAGCTCCTTATAACGGCGGACAAAATGATGGAAATTTACGAAGCGCAGATCAAAAAACCTAAAATACACGAGTTGCTGTTGAAGCAGCGTATCGACGCGCTGTCTGAAAAAATAGACGAACTAAGCAAGGGCTTCAAGGAGCTGACTAACAACAAAACGAACGACAATTCCGATAGCGGATGTTCCTCAGAAATACGCACGAAGATGGACAGTGTATTAAAAGGGGCTGACAAAAAACCTAAATTACTATTCAACGCAAGGAAAAGGATAATTTAGAGAAGAAATTATGTAAGACTTAAGACATGATAAGACGAATGGAGTTAAACTTGCACAGAGTATACGATACGTTTTTAAAAAGTACTTAGTTACTCAATTGATATTTGGATTGATGGTTTCATAACAATAGCGTCTGGTTTTACACAACAAACTTAGCAGTCCGAAATCATTTAAATATACACATTACAAGCTATACCTAGAGTTTTATTTAATCCATGAACCCAATTTAATATCAGCTAAATAATAGTATTTTTGGGTATTTTACTACGCAGGTTGCGCTCTGAATATAATACCTGTATAGTTTGACAATATTTGTAATACAAATCAATAATGCATACGCACATCAAAAACATTCTGCAATGTACTGCTTTGCGATACACCTAACACACAATTGTGTATTTCTGGGATCCAAGTGAAAAAAGTTATAAGTCACCTGAAGATCAAGTGAAAAAGGCTATAAGTCTGTTTATGAATAAGTTTTTTTTTTATTACTAGTTAAGTGGACTTATACCCTTTTTCACTAGGTGACCAGATTTATGACCGCAGGCTCACAGCGCCGTGCGCGAGACTCGTCTCATATAATATGAGTACCACAACCTATGATTCTTGTTGTAACGAAATTCTCAATTGCCACTCTTCGTTTTCGGAGACGCACACTGTAAAACTAAAACTATTTTTTCATAGACTACAAAATACAGTAATAGAATAATGGCAAGCAACCGCCCGACACTCTATAATAACCATTGTCCAAATACAATGACCATTGTGTTTACAGGTAAGTGGAAGAGCTCAGTTCAAAAAGTTTAAACTATAACTAAAGAATTTATTTGCAATCGGACGATGCTTTTTTGTAGCGTCAGTAACAACACAATTTATGAGATACCAAACAACGTGTTACCGGGGTCTTTTCCGACTCGTTACATTATTAGTTCCATTGATAAAAGTAGTTGTTTTTTCCCCAATACTTACATTCAACGAAGAGGGTTTCCTTAATGGAACGGCCTGACCTTTTTTTTCCAAGTAGTAACATTAATAAAAAATAATTATTAATGTAACTACTTGCTGGCCGCTTCGAATGTGTAATGCATGTACGTACCTAAAGGATGCAGCAATAGCACCGGTTTCTTGTAGCCGCGAGCCACGAGCTGTCTCTGCGTGTCTTGCATCAACAGCGCGTGCCCGTTGTGGATGGGGTTGCGAAGCTGTTGGCAACAGAAATTATTCAACATGATACTTATATACATATCGCTTCTTCGGTAGGACAAGGGCTCAATTGCCCTTGTTGTCATATTGTACATTGTGCCCTTATTCTACCGAAAGGTGCGATATGCATTAAAGTCAATGTTAGATATATGTTCAGCAGTGAACGAGTATATGCTGAGAAGAAAAAACTTTTATACGGTCAAGGAATTGTACAGTTGAGCCATTATAAAACTCTGTGATAAAGCCAATAATAATTGGTCCTGGGGCTCTATGCTACGCAGTAAAACTATATTGCTTTTGACATGTTATCGTATTGTCTACGTTATTAAAATCATGGCCAAATCCGAGTATTGTCTTTATTTATTATAGTGATAATTTACGCGAGGTGTAAAAGGGGCATATATTTCTGAGTTTTCAGTAGATTGACGCTGTCTTTGAAAGGGTCCTCAACAACAATAACAACTAAAACTAAAAAAAAAATTGTTCCATACTAATAAAATTTGATTTTAACGTCACAGATAAAACTAGAGAATAATTTAATAAATATAAAACCATAAACATGGTATGCTCGGTCAAATAGTTGACTGCTAGAAAATGCCTTAAAAAGAAAAAGAAGAAGATGAAATACATACAAGCCAATCTTTTGTTTTTCGTTTTTTATAGAAACACGAGTGACAAATATATTGCCAGTTGCGAGTGCAAGCGTGATAGCAATAGCCAACCGAAAGCTATTAAGAATTGGGAGTACCTATATACAAAAATTAAAGAGAAATCAATGAGGGGAACGGGAAATGGACACTGGCTCAGCAAAATGCTGAGGTATCAGACACTTTCAGTGCTGATTTCAGCCAGTACTAACGGAACGCCTTACGGCATAAAGCCCGTCATTTTTATTGTCTAGTATTGCGCAAAAAGTTAAAATAAATAAGAATAGAACGATGATATACCTGGAAAGCAAACACAGCATCAGCTCCTAGATCCTTGAACTTCTGCCTCAGTTCATTGGGCGTCAGACGGTATGAGTCCAGACCGTCATGCCAACGGATCCTTTCAAACACCTCCAAGTTTCCACCAACCAACCAGTCTCCTGACTCCTGGATCATCTGCGAATATCAACCTTACTATACTATACTAATATTATAATTTGATAAAGCGGTTAGAATGAGGTGCATGGAGCCTTACACTTGCGAACATTGTAAAATATGATAAGAGGCTGTGCAGATTGTGGTAACCTATCGGAAGTCCGAAGTTAATTTTCTAACTGTTTAATTTGTTTAAAAATTCATAAGTTAGATATGCATTTTTTCTGGATCCATTAACTGTACAAAATAAAACAAAAATCAGGGGACAAGGTCACACTTAATTGACCTAGTCCCAAACTAAGCTCTAGGCTTGTACTATGGGAACTAGACAACGATTAACTTCTATAGAGAAATGCATACTAATATACAAATGCTTAAAATGATATACCTATACTACCTATAGGTAAGTTAAGGTTTGTTTTATTCCAATCCTGGGAGGGGAGGGGGGGTTTAACTTGTTAACCCCCTAGAAAGTTAAACGGTTTCAGTTAAAAATGCATTTCTGACTTATGAAATTTCGGACTAACTTTAAGTATCAATTCATCTATAGCTTACCTTAACATAAGGATGTCCATTGTGGTTGATCGTAAACTGTTTGCCGCATCTATACTCTTTCCTATGCGGGTAGAACTCTGGCGCACGCAAGATGGCGACCGGTTTCCCACCATAGACAAGCGCAATTGCCTCAGCGCCAGCCATATTCTCTTTGGTCTCCGTGGACACTGGCAACACTATCGGGACTGATTGGTTGACTACGGAACCGTCGGCTAGGGTAAGACTGTTGAAGTTCAAGGCCTGTAAAAATTATCGTTTGATTTTTTTTAAGGTTGTGCTTACGAGTACTTTTATTTACAACTTAACTTAAATATTAATGTACCTGCAGATATTCGTTTTCCCGCATAAACCCTTTCAGAGGGTAGGCCCAGCCTTCTGAAAGAATCTGAAATGAAAACAAACTAAAATTAAAATTGCAATTGCATTTATTCTTCTCGGTAAAACCATTTGCAGTTTTTGATTTTGTTATGCTCTTATTACTTGACCGTAGGGGACGGCACCAATGATGGACACTTTTAGCTGACAGGCACCAGTAATGGACACTTCACTCTTAATTCAAATTTCATACGGTCCTAAATTGATTGTTAGAACAAATAAATAACCCGTATCTTCTGTTAAATAAGAATCAAGTGTCCATCATTGGGTGCTTGTCCATTAGTGGTTCCACCACCCTAATGGCGGTCGAGTATAAACAACACGGTAACAATGTCAAAGGCAATATGGTTTTACAAAGTAGGATAGCGCCCCTGTGCCCTTATTATGGTCACCTTTATTGCGGTGGATGAAGCATTCGTAACTAACTAACTCTTGTACTTGCATGTCAGAAAGTGACAGATAATACCCACGATTATTCACATCGATAAACAAGGCCATAATAGACCCGCTGGTCATGTTCATCGCAATGTAAATTCCACATACAATAAGTTTAATTCCACTCAGAAAAGCTATTCCGTAGTTAAATAATTCTCGACTCACCTGCACCCACATGAGGTCGAGACTGCTGATCTCGACGTGCGGCAGCCGGGCCGCTTCTTCGATGGCGCTGGTGAGCCTGTTCCCGTATATGAACAGCTCTTCAACGCCCTGGCGGTTACCTTCAGAGCTTGATATGATTCCCTGTAAACAAAATTGGGCATTTTCAACAGACTTCAGAAAAGGAGAAGGTCGGAAGTTCGTCGGAATCTTTTTTTAATGTATGTTCCCCGATTACTCGAAGACGGTTCACCACCACATTGATGACACAGATCCCTTGCAAAAAACCACTTCAAAATTAAAATAGTTTTAGAATTAATGGAATTAATGACAAGCATGGCAAAGTACCATCAAAGATTCTCAATATATTTACCGGTCGGTTGTATCTATCTACTTACAGTCAACCAATTTGATTCCTAGGCCACTATGGACTTTGTCAATGTGACGTTGTAAACCAAATCATAAGAAGTCTGTAACGTTTGGTTGTCAACGTCACTTTAACATAGTTCACAGTGGCCTAGAAATCAAATTGGTTGACTGTACAGTGGCCGGAAAAACCTATTAAACAACAATATAAGTAGTTACTCTGTTTTACAACCACATTATATTATTTAATCTTTATTGTACTAAAATAAAAGGTAAACTTAATGCCTAGTGGCATTCTCTACCAGTTGACTTTTGGGCAAAGCAGAAAATGGGGCGATGCAATATTATTCAAAAGCATAAGAGATAAGAGAAAAAGCAACATCTAATTAAGTTGTTTATTATTCTAGTCAATAAATGGCGTCATATCAAGAAGATAACAAATGGCAACGTAAGACTGACATCGCAACATTGGACATCATAAAGGATAAGCAGTATCAAGTTTTTCACAATTGATCGTTGCCAGGTAGTTTACCGATAGACTACATCACCAGGAAAATGTCGGTTTTAGATATATTGTTTGCGAAAAGATGTATGTGTTGGTTTGTTCCGTTTTTACGGTTAATCACTCTGACCGATGGGGGTCTATATCGGAATCCATAATATCGTTTGTCCTAATGGTCATTTGACCTAATTCATCGTTTGTCCTAAAAGCCATTTCCGCCTGAAGTTTAAAACTTTTCAGCGTTGTTATAACACAACCCTAACCTAACCTAACCGCAGGTATTTTTGGAAAGCCTAAAAAGTAGTCTGACTCAGCTGAAAACCAGTTTAGGACAAACGATAAATTAGGACAAATGACGATTAGGTCAAACGATATTATGGATCGCGAATGACACCCGACCGATGGATATGATCGGAACAGAGATAGTTAATAATCCAAAGTCGGACATAGGTTATTTTTAAACCTCAAAAACTGGTCATTTCACAAGGGTATTCCCTACAAACGAGTATTACGCAGACGGTGTCACGGGCAAAAACTAGTAAGAAATCTCTGATGTCTGAGGTGTGAAAATGTGTGTTTTCGTCTTGCCGTTCACCCGTGGACCTCTTATAGGGCTGAGAGATTCGTTTGAAGCCTGAAAATGTATGTTAAATTGTACAAGATAAGATAGGATACATACTTTGGCCTCTAGCAACTGAACAACTTGCATGGTAAACTCCTCGACAGACCTGCCTAGACCAGTTTCGGGGTTCGAACCTCTCATAACGCTCTGAGTGTATCTGTGAAGCCCTGAGGATGTGTGTAAGATTCTGCAAGTTAAATAACTTACATTGGCCTCTAGCAGCCGAACAACTTGCATGGTGGACTCCTCGACAGTCCGGCCCACGGTCTGCACCACCAGTTCCGACGCCTCAGGCCGCTCGTAGGGCTGAGTGATGCCTGTAAAGCCCTGAAAATAGACAAGTGTCAGACCTGCCAAGTTCCAGACAGCGAAAGGGTCAAGGGGAATGTACATTACATGTGGCCATCCTTTTTGCCTAAGGGTATCCAAAGATCTATCGACCCGGAATCCGAAAGCGAAATTGACGTCCGTTCGCAACGCCGATTCGAGCAAAGCCATTTTTCACTCTTACTGCATGGACATAAAACTTTTTCTTACCGGCTCAAGCCGATTCCGCGTCGATAGGTCTGGGGAGACCCTAATGCAACAGCAGGTTGTACCCCATGATATGGTCAATCTTGCTACAACAACAAATATGCTACAAATATTAATAGATGAGGAGAAAAAATACAGTTTATTTTGGGTTGATAAATAATTTACTGTAACGTGTCTCGAAGAGGGTGATGAATCTAGAGGAAGCGAAAGTTGTATGTTTAGACCGGTGCTCCTGGCGTTCCATAGTCTCTGCCTCCCCCATTTCGAGACAAGCTTGAAGGTATGTATGTATGTATGTCTCGAAGCGGGCATCTCAGTTAAAATTGCATTGTTATGTATCTCTGTGACATTTTAAAGATAATAAAATTAGTATCTGAACTTGAGCATATAAAGTTTAAAATAAAATGTGGCGTACCTTATTGTCGATGGCGCTTCCGCCATTATTAACGATGCTCCGATATAAATACAACGTCGCTTGACGCAGTGCGGCGTAAGCGCAATCGAGAATAAGGTCCGTTTTCATAGATAACGCCAAAAATTAGACCTATCTTAGTAAGTAATTAGAACTAGTATTATTAATGATACCTTAATCTGTCCATCCCTAGCTTTCTTGTAAAGCCCCTTCGTGTCCCTCTGTTCGCAGACCTCTAGAGGCGTGTCTATGAACACCTCGAAGAACGGGAAACCAGAGTCGGTGTGCGTGCGACGGGCCACTTCTCGATCCTGGAAAAAATATCATAATGTCAGAAAAGGACATTGACTGTAGGACAATTTCTCAAACTTGATCAGAAATTTATTAACAAGTCATTATTAACCGATGAAATCCTACAATTTGTACAGTTCGTTCGTTCAAATAGTGTGCAGTAAAACCCTTTGTGCTCGCCGCGGCGGCTTCTTCGTAGCAATTGTAGCGGCATATCAAAGCATGCAAACTATTTGAACGTACGAACTATATGTTTAACATTCCAACCCAGTTTCTGCGAGTAAGTCAATGGTTTCACAATGTTCTAAATGAGACTTGCAAATAAAGCAGCCGAGACTAAACCGTTATTTGTGACTAACTGTTAGGCCCCGTTCCCACTATGCCGGACCGGCGAATTTGCCGGATTCCGGTAAGGCTAAGTAGTGGCTTATGACGCTGTTCACACCGCATAATGTGAACAGCTTCATATAAATTGTACAGCCACTACCCTTACCGGATCCGGCAAAATTCCCGGATCCGGCACAGTGGGAACCAGGCCTTATCCGAGACTCCGTCCGCGTAGAAAAATAAAATATAGCCTATGTTACTAAGTGATAACACAGCATTCTAAGTGAAATATTTTTCGAAATTGATCCAGTATTTTCTAAATTTATTCATTTCATTCGTTACAAACAAAATTACAAGTCTTTTTTCTTTATAATATTATATCTTTTTTTAGATAACAATCCCATGTCCCATGTGACGTCTCAATACCTACTGGAAAGCTTTACTGACGGTATATATATCAGCTAGATGTTATGACAACTGTCAATTACCCCATAACTAAACCTCCGCCGTCCGTCTGTCTGT
Source organism: Acleris cristana (assembly GCA_948252455.1). Lineage (NCBI taxonomy): Eukaryota > Metazoa > Arthropoda > Insecta > Lepidoptera > Tortricidae > Acleris > Acleris cristana. The sequence continues at coordinate 15,659,110 of OX411779.1, read as the reverse complement.
CTGTCTGTAACTCATGATTCTCATGAACCGTAATAGGAAGACATTTTAAATTTTTACAGAGCGTGTATTAACAACAAATAAAAACAATTCAATAAAATTAAATCAATACAAGAATGGTACGGAACCCTTCGTGTGCGAGTCCGACGTGCACTTAGACGATTTTCTGTTGTTGTTTAAAGTCGGTTAATTAGGTATATTGATTATGATCACGATTAGTCGAATCGAGCCTCAGCGAATTATATTCTACAAACATGATAACAAACCACATTGTGATTGCGAGCCTTATCGGACCCTTCCTGATTAAACTAATGCGGATAATTTTAATTGGCTGCATTACTAAATTGATATTTGTATGCCACAGTACAGTCAGCAGCAGAATCAGGTGGACAAATAGCTTAAAATTCTCTTGAAAATAGAATCGTGTAGGGTGACGGAACCAGCAATGGACAAGGACCAATAATGGACGCTTAAATCTTATTTTACAGAAGACAAAGGTTATTCATTTGTTTTGCAACAATTAATTTACGAACGTATGAAATTTCAATTAACAGTTAAGTGTCCAGTACTGGTGCCTGTTACCTAAAGTTTTGTTTGACGATTCTAACTATTTGATTATCAGCGTCACTGTGATACAGTTTCATGGCAGGTAAGGGTTGCATTTCATATACTGCAATTCTATGCCCTTCCCCAATATCGACTATGGGTAGGTCTTATTTATTACGATCGGATTATGATAGCCATCGCCCGAATTTATTGTATCACGTGATTTTATCTTAAACTGCAAAATTAGGAATCGATAGCAAACTGCGTTATTACAGCAATATATTATACATAGTATGTTTAATATCACGATTTAGATAAGGAAGAACAGTCACCAAATAATATTTTTGAGCTTGCTTAGAACTTTGTCATTGAAATGCCATTGTCCTTGTCATTATGACAATGCACTAAAGTGCTAGTAGTCGTTTTCTTTGGGGTATGATGTAGTGAATAACCTTTTCCCATAGTTTTTTGTCGGATAAGTTCGTAATTATCTTGCTTTCTCAATTAGCTTCAGTACCCATCAATAAGCCAACTGAGAAAGCAGAACTACATAATGTACTGTAGATAAGTTAACAATAGACTTGCATAATATAAATTGGTGCTCGTAATCATTTTGTTACGTTCGCGTTCGCTTTGAAAACTGCACTCTGTACTGAAAGCGAACGCGCACGTCACGTCTACGCGCACGCATCCAGTGCCTGGGCATTAAGACTAAAGGGTATTTACCTCAGCGAAAGGCGACACAAAGCTGCACAAGCAAACATGGCCGCTGTCGGCAAAAAGCTTGGCTACTTCGGCGACGCGTCGGATGTTCTCTTCGCGGTCCTGCTCGCTGAAGCCGAGGTTCTTGTTGAGGCCTGTGCGGATGTTGTCACCGTCTAACGCATATGTTGGTATGCCTGCAATCAAATATACATACAATAGCCTTGTGAGACCAAGGGTTGCCATTAGGAGGTACTATTAGACCAATGAACTGCGGCACAGTGACGTTATTATTCAAGTCGTAAGAAGTGCCATACAAATTGTTTTATCATGTCACTGTGACACCGTTCTATGATGGGTCAGGGTTCCAATGGGCTGATAGTACATAATCAATGCAATTAGGTAAATTTAAACTAGGTAGGTATATAGTGACGGAGATAATATTCATTTTTCTTTGTTTCAAAATTAAAAACGACATTTTAGAGCATAATTGAACTTTATTTCCATGCTAGTAGATTCAAATTCCCACTCGCAAAATTCTCCCTGTCTTTAGTATGGTGAGACTCACGAGGATAGAGGAAGCCTGTGATTTAGCACCACTAAAACTACACACACACATAGTAGAGTTCGCTGGCAAACGCTGCTTTGTTCACGTTAGGTAACCTATGGGTACTGACAAACAAAGCGCACGTGTACGGTAGGTACTTGTTTTTTTATTCCGCTTGTTAATCGACGATGGTTCTCAGCAAAGATTAGTCGATTTGTTAATTTAGTTATTACTCTTAGCTCCGAAGGGGTTCGTTTGTGTCGGTAGGTACTTTTTATTAAACCACAGTTATAATGATAATGTTTTATCTTCTCTATGTGTCGACCCGATTTCGATTGATTATGATTGATGATTACCTAACCAACGTACCCTATTTGTAATTGCCTAATTAGTACAAACTACACGAGTTGTGTCGACCTTGATAGTTGCAATATCTAAATATACAATTGACACAGTTTTTTCTAATTATTATTAAACGTAACTTACTTTACTTATCTACCTAAACAATAGATGTTTATTAAATTCTGTAATTTATTTGTTCCTTTATGTTTTACAAGCCTACCCTAGAGCTTAGGTTTTGTGAGAGATTGTCCCTCTAATATTCATGTTAAAGGTTAATTTTTTAATCTCATCCAACGACTATCGATAATTTTTAGCTGATATTTCCAAATTTGTTATTTTAATATAACCAGTAATTAAAATTCTCAAGCAATAATATCAAACAAAATGAAATGCTCAGTTCCCTCACCCACTCGTAAACGAAACCAACCTGAGGCCCTACTTTGAAAATCGAAGTTCGAAGTTACGTCAGCTCCATCCCTGTCACTCGTCGTTCGAGACTATATCGAGAAAAAGGGATGGAGCTAACGTAACTTCGAAATTCAATTTTCAAAGAAGGGCCTCTGTACGTCTAAAAGTACCTTTAGAAACCAGGTAAGCTTCCAACGCGAAGGCAATGGTGGTCTTCCCAGCACCACTCAGCCCTGTCAGCCAAACGGTGCTGCCTCTGAACGCGCGGCTGCCCAGGGCTCGACTCCTCTTGTCCCTCGACACGGTGTGCTTCTGCTCCACGACATTTGTAGCTACTTGAGCGCACTAGAACAATAAGAGAGACTAGTGAGGAACATGCTGCGGACAGTACAATGTACACATGAGGTAGAGAAGGTAAGGGCATGCAGGTTACCAGTTATAGGTAAGTGGCTTAGGGCTCCCATAGACGATCAAACTGACAGGCCGAGAGGGACGCGGCTATTTGATAGAATAGGAAAGTTAAATACGTCTCTCATTCTAACAAATAGCGTCCCTCTCGGCCTGTCAGTCCGACTGATCGTCTGTGGCGGCCCTTAGACGGGACATTAAATAGTAATACAACGAGTAAAAGAGAAGCATTTATACGGAAAGACATATAAAAAGAAGACGGCATCTTTATTTTTTATCTCACTCCGCGTATATGTTTTTTCAACGCTGATTTTGTTTGGATTTTGTGCCATGTCTGTATCATCTCATCTCAAAGGGTATACGCGAGCACCTTGTCTAGGTTACTCTGTCTACGGTGCTGTGGGGCTTTGAGGTCAATGGACTCCTTACATGCCACCAATAGGAGAGCTGCGCTTCGCGAGGCGAGAAAAATGAAGTGATCCTATTGGTGGATTTTCTCCTCGCACACCGCTCCGCTACCTCGCTAGCTCTGGTGGATACTCGCCTTAAAGTTGTCCCTAAGCCGGGAGAAATTAAAGTTCCAGTATTTGTTACAATTTTTTTCAATGATATGCAATGCGACCTAATGTGCAATATTTTAAATCAGAGCGCAACAGTGCAAACACTGGTGCTTGATAGCATGGTTAGCGGTAAAAATGCTCGTAGCAATTCGGACGGACCCTTCGAGCCATAAGTATGATAATAAAAACAAAAGTTAGTTTGTAGAAAAAATAAGACAGAAGGTCAATGTCGTGTCTAGCGTGAAAAAGTCCGGAAAAAATCCCGTTTTATTCCAAACAACTCGTATTTTTCGATTTTTTTTAGAAAAAATCCATTGAAATTTTCTGCTGTTATTTTAATCTATATTAATTCGGTCTTATTTGCACCTACAAAAGGGCGACATCGACGATGCATCGACGACATGAAGGCAGAAGCAATTGAAATAGGTGGCGAGAGTGACAGTGATTGACTATGAATAAATTGTCATTATTCATTTGTTATTTTCCTAAAAAACCCGAAAAAAACGGAAAAAAACGAAATACTTATTCATAAATTTGCGCCCGTTGAGGTTAGGATTTGGTCTTGAATTAATTCTTAATTTACATAAAAAATATGCAGAAAAAGTCAACATTTAATATACTACGTCAGACATGGTAGCCTAGTGATCAGGTAAGACAGATTTATTATTTGTAGACAACGATTAGCTGGTTGGCTATACGGAAAAGTCCTTCCTATTAAAAAACCAGTTAACTATGAGGAAAAATTATTCTTCCTGGACTTGCCAGTTTTAAGTTGGTTGACTGGAAGGATTTTTTCCTCTTGGTTGGCTAACTTGGGTATCTATGAAGAACATATTTGAACGAAGTCATTAATTGGAATTTTGTTTAATTATGGAATTTAGTCATGCTGTTTTTCTTTAATTTCTAGATTATTGTAGCTCTTTATGACAATGAGAGCTCTGTAACGTGAACAAAAATAATAAAGAAATTGTTACCAAAAAACATAATTGTTATGTGAATCATAATTGTTCTCTTGAGGTAATCGTTGAACCATCAAGAGTGTTAAAACAACGAAAGAAAGAATAAGAAAAGATCTTCACAGATTTTTAAATGCTGTGATATTATAAATCATAATTGACTGTACCTACGTCAATATATGTACATTTGTTAAACCTTTATTTTATCGAATGTTGAAAGGAACAGTAACAATACTCTTTTATCAATCCTACTCTAACTTATTTTTAACTTAGCAGATTAAAATGTTTATTCATAATATAATACAAAATAAATGAGTATAATTTGGCACGTGTAAATTATATAACAGCTACATTAGCAATTCCATTATGACCCAATTAGCACAACCATTCTAGGTTCCAACTGATTAATTCCTGCCGAATCTACTTACGAGTACCTACTCTTCGTATTATGCGTATAATTGTGCTAACATAGATAAATAACTATCATAGGAAAAATAAACAGGTTTTTCAAGACCGCAAATACAATGTACCAAATAACATATCCAGTGTCTAGCTAGAGGTAGGTACTTAACATTCGCAAGCTTCTGGTAAATTACTGTCGGATAGCGTAGTCGGATATTTCTCGCAGACATTTTCTTGCAGATGTTAATGAGACTTACTTATCCATATAGCAGCAGAGAGCAGTAGAGAGAAAGCTGGTAGGAGTGACACTTAGGGACCGCAAAACGAACGAATGGCTTCAAGAGAAAAGCAGAGTCACAGATGTGACTACACGAGTGGCGCATCTGAAATGGAAGTGGGCTGGCCATGTTGCCCGGAACGAGACATCGTGGTGCAAGCGTCTCTTTGAGTGGCAGCCATGGGGTAAAAGCTCGGGGAAGACCACAAATGCGCTGGAAGGACGACGTGAAGAAGGTGGCCGGCTCGAATTGGATGCAATTGGCTCGACGCCGCGACGAGTGGAGTAACTGAGGGAGGCCTATACCGAAATGGCAGAAAGTGGCTAAAGAAGAAGAAGAATTCATATAGACGCGACCCGACTTTACGTTTCACTCTACTCTACTTATTTGGAAAGGATTAATTCGATTCCGTAAAAGGAGGGATCAAAGCAAAAACAATTCCCTTTTACATTATTTTGCATTGAATTGTTTAATTTTTTTCATTTCAATAGAAATTTTAAAATTAATTCTCATGTTTCAAAACATTTTATTCTATTTTATAATTTCATTTTATTTTATTCTACTAAATAAACTGCCACTCGACGTAAACATATAATATTGATTCCCTTGTAATACAAAGCCGTTTCACTATTGTTCAAATGCACGTCAAATTGTGTAAGTATAACATTTTCAATCGACGAATTCGCGCCCATTCCTTTATTTTACATGTCCTGACGCAACCTTCCAACGTTAAAAATTCAAGTGACGGCGATCGTGGATTGACTATAGTAGCAGCTATTTGGATTGAAAACACTATAGGTTTATGATGACCACAACACAAAAAACAAAACAAAAAACATACCGCCATAGTAGTTGAGGATCCTCGCGTGCACATACAAGTGGTAACTAGAAACGACTGCACGATATCTACTAACGTATCTATATTATTGTGATTACGCTATCAAGCTTAAGATGATTGCCGAATTAGGCGCATATTCAGAACTATTAAACAGCGAATGGTTGCATACTTAGTACCAATTCCGCTCAGGTTCACTTTGTCCATATTCCCATTTCGTCCACATTCTAATCTCGGCCACATTCCCAACTCGTCCACATATCAATCCCAAATTGTCCTTTTCTTATCTCAGCCATATTTCCAACTCGTCCACATTCCCAACTCGTCTGCATTCTTAATTAGTCCACATTCCCAACTCGTCCTCATTCCTAACTCGTCTGCAACCTAACTTTGATTGTAGGGCTGTTCGATATCAATTCGATCACTCGGTTGTTCACTAGTTGTTGGAAATGTGAACGAAATGGGATTGTGGACGAGATAAGAATGTGGACGAGAGGGGAATGTGGACAAGATGGGAATGTGGACGAGATGGGAATGTGGACGAGGTGGGAATGTAGACGAGATAGGAATGTGAGCGAGATGAGAATGCGGACGAGATGAGAATATGGACAAACTGAACCTGAGCGACCAATTTCACCATACGATGTTAACCACTTAACAGACGATTAGAGCGTTAACAGCTGTCAAAATCTATGAACTAACAGTCGATTAACATTGATTAAATTTAACATCGTATGGTGACAGTGGTACTTAGGCTATGTGCCTTGCCAAGATATATACCAATTTCCTCGTACCATCATAATGAGCAGATCCTAAAATAGGCTGGTAGAAGAAAGATCTGGGAAGAGACTCTACACAGTAAAATCTTATTGCTCTTGACGTGTTTTCATATTGTCAACATTTCTATTGACAGTATGGCGGCCGAGTTAAAAGCAATACGATAACATGTCAAAGACAATATGGTTTTACCTACTAGAATAGAGGATCTGGTTAAGAAACAAAAGAGATTTGAGATATCAAAACCGTGAGGCAACTTAAGACTAGTGTCTAAGCTATGGATAGTCAGAAATTCAAATGAATGTTTGACAACCAACAATGACTGAGAGCTACTTAAACAAAACCGGCCAAGTGCGAGTCGGACTCACGCACGAAGGGTTCCGTAACATTAGCAAAAAAAACGGCAAAAAAAGTCAGGTTTGTTGTAGGTATGGGAGCCCCCCCTTAAAACTGTCTAGCTTTCACGGTTCATGAGATAAAGCCTGGTGACAGACAGACAGACAGACGGACAGACGGGCAGCGGCGTCTTAGTAATAGGGTCCCGTTTGGGTACGGAACCATAAAAACAGAAAGAAGTTGGTTCTTCCGCGGATCTATGCCCATGTCCCTATGTACATACTTAGATTTCTCTAAGCAATATGTTAACCGACTCTGGGGGTTCCAAGATACAGGCTCAGCCCAGTTTGGAATCCGCCGGATACTGCTTGTGTATTTGTAACCCCTTTAGTACCGCTTGGTAACCAACATTTTCGTAACCAGCATTAAAATTAATTTGGTTCTGTATCTGGTTACGAAATTTTGGTTACCAAACGGTACTAAATGTTTGTAACCGTGTGTTTTTGGTTTAAATATTCTATTGTATCGTTTATTATCGTATTTATTACTGAAGTTATTATTATACCTGGTTAGACGGGCGGTTCTACGCCGTGCATATTGATATGCATTATGATGAAATAGATGCGAAAGTTGCAATATCAATGTATCTTTATGCAAGTATGTAGCGTTACGCCCCTTATTATAAGTGCGTAACTTTATATCTATGTACAAAGAAACTTAAATACTTATGTCTTTCTATTTGTCTGTCTGTGATTTTTTGGACTTCATGGACTGGTTTTTTTTAAATAGTTTTGACGAGAAGGTTTTTAGCCAGGTTTACAAATGGGACATACCCTGGTTCCTGGTAAGGCTAGGGCTTTTTTTGCTTTATTACCTAACTGACGAAACCTGTGTTGTGGGTTGTGTAGGAACCAGGGTTGTTTACATTCAAACGACAGAATTCAAAAATACAATATACTATCAGCCTAATGGAACCCTGACCCACCATGGAACTGTGTCACAGTGACGTTATGATTCAAGTCGTAAGACATCTCAAACAAATTGTTCTATAATGTCACTATGACACCGTTCTGTGGTGGGTCAGGGTTTCATTGGGCTGATAGGATCTCCGAAATTTATGGACCAAAAAATCTGAAAAATTCCTAATATTCCTAAATATAATTACTTATATTTAACGCGAAAAAAAATGAAGTTGCGAAACTTTACAGTTTTGGAAAAAATATCAAAAAACTTTAAAAATCTTTATTAAAATTGAGGCCAGTCAAAATGGACCTCATTGCATAGATAATAAAGTCCATAACAAAATGAGTTACGTTTTCCAAGTTTTCCAACCATTATCTTAAATACGGAACTCTCAGTGTGTGAATCCGGCTCGCTTAAATAAGTAAAGGTAACGCCACTAAAGACTATACGACATGATTAAGAAAAAAAAATAGTTTCTTAGTTTTGTCGTCTCACTGCTAGTAAAAAAAATACGATAAGTACACGTAAATAAACAAAATATTGATTTGAAACCTACCTAACAAAATAATTCAATGGACAGTGACCTAGGAACTCAATACTAATGAAGTGTGACGCCTAACAAATACGCTTGGCCTTAAATCAAGGCTAAAATTGCACTCAACTAATGGAAAAAAACCGACTCAAGGGTTCCGTACACAATTTACAGTTTTCGGATTTTTCCCTTTACGTGTGCTATTAGACATAATGCTTCCTGCCAAATTTCTTGAACCTTGGTCAACAGGAAGTACCTTAGGTTCCCCTTGGCGAGTGTCAAAATATGCCGCATAAACGGCAGTATCTTTTGACTGAGTTGACTTAGAAGTATGATTTTCTCACAGCTTTAAGGAATAGCCAGAGTATTCGATTTGAATTCAACTTGATACCATCCACTCGTTCCTGAGAAAAATTGACAGATGGACAACAAAGTGAGCCTATTTTCCTTTTTTCCTCTTTAGGTACGTAACCCTAAAAACCGTTAAAATCATAAAAAAACATTTTATTTACTCAAGTGTTTCCTCCTAATTGCGAAACAATGTTCCGAACAATAATATCGAAGCCGTATCAGATTGCTTAGAAGTGTGTTCACTTTACCATGTAATTTAATCGTTTAAATGGTAGCAATAAAGCAATTAGCTATATATGAGTTAAGGCTACACCAGCGCTCCGCGAACGTACTTATTAACATGCCGCGTATGAAAACAATCCAACCAACTTAAAACGGGTAGATAAAGATCTTTCTTCACAGATAGGGAAGGTTTTTTAATAGTTTTTTTTCCATGTAGCCAACCAGCTGAAAGCAAAGTAAGCAAAGTTTATGGTGACCCTGCCTACGAAGCTAGCAGTCCGGGTTCAAATCCCGGTGGGCAGATATTTGTGTGATGAGCGCAAGTATTTGTTCGTGGGTCTTGGATGTTTTTTATATATTTAAGTATGTATTTTTCTATGCGAGTATGTTTAGCGTTGTCTAGTACATACCCCTAGTACCTACAAGTCTAGAGCTTAGTTTGGGATTATCATTTTTTGTGTCATTGTCCCCTGATATTTATTAATTATTTGATAACTAGTATATGAATTCAATTTTTGTGATGTGCGGTAAAATAAGATAACCAGCATTAAATTAAATTTAATTCTGTATCTGGTTACGAAATTTTGGTTACCAAACTGTACTAAAGGAATTATTCCAAAAAATAGCAATTCCAACTCATCTCGAGTTGCTGGTGTTTATGAGCGATGGTGATCACTTCTCATCAGGTAATCCGCATGCTAACAGCATAATCAAATTTAACGAAGGGACTGAGGTTAACATCTTAGAAACACGAATGCCAAGTGACCTTCAACTTATTACTTGACCTCATAAGGAGCTCATGTGGAGGTTTTTAGAAGGGCACGCCATGTTTATCAGAGCGACGCGACTGCAGCATGCCATTCTATTTGTTTATTTACCTTTGCCTTCCATCTTAGACGATATTTTTTTGTCTTTAACACAACATTACTGTCCGTTAATACACATTAGTCCACAATAAAAGAACCGGTTAAGTGCGAGTCGGACTTTTCACCGAGGGGTTCTGTATTTAATATAAAAAAGGTTGGAAAAAAAATCATTTTGCTGTGGACTTTATTTCCGATGCAATAAGGTCCATTTTGACTAGTCTTAATTTTAATATAGACTTTTAATTTTTTTTTCATAATTTTTACAAAAATAAAATTTTACAACTTTATTTTATTCGCTTAAAATATACATACATACATACATACATCCATTAAATCACGCCTGTTTCCCAGAGGGGTAGGCAGAGACCACTTGTTTACACCTGCTACGATCTTGACAAATCTCTTTCGCTTCTTCCACATTCATACATCGAGTCATGCACGCACGTCGGTTTCGGGTTCTTAAAATTCGGCCCTTTTCCAGTATTTAAAATATACATAATTAACTTTAAATCAGGAATTTTTCAATTTTTTAGGTCCATAAACAATGGAGAATAGGCCCGAGGTGGGAACGGTTATTTTTTGTACATTCTTGGCTATAAATCAAATAGTACATCACGGAAAATTATAAATAAATTAGTTTTGAAATTTGAAAACTGAGCCCTTTCATATGATCCCTCCTCACTATAATCAAATCACCATTTCGAAAATTAATTTTATATTGTTTAATTACTAAAAACAGATGCGGGCAAGCAAGTTATACAACTTTACTATGCCAAAATTCAAGTTAATAGCTTCAATAGTTACAAAGAAAAACAGCTTGGACATACAGACAGATAGACAGAGACAGAAGTCTCACCATAAAAGGGTTTCTTTTGTACCATTTTGGTGCGGAACCCTAAAAATAATGAATGTACGAAGAACATAAAAAAAGAGTCCCTAATGTCCAAAAACCCAAAAAGTTAATGGAGGACTCATTATTGAGGATTAATGGACATTGGACAGATGGTTATAGAATAGCTCAGTAGGTACTTACTTACTTAACACGAGATATGCTAATAATATTTGCTTAAAATGTCTTATTAATATTAAAAAGCCTTTTTTTTGTCAGCAAGACGGAAAACTGGCACTGGAAGTGTATTCTACTAGGTAAAACCATATTGCCTTCGATATTATCATATTGTTTTGAACTCAGCCGCGATTACTGTCAAGTAGGTAAATATTTAGTAAATAAGAGCAAATGACAATAAAATAACATGTCAAAGGCAACGTGATTTTACCGAGAAGAGATAAGTATTTGCATTAATTATTTGGTTTAATTGAAATTAATATCCAAATGAAACAATGAATAATTGTATTAATACAATACGTCTTCCAAACAAGGAAAAAATTACATCATATCGAAAATATCAAACGCGATATCTCCACGAGTACGAGTTTACGTAGGTACCTACTTTACGTAATATCACAAGGCACGGTGACATTCAATACTATTGAATCAATTCAAAGTTATTTTCGTTGTATACATTTTTAATACGCAGGCATGTGTATTTTGGACATGAGACATGATTTAAAATTACAAAATAAACATAGTTACGCAAATAAAGCAAAATATAAGTTATTACCTAAGCAAAAAACAAACCATATAATAACATTTACAATATTTAGCATCATGTAACTTAAATTGTTATTCAAATAAACCTTTCACATTTGCGCACCTTATTGTCGGTACAATTATATTGTACCTACTCACTGTTATGTTAATTATCAAATGTAATGAGGTAATGACCATATTCTTGGGAATATATAATTATTTTTATTAATTTTCAAAAAATCTTGAACTATTCTATGACTATTTGACCTGCTTTAGTAAGAATCACTTTGCAAAATTTATTGTTTTGACTATATAAATGATAAAGCTAAAATCATTGTTTTGTTTGAGATACCTATGTTTAGTTTTATGTTCCTAAAAAAACATTTTTGAGACTTACCTACTTAGTGTACTTTTTTTCAAAGTTATCATCACGGTTCGACAGAGAGCCTTTTTTAACAGAATAATACAGTCACGAGATTAAAAATCAATCTGAGATTCTACAACAATAAGGTTTAGTTTCCTAAAAGTTACAAATAACTTGACATCTCTAATGACATTGACAACTTCAAGCATATTATGTTTCTTGAAATGGGTCCCAAATTAACGCTCGTGACCGTACCTCAGGAAATGGCCCTCTATTCTACAGGGCAAAACCATATAGCCTTTGACACGTTACCGTATTGTTAACGTTTTGATAGCTCTTATTTACTTGACAGTAAAGTCGGCCGAGTTAAAAACAATAGCATAACATGTAAAAGGCAATATGGTCTTACCCAGTACTGACAAACAAAAGAAGACTGTGTAAAGTTAAATTTCCAATCTACTTGTATTTTGAATTATTTTAAGGAAAAAACCCAAACAAAAACATACGTATAACTTTGTATACAGACGTAACACGTGTAAGTGTGTAACTCATCGCTTGGGAAATGCGGTGAAAGTAAAAGTTTTACGTAAAACCGGCCAACTGCATAACGTGTGAGATAATAGTGCTATTATGAACTTAATAGCGGTTATTAAACAGTTGCACAGAATACAGACATAAATGGAAAACGTAATTAAATATTGTACCTGTGCATAAATAAAGTAAATAAATATCAAGGGACAATCTTACACAAATTGACCTAATCCCAAACTAAGCCCTAAGCTTGTATTATGGGTACTAGACAACGATATAAATACTTATATACAGAAATACATACTTAAATACATAGAAAACATCCAAGACTCAGAAACAAATAGTAGCGCTCATCACACAAATATCTGCACTTACTGGGATTTGAACCCGAGACCAGTAGCTTCGTAGGCAGGGTCACTACCACCTAAGCTAACGTGTCGTCAACACACACACATGAGCACGACATGAGCTATAGTTAGGTGCATGTATGATTCCTGGGCCCGTATTATGGTCGCCTTTATCGCGGTGGATAAAGCCATAGTATAAATAACTATGATGAAGCTTCCGTCACTCTCGCACTTACATACTGGTCAGAAAGTGACAGATGTTTTATCTACGCTTATCTACGTCGATAAACACGACCATAATCGGCCCGTTGGGGGCCTAGTATGGTTGCGTTTATCGCGTGACAAAATGTGGATAAAGCATCCGTCAATCTCGTACTTACATACGGGTCAGAAGATGGCGGATGTTTTATCCACATTTTGTCACGCGATAAACGCAGCCATATTAGGCCCCCTGTGACAGCAGTAGTTAAAATTAAAACACCACAGGCCTCTATTCTACAGGGTAGAACGGTATTGCCTTTGCGTTTACAAAACAATAAAGTCGTGATTTTTTACGGACTTTTTTTCGTTTAAAGGTGTATGTGATGTAGATATAAATTATCACTATCAATGACACTTTTGGTCTGTGTCATAAAACACGACTTTATTGTTTTGTCATATCGGTTCAGTTCGATTGCCAGATAAGGCAGACAAATTTTCAAAAATATATAAATGCAGTATTTGGTATTTTCAAAAATGAAAGTAAGTCTCTTTTGCGTAGAATTTGCTATTTCTAATATTTAATGTAGCTGTCGTCTCTTAAAAACGACATCTTGTCAATCGGTCGATTGAGCGAGCGTAAGGTCTAAAGCATGCTTTTGTAGACTTCAAGTTAAACCGTACTGTTTATTGAATTATTAGACACACCAACAAGTGTGGTTACACTGGTTACCCATACGGAAATAGACCTAACGAGATGCATCCGCATATCTTTCCATGCTAAATTCGCAGCCCATTGTACCAATTCAATAAACATAACAATTCCGTTGCATTATGGTTACTATAGCATCTATATATAGTAGTGTTACAAAGGATGGAAAGTACGCAATAGATGGCCGAGTAATATCGAATGCAGTTTTACTTACCTATTATCCGACTAACGGATGCGGAATATTCCTTCAGCTACGAACTATCTATCTAGAATGACCATCACAAATAGATTGAGTTCCACTCACAGGTGATACCTGCAGTCAATGTCCTCGATTTTCCTAAATTTGGCCTCTAATGTCATCATACGAGGACAAGGAGGGGTTCTATTCTAAATCAGATAGCGAATACCAAAATGATGGTAAATAGTGTTTCGTTCTTTTTCGCAGTCGCAGGGGGTTTTTTAAACTTTTTTTTACACCAATACTTTATTCTCATGATTGTGAAAAATGTGATAACTCGATGCTTTTAGAAATAGTGCAACAAATGCGATATCCACTTATTCAGACCTCTAACCTACTATGTGCTGCTATTGTAATCTTGAAATACGGCCAAAACTTCAAGTAAGTAAATAAACAACATAAACACAGTTAGGTTCCACTTAGCCCGATTTTACCTACACCATTTTATATGATGTTTCTTGCATAAACTGGATTACTTAAGTCAAATGAAAGGTTTACGACTTCTGCAATTATGGCGTATCTTAGTACAATGTTTCCTGTTATAAATTGATCCACTAGTTGTATGATAAAAGGTGAAACAATAGAGTAAATAACATCACAATATTGTTCTTGTCGGATATCGTAAAGATACAACTAAATTAAATATTTATTCAACTTACAGACACTCGTAACTCAGCCACGTTTTTCTCTATTATACTATAACTAGAGGACGCCCGCGACTTCGTACGCCTAAAATTAGTTTCCCGCTACTCCCCCCATTTCTTCCCGTTGGGGGTCGATTTTCGGAAAATCCTTTCTTATAGTGCTTACATTATGAAAGGAACCCCTGTACCAAATTTCAAGTTTCTAGGTACAGTAGTTTCGGTTGTGCGTTGATATATAAGTCAGTCAGGTTTGCCTTTTATATATATATAGATATAGAAGATAGAACGTGTGCTCGACCGTAGCAGAATACTTAAGAGTGCTATTATTAAGCCCTTATTAGAGAGATTGCGTCTGAAGTAGGGAGTCAACAGTGCTCATCTCTCTATTGGGGAACTTGCCGAAATACTCGAGAACGGGAAATCTCTAATTAGAATTGAACTCTGTGTGGTGTGGTGTGCAATAAAGAGTATTGTACTGTACAGCACCGGTAGCACAAGTTGTCTTTTCTCGCTTGTCGCTCAGTGCGTCTCTATCGTTACAGTTTAGATAAAAAGGGAGATCCGAGCGACAAACAAGTCGCGGACAACATGTGCTAGCCGTGCAGGGCCGAGATTCTAGGTGGCATAAATCATATCGTCTTTGATCTGTTATCGTATTGTCAACGTTTTGATAGCTCTTATTTACTTGACAATAATGGCGGCAGAGTTAAAAACAATGCCAACAATGCAATGAAATGGTTTTATCATTCGATCATCATTACGGAAAGCCACCTTCGAAGTAAAATTTAGAGATAAGCCGGTGAGAAATGCTTAAAAACGATCTCTTTTCTGAATATAACAGACAAATTGAACGAAATCTTTGATAGTCAAATCAAATGCAACAATTGATTGACTGCAGATCATATTTAAATACGTACAGACGAACCTTGGCTCCCTTTTCCAATGCCGCCATTCCAAGATGGAATCACGTAACTAACATTTCGTACATATTGAAAATGAGAACGATGTGTTTTACGGTGTAATCTATATTGATATCGGCCATTGACTCCTCAGATTTCTTAACATCATTAACAATAGTTGTTTACCGAATAAAGTTACAACGTTCCACTAAACCGCTAGATACGGAGGTAAACCTAAACAGCTATTAAGTATATTCAGCGGATATTTAGGCAAATTTAGGAACCCTTAGGTATAGTTTCGCCATGTCCGTCGACCCGTCTGTCCGCGGCCTAGCTCACAAACTCTTAGTACTACAAAGCTGTAATTTGGCATTGTTATACATTTCAATTATGCCGACAAAGTTGTAAAATAAAAGATATTGTTTTTTTCCCCTTTCATACATATGTATAAAGCAAAGGTAAGAGGCACCAATAATGGATGGAACATCTTTTGTGAAATAAGAATCAAGTGTCCATTATTGGTCCTTGTCCATTACTGGTTCCATCACCCTACATGTTATTATAATTTTTTGGACTTGGGGGCCGTTAAGGACATTTTAAACTAGAAAAGCGTAATGTCTGCTGGAGTTAGGTTAGGTTAGGTTAGGTTAGGCTTTTTGTTGTTAGTGTCCTACTACTGGGCAAAGACCTCCCCTCTTGTGTGCCATTCGACCCTATTAACCTTTAATTGACGACGTGGTTTCAGAGCACTCTCAACGTAACACTTACGCCATGGCGACATAGAGTTCAAAATAATAGTCATGACGTCTGTGAGACGTATACCACGTATGTTAAAGGTTAAGTGCATGCTCCCGCCATTCTCTTCGAAATGCGTCCAAGTCACCCGTCATCTCCTTCCAGGAGGGCTAGCACAAGTTGCCCGCGACTTGTTTGTCGCTCGGGACTCCCTTTCTATCTAGTCTGTAACGATAGAGACGCACTGAACGACAAGCGAGAAGATACAACTTGTACTAGCCGTACTGGTCTGCCTCTGCTCCGGTGGCCATGGTGGTTACAAGTACTTGTATTTATTTTCCCACTGGTGCAGACTTTCACCGAACTGCCGAACTTTATGATATTTTTCTCACAATCTCACAATGGATAAAAATAAAAACACTCGCGGTAAGTTTAAGAAATATGCATAAGTACATCGACTTATGTTACTGTATTTATTTTTAACCTTGACTGTACCTATAAAGAACTGTGAGTACGGTAGGTACTTGTCGTTATAATTAAAATCTTAACATTAACTGCCGCACTCAGAGACGTCAATTAAATTTAATGCTTGTTTAGTGACGAGTTTTCTTATTCTATTGCTGTAGCAAAGAAAGTGACAGCAGCTACTTTAATCAAGCATTAAATTTAATTGATGTCTCGGAGTACAGCATTATATCATCCTCATTAACTTCGTCATTTATTATATTAGTTGAAATAATTCTCAGTACCTACCTAGTTATGATAATGTTATGTATACAGTCGAACTCAGAAGTAGCTGCACCTTGTCGCAATTCAAACAACTCCAACTTTAATTCACAGCAGAGCTACTTTTAAGTTCGACTGTACCTATGTGAACACTTGTTTGTATTCCGCATTTAATCGGTACTTAGCTGAGAAAATACAATAACTTAACTTCTCTATCTGAGAGTTCGTAAACAATGTTTTATTATCGTTTCTTTAAAGCAAACGCCGAAAGAATACTGGGTCAAATCGTTATCATATCACACTAGCACTGTTGTGAAAGTCAAGATGGATCTGTAGATGCACATTATTATTAATTAGGTAAAGAACTATTTAAAGTACCCCAGTAGTTTTAGTCCCAATAGTTTCGGAGATATTTAAGCCTGTTTTCTTAAATAACTTCAGAACTATTTAGCTTAAAATTATAAAAAAATAAGTTTTAAGATTCTCACAGCCAGCCGTTTTCATTTGATATCGATCGATATCGATTTTTTACGTTACCGTTCGTTTTTGGGACACCGACTTACCATATTTGTACCAAATTTCAACTTTACTTTTGGAGCAAATTGGCTGTGACAGACGGACGGACGAGTGATCAATGTGATCATATAAGGGCTCCGCTTTTTCTTTAGGTACGAAACCCTAAAAATTGCAGTTAAACATAAATGTTACAATTTTCGACGACAGCTTTCAATTTTCGTTATTTTTTGACGATCTGCTAAAGACTGCATGCAGATGCTGGATGCGGCAAGCTGAAGACAGGGCGCTATGGCGCTCATTATGGGTGGCCTATGTCCAGCAGTGGACTAATATAGGCTGATGATGATGATGATGACGTAACAATTTTAAAATAGACTATTTTACCAAAAGGGACGTGCAAATCAAACTATCGTGAATTGAAAATTCTGCAGCATCTGCCTTTAACAAAATAATGGAAGCGGAACACATTTGTGTAGCGAGGTTTACAATCAGGATCACATGTATTACACACATGCAATAAACAAACAAAGCATATCGCAGCAAATAATATAGCACATACCTACATAAGTATGCCAGCGGGCCGATTATGATCCTGTTTATCGACGTAGATAAGCGTAGATAAAACATCTGTCACTTTCTGACCAGTATGTAAGTGCGAGAGTGACGGAAGCTTTATCCACCGCGATAAAGGCGACCATAATACGGGCCCAGGGGGCCTAATATGGCTGCGTTTATCGCGTGACAAAGTGTGGATAAAACTTCCGTTATCTTTTGACACATATGTAATGTACATAGGTACGAGAGTGACATATGCTTTATCCACATTTTATCACGCGATAAAAGCAACCATAATTGGCCCGCAAGGAACTCTATTCTACTAGGTAAAACAATATTGCTTTTGACGTGTTATCGTGTCGTCAACGTTTTGATAGCTCTTATTTCCATGACAGTAATGGCGGCCGAGTTAAAAACAATACCAACATGTCAAATCAAAAGCAATATTGTTTACTATCGTAGAATAGAGGCCTATCTGTTTGTATTTAGAAAATGACCGGGGCCTCTTTTCAACACGGTAAAAACGATATCGTTTTTGATCTGTTATCGTGTTGTCACCGTTTTGATAGTTCTTATTTACTTGACAGTAATGGCGTCTGACGTCATAACAATACCATAGCAGGTCAACTACGATATCGTTTTTACCGTTGGGAATAGATGCGCAGAGGGCTTATTGTCTAACGCACTCGCAATAACGATCATTTTCATTTTGAAAATCGAAGGTTTGTCTGCATACAAAATGAAAAAAATGCTCCACTTTGAAGCCGGTTGTGATTGCGAGTTCGTTAGACAATAATCCCCCTGGGCCGGTATTCTAGTCGGTAAAAACCATATCGTCTTTGACCAGCGTCTCTATTCTAGGCGGTAAAATCAAAATCGTATTAGTTTACCTGTTATGGTATTGTTTTGTCAAGTAAATAAGAGCTATCGAAACGTTGACAATACGATAACAGGTCAAAGACAATATGGTTTTTACCGTGTAGAATCTCGGCCCTGTTATCTTATTGTCAACGTTTTAATAGCTCCTATTTATATGACAGTAAGGGCGGCCGAGTTAAATACAATACCATAACAGGTTAAATACAATTTCGCTTTTAGCGCCTAGAATAGAGGCCCACGGCTGAGATTTTTAACGGTAAATCCTTATTATTTTTACGTGTTTCGGTATTATCAATGTTTTGATAGCTCTTATTTACATGACAGTAATAACGGTCGAGTTAAAAACAATACCATAACACGACATAACACTCATTAAACAGTCACTTTAAAAAGTGACAAGGTACAAAAGTGTATATCATTCATTAGATATCATTTGATGTATCAAAATGCATGTTATAGAATAGAATAGAATAGAAATGTTATAGTTTTATTCGTTAGTCAAGTGGTTTTCTGTAGAGATTGCTGTCACGTTTAAGTCTGCCATTTTTAATTAATTATTGAATACACGTGTGGAAATGTAGGTACTCGTTACATCTAAACTCTATGTAAACAAAGATAAATTTTCACCATGAAGCAAGCCAAACCTCAGTCAAATTGAAAGTGCGTATTTTGCAAGATATACATATTCTTGATTCCATCATATTTTTTTGCGTAATACATTAAAGTAACGTAAAACGGCGTTTTTAGGGTTTCGTACCTCAAAAGGAAAAAAACGGAACCCTTATAGGATCACTTTGTTGTCCGGCTGTCCGTCTGTCTGTGTGTCAAGAGCCTTTATCTCGGGAACGCGTGGAGGTATCGAGTTGAAATTTAAATCTACTCAAATCTACAGTCCCATGTACTCAAATCTACAGTCCCTTGAAGCTGTGAAAAAATCAAACTTCTACATTTACGTTAATAAAAGATACGGCCGTTTATGTCGCAAAAAACGTGTATTTCGACACTCTCGAGGGAATCAAAATGTATAGGGTATTTCCCATTGACCTAGAACTATGAAATTTGGCAAGTAACACCGTCTTTTACTACAAGTATAGGAAAAAATCTGAAATCTGTACATTTTTAGTTGTTTCGCAAATAAAACAGGGTCTTTATGCAAGGAACGGCGGCGGTGCAAATATTGAATTGAGTTGACCGTGTCATGTGCGGAACCCTCGGTGGGCGAGTCCGACTCGCCTTGTCCGGTTTTTTAGGAATCACGAGCTTATTGTATGTTGTCTGTATGTCTGTCTGAATACCTGCTATAAAACCACGCAACGGATTTTGATTCAGTTTTCATCATCAGTTACATCATTTTGCAAGTTAATTTTAATACAGTTCCCGTTCATGGAATGATTGAAATTTGGACCACACATGCCATGTAAACTTGAGTGATAACAGGGTATTGACTCTCTCAAACGCAAAGGTGAGCGAATGCAGGAGTGAAGTCCAAGCGGCGAGTTTAAGTAGTCCCGTCAGAGCGAGCAAAACACATATTAACGCGTGCATTCTCAATTAGGCAGCCTTATACGTTCGAGAAGCCATGCTGCCAAATTGAATACACGCGCTGAAATGTGTTTTGTTCGCTTTGACGGGACTACTTAAACTCGCCGCTTGGACTTCACTCCTGCGTTCGCTCACCTTTGCTTATGAGAGAATCACTACCCAGTGCAATATTATGGTGTCAAAGAGCTGATTTGATGATGGAGTTGGAAGGTGGCGCAGGATTTCCGCTATAAGTACCTACTTAACGTAGAACCACCGTGTTGTGACTCATTAGTTTGATCTTGATAAGCAGACAATGACAAAATGAAATTTTTGACAGTAACTTATCTTTACATAGTATAAAACAAAGCTTCCCGCCGTCTGTCCCTCTGTATATACCTATACGCTTACATTTTTCAAATTACGCAACGGATTTGTATGTTGTTTTCACCATTAGATAGTGATTCAAGAGGAAGGTTTTTATGTACAATAAATTCTGGATTATGGAAGGGTATTAAGTACAGATAAATCACATAAACTAGTTATAAATAGAAGCCTTTTTAACTAGGGTCGTTTTTAGCTACGTTTGATGAAAATTATCTTCCCGCTACTCCCCCCATTTCTTCCAGTTGGGGGTCGATTTTCAAAAAATCCTTTCTTAGTGCTCACTTACATCATGAAAGGAACCCCTATACCAAATTTCAAGTTTCTAGGTACAGTAGCTTCGGCTGTGCGTTGATATATAAGTCAGTCAGGTTTGCCTTTTTATATATATAGATAAATTCTGGATTATGGAAGGGTATTAAGTACAGATAAATCACATAAACTAGTTATAAATAGAAGCCTTTTTAACTAGGGTCGTTTTTAGCTACGTTTGATGAAAATTGGCTGACCAGTTTAAGAGCTCTGAAAGTAGAGTCGCATTTATATTATAACTAGAGGACGTTCGCGACTTCATACGCGTAGAATTATTTTCCCGCTACTCCCCCCATTTCTTCCAGTTGGGGGTCGATTTTCGGAAAATCCTTTATTAGTGCTCACTTACATCATGAAAGGAACCCCTATATCAAATTTTAAGTTCTTAGGTACAGTAGCTTCGGCTGTGCGTTGATATATAAGTCAGTCAGGTTTGCCTTTTTATATATATAGATAAATTCTGGATTATGGAAGGGTGTTAAGTACAGATAAATCACATAAACTAGTTTTAAATAGAAGCCTTTTTAACTAGGGTCGTTTTTAGCTACGTTTGATGAAAATTGTTTGGCCAGTTTAAGAGCTCTGAAAGTAGAGTCGCAGTCTTGTCGTCTCGTAGTTTTACGCATGATTATAATCAATCTTATTATAAGTACCTATATTAAATTAACACAAAATAAATAGTACATTAAGTACCTGCCAACACTTGAGTAAATCGTAGGTACTGTGTGAATTGAGGAATTTGATTGTAAACAGAGTATGAACATAGCATAAGTCTATTTATACTATGGTATGAATTACGTTTACTCAAACCAACCGATATTTTAAAACGGCGTATTTTTTTTTTTATTGTATTTGAGTTAAATACAAATGGCGGAAGCGGAATTCATATCAGCTCTAATTAGTGTTAGAGTTAATACCATAATGGTTGACATTGATTTACAATGCGGTAACGTTTCTTCCCCTTTAAACGTAGTCCGACCTTAACGATTTTTGAAACAACAAAAGAACAAACGGAAAAGCATTTTTTCATAAACTAAAACATATCAAAAATAGAAAAATAAAATAACATTTACTTAAATTTTCCATACAAGATAAGTGTTTTTTTTGCCATTTCTTGCTCGATATTAATAACGGCAACAGGTAAGTAGACGCTTGAAAATATTCACGGAATATTTAATTGAAAGCAAGTATATTCACTTTTGTAATAAATAATTCAATTAAAATAAAATAAATATTTAAGGGGCTCCCATACAACAAAAATGTTTTTTGCTAATGTTATATAGATAATTGTACGGAACCCTTCGTGCGCGAGTCCGACTCGGACTTGGCCGATTTTTTGGGACACATATTGTATAAATTACATAATCTTTGTAACAAAGTTAAAAAAAAACAACCTGTTTTTTGCTCACCAGTGTGTTTACAAACAGGATAGAAAGTTGAAGAGTCATAAAGGAAACGAGGAGAAAGTAATACCTATAGTACGAAATTAAGACACAATTACGTATACCATGCAACATTATTAAACAACCGCATGTAGTTACATTAACTGCTTTATTTTAGCATAGAACAGACAATAGAACACACAGATACACGATAGAAGTACTAGGGTACTCACTCAATTAATAAAAATACAAAATAAAAACATACCAGTCTAGGAGGTCCCCATTCAGAAATTTTAAACTTCTCAAAGGTATCAGCAACCTTTCTATTCCTTGCGTCGCCGTTCATTTTACTATAATTATAATTAGCTAATTTGCGATTGCACTTTCCCGCCAAGAGCGTTCGAAATTCGAACCGGTCGCGGAGTCGCGGTGAACGGCAGCGCGCGCGCCTGTGGATTAACGACTGTCGTGCGCACACGGCGAGCGTGCATTATATTTTGTTAACGGCCAGTTCACTCGAACTATTAAAAATAATATAAAAATACTGGCTGAATGTAAAATGAAAAATAAGTGTCAAACGGAGTTTAAATCTTACATTCTACTTTTTAAAAACTAGGTACTTACTGAAGTGTCCCTTTACATTATTCCATGTAATTATGAATTCCATATTCAGTATTCACCATGATTATTTAAGAAAAATTGGTTTCGGGTCGTTACAAAGTTATACTCTTATTCTACTTGGATAGTGAATCTACTTACTACCTAGGTACGCTATAAATAAATAAAAATATTCAATGGTCATGCGATGTAACACCACACGCACGCACCAAAACTGGCATAGGCGATATTGGCGAAAAATCCACCAGTAACCCTACCATGAGTTACAATTACCGTTCTCGCTAGCGAGTCGAATGCTCTGTCCCTCGCACTCTATAAGAATAGTGAAAGATCTGCGAGCGACAGAGCATTCGACTCGCTAGTGAGTACGTTAATTGTAACTCATGGTAAGGGTACAAGTTAAAGTGGGATTGAGCCGGTCGCGTCTGCCGAATGCTCCTGAGGCCATACTTTGAAAATCGAAGTTACGTTAGCTTCATCTCTTTTTCTTGATTTAGTCTCTAATGACGAGTGACAAAGATGGTGCTAACGTAACTTCGAACTTCGATTTAGCGCTCAGGTTCACTTTGTCCATATTCCCGTCTCGTCCACATTCTCATCTTAGCCACATTCCCATCTCGTCCACATTCCCATCGCGTCCACATTCCCATCTCGTCCATATACCCATTTCGTCCACATTCCCATTTTGTTCACATTCCCATCTCGTCCACATTCCCATTTCGTCCACATTCCCATTTGGTTCACATTCCCAAAATCTAGTGAATAACCAAGTGATAGAATTGATATAGAACAACCCTATAATCCTAAGTTAAGTTGCAGACGAATTGGGAATGAGGACGAGTTGGGAATGTGGACTAATCGGGAATGCGGACGAGTTGGGAATGAGGACGAGTTGGGAATGTAACCGAGATGAGAATGTGGACGAAATGGGAATATGGAGATGAACCTGAGCGTTTCAAAGTAGGGCGCCAGGCAGGTGGACATACGAGCAACTTAGTTGCCTAGCGATAGTACATCTCTCTTTTTCTCACTTCGAACGCGCAAAAGAGACAGATGTACTGTCGCTAGGTAAATAAGTTGCTCGTGCGCGCATAGCCTTAGACTCCTTAGAGCATTTCGGAGCAACTGGTCGGATATTGCTAAGGAGGGACAGGGTTGGGAATCCAAATAGAGAGCAAATGCTAGACGCAGTAGGATACTACTACATTTATTTATTTTACTATACTATACTATTTGCAGAGATCGGAATAGGCAGAGCTAATTTGCCTAAACTTGACGCATATTCATTCATGCGTGAGTGAGATGGGAATACATTATTGAATGAACATGCATCAAGTTTAGGCAAATTAGCTCTACCTATTCCGATCTCTGACTATTTGTGAACGATTTAGGCTCTACTACAAAACTACCGTAGCGAAGTAAAGAAAAAATATCCATCATTTCTGCACTTTGCTATAAATACATCAACAAACATAATAGTGCAAATATCAGAGGAATTAATTGAATAATACATTACGAGTATAATAACAATAACGTACAGTCGTGCATACAGCAATTTCAAGGTTAACTTTTTATTTGTCTGTCACGCATTAAAATGTCATGTGCACCTATTCATTGCACTTTTATTGTAAAAGTCGGTAAATCAACACGAGCAAATAAAGCATGGTTGTCTGTTTATGTTTCCTGCATGGTAAATGGAGGTATAAGTACTTAGGCATGTGTCCTACTGTCAGCAAGAACGAAGACAAGCTTTTATTAACCCCCGACGTAAAGAGGGTTGTGTTATAACATAACTTTGAACACTTCGTGCGTGCGTGTGTGCGTGTGCGTGTGCGTGTGCGTGTGCGTGTGTGTGTGTGTGTGTGTGTGTGTGTGTGTGTGTGTGTGTGTGTGTCTGTGCGTGTGTGTCTGTTTTTTTGTGGCACCGTAGCTCTTAAAGAAGTGAACCAATTTGGATGTGTTTTGTTTAATTTGAAAGCAGGTTTTCTAGCGGTGGTTCTTAGCTAGTTTTCATGAAAATCGGTTGGGCCGTTTAAGAGATATCAGCTGTGAAAGAAGAGGTTACCATTATATCGGGGTTTTTTCTATTTAAAAGTTGTCGTAATAGTGACTTTGTAATCTCTACTAATATTATAAAAGCGAAAGTGAGTTTGATTGTTGGTCTTTCTGTGGGCCTATAACGTTACCGATGATAATTAATTTTATAATGTACGGCTGACCTTCTTGTGGAACTAGAGTTACCTATCCTACCGTATGTACGATTCATCTAGATCATTCGAATCAGGGTTCGAAAAAATCCGATATTTATTATAAATATATCGGATAAATATCAATGCATAAGTAATATATTTATTATAAATATATGAAAATATATGATAATTGAAATGAAACGAATTTAAATTCGAGATTTGCTTTTTAGTTTTTTACTTTACTTTTATGTTATCTTACACTTGATCGTGCATATAACAAGGTCGTAAAAATAACTTTAAAATTAAAAGGTATGCGAGTCCGAAACGCACTTGGCTGGTTCTTATTCATTAACCTAATTCACTTTGTGGGAGAAAACAAATGAATAGTTAGCTAATTAATCGCTGTAGCTAGCTGGCAGTGTACCAACTACTTTACTCTGTGGGTAATACATCTATTGTAGGTATTGTACTGGAAGTGAGCAGGGTTGTACTACGGCAAGTTATGTATTTAACCTATATAACCTGTGGCTGGTTGACCTTAAAAATACATGCATTAAATCAACCGTACCAAGGGATCTTTATTGGTTTTATTTCTTCTTATTTAAGAGCAAGGCCCTTGTCTGTGGCTTTTATTTGTCTTGTTATATTTAAATAGGAAACAAGTTAAAACCGGAGAAGGAATAAACTTTGAAGTAATGTAATTTCTCAAAAGAGAATGTATCTAATATTTATATCAACACAGGGCCTCTATTCTACTAGATAAAGCCATATTGCCTTTGACATGTTCTTCTCAGTAAAACCATGTTACTTTTGACATGTTATCATATTGTCAATGTAATGATAGCTCTTATTTACTAGACAATTACGGAGGCCGATCTATCTATTCTGAAAAGATTGTCATGACGAAACCGTTGTTTAACGGTAAGATGGATGGATGCCACACGAGCGTTGCCTGTGCGTTGCTTCGTCGCCGCTGCGTTGTTCTACAAACAAATTAAAACGGCATGCCACACGATACGTTGAAACACTTGCGTCGCTCTATGTTGAAATCATAGCGTTGCGACGCAACGCACCGGCAACGCTTGTGTGGAATTGCTCTAAGACTGCCTGTCCGTGTATTGTTTCAAGTAGTTACACTAATTTTTTGTTTGTTTCGTGTGGTAACTATTACAAGTACTAAATTGTTTTCTATAAAATTGTACTACATTACAGTAATATGATGACATATCATAAAACCAAATCCCCCGCCACGTCTGTCTGTATGATAATCACAAGAAATACTCAATAGATGTTTCCACCATCAGTTAGATCATTTTTCACAGCATTTTTATTATAACTTCTGGTTTATGTACGGTTGTTACTGAAAATTCACATAAACCGGAGTGAACTATTTGTTTCCGAATCTTTTGTGAATTATATTTTATTAGTATTTAACTTTTTACATTGTCACCCATAGCCTAGAGTTTGATGTAGGCTAAGTCAATTTGTGTGACACCGTCCCATTTTGTTTTTAAATAAAATTCTGTCAACTTGTTGTTTTACTATTATTATTCTTTATTATAAATACACTACCAACTCTTTAAGCAGATACATGTACATCACTGCACTTGTTGTTTTGTTTTGAATAAGTTTTCTTCATTGAACCAAAATGCCTATAGAGAGCAGTCTTTTCCTATCAATTGATAAAGAACAGTTAAATATTCTACATGTTAAATTTGTAATTAATTAACTTAATTGTCTGATGTCATCACATTAATTAATTACATGTTATTTTCAACACAAGTAATAGTAAAAAAATAATAGTTGTTGATATCTTAAGATATGTTTAGACTTGATCTTAGTTAATGAAATGATTGAACAAATCGTTCATTTAATACAAAACGGACACATTTAAAAATCAGTCAGTGTTGCATTTTAAAATTAGAAGCTGTTCGTATAAGATTTTCAATGCAAGAGCAAGTAATTTTGGAATGTGTCTGTATTGTATTTAATGAGCGAAATATCATGAAATTGCATCTATGAAAGTTATTATAAGCAATTAAAGGTGTGGTACATTATTAGGTTTATGACTTGTAATGTAAATACAGCAGCCACAACCACACTAGAGGCACAAAGGGATGCTAGAGCCAAACAGGCACTTTGACCTATTTATATATGACCACTAGCGCAAACCATAGCCTAACTATGACTTTGAAAATTAGGTCAGATAAGCGGTGTACTTTCAAAATACCTGTATCATATCTACTCTACATTTTTAGTTATCAATTATTACACTATGTTGCCGATAAGATTAGGTGTTCAAACATACTAGAAATAAATCAATTGGTATGAGAAAAAAACACCATTTCAAAACAAAACAAGAAATTGCCATATGATTACTACCGCTATCGCTGTCCTTGATCTCACATACAAGCGCGGAAGAAAATTAACTGTTAGGTGAAAAGTGCCGCAACACGGCCCGAAAACCCATTGGAAAATAAACAATAACTCACCGTTTTCAGCTTTTTCTTCGGTCCGCACAGTTCCTCCATGTCTAGTAGTGGGCAGTTACACTCACTGGTACCTATTAATTAATATGTACCGTTAGCTTTATGTGAAGAAAATTAATTCGCGTATTCCATTAATTCTACGTTAATCCTGGACACGAGAGGGGATACTGAGGAAAGTGCGGGGGAAGCAAAACATTTTGGCAGATGACATTTTAGATGCGTTTAGAAATATGTAACAAATGTCATATTGCCACACAGCGCAGCATCGTGTAGTTAGTCTTAACATAATTCCCATTCACTTACAAGCACATCCACGTCCATTCTTAGTCTATGGTCTTTCACTTTTTTCAAAGAAGTTTTTAATCTGTTGTATGTTTGAAGGAAAAAAAGAAAAAAATATATAAGTATTTACTGTAGACTCGACGAGACGTCGTAATAAAAAAAAATAACTGCGGTCGGCTCTAATCTAAGTCGGTTCTGTCTGGGTTCTGCGGCTACTGCAGTGCGCAAATAAAGTAAAGTAGTTTTGTTATGATGACTATCATACCTTTTATGAATATCGATTTAGTTTAAGAGAACACTTCAGTATTTTTTGTTTATCTTTTCTGTTAGTGGAAGCCACAAGCACAGCAACCACAGTAACCACTGTAAGCAAAATGCCTGCAGTAACGTCAACAATCGACGAACAAAATGATCCTGATCAGCGAATGTGGCACGCTCTCAAATGGCATATAACACGAGAGCGCCAGAGAAAGAAACAAGGTATCTACACGAGAAAATGTATCTTAAGTTTACTAGCTAGTCTGTTTTCTGAATTTAAATGTAAAGTACCGTTGATTTATGTATTATATTCTAAAAGTATTCAGGAGTGTTCATAGTAAATTTCGTTTACAGAATATGAAGCAGAGGTGGAAGAGGAAAGACTGAGAAAAGAACGTGAAGCTAGAGAGAGACAGGATGTCATGACACTGGGTTAGCCTTTAAACATTAGATTTGTAATCTCACTTTTTATGTAATGGTAATGTCCATGGTTCAGTACACTGGGTTTTAAGAACAAAAATGTTGTAATTTACTTTCATTGGCATCTTGGCGTTATTATCAGAGGTCGGAATTGGTAGTGCTTATTAACCTAAACTTGATGCATCTTCATTCAATAACGTATTTACATCACACTCACGCTAATAAGCACTACCTATTCCGACCTCTGGTTATTATTCAAAGTTGAGCCAACACATAACTCATTCTCGAAATTATATTGCTATGCTACGCACCATTGTGATCATGTCAGCTGCTGGACTTGGGCCTTCGCACCAGTATAGACTTTATCTTGTAAATTCTTAGCAGTAAAAAAAAGCTTTTTCCCATTCCGGTTTGGGTATAAGACAACCGGTTAAATTACTAGCATAGAGGCATTACATCTTAGTCCTAACGAATGGCAACACATTTGTAGTCTAGGCTATTAAGAAACTAATCTTGGCAGAGATAGTGTTTTACAACCAGCCGCCTGGACATCTACGTTATTAACTCTGAATGAATTTGCATTCCAGAGGAGACTAAAGAACAAATTGAACAATTGGAGCAAAAACTAAAACAGCTAGAGAAAGAGAAACAACAGCTGTTCATGAAACTTAAAAAGGTGCTTAATGAAGATGAGAATAGGAAGAGGCAACAACAAAAGGAATCCAAGTTAGTAGTTCTTAATCCTTTTGTATCATGAATTGTATTACAATTTTCACTAAGTGTGTATTTCTTTTGCCGCTGATATAGGCCCTTTATAACATAAAACATGTGTAATTAGTAACAGTAGCTAACACGTGTACCTCTTTGTTTCCAGTGAAAACCAACCGATGAAGATGCAGATGAACAACATCCAGGTCCCAATGTTCCAGATGTCGACCTCCTCAGGGCAGGGAGAGCCCATGCCGACGCAGGGCCGACCTCCCCCCCTCACCTCTCACATGTTAAATAAGGTTTGCCATTTATTTCTGTACGTCACACGGGCACTACAAGATGTTATGATCGGAATGTTAACTCAACTCTATAAGCGAAAAGTTATGGCATTAGATAGGCATTAAACTATCAGTCTGCTGATCGATTTTGGTCTGTCTGTTCATAGTATTAGAACAGGGACATATATAACTTTCTCCTAACAGATAGCTGTGTCCCTCTCGCCTTGTCAGTCCGATTGTTATTCTGGGGTGATCATTATACCTAGTTTATTCAGATCTTTTGGACACCATGTCAGTATTGGTGTAATTACGTTGGTATATTAATCAATTTCTATTAGAACCATTTTTTAAACCTGCTGAACGCCACTGTCGGCCACAACCGATTTGAAGATTAAAGGAGATTTGTTTCATATGAATTAAATTATAACTCGCATAGCATAGCAAACATATTTGCGTGCATGTGAGTGACACATTTTGTATTTGACCTATGTATTGGACCAATGATGGACACTTGACTCTTAAGTTACAGAAGATAAAAAAAATATTTTTATTTTGAGACAGTCCATTATTGGTGCCTTCAGCTAAACGTGTCCAACATTGGTGCCCTCACCCCTCACCCTACAAAAATACATAGATTCAAACACACATACAATATGGCTCCTATGGTCCCAACAGCAGACTATAGTACGCGGGCCGATTCAAACCGGAGCTAAGCGCGCGCGCAGCCCGTCGCCTACATACGCGCTCTACTCCCAGCGGCTCCACCAACCTCCCATGAAGCACCAACAAGTCTACTCTGACCATAGTGAGTACAAACGAATGTTTTTTTTTAATAGTATGGAAAGTCTATTAAAAAAAATTTATGGGGAAAAACGCAAGCGTTTTTTAATAATGCGGCCTCAACTGTATTAGCCTAGTTGGTAGTGACCCTGACTACGAAGCTAGCAGTACTGGGTTCGATTCTCGGTGAGAAAAAATTATTCTTGTGAAGATTCTACTTGTATTTATGGCCAAAAAATGAGAATAACATACTCTATAAAAGTTCAGTTTGGATCAGATTGTCCCCTGATATTTATTTATAATTTATGTTTACTGTGGCGTAAAAAACATGAACCACACAATATTTATCTGTATTAAACAGTTTTTATCTAAAGTCGCCGTCAAAAACCCATGGCCACTGTAAAAAACCCTTTCAGCCAACATTTATCCATGAATTTTTACACCAACTCTTCAATCACTGATAAATCTATCATGTGTCGCAAACAATGAAATATTAGTAAAATTTGAATATTTCAAAAGTTCAAAAACCTTTTTCAGTTGAGGTATTACTAATTTATCCCATTTTGGTTTGGTTAAAACTCGTGCTGATCTGTAAACGAATACTAAACAAAAAGTTTTGTTTTTAAATTCATTTTACGTTGTCTTTGGCATTTTTTTATTTATTAAAAAGCATATTATGTAATTTTTTAATTCCTGAACTACTTTGCCAATCACTAGTAAATTCCTAAAACCATAGACAACATCAATATGGCGGTGTTTTTTACATAGTCCACGAGTTCATTGACGGAGACTTTATTCAAAAGTTACAAGTGCTTTCTAAATATTAATTTGGGAGTTGTTTGATGTGAATAATTTTCTTATTCTCAAAATAAGTCTGGGCCTCTATCCTAGGCAGTAAAAACCATAATCGTATTTGACCTGTTATGGTATTGTTGTTTGTAAAGTAAAGCGTTGACAACATGATAACAGGTCAAAGATATGGTTTTGGAATAGCATCGCTAGACAATGGACCGTTTTGGTCTATTTTGGTATAATTTGAACAGTTTTCTTTTTACTCATTTCAGTTCTATTGGGCACAGACAATATTTTATTCATCCTGGGTTTTATCTTAATGTTTGTGTGTTTGATTTGGAACTGTAACCTAATGTTGTTTACATCAAAAATTCTATGGTAATCTTTTACAGAAGTTGAGGACGGGCGCAGGCCTATGACCCGCGCCGTACTTTGGAACAGTGAGTTATCCACTAGGTCTCGCTTGCTCCGTTCATTTTTCGTTTCTACCCACATTTTCACTCTTTTTTTTCTCCATTCTTTAATGCTTCATGTCACTAAAGGGTAGTGGTGTCTTGAACATCTGTTCTTTTACACTCGTAGAACTTTAATACCTACGTAATTAGCATAGTTAGAATGTTCTGCTAGTAAGTAGAATTAAAAAAAAAATCAAGGTTTTGTAATATTTTTTATGGACGCGCTATAATACCTACTCTAGCCATGTTCTTTTAATTTTCCTTGTTGGGATGGTCATCCAATCATTGTATAGTCATTGATTGGTAACAGAAAATGATCCTTGGTTGCATATTAGTATATGTAAATGGAGTTTGTATTAGTTTCTTCATTAAAACAATTAATTCCATTTTGATACAGTAGTTACAAAATAAAGTTATACTTTGATTAAGAAATTATCTTAAAGAAAACTCTTGCATTCGATTATTAAATGTGAATCAATTCTTTAAAATAATGCGTTCAAGAACTTATTTAAAAATCTTTACAATGAGGATTAATTATATTATGAAATTTCACTTCATATCAAAGTCGGCGGAACCTTACCTAAAATTAAATAGAACTTATCTCCATTATTATTGCATAATATGCAGAATTAGACTATAATTTGACAATTAATTTCTAACCTATTTTGAATAAAATACGACAAGTAATACATACAGACATACTATAGCAAACTTGAATTATAAGAAAGTCAATTGACATTCAATTTCGTGATAGTCGATCTTCTCCTAAACTCCTAAAGAACCCAAAATAATTTCTGCTTTTTGTGGTCATTTTCCCTGAAATGTCTTTCGATTTAAAGCGAATTAAAATAAAATTCTGTGTCAATTGTGGACTTATTTTTTTGCAGTTTCTGTTTTGTAGTGTTTTTAGTTTCATCATTTTTTTTTGTTTATTAATGTTGTATGGCTTTGTACTGTAGACATACTCCACTCCATTGTGTTATGTGACTGTCACACTTGATTTCTGTAACATTCATGTAGTTAGTAAAGCTATGATTATTAATACCATAACATATCTTTCACAGCGCCGATATAATTAACCATTTTAATACTTCCATGCTTATCTTTATTAAAAAACTAATCCATACATACATTAACTCTCTCATTCATATACACGCAATAGCTAAAGTGTGCTTGAAATATGCGCTGTCCCTATCTGTCATTATGACATTTGAATTTGGCAGAAAGGGACAAAGAATACTTTAACTATAGTAGGTTTATTGCGCGTTTATAAATTAGGAGTTTAGTCTTGGTGTATTGTGACTTGACATTCTAAACTTAATCTTACTCTTTTAATATCAAACTCATTTGGAACATACGAATCAACAACTATGTAATCAGGCTTATAGATGTCACGGTAGACCGACGAGCTGGCAGTTTCCTCGTTCAATGCATTAATATAACTACTCAGCGAGGAAATTCTGTCATCAAGTTCAGGGCAATACCAAACGCCATTTTTAAATTTAGAATTTTAGTTTTAGCATAGTTTTAATTTTCATACGCATTTTTTTTGTTATTGTCTTATGTACGTAATAAAAAAAATTGTCAGTATTAATAATATAAATATCAATTTACAAGGATTTTGAAGCGCCGCTTAAACAGCGTAGCAAAAAAAAACATACAAATTTAGCCCCGAACGATACAAGTCCGATTTCCTTGATTTTTGATTAAATTGTTACTTTGATTATTAAAAAAAAAACGATTTTACCTATTTTTCATAATATCGACAACATATTCAAAAATCATAAAAATAGGCCCTGCGCGGCTAGCACAAGATGCCCGCGACTCGTTTGTCGCCCAGATCTCCCATTCTATTTAGTCTGTAACGATAGAGACGCACTGAGCGACAAGCGAGAAAATACAACTAGTGCTATCGGTGCAGGGGAGAGAAAATTTATCGCATTTTGTATGGAAACTTTCAGCTTCACAATCCTCATAAGATTAGTCTACTAGCTCTTCACAAAAAGACCACTATCGAGAAGAAGCACCGTAAAAAACTCAACAGTCAGACTTTAAATATACGTAAAATGGGGTGGATAGAATTTGCGGGGTGAATAGAAATACAATTTAAAATAAGTCATAACTTGTTACTAATAAGAACATTTATTACATTGACAAGTCTTTTGGAAAATTACGTTAAAATGTCAGTCTTATAATTAGTACAATATGCTTTATTTTAGGCTGTATTTCTATTCACCCCGCGAATTCTATCCACCCCATTTTACTCGGTACCTCATTCCTTCTCAATCGCCGTTGTACATGTTTGTGTTTCTGTTAATTTATTATTCATGTCTTTTCGGTTTGTACAGTCAAGGCACCAGATTGTTCAGTGGTTTGACATGATACGTAAATTAGCCGTGTTATACATTTCCTGGCGTGACACGACTAATTACTCGTGGAAAATCTATAACCCGGTAATTTGACGTATTATGAAAAACTGTTAAACAATCAAATTCCTCGACTGTACAATGAAGTTTTGCGCAATAGCTCTTGAAAAAAACTTGGGGTCGGTTCTTCTCTTTCGCTCGCTCTGGCACGCTATGCTAGTCTAACCGACTCGAACACGAGTATTTTTAAGAACTATTGTATTGTACATACATTTACAACCTATTGCATATGTGTCGATACATATCAAACGTGGCTAACTCCATCGAACTTTATTTTGAGATAATCGTGAAAAACCGTTTCTGATCCTGATTTAATTACTAGGATGCTTAGAACAGTATTTTAATATGACGGACTACCTAAAAAATCAAAAGCCTATTAAATTTTGATTGTAGAAGATGGATATTGCGCAAAAAATGGATTTTAAATTTGGATCTAACCAGGTTTGATTTACCTGTCTCGTATTTGGCCAAGTTTGAAAAAACATGTGATGGATTAAACTATGTTTGAAATAATTGTACTGGATATTCGAAGTAAACTGACAGCCATCTTGGGACAATTACGCCTTCTGATTGGTTCAAATGGATTTAACTAGTTTTGATTTGAACGACAAGATGGATTTAACCAAGTTTGAAAAATTACACGAACTTTAAATTAGGTTTATTCAAAATTTACAAAGATATATGATTTTCTGTGTTATATATAATAAAGATAAATTTATTATTTATCCGATAGCATTAACAACTCAAAAAAAATGAAAAGTGGATTTAGCCACTTTTGATATGTGTCGACACATATTTTATGTATGATAAACAATATTAATTAATAACAGTTCCGACAAGAAGCCGTCATTTCTCGCAATAATGTGGACATGACTCCAAAGATTTAATTAAAATAAATAATTGGATTCCTTACCTTGATCCTTTGTAAGACAGTAATAGATTGCTGTCTTGCAAAGAATCGAAATTAAGAAATTAATTAAATTAATTAAATTAAATTCTTGGAGTCATGTCCACACTATTGCTAGCAATGACGCCAACTCGTCCGATCTCCGCTAATAACCGATTCGACAAACAAGTAATATTTTGTAACAAGTTAGAACATTCCAGAACCATCTCAATACGGGTCCAACTCGAACTCTGTGGCGTCGTCCGCCTACTACATGCCCACGTCGGGCGTGGTGGTGGGCGAGCGGCCGCCGCCGCTGCTGTACGCGCACCACGCGCACACGCCGCACACGCCGCACACACCGCACACGCCGCACACGCCGCACCACGCCAACCTCATGTACGCGCCCGCGCCGCAGCCGCAGCTCTATCTGGACATGATGAAGAATAGGGAGGGGCAGCACCAGGAGCCGAAGAAGGAGGCGCAGGTGAGGGTATAAGGAGAATATTAATGCCGGTGCACACGACCGAGTGACCCACATATGTGGCACGGACTTGCAGAGCTAGTTCGTCGCACTGGACGGTGAAGGTGTTCAAGTGATATCGTGTGAAGTATCATTGGATAGCTCTTAAAAAACTATTATGTACATTTTATTATAAATATTTAGATCTAGAGAAGTGTAATTTTTGCTAGAGTTGGTTGTCCCCTTTTTCACCCAGTATAGCCAAAACCACAAATGATAAATACTTCTAAATACGTCGCTGACATAAATCAGGCCCTCCAATATGTGGACGTGGTCTTCAGGGAGGAAGATATAAAATTTTGAAAATTTGCTCTTTACAACGTAAGGACAGGAAGTCCAAACTTTCGACTGAAACTCTCAAACTCAGGAAACGACGTGAAAGCCCACCCGCCACTCCGTCAAAACGTCGGGCTCTGAAAAGAAGATTGGCAAACTGGTGCGACACGACCTCCGATGCTTCAATACATGCTCTATTGAACGAGCGATCGAGCAAAAACGGGGGTCGAAAGTTTTTGTCCAGTCTCTTGGGAGAAGCCATCTGACGAAGCTGACCACAGACAGCAGAGTAATCGTTGCTTCTAAGCCGTTCGGAAATTGAGGATTTTTACAGCCGTTTATACGCCTTGTACGCATCTCCACCTGATCTCGAAAATTAATACTCTAGAGCCCCATTAACCCGTCACTTTCCGACGGTGTAACAACTGAGCTCCTAAAAGCAGGAGGCAAACTTGTATTGAAGGAGCCCCAGAACATCTTTATCACCGCTGTCTTTGATGGAAGAACTCCACTCCAGAGACGTGAAGTAGGAGTATTATCGTGTTAGATGGAGCGACGATCTTCGCAAGGTGGCTGGCAAGAGCTGGATGAGAGGCCGCAGATCGTGCTCGGTGGCGTGCAATGGGAGAGGCCTACATCCAGCAGTGGACTAGTCATACTAGTATAGGCTGATGATGATGATGATGATGGTGATGATGATGATGATGGTGATGATGATGATGATGATGATGATGATGATGATGATGATGATGACGATGACGACGACGACGACGACGACGACGACGACGACGACGACG
Organism: Acleris cristana; assembly: GCA_948252455.1. Classification (NCBI taxonomy): domain Eukaryota; kingdom Metazoa; phylum Arthropoda; class Insecta; order Lepidoptera; family Tortricidae; genus Acleris; species Acleris cristana. Next base: position 15,622,368 of record OX411779.1, on the reverse strand, counting down.
ACGACGACGACGACGACGACGATGATGACAGCCCCAAATAACTTTAAATAGTAAATGTATAACATGTTGTTTTTGAGATTGTAGTAACGGATTCGGCACCCTACACTGAGCTTAGTCCTGCCCGGTGTTTTATCAAAATGTTTGGTGTGTCAGCCGCAGCAGGTGCTGATCGGGCTGAGCGAGGCGGGGCACGGCGGCGCGGGCGCGGGCGTGGTGTACGCGGCGCCGCCGCCCGTGTCGCGCCACCTCGCCATCCACGCGCCGCAGCAGCACTCGCTGCAGGTAACAACAGTTCGTTAATGGGCGTTGCCATGGTAATAACTGTTATTTAATAACCATTAAAGCATTGTTATTACAATGGTTACGGTCGTTCCGGATATCAGTTTTGGCGTTTAGTGAACGCTTGACATCCTAATTTGTATGATAAACCGTTTTGTATAACAATTAAAATGTCTTGTATTGAAAACAAGTTTTATTAGTCTAATAATGTATTCAATATTACACTTTCATTTGATTTAGGAAATAAGAACTTTATCGCGCGGCAAAATTTGCATGAAATTTTTTGGACAGCTACGCGATTTAAAGGTTTATTCACGATCCTCTTACAGATAATGTTCTTTTCTTTTCCCTAGACGTCCAAACCCGGCAGCATAACGTCAGGCTACCCCGTGCAGACGCCGGGCACGATGTACCCGAGCCGGCACCGCTACTAGCTAGTGCTGCTGCACCGCCACCCGAAGCCCTAGCGGCCCCGCTAGCCCCCTGATGACGTTACCACACTGTTTAAAAAAAGTGAGGAAGCATCCCAAGTTCTAACTAAAAATCGTTCTCAAACCGTGGCGAAGATGGTTTTAGTATAGAAATGCGCACAACTAAGTAAATTCCTGAATTCAAACCCTGTCTGATTTTAAATCAGTATAAAAAATTAGCCACGAAAAAGTGAGCAATTATGTTATAATGGAAATTTCCATCGCCATGCAAAGTATGGTTAAATATGGCTACGATAACTAAAAAGGGATGTTTCTTTATGAAAAATTAAATTGTGGTAATTTCATACAGGGTGCTAAATAAATCAATTCCTCCATACCTCCTGGGTGCGTGCCGTGCAAATGTTTTAAGTTGAAAGTGAACAATACAGTGGGACTATAATAGAAATAAAGTAGTGGATGACAGGTCCAAATCAAAATTAATTTCTAAATCTAGATATGTCAAAAATTAAGTTTAGAAACGTCTTTGATTCTAGACTAAGGAAAGTCGGTTATACACTTAAGAGTCGAGACAGCGTCGACTGGCGTAATACCTATCAAAGAAGCCAGCTAACTGCATAGTAATAGTCATACACCGGTTTGACGGGGGCAAAAATGTACCAGTGCTAGTGATTCATTAAATATCGACTAAGTTTACCGACAACTTTTTTCGTGACATATGGATCTTACATGTTTTGCAAAAGTAAGTCGAAATTACCTTTATCTTCAATATGTGAATGATCAGCATTCCATGAAGATAAACGATATTTTTTCTTTCGAGGCATTTTTAACCGACTAAAAAAAACAAAAAGGTTCTCAATTCGTCGGAATGCTAAAGAATATTGTTGTACTGAATGAATTTGTTATTGAATGTAATTTCAATGGTGTTCAAAAGTGAGTTGAGTCCAGAGTCAATGTCAGATACCGGTTGATTATATTTGCGATAAGTATAAATAAAAGGGGTTTGCACATAATTAAAAAGTATTCAAACTTGGCCATTACTTATGATAATTGTAGGGTTTTGAGCAAATAAGGAATACCAATATATATTAGAATATTAAGTTTTATTAAAATAACTAAACATGCGTACAAATCGCTTAGGTAACGAGAGTTGACAGGGGAGAGAGGCGCCACCAGTGCCGGTGGCCAAAAAGTAAACTAAACGAATTGCGTTCCATTTCTTTCACCCACCCCTGAACGCAATCCCATCTCTAATACACAATACAAATGCTTATCCGCAGTGGTACCTTTCGTTAATATATCAGAAACATTTTCTGTACCCTTTACATAACGAAACTTTAACTTTAAATTATTTACATGTTCTTTCAAAAAATGAAACCGTATGTCTATATGCTTGGACCTAGGCAGGTAACAATCATTAGCAGTCAGTTTGATGGCACTTTGGTTGTCGCTGTAGATGACTAGAGGGTGATCATTTCGCCCGCCAAGCTCTCCTTGCAGTTGCTGCAGCCACAGCGCCTCCTGCGCCGCTGCTGACATGGCCATATACTCCGCCTCCGCTGTGGAGAGGGCCACGGTCTGTTGTTTGCGAGAGCCCCAGGAAACTGCGCCTCCCTGCAAAATAAAAATGTATCCCGTGCACGATTTACGGTCACGGATGTCACTCGCCCAATCTGCATCACAATAGCCTGTGATCACATCTTGACCATTCTTGGTATAAATTAGTTTATAATGTTTAGTACCATGTAAGTACCTCATTACTCTTTTCACAGCAGCCCAATGTTCACTCTTAGGTTCTTTATTATATCTACTAAGGGCATTTACAGCAAAGGAAATGTCTGGCCTCGTTCCTTGAGCAACATACAATAAACAGCCTATGGCATGCTGATAAGGGCAATCATATGGATCTTCATTGTTGTCCTCAAATTTCAATCCAACTTCTATAGGTGTTTTTACTGGCTTGCAATTTGTCATATTGAATCTTGATAGTATTTCATTAATGTATTTTTCCTGGTCCAACATAACTGTATCTTTAATTCTATTTATATTCAAGCCCACACATTGTTTTGCTTGACCCAGATCTTTCATATTTAATTTTTGACTTAATTCTCTCTTTATTTCTTCAGTGGTCGCTGGTAGTGAGCTGAATATTATTATGTCATCGACCCATACTGCAATAAAAATTCCTCTATTAATATTATAAGACAGAGGATGACAGAGCTTCCTCTACACTTTGTGGATCTGAAACACTTGTATAAAGGCAGAGTAGTCCCTTTTTATCTTGGTTATTTCTATTACGCGGCCTTAGTGTGATATTACTTATAAGTGGGTCTTGCGATGGCTGTCTCGAAGGTCGGTAACTGTCTTCAAGATCATCTGTTTCAGTTTCATACTCGCTAGAGTTTTCATCTTCGGCTCCTTTCAAGATTGGCTTTGTATCTGAACCACTTGGCTGAGGAGAGATGATTTCCTCCTTTAGTTGGGTACCTGGTTCTGTGCAGGCATTACCTGTTTCTTTCTCAGTAGGATTGACTGAAACTGAACATTCATTAGACTGACATACATTTTCAAAGAAAATAACATCTCTGCTCTTCGTAACCTGATGAGTCAATGGGTTCATAATACGATACCCTTTCGTGTTTTCACAATAACCAACAAAGATCATAGCTGTTGATTTTCTGTCCCACTTTAGACGTTTTTCTTTCGGTATATGAACCATCACCTTAGAACCAAATATCCTCATATGGTCCAGTCTGGGTTCCTTGCCTGTCCACAGTTTATACGGTGTGGTGTCTAGTGCTTTATGTGGCGATCTATTAATAATATATGCAGCTGTGGCTACAGCTTCAGCCTACATCGGTTTCTCTAAGTTAGCATAAAATATCATGCACCTAGCCTTTTCTACTATAGTCCTATTCAGTCTTTCAGCAAGACCATTTTGCTGAGGAGTGTAAGGGGTAGAGGTCTGGTGTGTAATCCCACAACTTTTCAAATATTTCTCAAAAGTGGAGTTACAATACTCCTTACCATTATCTGTTCTAATCACTTTTATTTTATGATTTAATTGATTCTCTACTTTCTTCTTATAGTCCTTGAAAACTTCTACTATATTCTGTTTATCTTTAAGGAAATAGATATGAACCATTCTAGTATGATCATCAATAAAAGAAATAAAATATCTCATACCTCCATATGACGCTTTCTCCATTGGCCCACATAAATCAGAGTGTATCATTTCCAATGGCCTTGTTGCTCTGGAGCCTATATGCTTGAAAGGCAACCTTGTTTGTTTCCCTTCACAACAAGTAGAACACTGAATTACTTTCTGTGGATCCAGCGACAGCGTAACCCCAACAGCACAATCAGGCAATTTCTTTAAAGCTGAAACATTCAAATGGCCCATCCGTAGATGCCATAAATTAATATCATTCTGGTTTACTTTACTAGACACCAAGTGTGCAGTTTCACCATCATTTGTATAGGTGTCTAAAACATACAGTTTATTTATTAAAGTAGCTGAGCACAATAAGTCTCCATTGGCATTCTTTATATCACAGCCCTTTTCACTGAATAACACCTTATAACCGCTCTTTGTTATTGTGCTCACTGACAACAAGTTTGCTGCTAATCCAGGTATATAAAGAACATTACTCACTTGAATTTTTTCATGTTTGGAAATATGAATACTGATATCTCCAACACATTCCACGGACAATGGCTCACTGTTTGCCACTGTGATAGTTTTTACTGTTGGCTCACGAACATTGCACATCCATCCTTTGTTGCTACACATGTGCATGGAGGCAACCGAGTCTATGTACCAATTATTATTGCTTTCACCTGAAAAAGCTGAAAAAGCTGCTATAAAACTTTCTTGCTTATTATTATTATCTTTGTTCACTGCTTTCTTTGGGTGTTTACAGAACTTTCCTAGGTGTCCATAACCGTTACAATTATAACATCGGGGACCCTTATTCCTGACAGGTGGCTTTGACTTGTGTTGGTAACTATGATTCTTCTTAAAATTCGAATAAAATGCATTTCCCGAATCCTCAGTTTTCACTTCTTGAAGCAGTTTTGTTTTTACAAAGTCTGCAGTGATTTTCGCGCCTGAGTTCTCTAACCCCATTATCATTGGTTTATACTCATCAGATAATCCAGCCAGCATTAATGTGCCAAGCCACTCATCATTTACTTCGAAACCAATGCTTCTTAGTTTGTGTGCGGCACTCATTAATCTGCTCACATAGTCTTCTATACCGGCGCTTGATTGAAGTGAGGTATTAATCAATTCCTTCAGCAAACCCACTTTTCTTGTTAGCCCGTTGTCATCAAAGGCTTTATGTAAACTGTCCCACACTTCCTTAGCAGTTTTACACTCCTGAACATGAACGTAGTTTTGAGTGTTTATTAGTAAAATAAGTTTGGACTTGGCCTTCACGTCTTTCACTGGGTCAACTGTTTTTCCTTCCGAAATTTCTATACAGCCCCATAAATCCTCATGCTCCAGATATGTTTTTACACCAAATTTCCATGTTGTGAAATTATCTCGGCCATTTAACTTTTCGATATTAAACATATTTGAGCCCGCCATCATGGAAATCACGGCCACGGTGGCAATATAACCTAACTTGCACTTTGCGGTAAAACTTCGGAATTCTTATTTCGGTATTCTTATTTTGCAACCACGCTCTGCTACCATGTAGGGTTTTGAGCAAATAAGGAATACCAATATATATTAGAATATTAAGTTTTATTAAAATAACTAAACATGCGTACAAATAATGATGATTAAAAATTGCTTTTTACCGATGTCGATAAACTTAGTCGACATTTAATGAATCACTAGCACTGGTACATTTTTGCCCCCGTCAATCCGGTGTATGGTAATAGTACAGGTCGATTCACAAGAGTTGGCGCGAATGAATTGAACGAAAGTAATGTCACCTATCATTGTGTGAGTGCCGTCCTTTGAACCGATGTTCGAATTTCAAACCGAAAACCTGTTATTATTTTACACACTTGTATACTTTAGTTCACTCATTCAATCCGTTCATGCCAACTCTCGTGAATCGACCTGTACGGTCACAAACGTTAACTTGTGACCCATTTAAAAAAAAAGCTTAAAGTCAATGTCATTAGAGATGCAAAGTCGCTTATAACTTATAGGAAACTCAACCTTATTGTTGTAGAATTGTCTTTGACTGTACAAGCATTTTAAATTGAATGTGGTTACCGATAGAGTATAGAATGCTTTAACTACATTCCAGTTAACCACCTTTAGTACCGATTTCACCAAATGGTGTTAACCACTTAACAGACGATTAAAGCGTTAACAGCTGTCAAAATGTATGAACTAACAGTCGATTAACATTGATTAAATTTAACATCGTATGGTGAAATCGGAACTTAGTATTACGTTTAATGGTGCGTTCCTATATAAAAAAACCGTGGATAGAGTTGCGACGTCTCGTTAAAATTTGAAATTTGCTATGTACAAAATGTGTCAAATTTTAAATAGACGTCACAAGTGCCACACTATCCACGGTTTGGAATATAGGAACGCACCATTAGTCAAGGCAGATGCTAGGACGTGGCGGGGGCACGACGCCACCTCTATCTGGTCATTTCGCTGAATGAGTTGGAAGAAAGCATAGCCCCCGCCCCTGCGCCTCGGACTCTTTACAAAGACAACGCTTGGACCATGCCACGACGCCGCTGCCTCGCCTTCGCGATTGTGATTTCTAAAATTAACATTTTGACACGTCTACATTTATAGATTATTTTTAAATTGGAGCTTATATAGAACGACATATTGTGTTATAAAATTCATACATAGATCATATTTAAATAGTGGATTTAGCTGCTGTATAATAACAATAGTGCTTCAAGTTACAAGAACTCGTTCATATTAAAACAAGTTTTTCATTTGCAGTTAAAACGCTTTTTAGCCAATTAAAGTAACGCATGTAATCTCCTATTGTAATATCTATTTAGTGACTGTATTAGCAATAAACAATCATGTAAAAATCAAAATAACAGAAATCTATCTTCCTATGGTGGTATAATTGAAGAGAAAATAAAAAATATATGACTTTTATCGTCTTGATTATTTCAAATAACACTAAAAGGCAATGCAAACGTTAACTAATACCAACATTTATTTACGTAAATTTGGCCAACATACAGTCGAGGAAATTGATTCCTAGACCAGTTTGGACTATGTCAAAGTGACGTAATCAATCAAAACGTAAAGAGACTTCTTATGATTTTATTTACAGTGTCACTTTGACATAGTCCAAAGTGGTCTTGGAATCAATTTCCTCGACTGTACATGGTTATCATGCTTAGAACGGGTACATTTTATTTAATTAAAACACCTTTCAAAGAGGGATCATTACATAGAATTTTCATTCGATGAAATGAATGGTAAATCTTGCTACATGAGTTTATTTTGGTACGCATTAGTCTAACCTAACCTATGCAAGTAATGTATATCATTGGAAGGAGTGGAGGCTGCATTGGATTAAGCGCTAAAAGAGGGGTAATTACACAAAAGATCCCAAAGGGTCGAAGTGTATCCGTAAGGAACCCACCAACAAGATAAGATAAGATAATGTATAACATATCCTGAATAGCGTTCTATGAAGCGGAATTCGATAAAATTATGGGTTACCGCTTAGAACTTGTCCTTGTAATGTATTATGACAAGGGGCATTAAGTGCTTGACTATTTCTTTCTTTTCTATTAGTCGACCGTACTAATTGTATTAGTGACCCGTTTTAATTGCCCTGGAGTGTAGTGGCAAACGCGTGGAAGGTATGTATGTATGTAGTATCTACCTACTTATTTGCTGTATTATTTAACAAAATTAAATTAATTTATAAATTCATTTTTATGACACTTATGACAGTTCCAAATCAATCTAATATAAATAACTTTATTTCCCTTATTTAGTAACCTACCTTTAGGTACCTACCTGGACCTTGTTCTGGACTACAACGCTATGGAACAGATTGGAATTTGATGAAAAATTTCTACTTTAAACGCGACCCAATTGGTCTGACGCTGTCACGAAGGTGACGAAGGTCGTTGGCGGTCATTCTATTCTTACCTAACCTTCTCAGTCTGGCTGGAATCTCGGTCAAACCAATTCCTATACGAAAAGCGGGAAATAGAATATCTACTATCTATAATATGGCTAATAAGTTGTGTACCTTTTTTATGGCAAGGTACAAGACACACGAGCACACAAGCTACAGGGCCCTGCCAAGATGCATTGCGCTAACTAGCGTTTCTATTCGTTTCGTTTCTAAACCAATCGCATCACTGCTAGATCACGTGACTTTTCGTATCACGTCATCTACAAGTAACGCGATTGGTTTAACAACGAAACGAATTGAAACGCTAGTTGGCGTAATGCACCTTGTCTAGGGGCTCTGATCTGAAACTGACATTTGAATTCGTAAGACTACAATCTCAAGACTGCAATCCTAATACTCTAAATGCGGTTGCAACCTTGAGGACTAAGATGGAATACCTCTAAGCTAGTGATTTCACTGGTGGTCTTATCCCAACACAACGAACATTGTTGTAGTGGCTTAATAGATAAGACGGTGGTACAGAATCTGTACCTAGGTACTAAGTACAGATCTGGATGCACCCTGCACAGGGTCCTGCCGCCACTAAAACACAAACTAAACAACACCAACCTTATTCTATTACAGTCATGAATACAATCAAAGCCCTACCAGTTTTAAGAGGCCTGAAACCGAAGAGAATATTGACAGGAAATCTAACCACCCCTAGCCAAGATGCATTACGCTAACTAGCGTTTCCATTCGTTTCGATTTTAAACCAATCGCGTCACTGGTACGTTTGACGTGAAACGAAAAGTCACCTGATCTACCAGTGACTAGGGGCTAGCTAGAGCCTCGGAGCTTCTTACGGTATTTTCTGCAGTGGTCTATTTTTTTCGGAAGCGCTGTTAGAATGTTAACCTGTAAATGTGCCCGTGCGGCGTCAAACTATCAGCCCAATGGAACTCTGACCCACCATAGAACGTGACGTGAACACCAGTGACGTTATGATTAATGATCGGCGACCGGTAGCAATTATTTGATGAAAGTATGACATAGATATGATTCTATTTAAATTTCGTGCACAATTTATACTACGTAGCTACCTACGCACAAACTACGCACCTCTCACATCTGTTGATGTAGAAAGGTATAAGGCTCTTTCTATAAATGGACCCTCAATGATCAAATGAATCGATTGACAATATCAAACATAGAAAAATTATAATTTACTATTACAAATTAAATTCAGTGAGTTTTCAACAATATTATTATGGTTTTATGTTTAACAACACAGACTTATCCATAATAGTTATTAGGTTTGACGTTAAAGTGACATAAAATGCTACCGGTCGCCGATCTCTAGTTATGATTCAAGTCGTAAGAAGTGTCAAACAAATTGTTTTATACTTCACTATGACACCGTTCTATGGTGGGTCAGGGTTTAATTGGGCTTTGTACCTTAATAAGGCTCAGTCTTTATTCTACTTTAGTAAGACCACCTTGCTTCGATATTAATCATTGATCTTAGTGCGCGGTATCTACCTAATACCTTAGAACAATCAATTATTGTAGGTATATATACTTATCAATCTTATCATGTGAATCTCGGAAACGACTCCAACGATCTTCATGAAATTTAGTATGCATGCAGGGGGTTTCGGGGGCGATAAACCGATCTACTTAGCTAGGTATCATTTTTGGAAAACTTACCAAAAAAAAATACCGAGCGAGGCTCGGTCATTTAGGTACCTACTCAATATCTGTAGGTTCTGGTAGGTACCTATGTGGGTATCATCTTGGGTCGTCCCATTCTTTTTTGGTCAAGTTCTTAACTCGTCTCATTCTGCTTTCGTCATTCATTCTTCATTCGTCACTTTCGTTAGTAGTCTTTGTCATCTTTGGTCTTATTTGTAATTTGTCTTTTTCTTATTCAGGCTCTTTCGGTATTCGTCAATTTTTCCTTGACACATTCGTTGTTGGTCCCATTATCATTAAGTCACTTTCGTTTTTAGCTCGATTCACTATGCGTCTTGTTCGTTTTTCGTCTCAATTGCCATTTTACTTTATCCTTAGTAAATTATTATCATTTTAGGACTTTTATGTCAAATAATAAAAACGGAAGGATTGTTTACTAAAAGAATATGAATGTATTATATATTGACCTATAATATGAACTATACTTATAGACCAAATAGACTAAGCAAGCATCTTAAATTATTTATTTCGTATGTTTGGTTCGTTAAAATTTCTAGTATAAACTGACTGGCACTAACTATGCACTTGGTTACTTAAAGAGTGTCGGCTTATATTGGACGTTGTTATCTCATAGTTTTTCCACTAATCTACAAGTAAATAACTATAAAAAAATAAAACGAATAGCGAATGAGACGAATATTGAACGGGATAAATAGTGAATGTGTCCAATAAAGATTGAGATCAATTTCAAAAGAGGCCAAATAAGAAAAATACAAACTAAGAATAAGACGAAAGACGATAGGACGAATAACGAATGAGCCGGAATAAGAAAAAGACAAACAACAGATATGACCATAGACGACAAAGACTACTAACGAAAGTGACGAATGAAGAATGAATGAACTATGTGCACAAAATTTCAGCATTGTAACTGATAGTTTCTGAGAAAAAGTGATACAGACAGAAATGACATGGCGAAATTATGAGGGTTCCTAGTTTGACTTCAGAACTCAAAAATTCCCAGCAACCTTCCCCTAACTAAAGGTTAATCTTCAACTGAACAAAGCCAGCTAAGTATGACCCGTCGAACTGCAAGCTGCAGTGAACGCCCGCTCGCTCATTAGGTTAGCTGAATGGCGAGGGCACGCGATGACCTGCAAGTGGGTCGCAACGATCGATGCGCCGCATCTTGCACTATGCAGCAACAGTAAACATGGAGAGGTAAGTATGCATAGTTTTTCGATGATAATACACTGGATTTAGCGTCAGATATTCAAAACGCGGGATTTGGTATTTCTACATACAAAATGTGTCTTAGTCGACGTGAAAGATAGGTGGTCATTCTTGGATCTTATTTCATTGAAATAAAGTAGGTACCTAGATTAACTTTTTATCAAGTTACAGACGAGCTATGTACTATGTAAAAGCGCGTCATCAAAAGTTCATCAATGACATTTCAGGAACGAACAAAAATCTGACTAAAACTCGCATTTTTTAAATTTTTTTTGTTTGGTAATCGCCTGAAGTGCCATAGACAAAAGTCCTTGCTTTTGTTTACTGTTTTTAAAACATTACTTTAGAGAAAAAGAAAAAAGGGCGGAGGTGAAAATCCCTTCCGGAGACCTGGGAATGGAGGGCCCAGGTACTGCCGGGCTCGCACCGGCTAAAGATAAAGATAAAGATAAAAGTCATTTATTCAGTAAGTAGGCCGCACGGGCACCTTTACACGTCAGGAGTCTACCAGCGCTTCCCAAGAGGAGACCACTGCCGAGAAGAAACGCCGCAAGAAACTCAGCAGTCAGTCATTTTTTTAACCATATTTCCTATTACAATGATACAACTTAGTCTAGTATTATATAAAGCTATAAATATTAATTTAAATGTAATATCAAATATCATGCGTAGATCAGCAGGAAAACCTGGCAAAAATATTAGGAGAGATATAGACGGAGAAAAAGGCAAAAACAAAAAAATTAATAATAAATAAAGTTTCGACATGTTTTCCTACATCAACAGTGTCCCCTAGACAAGATAAAGGTTTTACATTTGAACAAATTATTATTGACTAATTTTCGAGTTTAGGCCATGCATTTTTGTCTGCTAGATAATCCTCGACCCTATAATACGCTTTAGACATTAACGACTTTTTCAAGTAATTTTTAAGTGCTGAAAAGGGTAACTTTAAAACTACGTCAGGTAATTTATTATAGAAATGAATGCATTGACCAACAAATGATTTATATACTTTACGTACGCGAAATTTTCTAATAGCAATTTTATTTTTATTTCTTGTATTTAAATTATGTATATCAGAATTTTTGATGAAAGAATCTAAATTTTTAATAACATAAATAATATTCTCATAAATAAATTGAGATGCTACAGTTAAGATATTAATTTCTTTAAATAGTTCTCTTAAGGAGTCACGAGAATTTAAGTTATAAATAGAACGAATGGCCCTTTTTTGTAAAACAAATATAGTTTGTATTTCAGCTGCCTTACCCCAAACCAGAATACCGTACGACATGACACTATGGAAATAACTATAATAAACTAAGCGAGCTGTTTCAACATTAGTTAGCTGTCTAATTTTCCTAACGGCATAAGCTGCCGAACTTAGTTTACCTGCCAGTACAGCTATATGGGGACCCCATTGCAAATTTTTATCTATTGTTATGCCTAGAAAAACTGCCTTATCTACCATTTGCAGACACTCGTCATTTATAAAAATACTAGAATCTACCGGTTTAACATTAGGCAAAGCGAACCTAACACATTTAGTTTTCTTAGCATTTAGTAGTAAATTGTTACTAGTAAACCAATTAAGTACTTTAACTAGTATGGCGTTTATCATACTGTAGTCTACGGACTTTCTATCTACCTTGAAAATTAATGAAGTATCATCAGCAAAAAGCACAATATCACAAAGTTTATCTACTGTTGGTGGTAAGTCATTTATATAAACGAGAAATAGAAAAGGACCTAAAATGGAGCCTTGAGGCACACCTAGTTTCACTGTAGCTCCAATTGATTGCGTTTTGTTTACAACCACTGTTTGAGTTCTGTCACTTAGATAAGAAGACATAAGACTTAAAGCTTTATTGGACAATCCATAGTGTTTTAATTTTAAAATAAGGGTCGAATGATCCACGCAATCAAAAGCTTTGGAAAGATCACAAAATATTCCTACCGCATCACAAGATTTCTCCCAACTGTTATATATGTATTTAATGAGAACAGATGCCGCATCAATTGTTGATCGACCTCTGGTAAACCCAAACTGGTTACTATTAAGTAGTTTATTTCTATTAAAGTGACCTAACATATCATTCAGCATTAGTTTCTCAAAGACTTTACTTAAAACCGGTAGTATGGAAATGGGACGGAAGTTCGTTATATCACTCATGTCGCCCGATTTAAAAAGAGGTATGACTTTACTATATTTCATGAGATCTGGAAAGGTCCCCTCTGATATGCAGTTATTGTAAATTAATGCTAGGTGGGGTGCAATTACATCTATGATATGAAAAACTACTTTAACTGATGTGCCCCACAAATCCTCAGTCTTTTTTAAACTAAGCGATTGACTATTGAATCTACGACTATTGAAACTATTGAATCTGAATTTACAGGGCTGAATTCAAAGTTTATATTACATTTACTGACATTAGTGCAAAGTAATGATTTAGCTTCAACCGCGGATGATTTAAGACATTTTGTAGTATTGCTGGCTATGTTGGAAAAATAATCTTCGAATGCTAAGGCAACGTCTTTATTTGATGTGATTTGTTTGTTACCTGTGTTTATGGTGACTTGATTATCACGAGTTTTTGATTTTCCCGTTTCTCTATTTATAATATTCCATACAGTTTTTACTTTATTGTCAGATGATTTGAGTTTAAGACTAAGAAAATTTGCCTTAGCAGTTAAACAAGCTTGCTTAAAGGTCCTTGAATAATTTTTAACATAATTTAGGAAGTCAGCGTTCTTATTGTCTTCCCTCTCTCTATACAGCTCATAAAGCCTATTTCTACTCTTATGAATGCCTGCAGTAGCCCATTCACTAAACTTGGTTTTTGACTTCGAAATAGTTTTCATATTAAAATTATTATTAAATTGATCTAGAATTACGCCAAATAAGTCTTTATAAATACTATTACTCTCATTCTGTAAGAAAGGTAACACAGAAAGGTTACTTTGAACTTTATTTTTAAATAATTCCAAACGTTTACTAGTTATAGGTCGGTATGTTATTGTCTGCGGTTTTTGATAAAAATCATTGACGAAAGATGCCTTCTGACCACTATGGTCCGAATTAAAACAATTGAATATTTCTTTATCCAAACATTCGCAATTACAAAAAATATTATCTAAGCAGGTTGCACTACTAACACCTATCCGTGTTGGTTCAAAGAACAGATTACCTAAATTAAAAGATTTAAATAAACTTAGTAACCTAGTGGTATTATTTGATGTTTCGAGTAAGTTAATATTAAAATCTCCACAAACTATAATATGCTTCTGGCTATTACATGCTAATTTTAACACATGTTCCATTGTAGATTCAAATGTGCTAAAATCAGCCAATGGTGGCCTGTAAACACATATTATTATATAACTTTCTAGTTCTGCACATGAAATTTCTACAATCCTTTCTATCGATAGCTTTACAATATCCTTTCTTTCTTTAGATTTAAGAGTACTTTTAACAATTATAAAAGAGCCACCATGAATGGCACATTTTCTGGCAAAATAACTAACTAATTTAAAATTTAGAAAATCAAAAATTAATTGGTCTTGTCGAAGCCAATGTTCAGTAACGCACATAATTTGTATGTTTTCATTATCTAAGAACAACCCTATTTCTAGTTCTTTGCTGGAAAAACCTTGAATATTTTGGTGGATTAAATTTATACTCAAGGGTGTTTCCGCTGTCCTATACTTTAGTTTAAATCATGAGGCAAGGCATTATTGCCAATATTTGCTTGCTGGGGCTGGGTTCTACTGTATCTATTTGGTTCTATATTAAAAGCTAATAGGTCAACCAAGGTCAAGATATATTTCCTTGGCAAATGAATTTTTCCTGATGTTAGGGTGAGGCGCTTAATAAATTTGTTTAAATCAAAGAAATGATAGTTTTTATTACAGCAAATAGCGTTATACATAATAGAATTAAAGTGTGCTATTCTATTATTATGACTAAATGGCATACTTTCTGAGTATGGTAGCGCACACAGTATAATTTTACCTATGCCACGACCTTCAATAGTGTTTAGTGTTGACATTAATTTATCTACACTTGACTTATCCACACTAAAACTATTTCCTACCAAAATTACTAAAGTGGTGGACCTGTCAAAACTTCCTTTTAAAAGTAAATCACTTAATTGTAAAAGAGTTGCATTGTGGTAACAGTAATTTGTAACCTTTTGTTTCAATTTGTTATTTAACATTAAACCTAGTCCAGATCCAAGTTGGTCAGAATAAACAATAGTTTTATTCCTACTTATAATTTGTCTAGGGGACTCCTTTGAAGTATCAAGAGCCATATCTGGCTGAATCACAACAGTTGGTGAATCTCGTAATCTATCTGAATTACCATAACCACAGTTAATTAAAGAGTTAAAACGCTCTTCATTCAATCTACTTTCTTCTACCAATTGAGTGAAAGCCAGGATATGCTCCTTGACTTCCTTCTGAGCAGTTACATACTTTAAAGAAGTAACTTCAAGCTGGTCCTTTAACTTACTTATCTCCGCATCGAGTTTTTGAATATTTAAATCATATGCTATCCTATTGGAATCTAACTTTTCATTGCAATGGCTCACCCTATCTTTCATCTATACATATAATAAAGTTGTAGAAGGGAAAAAATCTGTACATTCGAGATATTTACTCAAAAATACTATAGGGGCCCTCAGAATGAGCAGCAGAACACGTTTCTACAATTTTTAGAGTTGGTGTCTGTTTGTCTGTTTGTCTGTTTGTCTGTTTGTCTGTTTGTCTGTTTGTCTGTTTGTCTGCTTAATTTTGTTTCTCCTCGCATCAATTGAAAACCACTGAACCAATTTTAATGCGGTTTTCACTAAAACATTTCAGTAAACGGTGACCAGGTTTATATATAATAAAAAATTAAGATATGACAATCAAAGTGGGGGAAAAGAGGGGTTAAAGTTAGTATGGAGAAAAGTTACCGGATTGAGCTGGTTACTTGAAACTTTGTATAATTACTCTTCGTAACAAATTAAACAATACCTGTTTCAGGATTTCTCGATTAAAGTTAAAACAACTAGGAAATTATCAAATTAGGCCAATTACATGTATTTCTTTAAAACCCTATTCGAGGGCCGTCGATCACTTTACGTGATTACAAATATCAACATTTTATTCTCCGTTTATTACATAGAAACTAAATTCAAGGATTTTTTATAATTCAATGTACAAAATGTTATAAAAAGACAAAATAAATTATTCCAATACGTTGTTGTAACAAATGAGACGCCATGATGACGTGCATCAAAGAAAAGGACAACCATATCCCTCCCATAACTGGAGAGATCAAGACAGAAAAGCACGCGATCATAGATAAACGTTATAGAAGCGAAGTTGTGATTGAAATTTACATTGTCGCGTTGATACTTGAAAACATTGTTTTATTGCGTAATAACGAAATATCAAGTTCGAATACATATTTAAGACAATATTTGGACAACCAAACTCCTATTTTTAACCGCCGGAAAAAAAGAGGAGATTATACGTTCCACTGTATGTAAATTTTTTTATTTATGTTCAACGATTTCTCCGTCAATTATGGTCCGATTTCAAAAATTCTTTTTTGTTTATAGAATATACTTCCGAAGTGGTCTCATTGTCACCAAATTGTAATCTGATGAGGGGATCCATGAGGAATTGAGGGAACTCCCCAAATATTATAGGTAGTATTTTTACCAACAAGTCCAGCATTTGCATTCAGATAATATCATTTGGTGAACTGAAACTGATGATGAAGACCACAGATGGTCAACGGAACTCCTCAATGGTACCTATTTCAAGGGTGGCGATAGTTAAGACATCTCGATTAAGATAGTTGAGCGACTATAACGTAGAACATTTAATTGTTGAAATATGACTATGACTTTCCCGTGGACTTGCGGTGAACTTGAAATGTCTTAAAGTTTCATATCAACTAAAAAGTGGGACTACATGACAGCTTACTATGATCACTAAAAAGTATAAAATCAAATAAACGTTTTAAAAACACAAAACCACGTTCAAAAACGCATAACCATATTTTTTTTAAATGGTAGGTAACTTATAGGTCAGTGACTTACAATATTTTTAACCAAAAGCCGACTTCAGTTTGACTGACCTATATGTACCTACCATTTTAAAAGAAGTTTTTTTTTGCGTTTTTGAAGGTGGTTTTTTTATTAACTTAGCTTGGGTTTAACAATTTCGATCATTAATTATTCTCTTCTTTGGGTTCCGCAGCATTATAGCGAAAAGAGAAACCGTACAATTTCGTCATGTTCATGTTTATCTAAAACATATAATATGTCACATATACCTACATTTTTTTGGTTATAAACATTAGTAGTATATCAATCAGATTATGAAATAAAAAAATAATTTCGTTAGTAGTAAAAAAACAGTACCTACTGAATAAACTAACTCTAATAGCGCAAACTTGCAATGCATTTATTTCAGGATCATAGAGTTCCATAGATTATTAGTAACATTAAATCTTATTCTCTATGAGTACATTATTATTGATTATTTGTCAAAAATGTACAATTGATTAACTTATTTTCTCCTATGCCTTCTGTACCCATGTTGTACATTCTGTTTTGTTAGTCTATGTCAAAATGAGCGATGTCAGATTGACGTTGACATATCCGGATTTTATAATTTTTTCCGCCATTTTCAAGACTTCGTCTGCTGACATTGGTGGAATCATCGATAGTATCGATGGAGCTACAAACTAAAAATTGAATTGAAAATTGTCCGGTCTTCGTCAAGGCTTCTCAATATTACCATTTTTACAGTACTCCTTCTTCTTAGTAGCTCTGGGCCGGTTATGGCTATCACACTTGCACTCGCATCTGACAATATGTTGGTCACTTTTTTTTATAGAAAAACGAAGATTGCCGAGTGCTATTAAAAAACTGGTCGTACTGTACAGTTGTTATTTAAATATTAGGGCGGTTAATATGATCATTTGATTTTTTTACGGGTAGTCACATAATTTTTGGCGGTTGATTAACTACTGTGCTACTATGAAAAATATGAGGGTAGTTTTGCGTGCGGAAATTAGCGTTAGTTTTAGTTAAAGGTTTAAACGATTACACGTTGTAAAATCAAGTTTTAAAGAAACGAGCCGGGGGGTGCGGGGGCAAAGTGATAAATAGGCGGCTCGGAGGCGCAGCCCCCGCCTTAAAGAAAGGACCTTACCGACATCCTTAATAAGATAGATAGGTAAGTTTTTTAGTTTTCATGTTTCCTCTAGAGCAGATAATAGGAGCTCTGATGATTTTTCGTTCATTTCGTTTTGCGTGCGGAAATCAGCGTTAATTTGAGTTAAGTATTCGAGTCTAAACGATTAGATATTACATTAGGCATTGTGAATATTAGGTAAAGTCAAGGCAAACGTTTACACAGGAGGGGCTCGAGGCCGTAGCCCCCTCCTTTAGAAATACACCGTACCAATATATTTATATGTTACTAGAGGACGCCCGCGACTTCGTATGCGTAGAATTAGTTTCCCACTACTCCCCCCATTTATTCCCGTTGGGGGTGGGATTTTCGGGAAATCCTTTCTTAGTGCTCACTTACATCATGAAAGGAACCCCTGTACCAAATTTCAAGTTTCTAAGTACAGTAGTTTCGGCTGTGCGTTGATATATAAGTCAGTCAGGTTTGCCTTTTATATATATAGATAGAAGATAGATAAGATAGGTAGATTTGAGCTTTCTTTTGTCTTTCAAAGTAGAAAATAGGAGTTCCGTTGAGTTGTCTTTAGAACACTTAATTGGGCCCGGTTTGACGGATCTTACCATAATATTATAAACTGGCCAGAACCACGACTTCGTCTGCGTTGATTTCGATTATCGTTATTCCCTTGGGAACTTTTAAATTTTCCGGGATAAAAAGTAGCCTATGTTTTAATCCATTGTATAAGCCATCTCCATTTCAAATTTCATCCAATTCGGTCTAGCTGTTGCAAGAGTGCATAATGTACACATACTTACTATGAATTTTGCGCTTAAAATTATTAGTAAGGATGAGAAAGTTTGGAAGTTTGTTAATTACGCTTCAACCACTGAACGTATCCAGATTAAACTTGGCACACATATAGGTTAGGTTCTGGAATAGGACTTAGGATAGTTTTTAACCAATAAAACGTCTCATTCCTACGGGAAATCAAATTAATCGTTAAAAGATGTGAATTTGCTCACAAAGTTTACATGGACGAGTATAAAAATTAAAAAGGTGAAATCTCAGGTAGCCATGTGTGAGTAGTGTGTTTTTATTTCTGTTTACGTTTGTCATCCTGTAATCCTTTCAGTTGTATCCACTGATGTGTGCGTACACGGAAGTTACTAAAGAAACACACTTTTAGTGTATAGATACGAACTAGATGGCGCTAGCTGGGTATCGAATTGTTGCTCTGGTGTGGTCAAAGTCGCTGCCCGGGGTGGTTGAGCGATTTTCCCTATACAGCGCAATTATAAGCTTTATGGTTAGGCTAAATTTATATTATTCACCTGGTAACATCAAATTCTGAAGTCCACGCAGACGAAGTCGCGGGCAGAAGCTAGTTATTGATAATTCTAATTTCATTGTCGAATAGTTTTTTATACATTTTTGGCTTCTGATTAATTTTTGTGTACGCCTAATATAATTATTAATTTTGACATATTTCTTCAATTTATTATTGCTACTAAAAAATACTAACTTCTTACTGTCCTTATCGTTATTCCCTACCAGCTCTTGGTACAGGTTCTGCGTTGTTAAACTATCATAACACTGGCGTTCTTTCCTTAAATAATTTAATTCTTCATTAGATTAAAAACACCAATGCCCCTATTACCAACTAGAATTTAGACTCCCGCGGATACTACCCCAGCCAGTGCTGAAAGGCCGGAGGAGAAAGTCCTTCCTCCGTTTACTTATCCGCGGGGTTTTTCCAAAAAGGGGGGATAGGAGTGGGGGTTGGGATGGGGGGGAGACTTAATTATATCTATCTGAGTCGCGGAGTGGGAATCCTGACGCATGCATGCTTACGGACTACGGGCTTCCTTTCTTTTGCCCGACAATGGAAGGGTTGGGTCGGAGATCTTTTCTGGACCGCTTGTGTGGCTGTGGACACCATGTTTATGGTCGCTTGTGGGGCTACCCTTTTTTGAGGCTTGGTCTTTTGCCTGGAGATACTATTTTTGCGCGTGTCTCCTTGCGCTGCCCTCTTTTGTGACCTCTTCCATTGCAATTTAGCCTAAACATCTGCTACAATTAAGGGGGGAGGGGCAGGTGTCAGTTTGACGAGGGACCAGTGAATCGCGAGCGGAGCCTTACCCAGCCAGTGCTGAAGGGCCGGGAGAGAAAATCATTCTCCCGTTTAGGAGGCCGCAGGATTCCCCATCCTCCGTCCTACCAACACCCCTTAGGTGTTCGGGTGGTGCGTGTCAAACTCGCATTTCAAAATCCATCAAGCCGTGAAGTATCACGACATAAAGAAACATAGGTACATGGATTGAGTTTATTTATTGGATATAATTAGGGTCTCCCCAGATCTATTGACGCGGAATCGGCTTGAGCCGGTAAGAAAAAGTTTTATGTCCATGTAATAAGAGCGAAAACGTCGTCGAAAACTCCACCGAGAAGCTCGCGTAGCTCTTAAGTTATGATGACGATGGCGAATTGCGTTTTAGTCCTCCAGGTTGGCTATGCTTATGCAGCCTTGGGATTGCAGTTACGAGATTGTAGTCTTAATAATAATAATAATAATAATAATAAGCATTTATTTCGAACATGAATGATTATACAGTTCATAGATGATTAGTAACAATACTCTTAAAACTATGTTAGTAAAAAAAACGCACATATTAAGATAAAATGTCCCCTCTAGACTCCACATGGACTGAGTTCCAGTGGCGAACTATGGGACAGTGCAACCTATCAAGGATGTTGTTTAAGAGGCTGCTGGAACTGCCACTTATTCGACGCATTAGGGAGGCAACTCTTTTGCGCATTATGGCCTGAAAGCCATCGACACGAGCCTCGGCAAACATACCTGATGCACTACAGAATCGAGGCAGTCCCAACAACATCCTAAACAAATGCAAATGTATATGAGTCTCAGATCCCATTACCATCAGGTGGCCTGTGTGCTCTTCTGCCCTCTCCTTATCTTAAAAAAATCTTCATGGAACTGTATCACAGTGACGTTATGATTCAAGTCGTAAGAAGTGTCAAGCAAATTGTTTTATAATGTCACGGTGACACCGTTCTATGGTGGGTCAGGGTTCCATTGGGCTGATAGTATATGCCATGCCTCTTCTATTGATTTTCATGTCCATGTCGTCCGTTTTGCGTCGATTTTGAATCAGGTCGGACCTGCTGTCTTCTGGTTCCGGATATCGTTTCACCATGAGGCTGGTAGTCTTCTTAAAAACCTGCGATCACGCAATATCAAATCGTTAGTCGTCTAGGAAGAAAATAAAATGGATAGGGTGACGAACCAGTAATGGACAAGGACCAATGATGGACACTTGATTCTTATTTTACACAATAAAAGGGTTATTCATTTGTTTTGCAACAATCAATTTAGGACCGTATTAAATTTGAATTAAGTGCGAAGTGTCTATTACTGGTGCCTGTTAGCTAAAAGTGTCCATCATTGGTACTGTCACCCTAGGTATCCATTGGCTTTACGAGTCTGTAGATTACTGTGCAGGACAACGTTCTGTGTAAATAGTGATTTATAGTGCGCGAGACAATGCTTAAGTGTATATAGTGATTTATAAGTAGTGATTAAAAATAGTTTGTTATTGTTCGTAATTTGTAAGGTAATCGCAAGTAAGAAAAGTTGATTTATGTGTTATACCGTCCAATAAATATACGAATTTGTTGCGTTTTAATAATTTAGAACCTAAAAGCGCGCCAAACGCGTTTACGGCTGCGAGCCCGCGGGAGTGGGGCGAGCATATATACCGCGGAAGCGGGGGACGAGGCACATAAATATGCTCGACCCACAAAACCGCGCGCAGTCGTAAGACGGGTGGCGTGCGCTTAAGGAATGACTGATAATAATGTAAAATGATAGGTAAGCTGTGAAAATAAATGTAAACAAACATAATTATGTTAGATTTAAGATTGTTATTTTAATAAATAAAGTTTGCGGGGTGGGGCAGCTTGAGAGAGTGGGGATAGGCAAAAAATGGTATAAAATGGCCGCCATCCGGCCGAAAAAACGCATTTCAACCGACGGAGCCCGAGCGAGAAACAAATAAGAAAAGCAAATCCCTGCCATCTCAAGCCTGCCTGCCTTATTACCACCAAAGGGCGTTTTCTTTCAAGAACCAGTCATAGGTGTCACGCACATGTTGGTCCAATCGAACCGGATAATTTGAAGAGAACATTATTGAAGAAAGAAAATGCCGATCACAAGATCTGCGTCAGGGAAATGTACACTCGGACAACTCATGTTCGGGAGCTCCGAACAAACGTCGTCGTCGGCTGAAACCGCCACTGCAAACGAGTCAACCGACTCGACAACGCCGCGGGAAACCCCACAGCCAAGCCAAGACCCCGCGGCGCCGCCGCGGCAGGACACCCCACAGTCAAGCCCGCGTCCTGCCGCACCACCTCCGTCGTCTAGATCGATCAGAACCACTTCAAGCCGCCGCACACGCCGTCTCGCACAAGCGCGGGAAGAAGTGCTCAAGATCAAACTCGAACTCGCACAAGCGCGCATCGCCGTCATAGAAACCGAGGACACAGACAATGAAGACGCTGAAACGGTCATGTCGACCACCATGCCGGAGCGCCGCATCGACGAATGGCTCGAATCCAATAGCCGCCATGTACTAGCCATCGCCGACGCACCACACAACGAGGAGGAGCCTGAGCCGAACATTACGTCGACTCAAGCGAAGCACACCGCCGAGGACACAGGACCCAACGCCACTGCCGCGCGTGCCGGGCCCCCCGTCCCCCCTCCCGGGACCGTTGAAGAACCCGGGAAAAGTGCCCCCCTCTCCGCCGCCGCTCCAGTCTTCATCCCCGCGCCGCCCGCGCCAACGCCTCGTAACGAACAAGCGAGTTATCCACCGCCGTGGAACGCGTATTCACAAGCGAATACGCAAGAAGACAACGCCGTCATAGTGAAGAATCAACAGAAAATCGATTTGAGCGAGCTCGCATCAGCTATCGCTATCGCCGCACGTGCCGGTCATAGAGAAACAACGCGATATCACGCCGAGCTGCCGCAGTTTAGCGGCTCCCATCAAGAGTGGCTGTCTTTCAAAGCCGCATACGATGAAACCGCCACGAATTACACCGATCTTGAGAAAATATCAAGATTAAGAAGATGTCTCAAAGGAAGAGCAAAAGAAGCCGTCGAGAACTTACTCATATACAACGCCCGCCCCGATGAAGTCATGAGAAGCCTAGAAGCCCGCTTTGGCCGCCCAGACGCCATAGCACTCGCCGAGTTGGAGCGATTACGCGCCATGCCACGCCTCAACGACGGCCCGCGCGACATATGCGTGTTCGCCAGTCGTGTAGCTAACACCGTAGCTACACTCAAGGCGCTTAACCGCGCCCACTACCTCTACAGTCCGGAAACCACACGAGCCATGATGGAGAAGCTTACACCTGCACTACGATACAGATGGTTCGACTATGCAACTACACAAAGAAACGAAGAGCCCGAATTACTGAAGCTTTCTACGTTCCTGCAACGCGAAGCCGAGTACTGTGCACTATACGCCCAGCCGGAGAACATAGACACCGCAAGTACTCACCCAGCGAGAAGAACACAGAAAACCTTCCTACTGAACACCGAAAAACCCACAAGCAAATGTGCCTGTTGCAACGACGTCGACCACCACATCAATAAATGCAGTAAATTCATAGACAAGCCACTCGAAGACAGATGGAAGATCGCCAAAGAACAACGCTTATGTTTCCGCTGCCTGCGCTATCGAACAAGGACGCACTCATGCAAGCGCATCAAGTGCGAAAGAGACGGCTGCGAACATTTTCATCACAAGTTGCTACACTACATGAAAAAGGAAGCGAAATCCGAAGCCGTCGCATCTACGTGGGCAGCCCGGGACTCGAAGGCATATTTGAAGATAATTCCCGTCACTATTTCCGGACCGGCGGGAGAGGTGAACACACACGCACTTCTCGACGACGGCTCAACCATTACATTGGTACACGAAGACATCGCCAGGGAGGCGGGCCTCGGCGGGCCCATCGAGCCTCTATTGATAGAAGCTATCACCATAGAAAAAATCGACGCGTCACAATCACGTCGTGTCACGCTCAACATACGTGGCACAAACCAGTGCCACAAGATTCGCGCGCGCACAATTGAAGATCTCCGCCTATCGCCACAGTCTGTTAACAATGAAGATCTCCGCAACTGCCTGCATCTACGCGACATAGAAAATCACCTCAGATACGAAACAGCGAAACCTAAGGTGCTAATTGGACAAGATAATTGGCACCTACTAGTCAGCAGCGAGACACGACGGGGTCAACAACACCAGCCGGTAGCGTCACTCACACCGCTCGGCTGGGTGTTACACGGTGCGCACACACGCACCATTGGGAAGCAAGTACACGCGACGCATCACGTGACTACGCAAGAATGGAGGGAGCGAGACGACAACATGGATGCGCAGCTCGGCAAATATTTCGCGCTCGAATCACTATTAATCGAGCCGAAATTACCTCAATCAAGCCCGGACGAGCGCGCACGGAACATACTCGCACGATCGATGAGCACTACTGCCGACGGTCACTATGAAGCTCCGCTACTATGGAAGGATGACGACGCACGTCTACCCGACAACTATGAAAACACATTAAGAAGACTTCAGAACATTGAAAAGAAGCTAGACAAAGACGAGAAGCTAAAACGAAGATACAACGAAGAGATGGATGCCCTACTACTCAAAGGGTATGCCGAGCCCGCACCGCCTAACAAGTCGAAGAGAGTGTGGTACCTACCACACTTCGCCGTACTAAACCCAATGAAGCCGGAAAAAGTACGCATAGTTCACGACGCCGCCGCAACCACAAGGGGCGTGTCACTCAACGACCGCCTCCTCACCGGGCCCGACCTACTCCAATCTCTTCCGGGGGTACTCATGCGCTTCCGTCAACACGCCGTCGCCGTCGGAGCGGACATTAAAGAAATGTTTATGCAAGTAAAAGTCAAGAAAGAAGACAGAGACGCCCTACGGTACCTATGGCGGGGCGACCGACGAGACGACAACGCACCCACTGAATACCGGATGACGTCACTCATATTTGGCGCGACATGTTCACCATCGATTGCAATATACGTCAAGAATATTAACGCACAGAAGCATCAAGAGACGCATCCCGACGCCGTGCGAGCGATAATACGTAACCATTACGTCGACGATTACTTGCAAAGTTTCGAGTCAGAAGATGAAGCGATTCGCGTAGCGAGCAATGTACGCGACATCCACAAAGAAGCCCATTATGAGTTACGTCAATGGACTTCAAACTCGACGAACGTGCTTCAAACACTGTCCGGGGAGGCCGCCAACCCAACCCACATAGACCTAAACAAAACTGAATTGAAGATCGAACGAGTATTGGGGCAGATCTGGAAGCCGTCGACAGATGAAATCGCCTTTAACTTGGACCTCACCCGATTGCCACCCGGAGCTCTAGACAACACGGAGCCGACGAAACGTCACGTGTTGAAAATCGTGATGTCAGTTTTCGATCCCCTCGGTCTGGCGTCACCGGTCACCATCATACCTAAGAAGCTCCTACAAGAAGTGTGGAGGCGCGGCACGGACTGGGACGAAGAGCTGGAGCCCGACTTAGCGCGCCAGTGGGTGGCGTGGACGCAACACCTACGAGCGCTACGGGACCTCGCTATACCACGCCCCTACCCCCACTACAGCGAAGCAACGTCAAGACAGCTGCACGTTTTCGTGGACGCGAGCGCATCCGCATACACGAGCGCGCTATACTGGCGGACGACCACGAGCGACGGGAGGGTGCATGTGGCGCTTATAGCCGCCAAAGCCAAGGTCGCCCCTCTCAAAGTGACGTCCATTCCCCGCCTAGAGCTCCAAGCCGCCGTTATGGGGAGCCGCATGGCAACCGCCGTGATAGAGGAGCACGATTTCAAGCCCGAGACGAAGACTTTCTGGACCGATAGCCGCACGGTACTCGCGTGGCTGAGAACCGGGGCACGTACCTACCGCCCTTATGTCGCACATCGCATCGCCGCAATAGAAGAGACAACCGCGATAAAGGAGTGGCGGTGGGTACCTACGAAACTCAACGTCGCCGACGAAGCCACGCGGGAGGTGCCGCACAACTTCAACAGCAGTCACAGATGGTTCACGGGGCCGGAATTTCTAAGCGCCGACCCCTCGACATGGCCCGCCGAACCGTCAAAGCCACACGAAGACGACTCAAACGAAGAAAAGGTACATACAATCTCCGCCGCTAAGAAATCAAGCCCCTACGCCTGGTTGCCGCCGCCGGAACGCTTCTCGAAGTGGGAACGCCTATTACGCACAATAGGTCGTGCACTACAGTTCATCGACCTCTGCCGAACCCGACGAGTGCGCGCCCACTACAAGAGAACGCTACGCAACAAACAAGCCGATCCAGAATGGAATAAACAAAGAAAAAACACGTCGTCAACGCCGCCGCCGCAAAAGAAACCCCACACTAACAAGAAATTCAAGTTACTCGACGCATCGTACTTACATAGAGCCGAACAGCTGATCGTTCGAGCGGGTCAATACTCGGCCTTCAGTGACGACATCGATAAGCTACAAAATGATAAGACGCCGGGACCGCATAGTCGACTGCGCCACCTGGCGGTCGAGTTGGTCAACGGAATAATCACAGTGAAGACTCGCATAGGCGCCGCCGTGGACATCGCAAACCTACAGAAACGCCCGCCGGTACTCGACGGTGACCACCCGGCGACCCGACTGTACATAGACTATGTACATAGACAGATGTCACACAATGGAGTTGAAGCTACGATTAACGAGTGCAAACAACAATACAGTATTCTACGCCTCCGCCCTGTAGCACGAATGATAGTGCACCGATGCCTGCCCTGTAGAATAAAGAAAACGAAGCCGACTGTACCGCCGACCGGCGACCACCCACGATGTCGCCTCGCTCACCATCAACGCCCGTTCACCTACACGGGCCTCGATTATTTCGGCCCGATAACCGTGACCGTAGGTCGCGGCACTCAAAAGAGGTACGTTGCACTATTCACGTGCCTAACAGTGCGCGCCGTGCACCTAGAGGTGGTACCGAGTCTCAGTGGGGACTCCGCCGTGATGGCCCTCCGGCGCATGGTCGCGCGCCGAGGGTGCCCAACCGAAATTTGGTCGGACAATGGCACCAACTTTCACGCTGCACACCGGGAGCTACGGGAGGCCTATGAAGAGTCAAACGCCTCGCGAGCCATCAGCTGGAAGTTCATACCTGCCGGAGCCCCTTTCATGGGGGGAGCCTGGGAACGGATGGTCAGGGCCGTCAAAGCAGCCCTACAAGCCGTGCTGCATGAGCGCCACCCCAATGAAGAGACCCTCGTCACCCTACTCACCGAGGTGGAATACACCGTGAACAGCCGCCCGCTCACCCACGTACCCGTGGAGCCCGACGAGCCGGAAGCCATCACCCCGAATCACTTCCTCCTTGGCGGGTCAGCACGAGCCCCGACACCCGGGAGCTTCGACGACACCGCGCTCATTGGCCGCGCCACCTGGAGAACGAGCCAACGCCTAGCAGACCACTTCTGGGGCCGATGGCTCCGGGAGTACCTCCCCGAGCTCCAATACCGGCGGGAGCCCTATGGCCAAGGGCAGCCCATCCGCGTCGGAGATGTCGTCCTTATCGCCGACGGCACGCTACCGCGCAATGTGTGGCCGCGCGGGCGAGTCACCGCCCTGTACCCGGGTCCCGATGGCGTGACGAGAGCAGTCGACGTGACCACCAAGGGAGGAGTGTTCCGGAGACCAACAAAGAAGCTGGTGATCCTGCCTACGGAAGCGGTGGACCTGCACGCAAGTTAATGCAACGCTCACCCGAGCGATGCACGGCGGGAGAGATGTGCAGGACAACGTTCTGTGTAAATAGTGATTTATAGTGCGCGAGACAATGCTTAAGTGTATATAGTGATTTATAAGTAGTGATTAAAAATAGTTTGTTATTGTTCGTAATTTGTAAGGTAATCGCAAGTAAGAAAAGTTGATTTATGTGTTATACCGTCCAATAAATATACGAATTTGTTGCGTTTTAATAATTTAGAACCTAAAAGCGCGCCAAACGCGTTTACGGCTGCGAGCCCGCGGGAGTGGGGCGAGCATATATACCGCGGAAGCGGGGGACGAGGCACATAAATATGCTCGACCCACAAAACCGCGCGCAGTCGTAAGACGGGTGGCGTGCGCTTAAGGAATGACTGATAATAATGTAAAATGATAGGTAAGCTGTGAAAATAAATGTAAACAAACATAATTATGTTAGATTTAAGATTGTTATTTTAATAAATAAAGTTTGCGGGGTGGGGCAGCTTGAGAGAGTGGGGATAGGCAAAAAATGGTATAAAATGGCCGCCATCCGGCCGAAAAAACGCATTTCAACCGACGGAGCCCGAGCGAGAAACAAATAAGAAAAGCAAATCCCTGCCATCTCAAGCCTGCCTGCCTTATTACCACCAAAGGGCGTTTTCTTTCAAGAACCAGTCATAGGTGTCACGCACAATTACAGTAAAATACAAACAAGTCTAGGGTCTTACTAAAGCCATATTGTCTTGTATATCTAAACTCTATCAAGACAGCACTATTAACTTTCATAATATATTTCATGACTGTCGAGTTCGTGTGTAGTACCAATAACGTTTTGCATATAAATGCAAGCGTATCAGCAGAATTGTATTACTAGGGTGGGTACCTACATAATGAAATAAAATATAGGGTACTGTCTGACGGTTTAGATTGGCTTCCCTGATAACGTCATCGATCTACACTGGCTATTTACCATTGTAGATCGATATATACTTTTTATGTTGGATTGCACTTTACCTTGGATTGCAAAGTATCCAAATAATGTAGCGATAAGTATTTTTGATTCTTCTAAGGGCTGATTTTTCAATGCCCAGGTAAAACTATCCGTCAGTTAAATTATTTGTCCCCAGAAAACGAACCTTATTAAAAAAAAATACTTAGCACATCTGTGTTTGGGTTATCAATTTACATATGTGTAGGTACCAAATTTCAACTGAATCGGCCCAGTAGTTTTGGAGCAAATTGGCTGTGACAGACGAGACAGACGCACGAGTGATCCTAAAAGGGTTCCGTTTTTTAATTTTTTGTACAAAACCCTAAAAATACATTCAAGATTTCAAAGCTTGCTTTTTATTAAACTTATTTATAAACGATTATTTTTCAAAGTGCATGGCAGTTAACTAGAAACCTTTATAACCCCTCAAAGCTGGTTACAGCTAGTAAGGGAATGCAAATAACCGGTTATAACCGCTTTTAACCGGTTATTTGCTTACAAAAATGGTTAATAACCGGTTAAATTGCATTCCCTACACTAGTATAAGATAATACCAGCATTGTCCTCATTAGCTTCTGTCTCGACGGCGGAGTTACGGAATTGACCTTAATTCGGTATAAGTGTCATTCAGGCCGTGAAGTTCCGACCAATTTCCTAGTCCGTCTGCGTACCGCGTTTTACTGCTATTGGAATAACGCCAGACAGTACGCTTTTAGGTCTAAGTAAACAACGTTTATGGGTAGGTATTGTGATAAAAATACTGTGTTTAACTTGGTTGTTATAGAACTGGCATGCAGAGGTGTATTTAAAGATTTGGCGCCCCGGGCCAGTTAGCTTTGCCGCCCCATAAAGTGACGATAAAGTATTTATAATAAAATATTCTCGGTTTCTATTCATGTATCCAAAATCGAATTAATACGGTCTACCAGACCTAAATAAAATAAATACCTAATTACAAACCCCAAAGTTCTTAACCATGTCTTAACCTAAATTTAAGCACCAGCGGGCTTAGCACGCGAGGTGAGGTTTATACGTCAAATTTCGTCAAACGAGATTTAGTGTCAAATATGTCTATTCCATATTCTAACGTAAGAGTAAACGTTTAAGGTTTTAAATAAAAGTGTAATTTGTGTGACTTGAGTCCTTTTATTACTAAGCATCTTGAAGTGGGATTTAATGTCATGTGTCATTTTCGGTATTGCTAATTGACACTAATTCATGGATAACGTCAAATCTGACAGTAAATCTCGCCTCGCGTGCTAAGCCCGCAGCAGGTGAAAACTTAGATAAGTTTTCACCGAGACAAATTAAAACATAGATAGTATTTCGTTAATTTAATGGGCTAATTTGAAACGAAAAAAGGCGCCCAGAGAAGGTTGCGAGGGGCGGCCTTTGGCGCTCTGAGAGAGCTGCCGCCCTGGGCCATGGCCCCCTTGGCCCTAGGGTAAATACGCCTCTGCTGGCATGAGTCTGTTGTTTTAGTCGATTGTGATAAATAACGCGTAAAAATTGGCCACATTTTTACAAAACAAGAACCTCTGTTTTTACCCGAGAATTAGGGCGCCGTTTAATTTGCAAGCATATAAATGTTTAAGTAGTATAAAAACAAGCTGTACAATTTTATTAGACATACGGTCTAATATCATAACAAGCATTTTTAATTACGATCATTTTCTTATTGACTATGATAAACCTAACGACACCTCGTCTAAAAGGGAACTAAGAACCAAAAATACATACACGCCAACATACATAGTTATATCTCTATATATAAAAGGAACCAAAAAAACCTGACTGACTTATATATCAACGCACAGCCGAAACTACTGTAGCTAGTAACTTGAAATTTGGTACAGGGGTTCCTTTCATGATGTAAGTGAGCACTAAGAAAGGATTTTCCGAAAATCGACCCCAAAAGGGAAGAAATGGGGGGAGTAGTGGGAAATTAATTCTACGCGTACGAAGTCGCGGGCGTCCTCTAGTGTATACATATAATATGTATATACATACCTACAGGTCGAAAACGTAACCCTCTTTAGCAGTTGGGTGAAAAGGGATGATTAAGTGACAAAAGGTACTGGTTTGACTCTTGTTGAAGTCCGCCTATATGTACATACCATAGGTACCTATTTTGTTGTTTGTTATTGTCCTGTTTTTACAATAAAGTATTTACTATTTTAATATTTTACAATAATAAATTTACATGATTGTTTAAAATACTTACGTATTCTTTAAAAAATATAACAGTTACAACACAATCAAAATATTAAAGTGTAAGTATCTTCTTGAAATTAATATTAAGTCAACTTAATATCTTACCTTATCTTTGCCGTGAAAACTGGGTAGGGCACTGGTGAGGGACGCGACGTGTGTTGACTTGACACATTCGCACTTTCCCACGTCCAGTTGACCCGTATCAGGACGGTGCAGCAGCTGATCAGGCCCCAACCCTCAAGCGCCACAAATATTCATCATTATTAAATGATTACGAATTTGTGGCGCTGACAGTGGAGACCATGGGACCTTGGTCAGCCGATATCCCGGCTCATAGACACTTCCGGAGATCCTAGAGCTGGTGCTTACCTCTCCCAAAGGAACGGCTAGCTATCCAGTGAGGTAATGCAGCTAGTGTAATATCTATGCCGCGGGCGGACCTGCTAGAGGGGGTGTCCTTTTTATAGCGGTGATTATTATTTATATCTTTTAATATTTGAATAGGTAGCTTAATTTTATTTTTATTTAAATACGTTTAGTTTGAAGTTTTAATTGTATTTGTATTTTGTCGATTAAATTGATCATAATTATTACATTGAAGTTGATTTCCTGTTTGTACTGAAATGACCTTGAAAATTTTCTGGCTTAATGACAAACCAAACATAACTAGCTCTTTTCTAACACCTCATCACCCCTCCTATTACCTCCCTCGAAACCCCCCACTTCCAATATCCTTCTAGAATCAAATTTATCAACTCCTTTGTGAAATCTGCACTCGGGACGACATCTACTCAAAATTCATTCATAAACACCGTCCTTAAGGTACAAATTCGACCGTTTTCAATTTACTACGTACAATTACAGCGTTTCAAATCGCATGCGCTAACGTATCGACTGCCCCCACTTTCCTCTGAAACCTAAACCTTCACCAGAAACACAGGGGCGAGGGCTAGGGTCTTATTTCAACTAGATAGCGATCATTATTGTTTGATTCAGGGGTCATAATGATTGGTGTTCATGTGTTCATCTATAGTGCTTGCAGGATCTAAAGGACACAGAATACAAGTAGAAATACGATAGTGTTCCATTGTTGTGATGTCAACTACTTTTATAGATTGGAATAGATATTTCCAATTAGGCTAGGAACCTGAGAACTACTTAGATTTAAATAAATATAAATAGGGATGGCTCATGTTGAACTTTACTATGTACTCTAGTAATATGGATTGAAAAACTGGAAATTATAATTAAAATTATAAAATATCAAAATGATTTCATCCAATAGTAAATTCAATGATATTATCAGAATCCTTGTCTTTAAAAAAAACCGGCCATGTGCGAGTCGGACTCGCGCACGAAGGGGTCCGTACCATTATCTATACAACATTAGCCAAAAACGGCAAATAAATCACGTTTGTTATATTAAATATTTATTTTATTCTGTTTTTAGTATTTGTTATTATAGCGGCAACAGAAATACATTATCTGTGAAAATTTCAACTGTCTAGCTATCACGGTTCATGAGATACAGCTTGGTGACAGACAGACAGACGGACAGACGGACAGACGGACACACGGGCAAACGGACAGACGGACAGACGGCCAGACGGATGGACAGCGGAGTCTTAGTAATAGGGTCCTGTTTTTACCCTTTGGGTACGGAACCCTAGAAATGAATTGTATGGCATCTATGAACTTGTTTTTACCATTCATTTGGTACTTATTAGGTACAGTGTGTACCGACTAGTGACGTCATAGTTCAGCATGGTAACAAACACTGAAAAAAAATTGGTTGCTTCTAACAAGATTGTGATTATTGTGCATAGGCGTCTTGAATCCATACGAGCCTAACAAGACGTTAGACGCATCAACTAAGATCTTAGTTGAATCGCTAAAGAGCTTGCTGTTTTTACTATAAGTTTTGTTTGATATGAATAATATCATGAATAGTTTATTCATTTTATGTCAACTAAGAGAAAACCTGTCTTGGTTAGCTCACATTTTTTTGAGTGAACTTTTGGATTTATAATAGTATAAGCAGTAAGATTCCTTAATGCATAGAAAACATACATGAATTAGCAACACATATCGCGCCCATCATATAAATAATTCCTCCTTAGGGTGTTACCAGTAGGAACTATCGATCGACGGATATCGCTCGACTAGCGAATCGATCGATTGCCGGTCGACGTTGATCGACTGGTCTGATAGCATTAATTGATGAAGGAACTATCGATCGACGTTGACTAATCCATTCTGTCATCGATCGATGCTGTCGATCGACGATCGATCGATTGGTAGGAACTATCGATCGACGTCGACTAATCAATTCTACCATCGATCGATGCTGTCGATCGACGATCGATCGATTGGTCTGATAACACCCTTACAATCTTTAAAACCATTCACAAAGCACCCTCCACCTTATGTAAACGAAACCCTGTAGGTATTGTCGCATGTTGCTAACTGTATTATTTTATGTTCTTAGTGAGATATGTTTAAGGAGACAACTATATCTAAACAACTTTGTAAATTAGTTCATAAGTAATGCACTGTATGTTTCTGGTTTATCTCCAATAAAGTAAATAATTAAATTAACTTTCATGTTCGTGCGGATCAACCGCCCACGTTTAGAAATCCTCTTACAAATGCAAAGCTCTCTGCTCTCAGTGCATTCCAAGCTCTATTCTACGAGCATGTACCTACGTGATTCTAGGCTTTTTTTTACGCCACGTTTTTCTTTATAGCAAGGAGAAGGTACGGCCGGCCAAGAAAATGGTCTACCAGGGCCTCTATTCAACATGGTAAAAACCATATCGTGTTTGATCTGTTATCGTAATGTCAACGTTTTGATAGCTCTTATTTACTGGACAGTAATGGCGTCTGACGTCATAACAATACCATAGCAGGTCAACTACGATATCGTTTTCACCGTCGGGAATAGAGGCGCAGTTTTGATAAAAGTTTCTGTGAGATCTAATTTTATCGGTACCTAAGGTTGACACTTGTCACTGTCATAATAATATTATTGCAAGGGAAAATCGGACTTGTTGTATCATGACGTGAACTTCAACCGTAGGATGGTAGACCACACTTTTGGCCGACTGTACACGAGCACTCGGGCCACCTGATGGTGAGTGGGATCCGAGACCCTGAGGCATTTGAATTCTCAAGACTACAATCTCAAGACTGCAATCCTAAAACTTCAAATGCGTTGACAACCCTGAGGACTAAGATGGAATGCCTCTGTGCTAATAATTTCACCGGTTGTCTTATCCCCACACCGGAACACAACAATGCGAATACTGCTGCTTGGCGGTAGGGTAAAGGATAAGATGGTGGTAGTGGTCCCTACGGACCCTGCACAAGGCCCTACAACCACTAAATACCTCCACGCTTAGATTATTCCAAAATCTATGGTTGAAATAGGTGGTTTAAGTATGGGTAGATATGCCTAAGTCATTTACTCGAATAACCATAGTGCCCGGCCGATATTAAGTACTTAGGTAAATCCTGACAACTGTCATTTCACTACAAATTATAACCTCAAACACAAGAATAGGTTATAAATTTTACTGCTTTGACAGCTGTCAAGGTTGACTCATAACGACCGGGCACGATAGTATAAAAACTAAGCTTAATAATTATTATCCAGCAGTACAAAACACATAACAGCCGCATTCAAGTTTATATTTAGGTACCAGCAGACTTCCAATCCTAATGCATATCGCAATAACGGGTTCCCTTATCAAGTGCACCGGGAAATCTATATTCGGGTATTGCTTGCCCGGAAACCGGGGGCCTGTTTTATAAAACTACAAAGTACAATTTACAGGTTACAAGTTTCCATTTGACACAACCTCAACCAATGACGACCAGCCATTTGAGCAGTGTTGCCAGTTGAGACCTGTAAAATTGTAACTTGTAGCTTTATAAAACGTGCTCCGGGTATCGATTGAATGTTAACAGGCTTCTAGAATACTGGGAACTAGTTTTGTTTACTTACTTTAAAAGCTGGTTGGATATTGGAAACCAGTATTGAACTTTGCTCTGGGTTTCAACTTATTATTGACTTGCCCACGACTTTTCTCGCGCCGAGGTTTTTTATTGGGATTCTTTTGAGATTTGTTTGCGTTTCCAGATAGGTATTTTCTACCTTATCGTCGGTGAAGGTGATACTGCAATACCGCGTAACTAACAAATCCAATTAGTTGAAAAAGGAACGTTACTGATTTACTTCCTAAGGTCTATTTTGTACTTTATTTAATTTGTTAGTTAGGTTACAGATTATGTACTAGTTACGTCGTAACAGATACGTCACTCGCCGCCGCCTACCGTTATAATTACCTACCGGCAGGTGTATCCCCGGGGATACAAATATCAGTTGAGTGTCAAAATTTGCACGTAGCGTACATACCTCTTAATACGTGTAATGTCAAATAGCCTTACTAGTCAATTTATTATTTAGTTGCCAACCCTCGCTTAGGATGTAGGTACTTTACGCGCGCGTGAATAGGCACATTTTGGCGCGTAGCTTGCGGGTAACAGTAAGTAACAAAAAACAGCCTAGTAAGTACCCTTTTATATGGAGTGGCGAGGCCCTGGTTCGGTGGTTTTTCAATTTCACCAACGTTATGTCAATTTGGAACACAGGGAGCTTTAAGGCCCATTTAGATGGTACGAGTTTCTCGCCCATTTTGGGGCGAGAAATCGTATGACATTATCGTATGCAATAATCGCCGGGCGAGAATCGTATAAAGGCCCATTTAGATGGTACGAGTTTCTCGCCCATTTTGGGGCAAGAAATCGTATGACATTATCGTATGCAATAATCGCCGGGCGAGAATCGTATAAAAATGGTTACATTAAGCGAGAAATAAAAACTCGTTTACGATGATGTCATTCGATACTCGTACGGAGATTATTGCCAGGCGACATAGTTTACACGAGACGCTGCATTCTACGGAGATATTTGCTGACGATGTCTCGACTCATCTAAACTGGTTCTCGTATGACATTTTTTCACGTACATGCGAGTATCGCACGAATCGGTCAGAACCGATTTTCATACGAGTTTTACCCGTCAATTAACGTGTTTACACGGAGACTGCAACCATATAAGGCGAGGCGATTTTCGCCCCTTGCCATACGATATCGTACGTGTAGTTTATATGATGACATATTTTTTCTCGTGCTACGATAATCGTACACTCGAAGAGAGAAACTCGTACCATCTAAATGGGCCTTTATTCCAACGGTAAAACCATATTGTTTTTGACGTGATATCGTTTTGTTTTAAACTCGGCCGCCATAACATTACTGAAAAGTTAACAAGAGCTGTCGTGACGTTGGCAATACGATAATATCTTAAAAGCTATATGATTTTACCAAGTAGAATAGAGCATTAGTACTATGAACTATGTACAGTCGATTTCATAAATATGTGTACACTGTAGTGCCTTGTCAACTTTGTCAGTTTAATCGCTGGGAAAATTCAAATATGGCAGTTTAAATGTGGCATTAAATAGACAAGGTATTAAAGTGTATTCATATTTTAGAACTCGAGTGTACAGTCGAGGAATTTGATTGCTTAGCGATTTCGTCAATTTTGTCAATTTACCGGGTTATACATTTTCCATGAGTCATTCATAGTGTCACTCCGGGAAATTTACGCCGGGCTAATTTACGTAGGTACCTATTACATTAAGCTGCTAAACCATCAATTTCTTTGACTAGGTATACTACATTACCTGGCAAGAAAAAGAAAAAACTATACGAGTATTGATCTTATTGTGACGTATGTTGTCTTGGTTACGCAAATAACAAGTGCACTTAGAAAACTAGGGCACTATACTCTGTTTTATAATAATATGATGCTTGTGACAGCTCATACAAACACTTATTACCTACACTTATTTCTTTAACTTTATGTATTAAATACTACATCTGTATAAACCTAGCGACGCCGTTTGGGAATTCAAATAATTAATCGCCTATTTTTAAACACATCGCTTGTAAGTGATTGAAATTACGAAATACGGCTGTCACAGGCATCATCTTAGAATAATCAGAGTATAGTTTGGTTAAGCCCAAAGAAGTTAATCCCATCTTGCTCCGATGAGGTAACATTGTTGTAGTGATAGTAGCTCTGACTGGCCTCTATTCTATTCGGACAAATCCTGATTGCTTTATAATGTTATCGTATTGATAACGTTATGTTAAAGCTCTTATTTACTTGATAGTAATGACGGCCGAGTTGAAACAAGACGATAACAATACGTGTAGAGACAAACTAGAATTAGCAGTAATCTGGTTACAATATCGAAGCAAGAAGGCATAATACATAAAGAATGTAGGCCCTGGAAAAACGTATTGAATTAATAAGATACTATCACGCGGCAAATCTCTAGGCAAAAACGAAACGCAAGCCAAAATTCACTTTCAAAGCTTTTCTTAAAATGCTTTCCCATAAAATAAATGATAACCGGGTCTGGTAATTATAATCTGTCATAACAATCTTTAGTCATAATACTCATAATGCGTACCTAGTAAAAATCAAACCTTAAAAACTAAACATCACAAAGGTTTCAGACATAAATTACGACTTTCGATGATTAAGTAAGCACACAAATATTATGACAAAGAAAGGGAAACAACGGACTCCCATTTCTAGCCACAAACCCTGTCCATAACATTTAGCGACTGTGAAAGGACAAACAACAATACTTATAATTCATTATTAATCAGATAACACCGTAAGAAGTAATATCAGCAGCTTGTACACAATTCATTGCATCAAAATTGTGTTTACAAACAGTCTGAAATTGCGACGCAGTTCACCCTTCAGAAAGGGATGACGCCATTTTTAGATAGCTGCATCCCTGTCGCCATCCCGATCGATGCGACCTTGGCACTGGGTTTGCATTAGCTAGATAGATACCTATATCATAACCATTTGGGTAGGCGATGAAAATGTGAGAGAGGCTGGTGGAATGAATAAGGTTATTTCGATAGATTATTTGCAATTCAAAGTACACAGATGTTCTCTCAAATAGTACCTATCAGCATTAAAAAAGAAACTTGATTTGAAATTATTTCAAGGCCTTTTATAGTTTTTTTCTTGACACAACGAAAATAATTAAGGTTGAATCGGGGCGTTTCTTAGAAAGGTTGTACCTAGTTAAGGACTAAAATTAAGAAACGTTAACTTTTCCGCTGAGTTACGAAAATTAGCTGACTATACTTTTATAACACAAATGGTAGTACCTATCTCAGACAAAACTCCTATAGCAAGTGCAAGCATATTACTAGGGTGAGGATTAAATCTGCTTCATTTATTGAATTTGAGATACTGCTAACTAACGTTGATAGTATTTATAAATGTACGACTAATTTTCGTAACTCAGTGGAAAAGTTAACGTTTCTTAATTTTAGTCCTTAATTACAATCTTTCTAAGAAACGAATGAAATTTTTGAGCCTACCTATTCGCCATCTATTACTTAACATAAAATTTGATATAAAATATTTTTTATCTAATAAACAGCTGGGTAAAGGTCGTCTCCTATTCGGATCCTCTACTAATTGGGCTAATAGTACTATCAGACCATTGGAACCTTGACCCACCATAGAACTGTGTCACAGAGACGTTATGATTCAAGTCATAAGAAGTGTCAAACAAATTGTTTTATAATGTCACTGTGACAACGTTCTATGGTGGGTCAGGGTTCCATTGGGCTGATTGTACATACGACCGCACTCGGAGTCGTTAATGACGATTAACTCGTTCTAGGGTGACGATTTTCCATAGACTAGTTTAAAAAGTACAGTCAAGGGCTTTAATTGTTATGCCACTATGGAATCCTACATAATGACAGCGTCAAACCACATGAAAGAAATTACGCCAAAATTAATGATTAACGTTATGCCGTTATGCGACAGCGTTCCATAGTGGCATAACAATTAAAGTTCTTGACTGTACGACGGTTAATGTGTATATGATTTATGTTATGACTAAGGCTATTTAAATAAGCGACACGTGATGCCCGAGCACTTATAAGGATTCATTACAGGAGTTCCC
Source organism: Acleris cristana (assembly GCA_948252455.1). Classification (NCBI taxonomy): domain Eukaryota; kingdom Metazoa; phylum Arthropoda; class Insecta; order Lepidoptera; family Tortricidae; genus Acleris; species Acleris cristana. The sequence goes on along the minus strand of OX411779.1, from coordinate 15,583,278 downwards.
TTCAACGAGTTCTAAATATAACCTCACCTGTTGTTCGCTGCTGCATGCTTGCTTTATGTACAATTAGGTTCTTTGTTTTTTAAACATGAGGCAAGCTTTAAAAAACCCGACATTCTAACCAACTTTAAATCGTTATAAATAAATAAATAAACAATAATAATAAATATAAACATCAGGGGACAATTTCACATCAATTGACCTAGTCCCAACTTCGTAGGCAGGGTCACTACCAACTAGGCCAACGTATCGTCGAAATGATCGTTGAAAATGAAAAATGATTAAAGAAACCTTAAGACGTTTTTTAAATACCCATTCAATGATTACTTAGTGTCAAGAAGAAGAAAGTGTGTTTTTAAAGTTCCCTTTTGTGTCAGTATTTTTTACTAGGTAAAACTATATCGCCTTTGACATGTTATCGTTTTGTTTTTAACTCGGCCGCTATTACTGTCACGTAAATAAGAACTGTCGTAACGTTGATATACGTTGCATTTGACTATAGCATGTCAAATGCAACATCACTTTACCTAGTAGAATAGTTCTGCAGTATTGTTTTTATAGTCAACTGTATGTCCGATTTTTTTACTAACTTCTTCTTGTGGAATCAACTTTTGGCGTCTGTATTTCCGAACTAATACGACTTGGGGGCCTTCAAAAAACGAGCCTACTCTTTTCTCAAAGGCTGGCAGCGCACCTGCGATTCCTCTGGTCATCATCATCATCATGTCAGCCGAAAGACGTCCACTGCTGGGCATAGGCCTCCCCCAAGGCTCTCCACTCAGACCGGTCTTGTGCTTTTCGCATCTACCTCGTTCCTGCGATTTTTACAAGGTCGTCACTCCATCTTGTTGGAGGCCTACCTACAGCTCGTCTCCCGATCCGCGGACGCCACTCAAGAGCCTTCTGACCCCATCGGCCATCAGTCCTGCTAGCAATGTGCCCCGCCCACTGCCACTTAAGTTTAGCTAAGTTATTCCTCTGGTATTGCGGGTGTTTATGGGTCCCGATTATCACTTACCATCAAGGGGCTCGCTAGCTCGTCTGCCTCATATTCACATAAAAAAAAACTTAGTTACCATCAGGTGGTCCGTGTGCTCGTTATAACCTTCTTTAAGTATGCCATAAAAAAATAAAGCTCCGGTTAAAAAGTCGTGCCGCGAAAAGACCATTATAGCATACTGTTGGCGCAGGCCTAGAGTTGCTTGCCAACATTTGTTTAACTATGAATTCTTGGCAGTCCTACATTGATTAACGCGCTGTTGGCATATTTATTCCATAATTACTGTCGTCTCTCTTTTTTTTTCTTAAATATAGTACCTACCTACATTTTAGACGCCTGGGAAAAGGCCTAAGCTTTTATTAAAATGGACAGAAATGATACGAATATATTTGTAAAAAAAATGTGATGAATTGAAAACCTTTTTGGAGTGAAATATCTTAATTGCTAAACAAAAGTTGAAAATACAAGATAATTTCACGCAAAATGAACCGCCACCCGCCGCCGCCTGACGATACCAACGCTTTTTATTAAGTTGGCTGTATGGCATTTTTTCCTTGGTCTTTTCGATTTTGTACGCAAATGGCAGAATTTAAAAAAATCGCAGCGGACTGTAATGTGGTTTCATACGGTTATCATACACATAGGAAGAAAGTGAGGCTTTTCGCGTCTTCAATTTTCAAAAGAAAAGCCATCATTACTTCATTTCCGAGAACGTTTGAGAAAAGTGAAGTTCCGAGTACGTACTCGTAACTGAAATACATCTTGTAGTGCTCTTAAAACAACCTTCAGATTTACATTTCTCTCTCACTGCGCTCTCAGACGCTCTAACTGACTTGACCCGAATCCGAAATACTCTTTCAGAGCTATTATTACAAGGGTTAGGATTTTGGTGACATACCGCGGTTCTTGAATCCATGGAGTCGCTATTTCCTAATTATAATATAGGTACCTACATGCCACCTTGGTTTTGAACTTCAGTATTTTCAGTAAATAAACTAAAATACATTTCTAGTTTGGTTTATTCATACCTAATAATATTTGTTTTGTTATGCTTTCGCAGGGGAGATATCCTTCATATCAAAATTAATACAGCGATTTAATGAACGAATTAATTTTGAAATATGAAGGTCAAAATCAAGGTTGTATGTATCTAATAATTAGGAAATAGCGACTCCAAGGATTCCATGGTATGCCACCAAAACTCTTAACCCTAATTATTACACTGTAACTTCGACCTTGAGCCTATGCGACATGTCTCCATTTCATTTAGATATTCTATAAATGTCGCAAAGTTTTGATGAGCAACATTCCCCGCAGTACAATCACTGTATCTCGTCTCGTAAATATATTATTGTCTCCAAACTTGCGACATCTAATAACACTTTGCCATTAGTGCTTTCGATACATATCTATCGTTGTTGTTTCTTTTAAGAGCAATGTCTAGAATATTATTTATTTTTCCTTTTTCTACTGAGAGTATTTTCTGTGCAAGTAGGTAAATGTCTTTATATTACCAGGCGCGGATCCAGCCCTCAAAAAATGTTGTGGTCACAGCCACCCGAAAATCGGCCAAGTGCGAAACGGAGTATAAACTCGCTCATGATCAGTATAGTGCATATTTTTCTAATACAAGTATTCATGTGCCAAAAAGAAACAGGTACCTACGGAGCGCACGGATTTGTTGCATTGGTATATCTGTATTTATAGAAATACTAGCTTCTGCCCGCGACTTCGTCTGCGTGGACTTCAGAATTTGATGTTACCAGGATGAATAATATAAGTTTAGCCTAACCATAAAGCTTATAATTGCGCTGTATAGGGAAAATCGCTCAACCACCCCGGGCAGCGACTTTGACCACACCAGAGCAATAATTCGATACCCAGCTAGCGCCATCTAGTTCGTATCCATATACTAAAAGTGTGTTTCTTTAGTAACTTCCGTGTACGCACACATCAGTGGATACAACTGAAAGGATTACAGGATGACAAACGTAAACTGAAATAAAAACACACTACTCACACATGGCTACCTGAGATTTCACCTTTTTAATTATTATAACTGTCCATGTAAACTTTGTGAGCTTTGTGAGCAAATTCACATCTTTTAACGATTAATTTGATTTCCCGTAGGAATGAGATGTTTTATTGGATAAAAACTATCCTAAGTCCTATTCCAGAACCTAACCTATATGTGTGCCAAGTTTAATCTGGATCCGTTCAGTGGTTGAAGCGTAATTAACAAACTTCCAAACTTTCTCATCGTTACAAATAATTATAAGCGCGAAATTCATAGTAAGTATGTGTACATTATGCACTCTTGCAACAGCTGGACCGAATTGGATGAAATTTGGAATGGAGATGGCTTATACAATGGATTAAAACATAGGCTACTTTTTATCCCGGAAAATTTAAAAGTTCCCGAGGGAATAACGATAATCGAAATCAACGCAAACGAAGTCGTGGCTCTGGCCAGTTTATAATATTATGGTAAGATCCGTCAAACCCAATTAAGTGTTTCTAAAGACAACTCAACGGAACTCCTATTTTCTACTTTGAAAGACAAAAGAAACCTCAAGTCTACCTATCTTTTCTATCTTCTTCTATATATATAAAAGGCAAACCTGACTGACTTATATATCAACGCACAGCCGAAACTACTGTACCTAGAAACTTGAAATTTGGTACAGGGGTTCCTTTCATGATGTAAGTGAGCACTAAGAAAGGATTTCCCGAAAATCGACCCCCAACGGGAAGAAATGGGGGGAGTAGCGGGAAACTAATTATACGCATACGAAGTCGCGGGCGTCCTCTAGTAACATATAAATATGTCGGTACGGTGTATTTCTAAAGGAGGGGGCTACGGCCTCGAGCCCCTCCTGTGTAAACCTTTGCCTTGACTTTACCTAATATTCACAATGCCTAATGTAATATCTAATCGTTTAGACTCGAATACTTAACTCAAATTAACGCTGATTTCCGCACGCAAAACGAAACGAACGAAAAATCATCAGAGCTCCTATTATCTGCTCTAGAGGAAACATGAAAACTAATAAACTTACCTATCTATCTTATTAAGGATGTCGGTAAGGTCCTTTCTTTAAGGCGGGGGCTGCGCCTCCGAGCCCCCTATTTATCACTTTGCCCCCGCATCCCCCGGCTCGTTTCCTTAAAACTTGATTGTACTACGTGTAAACGTTTAAACCTACTTATAACTAAAACTAACGCTAATTTCCGCACGCAAAACTACCCTAGTATTCATAGTAGCACAGTAGTTAATCAATCGCTAAAAATTATGTGACTACCCGTAAAAAATCAAATGATCATATTAACCGCCCTAATATTTAAATAACAACTGTACAGTACGACCAGTTTCTTAATAGCACTCGTCAATCTTCGTTTTTCTATAAAAAAAGTGACAAACATAATGTCAGATGCGGGTGCAAGTGTGATAGCCATAACCGGCCCAGAGCTACTACGAAGAAGGAGTACTGTAAAAATGGTAATATTGATAAGCCTTGACGAAGTCCGGACAATTTTCAATTCAATTTTTCGTTTGTAGCTCCATCGATACTATCGATGATTCCACCAATGTCAGGAGACGAAGTCTTGAAAATGGCGGAATAAATTATAAAATCCGGATATGTCAACGTCAATCTGACATCGCTCATTTTGACATAGACTAACAAAACAGAATGTACAACATGGGTTGTCACACTGGGTGGCAGAAGCCATAGGAGAAAATAAGTTAATCAATTGAACATTTTTGACAAATAATTACTAATAGAGAATAAGATTTAATGTTACTAATAAATAATCTATGGAACTCTATGATCCTGAAATAAATGCATTGCAAGTTTGCGCTATTAGAGTTAGTTTATTCAGTAGGTACTGTTTTTTTACTACTAACGCAATTATTTTTTTATTTCATAATCTGATTGATATACAACTAATGTTTATAACCAAAAAAATTTAGGTATATGTGACATATATGTTTTAGATAAACATATTATGAACATGACGAAATTGTACGGTTTCTCTTTTCGCTATAATGCTGCGGAACCCAAAGAAGAGAATAATTAATGATCGAAATTGTTAAACCCAAGCTAAGTTAATAAAAAAACCACCTTCAAAAACGCAAAAAATAACTTCTTTTAAAATGGTAGGTACATATAGGTCAGTCAAACTGAAGTCGGCTTTTGGTTAAAAATATTGTTAGTCACTGACCTATAAGTTACCTACCATTTAAAAGAAGTTATTTTTTGCGTTTTTGAAGGTGGTTTTGTGTTTTTTAAAACGTTTATTTTATTTTATACTTTTTAGTGATCATAGTAAGCTGTCATGTAGTCCCACTTTTTAGTTGATATGAAACTTTAAGACATTTCAAGTTCACCGCAAGTAAAGCCACGGGAAAGTCATAGTCATATTTCAACAATTAAATGTTCTACGTTATAGTCGCTCAACTATCTTAATCGAGATATCTTAACTATCGCCACCCTTGAAATAGGTACCATTGAGGAGTTCCGTTGACCATCTGTGGTGTTCATCATCAGTTTCAGTTCATCAAATGATATTATCTGAATGCAAATGCTGGACTTGTTAGTAAAAATACTACCTATAATATTTGAGGAGTTCCCTCAATTCCTCATGGATCCCCTCATCAGATTGCAATTTGGTGACAATGAGACCACTTCGGAAGTATATTCTATAAACAAAAAAGAATTTTTGAAATCGGACCATAATTGACGGAGAAATCGTTGAACATACATAAAAAAAATTACATACAGTGGAACGTATAATCTCCACCTTTTTTTCCGGCGGTTAAAAATAGGAGTTTGGTTGTCCAAATATTGTCTTAAATATGTATTCGAACTTGATCTTTCGTTATTACGCATTAAAACAATGTTTTCAAGCATCAACGCGACAATGTTTTCAATCACAACTTCGCTTCTATAACGTTTATCTCTGATCGCGTGCTTTTCTGTCTTGATCTCTCCAGTTATGGGAGGGATATGGTTGTCCTTTTCTTTGATGCACGTCATCATGGCGTCTCATTTGTTACAACAACGTATTGGAATAATTTATTTTGTCTTTTTATAACATTTTGTACATTGAATAATAAAAAAATCCTTGAATTTAGTTTCTATGTAATAAACGGAGAATAAAATGTTGATATTTGTAATCACGTAAAGTGATCGACGGCCCTCGAATAGGGTTTTAAAGAAATACATGTATTTGGCCTAATTTGATAATTTCCTAGTTGTTTTAACTTTAATCGAGAAATCCTGAAACAGGTATTGTTTAATTTGTTACGAAGAGTAATTATACAAAGTTTCAAGTAACCAGCTCAATCCGGTAACTTTTTTCCATACTAACTTTAACCCCTCTTTTCCCCCACTTTGATTGTCATATCTTAATTTTTTATTATATATAAACCTGGTCACCGTTTCCTGAAATGTTTTAGTGAAAACCGCATTAAAATTGGTTCAGTGGTTTTCAATTGATGCGAGGAGAAACAAAATTAAGCAGACAAACAGACAAACAGACAAACAGACAAACAGACAAACAGACAAACAGACAAACAGACAAACAGACACCAACTCTAAAAATTGTAGAAATGTGTTCTGCTGCTCATTCTGAGGGCCCTTATAGTATTTTTGAGTAAATATCTCGAATGTACAGATTTTTTCCCTTCTACAACTTTATTATATGTATAGATGTACGCTCCGTTTCTAACTCAGTGGACGCGCAGTTTTAAACCTGCCGCAATCGTAAGTAGTCTTTTATAGGTAAGTATTAGCAATTAGGACCTCTATTCTACGCCATATCGTCTTTGACCTGTTATCGTATTGTCATCATTTTGATAGCTCTTATTTACTTGACAATAATGGCGGCCGAAAACAATACCATAATCAGAAGGCTTATTGTCTAACGCACTCGCAATCCCAACCGGTTTCAAAGCGGAGCAATTGTTTTCATTTTGTATGTAGACAAGCCTTCGATTTTAAAAATGAAAACGATCGTGATTGCGAGTGCGTTAGACAATAAGCCCTCAGGTCAAAGACGATATGTTTATTACCGCCAGTAAAAGAGGCCCTGGCCTGGGGGCCTAATAATGTCTGCGTTTATTGCGTCACAAAATAGGGATAAAACATCCGTCACTTTTTGACACGTATATAAGTACGAGAGTGACGGATGCTTTATGTATATACATTTTGTCACGCAATAAACTCAACCATACTAAGCCCGCAGTTTATTACATAACTAGAGGACGCCCGCGACTTCGTACGCGTAGAATTAGTTTCCCGCTACTCCCCCCCATTTCTTCCCGTTGGGGGTCGATTTTCGGAAAATCCTTTCTTAGTGCTCACTTACATCATGAAAGGAACTCCTGTACCAAATTTCAAGTTTCTAGGTACAGTAGTTTCGGCTGTGCGTTGATATATAAGTCAGTCAGTTTTGCCTTTTATATATATGGATATAAGAAACGTATCGAGTAGTTTCTAGTAGGAGTAATCCCCGAACGACGGATTAATGCCCTATTAAATAATATAAGGTCAGTCAAGCGTACCCTTTCTAGCCGGGGCAGCGTGGGCGCCGGTCCGGGCGTTAGGCACTGGTCCCACCGCCGGCTACAGACTATAAGCTAGTAGAACTATAAACTACAAAAGAGTGGGGGAGCGGCGAGAAGCGAGTAAATTTTTGATAGTTTTGACGCTCTGCTATAAAGCGAGTGTTCGCGGACGACTTAGCCGAGCTAGTTTTATAGTCGATAGCTTTTATCGCTGCGGTCAACTAGTAAACAGCGGTCCCACCGCCAGATATCGGCGAGCTCGGCGAGCAACTAGTAAAATTCTGTACTAGAAACAGTTGACAACCGGCGGGAGGCTAGTAAAAATTCTATGGAATTATAGCTTACTCGCCGGGCGTTGGGAGAGTGTCCTCGCCGGCAGTGTGAATAGCAAGCGATGAACTATAAATATATATATCTCTCTTTTATTTACACGGAAGCGATTATCTTTTGTTCGTTTCTTCGGCTAGAAAAAAGTCGATAGTTCATATCTCACTCGCCGGCGGTGCGACCAGTGCCTTATGTGGATATTGTGGATCAAACTGGGTCTCTGTTCCACTTTGTATTAAAACCTATTTACTCCAAAAATAAAAAAAGAACGTGAAGAGCAGAGGGCTTTTTGTCTAACGCACTCGCAATCACGATCGTTTTCATTTTGAAAATCGACGGCTTGTCTGCATACAAAATGGAAACAATTGCTCCATTTTGAGGCCGGTTGGGATTGCGAGTGCGTTAGACAATAAGCCCTCAAGTTTGGTAGGTATATTGTTTGATGGGCTCTATATACAATGATGCGCTGAGAGTTGTTTTAAATAAAAAGACTGCTTGCTTACCAATTCCGTGTACTACAGTTTCACAGCGTGAAGAGAAGGGGCGTACAGATAAAAAACTTAGTTCAGTAGCCATTCCAACAGGTGTGTAGTAAGTTCTTCTACCTGTCTGTCTATTTGTTTATGAAAGAAACGTTATTGTACGTCGTTGAGGAGGGTAGAAAGTACGAGGCAGGCATAGTGCTTTTCTCAACTAGCGAGGAAATAAAACATTTTATTTTATTAATTATTTATGTAACGTATGAAATAGGGCAAGAATATGTTTTTTGTATGAAAAAGTATTTTTTTTTAAACCCCACCTGACCAAAAGTCAAAAAAAGCCTATAACTCCACCATATAAGCCTCTATATAGCCATTACCATCTTCTTTCTTTTAAAATCCATAATCGCTCCATACGTTTGGGAGCTTAGGTGTAACAAATAGACACATAGACACACACATACATACACACGTTGAACTTGTAACAGCCTTCTTTTTTTTGTAGATAATTAATAAGTCCACCGATGTTAGGTCCAAATCGATCCCGTTTGCGAGTTACAATGAGCTAATAATATCCCTGTTTTTTAGACTGGGGGCTAAGTTAGGTTAGTTATTGTTTCTTGAAGTTTTGTTTACTTCAGTTTGTTTCAAAACAAACCCGAATCAACGCCCGGTCTATTTTGATCGAGGGACTTTCACGTAGGCGTAGCACTCGGTCGTAGCCGCTCTACGAAGGAGCGCTACGCAGTTACGTCACGACATAAATGTAGTCTTTACTATAGTGCCCGGCCGACAAGAAGTCAATCCTGACTAGGGTTATCATTTAGGAATTTGAAAAGTCCTGACAAAAAGCCTAATATTTCGATAAAAGTCCGGACTTTTTAGTCACAAAGTGGAAATATTACTCACTTAGTTACAGTGGTAGGTATGGTAGGCAATCTAATTTAAAAAAATACGGACAAAGTCCGGACATGTCAGGTTTTTTACTTTTCAATCAATTTTAGCACAAGATTCTGGTAATTCTGCTTATGCGTGTAGACTGCAATTTCTGCCCAAGGCTCCGCGCGTGCCAGGGCCGAGATTCTAGGCGGTAAAAACCTTATCATCTTTGACCTGCTACCGTATAGTCAACGTTTTGATAGCTCTTATTTACTTGACAGTAATGGCGGCCGAGTTGAAAACAATTCCATAACACGGCCTATAATAAATGGCTGCGTTTATTGCGTGTCAAAATTTGGATAAATCATGCGTCACTTTTTGACACATTATAAGTACGAGAGTGACGAATGCTTTATCCATAGTTTGTCACGCGATAAACGCAACCATACTAAGCCCGCTGGTCAAAGACGTTATAGGTTTTATCGCCTAGAATTGGCCCAGTAGCCTTACCTTACCATAAGTTACAATTACCGTACTCGCTAGCGAGTCGAGTGCTCTGTCCCTCGCACTCTATAAGAATACTGCAAGACCTGCGAGGGACAGAGCATTCGACTTGCTAGCGAGCACGGTAATTTCATTTCATGGTAAGGGTCAGGTCTGTGTGGCTGCCGGCGCTCGCCGGCCGGCAAGCGTGCGCGAACATGTTTACATACTAGTGAAGGGCACGTATCGAGTATCGACATCGATATTACAGTAGCTGCTGCGTGCATGTCACCTCTTTTTAAATAGAAAAGCTTGTATTTTTTATATATTATTAGTTGTGCAATGAACTCTAATTTTAATGTCGCTAAAACTAAAAAACGATGGTTTCACTTTAATTTACCTTGAATGTTATTACGATGTAATATGTAGAGTGTGTAGCAACATAAAATATGTATGTTAAGTGTTTAAAAGCAATGCTATGGTAGAGTTTGAAGTTGGTTACGGGATCACCGCTGTACCTTAAGAATCTCGATGGGGTAAAGCAGTTAGATTGATGACGATTCGAGATAAAAGTACGAGTAGGTACTGTTAGCAAAAAAGTAAGCAGTAAATTTTATGAATGATGTGACTAAACATATTTGATAGCCAAGATATAATTCCCAAATTAGAGTTTTTGGTAATTCCATTCTGGGATGAAGGCGTGACGGTATTCTTGTATGTATGTATATAATTCCCCGTTCTTACTATAATTGCCTGTTTAATGCCTAAAATCGATAATTTTTAAATATCCACTCTGTTTCTTCTTTTTATTTCTTTTAAGTTTTTTATCCCTGTCTGACTTCTTTTTCTGTGCACCCACTATGTAAATTTCTGATTAGTTATTTGGTCAACTGGTAGAGAATACAATTAGGCATTAGGTCCACCATTTGTAGTTATTTTTGTGCAATAAATATGACATACATACATACATTCAAGCCTCTTTCCCGTAGGGGTAGGCAGAGACCACTTCCTTCCACGTGCTACGATCCAGACAAACTGCCCTCGCTTCCTCCACAATCATGAGAAAAGAGAAAAAAATCTAGCACCGAAGTCACTACTATTGTATTGGTATTTGAGTTAATATTATCTTGTAATAGTTTTGACTTTAGATATATACTGTTAGGTAAATAGACAGCTGAGTTCTAAAATCAAGAAGAAGATAACATCTAGTAACAATTCGTTAATGCCTAACATCATATGCTATAATTGTATGACATCGCGGTTAGCAGCAGTCTCTTGTCTGTTTGTTCTCTTCGTGTAAATAGGAACTTACCATTCACTTACTACATTTTAAACAGTAATTACTTTCATCGATATAAACAACTCCCCCCTCCCTGCGCCCCGGCCCAGCCCTCCCTCAGTCGTTCGAACCGAGAACCGCGCGCGGACGTCGCCATTTTGGAAACCGCCGCCATAATCTTTAATACAATCACTTCCTTTAATCAAAAATCAACTGTTTATTTACGGATATAGCCGCTTTTAAAACTGGTAAGTTTTTAAATCTAGATATATTGGTTTTTGGAATGAACCTTGGTTTTCAAGGACGTTTTTTCGTTCAGTGCTTCCGGAGTAAATAATGAGAGATTACGTTATTGTCTATTATGCTATAGTATTATAGTTATGGGTTGTTACGGATTTTTACATTAGAGTACATTAATATGTTTATTTTGTAAATGTTTATATTTATTTTCAACGCCATTTTCAATGATTTTTCTCTACCAAAATGCTGTTATTCTTCTAAATATCGAGTCCACTATTGAATATGATAATCGATAAATAAGTGTCGATATATATCGACAATAGACGACATAAGTCAAGGGTTAGCGACGTTCGTAACAATGATAAGGACACGCCCCGGTTGAACCGAAACCGGGTCAACCCACTACCGGTTCTTAAAATTAAAAATCGTTTTTAATACCTATCATAATAAAATGAATGAAGTTAATACAGACGATGATACAGATATAGAAATGTGAATGAATACTTTGTTAATCAATTACGCCGTTAGCTGCTGAATAGATTGGTTCAATTTAGCCCCGTTATTAAACAAATGAGTCAATTTTTATCTCGGAAAACTGTATAAGTGCCTAGTCTTGCGTAAATATAAACAAACACTACGGTAGCAGCACTGTTGAAGTTGAATATAAATTTAACAACACATACATATTTAGAATTCTTGTTATATAATAAAATTACAAATCAGAGGGCTTACTGTCTAACGCACTCGCAATCACGATCGTTTTCATTTTGAAAATCGAAGGCTTGTCTGCATACAAAATGAAAACAATTGATCCACGTTGAAGCCGGTTGCGATTGCGAGTGCGTTAGACAAGCCCTCCGGTTAGTATTTTTCATTGCATTGAGAAGGCAAGCAGCACACAGGCCTGATGTTAAGTGGGATCTGTGACCATAGACATTTGTATTCTCAAAGCTACAATCTAAAGATTGCAATCCTAAGACCGCAAATGCGTTGCCAACCCTGAGGACTAAGATGGAATGCCTCTATGCTAGTCATTACACCGGCTGTCTTATCCACACACTTTAACAACAATGTGAATACTGCTTCTTGGCGATAGGATAAAATGATGGTAGCGATGGTCGGAGCTTGCACAAGGCCCTACCACCACTAGGGTAACGGCACCAATGATGGACACTTTTAGCTGAAAGTCAAAGTCAAAATATTTATATCACTTGATTTTAGGTACAATGAGATCATCAAAAAAACATTAGGTAAGTATCACTAAAATCTACCAAACAAGGCATGCGAAATTTAAAGATAAACTAACTAAGGCACCAATAAAGGACATTTAACTTTTTATTCAAAGATCATAAGGTTATAAATTGATTGTCTAAAAATAAATGAATAACCCTTATCTTCTGTAACAAAAGAATCAAGTGTCCATCATTAGTCCAGCGCCTCTATTCCCGACGGTAAAAACGATATCGTAGTTGACCTGTTATGGTATTATTGTTATGACGTCAGACGCCATTACTGTCAAGTAAATAAGAGCTGACAATACGATAACAGATCAAAAACGATATTGTTTTTACCGTGTTGAATAGAGACCCTGGGGCTCTATTCAACATGGTAAAAACCATATGGTTTTTGGCCTGTTATCTTCTTGTTTTTAGTTTGCTATTCAAACAGTCCTACGGCATCTCGTTTTCGTATCGTATATCGTTTCTAAAATGCTTTTAAAGTGTCAAAATGACAGAATTGGTTCATAGAATTGGTTCTATCGTGTTGGTATCGTAACGCTAGCCTTCAAAATGTACCGAGGAAGCTCTATGGTATTGCATTTTTTAGCGATAGCGTTAAATAAACAATATGTTTTATTCTACATGTCATCGTTTTTAAATCGTATCGTTTCTAAAAGGTTTTTATCTGTCAAAATGCTGGAATTTAACGATAAAAAAGCTAGAAGAAAATTTGACGTGTTGCATCATGGTTACATCATATCGCTAGAAAATTTCAAATTAGAGCGCCGGTTGCTTATAATTATAACATCATAAAAAAAAACAAATTTCAACGAAAGGTGAGTTCATTATTTAATTTAATAACTTTGTGTTTTTAAAAAGTTATTTTTATATTGTTCATAATAATTAATTTAATATGATACCCTAAAAGTATTAGAGATCAAAGTAAAAAGTTGAGTTTTGTTGCAGATGGCTTTTCTAGCACTCAAACTAGATCTTCTCGACTTGGAGTATGCGGAGGTGAAACGACGGAGGAAAGAGGGACAGAGGTTGCTACGGCGGCATATCTGTGCAACTCAGCTCCTGGATACAGAGTTCGTAGCTACTTATCGGCTGACGAAGATAATGGCTGCGGACCTTATACAGGAGCTGAGTCCTTTCCTCCCAAGTTCTCGCGGGGACCTTAACTTCGCTTCGAGCGCAAAGTAAGTGCCCAATAAACATTTCGCTGAGTAAGTTCTAAGGGCCCGTATTAATAAACTCGTCTCAGCTGAGATGCCCGTCACAAGATGCGTCACAAGACTGAGCTTTAATTAATAAACGTATCTCAACACGTGAAACGTAATCCTCGCATCAGATGAGACGGTCATTTGTATGAGGAACTAATCCGGGTGCTTTTTTATCAGATAAATCGGTTTAAAAATAGGTACAATAGTGTTATTTTTAAATTATTACCTAAAACGTTTTCAATAATAATAATACCTAAATAGCTGTTAGGTTTGAGTTTGCCGCTAAATAGGTACAATTGTATTCAAAAATCCTTTTGTCTGGGTCTGCCTAAAACGCAGTTTGACAAATTCGCGTTACGACAAAACTTCATTTGAAATTCGCTATTCGTCTAAATCGCTATTGACCTATTACTCATATCACCTACTTATTTCGTAATATGTCCAAAACGTAGTAAGCCTAAGTAGCTGTTTGTCCATTTCGCGATACGCCTAATTAGCAGTTAAGATACTACGTTATTTTCACAAGTAAGTACACCAATTATTTCTATTAAAACCGAATTTAACGAAGTCGACGGAGCTCTGCTAACGCAGAGCTCCTATTTCTGGGTAGTTTGGCCCTCCGGGCCTGCTGAAGAACTAACATAACCTAAACCTACCTCATTTATTACTATTAAATTCGCTTTAGGACAAAATCGTAATACGTCCGAGTCTCACTGTGCCAAGTTCGCTTTAGGACAAAAGCTCATTCGGACTAAGTCTTAGTACGACTAATTCTCGGTTGGTCTAGGCCTTAGAGGATTTAGAACTGGAGCACGCATTGATACAATTTCCTAAGCACAAAAGTCTGTCGCTTTTAGGGGGAGGTGAGGTAACACTACATACACAATACTCAACACAAATGCAAAATTCGCTCTCATTGCTACACACCTACACAACTAAGAAACAAAAACACTAGCTTAAAATTACGCACACATGCACATTTTTTTTATTACCAACATGTGCTTACACAATTTTAAAATAAAGACGTGTGCGTTATCTTACCGATTATCACACTATTATTAGAAATGAGATGCATATCGACATTGTCGATATCGATTAATTTTTAAAGTTGTGATATAGATGGCAGCACATTACACGTTATTTAACTTGTGTATTATGTATACGAGATTTAACAAATATGCGCCATCATAAGGTAAAAATACCACTTTGAGGAATAATACTAAAATGTATAGGTGTTCAGTTTTACCAGCATATAAGATAAAAAAAGATAAAACAAAAGACATTTATTCAGTAAGTGATCAGATCAGAGAGCCGAGTACTATAAATACTATAGTTATATTCTACTACGATTACAAACAAATAGATTTGATTCTGAGATAAAAACGATGAAAAACTTAACTGGAAAAATCACGTACATTATCTCTGCACTCTGCAGAGCAGTTTCACTTTTGCGCTACAAGCTTTAGGAAAAAATATCCACTAAAAAGGCGGCGATACAATCTTATTATGCTTTTTTCCAGTACCAAATCCTGCTTGGTCTGGCCATCTGGGGTAGTTGTGTGGATTTCGAGCGACTGATTATATTGCAAAAGAAGTGTGTGCGTATATTAATTGGGTAGCCGTGAGCCGTGCAGAGAATCCTTCAAAGAATTAGGTTTGCCTACTCTGTGCGCACTTTACATTTTAGAATTATGTAAACTCGTTCGACCAAATCCGGATACCTATATATCCCCCAAAAACCAATGTTAACAGTCAAAGACTGTATACCCTATTTGCGCGTGACGTTAGGGCCCCTTGTAGTAAAACTGCAGCGTTTCTGAGATGCCACAGGGATGTCGCTGGGAAGGTGTATAATGCGCTAAATGCGCTACTATTTGAAATTAAGTCCTTACCGAATACTAAATTCCTGATTTCCTTGAAAAGGTACCTTATTAAATTAAGTCCATATAGTTTAAGCGAATTTTATAATGCAGAATATTATAGTTGTAATTGAATACTTATTTTAATAAAGTTTTTTTAAGTATAAGTTTAACATGCTACACCGAACTGGTAAAATTGTATTGAGTCTATTTTATATCTAAAAATTATACCACCTCATGTATATGTACAGTCACGAACCGGGATTGTTGAGCCACTTGCCATTGTTCGTAATTTAGCCGTGTATTCAATAACCGATGTCACCGACTGGCTGACAGCTATTCGATTAGCATTACACGGCCAAATTAGAAAATTGGGTAAGTGGCTCAACAATCCCGGTGCGCGACTGTACATACAATTTAAGGCATATAAATAAATAAATAAATAAATAAATAAAAGGTTCACCAAAACAAATCGGCCGTGAGTTCGACTAAGAGTTATGCACTGACGAGCTTTTGTTTGTTCTACGATCTCGTAGACATAAGACTGAGTTACACTACCGGTCAAATGTTAAAAAGTAAAGTTTTGCACAGGATGAAAAGTGATCGCTGAACATACCTACATAAAGAAAAAACAGATTCAGACGATTTGAGAACCGCCTTCTTTTTTTGAAGTTGGTTAAAAAGTGTGTTAATAATAATATACATAATTAATGAACATTATTATTTCCTAATCTAACCGAATAATTTAATTTTCTATTGCAATTGCTAATTATATTTATTTAAATACTTTATTGTTATTGCACAATTTTTTTTACGAAAGGTGGACTTAATGCTACAAGCATTTTTAACCTTTGTTATAGGAGTATTTTATCGATATAAACTAGTTTTAAATGTATCACGACTCTATAGTGCGAGTCTCGCGAGGAGTACGTATAGTTCAAGGCAACGCTGTAAATTTTCTCACCCCATCGAGTTATAGGAAAATACCACCTTCCACAAAAAGAACCAGCGGACCATATATCTTTTCACTGCGAATTACCCCCCCCCCCTGTTGAACCCGGAAGATCAAATTTTTTACCTAAAATTAGTAGGTGTTCTTTTCGTGGAAGGCGGCATTTTCCTATAACTCGATGGGGTAAGTAAATTTGCAGCGTTCGCCCGGACTATTAGACATGGTCAACAAACACAGACAAGACACTGTACGCAAACAGACATATTTAAATCAAGCGATTGATTATTGATTTTATGGTCACTCTTTTAAGGTTCAATATAGCATGAAGTTGTTGCGAGTCTCGCTAGGAGTACGCATTAATTCTAAAACGAATAGTATGCTGAACGTTTTAAAATCGATTAAAGAATCGAATAAAGAATAATGTTTGTTTCATGCGATGTAAATATACACAAAATGCTTAATTACAATCAAAATCAACAGTGAAAAGTACTTAAATGTGAAATATAATTCCATCTTTCTGCAAACTTGACGTATTTGACCGGTTTTTGCAATAAAACACGGCACAACAAGGCATTTTTCTGGAGGTCTAGACTCTTCCAAAACGACTTTGGTTATGTGAGTATCGAATAAAAACGGCCGGTTTTATTAACGCACAAGATCATTTGATCTCATACCTCGGCAGAGGGGAAAGTCTGCGTAAGGCGCCTCCTGTTCTAAATCCTCTAAGGTCTAGGCATAACGCGATTAAGTCAAACTGCGTTTTAGGCAGACCCAGACATAAACCCCCTACTACCTATCTAACCCAAATTCAAGAATTTTAACCCGATTTGCATCGCAACCACAATGTGCCTAATATTTTACTTTACTTTAGAAAATAAACAAAGCTTATTAAATATTTTGTTAGTTATTGAAATGAAAGTAACGAAACACTTCGTGAAACGGGTTGCTAAAGTGGAGGCGGTGAGAGGGGAGTGTTATTGTTGACAATTGACAATGACAGACAACCAACACAAGGCCGAGGCGGCACAGTTTTATTATTGTTTGATACCTACCTAAATGATAACTAAGTGATTTGTTTAAAAACGTATACACACAATCAACTAGTAATAACAGTGAGTGAGTGATATACAATTTCGGGTCCTAACATAAATGTGGTGCAAAAAGTATAGGTACCTACTTAACCAATCGTGAACCATCCATAGAATCTGTTTCAATCATTTTGAAGTGATTAGATAGTGTTTATAATTTTGTAGGTGGTCGTCAGTCCAATAATGTGAAACTTGGATAACATGCCATGGTTCGCCGGAAAAAATCAAGGCGCCAAAACGGTGAAATTTGAATACTTTGAGAAGTCAGTGTTCACGAATCTCAACAGCCGGCCCCACGCAGTTGTCGACCATGACAATTCGCTTGTCGATTGCCAAACAAACTTATGCCCATCGTATCGTATATTTGCTATTTTCATGCTACTGTGCATTCATATTATGTACTCAAACTTACTACTTATACATATAAAGGTTGGTTTGCATTATGATGAGCCTGCTCAGGATGTCTTGTCTTGCTCTACATAAAAGTGGTACCTACTATAAGTAAAGTTAAGTGTGTTGATTAGTTCCATGATGGAAATCATTAATATGAAAAATATTAGTCATGTCATTTTTATTGCCTAGTTTTCTCAAAGCGCTGCAGTAAATTTTGTAATTCAGAAGTTCAATATTTCATTTCAAAATTGCTTGTTTTGTATAATGTCAAGTAAAATACCTCTTGGTCTACTTTTGCTTAGGGAATAGCGCTTCATGATAATTATAAAAGAGGATAAACACAGTTTATAACTTGGGAATATTAAGATAACATTAAAAATACTGGTTGTAGAAAATTGATAGGTATATTTAGTTCAAGTTATGTAAATTGAAAATTTCATAAATGATTTTATTTAATTCATTAATAATTATTTATAATTGCCTGGAATATATATAAATACATATATAGTAATAATAATATAATAATGGAATGAAACTAAAAATTGTTATACTTAAATAACAAATGGCTAATTTGCTAGTCATTAAATGAATAAAGGCGATTTGAATTAATCAGATCAAGATCAGGTTCATTGAAAAGGCTATTTTATTCAATGAATAATTTCAAGATAATCATTAATTAAAACATATCCTTCAAAGTCATGACCCTCCTTTTTGCTATGCCTTAGTCGGGTAATAAAAAAGCTTCAATCTAATAATAAAAAGTAAGTGAGTCAGTTGTGTGCTATTAGAGGCTATGTGCAATATTTTCATTGTAAATTTACCTACCTACGTTCTTTCAACTTAGCACCATAAAAACATTTTTTTTTTACATATTGCAGCTATGAATCAGAATGGTTAATAGTTGGATTGCTATTTAATAGTAAAACCGCCTGTTGTATATCTATAATTTAAATGTACTGTTCTATTTTAGTTTTCTTGGTGTACAATAAAGAGACTTACAAATAATATTAGATATTGAATTGATTTTGAAACCTGTAAATATGTACTTACCTATAATATATCTGAGAGACTCTTTATAAAATAAACTTACTACACGCTAATAGTAGTTTTATTTATTGATGAAAAGACATTCAGGGTCCCTTTATGCTTGAAAGTTAATACATAATTATAGTAGATTTGGATGCTAAGATTCAGAGGCATAACATAATGTATAACAACAAACCAAGCTCTCTGAACTCTGTAACTCTTCTAGTAAGCTCCTATTGGCTATGGAATTCAGAAAGCCAGCGCTGAATGTTATGAAACAATGTTATTTAGTACTCACATTTATAAATTACTGTTATAAACACCAAGTCAACAAGGATCTGTGGTAATGGTATTGGATTTTGGTGTGTTTTGGTGTTTATATTGTATTTATGAATGTTAATATTTTTAATGAATACTTCGGCAAACTTTGATCAGTTTTCTCTGATTTTAAATATCTGTAGACCTTAATTTGTAACATCAAACTTGATTCTGATTTAAGATATTTATTAACTTAAATTTATAAATATCAATCTCTGTCCTTGTTAGACTAAAATTGAGTTGGATATTATAAATTTAGGTTTACGGATATTTTTAGTCTTCGAAACTTCTCTTATTTATTTATTTATTTATTTATAGCTTTTTCCATATTTTTATATACTATTACATTTATTTTATTTATTTGTAATTCATAAGTTAATTTATATGGCCCCTATGTGGGTATGCCTCCTCCATCTTTCCCCATTTCTTTCTGTCCTGGGCAACACGCATCCAGTCTCCAGAAACTTCTCTTAAGCAATTTGCAATAAGACTTACTCCAAGATTAGTCTATATAATTTCGGTGTTTAACCTTATTCCAGTTTAGTGAAATGCGGCCTAAATTAGATAACTCTGATCTGAATAAACCCAACTGACATAATAACTTCCACTAACTTTTAAGAAAAGAGAGGTGGAAGTCGAGTGGCACAAACATTCATTAAATTAAATGTCACCTTAAGTTGCTTGTAATTGGAAAGTGACACAAGTGTCCCAACGAGATAAAGTGTATGTATGTAAAGACAAAAATATTGCAGGGATTCCTTCCCGTGCTGACATAGAGGAATTATTATTGTGAATGGTGCTAACAAATGTTTGTTTTGTGCAATTGGGTGTCAGTTAAGTTTTTTTGTCAACCTATGTACCTATGTGTAAAGGTGCAATGACAGAAATAAAGTTTTTGTTGAACAGTTAGCACATGGTTGTTTCTTGGTAACTCTTTTACTTAAGTCTTTAAACAAACCAAAGCAATAAGTGACAACTGAGAAAACAAAACTTGTGCTACCGACTGTTACCTATAAACCATGAAAAAATAAAACATTAAAGTAAAATGCATCTGAATTTTAATTGATAAATAATCATTAAATAATAAAGGAATTATTTATTTTTTAACAGCCTATAATGTCCCACTGGTGGACAAAGGCCTTTCTTCTACTTGGCCCTATCTTGAGCAGTCTCCGATAGGATAGGACTGGTGAGTCTAAATTGAAGGCATCAAGCTCATCTCGCCAACGTTGCCTCGGTCTGCTGTGACATCAATGACGCAGAACTATATCACATGGGACCCATTTGGTACTGTCAACAGCATAAATAATTGATCATTTCTGTACCGTGTCGCTTTCAATTGTTTCACAATTTTGTATAATGCTTCAAACACAATGTTAAAGTGACGAGGTACATAAATGATCACTTATTTATGCGGTTGACTGTACACACATTAGCCCACATTAATAAAGGAATCAAAAACAAATTAAACACCAGTTTTCCAGGGGCAGGGGTTGGCAGTAAATTGTTTGAATCATCTGAAAATAACCAAAACCATAAGTATAATGTACCTACCTATTCCCACCTGTTTTAAACGCTTTAACAGTTCCATAATTATTTTCGTTTGATCTTTTAATTTACGTTCACTAAAAGCTTGACAGTTAAATGTATGTAAGTAACTATAATGTTGCTAATTTAATTGTCTGCCAAAGTCAAAACTATCTTTCATATTTATAAACAACATTCAAATAAGAATTTGTCCATTACGTCTTGGTGATTGATTGGTGATCACTGATCACAATACCTAGGTACCTTCATGCCGATACACTAAGGCAGTCTGAGGACTCTGATTTATAATAGATTCCTACCTTGGTAGTGATACCCCAAGGCATACAAGGTATCTAATAACTCAACTTAAGGTTAATCGTAGGTAAATTAGACAGCTTTTGGAAACGGTGCAAATTAAGCATTTGGCTTCGCCTGATTTGCCTTTCATTTTCATCCTATCTATACAAAAGGAACTCTTCCAGGCTCCAGTCCCCGATGCTTGGTGTAGGGGTCGGCCTTCGACACATTTATTTTTTAAATAGATCCTCAGCCACGTTGGTGCCAAGTTGGATTAGAGAAGCTGCACTTTTTCACCTTTATTTAATACTTAAAGACACTAAAGTTTACTTTAAAAACACCTACGTAATAACATTAAGATACGGAATACGAGTGCAATGGGTTTCATTATTTAAGAACTTTGTTTGATCTTCGGTTCTTTCTTTTCTACCATGCCTGTACCTATTTATCTAATATTTCTATTTTTCTAACAAGTTTTTCAATTATATTTTAGTGTGGCGTGTGCGTTGTATGGTGAGTGGAAGGGGAGCGGGAACTAATAAATAAAAAAATACTCGAAAATTTAAAAACGACTGGCTTGAAGAAGAGCAATTTAAAAACTGGTTGTCTAAAAGTAAAAAGGATGGTGGTTTTGGTTTTTGTAGGGCATGCTGTTCCGACATCAATGTAAATTCGGGGGGGAAATCAGATCTAACACGTAATATTTCAAGCCTAAAACACCACACTAAAATTAAAACTATAGTGGGTCAAAGGACTATTACAGAAAGAATGCCTGCAACGTCGTCAACTTCTTTAGTCTCCACAACAAAACAGAATTAAGGCTTGTTTCATTCCAAGTTGAACACAACATAGCTATTCGTACTATCGATCATTTAAGTAAGGTAGTAAAAGCCTGCTGCCCGGATTCAAAAATAGCGGACAACATTAATTTAGGCAGAACAAAAGCAACAGCGATGATTAAAAATGTATTGGGGCAAACAGAAAAAGAAAAATTATGTAATGCTATGCGTGACCACAAATTTACTCTCATTGCAGATGAATCTACAGATAATTGTGAAGGATAATAGAGTATCAGCCTGTTTTTTTGATTTAATAACTACCTATTGAAAAAGGTGCAAAAGCTGCGGAATTATACAAATTGATCGTTGCCAGTTTTGTGAGCTGTGGCATACCGTGAAAATACAATTTAATTGGGTTTGCCGCCGATAGAGCAAACGTAATGATGGGTAGTATAACTCATTGAGAATTTTATTACAGAAAGATGTGCCACACATATTTTTTATTAAGTGCATACGCCACTCCTTCACTCTCTGTGCATCTTAAGCCAGTAAGAAACTACCAACAAATGTAGACGATTTAGTATGGGATGTTTATAGCTAAATTCAGGGCAGCCCAAAACGCATTGGAAAATTCAAGGAGTTTCAAACATTTCTGGAGATCACACCCCACAAGCTTTTACTTGGATTTTTATATAGAAGCAATTGCCCAAATAAAACAGAGATTTTCATTTTCGGATGGTGTGTTTACACAATTAGAGATTTTAGATCCATCAATAGTGAAATCGCTTAAATATGGCACAATAGCTCCAATTGCATTTAGATTCCCCAATCTTGTGGATGATGCTCATCTACAAGATTTAGATAATGAGTGGAGACTTCTACAAAACAAGAAACTGGAGTATGAACTGGCGGTAGAGTTGTTTTGGCTCCAGGTTGAGAAGCAACGCTTTGGAAGTGAAGCCCCAGCATTTCCAAACCTCATTTATAAGTTTTGTTAAAAACCTTTTGATTCTCCTGCACTCCAGTGCATGTATGGAACGGATGTTCTCCACAGTAAAACAAAACCAAATTACGAAATAGACTTGGCACTAAAACATTATGTGGGGTTCTACATACCAAGAGAGCATATAGGGAAAAGTCATGCTAAAATCATATTAACATTACTAAATACATTTCAAAATTTAACAGCAGCATGTACAAAGATGCACCATTTGCAACATTTGTAGTAAATACATGCAATCTCAATTATCTCATTATTAACGAAATAAACTCGAATTTAGAAACCACCTTTTGGTTTAGGAAGCCACTGAACGTTTTGAAACCCATCTTGCTTCGATGTCGTGAGTATAATATTATCGACGTTGTGATACCTCTTATCCACTTTACAATAAAGGTTGACATAATAAGATCAATGAAATTTCGACAGCGATGCATGGTGGGCTAAACCTAAGCATAATAAAAACCCTTGTCCGCTATTATGACGGATTCGCTTTATGGCAGATTAGCTTTAGGGCAGATTAAAGACAGATTCTCAAAAGGACATAGTACAGTTAAGCTGAAAAAGAAATTAATTTAACTGCTTTCTTATTTTAAAAGCTATAATATAATACGTACTTACGTAGGTAGGCTTAGGTTATGTGTAGTGGAGCTCCGTCAACACTCCGTCGTCTAATTTCAAAACAATAAGCGACGACGGAGTTCCGCTACCGCGGAGCTCCTAATTCTGGGTGGTACATATCATCCTTTCTAATAAATAATCTCATTCATCTGAATGTGCTCGTTTGTAAGTAAGTGCAACGTTCTTATTAAGGGCTTAAAGAATGGTGTCAGGAACTACAACTTCTGCCTTAGAGCGAATCTGTTCTAAAGCTAGTCTGCCCTAAAGCTAATCTGCCATAAAGCGAATCTGTCATATAGCGAACGAGGGCCATATGGGAAGATTACTTCGCCGCGCTCAATTTTCACAATCGTGACGATTAGCGGGCCGGTGATGCTGTGTCAACGTCAACCTTCTTCAGCTCATAGGTTCAAAGGTTTTGTTAATATTGTATTGTCTACGGAACCCTCGGCACGCTAGTCCTACTCAAAGCTGAACTTACTTATGTTAAAGGGATCCAAACTTTCACCCAATAGAGTCCATAGGGAACATACACACATACACATATTGTATAGTTATTTTATATAGATAAATAGAAGATACATCATTGAGAATGACGCAAAGACCGCTAAAACAAAAATACTGGATGAATGGGTGCAATGCGGCCTCTCCAGCAACTAACTAAATTATTAAGATTTATCAATCTTCATAGCTAAATAATTGGTTAGCAAACCTTACCCATTATATTACAATATTGTATTATAGGGTATTGCCCGTAGTCCACCTATGTGGATTACGGAGAGTAGAATGGCTAAAATTAACAAGTAGGTTTAGGTTATGTAAGCTCTTCAGAGGGCCCGAAGGGCCAAAATAATCCAGAAGTAGGAGCACCGCGAAAGCGGAGCTCCGTCGACTTCGTTATGGTCTGCTAGAATGCCATGTGGTCTCGAGAGGTGGACGGTGGGTAAGAATCGCATATTATTTATTATATCAAATCAAATATATCCTCCTGATCCATCTTACTCTGATGGTGCCATAATATTGCATTGTCATCGGGTTTACATAATGTACTTACTCCAAATTTCAGCCTATTCCATTAACGGGAACCGGTTCAAAATTGAATTGCACCATTTGACCTAAGAAACAATATATAGACTGACAAACACACATACATTGTAAGTTAAATAAAATCTTGTAGAAACACAACTGTGACGTTACATAAAATTCATGATTCAGTTTGAGAATGAGATACGAGTTTAATTATTTTTGCTAAAGGGCTACCAACAAGTTTATGTTCTACCAATCACTCATCTATTTTTCCGTCGTCCAGAATATTGAAAAAAGAAAAATTGAGATGGCAGCTTGTATTTATAAACCAACAGTTTTAATGCAATTAGATATTAACAGCCTAGGAAAGTGATGAGCTATAGATCGGAGGTGATTGGCATGGTATAGCTCCGTAAAATATATGTCCGCATGTAACTTTTCACCCGGAAAACCCAAAAAGAAATGTACTTATGCGAAAACTGTAAAAAAATATGTTATATTTTTATTATATGTGAATTGGACAGAAGTTGACAATGATAATTACTTTAACTAAGGTCTATTGTGCGTTTATGCATGAGGGGTAAATCTAGGCACTAAGGTTGAAATTGTAAACTAAACTAATGTTGTTAGAAAACCTCTGCCTAAAATTGGTTAACAAGGTCAAAACTTGGCTATTCTCTACCTTTTGCAAAGCAAAGGCTTGCAGATGTCCCTACAGACTGTACTATTAAAATTCCGAATTATTTTTAACGACATCACAAAGTAATAAATAGATTCTGATTGCTCCACTCGCTATTTATTTGCACACTTTAAGGGCCGGCCACTCACCTATAAGAAAAAGTTAATTCGAATTTTATTCTCAAATCTGGACCTTTATACATTTTGAAATCTAAACTAACTAATAATAATAATAATAAAGTTTTGCTACAAGTGGTCCTAATACGATACGGTACGGTACGATAAATTAATACAAAATGTTGTTTACTTTTAGCAACATACCAACATGCAATAGCAATGAAAAACATTTTATTTGAACAGACATTAAAATATAATAAACATTTCACTACAGTTTGGTTTACACAACAATTACACCAAAAACATTAAGAATTATGCACAGTGATTTTTTTAAGCGTTTAACCCTTTTCCGGTTAAAGGCAATATATTTGCCATCAAAAGATAATTAAACTAAAACTTATGAAGTGGGTCAATCAACTTTTTCTGGTAAAATGTGATTTTGAAGGATATAAAGAGTTTTGGTGGCAATTACAAGCCCATTGTTTAATGGATTTTCTCCTAAGTATGTTAGTAGAATATAATATTATAACTATTTCTTAACTTACGGGACAGAAAAAACAACAAGAAAAAGTTGATCGGCCCAATTTATATTATTGTATTACATCTTTACAAAACTATTACCGATTTAAAATAAACAATAACCGAGCCGGTGCCGAGCAGGTAAACACATGTAAAGATGTAGTAAATACAGGCATACACATACTCCGTCCGCGTAGAAGTTAGTTATCGCAATTCTTGTACAGAGCCTCCTGCCGTATTATTTTTCATAAGTAAGTCCAGTAAATCCTTGTAGGACATGGAGATAATAGATTATCTTATGTCTGACTTCAAATAACAGACTACAATGTGTGCCAATTTTTATGAAAATCTGTTAAGCCCTTTGGCCTTGAAAACGGAACAAACAAAAATCACACACTTTCGCATTTATATAAGTAGGTAATATTAGTAATGGCAAGGATTTTCCTTATTTTGCCCGCGACTCCGTCCGCGTTGAAGTCGTTTATTGCTGTTCCCTCAGCTGTGGATGCCTATGTTTTTTTTAGAGTTCCGTCTATTTTTCGTCCCATCATCGAACCGCGCATTTTTTTATGGGACTTTATTTGAAGTACATATAACGTTTCCAACAAATAAATAATCTTGAAATCGGTTACAGAGAGGCGGCGCGTAAAACTTATAGCAATATGCGATATAGTACGTTGCGTGGTGCGGGACGTAGAGATAGAGAGTGGCAGGTACAGATGTAGTGAATAATCCTTTTTTTCTTATATTGCTTCATGACCCATCAATAACGTGGCAATGCCATCGGCGGGCTTCGCCGCAAGTAACGCAGTATTTGAAGCAAACGCGTGTAAAATCGCTTCTCCGTAAACGCTTTCATACAACGCCATGTTTGAATTTAGTGCAGACCGCGCCGCCCAACGATGCGCGCGATGCCCCGGGTTTCCGTAAACAAGCCCTAAGTTTTAACTAAATAGCGGGACTCCCCGACCTTTTGCAATAAAACGTTAAAATGAAAATTTACTCGAAAAATTTAGTCTGTTGAACTTAATAATTTTAAATATTCATCAATTGCCTCCTCTCCTACATTTTCCTTTTTTTCAACGCTGTTAGCTCCTCTCGCTGTTTTTGTTTTGATTTGTAGTAGTCGGTCAAAGCTTTGTTTCATTCTATTTTAGAGGCTTTTACTTCTTCCGATATAACTTTCCGCTTCAGTTTTCCTAAAATAAATATAATTAAGTTCTATGCATACAATCTCACAATATAAGTTCAAGTAGTTTGTTTCATTTCCATTTGTTTTCTTAAATGCCTTAAGCAAATTCTATATTTAATAAATCTATTTAGTAATTATCGTAGCCATGTGAGCGTAAACTCAAACTAATGAATAGACAGCCAAACTCCTTTGGTTAGACATTTATATATGCAGAAGTCCTTTATCGCTATTGCTTCGGAAATTGTAAAATGTTCCCGGATACAACTACGTCGTTCCCCAGGATATAATTTATCGCCTTTTTTAATTTTGATTATGATCGGTTATATTATGATTTGCATACATACATACATACCTACATACATTATACTGTGGATATAGCACGGCTCTGGATATTTATTAAATAGGGTAGTGTTGCTAACTAGCTCTCCAACAGGAAGAGAATGCGTTTAGCCTAGTTGGTAGTGCTCCTGCTTACGCAGCGAGATGTCCAGGCCAGTCCAGTGTTCAATCCCGATCTCCCATACGAGTTAAATAATAATATTGAGGAGGTACATAGTACATATTAGCAGAATTGCGATTACCGTTTTCCTTTAAATCAAGATAAGATATTTAAAAAAAAGATGTGCCGAGTATCAAAAAAGTAGTTAAAACGCACATTTGCCTGCCACAGAAGAAAAATATAATTTGGAGTTATTACGCGGGGACAATGCCGGAGCGTGGGGAGTGGATTAAAATGTCAAATTAGCTTTCACCAACTCCTCCACCGTCTCTAATTCCTCCACCGTCTGTATCTCCTCCACCACCTCGACCACAGAATCGCCTCCAAACTGGACACTATAGCCATTGCAAGTCGCCCTAAAATATTGGCAACCTTGTCCAGTGCATGGTCTGGTGGGATGAAGTCAGGCTTACCACCACCGGTCTGAAAATTAGTATCACAAATAAATAACTTCCATATACTAGTTAAGTAACTAATTAAAAGGCCTTCAAACAATCGTCTACGCTATTCTGCACAGAACATGCGAGAAAGCATGGTTAAAAAAGCCTTTTGGTTACCTAGTTTTTTAATATGCGGGTAAAGTCACAAATGCCGTTTTCAGTATAAAGTGGTTTAAATATGATATTACTGTATTAGGTACTGTAATATTATAAATCCGAAAGTTTGTGTATTAGTATATTTGTTATTCTCTCAAACTGAAACGGCTGGACGGATTTGGATGAAATTGGGAATGATTTTTATCCTGAATTCATACGAATACTTCCTTTTATCCACTTTTCCCGGGGGTTGGCCGAGTCGTGGACAGAAGCTGTACGTGATATGCAGCAAATTTCTAAGAAGTCTATAAAATTATTTAAATTAATTTCTAATAAAACAGTTTGTATAAACTGTCCAAATTTGAGATCTGTATATTATTTAATTATACGGAAACACGGATTGACGGACGGACGGACGAAGGCGCGGACGGACTATGGTCGATGCGACGGACGGACGGACGGACGGACGGATAAGCGGACAGATGGAGAGTGTGAACAATAGGGCTCCATTTTGTCATCTGGGCACCGGAATTCTAAAAACACCGGTCTTGTGCGAGTCGCACTCGCGCACCGAGGGTTCCGCTCAGTAGGTCACACTTGACCATTTTTCGTATTTGTTGTTTTTCTTCTAGGTTTGTACTATAATAATACCAACGACGCTGACGCTTACACACACAAAAATAAAAGTAATTTTCATTGAAAGTGTTTATGCCTTAACTTTGTGATATTTCCCATATTTTGGACATACGATTTCAAATATATATGGGGGGAGACAATTTATGCAACTTTCGTAGCGATTATTTCCGAAAACATTCACCTAATTAAAAAAAACCGCTTAGGAAGCTTATTTTTTTTAAAAGAGCTTTTGAAATATGTGCCACACGATGAATTGTGCTGAAAAAAATTGTTACAAGTATGGAGTGCCCACCTAAAAATAGTTATTTTTGTTATTTAAGAACCAAACTAAGTAACGGCTTCTACAAGACACCTATACTACAAATTTCATTAATGTACCTCTTCTAGTTTACGAGTAAAATGCTTGTGACATACGGACGGACAGACGGACATGACGAAAATACCAAAAGAGGGTTCCGTTTTTTGCTATTTTGGCTACGGAATTACGGTTTAAGATATATAGCTCTTGAAAATTAGGACGGACGGACGAACGAACAGCGTAGGCATATTAACAGGGTCCGGTAGGGCTCCTTTTGGGTACGGAAACATAAAATAATATTTCGAATCAGTGCACGACACGGCGCAGTTAGCCTAGTTGGTAGTGACCCTGCAAACGAAGCCAGCCGTTCCGGGTTCGATTCCCGGTAACGGCAACATTAATGCAAAGTAATGAGCGCAAGAACGAGTTTTGGATGTTTTCTATGTAGGTTAGGTATATAAATATTTATTTCTCTACAGAAGTATGTTTATCGTTGTCTAGTGCCCATAACATAAGCTGCTACATTAAGCAATATTTACATATTTGTTCGTTTATCCATTTCGATGAAAATTTCGAAATAAGGGTTTTTGGGTCAAGAAGGTCGCCCAGGAACTTGTATTTAGGGCGTCCTACCATATGAGTATGGGCTGAGACATCATGATCGGAAAGTGGCCCAGTGCTATAGATATTACGATGCTCGGATAAAAATCGGATCCAAAATCACGTGATCAGACAGAGGACGGAGTGTAGAAACGTGTCTACTCGTAGACTGTTTCTCTTTTTTTGTCATTATCACTTTGTGGACATACATAATTATTGCTAGTCGCTGGAACCGCAAATTATTCAAAATTTCCTTAATATCTTTCGCGTAGATAAGGCCAGGTTAGGTTAGTTTTACATACATACATAGGTACATACATACATACATACACTCACGCCTTCATTCCCAGAGTGGGGTAGACAGTGCTACAGAATTGCCAACAACTCTAATAACCAAGGTTACCTAGGTTTGATTTATAAAAATACTCCAAAAGTAACAGTACCTATCTTAAAACAATTATGTGACTTATGACTTAAAACAGATTGTGACTAAAAATATTATGGCGGACTCTGTGTAAACCAATAATACGGAAAATTATAGTCAATACATTTTATGCCAATTAAATAATTACAATTACATACCTTTAGGTTATTCATCATAATTTTCGTCCTTCTTTTTCGGGCAGCCTTTTTCAAATTCTCCGATTTAAGTCTTAATTGTTCCGCTTTCCTAGGGCTACTGGCTATCACGGCGTTAAATTGCTCCGTGATAATAGCCCAAGTAACTTCTTTCAGCAGATTGTTGATAGCATTTGTAGCTTTGCTAAACACAGATGGGTGTGCCTCTACCAGGCTGACAAGTTCAGTTGGTCAGAGGGACGCCCTTGGACTGCAATGCCTACAAAAATAACAATAAGACAAAAAAAGCTTTCAGCTCGTCATCACCTATCATTACGAATATTATGTATGAATGTCAAAGCGTGTGTGTTTGTTTATTTCACTTCACGGTCAACACCTCAACCGATTGACGTTAAATTTGGTACAGAGATATTTTTTGACTGAAGAAGGACATACCACGGGTTACTTTTTATTTCGGGTAATTGGACAACACCTGAAGGAACAGCGATAAACTTCAATGCCGACAGAGTCGCGGGCAAAAGTTATAAATAAGATTTCTCCAACGTAATGGCTGAATGTATATCTGGGCTAATGCCAGAACCGACTATTCTCTTCTCAGCTGTGGTCTTCTCTTGGGAACCGATGGTAGATTTTCGAGGTGTAAAAGTGCCCGTGCGGCCTACTTACTGAATAAACTGTGTTTTACTAGATAGCTTTCGACGTGGTTTCAGATCATTTAGATTTTTTCTTGATTAAGGTTTAGAACACTTATATTTCACATGTGGGAAAAAATATGCAAATTAACGGAGTGGGTACTTCGTTAGAGCAAATTTTGAATTTCATTAGAAATACACAACTTGTAATACTTACCAAACTCATTTCAATAAACATTTTAGGGCAAATAGTTATTTATTTTCGCTTCTTGGACATTTTATTCACAACTTCTTCTGTTTCTTTAGTGACGGAAGGCAAAACAGTTCTTCTGACAGTGTCAATATCATTTGTAAAGAGGTACATTATAACTTTAAAAACATATCACAGATAATAAAAATACGTCTTTCCAAATAGCTCCGCCGTTTTTCGCAGTAAGTAGGTAAGGTTAATTAATATATTTCATAAATAACATTACCGTAAAACCATACAACTTTGCCCGCTTTTTGTAATTAAGTATTGCTATTTTTTTCACGTTTATCAAAACTTTTTGAATTAAAAGTCCATACTACTAACACCTTTGGACTCTGTTCTTGGTGTCTGTTATGAAACTAATACAAAAATACGCTTTTTTATTGGTGAAAATGCCTCTCAAAACGACGGGCCAAAAAAAAACTTTTTTCCAACATTGCCCACTTTTGTATAAATGCTAATAACTTTGGCATCGATGACTTTATCATCAGGTCCTTTATAACCTATAATATACAATAACTATGACCTCATTGTATACAATTATAAGTCCTTTTTGACGTCGGATTCTCCACCTAACTTCAGTGGGCAAAGTTGTGAATCGATTTTGTGACACCTTCATACAAAAATGAAAGTGAATCAGGGTTGTCAATTTTTGATTTTACGCGTTTAAGTCGAAACCTAAAGGAGGGTAATGTGTTTAAGTCTGTATAAATGAAGAAAGTCTACGCTTAGCTGTAAGCATCTTTTAATATATAAATAGCAATGCTACGCCGGTGCGAGCGAGATATCCGCTAACCTCCCAAGAGCGAGAAAAGTGTGGGAAAAAGGGATTTTACGTAACACCTGGCCATAATGTGAGTTTTATCGCTCGCTGCGCGCACGGTAAAACTCGCATTGTGGCCAGGTGAAGACGTAAAATTGTGTACTCATCACGGGCAGTAAAAAAAGAAAGCCCTCTATCGCATATTTACAACCCTCGCCTACGGCTCGGGTCTCAAATACCTGCGATTTCGGGCTTTCTTTCTTTTACAGCCCTTGTTAAGTAATGTACTATTATGGCCCCATAGCTCAGATGATAACGTCCGAGGTATAAAGGCAATTGTTAACAGTTTCAGAACGTGTCAAATTATATCGCCACTTTGCCGAGTGACAACCTGTGGCCCGTTTCACGAAGCTACAAGTTACAAATTACAAGCGGAACTCTTTTTCTAGCAAAAGGAGTTAGATAGAGACTTCCGCTTGTAATTTGTAACTTGTAGCTTCGTGAAACGGGCTTCTGATGTAAAAATGGTTGTTCCTTTGAACAGATAATTGTTACTAATTTGAAATAAAAAAATATACCTGCTTATATTGGACAAGATTAAACTTGTTGATCCAAGCTCTCGGTTTGTTAATCCCGCACAAGAGACGTCATATTTAGTGCATAAAAAGTAACTTAGTCTAAGTAAAAAGTCAAAATTCAGATATGCGTATAGTTGTCCTGTTAATTCCGTTATCACGTCTTGAGTGACAACCCTAACGGTAAAATTGTACTGGGCAATTTTGCGAGCAGCACTCCCGGAATTTGCATATAACATTGCCCACCGCCATAACTCAGAAATAATTAGAGATACAGTGTTGAGTTTTTGTCTGTAGCGATTACTTACTATAAAGTTATAACATTAAAAGTAGGTACACTCCTGTCGGGACGTTGCAGGTGAATTTACCACAGAAGTTTTTTCGAACTTTTTGGCCTATCAAAATACACTACTGTGTTCGTAGCCGTCTGACGAGTGACTAAAGCATGGTAGGGGGTCAGCCGTTACTCGGGTCTTGCCAGCGATATGTTTAACTTTCTACCACATATGGAAAATAAGGAGTGCGTTTGATATTTTTTGATTTATTTCGGTTATATTCAAAAGTGACGGCTAGGGCAAAGTAAAGTTATGTTCAAAGGGCAAAGTTGTAAGGTTTTACGGTAACAATTGGTTTAGCCGACTTTTGATATGTTTGGTGTGTTTGTTGCATTTGTTTGATTTGGTTTGGTATACATTTGGTGAAGTGGAACTGATGATGAAGGCCTCAGATGGCCACCGGAACTCTCCAACGGTACCTACCTATTTCAACTGTGGCGATAAGATATCTCGATTAAGATAGTTAAGCGACTATAACGAAGAACAATAAATTGTTTAAATATGACTTACCTTTCACGCGGCGTTGCTTGCGGCGAGCTTGAAATGTCTTAATGTTTCATAATCAACTCAGAAGTGGGACTACAGTAATAACAGCTTTTTATGATCACTTAAGTAATTATTTTTCTTATTATATCCTATACTTACTATTAAACGAGCAATAAGGGTTTACAGGGGCGAAAAATCGATCTGTCATGTTGTTGTCTTCGGGAAAATTCGTTTTCAACACGAGCGACGCGGCGACGCTCGGTCTTCCAGTTACCTACTGTACAGTCGCCCACACACTTAACTGACCATTAAAGACGGAGCTGAGAATAAGTGCCAATGCTTGAAAGGGATGTAAATATATTTAATATGAAAAAAATATCTACATCCCTGTCAAGCATTGATATTTTCCCTCTGCTCTGCCTCCAATGGTTAGTTAGGTGTGTTGCTGTGTGTACTTACAATCATTTTAATATTGATATTATTACATACTTACCTACCTATAGAAACATGATTTTTTCCTCACCTCTTAACCTCTCAACCTCTTTTTGGCAAACTGTAAATACTGTATGCTCGTTTACCTTCTTAATCGTAAGTACTTTAAAAAAATGTGGTACCTTTTACATTATCATAACGAGAGGATGCAATATGAATGCGATATGCAAGTTGAATAAGGAGAAACCATACGCATCGCTTAGTATCGCAAATTTAGCGATATAGTGCAAAATCATACGTCATCGTATTTTGTCGGTTAAGCTCGTATTTGTCTTGCTTTCTCAAGTAGCTAATCGATGGGTAGGTACTCTGACAGAGAAAGCAAGATAATTACGAACTTTTCCGAACAAAAACGACGTCGTATGGTTATTAACGATCAATCGTTTGACTTTTACAGTCATTTGGCATGTGTGTTGGCATTTACAATTAATTTTCTTTCGGTTTAAAAGGAAAATTAAAGATAAAAAAGAAAAATAATGTAAACAACAATTACCAATGTGTTTATTAACAGCCATTTAAAAGCATCAAACCCAACCATCTGCAACGTCCTAAATTAACCAAGAGCAAAGGAAGTTTATCAATAATAAAAAGAGCTAGGTACTACATGGTACTACCTAGGTACCTAGTCCTATGGAATGGAGCATTTAGAACATGTTTATAGTAGAGTGAGACTAGAGGACATGAGCGGCCAACTAAATTCAAGGATGCTACACAATCACCATATAGAAATCAACATTGAGAACAGTTCACAAGTTTAAGAACCATTGGAGCCTTAGAATAATTGTATCAGAAGACATAAGCAAATAATGTAAGAGAATGCTTTAAGTAAAGTCGCCGATCTACATATAAGTACTAGAAAAGCCAAGGCTAGAAAGTGGAATTAAGTATAGGTAGTGGAGACCATACTAATGTAAAAACATGAAAAGGATGATGTAGCTCTATAGATTCTATAAGCATGCATTGGTTCCGCCTATAAATATTGCAAAAACAAGCAGTATTCGATTGTAGCTTACATTTATAATGAGATGAAACATCTTTTCTTATTGTTAAGATAAAATAGTTTTTAAACAACGTAATACGGGTTCATCGAGGATGTTATGATTAGTAGGTACCTGAGGTAGAAGGTAAATTTTTGATATAGGTACTGGAATCTCAAAATACATTGAAATATAGGTACTTATTATTCATTATTTTATCGGTTCTGGAGTCTGAAATTTGAAGTAGATAATAATAACAAAAGATGTAATCTAGTAGGTAGGTACTTACTTATGTTTTTTTAGTACCTACTTAAAATACTTAGTTTTGATACTTCCATGAAACCCTATATAAAAATGAATTGTAATTTCTTTTTTACATTTGCACATTAAAATACTGAATAAACATAAACTGTATTTTCAATAAACTTTAATTTTTAGGATTCCGTAGTCAAACCTAGTTTCGCCATGTCTATCTGTTTGTCACATTCCTTTTTCTTCAGAGACTATCGAATTGTCACGACTGAGTTGACTTCATTGGCTCTTGAGTTATAGGCGGTTGTTTACCATATAAGACAAGTAGGTCTGAACAGGGTTTACTATATATTGTTGGAATTGCAGGTCGCTTGCCGTGGCTCCTGTTATCTGTTAAGTATCAAATCTCTTATTACAGTTTTCTATGAAGTGGCTTGGTTAGTTCTGTAGTTTTAGGTTAAAAGAACCAATGTCTATGCGACTTGATAAAATAATTCATTTTAAAAAACTATAATCACGTTTAGAAACACTCTTTCTAATACTAAATTCATACCACTTTTAGTTTAATACTACTTGTGAGTTCGATTGTACTATTCTTGTAACATGATGATTGCAACATGAAGCTTTATGTCCGGTATAAATAATTATAACAACATTGTCATGTTTTTTCACTAACTTCATAGCAAATATAGTGACTTCCCTGCTGGTCAACTAAAATGGTCAACTGATTAAAATTTGTGGCCAACACTCTAAAATAGGAGCTAAATTTGATTTGACATAGATATGCATCGGTCAGTTGTGCATGCCAGTCGGTTGGTGGGGAAGTAACGAAGATGAAAGATTAAAAAACAGGCAAGACTTGTTGGTTTTCTTTTAATCTCACAGTACCTATGTCTCGCAGTAGCGCAGCCATGATTATATTATTGCCTTACTGACACACTTAGTAATAAGTTAAAAAAGAATACCATTTTGTAATTATATATATTTAGACATTTATTAGATAATAATGCACGCACAATCTTCAATACTGATATTGCGAACTCCAAACGCTATGTGCAGTCTGCAAACAAAGAAAACACAAGAACATTAGAATTATTTTTATTAATTATCAAGTCAAACAAAGTCCCCTTATCGACTCAGTACAGAATTGGGGTTTTCCTAGCTCTTAAAATAACTTCACAGTAACGGCGGCCTTAAAAAATATGACCGATACAGTGATAGACAAAGTAGAATAAAGGCCCTATAATTCACCACAATATTGAAATCCGTCCACATAACAAACTTTCTTACCTCATTTTAATAGGTCTTAATCCATCCCAGTCGTGGTATTCACCGCTACTATCGCTACCGCCTGTTGCTGAGTCTGAGACAACCACTCTGTCTATCCAAATGGTACTTATCCAAGCTGCTGTGCCTATGAAATTAAAAACATGCTTTAAAACCAATGCACACACATGATTCAAGAGTAACAATAAGTAGATTAGTAGAGCCTGTAATAAGTCAGCAAACAAGGTTTCAAAAAACGATAAGACAGTAGAAATAAGTTATGAAAATGATGATGCCAATTGATTGTTATCCAAAAGGTAAGTTAATCCAACTCAAGATTAAATAAAAGGTACTTACTTGGAGGTGAGCTTGTAAAGGACTCGCTGGTATGGAAACACTACATTTTAAGCGCATAATTATTAACGTAAGAAACCGTTTTACATATTATCATCCTTGCTTTGATTGCGCACGTAACAATAACGAAATAATGTTGTATTTTTATGTTTAACAATAAAAAAATAAAGATTGTACACAAAAATATAGATAGTAGATCTTTGTTTTTTTTTTTTTTTTTTTATAATTCGTCCTTTAGGACAGGCTGAGATCAAAGACCATATCGCCTCGTCATAAGTTGAAATCATTTCATATATTTTTTTTGCTATTTTGAACGTCTAAAGTATTCTTTCAATGTTGTCTCATCCGATAAAACTTCTTCAGTGTTAATTTTTTCCCTTTAAATGTCGTCAAATCCGATAAAACTTCTGTAGTTGTAATCCATTCCAGTAAATGTATAAGTCCGAGAAGAATTCGTCATATCCGAGTAACAATATTCGTTATATTCATATCATTTTGTCATATCTGAGTAATAGAATAATATAATTTTCTGAAAATAATAATTATTTTGCCACGCACGTCTTCTGTAACGTGCGCAAAATATCCTGAAAATGACACCTGTCAGTTGTATTGTTTACAACTTTCTTCTAACCTAACTTAAATTATACTGACTGAAACGAATAAAAATAAAATATAAACACAAAGAATCAATATTTACACCTATTTACAAGCATGAGAAAAATTAAATTTCTTTTATCGTTGACTTAATGAAGTTGTAAAGTGGCACATAAGTAGAATGATCTTTCAACAATTCTTGAACAGATCGCGGGACCAGATGTGATTCTCCGTAAATACGGATTAATTCGTCCACCAGCACAAGGCGCTGAATGCCAAAGGACGAGCAATGAAATAGTATATGATCTATTGTTTGATCCTCATTTGATCGACACAGGTCACAAAGAGGATCATTTACAATTTTCATACGATACAAGTGATGGTTTAGACGACAATGACCGAACCTTAGGCGACATATAATGTTATAAAAGCTTCTCTTATGATAGATATTTCCTTTACGTAACCAAGATACAGATTGTAAGTTTATATCCAAGGCAGCATACCAAGAACCCTTGTTTTCTTTTTGCACAACATAGTCCCAATAATTTTTCCAATGATCGTACATTCTTTGCTTCAATATTGCGATAACATCAGTATATGGGAGTGGGAGATTAAAACTAACATCAATAGATTGAGGAGAATCTGAAATAGAACGAGCCAAGAAATCCACATTTTCATTACCAGAGACCCCTATGTGAGATGGAGTCCACATGAAATCAACAACTGTTTGATGTTTTAAATAGAGATCGGACCAAAGATCTTTAATCAAAAAAATTATGTAATTAGTATTAGAATTGATTTTGTTATTTTGGATAGCCTTTAATACACTCATACTATCACTGACAATTACCCACTTATGTGACCCATTGTTTTGCCTCAATATGTGCTTTAACGCACAAAGGATAGCAACTGCCTCTGCGGTGAAAATACTAGCCTGTCTGTCTATTTTAAAACCAAGACCCATTTTGATTTCAGGATCATATATTGCAGAAGATACAGTAGTCTCATTCTTTGATCCATCTGTGTAAATAAATTTACAACCATTCCATGAAGCTAATTTCTCATATACCTGTTCCTTTCTGGAAAGATCATTATCAATTGAAATATTAATAGGACTGAATTTGCTATCATAAGACCCATCAAAATAAGGTAAGTGATTATTGCTTTTAAATATACTAAACTGATTTAGATAATCAATAAATTCAGATAAACCCTGTAAAATGTAAAAAGATTTTGAGTTACATAACATACGAGTATTACTATTAGAAAACTGATTTAAAAGAAGGTTGTTGATTTGAGAATGAAGCTTTAAAACAAATCTTTCTTTTAAATAAGCAAGTCTTATTGCAACTGGAGGAAGATTGCACTCCACTTGTAGAGAAACAATTGGAGTGGTTCTAAAAGCTCCAGTAACTATACGCATACACTTGTTTTGAATCTTTTCCAAAATATCTACAATTTTTAAGTCAGAAGCGAAACACATAAACCCATATTCAAAATGGCTGCGAACTAAAGATTTATATAGCATAAGTAATATTTTGGGGTCGGCCCCCCAATTAGTACCACACAAAGACTTAAGGATATTGAAAGCTTTGTTAGCTTTGATTACTAAATGATCTGTGTATTTTTTCCAGGACAAATTGTGACAGAATATAACACCCAAGAACTTGTTATGTAAGACAACTGGCAAAGGGGTATTGTTATAAAATAAAGATGGCAACATAGCAGAATAATTTTGACCAAAGACTACAACTTTCGATTTTGATGGATTAACTTCAAGATTTAAATATGAAAAGTAATTGTGCAATTTAATTAATGCTAAATTAATGTTATTTATAATAAGATTAGAATTATTACCTGACCAATAAACAACAAGGTCATCAGCATATTGCAAATTTTTTATACTAGGTCCCAATATCAAATTTAAACGACGTATATATAAAATGAACATCAAAGGCGATAAAATTCCACCCTGACACACACCTACAGATGACAGTCGAGGTCCAAACAAACCACCATTAAGCTTAACATAAACTTTTCTACTAGATAAAAACAATTGAATCCACTGCACAACTTTAACTGGAAACCCTAAATTTAAAAGTTCTGTACATAAAATATTAATATTTACATTATTAAAAGCGCCGGTAATATCAAAAAACACCGAAATGAGTTTGTTGTTACTACTGATGCTTTTATATATATCATAATGAAACAAAGAAATACTTTCACGAGCTGAACGACCTCTACGAAAACCAAACTGATTAACTGGAAGTAGACCATTATGTTCTACATAATACTCAAGACGCTGTTTTAGTAGCTGTTCAAAGACTTTTCCTGCGCACGACGTCAATGTTATAGGACGATACGAGTCTGGATTAAACCTAGGTTTGTCTGGTTTCAATATAGGAATAATGCAATCAGTTTTCCATTCAGGCGGTATATCATTTCTTATCCAAAGTGCATTATAAATATTTAATAAAATAATAAGACAACTATCTGGCATTTTCTTGAACATCATATATGGTATTCCATCCAAACCAAACGAAGTGTCCCTGCGCGAAAAAATTGCAGATTTTAATTCTTCAAGAGTGAAAGGTTTTGTAAGGAAATTATTATGCATGTTAGAAGAAGAGTCACTAGAAAAACTATTTTCACTTTCCACCGTATCAGGAGTATATTTTTGTAGAAAGTCTAAAATCCATTCATTATTATCAACAGAGTGTTGAGGAACATAGGTTTTATTAAATTTGCGCATAAAGCGCCAGATAACAGACAATGGGGTGAAGCGATTAAAAGAATTGCACAAATCAGCCCAAGACTTTTGTCTTTCTGTTTTAAGAATAAGTTTCTTTATAGCTTGCAGTCTCTTAAACTCCAAATAATTTTCTAGACTAAAGTTTTGTTTAAATGCAATAAACGCCTGTTTGCAATTTATAACAGCTAAAGAACATTTATTATTCCACCATGGGAGATTATGTTTTTTTTTAGAAGCTTTTTTATTATTAGAAGACAAATGATTAGAACTTTTTATTGAAGTTCCTCTACAATTGGGTATGGATTGAAAGACAGCACCCAATATTTTTTTTGAAAACAAACTGTATGCCTCGAGTGGCGAATACGACTCTATTTGAAAATCATTTAACAAATGTTTTACCTTTTCAGCGTACACTTTCCAATCTACATTCCTAAAATTTAGGCACGGGTAGATGGGCAAATGTACACTGTTAACAAGATTATTTACATTATTACTATTATTTTGAACATTATAATTGAGAACCAAATTAATTATTACAGGTAGATGATAACTACCAAGAGGATCATCGTAAACCGACCAACTACAACAGGGGGCTAACGAAGGAGAAACTATAGACAAATCTAAGGCATTTGGACGCCATGTCATGGAGCCGACAGTGGTGGGCGTTCCATCATTTAATAATACCAGATAATTATCATCGATAACATCTAAGACAGCACGTCCACGTGGCGAAGTGGAACAACAACCCCATGAAGTGTGATGAGCATTGAAATCCCCGCAGATTATCATAGGTTCGGGTATAGATTGAACGAAATTTTCAAATTTTGTTTTGTTAAAAGCTGGATTACAATTTGTAGGACTATAAAAACTCACTATACTAATCTGTTTGCCATTAATAGTTATTTGAATACATATATTTTGAAGAGAGTCATCAAAAAATGTGTTAATTTTACTATAAGCAATACTATTATGAATCATAATACATACACCGTTATGTTTGTTACCACAATCATTGCGCTCTATATTAAACCCTCGAACCTTTAGCCTCATATGAGGCTTCAACCAGGTTTCACAGATGATTGCGATATGTATGTCATTATCATATAAAAAATTTGTAAATGAGTGCCTATTGTGCGAAATACTCTGAGCATTCCACTGAACGACATTGAGAGTATCCATTATGTTTTAGGATGGGTACTCCCACTAATCGTATTTTGGAATGCCGCTCGTATCGATTCCGTATTAATAGGCGCTTCATTTTGGTTGGCTACCAATTTAATTATGACTTGTGTAATCATATTCAAAAATGACTGACTTTTAAGCATATTTTGCAAATAAGTTTCCGCGGACCTTGCAGCCAATTGCGGAAAAGACTTTTCATTAAATAAATCGGAATATGCGACAGAACGAGTTTTGATTTTATTTTCCTCAATTTTGGTTTTTTTCACAGGGCAAGACACAGAAATGGCAATATGTTTACCCTTGCAATTAGCACAAACTGGATTTTCCTTATCGGCTGTACAAACTTTAAAATTGTGATTCTCGGAACAAATAGAGCAGACTTCGTTATTTTTACAGAAACTGGCGATATGTCCAAACTGCTGGCATTTTAAACATTGCTTAACAGGAGGAACATATTGCGTTACCTCATGTCTCCACGAGTCCAGGAATACGTGTTGAGGCAACTGAGTAGAAGCAAACGTTACCGCTACAGTCTGCGTAGGAACATACGAGACCTCGCCCCCATCTGCCCTCACTCTGCGCATGAACCGCCGGACCTGGATCACATTGCGCGAGCTGCCGATCAGAGAAAATATTTGTTTATTGGATATACCAACCGGAACTGACTTGACAACCCCTGTCACTTCAGTATCTGCTGCAGGAATAGATGCATAGAGTCCCAGTTCACCCAATAGTTTGCTATTTGCCAAGAAAGTATTTGCGTTATTAGACAAATCAAAAGTAATTGCAACTTTATATTTGTTCATTGGCCTTAGATGCGAAACACCAGACACGGCATACTTTCGAATGGCCTGCGATAGAGAAACCTTGTCGTTATCTGAAAAAGGAGTATTTGCGGTCTGGTGAGCAAGGAATACTACGAAGTCCTTTCTTTGCGATGTTTCGGGATATTTCCTGGAATAATTGGTTACCTTGAAAGGCCGATACTTATTAACTTCGGTATCCTGATCGGAGTCTTCCGAGGCAGACCCATTTCCCTCATCTTTTTTTCGTTTTTTGGTTCTCCCGCCTCCCATCTTACCTCTAAATAATTATATTTACAACCTTATCTGTAAAAATTATATGAAACGAGAGAATAAACAATATTTACAAGATTAAAAGATTTTACAAATTATTTTCCCTCAAAAACGCGCCTTTCCTATTCGAAGGTTCCCGCCTTTTTCAGTAGATCTTTGTTTTGTGGCATGGCATATGTCATTTGTGTTGCCACTATGATTTCGCCAATGTCAGGGGCTCTACTTTGAAATCCGTAATTCGAACTTCGGATCGCCCTGTCACTTTCTTGCGAATTAGTTACGCGTCGAGAGCAAAAGGGATAGCAATAGACGAAGTTCGAATTACGGATTTCAAAGTAGAGCACCAGGTTTAAGGAAGGCACACGTTTTAACGGAAAGAGTGAACAATTGTGGAAAGTGGAATAAAATACAACGAATGTTTCGGTTTCATATACTTAGAAACAAAAAAAATGTTTACATGTTTACAACTTAATTCTATTTTATAAACTAAATCGAATGTCATTCGAATTACCAAACCAAAAATATTTATATTTATATATTAACGGAATTAAAATTATGCACATTTTTTTAATTTAATGGTTGTTTTACGCCCTCACTCCAATACTTTAGTAAAATAATATTAATCTATAATAATTTACAATTTTTCTGCCCAAAGATTTATTTTTTTGAGCGGGCAACACTCGTCCATACTTCATATTCAGCCAAACCTTGAAAAAGCGATAACAATACGATAACCAGACAAAGCAATTCAACAAGACTACGATATAGAAGCATTTTACGATGGGGGTAAGGTGCGTTGGGGTAAGATTGAACGGATTTTACACGAGATGAGAGGTGTTTTTTTAAAAGTGATATTATACCAAGAATATGAGGACTAGTTACAGGAAGCTACGCTTTTGGTAAAGAGCACATATGAACCTTTATAT
This sequence comes from Acleris cristana, assembly GCA_948252455.1. Taxonomy (NCBI): domain Eukaryota; kingdom Metazoa; phylum Arthropoda; class Insecta; order Lepidoptera; family Tortricidae; genus Acleris; species Acleris cristana. Next base: position 15,540,125 of record OX411779.1, on the reverse strand, counting down.
TAAAACTTAAAAAAGGAAGTTACTAATACTTTTACTATTGAAAAAGTTGAAATAAAGTTACACTCATTACTAAAAAATCCATGGGGTAAGATGGAATGGTGACGGGGTAAGATTGATATAGTTTTTAAAATCGTTAATATGCGCCGTAGGTGAATGTGATGCATAAATTCCAACGGTATAGCACCGTAGCAGTTTAAAACATTATTTCATATTTAAAAAAAACCGTTATTTACAGCTAAAATTCGGCTTTCTATAAAATGATATTTCAGTCTTACCCCACTTTGAGGATAGATAGACAAGGGTTCTCAAACTGTTCTTTATAGAATACGACTTAGCTTGAATCAAATCCCAAGACCCCCCTATACCAGAAATATAAAGAAAAACCTTTTTTTTGTGCATTTTTATACGGATTGTATTTTTATAATGGCTTCTGATTTTGATGCTATGTTAAGCTTAAATCGTAGTCTAACTTTCAAAGTTTACGACTAAATAGCAATCTCAAGTAAAACTGCTACAAATATGTGACAAAATTGATTTTGTCAACATGATGTTTTAAGCGGTCATTAGCCCTGTAAACTTACTCAATCATATAATCGCTGTGCAGCGATGTCATCATCATCCGTACGAATCATACGAAGTTTAAAGTTCAATATCTCAGAAACGATTTGACGTACCTATCGAATGTTTATTTCACAGGTAATTTTTGTTTTAATTACAAATACGGTAAATAAGCTGAAGATCTAAACTGGCTGACATTCTCTATTCAATTTTATTAACGCAACGCACACAAACACAGAAATAAATAATTAAATGCAAGTTCACGATAAAGTCCCGTCTAATTAAAATAATGTAGGTACTGTATAGGTTGTATAACAAACCTCTATAAACTACCTACCTACCTAAGTATATTTAATGAAAGTAGTTATTCCTCCACACTTTGAGAACCAGTGACTGTTACTATGGGGTTTGAAACCGGGGTAACATGAAAACAAAAATATTACCGTCTTACCCCTTTAAAAGTAGGCGGTGCAAGATTGAAATATATAAAAACTCGGAAACTAAGAAAGATAATTAAAATTCACATTGACAGGTAATTAAAATAACAATTACAAGCAAACGTACCAATACAACATCTCTCTAGCGTCACTGCAAAAGGAGTTACAAAACATGGGGTAAGATTAAAAAACATGATTTGAACGTAAAAAATTCACCTTGTCGAAAATTGACGATAACACACGACCACAATAATTGAGCGAACGGCACTGACTGAGGGGCGAGGAGCAACAAAATGGCGTTCTCAATTAAGTGCCCAGGAACCAAAAATGTGCACGGAATAGGGAGTTACGAACGGTTTTTCATCTTACACCGTTTTCCAACTTACCCCAACGCACCTTACGATATTGTTTTGTATCGCAAAACTAACGATTTGATTACGATAAACCGCTAAGCACTGTAGAATAGAGCCCCTGGTTAATTACTGGTCCTATCTCCCCAGGTGCGAATCGGACTCGAACACCGAGGGTTCCGCATCTACGTCTTATTTGTATGAAATATTAGAAACCCTATGAAGACCTCCTGTGCTGCTTGCCTTCTTTATTTTTTAAAAGGCCGACCCCCTCAACATGTCTACAGCTCTCTAAAAAAAACAAAAGCCGTAACTTCTATTTTTGTACCTTATTGTTTGTCGACAAAATAACTGCGATACAAAGTTTTTTCTGTAGCAGTATTTATCTGGTTTCTAAAAAACCATAAAAATTCAGGGCAAATATTTTACTGTTGCTGGAGTAAATTGATTGTTTTCTAGTACTTATTAATATTATTAGGATAATAGTGTTCTTGGTTTGGTGACTGTTTTCATCGGTGCCAAAAAAAATATTTTACTTCTAATTATGAAACCTTTTTTTGACCCCTTAATCCTTAAACTATTTCAAATTTAAGCCCCATAGCTTTAGCCGTTTCAGAGAAAAGAGTCTTAACTTAACGGACAGTCGGGCAACGAAGTCTCGTTTTTCTATATTTAGTACGTAACCCTAGAAAGACATAAATTAGCTTTTAGGACGCCATTAAAATTAAAGCCCATAAACATCGAATTCCAACATCAACAATCGCCATTTCAAGTGTAATACTTACACAAGCGGTCACAAACTAAGTTGTTTATTACGTCAATAAACGGTATATATCGAACCTTGGTCTTGGATGACTTCACGAGGTCAATTATAAAGACCGAAGGGGTCGTTAACATTAGACAAGGATTCAATTGATTTTTCTTGTTGATCGACTCAATTCAATTCAGTTGAACCATTATTGTCTTTGACCTGTTATCGTATTGTCAACGTTTTGATAGCTCTTATTTACTTGGCAGTAATGGCGGTCAAGTAAAAAAAAAACGATTACTCGTCAAATGTAATATGGTTTTGCCCAGTAGAATAAAGACATTATTGTCAAGTAATTAAGAGCTATCGTAACGTTGACAATACTACAACATGCCAAAGATAATATGGTTTTAACGTTTAGAATAGATGCGGCAGTTATGACAGCGTTATGTCTAACATGACGTACAGTCGAGTTCATAAATATGACGTATTCACTTTAGTACCTTGTCACTTTAATCGCTGTGGTAATTCGTATATGGTTGTTTGAACATAACATTAAATAGACAAGGTACTAAAGTGTATACATATTTATGAAATCGACTGCGCACAGACAAATGATGCCGAAAATACTCTTGGCCTCTATTGTAGGAGGTAAAAACCATATTTCCTTTAACCTGTTATTGTATTGTCAACGTTTTGATAGCTCTTTTTTTCTTGACAGTAATGGCAGTTGACTTAAAAACAATACGACAGCACGTCGAAAGCAATATTGTTTAACGTCGGCCCCTGATGTCATTCAAAAGCTTGCCAATATTTATTCGTACCTTTTCTGTGTCGAAAGTTATTTAGCCTTACGTAAGCAACTGCGTAGTAGCCTACTGCGTAGCGGGTGCGTTATACCGCTACGCGCTACGAGTCACGTAGCACTAAACAATGAAGAAACGATTATTTACGTTTGGAAGTAATAAAATAAACAAGTTTCTGTCAAAAAATATTTTTTGGGACAAACTTTTGTTGACGTCTATAATTTTTTCCGCTCAAACATCTGCTTATCAAGACGAAACTAACGATCCGCAAAACCATCCAAAAATTAAGCGTTAAAAACCCAACTGCATTGAAACTGTCGTTGATATAATATTAAAAACAAGTGCATAAAATCTACCCCTACTACTGTGGGGTCCGGTCTGTTCACGCTTGCAAGGACCTGTTTTCCAGTTAGTTATTTTAATTATCGTTCCTGACGTAGAGACCTCGTCATGTTGCTCTCCTAGTCACTATTTTTTATTTAATGTTATTGAGCTTACATTTGTTATGATTTTATTTGTGTTAGTTTTAAAATTAGTACATTGTTGCAGAGGATAGAAAGTACGTGATTTTTGGACGAGTAATATAGAGGGCCGAAACGTAGTTGAGGCCCTCTAGTGTACGAGTCCATAAATTGCACTTTCTACCGAGGCAGACATAGTGCTTTTCACAACTACTGAGAGGAAATAAAATAAAAATTCATATTCAAAACTCAATAGCGTTAGTCAATTGTCGTCGGTTTTTCAAAGGTAGTATATGTAGAAGCTGTATCACCGTTAATTTTACCATAGATAACTTTTTTTTTAATCTGGACCCCTGCTCTCGTGGCTCTCGAGATTAATAAACTAACATTCGAGATGAATATGAATAAAATTGTATTTGTTTCGCCATATCTCCCATGTAATTTCATCTCTATTGGTTCGAGATTAGGGGCCAAGTATGAAGCAGTGACATTGTTTTTAGTCTGTGTATCTTTTAGCAAAAATACACCTAATATTTTACGACACAAAATGGTGTGATCTGATTGGTCGATTTCAATTTTTCATTTTAAGGAGCTGACACAAAAATTTATTGATTGATTTTCATTGGTTCTTAAAGTTGGACAACTATGTTCTCGACCAATCAGCAAACACGCCGAGAAAAACATTCTTGGTGTGTCCTTATAAGTGACGTTTTGTGACCCCAAACAAGACCATCTATGGCCATATTTCCGAGCAGTGTTGTGAAAAATTATTTTTTACTTTATTAACTTGTAATGTTACTTTTAAGTATTTAGTATTTTATGATTGGAAAAAGTGACCTTTAGCTGAAGTTTCTTGCGGCGCTTCTTCTCCGCAATGATGGTCTTGTCCGAAGCGCTGGTAGATTCACTCCGTATTACCGACGTGTAAAAGAGCCCTCATGTGACCAATTTACTGAATAAATATTTTGAATTTTGAATTTTGACCACATTCTTAAGAATTTTCTACATACACAGTGACACTTGCTCCATCATGACGAATCTAATGGCAATGACGTATCATTTATCAAAATGGGTTGAGCCGTTGAGTAATCACGAGCGGGCATAGGAACGGACATACATAAATAAAGATAAAATACATAACCCTTTTGGGCTTCGTCATAGTCTGGTAAAAAGGGCTTTAGATATAAAGATCTTCAAAGCATAACAAAAATGTTCTATGATCTTTGCTTGTAGAAAAGAAGTTCTGTTTGTAGTTTTTGTTTAACTATATTCCTTTGTTTGCGTAACTAAGTTCAGCTGTGAGCTCTCTCATTTAGAAAAACTACTAAGAAGTTTAGGTAACCGTTTTCTTTTTTGCTAAGCTGATAGAAATACAATAGAGCCTAACCTACCTAACCTAACCTAACCTCACACGGAGAGAATTCCCTTTCGAAGAGGATGAAGATTATTAATGAGGATTCCGCATCAAAATCGGGCCACTCGGGCTCTTGAGGATGACAGCTAGACACACAGATACAGACAAAAATCCCCAACCTCAGGGACCCAATTCTCGTGACTTCGAGATGATTTTTCATGCGAGATTAACTGTCAACTGCATACATTTTTTCGACATAATCTCGCATGAAAAATCATCTCGATGTCACGAGAATTGAGGCCCTGATCACCTTCTTAAGGTCAGAGATTATAAACTAAATATTTTGATTACGAATTTATAATGACGTTGTTTTAATTCCGTGCTCGTGAGCAAACTTGTAAATTAGTTCAACGCGTTGTGGCCCCGGGCTCATTAAGTATTTAATGAAGCTAGCGCTAGGCCCACGAATGCTTTTACTTGATTAGAATAAATTAATGTGTATGAATTAGAATTCTAGTGCTTTAAATTATTATTAGTCTAACATATAAGGTTTAAAAAAACATATAAGGTTTTGGAAAGGATGGATGAAAGAAGATTGACGAAAGAGATATACAGAGCTAAAGTGAGTAGAAGGGTCGGAAGAGGCCGCCCTAGGCGTACTTTTTCGAATCAAATCGGAGAAATACTCCACGTGGTCAACTGTCATCCCATAAATTTTGAAGGGTAGAAAAAAAATGTTTGTAGCGTTTGCATCTTGGCTACGGCCCCTTTACCCCTTCTGTATCCGCGGTCAGATTGCATTGTTAGATCGATCTGACCACGACTCTTTTCTATCCTTGTCAGATCGATTCGATATTCGCATTTTATACACTTTCGCAGAAAGTCGACGGAGCTGCGCTGCCGCGGTGATTGATACCTACCTCATAATATGACACCATGTCTTTGGTCCGGAATTGAAATTTTTCACTAGTATACAAATTTGCAAAAGTGTATAAAATGCGAATAAATCAATCAATGTGACCAAGGGTACAAAAGAGTGGACGTGGTCAGATCGATCTAACAATGCAATCTGACCACGGATAAAGTGTTTTACCCTTTAGAATAGAGGCCTAGAACTGTCAACCGGTCCCGGCCGGTCTATTATTTTGGGACATTTGACTTTCACCACCTTTTTCTCTCTTCTTGTACGGCACTCAAGTGAACACGAGAGCGCGCGGTGCAGTGCGGCAAGAGCAGTTTAATCTACCGCGCGTCCCGACTAACTGACTGCTATACTTACCGCGTACTATTTGGTTTAGCCTATATTTGAACGCGAACAGGGGGGTACCATGACGTACTAAAGCAGTTAAGTTTAGGTTGAGATAAAGGTCATGACAACCCCCCTGTCTACCGAACTGTTCTGCTCTGAGGGCCCTGCCAAGATGCACTACGCTAACTAGCGTTTCTATTCGTTTTGTGTTTAAACCAATCGCGTCATTTGATGTCGTGATACGAAAAGTCACGTGATCTACTAGTGACGCGATTGGTTAAAAACGAAACGAATAGAAACGCTTGTTAGCGTAGTGCATCTTGGCAGGGCCCTCTGACATTGCCTCGTGTGCGGTAATCACTTTAACAAATATACCTAAATATAAATACAATGTTATTCACATTCCCTTGTCGTTAAAGCACACAATGACATTACTTTGTCCTACGAATCCATTAGGAAATAGCCACACAAACTAAACAACATCATACATTTCCAAACAAACCACTCCATCACAAACACGTAGACAGCACTAATGTGATCACGCTATTGATTTTGTACAATACCTACAAAGCCTCTCTAAGCCAATAAAGCGTACCTTTAATATAATAACCAAAGTGAAGCTTTTAAGTTAGTACTAAAGTTGGTAGTTCTACTAACCTCCCGTGGCAGATATGACCTTTTTTTCATAGGCAGTATACTCTTACGTTAGCCTTGAAGGCGCGCCAAAACATTAGGCGGGTTACTCCAAATACTAAAAACCTTGGAATCTATCCCCTTTACTCTTCAGTTACTTACTTCACAATCGTGAGACGGCGACAGGGCGTGATATTCGATTTTAGGAGAAGGGCTCTCGACAGGTTTTTCGACACAATAGCTTTCAGTTGACGTTGAAATAACTTGACAACTATTCTATTTTGATACCAAGAACTGTTACGTACAATAAGTTTTTAATTGGAGACTAGTTCACTTCGGTCATTATTTTTCATCTGTCCAAGTAAGAGGGTAATATTTTACGGCGTATGTAATATGTATATAATGTACATTGCTAGCTCTCTCTCTTCTTTTGTGCAGTTAAAGTGGGATAGGATTGCATAAGAACGTATGGGAGCGAGTGAAAGAGTACCTAAAAATCCAAAGGTCGTATTATGAGCTGTTCAACTGTAAGTATGTCTATTTCTTTGCTCCCTAGGCTAAATGGAATGATAGATTTTGTAGTGTGGGATATAGGTAGTTCTTATTCCAGGGCCTCTATTCCCGGCGGTAAAAACCATATCGTATTTGACCTGTTACGGTAATGTTTTGACTTCAGCCTCCATTACTGTCAAGGAAATAAGAGCTATCAAAACGTTGACAATACGATAACAGATCAAAGACGATAATGGTGACATTGGCAAAATTGTCTCCGCGACGGATGCCATAACCTAAAAAAGATTGATTGATTGTCGATAATGGTTTTTAGCGCCTAGCATACCGGCCGTGGAGAGTCATAATATGCTATATTTTAGCCATTGCATCGCATGGCAAACAACTTGGCATCGCAATTTACATGTAAATATTAAAACATTTAAAACAAATGCCGTTTTTATGGCACTGGGAGGACACACGCCCACACAGGACGCCTAATGGTTAGGTTTAGTTTTCGATAATTATGATGATGGACAATGGACAATGTTGAATACAGGCTAACGATAAACGCTTTCGAGAAGTAATTTCTAGAAAGTGGTTTAGTTATTTGTACCTATTTGGAAATCGACGTCGACGAGAGATATATCTACATATGAATAACACCTCAGCCTCACTCAGCTCAAGGTTTTTGCTGAGAGCTTCGTAATATTGCCTAGACTAAACTATTTTCCGTTTATAGCGCGCTTATATTTATAGCGTTTGTAGGTCACCTTCTTTGTGAAGTTAATGGTGCTTATTGGCTGATTTTATATTAAAATACTTTGCAATCTGCAAAGCTTCCTTTTCGCAAGCTCATTTTTAGGGTTCCGTACCAAAATGGTAAAAAGGAACCCTTATGGTGAGACTTCGTTGTCTGTCTGTTATTAGTTTAAGAGGATTGTGAAGCGACTATATAATTATATTATATTCAGCTCCGTGCGGTAACGTGTCTCACCCCTAAATCAAATCCAATTTCCACGAATTTTGAATAATGTTGTAGTTGTTATGGAAAACTAGGTTTTTATAATATCTATACGTCATATTTAAAAATCGTAACACAGACTAGATTTAAAGGGAAAGAAACGTCATCGCAAATTGTATGGATTCTTTTAGCTTTACAATTCTCTGACCCTCTAATTGACGATGTGTATTATAAGATATATATCATAACATTCACTTTTTGTATATTTTTGTTATTTTATTTTTTTGCTACATTAAAATCTGAAGAGGCTTGCAACTATGGCCTTTTTTATTTTTGCCAAGAAAAAAGTTAAATAAGCCTTTCCTATTTTCTTCTAAAAGTTACATACGAACATTGTTTTTAATTTCTATTATCTTTTTTCACTGCTAGCAGTGACTGACTAATCTGGCTGACTGACGTATACTTTTCGCATTTAGAATAGAATAGAATAGAATAGAAAAACATTTTATAAAACATCATTAAAAATCTTAAGTCCGATATGATGAGTTCGTATTTGGCTTCGATCGTTAGGCTGCCGTCGGCACTTTCATGTCGCACATAGCGGCCTTAAAGTAATAAATGACTGGCACTTATCCCTGAAACTTATCGCAAACGCTTTCAAAAGAGTTTTACTAATGTAATCAATCAATCAATCTTTTTAGGTTATAACATCCGTCGCGGAGACAATTTTTACTAATGTAAGCCATAAGTTTTAAATATCCTCTCAACCTACTTACAAAAAAAACACATTCAACAAATTCCTAAAAAAACTTAAAAATTGAAACGGTGTTTTGAAATATTGAAAATAAGTATATGTTTTTGTCTTTATATACTCGTTGACCAGTTAGACCACGACAAATGGTTATTAATGCCCATTGCCACAACGGTAAATAAAGTGCTTTCTAATTTATTAGTTTTATTACCTACGTTTTGACATGTTCTTTCGCGCTGTGTTGCTTTGGGTTTTCTTCCACATTAAACGACCATTTTGTATGAGATATTTTGTAGTAAAAAGCCAGAAAAAATACCATAAATATTGGCATTGAGGTATTAGATCGGTACACTAGGTTTATAATTCCAAAGAGTCATAATTCCGAATTGATCAAAACTCCGAGTGCAATATTTTGAGATATTTTTTATATCTATTCAATCGATTCTAACCTAAACTATGTATAGCAATTAAAAATCAACATACTTAAGTAAATACCAAATATTAACAATTATTTAATTTAATATGGAACAAAAAATATAATATAATACAATTAAAAGTTAAAACTAAACTTATTTAAATTAAAATAAAAACTAAGCTACTCAAATATTAAAGACGTAAATAATAATCACCACTATAAAAAGAACACCCCCTCTAGCAGGTCCGCTCGCGGCATGGTCCCTATGACACTGGCTGCGTTACCTCTCTGGATAGCTAGCCCAATCCTTTGGGAGAGGTAAGCACCAGCTCTAGGATCTCCGGAGGTGTCTATGAGCCGGGATGACAGGGCCTTAATAAAGCTTTTCATATCAGCTGACCAAGGTCCCATGGTCTCCACTGCAAGCGCCACAAATTCATAATTATTTAATAATGATGAATATTTGCGGCGCTTGTTGGTTTGGGCCTGATCAGCTGCTGCACCGGCCCGATTACGGGTTGACTGGACGTGGGACAGGGCGAATGTGTCAACACACGTCGCGTCCCACACCAGTGCCCTACCCAGTTTCCACGGCACCAATGTAGCTCCGTCTGGTCGCTTGCCATCGTCTCTATGTAAACCTGCTGGTTCCAGGACAGCTGGTACAGAGGCAGTGGCAAGCGAACGACGGATCAGATCATTAATTGTGCCATGCCGGTACAAACGGCCGGCACTTCTAAAGCATGAAAGGCCATGTCGTCCCAGCTCACTCACTTCCTTCCCGCACGTGCAAGTATGAGGTTCACAGATTCTAGCTCCAACCCGCAAACTTATTGCTATGCGCAAGCAGCTTGGGTCCAAGACTGTGCCTATATTGCGGGAAGGAAGAGCGTGGAGCCAGTGACCTGATTCGCCTGCAGAGACAGCGAGAAGACGGGCGCGATCTGAATCGTCCGGACTATTTTGTATGAGAGATGTATGAATTGATATGAGGCGAGGAGTATCCCATGCTCTTTGGATATGCCTCTTGACTGGCATATCCACTCCGGGACACGACTCAAATATGCATTTGATCAAGTTTAACTTATTACAGTTATAACAACAACCGGTTTGCTTTGGGGGTTATTCTTTTTTAGTTTGTTCGATATAATATTAATCAGTAATCACTACTATCTTTTTCCCGCGACTCCGTCAGCGTAGAAGTCAAGAATCACAAACATCATCCAAACTTTCTCATTTATAAGTTTATAACCTTAGCTTATAACATTAGTAAGAGTAAGATTTATCTTTCTTTTTTGTTTTGTTAACGTTAGTTTAGTGTGTGTGCTATGTGTGTGTAACCTGAGGCTCTACTTTGAAATCAGTAATTCGAACTTCACTTTCTTGCAAATTAGTGACGCGTCGAGAGCAAAAGGGATAGCAATAGACAAAGTTCAAATTACGGATTTCAAAGTAGAGCCTCTGACGTGGTTTCACTGGATGGTTACAACGGGAGACCAGCGCTGGCTGTAACGCCAGCATAACGCTGAGTTGGAACCATTTCGTGACAACAGGTATTTTGTCTATGTCAGTATTTTGTTGAGTTTTGTTAGTCTGTTTATCACGTTTGTTTTTTTTTTCTTTCTTCTTTCTATTTCAATAGTCAATCAGGGCTTGGCAATGTTTTACTTGTGACGTTACTATAAACTAAATTACTGTTGTTTATCCCTGAATCTAATCGCCTCTAAACAAATGATGTTCTTGCATGTTCCACCTCACGCCTAAGTTTGCTTCGCGTGCTGGCTTCAAATAACGCTTTAATGGTTTCACCTATAATTAACAACTTGTCAATAACAAAGTTCAACAACTCGAAACAGTCGAAGGCGAACTTTGTTATTATGGAGTTGAAGGGAGTCGAAAGGACAATGGACTCTTACTGAGATCCTGTATTCACTCAATTTAAGCTGCGACCACACCGGTGCTTAAAATACGATGACGGTACGGAATCGCAGTGACGCGTCGTATCAGCACCGTTTTTGACGCAAGCTCCACACACCAATGCTTAAAAAACGATGACGGTACGGAATCGCAGTGACGCGTCTTATCCGTACCGTTTTTGACGCATGCCCTCCACACCAATGCTTAACGGTGCGTATAATACGGTACGTCAAAAACGGCGCCATGTTGTTACTATGACCCCGTCGTTTGTTTAAGCAACGACACCGTTTTTTAAGCAGCGGTGTGGGGAGCTTGCGTCAAAAACGGTGCTGATACGACGCGTCACTGCGATTCCGTATCGTCACCGTATTTTAAGCAATCATATCACAATAATAATATCATTCGATTTAGAAACGTCATACCTGATGATCACCCTAGCTAGACCGATAGAGTACCCTTAACCGACGCACGTGTATGAAGGGACTCATGAGTAAGGGTGCAGCTCCACTGAGGCGGAGACGAGCGGAGCTGTGCCAATATTAACCAATAGGAGGCGCATGCGGTCACGTCGAGCAGCCCTTCCGCATGTTAGTTTAGATTCTATTGGTTAATATTGGTACAGCTCCGCTCCACTCCGCTCATCTCCACCTCAGTGGAGACGCAGCCTAAAGAGGAAGCGAGGAAAGTGCATCTTGATTGTAGCAAGTGGAAGGAAGTGGTCTCTACCTACCCCTACGGTAAAGTGGCCTCATACCAGATCAGTCAGCGACATTATGAAGTATTTTGACACTACAAAGACAGCGGTGGAAATGACACCAACAAACGTACAATTAGTTTTTAGTGAAATAAAATAAGTGCAGCAGCAAATCATCATTGCTACTACCCGTCTGGCGTTATTCAGTTTATGTCACGCGGCAACATCAAAAAACTATAAATAGTTAGAAAAAAGTCTACAGAATGTCAGTTTAATAGAATGCTCTGAAACTGTAGGTGCTTTTGACATGTTATATTATAGTATTGTTTTTGAGTGACATAATAAGAGTTATCATAACTTTGACAATACCTACGATAACATTTCAAAAGTAACATGGTTTCAAGTTTCAGTACCTTATCCGCTGGGTGTACTGCCGTTTGGCGAAATTATTTTTCGTCAAATGTATCATTTCGCCAAATGTTTCATTTGGTCAAACGCATTTTTTTCCGAAACTGTAAATATTTCAGGATTTATTTCAGAACCATCGTGCAGAACCCTATAGGTTAGGTTAGTTTTATAAAAATCCTAAAATATTAACAGTTTTGGAAAAAAAAGCGATTCCCCAAATGATACATTTGACGAAATGATAGATTTGACGAAAAATAATTTGGCCAAACATAGGTAAACCTATCCGTCGTCTAACACCCAGTAGGTATATTCGCACTGCTAGATCAAAACAGTAGCAACTCAAAATACAACTGTGTTTTAAAATCAATTTTAATACAACTTCTAGGAGCTTAAAACAAAACTAGCAAGGATTTTGATTTGATATTGTTTTGATCTAGCAGTGCGTATGACTATGACCTCTTGATGTGATCAATCTACTGTAATCAGGTTCCGTTTCACATCTATCATCCATAACACTAAGCCGAGCTGTCAGGCGGGTAATGGAATCCGGCTGGTCAAGCGTGAGCGTGACGGGGGTCTGGGCGGGGGACAGTCTCGGGGTATAATTAAGATTAGATCAGCTGATTCAACGATTCAGAAGTAGCTTTGGGGCAAAGTTGTCCGTGTTAAGTTAATTTATATAATTGCGTTATTATAATGCATTAATACTCAGTTGTACAAACGTTCGTTAGCACTAATGTACCATTAGGATACTTTCTGTCTACAGTAGGTATAATTAAAATTGAACATATGGGTAGCTGGGTATTAGTGTATTTGTTTAGTTTTTTCCGTCGCCACGATTTACAGATAGGTTTTAGCCCGGAATAATTACCGTTAAGGGAGCCCGTTGTTTTCCTTTTTATATTATATCTTGGTTTTCCAAACTAAGTTTACAGTTTAGGATGACGTTTGCCGAATGCATCTTGTCTAGGACCGTGCTAGGACCACATATTTAATGTATCACTGTCTTTTTTCCCTCTGTATTCACAAAATCAAATACAACCTGTTTCCTTTGTTTCAGGTTTCGTCTCCAGCAAAGAGGAACTCATCAAAATTCTGCCACTTCAGCCATTAATTTTTCTTCAGCAGTGTCAGTGTCAAAATTACAAAATTCAAGATGACAGACGATAATTGAACGTTTATCGCAGCAAAATCTCCAATAAATACTAGTGAAAGTGCTATAAAAGTGACCATGGGAAAATCGCATTAACGTTTTGAGCTAGCCAGCTCTCTACCTCCGTTCAATCCTTCAATGCTAAATTACAGACTTGTTTCAACGCATTTCTTGAAACAGCCGTAAATTAACGATAGAATCTTTATATTTGTTTGATTGTTTGTGCTGTACCATTATGTGCCGTGATCGGGACATGCCGGCGGCTAAGAGTGACATCATCAAATAGACTCCTTGAACTCGCCAGACTGTTTAGTCTATAGTATAGTGTCAAGTTTTCCGTCAAAACGGCGCGCGTATCCGCCCTGCCGTTTCGTTTTGTTTATTTCAGTTTGTTTTATATCAAAGGATAAGCAATAACCTGGGGGATTTAGTTTTATATCATTGGAAGGGGCAAAGCCCGAGCGGGCTTTGAACGACCGTGGCAAGCCGCAGTCGGGGCAGCATTTCCAGGATATTGGACTCCATAGTTGGTGCGGCAAGATACTGCATTGTAAGTATGAAGTAGAGACGGCGCTATTATATTAAATATAATGTTACTTTAAAACGTTGAAATGGTTGTGTTAGAGCGAAATAAGTATGTTTAAATACAATTTCGCTTCACGAGGGTGTATTTTCTAAAGTGCTTCGCCATGCCAAGTGGCTGGCGTCAAGCACGTTGACAGCAAGTAGTCAAACATAAATCTACATGTTGTCTATGGTAGCCGACGGCTTAACAAAAATCCACTATAGTCCGTGTGTTTAGGTACGTAACTTAATGTAAACAAACAAGACCACTTGATGTTGGTCCGCCAATAGAAGCACGACCGATACGTCAAACCTCGACAAAACAGGTTTGATTGGCTGTTTAATGGAGCCACGTGATCTGGTTTGTTTACATAGTAAAGAATCTAAAGAAAAAGAGTATAGATGTCGCCTCAGCGCTTAACGCAAGAAATTGATAAGTAAGTAGGTAACTTATTTCACTTTGACCCTCTAAAATGAGTCTTACCAAACATTATAAACAGATTAAATAACATCATATAATTTGCTCAAAAGTAGCAAAATTTACTTGCGGTTAAAACTCTGTTTTCTGAGTAAAGTTACAAAGGAATGGCACGTACAGAGAGAGAAATATTCATAGCTCGCAGGGCAAAAGTTGTATACCTACAATCTTTTGTGAATAAAGTAAAGTATTCCAACTCTTCAAGAGAAATTCTTCGTCGTAAAAATAATGCTACGAAAACAGTTTTTTTTTACATAGCAGTGGGCCCTGCCATGATGCACTACGCTAACTAGCGTTTCTATTAATTTCGTTTTTAAACCAAGCGCGTCACAGTATATGACGTGATACGAAAAGTCACGTGACCTACCAGTGACGCGATTGGTTAAAAACGAAACTACTTAATAGAAACGCTAGTTAGCGTAGTGCATCTTGGCAGGCGCCTCAGTTCCTTATAAGGTTCTTATTTATTGTTTATCCGAACGCTTGTTACCTAAGGCGATATCTTTTTATCTAAATTTAAATATTTAACTTTGTAAAACTCTTAAGAAGTTGACTAATTCAACTGAAAACCGCTTAGAAGGACCCAATGATCGTACGGATCTACGATACATTTGAAGCCCTACGATGAAGTGAAAAGGACAGAGTAATACATGGTTATACTTAATAGCCATATACCTCTTGTCGTGCTTATCCTTCTCTGTCTGGAAGATATGACATTTCATGATATGGTTTCAGAACTAGTAAAAAAATGGAATATTAAAGGCTTTCTGCAAAAAAATGTGGAACGTAGTTCCTCTTTAGTGTATACTTTTTTGTTAGGCATTTTACTGAAAATTACCATGTAGGCATTGTAGGTACCTACTGTTCGCGACAAGCCAATTTGATAATCGGAGCCAGAAAGCGGTCGCAAGTTGGTATGAAACAAGCATGCCGCTCTGAAATTTAATAATAGGTTTTTTTTAAACTGGTAAAGATGTTGGTGTGAGGTTTTGTTATATCTACCTTATAAGCATTTCTTTTTATGTTAGTTATGAAATAACACTGTAGGTATGTTAATGTAGATGGTAGATCACGTTCTAGTAGTGTTAATAAACGCAGTAGGTATATTTTGAGTGACAGTTCACTTTATTTCGGAGAATGGTAGAGGAAGTAGAGAAACTGAAGCATGATTTTAGCGTAGAAGGTTAATGTTGAATTTCACTAATAATTTAATAGAAGAAAGAAGTTCGTTTCGAAAAAGACAGTTGGTTTGATTATAATATAACAACCATGTAACTATTTAATGAAATCAGACATTACGGTTGATGGCCACAGATTGTTTCAAGTTCGGCTCTGCAGCGTTGATTCTGATCTTGATATAGAATCAAATTTAATTCATAGACTTAGGTTCAATATTTAATTCTATAAGTACCTACCTAGTTAACGCATTCACTGTTTGCATTGCATTTGCATTATTAGTAGACATGGGGCGACTATGGTTTTTGCCGGGGTACAGTAGAGTACATAATTCCGAATTGATCAAAATTCGGAATCTTCATATTTCCAAATGCAATGTTTTGATAGAAGACGCCCTCTCAGCTATGTGAAATAGAGGTTAGGGGAAAGACCTAGAGCCCCTAGACAAGATGCATTACGCTAACTAGCGTTTCTATTCGTTTCGTTTTTAAACCAATCGCGTCACTGATAGGTCACGTGACTTTTCGTATCCAGCATCTACAAGTGACGCGATTGGTTAAAAAACGAAACGAATAGAAATGCTGGTTAGCGTAAAGCATCTTGTCTAGGGGCAAGGGCACGGCAGCGAATGCGTTGACAACGTTAGAATTTTGAAGTTCAATTTAGGTGCAGTTCTAAACCAAGAAGATAGGTTTCATAGTGCTTACATTTTGGTAAGAGTTAGGACTAGGCTTTGTTTCTCAAAATGCAAAATCTCATATAACCCGATACTGCTTATTTTTTAGTCTTTCCTTTGAGTGATAGTTCTCGAGTTGGATTATTTGCGCCATTAAAATTTCGTTGTCATTTCAATACCCTTACCATGAGTAATAATTACCGTACTCGCTAAGTCAACGAATGCTCTGTCTCTTGCACTCTATATATGAATACTGTGACTGTGAAGGACAGAGCATTCGACTCGCTAGCAAGTATGGTACCTAATTGTAACTCATGGCAAGGGTTCTTGTCGCGTTTCGTAGCGAGTAGAGGCAACACCAAGTTCAAATTGTAAAAAAAAGGGAAATGCAACGGTTATCCTTAATCATTTCAACAACTTTTAGTCATGTTGTTTGATTTTGCGATACTTAAATACTGTAACGTAATAAGTGTTAAACTTATATTGGCTTCCAGTTGCTTACTTGCCTAATGATGAAGCATGACATGTCATGTTAGTATGATGTAAAAAAAAACAATGTTCTTACCTATATTTTTTTTACTCTTTAATAAATAAAGGCGCTTATCATATAAATTCTAAATGCATTTGCGACAATTGATAAATTTATCTGTGCAATGCATTAAAACTTACGCGAAAATTTTAATCACGTTAAGTCGTCGCAAACAGTATGTATTTACTTAGTTTTTCAGTTGCACTAGATCCATACATGGTTTAATTTCAGAATCCTCACATAACGGCCTTGGAAATTGGGTTTATTTCGCGTCTAAAGTTATTGTGAAGCGAACATGGTACGATTGGAAATTCTGCAGGTACTTTTTAAATTCATAGGGTGGGGCTTCACATTTAAAACCATTATGTAGTGATCCGTAGTGAACCTTATATCTGAACTCAATGATAGCTTTATATTTGCTTCTATACACTAATATTGGTGCTGAAAAAGTTTTTAAATATCTTTAGAAGCCCTTTAGAAGTTACCGTAGCGTTGATTCCTTACGGCCGATATTTTTCCTGTAACAATTGATTAAAAACGTTTTAATTTTTTACGCGTAGGTACGTAACAAGGCAATTAACGAATAAACGCTTATAATATTTTTCAAATAAATAGTAGAATAATCAAGTTGCTTTAAAATATGCGTCTAAGTATGTTATATACCTGTACTAAGTATAATTATGTATATTACCTAAATAGCGATTTTAATACACCTTATTCCAAGCATTCGAACACCCACATTCACGAATCAGTTCCCCATCGGAGCCGCAACAATCAGCTTTATCCACTCGTATCACATGTGCGCACGATACACCAAACATTCTAACTGATAGGGGTACGGACACGAAAGCGAGAGCTCTGGCGAGCGGCCCGTTGTAATAACTGGGCTGGGGTGGCGTGCGCAGTGCTGCGAGCGGGAGCGGGAGCGCGAGCGGGAGCGAGACGCGGCCGCGATGGCGGCGCCCGAGTGCGAGCGGGAGGCGCGCAAGCGGCGCGAGCGCCGGGACTCCGGCTGCGCGCACGAGCGGAAGGAGCGACGGCCGCACAGCGAGGAGCGTGCGCCGCCGCCGCCGCCCACACCGCCTCTGCACGACTATAACCGACTTGAAGTGAGTTTTTTACCAAACGCAGCGCAGTGCTTACTATTGTGGCAGGCGCAATCTGCGCTCTCTCTTTTTAATAAAGCTTTAATTTAATTAACTTAAGAGGTAGAAGTTAGATATCAATCTGCCTTTACCCATTATAAACTTAAAGCATGCAACATGCTTCACTTGTTACTTATAGTAATTTTGGGTGCGATGTGCGAGGTTGCAATAAGTATTGCACATTTTGACTATTGGTGGCCATACGATTTAGTATCATATGTGATCTTAAATATGTAGTAATGTAGTACTAATCAGTAGAAAGACGAGGTAACACCGTGGGGTATGTTCCCATACTAAAAAGCGTTTCCAAAGCGTGGCGAAGGCGCTTTTTGTATGGGACCGCGCTGCACCGCGCCGCGTCCGCCGCTTGCGTTTGCGGCTTAAGATTAAGACCCATAAATTACGCGTCACAGTTTGAGCCATGCTACTTGTTACACATGGCACCAATTGATGATCTTTACTATTTGGCTTAGTTATTACTTTAGTATAACCAAGTATATTGATAATAAAAATCTACACAGTCTTGTTAAAGCGTTAACATGTTCATGTATGTTTTCATTTTTCACGTATCTTGTGACGGGCATGCCAGCCTAGATCAGTTTATTAATACGGCCCTAAGGGTGAATATCCGGTACAAGGCACCACATCGGTGTTCGAGGAAAAAATCCACCAATAGAAATACTTCATTCTCCTAACGTCACTCAGCGCAGCTCTCCTATTGGTAGATTTTTCAGCTTACACCGCTTCGCTAACTCGCACGGCTCTGGTGGATACTCGCCCTAAAGGTGGGTCCACATTCGTGACATTTCATCGCAACATCGTTCCGTGACCGTGTCAGTACCGGTTATGAGGACGGTATTTATCATGTTACGACGTACTGTCGCGAGCGCATGATTTACACTGTCCACATTTAGCGTAACAAGTCCTGAAGATTTACCACGCAGTCCGATCCCATAAAACCCTATAGTCTAGTTCAACCTTAAGAGTACTATAACTGCGGGTGACTTGCTTCAAATTTAGGGTGATATTACATTGTTCAGTCGGAGCGTCGAGCGGAGCGGTTGTCGCGCGCGCGCCGCCCGCAGTTCGGCGGCAAGCGGCGTCGCGGCCCGTCCCGACTGCCGCGACAGCCCAAGGAGAACGAGTGCTTCGCCCCCGAGCCCCGGGACGACACACCTTGCACCACGCCGCCGCACCTTGACTACACGGTGCTGCAGAAGCCACAACGTGAGTAAACCTGTGAACCTATGGACCTTTTGAGCGCCAAAGACGGCAAATCGAGTAACCGTGAATTCGTGGCACTGACGCCGAACGTCGGCAATTGTCGTCGAACTTCTTTCGGCACAAGACTGTGGCGTCAAAGACACGTTTTTTTACTTCGCTGCTTGACGTTCAAAAGAAGCCGGACCACATGCTTGGTGCTTGCCGCAAACACTGCAGGACGCAACTATATGTTAGAGTGAGCTTGATGTAATTCCATCTCACTAGTTCCATCTCTATAGTTGCATTCTGCAGTGTTTGCGGCAAAATTCTACACCAGGGCACCCTACGCACGCACACGTAATGTGTATGCAGGCACTCCTACCGCGGCACACGTATGAAATGACGTCAGTGTCACACGCCTAGAACAATTGATCCACGTGGCTCACGTGTGTAGCATGTGACTGTCGATAGAAGTTGATAAATGTGGATAAATCATTTGTCACCTTCCGTAAGTGCGACAGTGACTGATGCTTTATCACCGCGATGAAGGGGACCGTAATACAGCTGCAGTTCTATATTGTCGGACAATACAAATGTTGAGCATGTTTGAACCTTTGCCATTATATCATTGACTTGTTCGAAGTTGTGATGCTGTATTTAGTTTGTAGTTGATTTACAAGGCGCTAAAGTAATCAAAGTTTTTTTTTGGGTACTGTTCATGTGTATACACTATTCGATGACATTACTCGTAAAATAAAGGCAGAGCTCTTGACTTAGTAGCAACTTATCAACTTAACTTAACTTACTTGTATCAAAAACTCATATAAGCGTCATGGCCAGATCAGTGCAGGACACCTAAACACCTTGGAGTTCTTGATATTTTTTGCCAAAAAGAAGCAGTGTCTCTTCTAACATATTTATGCTACTAAAATAAACTGACCCGTGATTGACCAGGAGGACCAGGAGTGGTAGTTCAGTAAAAGCAGTAGGGTGACGGCACCAATAATGAACACTTTTAGGTGACAGGCACCAGTAATGGACACTTCACTCTTAATTCAAATTCCATACGGTCCTAAATTGATTGTTGCAAAACAAATGAATAACACTTATCTTCTGTAAAATAAGAATCAAGTGTCCATCATTGGTCCTTGTCTATTACTGGTTCCGTCACGCTAGAGTACTTTTATATCTTAAGTGTTTTACTCTTATCTTTTTTCAATTTTGGCACGCAGATTTGTGCTTCTTGTGATAAAGAAGCAGTTTGAATTGTCTGTCGTAAAGGCCAATGATGAAGATCATGTTGTCTACTTACTGTTGCCTAGACGGCCGGTGGTGACGTAGGAACTTGGCCGTGCAATGAAAACGAGCTCGGCTCGGAGATGTGAAACGTTAAGAATTGAAGCTTCAAAATCCTACGATCTTTAGTGATGATTTTTGACTCAACATTTGAGTACTTATAACTTCTTAAATCCTAGTAAACCATGTTTTTAATGTATGTAGTTTTAAAGTAAACAGCAATTATTTTAATATGGCTCTGCAATCAAGGAGCACGCACTCTATAATCTCCATCTCACGTTCTTTGCGCGGAAGAACATAAAGCCATCCCTTTTTCTTGTCTGGGCTTGGCATTATATGTGGTCTCTTAAGGTTATTGTAAAATTTTACGATGCATCTTTCAGTATGCGAGGAGCCAGAGCCATTGGACGCAGGAGAGCTGCACGGCGCGGTGGCAGCGAGCGTGGCGGCGGCGGAGCGGGCGCGACGCGACGAACGCAGCGTGGCGCCGCACAGCCGCCACGACCCGCCCGCGCCCGACCGCCGGCTCGACAAAATCAGCAAGAAGGTACCCACCACAAGACTCTTATTCCTAATGCTGGTTTCACACGGAGGCAGAACAGTGAGGCAGAACAATAGACCGCAGAGTACTGCTATTGTGTGAACGCATACGCCGAGTACTGTTTTGTGCGTTCACACAGAAGCAGTACTCTACTGTCCACTTCTCTCCCTCACTGTTCTGCCTCCGCGTGAAACCAGCATACGAGTTGGCAACACATTTGCAGTCTTAGGCCGGCCGCATACATTCGTTTTCCGAAACCGGTTTCCGAATACGTTTTCCGCATTCGGACATCCGCGGCCGGCCGCATACATACGTTTTCCGTAGGTAACCGTTTTCCGAATGCGGAAACCGTGTTGAAATGTATGCAGCCGGCCTTAAGATCGTAAATGTCTAATGGCCCCTCCAATTAATAATGGCCCATCATGGGCCAGCATAGGGTCAGAGTAATGCGTAAGAGCGAGATACAAGAATATGTTGCTCGCTCTATGTTATAAATGCGTTTCTTACAGGTGACGACACCTTTTTTGCATAATATATTATTGGCTGAATCTTCAAAATCCTACGATCTCTAACGATGATTTTTGATTCAATAGTTGAGTACTTACACTTGATGGGCCATCGTGTCGAAGGGCCATAAGTGTCTTGGAGGTCTTTTCATTTATCATCAAGTGGAATACATGTGTGCTTGTTTGTTTTTTTAATTCCATAAAAAAGTGAATTTTGCGCCTCCTCTTTCATCCTATCTGTGACTAGTTGCATTAATTGCTGAATATTATAAAACTTACAGCAGCGCTTTCTTTTGCAATTTCTTAGTAGGTACTGAACATTGAAGTCTGTCGTTCATTCAGGCAATATAATATAATATATCTTCGAAAGATAAACGACGCACCTACTCAGTTTACTATACTACTGGAACAAATATGCCATAAACAAGTCCGTGGGAAAAATGTAATATTCGATGAAATAAAGAAAAAGATAAAAAAGATAAAAGTCATTTATTCAGTAAGTAGGCCGCACGGGCACCTTTACACGTCAGGAGTCTACCAGCGCTTCCCAAGAGGAGACCACTGCCGAGAAGAAACGCCGCAAGAAACTCAGCAGTCAGTCATTTTTTTAACCATATTTCCTATTACAATGATACAACTTAGTCTAGTATTATATAAAGTTATAAATATTAATTTAAATATAATATCAAATATCATGCGTAGATCAGCAGGAAAACATGGCAAAAATATTAGGAGAGATATAGACGGAGAAAAAGGCAAAAACAAAAAAAATTATAATAAACAAAGTTTCGACATGTTTTCCTACATCAACAGTGTCCCCTAGACAAGATAAAGGTTTTACATTTGAACAAATTATTATTGACTAATTTTCGAGTTTAGGCCATGCATTTTTGTCTGCTAGATAATCCTCGACCCTATAATACGCTTTAGACATTAACGACTTTTTCAAGTAATTTTTAAGTGCTGAAAAGGGTAACTTTAAAACTACGTCAGGTAATTTATTATAGAAATGAATGCATTGACCAACAAATGATTTATATACTTTACGTACGCGAAATTTTCTAATAGCAATTTTATTTTTATTTCTTGTATTTAAATTATGTATATCAGAATTTTTGGTGAAAGAATCTAAATTTTTAATAACATAAATAATATTCTCATAAATAAATTGAGATGCTACAGTTAAGATATTAATTTCTTTAAATAGTTCTCTTAAGGAGTCACGAGAATTTAAGTTATAAATAGAACGAATGGCCCTTTTTTGTAAAACAAATATAGTTTGTATTTCAGCTGCCTTACCCCAAACCAGAATACCGTACGACATGACACTATGGAAATAACTATAATAAACTAAGCGAGCTGTTTCAACATTAGTTAGCTGTCTAATTTTCCTAACGGCATAAGCTGCCGAACTTAGTTTACCTGCCAGTACAGCTATATGGGGACCCCATTGCAAATTTTTATCTATTGTTATGCCTAGAAAAACTGCCTTATCTACCATTTGCAGACACTCGTCATTTATAAAAATACTAGAATCTACCGGTTTAACATTAGGCAAAGCGAACCTAACACATTTAGTTTTCTTAGCATTTAGTAGTAAATTGTTACTAGTAAACCAATTAAGTACTTTAACTAGTATGGCGTTTATCATACTGTAGTCTACGGACTTTCTATCTACCTTGAAAATTAATGAAGTATCATCAGCAAAAAGCACAATATCACAAAGTTTATCTACTGTTAGTGGTAAGTCATTTATATAAACGAGAAATAGAAAAGGACCTAAAATGGAGCCTTGAGGCACACCTAGTTTCACTGTAGCTCCAATTGATTGCGTTTTGTTTACAACCACTGTTTGAGTTCTGTCACTTAGATAAGAAGACATAAGACTTAAAGCTTTATTGGACAATCCATAGTGTTTTAATTTTAAAATAAGGGTCGAATGATCCACGCAATCAAAAGCTTTGGAAAGATCACAAAATATTCCTACCGCATCACAAGATTTCTCCCAACTGTTATATATGTATTTAATGAGAACAGATGCCGCATCAATTGTTGATCGACCTCTGGTAAACCCAAACTGGTTACTATTAAGTAGTTTATTTCTATTAAAGTGACCTAACATATCATTCAGCATTAGTTTCTCAAAGACTTTACTTAAAACCGGTAGTATGGAAATGGGACGGAAGTTCGTTATATCACTCATGTCGCCCGATTTAAAAAGAGGTATGACTTTACTATATTTCATGAGATCTGGAAAGGTCCCCTCTGATATGCAGTTATTGTAAATTAATGCTAGGTGGGGTGCAATTACATCTATGATATGAAAAACTACTTTAACTGATGTGCCCCACAAATCCTCAGTCTTTTGACTTTTGTCAAAGATGAACGACCCTTCAAAATTGAATTTGAAGTTACAAAAATAGATGAAATATATATATGATTTGTAAAAGATTACAAAATATACATCAATTAACTAAACTTCTATGATTTCAGATCAGCGTTCTTAAGAAAAGCATCGCCAAGCAAGAAGCCGAATTCGAAGCTCAACATGGCCATGAGATTACTGCCAGTGACCGCATCACTGACGTGCAACTTACCCGAATGTACGAAAGTCTGCGGAAACTGCAGGCAGAGAAAAAGTGCATTAAGGCAGACCCAGTAGAATACGCGCTCAAAGTGCAGGCAGCCAAGCAGCAGAAGGAAAGAGACGACAAGCTAGATGAGGCCTTGAAGAGTGAGAAAAGCATGACCGAAGTTGTTAAGGATATTGAAGAGGTAAATGATCTGGATGTATGTTTAGCTCTAGCTCTGATTTATATCTTGGTATCTTTCCGTACGGGATTAACCTTGGGTGTAGGTGTTCAATAAGTAGCACCCTCCCATTGTGTTAGTTTTATTATTAGTGTAAGTATCTATATCCTTTAAACCATTATAAATGGAAGAATAACATGTTGTTCAAATACATTAATAGATGGCGTAACCTGTACATTAACTCGCACAAGCGTTTGGTTCCCCCAGATTGCATAATTAAACTTGTATATTTTTTTCTAAAATATAGACCTTGTCCGACTTACAAGTTGTCTCATTTAAGAAGCTTATTGGATCAGCAGTTAGAGTTGCGCCCACTCGGTCTTTAAAGGGAGCGCTCCGATCTCGGTCAATCTGTCAAAGGAACTAGTTCGGTCTTTTAGTTCCTTTAGCTCCTTTGGCTCGGGAGCAAATTTCACGGACACGCTTTGAAATAGGTAGGTACTATTTGTCTCGTTCACATCGAGCGCCGTGCCGTGTGCTCTTCTTTCGCTCTGTTTCGCTCATACCTACGTTCAGCAATGGCTACTGACCTAAAGGACCGAAAACCGATTAAGATCGTTTAAGAAGAACTAGTTTCTTTCGATCTGTGACAGGAATTCATTCCTTTTAGTTCTTAGTTCCTAACCGACACAAGCAGTATTGAGGTGTAGAGTAGGATAAAAAGCGAAAAAGAACCATTTACCTATCTTTAAAATAGTTCAAAGATACGTAAAGTCGATACAGTTTTGCTTCCCGACTACATCTATTTTTTTTTATTGGTGTATTACACCTTGTGAAAGTTGAGTATCTAATCTATCTGGTAATCTTAATTGGGCCATGTTACACAAATGACCAAGACTGATGGCTAATAATCGCTTTTAAAACCTAGAAATTTTACAGTGTTTGCATTGTTGTGATTCTGTATGGGGATAAGACAAAGCGAAATAACTAGCAGTTAGCTAGACCTCAGGATTAGCAACGTATTTGCAATCTTAGGATTGCAGTCTTTAGGTTGCAAATGTCTGATGTATCTCAGATCCCACTTATCATCGAGTGTGCTTGTAACTTTTCTTTCTCCATACCATAAAAAAAACAAGTAACCCATTTCTGTAATTCCAGTGGTTGGAAGGCTGCCGCACTGCTGCAGGCCGGACCACGTCTACCGAAGGCTCCTGGACATCCTCGCAGCTAGCGGCGGAGAAGTCCTGCGTGCAGAGGGCGCTGCTGAGGCTAGAGGCGGCTCGGGGGCGCCCGCCCGCGCACTCGGTCGAGCGCGGAGCAGCACGGCACCTTTACGAGAGATACCGCGCCGTGAAGAGGGCGCTTAGCGGATCAAGACCAGATACTGTGAGTTTTATGCCAATTTCCTTAGTTTTTCCACCGTGTCATCAAGCTCAAACGACAAATAATAGGTGCAGTAAATCCGTTGCAATCTAAAAACCCTGGCACAGATCACAGAATACAAGTACCTGGATAGGTAAAAACAGTTGTAGACCTTTGGCGCGGTGGACCTGCGGTATTAGAGAGTATGCTGGCCTATTATGTATCACAGTCAAAATAGTTGAAGCTTTTTTGGAAACTTTTTCACAAACAACCATTAAGTTTGACCGTGACTTAGTTAAGTTGACAAAAAATCGCTGGTTGCGGATTTTTTAAAGTCTGAACTTACTTTGTCCAATCCCTAAAAGTTGCAATAGAAATCTTTCAGCTATAGTGATGATGATGGAATCGCTTATTCCCGAAATACCAGAATTTTCAAACACCGGATTCTTATTATACCAGAATTCCAAAACTTTTATGATTCAAAACGAATGTTAATATATTAGTATCGGGAATCTAGTATAAATTGTAAACCGGTACCTTCAAATTTTGGTATTTAAGAATGAGGTAATGAAAAGATCTTTATCTCTATTAATTGATGACGCTATCTCGTACTTCGCCCTCTAGCAGGGCTAAGACTTATTTTCAATACAACAGTTAAAGCAAAATTATTCCTAGTTTCCGTGGCAGGCATCGGTGCATTTTTTTAACGTGGCGAAGTCTAATTTGTGGTGTTGCCGTTCAGGTGGTGGGCATGAACGGTGAGCTAGCCACCATCTTGGAGCACGAGGCCATGCTGTTCAACAGCGTCGACAGCTCCAGCGACAGCCAGGGCAAGCCTTCTGACTCCTCGCAGGTACCAGCAAAGATATCATTAACTACTCACCAGTAGTGTAGGTAACCTTTTAGAAAACATCGTCGCCATCTTTCTGACTTTGCTTGACGCTGGTAGAACGCGGGCGGAGCGCGACGCCCGTGTAGCACTCCGCTAGCGCCGGGCAGCCAATTTTAAGCAAAATGTCGTCCATCGTATGTCAAGGGGTCTCTCCTACTTTAGCTGTATCTAAAGTTGCAAGTTCTAGTCTGTTTAAAATATTATATATTCACGCTTGTATCACATCGAGCCGAGCGGGAAGAGTCGCGAGCGTCCTATATTATATCAACACGTGTCGTGACTCTACGCGCTGCGGGATGAGAGTGCAGCGTGATCCTGAAATTAAATGCTACGCGTTATTATTTCAAAAATAAAGTTTAAAAAATTATGTATAAAAAATGTTACTAGCTTCTCGCAGAAACTAGCTCTCCGCAATTGTAGCTAAAATACCTGGGCAATTTTTTCTAGCGTCATATTTTTTCTATTTACTCAGGAAACAACAGAAACGCCACTGCAGTCCCCGCCGGCGGGCTCGGATGGCGCGTCGTCGTCGTCGGCGCGCTCCGTGCCGCCCGGCGACGCCGCCAACGACCTGCACTGCCTCGGGCTCGAGGAGCTGACGCGGGCACTGCATGAGGCCAAGCTGCACAAGTGTGTAAGTGGCCATCACCATCATTCAATATTCATCCGCCAAGGCACACAAGTGCGTAAAGACCAATACCTCTACCATAAACGTCATCTGCTATGACATGTATCATGTTTCTTAGAAGTCTCACTCAAACACCATGATAAACCGGTCGGTATACAGAATATTACGCAGCATGCTTATTGCTATTGGTGCAACTTTATCGATGCTTAAAATATTCCCTGCCGCAGGCCCAGCGCATTGGCCCAGTACAATATAATACAAGTATTCTTTATTGAACACCACATACAACGACAGCTTGTTAATTCAGAGAAAATGTATCAATGTGAGTCATCTGGCAGTCTACTACTGGTACGGGGATCATAATGGCAATTTCTGAACCCGTAATATGACATGCCGAATTACAATTTTCGTCCTGATAAACCTGCTTCAGAGAACAGTCGTACCCTATTTTAATAAATGCCCTTTTTACCAGGTACTTCGCCGCACCATTAAAGAGTACGAAATGAGTTTCGAGCTGCAGAATAGCCGGAAGGTCCAACGCGATGATAAGAAGGGCCACGAGGAGGATTACGTCCGCTACAAGGCAGCTAAGGCCAGGATCAAACTTCTCAACGCTCTCATCAACAAACAGAAGTCTCAGAACAAGTCCTAGAGTAATTACATGTCATTTAAAAGTAATTAACTAGGTATTTGAACCAAAGTAGAATGGCTTGTCATATGGCAGTCGAAAAAAACTCATTCTAAAAAAGATTTATCTGAGAATAACCAACGCAATTCGTAAATTAAAAAAATAACGCAGGATGTAAATTTAAGGCTTTTAAAAACTGATAATATTATCTACCATTCGAATGAGCATACTGCATAAATTACGGATTTAAGTGATGAGAAACATACAAAATATAATTACATACACTCACGTTTTCATTCCAAGAGTGGGGTAGGCAGAACTACAGGATTACCAACAACTCTAAAAACTGGTTGTTAATTATGTAACCACATTTTGCACAAACAGGCTAAGATGTTTACAAGAAGTGTACAGTAGTGGCAGGTTGCTACTCCATCGTCTTTAAGAATACTACAAGCCTTTATTCCCTTAGTCGCCTCTTACGACTTCCACGAGAAGACATGAAGTGGCACATTTTTAAGCCGGCAACCACACGACAAAATAATTATAATTAACTTTATAATAAAAACTACTTAGTGCCGTACCAGGATTAATGAATAAAATATTTAATTACACTAACAATATTAGTTAACTCGCGTAACATTCGAAAACTATAAAAATCTATTATAATATTACAAGGTATAAAAATATGACTTAAAATTTAGCGAACAACTAAGAAAATGCCAACAAAAAGAAAAAAAAAGATCGTAAAGATTTTTTGAATGTGTGACAAAATAATAATACTTCTTGGATTCTCTCGTTTGTAATATTTGAGAGAATGATGTTTACAGATATTAGTAGAATAAGGCTATATAGGACAAAAAAAACATTAGTGAGCCTTTTGTCGATTATAAGAAGCAGAATTTAACTAGGCATAACAACGTCCGGGTCTGACTGTAACCATTATCTATACATGTAGGTCAGTTTACGGCGACATACAGTACAGTAGCAGTTTGATTGGTTGACTCTTTCACTGTCCGTAAACTAAACTGCATGGAACTCGTTGTGGTAAAATTTTGATCTATTTAAATAAAGTTCAGCGTCAAAAACAACGCGGAGTCAATTCTACAACTGAGAACTCTGACGATAAGATTCAATAAAGTTGATGGATATTTTCCTTTGTGGGGAAACTGTTTTAAAATGAAATGATATACAAAGTCATAATATATATTATGCTTATCAAACAACATAAATGATAATAATAACTTAGTACCTGAAAACAGCGGCTTGCGGATTGCTCAGGTAGAATTTCTACTTTTAAAACGGCAGGATTACGAATTGACATGTTTGGTTATTGATTTTATCGATATATGGACACATTGTTATATACGCGCTGTAAATATATAAATATATGAGTAGCATGTTATCTGAAACAATATTCTGTGTTCTGATTTAGATGTAAAGGCTTAGAAATAAGAAATTAAGACTTTCAGTGACTGTATAGCACTGGTTTGGATTGTAATTGCTTTAAAATTTATACTTATTCTATTCATGTTAAACTTTTCTGGCATATAAGGGAACTTGCAAACGTAGTATTAGGAGTTCTTGTGATCAGGAAAGTGGAAAAGGTTGTGTAAGTATTACACAGGGAATGTGTTACTTGTTTTATGTTTTCGGGATGAGGATTTTATACGATAAATTTGTTGTGAAAGCGTCACGTGGTCTAGTGAATGCAAAGCGGTTCAATTCAAGTTATTAAGAATACTGGTGTTGGGTTGGAATTAATGAATTTAAATTTAATCATGATAAGAGCTGCTTTTTCATCTGTTGCATCTAAAATTGATGAAACAAAAGAATATTTTGCATGAATAGTTCTTAAATTGAATTTGTCAGACCACTAGATACGTTGGCATCGTCTCTAAAAGAGAAACTTGAAAGGTACGCGTATTATTAAGTGTTTAGATAATAAACTACTTCTGTGATTATTATTACAAGTAGTTCTTGTGTGACAAGAATGTTTGTGTTTTTATTGGTGTATTATTTGACTATCATTGAAATGTTATTTGTGATTTTGTTGATAATTTAAATGTGATTCTAATTTTAAATTAAATTAAAATGGTTTTGTTAGTTTTAAACAAAACTATGTTCTGTACTTGAGTGTCCAATATTGTTTAATGGCCGTATTTACATTTATGTTTCGCGAACGTATTTCTAGCGAATATGCCACACGCTGTGTAATGTCGACAGATCGCTTCGTTAGAAATACGCAGTGGATAATGGCATAAGTTATTTCAAGTTGCCATGATATTTTCAGGTTAAGTAAACTTGATAATGATATATTTAAGCGCGGTACGAAAAGGTGTGGCAGATTTTATAAACGTCAAACTTTTATAACGTTGATCTCGACAAAATGGTGTTTTAAAATGCCTAAGTTAATTTTATCGCGGTTAGGGTTAGACAGGTTGAAAACTTTATCTCGTACAAAAAGCCGACTGCGATCATTTACTCTAGGTAGTTATATCTGTACTGTGGTCAACAAATTAAAAGGGGGTTATGGCGGCTGGCGCTTTAGGGTGGACAAGGCGTATTGGTTTAGCGGGCGGTGTAGCGAGGAAGGGAAGCGCACCATAGGGTTACCCATATGATAATTACGTGACGATATTTTTGCGTCAATGCGCATCGCTCAATATTTGATACACACGCCACCAAACGCAATGATTGCGTGGCCCCGGCTTGAACCGTCTCGGACCGTCCTGTTGAGTTTACTCGCAGCGCGTAAGGTCAAAGCACGCACACACGCAAACAGCGTGTTACACCTTTGTTTGAAGAAGAGACTGTTCTATTTATAATATGGCGACACGTACGTCTGAAACATGAGGGACGGTCGCGTTGGATCTTGTTCAACTTTAATGTAATGAGTGGTTTTGCATCCTTCAACTATATTTCCTGAGTTTAACTTGGGTGTCTTCAAATTAAGTGTAAATAGGCTTCTTAAGAACCAGCGAGCTCCATCCTAGACTTCATCATCAATATCATCATTTACCATCAGAGATAGAGGTCAATTGCTGGTCAGTTTAGGAGAAACTATTATTCGCCAGCTACTGTTGACTTCCTATTGTTTTGGATGACCACTATTTAATGTAATTGCGTAGCCTGCGATACCTGACAGGGAGAATGGAGTTGTACATATACATATCTATCTATGAATGAGCATTTATATGTATGAATCTGGAAATGAGTCACGGTGCAGTTTGATTTCCACCTTCATTCGAAATTGAGAATTTGTGAAGATAATGGAACCCGATCAAATGTAAACGTACTCAGTGATATAATATTGCAACATGACAGTTAGCATTTTACTCGGCAAGCTTTTATGAAAAGTGTGTCCACACCACATAAATTCTCAATACTGAATGATTGGGTATACTTCTAAAGCTGGCGCATAGTTCCACGAATGCATTTATGTATGCATACATGATAGTCTTGTAAAGTCGCCGTCAATAGAATTTGCTAACTATGTAAACACATTAGTACTGTTTGACACATAACCTCAAATATTCACCAAGCGTGTTTTTATTAAAAATAACGTATAATGAATAGTTATTTCATCTTAAACTTAATATGAAAATAATGATTTAGTGTATAAATCGTTGCAAACACCTCACTTGATCTTTAAAAGTACGTGATTATCGAGTAATCATGGTGAATTGGTTCGTTTGGTTTTGTTTACATAGTTAGCAAATTCTATTGACAGCGACTTTAGCCTAGGTTACATACACAGACATATATAGGCATTACACATTATGTATGTGCAAATTTCTGTGTTTTGCGCTAGCTTTATATGACCAACAAGTAGAATAATAAATATTGCTCCTTCCAAAGGTATATTGTTAATTAAACTTATAAAATCAGTTCTTAAGGAGACTTTACATTGCCTAATTTGTAATGTGCAAATAATCATTCAGCCAGAAAATAAGTAGATTTCTGTAAATTGCCATTATATTCATATACGACTATGTTTAAAAATAAAATACTGATCTATCACACGTGTGTTCTTGTTTCTTTGACAGGTATTCCGAGGTAATTCTAAAATTATTCGTAGAAGTAACTTTAGGATTACCTAATTGTACATACCTACCCAATGAATATCCAATATATTTGAATATGTTGTAGATATTATGCAAAAGTAGTTGATTGACATTGAACATTTTTGACAACTACGCAATAAGCGTCCCTTAGGGATTTTCCTAGTTCACTAGTAGTTTTCGAATTTTGTTTAGTAAAGCCCCACTCACACTCAGCGGGGCTCTTATTTCTGGAAGGTGTACTCTTCGGGCAAGTGAAGTAACCTAATAACCGGGCGTTTTCACTAAAACGTGGACCCCAATTAAAGACTAAAATTAAGAAACTTTGACTTTGTCAGTTTTGTGACGAAAATTAGCTACACACGCATTGTATGGCTAATTTTCGTCATAAAACTGACAATGTTAAATTTCCTTAATTTCAGTCTTTAATTGGGGTACACGTTTTAGTGAAAACGCCTAACTGCGTCCTTAACAAACCCTTTACATTATATTTCAATTTTCAATTCAATTTATTTATTTATTTCAGGCCAGTTTGCCCATATTTTTTCCGCATTAAGTCTACATTTAAAGTCATTTACATAATCAAAAAATATTTAACACATTTTTTCTTTTGAACACATTATTTCGCGTGACGTCACGCCGTGGCACACTTTATACCACGTTGTGACGTCACGAGCCCCCACTCCCGAAGTATGATGCGCGTTATATTTGTCAATTTTTAATGATTTGAAAAAGAAAAAAATACGTGTTTAATATTTTTTGATAATCTTACTGCCGGACTAATTAGAATTATATTTTTTTTACCCACGACACACCCCTATTATTTATATCTTTTAGTATTTGAGTAGCTCAGTTTTATTTTAATTTAAAGTTTTTTTTGTATTGAATCATTATCTAAATATTGGTCGTGAAGATGGATCAAACAAACACATTAATGCATTTATAAGGATAAAGAGTTTCAACGGAAAATACAAATTGGCCTTAGTAAGACATGCTTCCCAGCATTTGACGTGTCCCCACCTAACGCAACAACGCATTTACAAATTGTCCCTAATCAAAATAAGTGTCACATGCAAAGTGGCCAATAGATCCATTGTAATCTGATAAATCCAAGTTCCAAGCAAAGAGGACAGAGCTATGAACTTATAACTCTGTCTCTCACTGTCTGGTATGTAAAACATTTGAGCGATGCGCTTTTTGGCTGTAGTGGTACCAATACTACAATGATTTAGAACGAAATTGACGCACACACGTGAAAGTCCTTGTGTAATATTAACGTCAGTTGCGATTGTCATGTATCTAGACAAGCTAACACACATGTAAGAAAACGAAAGGCCAAAGTGATTCATGCTATATTTGGATAGATTAAGGATCATAACACTCCAGGTATTGTGTAGTCAGAAGACGTCGGCTTTCTTGGTCTGAACGCTTGTCCAATTGAGTTTAAATATGATTTGGTTATTTGTTATTCTTGCTGCTCTCTTCCCAGCTTTAGCAATTGGTAAGTATTTTACTAATTCTAGTTTACAAATAGATGCAGTATTTTAGGTTGTTAAATTCTGAATTCCGGAAAAGTTACAACTTGGGTCTCATTGCCTTAAAATTGATGTTACCTAACCAATGACATTCGACTTCGCTCTTCATTTACAGTGATCATGATCAATTTCTGGACAGTAGTAAACCGTTTAGCAATGTTAAGCTGAGGTCAGATGTCACCCGATCAAAGTAGGAGGTCCAACCTGTGATTGTGGTTTAAATTGAAGTTGAATGTCGTAGTTCCGTTTGTGTTGTTATTCCTTGTGGAGATGTGCCCCGCTGAGGTTATCCAAGAATTCTCAAGACTTTATCTACATTCTTGGAAACAGCTTCATCAGCTTTATCTACTGTAACTTTACTTAGTGTGCCTTATCTCTCTATAATTAAATACTTACATGTAAAAAAAAGTTAAAAAAAAACCGACCAAATCCGGATCGGACTCGCACACGAAGGGTTCCGTACCATTTTTGTATGAGGCGCCCCCTTTAATTGTAATATTTTATGTTTATTATTTGATGTTATAGCGGCAATAAAAATGCAAATTCTGTGAAATTCAACATTTTACCTACTACGGTTAATGAGACAGTTCGCCGACAGACATACTAGACGGAATAACAGAGGAGGCTCAGTAATGGCGCCCCATTGGCTCTCTTTATTGGGGTCGGAACTCAAAATAAACCCCGGGTACGAACACACAAATTCGTTTCAAGAGCTGTTCAATTTGGATTAGAACTGTATGTAAGTTTTAACGGTACCTATGCAGACTTCGATTAAAAATACCTGTTCCTGGAGAAATACCTGGGCAAAGCAAAGAAATATCTAGAACAGACAGACGAACAATTGCTTAAAACACAAGGGTGTTACCTCTTGATTAGGAGGAACGGTATCATAATTTTCGTTAAGGTATGGCGGATATCTTCACACCCCGAGTAGTTTCCTCAAAAATCCCAATATTTTACCGGGTAACACCATTTTGTCTTAGATATGTTATCGTATTGTTAACATTACGATAGTTTTTATTTACTGGACAGTATTGGCGGCGGAGTTAAAAGCAATAGGATAAGATAATAAGATAATATGGCTTCATCCAGAATAGAGGGCGTGAACTCGCTCAGGCAAAGTTAGGATACAAGTACATAGATGACGTAACATGAGTTGACGGTATAGATAAAATGAATGATAATGATTGTGAATATGATAATGATGGTGATACTTGATAACATGTTTCTAGGAGCATGGGGGAAGTTTGAAGTGGGCAAGGACACACAGGTCACGGAACTGGTCACAAAAATGTGTAAGAAACACGGAGCCGAAGATAAAGTCCCGCAGGTTTTGGTAAGAATTTATGCTTTAGTAGAATTTCTTGGCTAAAATAATGGATTTTATAACTTTTGTAAATACTAAAGCTTACAACTGCTCGTTCGCAAACTATGGAATTAAGTACTACGATATTTTCAAATGATAATCACCTTATTAATTCTTAATCTTACGATTGAATAATTGTATAATAATAAGTATATAACAAGATAGAACCGTACATTTCATGTTACACTTTTAAGATATTGGAACAAGAAACACATTATGAGACTGCGCATATTATGTGTTTTGCTTTGTCTGTCTGTGAAACTCCACATCAGTACATACATCCTCACTTGAACCCGTTCCTAATTTCCAAAACGCAGATTTGGAACCTGCAGGTTAAAATTATACATATTGTTAAGTGGCAAATGACAATTAATAACTTGGTTTTAAAATAATTGAAGGATGCAGTGGAGAATTTCGAGAGATGCACGGTGAGCGTGTTCAAAGACGAGGTCCTGCTTAAAGAGGTAGCGGTGGCCATCCGCAACAACGACCTCAAGGGAGTTTTCAAGATGTAAGTACCTACTGGTCAAAGGATAAACAAGTCAGATGGTGGTCTGGTGGTGGAGGCCTTTTTTCTATGTCAGTGTTTTGTTTATTTATGTTTTTCTGTTTAGAGTCTGTGCGGAAAGAGAAGAGTCGTAGGATTGAGGGCGTGCCGTTTGTTTATAGTTTTTGCTATGCTGACTATGTTAGTTCCCGTTTCTGCCACGACTCTTCTCTTTCCGCACAGACTCTATCATGAATTTTTTTTCTATTAGTACACATATAATTTCCAACTACAGGTACTGCGCGCGCGCTCCTCGCATGGCGAGCTGCACGACCAGTTTGCTGGACAGCATCGTGTTATGCACCGGCGCGGGCGCCGACATGCCCGCGCTCTACAACTCCGTCGATCAAGTGCTGGGCTACATCTGCCACAACGACGGCGAGAGGATCGGGAGTAAGCACCACTCTATCAATGTCAAGACAAATGCCAGTTAGCTCTGTCCGAAACCACTATACCGTGTTCATTCTTACTTGTCTGTCTAGTATAGTATACAACTTTCTAACCTCAAAATAAACCTGTTTTGGCTAAATCTAAATCTTAATCTAATCTAATCTAATCTTAAAATAGCTATTTTAGCCAACAAATGGTTCATTTTGACGTTAGAAAGTAGGAATGAACACGGTTTATAAATATCTCTAATATACAGTATCCTGGTCGTGTTGTTTTCTTGCGGGCCTATGGTCTATAGAATAGAATAGAATAACTTTATTTCAGGCTACAAGGTCCACAAGGCTTACGGAAACATAATTATTAATTAATTATCTTAATTGTGTAAATACTATTAGTGTATCTTTTTAATAAATAAATAAATAAATAAATATATAAGACTAGCTTCTGCCCGCGACTTCGTCTGCGTGGACTTCAGAATTTGATGTTACCAGGATGAATAATATAAATTTAGCCTAACCATAAAGCTTATAATTGCGCTGTATAGGGAAAATCGCTCAACCACCCCGAACAGCGACTTTGACCACACCAGAGCAACAATTCGATACCCAGCTAGTGCCATCTAGTTCGTATCTATACACTAAAAGTGTGTTTCTTTAGTAACTTCCGTGTACGCACACATCAGTGGATACAACTGAAAGGATTACAGGATGACAAACGTAAACAGAAATAAAAACCAATAAAAACACACTACTCACACATGGCTACCTGAGATTTCACCTTTTTAATTTTCATACTCGTCCATGTAAACTTTGTGAGCAAATTCACATCTTTTAACGATTAATTTGATTTCCCGTAGGAATGAGACGTTTTATTGGATAAAAACTATCCTAAGTCGTATTCCAGAACCTAACCTATATGTGTGCCAAGTTTAATCTGGATACGTTCAGTGGTTGAAGCGTAATTAACAAACTTCCAAACTTTCTCATCCTTACTAATAATTATAAGCGCAAAATTCATAGTAAGTATGTGTACATTATGCACTCTTGCAACAGCTAGACCGAATTGGATGAAATTTGAAATGGAGATGGCTTATACAATGGATTAAAACATAGGCTACTTTTTATCCCGCAAAATTTAAAAGTTCCCGAGGGAATAACGATAATCGAAATCAACGCAGACGAAGTCGTGGCTCTGGCCAGTTTATAATATTATGGTAAGATCCGTCAAACCGGGCCCAATTAAGTGTTCTAAAGACAACTCAACGGAACTCCTATTTTCTACTTTGAAAGACAAAAGAAAGCTCAAATCTACCTATCTTATCTATCTTCTATCTATATATATAAAAGGCAAACCTGACTGACTTATATTATATCAACGCACAGCCGAAACTACCTACTGTACGTAGAAAATTGAAATTTGGTACAGGGGTTCCTTTCATGATGTAAGTGAGCACTAAGAAAGGATTTCCCGAAAATCCACCCCCAACGGGATTAAATGGGGGAGTAGTGGGAAACTAATTCTACGCATACGAAGTCACGGGCGTCCTCTAGTAACATATAAATATGTCGGTACGGTGTATTTCTAAAGGAGGGGGCTACGGCCTCGAGCCCCTCCTGTGTAAACCTTTGCCTTGACTTTACCTAATATTCACAATGCCTTATGTAATATCTAATCGTTTAGACTCGAATACTTAACTCAAATTAACGCTGATTTCCGCATACAAAACGAAATGAACGAAAAATCATCAGAGCTCCTATTATCTGCTCTAGAGGAAACATGAAAACTAAAAAACTTACCTATCTATCTTATTAAGGATGTCGGTAAGGTCCTTTCTTTAAGGCGGGGGCTGCGCCTCCGAGCCCCCTATTTATCACTTTGGCCCCGCACCCCCCGGCTCGTTTCCTTAAAACTTGATTTTACAACGTGTAATCGTTTAAACCTATAACTAAAACTAACGCTAATTTCCGCACGCAAAACTACCCTCATATGTTTCATAGTAGCACAGTAGTTAATCAACCGCCCTAATATTTAAATAACAACTGTACAGTACGACCAGTTTCTTAATAGCACTCGGCAATCTTCGTTTTTCTATAAAAAAAAGTGACAAACATATTGTCAGATGCGAGTGCAAGTGTGATAGCCATAACCGGCCCAGAGCTACTAAGAAGAAGGAGTACTGTAAAAATGGTAATATTAAGAAGCCTTGACGAAGTCCGGACAATTTTCAATTCAATTTTTCGTTTGTAGCTCCATCGATACTATCGATGATTCCACCAATGTCAGGAGACGAAGTCTTGAAAATGGCGGAAAAAATTATAAAATCCGGATATGTCAACGTCAATCTGACATCGCTCATTTTGACATAGACTAACAAAACAGAATGTACAACATGGGTTGTCACACTGGGTGGCAGAAGCCATAGGAGAAAATAAGTTAATCAATTGTACATTTTTGACAAATAATTACTAATAGAGAATAAGATTTAATGTTACTAATAAACTATGGAACTCTATGATCCTGAAATAAATGCATTGCAAGTTTGCGCTATTAGAGTTAGTTTATTCAGTAGGTACTGTTTTTTTACTACTAACGAAATTGTTTTTTTATTTCATAATCTGATTGATATACTACTAATGTTTATAACCAAAAAAATGTAGGTATATGTGACATATTATATGTTTTAGATAAAAATGAACATGACGAAATTGTACGGTTTCTCTTTTCGCTATAATGCTGCGGAACCCAAAGAAGAGAATAATTAATGATCAAAATTGTTAAACCCAAGCTAAGTTAATAAAAAAACCACCTTCAAAAACGCAAAAAATAACTTCTTTTAAAATGGTAGGTACATATAGGTCAGTCAAACTGAAGTCGGCTTTTGGTTAAAAATATTGTAAGTCACTGACCTATAAGTTACCTACCATTTAAAAAAAATATGTTTTATGCGTTTTTGAACGTGGTTTTGTGTTTTTTAAAACGTTTATTTTATTTTATACTTTTTAGTGATCATAGTAAGCTGTCATGTAGTCCCACTTTTTAGTTGATATGAAACTTTAAGACATTTCAAGTTCACCGCAAGTCCACGGGAAAGTCATAGTCATATTTCAACAATTAAATGTTTGTTATAGTCGCTCAACTATCTTAATCGAGATATCTTAACTATCGCCACCCTTGAAATAGGTACCATTGAGGAGTTCCGTTGACCATCTGTGGTCTTCATCATCAGTTTCAGTTCACCAAATGATATTATCTGAATGCAAATGCTGGACTTGTTAGTAAAAATACTACCTATAATATTTGAGGATTTCCCTCAATTCCTCATGGATCCCCTCATCAGATTACAATTTGGTGACAATGAGACCACTTCGGATGTATATTCTATAAACAAAAAAGAATTTTTGAAATCGGACCATAATTGACGGAGAAATCGTTGAACATACATAAAAAGAATTACATACAGTGGAACGTATAATCTCCTCCTTTTTTTCCGGCGGTTAAAAATAGGAGTTTGGTTGTCCAAATATTGTCTTAAATATGTATTCGAACTTGATCTTTCGTTATTACGCATTAAAACAATGTTTTTAAGTATCAACGCGACAATGTAAATTTCAATCACAACTTCGCTTCTATAACGTTTATCTATGATCGCGTGCTTTTCTGCCTTGATCTCTCCAGTTATGGGAGGGATATGGTTGTCCTTTTCTTTGATGCACGTCATCATGGCGTCTCATTTGTTACAACAACGTATTGGAATAATTTATTTTGTCTTTTTATAACATTTTGTACATTGAATTATAAAAAATCCTTGAATTTAGTTTCTATGTAATAAACGGAGAATAAAATGTTGATATTTGTAATCACGTAAAGTGATCGATCGCCCTCGAATAGGGTTTTAAAGAAATACATGTAATTGGCCTAATTTGATAATTTCCTAGTTGTTTTAACTTTAATCGAGAAATCCTGAAACAGGTATTGTTTAATTTGTTACGAAGAGTAATTATACAAAGTTTCAAGTAACCAGCTCAATCCGGTAACTTTTTTCCATACTAACTTTAACCCCTCTTTTCCCCCACTTTGATTGTCATATCTTAATTTTTTATTATATATAAACCTGGTCACCGTTTACTGAAATGTTTTAGTGAAAACCGCATTAAAATTGGTTCAGTGGTTTTCAATTGATGCGAGGAGAAACAAAATTAAGCAGACAAACAGACAAACAGACAAACAGACAAACAGACAAACAGACAAACAGACAAACAGACACCAACTCTAAAAATTGTAGAAACGTGTTCTGCTGCTCATTCTGAGGGCCCCTATAGTATTTTTGAGTAAATATCTCGAATGTACAGATTTTTTCCCTTCTACAACTTTATTATATGTATAGATAACACAAAATGACCACAACTTCATGTACACTTTCGCGGTGTCCTCTAGCCGGCGGCCACGAAATCGCCGAAATATGATACCACTATGGTCTATGGTCGTTCGATGTGGATACACGTGGTTAAAACATCGGTCACTTTCTGACCAGTTCGTAAGTGCGAGAGTGACGGATGACTTTGTTACCTTGTGATGTAACTTTTTTTTAAATATTGTTGTATTTTATGATTGAGCTTCTGTTAGAGTTACTTGAGGCGCTCCTTCTCTGCAATCACTATCTTGTCCGAAGCGGTAGTAAATTAACTCCATATAACTGACGTGTAATAGCCCTCGTGTGGCCAATTTACTGAATAATCACTTTGAATTTTGAATTTAATCATTGACATGCAACTTTTCTCACCAATCGCAGTATTCATCCAAGAAGGCGGCCCTAAGTGCTTCCAGCGCAACGCCGAGGAACTGAACAAGTGCAGCGCCACATTCTTCCAAATCGAAGATGACACTTTATCCAGCCAGCCAGTATGATACCGATATACATATAACATTATTTGCTTTTCTTATAAGCGCCTTGGCTTGTAGTGAGGTCCACCCCGCAGCTCTAGCATGATAATTTCAATCATAAGTCACGTTTTTCAATCGTCTCAATTGAAAGCAGTCTGTTCGTACATCCATAATTGCAACAGTAAAGGGTCTCGGAGACGAGGGTCTATTTAGTTATTAGTTAGGTAGTTGTAAATAAGTAGTGTGTGAATCACATGCTTTTAGAACAACCTAAATGATTTCTACTCCACACCAAAATTCGTACCATATTTGCTATTATTAATGAATACTTGAAAGAACGAGCGTCGCTCGCCTTGAAAACGT
This sequence comes from Acleris cristana, assembly GCA_948252455.1. NCBI lineage: Eukaryota > Metazoa > Arthropoda > Insecta > Lepidoptera > Tortricidae > Acleris > Acleris cristana. Next base: position 15,499,220 of record OX411779.1, on the reverse strand, counting down.
TTTTTCCGAAGATGACAACTTGACAGATTGATATTTCGCGCCCTTATATTGCAAATTTCTTACAAATATTACGAGCCATGTTCGAGAATATGATAACTAATACATACATACATACATATTGCCCGTTTAATAGTAAAGGATTTTAATTTGCCATGACCAAAGAAAAACAATGCCATACTTATAATAATTTGCACACCCACTTACGTGTTGAATACGCACGAACTATTATTTTTTCAACAACTTATAATATTTTTTTTAATTTTATTAAATTTGTGTTTTGAATCTCACTTCCAAAAAAAATCTTCCAGGAGCGTTGCTGCAAGCGTTTCGACCAGGCCGCAGAATGCATGGTGTCAACGCTGCGCGGCTGTTCCAACGCGACGCCAGCCAACATGACGCAAGCCCTCATGTTGCAGTTCCGGCAGGCTGTCCCCTGCCAAGACCAAGATCACGCCCTGCGTATCTACACGGGCTGGCTTCTTGGCTCCACCATGAGAACTCCTCTAGAATAAATTTTAACAACCGTGTGGGATTAATCGCGTTTAAAATTCCACATGATGCATTCGTCTACATTAAAGTTCTTTATTTGTATTGTTTACTATTCAATGGTCACCAAGCGTAAGCAGTTACTACAAAGTAGGTACTTTGTTATCTGGGGTATACTAACCAGAGGGCTTATTGTCTAACGCACTCGCAATCATGATCGTTTTCATTTTGAAAATCGAAGGCTTGTCTGCATACAAAATGAAAACAATTGCTCCACTTTGAAACCGGTTGCCATTGCGAGTGCGTTAGACAATAGCCCCTCTGCCCAGAGGTACCTACTATACTGTAACTAATAGATAATTGTTTCTATGCCAAAAAAGAAAAGTGACTTCCAGGCATCAATTTCACAACTTTGATACAGTGACAAGTTACAGATGAGAATTCGGCGTACAGTAGCTTATAATGTAAAGGCCATGGTAATGGTGCTCCCACCCTGCAGTTATACAACGCTAAGTAAATTATGATGTTATGCAACATTTAATAACATTTTAAAACACGACAACATTCTTAGATTTAGAAGAATATTATAAAATGTTTTGTAACCGCTGTGTGGGAGCACCATATAACCACTTTTCCACAATCAGGTTTGTAAATAGAATCCTGGAAGCGCTTTGGTGCTACACAAAGCGCTTTCTCTGACTCGCTAATTTCTGGGGTCCTAGTGAAAAAGGGTGTAAGTCTCCTGAAGATCAAGTGAAAAAGGGTGTCAGTCTAGTATACTCCGTTAATGTACATAACCTTTTGTAGAACAAGTTAAGTCGACTTATACCCTTTTTCACTAGGTACCCAGATTTGTCTCCTAAATCCCGTACCCATTTGTACCCTAACCATGAATTATAATTACCGTACTCGCTAGCGAGTCGAATGCTCTGTCCCTCGCAGACCTCGCAGTATTCTAATAGAGTGCGAGGGACAGAGCATTCGACTCGCTAGCGTGTACGGTAATTGTAACTCTTGGTAAGAGTACTGTATCATCGTCATCCCATAATATCTAATAATATGATATATATATAATCCATGTAAAATGTATTGTTAAAATAAAATAAACGTTCCACATATAAAATTATTTTATATTATCACAGACAGTCTCCTTAAACTTTAAACTCTGGACCAATCAGGGTGCGACAACACTGGTTCGATAGCAGAGTTCAACAAGTTATCAACAACGCAATGAGAAATCAATACAATACAAGCATTGTAAACATTGTGGTCATTCAAATGTAAATTTAAAAGGGCTTAACTCTAGTTACGCTAGGTTTTCTATTGCTGTTTTAGTTCCATCTATATCCACTTCAAACATATATATAACTTATTTTGCCAAGCTATAATTTGTTTTACAACTGTGTCACATGCACTCAGATGATGACGCGGCGTCATGACGCATGTGTCTTTCAATTGCTCACGTACTACACAAATAACATCGGAGAAATAATAAGGGCCTCTATTCCATTTTGTTTTAACTATATCGTTATCATATTGTTATTACTGCAAACAATATGACGACCAAAACGCTTGACGACGTAGTGGAATAAAGGCTGGGTCTGTATTCTACAGGGTAAAACCATATTGTTGTAGAATATAGGTCCAGCGTAAAAGTCAGCTGACATATAGATCATTGCTGCAATGACCACGAAATTTATCCTACACAATACAATCAAAAACGTATAAATCAAATAATAATATCAATATTAAAGTGTCAATTGAATATTTTAACACATTTCAAGGAAAAAACAGTGCAAATTTTTTGTTCCGTTTTGTTTCGGGTTCAACCCTCGTATGTTTCGGCGAGGAACCATTAGCAAATATGCCTGCCAACATATTTGCTGGCGCCATTGACACACGATATTTTTCTTCTGATGCCCTTTCAGTAAACAGATGGAGCGAGTTTCTCGGAAATTTCGGTGTCGGACGGGGCGTTTTTCTTTGAACTTCATTAGTTGGTTCTTCAGGAAATATGGACTTATCACCGTCTTCTAAACCAACTGGCTCACTGGTAATGTTTTTAACAATAGCAATAAAAAATATCACACCAACAATATGCACTTTCGGTTTCATTTTTATTAATTTAATTGATGACAATTTAACTGCGTCGATGGACACGAGGGATCGGCGCGTGCGTTTGTGTTTTATGCGTGGTGCCACGGATTTATTACTATTATAGTATGCGCACGAGTGTTATTATTTCGCTCTTATCACTAGGCCAGCTCGTGGCTGGGGCACCAAGACGTAATAAGATTGTGTTTGGTGGGAAAAAAATATCGGAAGTCTCTTTACGGTTTAATTTTTTAGATGCCTTATTTACTGATAAGTCTGTTTTAGGTTTTCCCACAAAAAAGTACCTAACGGGCGGAGTTCTTAGAACAATGCTGTTGGAATTTTTAATGGTTGAATTTTTACTATTGCCTTTTTGAATAGGTAACTGCAAAAGGGACGTGAAAAATATGATTATTTCACGAGTACGTGTATCCAGAACAAAACAATTAATATAAAAGACATGTCTAAAGCTAAACTTATCCCTTTAAGGAATCTCTTCCAGCTAACCTTTGAGAGATTACATCGTATGGAAGCTAATTTTACGAAGTCAGTAACTTATACAAAGCTTAGAATATTATCTCTAAATAAGTTATAAGTTATAACAGAAAGTAGTAGCAGAATCAAGTCGCTACTTCCGTCTGTCTGTTGCACTTCACGCGATCTATAAACCCATTAAAATAATTCTATCTGGACCATATCGTTAAAAAATAAAAAGGACCGTCCAAAGCTCTCCTATACCTACACGTACAATTTATTAGGTCAGTTGTGTTGTACGCCATGCAACCGTACCTTTAAAACCAAATTTGGCTTTGCCAGTCACCTTCGCTCACACCTCCGGAATTAGCTGGGTTCGCTGTTGACGGACACGTCTAGGAGGACATCATCATCATCATCATATCGCTAAAAACCATACTGAATTTGACGTTTATCGTACTGTTTTTAACGCGGCCGCCATTTTTCAAGTAAGTAAATAAGAGCTATCGAAACGTTGAGCATACAGAAACACGTCAATAACAATAAGGTTTTACCGTGTAGAATCTCAGCTCGAAGGTTTTATTTTTATATTGTTATCATTTCACGATGACGGCGCGCATTGACGCATTAATGTACGAAAAAGCCGGTTAATTGCGAGTCAGAATATCGCACCGAGGGTTCTGTACCGCCGCGCAATAGGTATTATTATATTCCTACTTGAATTCGATTTCGAATCGAATCAGCGCGAGCCCAACTCACACTTGACCATTTTTAGGGTTCCGTACCTCAAAAGGAAAAAACGGAACCCTTATAGGATCACTTTGTTGTCCGTCTGTCCGTCTGTCTGTCTATCAAGACCCTTTATCTCGGGAACGCGTGGAGGTATCGAGTTCAAATTGAAACCATAGACTCAAATTTACAGTCCCTTGAAGCTGTGAAAAAATCAAACTTCTATATTTACGTAAAAAAAAGATACGGCCGTTTATGTCACAAAAAACGTGTATTTCGACACTCTCGAGGGAATCAAAATGTATAGGGTATTTCCCATTGATCTAGAACTATGAAATATGACAAGTAACACCGTCTTTTACTACAAGTATAAGAAAAAATCAGAAATCTGTACATTTTTAGTTAAATCACAAAAAAAACAGGGTCTTTACGCAAGGAACGGCGGCGGTGCAAATTTTGAATTGATTTGACCGTGTCATGTGCGGAACCCTCGGTGGGCAAGTCCGACTCGCCTTGTCCGATTTTTTAGTATGTGTTTTCTTTTAGAGTGTTTGCACTATAGTCAGACCAAATTTGAAGCTTATATAATTACCGTTACAATACAACTAAAATAAAAAGACATTGACAAAACTTTTCTTGAATGATCACTTTGTAAGTAAATCCGCCGTAATAATACATACACTGAATAAAAAAAATAACCCCCTTACTATTACAGTTCAAAAGATACAGCTCTTTATGGTTAGGACGGACGCACGCGTTGGGCTGCCTTCGGTTAAATACATACATACATAACTCCACGCCTTCATTCCCAGAGTGAGGTAGGCTGAGCTACAGAATTACCAACAACTCTAAAAACTTGTAACCACATTTTGCACAAAAGGCTAAAATGTTTACCAGTGTATATTAGTGACAGGTTACAAGCCCATCGCCTAACAATACCACAAGCCTTTGTTCCCTTAGTTGCCTCTTTCGACTTCCACGGGACATGCGGGCCGATTACGGTCGTGTTTATCGACGTAGATAAGCGTAGATAAAACATCTGTCACTTTCTGACCAGTATGTAAGTGCGAGAGTGATGGAAGCTTTATCCACCGCGATAAAGGCGACCATAATACGGGCCATGGAGTCGTACTATTCTAAGCCGGCAACCACACGGGCTAAGTCTTCAGGTAAGGAACCCAAAAATGAAGTAGTGGAACGGGACTTTGTGAAGTGAAAATACTATAGCTAGTGACTAATACCTCATAGTAAGTTTTTATTGTAAAGTCGCCGTCAATAAAATTTGCTAACTATGTAAACAAATTAGTACTGTTTGACACATAACCTCAAATATTCACCAAGCGCGTTTTTATTATTAAAAATAACGTATAATGAATAGTTATTTCATCTTAAACTTAATATGAAAATAATTATTTAGTGTATAAATCGTTGCAAAGACCTCACTTGATCTTTAAAAGTTCGTGATTATCGAGTAATCATGGTGAATTGGTTCGTTTGGTTTTGTTTACATAGTGGAGTTTTTGGCCGTTCGTACATAAATACATACTTGTAAACCCTCCATCATGGTAGAAATAAAGTACGATTTTGCTGGCGTCATCAAGTCTAGTTTACTTTGTAATATGGCGAAATCATAATAAAAAACAACAAATTTCCCTATTTTGCTCGAGAAATCTCGTGTTCGGAGAACTGATACGGTAAGGAGGAATAATTTCCAGCTGATAACCTTCGTATCGCGAAGCGGGTCACCGCCGGGGCACATCACAATCGGTAGCTCCACGTAGCGTCAGCAACGGTGGAAGAAGCATAACTCTACAGTGGGCTTAGACAAGATGCATTGCGTGATCGTTATCGTTCGTTCATATAAATGTATGGTGATGATGATGACGCAACTGCTTCAACTCCGTGAAGTGTCGATGGCGTGCTCGCATATGGCTAACCTTTTTGGAAAAAGCTGTCGTACAACAAAGTATGATCGTGAGCACATCACCAACATAGTTATGTTATAATTGATTGCCACGGGTGGTCGGGCTTTCAATTCATCCCTTTTAGCGTACCGTAAAACTACACAACTATGGTCCTAGCCTGCAACAATAGTCCAATTTTCCTCATTACATTATTCTAAAATATGATACCTTACTGCTATTATTGCTGGGTATTATGTACTGTTTGACCTAAAATCGATTGCTACAAACTCTAGCTATAGCAAAAGCTATCATATTTTTAGAATAATGTCATAAGTAAAATTGGACTATTATTGTAGACCAGTGGGCTTAGCATGGAGGAGGCGAGGAGAATACGTCAAAACTCGTCAAACGCGATTTAATGTCAAATATATTTAATTCATATTCTAATGTAAGGGTAAACATTTAAGGTTTTAAATGGAAGTGTATCTTATGTGAATTGAGTCCTTTTATTACCAAGCATCTTAAATGGTGACGTTATGTCATATTTTCTTATTTTCATAGGAATGACATAAAATATGACAGTAAATCTCGCGTAGCATACTAAGCCCCCTGGACCATAGTTGTGTAGTTTTACGGTATGTATAGGATTGAAGTAAGCTGCCGGATGGTCGTGTCAAGCGCTTGTGTTTATTCTATACACTTTGACAGTTTTCGAAATTCGTTTACGTTATGCACCTTGTCTAGGGTCTCTGTAGCACTCACATCAATCATCTATTTACCTTGATGTTTCAACCGTTACAACAGCCGTGGTCTTGGAAAGATTGAAGTGGAGGATGTTCATTTGCTTGTCGTGTGAGTTTTTCTAACTACCCGCACTTGATCTCGTTTTTCTTTATTCGTTTTTTTTTTTTTGAGCAAGTATGTTTGTCTGTGGATAAATCGGTTGGATATTGTGTGTTGTGTCGGTAGGATGACATTTCGAATAAAGAAAAACAAGATGAAGTGCATTAGTTCGAAAAACTGACTGAAACTGACGAACACCATCCACATCGGTCTTCTCGTGACCACGGCTGTTGTAACACAGTCGAAACGCCAAAGTAAATGTATATTTTAATACGCAATTGAGTCACGATTTAGTATATGTGAAAATACTGTTAGATTAAATTATATCCCTATATTTTTTCACATTAATTAGGAAAATAATGGCCTTGATGATTTTGATGATTCTGTCAATGTCGAGGTTGAATAGTGAATAGTGCTCGTTATCACTCTTACAACTGACAACATATTTGTCACTCGTGCGTAGATAAACAAAAATCTATTAGGTAACGTCCGAACCCTATATTCAAACCGAGGATAGATAAGGCTTACTTCGGGTTAAAATTTGACATTTGCCCATACGAAATGTGTCAAAATTTAATCCGAAGTAAGCCTATCTGTCCGCGGTTTGAATATAGGGTTCGGCCATAAGGAACTGGCAGTAGGTACTGTACCTACAGTCAACCAATTTGATTCCTAGGCCACTATGGACTTTGTCAATGTGACGTTGTAAACCAAATCATAAGAAGTTTGTAACGTTTGGTTGTCAATGTCACTTTAACATAGTCCAAAGTGGCCTAGAAATCAAATTGGTTGACTGTAGACACATTTATACATTTATTTTTCCATTAATTGAAGGGTAAGTTGGAAGAAATTTTTGTATTTTTTTGTTATATGTATCTACTTCATAATCATCGGTCTCTAGTTCACTGCTGGACATCGTTTTTTTATACAACACTTGGGCTTTTTCTACATGGCAATATATTTATCAAATTTTGGTGCTGACCATATTAGAGCGTTTGGGGGAATATTCTCAGCAAGATAAACAAAAAAAAATACAGTAAAAATATACAAATTTTTGTCAATTTGTATATGACTTTGGGTGAACATGAATCCTATACTGTGAAAATTCGCAGAGTGTAGCTTTAACTGTTTGGATGTAAAACCTGTGTGACAGACGACGGACGGACGGACAGACACGTGGGTGACAGCAACATACATACATTCATAAATTTATTTTTCCATTAATTGAAGGGTTAGCTGGAAGACATTTTTGTATTTTTTTGTTATATCTACTTCATAAATCATAATCATCGGTCTCTAGTTCACTACTGGACTTGTTTTTTTTAAACAACACTTTGGGCTTTTCCACGTGGCAATTATATTTATCAAATTTTGGTGCTGACCATATTAGAGCGTTTGGGGGAATATTCTCGGCAAGATAAACAAAAAAAAATACAGTAAAAATATACAAATTTTTGTCAATTTGTATATGACTTTGGTTGAACATGAATGTTATACTGTGAAAATTTGCAGACTGTAACTTTAACTGTTTGGATGTAAAACCTGTGTGACAGACGACGGACGGACGGACAGACACGTGGGTGACAGCAATAGGGTCCCGTTTGGACCCTTCGGCTACGGAACCCTAGAAGTTAGCTCTTATGAGTAGTCTGTATATAATGTTCAAACTGAACTAAAAGCTAGTCAAAGATAGAATCACATAAAACCCTATTTTTATGTCGGGGCGTTAAAAAGCGTCAGTTTGAAACTTTTTTTCTACTTGGGTACTATAAATCACGAATTTTAACATCGTTAACGTTATCACAATGTAACTCATAGCGTAACCAAAGCGTTGTCATGATGATAACAGTTCTATAATGAATGAGCATTAGTAACTCGACAATAACACAGCTACCTCTATAATAAACTGCCGGTATTCGCATTTTACTCTAAGCTCTGTTAAAAGTACACAAAGTATTTAAATAATGATCAATAATTAGAATAATTTACAGACAATAATAACATTTGTTTATTTACTATAAAAATATAAATAATAGTAATCGACTTGTTTTTTCTTACTATAAGGTTACGCTCATTATGGATATCATCAGTGATAGTATTTGGTAACAAATGACGTCACAATTTTTATATTGTACTAGTACCTACTGTCAGGGATTTATGTGTAGTGCATAAGTCCGCTAAACTAATACCTATGAAAAAATCACCTGTACTTACTCATTGAAAAAAAAAACCTTAATTTTGTTTTTATATAAACTTAACGTGTGGTGCCGGGTTTTAGAATGTTGCCACTCCATGTCTTCCCGTGTATGTCGTAAGAGACGACTAAGGGACTAAAGGTTGTGTAGTGCTGTTAGGCGATGGGTTTGCAACCTGTCACTAATACACTGGATAACATCTTAGCCTGGTTGTGCAAAATGTGGTCACAGAATTATCAACAAGTTTTTGGAGTTGTTGGTGAGTCTGTGGCTCTGCCTACCCCACTCTGGGAATGAAGGCGTGAGTTTATGTATGTATTACTTACCCAATTGTTTATAATACAAATCTTAAGAATACCACAAATTTACGTGTTATTCGTAAATGTTATTTTTTAACTAATTTCATTTCATTGTAATGCCCTTTTTCTCGAATGTCATTTACTCTGATACCAAGAATAAACCCTATTCCCAGAACCTAAAGAAAAAACGACGTCGTTTTGCCTGATTTATCGCACGGTCGCAGAATAGCCACCCTAATGAGTCGATACTTGTTATATAAAGTGATATGCGTCCGCGCAGGTCCAGTCGACATCGTGTCCCGACAAGCAAAACTCGTAGCTTATTACTTCCATCAACGCGACTAATCGACATGTTTTGGAAGCTCGCTTTCGTCGCCGTGCTGGCTGTTGGTAAGTGGTAAAATACTTTTAAAAAAAAGGTCAAGTGCGATTTGGACTCGCGCACCGAGGGTTCCGTATTAAAAATAATATGCTTGGTGATCGCAAAAGAAAATACTCATTTTGTTATGAGCTTTAATTTCTACGCGATAAGGTCCATTTTGACTAGCCCAAATTTTGCTAGTGCAGATTTTCTTAGTGTTTTTGTTATTTCTCAAAAACTGTAAATAATTAACACTTCATTTTATTTTTCCCATAAAATATAAGTTATTATCTAGACGTCAGGACTTTTTCAGATTTTTTAATTACTTATTAATAATCTTCTGAGATAAGGGAGGATTTGGCTTTAAATCAAAAAGTGCATAACAGAAAATTAAAAAAAAAATAGTTTTTAAATGTGCAGATTAAGACCTTTCATATTGCACCCTATTTGCTATAATCGAACCACTTTAATTTTTCATCCCCCCATTCAAGACCTCTTTTAAACTATTTATAAAATTAATTTCATATTTTTTTTACTAAAAAGAGCTGCGGGTAAGCAAGTTGTACAACTATGCCAAATTTCAAGTTGATAGCATTTGTAGTTGCTGACAAAACCTGCTGTGACATACAGACAGAGAGACGGACAACGAAATCTCACTATAAGGGTTCCTTTTTTACCATTTTGGTAAGTAACCCTAAAGACAGACGAATTTAGAATCTCGTTCTTTTTTTTTTAATTCGGTTAAAAAGAAAAATTCCTAAAATCATAAAGATCCCTAAGATAAAAAAGTAGCAATTTTTTTTTGGGAGACTAAATTGTTTCAAAAGGAATTCAACCTTAAAAATATACCAAAAATACCTAAAGACTAGGTAGGTAGGTATAGTAGGTAAGCATTGTTCTCATATTAAAAATTACAATATTAATTTGTCACATAATAATCATAATAAATCCTCAATAAGTACGTCAAATGTAAAAAAATATTTGAAAAAGCAAAATCAAAATGTAAGATGTAAAAAATAAGAATAAGTACTTAAATATAAACGAAATAAAAATATAGCCCAAGTAATCTTTAAAATAAAAATAAAAATAAGTAAGAGCTTGCTTTAAACTAACACGATTTTCACACATATTAAAAATATAAATCGTGACTTAATCGCATTTCGAATGTATTTTATTTTACAATTTTCCATGACGTACTTTTTGGTTTATACCCAAAAATGTACAAATAATGACCATTCACTTCTTTATCTCCGAATTTTATGGGCCAATAAATCTGAAAAATTCCTGATTTAAAGATAATTACTTATATTTTACGCGAAAAATATACCTACTGAAGTTGTCAAACTTTAAAATTTTGGAAAAATTATCAAAAATCTTTATAAGTCTGTATTAACGGTTAGGCTAGTCAAAATGGACCTTATTGCATGGGAATAACTATTTCAATATAAAACAATACATACAAAGTAACAGCATGACAAAAACTATCCAATTAAAAAAACAACGCGAGTTCAACAACCATTTAAACTTATCAATATGACCTCTTATTAAGGGTAAACAGAATCAGTCGATGGGTCAAATGTCCAGCCGACCCATTGCGTAATCAAACAACAAATAAAGATGGCGGAAAGGGCACGTGCATAGATAAGGGTATAGATGAAGTGAATAAAGTGAATCGTGTTAATCATGTTGTGTTAGCACATATTTATTTATTCTATTCTACTCGGCAAAGCAATATTGCTTTTGACATGTTATCGAATTGTCAGCGTTATGAACTCTTATTTTCTTGACAGTAATGGCGGGCGAGTTAAAAACAATACGATAAGAATTCAAAGGCAATATGGTTTTACACACGTTTTACAGAGCAGAAAAGAGGCCCTACAGCAACAGCATGAGGCATCTTTGCGTTTATCGCGTAACAAAATGTGGATAAAGCATCGTACTCATAAACGTGTTAAAAAGCGACAGATATTTTATCCAAATTTAGTCACGCGATAATCTCCGCCATTTTAGGCCTCCTGTTAACTAGAACCTAACAATCGATAAACTTCTTTTTCTTTTTTCTAGATGTTACTAGATCGAAAAAATAGCATAGGGACTATAGGTAACTTTATATTGTGACAAAAGTATCCACACTTTTAGCTAGGACTTTCAAATTTAATAAATATGACGACCCGCTTTCCTTTGTTATATTGGTTGTCAGTCGAATGCCAGAGTTAATGCATAGGTATCTATACATATATATTTAAACTGATGGGCTTCACCGTAGGAACATCTGCGATTGGGTTTCGAACTCGATTCCTTACGATCACCAGTCGACACTCTAAGGGCGGCACTTAGCGTCAGTTAATAATGATTAAATCATTGCGGAAAGGAAAATTAGGGTCCATTATTGGCTCACATAAAAAAATGACTAAATAGAATTATGTGGAACAAAGCGCTTCCGTCAATTTTACATACAGATGTTTGAAATGAGAACCACTTAATTGTCTTTAAAATATCTCTGATCCTGATCACGGTGTTTAGTCTCTATATACTACCGACGCTCCTCGGTTATCTTACCTACAATTAAATTGAGAACCTGGGTAGGCATAAGGTGCGGGGGTGAGGTACAAAAAATCTCCACTAGTCACCATTGCCCTCTCCCCGCACATCATGCATACCCCAGGTCTCAAGCTGTACGCGTATAATATGTGACATTATTTTTTTAATCGAATTTCTTTCAGGCGTGTTGGGGGAGGTCACCAATGAGCAGAAGGAGGCTGTGAAGAAGGCCGTCGAGGATCAATGCACGAAGGTCAACGCCACTGACAAGGCCACTGACGTCCAGGTTTGTACAGTTCCACTAAGGTGTTGCCGTCCGAATACTCGGATTTCCTAAATAACCGCATATCCGACAAAAAATCAATCCGACGACGTGGTGAAGGTTATGGGAAACCGTTGGATTCAAGCGGCGCACAACCGGTCCTTATGGCAAACCTTTGGGGAGGCCTATGTTCAGCAGTTGACGTCTTTCGGCTGAAATTATGATGATGATGATGACTAATACTGCCGTCCTTAGAAAAAAGGGCGTATGTCTAATAGAACCGCGTATGTATTACTGACCTTATTTCTTAAGATGGGGGGTTAAATTTACTTTGACTATCAAATTGCGCAGACGTCCTTTTTACTTAGGAGGGCAGAATATTACAAGGTGACTTATAAGTTCCCAATAAAATGCAAATAAGCCGTGAAATTATTGACTAATACTCATATTTATTTCGGGCTAAAATTCAAATTCCTAATATTTCAGAACTCCTTGAAGACATTCGGCGAGTGCCTGAAGGGCCTATTTGACGTCGACACCATAAAGCGGGAGATCGAGGAGGCCAAGCCCCATGGCAACCTCGACGAGGTCTTCAAGAAGTAAGTACCTAAACTCGAAACATAAACTGTACTATCTACTGTACTAAGTTACTTAGTTATGAGTATAGTTCGCACGCCGTTAGATTTATCTTGTCATCACCCGAGTCGCTAAGTACTATAGAATGAAACAAAAAACTACAAAAATTTAATGACTAATAGAACAGTGTCCCACTAATTGACCTAGTACGAAGCGAAGCTATAGACAACGATAAATGTGGCGTTATCTATGAAAAGGGACTTTATTGTCGATTGCGCTTCCGCCATTAAACGATGCTCCGATATAAATACGACGTCGCGTGACGCAGTGCGGCGTAAGCGCCATCGACAATAAGGTCCCTTTTCATAGATAACGCCACAAATGATCTCAAGTTCATGTTACATACTTATTTGTATTTACTAGACTAAATGCAAGTAAGTTAATAAGTTACTCATATGTTTAAAAAAGATTTTAAATACATAACTAAGACACATCCAAGTCTAATAAAATAATAATTGACCTTACCGTAAATCGAGTCCAGAGGACCTAGACAAGATGCATTCGGCGTACGTTATCGTTATAAAAAATGTATAGGATTGACGTAAGCTTTCAGACGGTCTCCGCGAACGCCTACGTGAATTCCTACATTTTGTTGGTCGAAAATCGTTTACGTTCGCGATAAACAACTAGTCCAGCCTCACAGGACTAGCTTCGTACTTCATACATAGGGTTATGCCAGCAAATAAGCCAACTGCGTCGTCTTAACTCTTCAGAAATTAAGAGATCAATTTGTCCCAAAGGTACTGCGCCAAGTCTCCCCAGCTGAAGGCTTGTCTGCACGCAGTGTTCGATGGAGTCAGTCCCTGCCTACCCACCGAGGCCCGCGCGCTGAAGCCCACCGTGGACAACGCCACTGACAGCCTGATCGACTTCGCCTGCTACAGGGATGGAGACAGGCTTGCGTGTAAGTTTCACCAACAAATCCTTTTCAAAAGAGACCATATTCGAAAATGATAAAAAAAGAAAAATTTATTCGCTAAACATGAGTTTGAAGGTGTCAAACATAAAATTATAAGGTCCTTCATGTTTTGCCTTTCGGCTAACAATCCGCAGGCAATTTTTCAGACTGTCGTCATCGTCATGTACAAGAGAATTCTTTCTTTTGGTCTAAAATCGAATGCAAATTCACAATCTATCAGTCCGAAAAATCGTTTATTATTGCGTTTCTTGACTTGTTCTTTGAGTTCTCTGCGAAAGTTAAGCGCTAGGACCTCATAGATCTAAATAAGGCCTAAACCAATCTTTAAACCATATTTCCATTCATGTCTTAATGCTTGCCGATTCGCCAGCTTTATTGAAGGTTCCGTGGAGAAGTGAAAGACTATTTAGTGTCTTCACAGGTTGCATTTAAATAGGTTTTAATGTATATTTTCCTCCATTTTCCAGTGTTCGTCGCTGAGAAGGGCCCCGAGTGCTTTACGCAGAAGACTGATGCCCTCCGCGCGTGCGCCGATACCGCCAAGACCAGCGTAACCGCCCTAACGTTGGCCTCAACCAAAACTGTAAGTGCCTTTGTTATACGTCTTCAGAGGGTCGATTTTTAAATGTCACTGAGCATTAATGAGTATTTTTGATGTTTTGCTACGCGGTGATTTCGTCTATGAGTGGGTGGGGGCATTCATATTTGATATCAAAGGAGTGGCAATTTTATTTACCAGTGAAAATCAGTAAAAATCCGCCATATAGGCGAGTTGTCACCGGATAAAATTTAAAAACATTGCTTTAATTCAATCAAATTGTTGTTGAGATAACAGAAACAAGATAGGCTAATAGATATACTTAGGGTGGGCCATTAAGTAATTACAAATATTATGATGAGTTCGATTCCCGAAATAAATTCAGGCACTCGTGTGTCAAGTTGTGTCTATACTTACCTACGCATTGTCAACAATTGAATTGATAAGACCATACCTTGTGATTAAATTATCCTGTTTCGATAAACAATAATAATTAAATTGTAACATGAACATATTTAATTGTAAAAAAAAAGGTACTTTTCCACTGGTGAAAATTCATCCATTAATTCCAACCCTAATCTCTCGCCTCGCCACACACTATAGTTTTTTATTTTTTTCTTAATTAATGGCTTTCACTCCTTGTTTTAACAAGGTGTGTTTCGCCAGTAGGTATCGAGTTTTATACATTCGCCATGAACTTATTAGAGAAACAAGTCCATGGATATCACACGTGAGGACAATTGTTCGGTTAAAGAGATTTACTCTGGTGTACTAAATAGACAGAAGCACATGGGGTTAGCTCCACGCGCTTCTGTCAAGTCACACACTATAGTTCCTGGCCGTTAAGAAGTCAGTTCTGACAGCTGTCATCGCAGTACAATTTATAACCTATTTTTTGTACTGAAATGACAGATGTCAGTATTAACTTCTTACTGGCCGGGCACTATAGGTACTTTTATTACCTACTTACTGAAAACCAATTCCTTTTTTAAACGACTTCATCTTGTTACAGGAGAAGTGCCACAAGTTCGATGAGACGGCGGCATGCATGGTCACTGCGCTGGAGACCTGTACCACCCCCACCCCGGCCAACATGATCGAGTCGGTGTTCAAATACGTGCGCAATCTCTCGCCGTGCAAGGACATTGCGGTAAGCGCCATCTAGCGGCTAAAGGGCCCCAACTACGGAACGATCCGTCGTTTAGATCAATCTGAATCGATATCGTGACGATTCATATTTCTATTGAAATTTAGATGCGATATTTTCACACCGACGGGTCGTAACGACGGATCGTACCGTATATGGGGTCCTTAACACGCGGAACTATTATTGAAAGGTGGAGTTCAGAAAGTTGGACTTATGTCGAATTTCACCAGCCACTTAACAGAAGATTATAATGTTAATAGCTGTCAAAAAGTATAAAAGTATAATAGTACAGTCGATTAACATGTTCAGAAAAGGAAGTAAAAGGAAAAAGGAGTGACCTCCTTTGTATTTATCTAGGCTTTTTACGCAAATATTTTTCTTATTCATTATTCATGTCATAGTTTTTATCTTTCTTTCACTTAACTCTTTTAACATTACAAGTAAGAAAGGGACAAATTACTCACATTCATATCTTTCAAGGTTATTTCCCGTAAACAAGTACTAATTACAAAAAAAGCGTTGCCAGCTCGTCCTTAGACTCCTTAGGCTTTGTTTCCTGGAGAAGCGAAAATATTCCATTTAACATGTGTGAAAAAAATTAAAAGTTAAAAATGCCGAATTAGACCTATGTTAGTTAGTATAACATTTTTAACTCCACATAACCTCAGGAATGCGCTTTTTAAATCTGTCGGGTTCCTCGGGTCCGCGGTGTACGTATAGTATCCCCAGCTCCTTAATAGCTTTCGGCTGGCTTTCGCTATCACGCTTGCACTCGCAGTATATTTGTCACTCGCGTGTCATAGAAAACGAAGATTGCCGATTGCTATTAGGAAAATGGTAGCACAGGTGAACTTTACGTTCTCTTGATTCATCCATCAATAGATAACGTTTGTTTTGTTCACAGAAAGCGACCCACTAACGCATCGATCTGTGATATGCAGATACAAAGGAGACAAGTGCCATATTTGAAATTATTATTACTTATAAGTAAATAAAATGACTTTGAATTTTTAAAAGGTTTTTCATTGTTAATTCAATTGTATTAGCTTACTTCCTTGTTGCCAGTCGAGTCGAGAATGGAAATGTCTATGATTCTCAGATCCTACTTACCGACCATCAGTGGTCCGTGTCACGAAGCTAAAAGTTACAAATTATAAGCGGAACTCTATTTCTAGCAAAAGGAGTTACAAAGAGACTACCGCTTGTAATTTGTAACTTGTAGCTTCGTGAAACTGGCCTCTGGTGGCCTTTGTGCTCTTTGCCTTTAGCATAAAATAAAATAAAATAATCCTACTATTATGATAAACTCGAAAGTGTGTGTGTGTGTTTGTGTGTGTGTGCGTGCGTGTGCGTGTGCGTGTGCGTGTGCGTGCACGTGTGCGTGTGCGTGTGCGTGTGTTAGTTTGTTACTCCTTCACGCTGCAAACGGCTGGATGGATTTGGATATACCTATAGATACCCTGGATTAACTCATAGGCTACTTTTCATCCCGGAAAATATGAAAGTATATAAAATAAAATATTAAAGGGAATAACGATAATCTATATCTACGCGGACAAAGTCGCGGGCTGAAGCTAGTAATTTATAAGCTTTGAGGTACTCCATGCTAGCCCTCAGGGTTGGCATAACGTTAGCCATAAGGCCACAGATCCCACTAGACATTAAATACAAATCCCTCAAAAAAGTTGTCAAACACACACACACACACACACACACTACACTACACACGTTACACTTGTAAAGTTTTGTGGTATAGGAAGCAGGTGGCCTGTGAGCTTGTGAGCCTATACAATTGCTGTAATATTATTAATTCTTAAGTATTTGTGTCTTAGGACTGCAGTCTTAACATTGTAGCCTGAGATTGCAAATACCTATGGGCTGCAGAGTACACTTTACCTTCTTCTTCATACCATAAAAAAATCCTTCCGACTCCATCATCAGATTACCCCTTAGATTCCATAATTAAAAAAAATATTGTTTACGTTTACATGGTGTTTTCCAAATTTCAGCCCATTCCAATTCTAATAACAAAACTATTATTCATTCATGTACATTTAAATAAATAAATGTAATAAGTGTTTATATGAGCTGTCACAGGCATCATCTTAGAATAATCAGAGTATAGTTCCAAATTGACATACATAATTCAAACAAAAGAAGCAAACACGTGTAATAAATAAACGCTTATATAAACCACCTATTTATAAACAGAATTGTTAGAACAAAGAACAAACTAATAAGGTTTTATATAACTGACAAACGTACATACCGACAATTACTTGCCTCTATAAAATTATAATAGGCATAATAAACGCCTTTTACGATTCCAATTGCATATTTATACCGTGCATAACTTGTCGATCAATCTTGGAATAGTCATCACACGGTCACGGACTTGAATTGATTAACCACTATAGAACCTCGTCGCATAAAACCAGCGATTAATTCCTATGTCATTTCTAGCTCGTCACTTGACGCCGTCATTATGACAAGGTTCTATCGTGGATCAACTTTTAAAGTCCTTGATGGTACTAAGATGACGCGTTTTGTGATGGTCGGTCGGCCTTAGTAGATGTACACTTTGGTACCTTGTCACTTTAAAGCCTTTGACAGATTAGTGCAGCAGTCTAAACATAACGTTAAAGTGACAAAGCATGGGTATTTTCCGTTGAAATAGAACTTCGAAATTTGGCAAGTAACACCGTCTTTTACTAAAAATATAGGGAAAAATCTGAAATATGTACGTTTTTAATTAAATCACAAAAAAAGAGGGTTTTTATGCAAGGAATGGCGGTCCAAATTTTGAATTGAGTTAACCGTGGCATGTGCGGGACCCTCCGTGGGCGAGTCCAACTCGCACTTGTCCGGTTTTTTTGTATTTACTTTCCATACTGTTATTGTATTTTGTGTACAATAAAGAATATTTATATTTTATTGTATTGTATTGTACGGTTAATTTGGGACCCATTTTTTTTCTTTTTTTTCTTACTTAATGGCTTTCACTCCTTGTTTTAACAAGGTGTATTTCGCCAGTATCGAGTTTTAGACAATCGCCATGGACTTATTAGAGCAACAAGTCCATGGATATCACACGCGAGGACAATTGTTCGGTTAAAGAGATTTACTCTGGTGGACTAAACAGAAGCACATGGGGTTAGCTCCACGCGCTTCTGTCAAGTCTGGGACCCATTTCAAGAAAAAATATGCTTGAAGCCTTCAATATCATTAGAGATGTCAAGTCATTTGTAACTTTTAGGAAACTCAACTTTATTGTTGTAGAATGTCAGATTGACTTTGGACCTAAGGTGGGTACCAAATTAAAGTTCGCGACTGTACGTATAAGGCCGACCGTACCAGCTTAACTTGACCCTGGAATATAGTGATCATTTATGTACCTTGTCGCTTTAACGTCGTGTTTGAAATGTTATACAAAATTGTGAAACGATTGAAAGCGACAAGGTACATAAATGATCACTTATTTATGCTGTTGACTGTACATCTAGACAAGACGTTAGCCTAGTTGGTAGTGACCCCGCCTACGAAGCTAGCGGTCCCGTGTTCCATTCCAGGTAGCAAACATTTGAATGTTAAACACGATTATTTGTTTCTAAGTTTGGAAGTTTTTTAAAGATTATAAATATTTATTTGTGTATACTATAAGCACGTTTTCTCGTTGTCCAGTTACGAGTACTATCAGCCCAATGGAACCCTGACCCACCATAGAACGGTGTCACAGTGACATTATAAAACAATTTGTTTGACACTTCTTATAACTTGAATCATAACGTCTCTGTGACACAGTTCTATGGTGGGTCAAGGTTCCAATGGTCTGATAGTACAAGCATGGATCTCAGTTTAAGTCAATTTATGTGAGATTGTCCCCTGATATTTAACGCATTTGCAGTCTTAGGTTTGCAGTCTTGTGAATGCGAATGTCTATGGGTAACAGTTTCCACTTACCATCAGGGGCACGTTTTATAAAGCTACAAGTAACAATATTACAGGTCTAAACTGGCAACACTGCTCAAATGGCTGGTCGTCATTGGTCGAGGTTGTGTCAAATGGAAACTTGTAACATGTAAATTGTAATTTGTAGCTTTATTAAACAGGCCCCAGGTGGCCTGTGTGGACGTTTGCCTTCTCTATGTAATAAAAAAAACATTTATTATAAATATAAAAGATTGACGCGGTTGTGTGATCGCATTGTGGCAATTAAATACCTACATGTAATTTAATCAGATTTCTATAGGTACTCGTCAGCTTCCGTGGAATGCAACTTAGCTGCTACTCAATAAGCAACTAAAACGCGAGGCGACTCGTATCTGCTATACAATGGCTATAGGTACATCACGGTAAGAAAAGCAAACGATGCGTTTGAGTCTCCAGAGGGCCCTGTCAAGATGCACTTCGCTAACTAGCGTTTCTATTCGTTTCGTTTTTAAACCAATCGCGTCACTGGTAGATGACGTGATACGAAAAGACACGTGATCTACCAGTGACGCGATTGGTAAAAAAAGAAACGAATAGAAACGCTAGTTAGCGAAGTTCATCTTGGCAGGGCCCTCAGGTGCGACTTGCTTTTCGCGTTTTTGTTAATCGTAACGTATTCGGTATACCGTATCATACAACGTGCAACGTGTCTTCAGCCTATGGACACAGAATGAACATCCTCGTAATACTACTTCTCACAAATGCTGTGAGAAAGTGTTTTAACTAGAAGTAAAATAAAAAAATAAAAACCACGACAGAAAAAAGTAGCATACTGTATCATTATTGACACGAAAAAGACAAAAAGAGATGCCGCCGCCTGTGTGAGTGTGACACGCATGTCTTATCAAAATGCTTTCATCAATAAAACATTAACATGTTACGGCACTCACGTCACTTTGTTGTCATTTATTTTAAAAGAAAATCATGCAGTTACTATTAATAGAGTTATAATCAATGTTATCATAGCATGCACGTCCAAAGATTTCCCACTTGAAGATTATTATTACAGTACTTCAAACTCTTCAAAAGAGATTGCATTAGACCCAATCGTTTGAATCAACAAAATGTAAATAGAGGGTGCTCCAAAGGCTAAAATTTTAAAACCATTCTTTTCTCCACGGAATAAAAAAATCAGTGGAAGTGGCATGAGCTTCGCTTAGTATCAGACCTGTTGTCGCCAATACTCAAACTACCATAAAAACAACACGCCACCATGGAAAATGTTTTTGGTGCGGCTATCGCTTTTACACTCCAAAATAGCACAATAAGGCATGCTTCTGGATTTATTTCCTATTTTAAAAATATCAAAATATAGAAATAAGCGATCGCGGCAAAAGTATGGTAGGTTGCGCGGAACTCCGCATAACCATGCCACACGTTACACGCCCACTTGACACTTTATTATTTTTTCTGTTCTGTGCTTATTACCCCACTGCGTCAAAAAATTACACTCTGTAGCCTAAACGGCTTGATGGATTAACATGTGAGATGGCTTGTTAGATTCGTCTTAGTTGTGGGAGTAGCATAGGCTATATTTGAATCAAAGTATTGAAGGGGGGTTCATTTTTTACCATTTATTGACGACAATATCAAAAACTGAACTTTCACACAGATCTAGTCCTGATAATTGACACAACAAAAAAAAAGGAACCGGTCGAGCCATTCTCGAGTTATGGCGTGGCCAAGGGAAACGGGCTTTTTTTTAAATTATAGATTTACTTATAACATGGCACGAGCGTTCAACTTATACTGGTGCGCCGTACTGCTCATCAATGAGCTCTAAACAAAAGATAAAATGTCCAGTGAGTCGCCTGCGCAAGTACTCGTATCATTTATATACATATATAAAAGGCAAACCTGACTGACTTATATATCAACGCAAAGCCGAAACTACTGTACCTAGAAACTTGAAATTTGGTACATGGGTTCCTTTCATGATGTAAGTGAGCACTAAAAAAGGATTTTCCGAAAATCGACCCCCAACGGGAAGAAACGGGGGGAGTAGCGGGAAACTAATTCTACGCGTACGAAGTCGCGGGCGTCCTCTAGTTGTATATAAAGTGATCTGATCTCGCGACGATTCAGTCTACGCCTTGTCGGGATCAGCAACACTCGTGACAACTTCGACATGATTTGGAAACTTTTTTTTGTCACCATCCTGACTGTTGGTAAGTAATATTAAATCGAATTATAGTGTATTTGTTAGGATGAGGTACTTATTAGTTTTCAATAATTGTACTGATTTCAATATTCTTTTTAGTTTATTTATTGACGTGTGTTTTTATGCAAACATTGATTGATTGATTGATTACGAGTAAAAAGAAACTTTACTTTTATCTTTATCTTTAAAAAGGTGTATAGACGATATTAGCATTAATAAAACAAGCCATAGAAAAAGAAAATACAGTATGCGTAAACTACCTACGTTGCAAAAAAAGCAGTTTTTTACGAATTAAGATTAAGTAGGTAATTTAATTAGTTTTAATTGTACCTACTTAATAGGTTTGTTATTGTCGTTGTCTAGTACATACCCATAGTACAAGTCTAGAACTTAGTTTTGGGCTAGGTTAATTTGTGTGAGATTGTCCCCGATATTTATTTATTTATTGCCCGATTTTGTATAAATCTATGTTGTACCTACTGGTGCTGGTTATAATTCATTGATAACTACATTTTTAACCGACTTCAAAAAAGGAGGAGGTTATACGTTCCACTGTATGTATTTTTTTTTTTTTTTTTTTTTTTTTTTATGTATGTTCACCGATTACTCCGTCAATTGTGGACCGATTTTAAAAATTCTTTTTTGGTTTGATAGAGTATACTTCCGAGGTGGTCCCATTGTCAGCAAATCTGAATCTGATGAAGGGATCAGTGAGGAATTGAGGGAACTCCTCAAATATTGTATGCAAACATATAGCGATTTTAGTATTTTTAGTAACAAGTGTAGCATTTGCATTCAGAAAGTGTCACTTGGTGAAGCGGAACTGATGATGAAGACCACAGATGGCCACCGGAACTCCTCAACGGTACCGATTTCAAGGGTGGCGATAAGATATCCCGATTAAGATAGTTGAGCGACTACAACGAAGCACATTTAATTGTTTTAAAATGACTATGATTTTCCCGCGGCGTTGCTTGCGGCGAGCTTGAAATGTCTTAAAGTTTCATATATCAACTAAGAAGTGGGACTAAATAAGCTTATTATGATCACTAAAAAGTGTAAAATAAAATAAATGTTTTAAAAAACAAAAAAACCGCCTTCAAAAACGCAAAAAATAACTTCTACTACTAGGTACTTAGTAGTAGGTACCTATCCTATTATGTTAGTCTAACTGAAGTCGGCGACCACAATATTTTCAACAAAAAGCCGAATTCAGTTGGACTAACCTAATAGGATAGGTACCTACTACTAAGTACCTAGTAGTAGAAGTTATTTTTTGCGTTTTTGAAGGCGGTTTTTTTGTTTTTTAAAACATTTATTTTATGAATACGGTTATTCAAAAACCATTCCGAACAACAACTTTAATTAATAACATTTATATTATCTCTTTTTCTATTTTGTTTCTGTGCTGTTATTGTATGTGGTGTTTTTTTTCATCAAAATATTTTGTTGACGAAGAAATTGGCCTTAATCATCGAACGGTGATGTACGGTTCATTTGTCGCTGCCATCACTCAGTACTTATTCTATTAGGGGAGAAGTAATGCAAAGTAATGCAATGTATGCTGTCCAGCAAAACCAGTCCGTGGGTCCGTGGAAAACTAGCGTCGTACTTCCAATTGGGATTGTTCATAATTTTATAATTACTCTAATTCGAAAACCATTTCGAGGAATGGGGTTTTAAAGCCGTACTGCATTATTAAGGGCTGAATTTTCAATCTCCAGATAACACGATCTGTCAGGTAAATTGTAGCTCTGTCCTTATCTTTCTTATGACAAAGAAAAGGACAAACCTACAATTTACCTGACACATAGTGTTATCTGGAGATTGAAATATCAGCCCTAAGTTTTTGAAATATTTATCTATTTCGGATATTTTGACAAAACCTTTGTTTGACTTTCGTTTTTGGCTTGAAGCCCTAGGTGTATCTTACGGGTTAGGCGAAAACCGCTTGAAATAGTATGTTTTAATACACTATTACAATCACTTTTTATCATTAGATATCATTTAATTGTTGTAATTTATTAGAAAATGCCAGCGCAAATTTAAAATAATCATGTCATCCATAAAATCTAAATAAATAAAGATATTCAAACAAAACTATTGGGTCAAATACAAAATTAATGAACTTGGTCTCTTAAAATTACCCATTCTTTCGAATTAGAATGTAAAAACAGTGAGTTTTTTTTTGGTTTATCCCAATAGGTGGTACGACATAGATGAGTGGATACCATTTTCGCTGCACTGCTATTCACACAATGTAAAAATTAAACGAGATAATTGTTTTCTATTCTATTCTATTTTATCAAACGTATTTTAAAAATCTTGCCTAATGGCCGACCTGCGGGCCTAGAATGGCTGCGTCTATATCGCGTGTCAAATGTGGATAAAGCATCCGTCACTCTCGTTCTTATTGACGTGTCAGAAGGTGACGGATGCCTTAGTATCCACATTTTTTCACGGGATAAACGCAGCCATATTAGGGCCCCTGCACGGGTAGCACAAGTTGTATTTTCTCGCTTGTCGCTCAGTGCGTGTCTATCGTTACTGACTAGATAGAAAGGGAGATCCGAGCGACAAATGAGTCGCGTGCAACTTGTGCTAGCCGTGCTGCTATTTGTAAAACAATTCTCCCAAGAACTTCTGTAACTGTATCATGCATTGCATGCTTATCGAAAATGTATGAACGGCGTCGTCCGTTTGGCTCAAGGCTGGCGTCCCCTCTTCCTGTGTGGGTTCCGCTCATTTACCAATTACCGCATCAAAGTGGCTCATCCAACTGTCTTCTGATCTGATGTCTTGTTTAATGCTTTTATAAAACTAATACACATCAAACATAGCCAGGGATAAAAAATACATTTTTAGGGTTCCGTACCTCAAAAGGAAAAAAACGGAACCCTTATAGGATCACTTTGTTGTCCGTCTGTCCGTCTGTCCGTGTCAAGACCCTTTATCTCGGGAACGCGTGGAGGTATCGAGTTCAAATTTAAACCATATACTCAAATCTACAGTCACTTGAAGCTGTGAAAATATCGAACTTCTACATTTACGTAAAAAAAAGATACGGCCGTTTATGTCGCAAAAAACGTGTATTTCGACACTCTCGAGGGAATCAAAATGTATAAGGGTATTTTCCGTTGACCTAGAACTATGAAATTTGGCAAGTAACACCGTCTTTTACTACAAGTATAGGAAAAAATCGGAAATCTGTACATTTTTAGTTAAATCACAAAAAAAAAAAGGGTCTTTATGCAAGGAACGGCGGCGGTGCAAATTTTGAATTGAGTTGACCGTGTCATGTGCGGAACCCTCGGTGGGCCAGTCCGACTCGCCTTGTCCGGTTTTTTGACGACGCGTTGGCCTAGTTGGTAATGACCCTGCCTACGAAGCTAGCGGTCCTGGGTTCAAATCCCGGTAAGGACAGATATTTGTGTGATGAGCGTGAATATTTATTCCCGAGTCATGGATGTTTTCCATGTATTTAAATATATATTTCTATATATCAGAATTTATATCATTATCTAGTACCGATAGTACAGTCACCAGCAATAATATATTATCCAACATTAGCCGCAAAAATATCTGACACGCTCTTATACCTCTAGTAATAAAGACGTGTCAGATATTTTTGCGCCCAATGTTGGATAATATATTATTGCAGGTGACTATATAAGCAGAGACCTTAGTTTGGGACTAGGTCAATTGGCGGTGACAATGTCCCCTGATTTTTCATTTTTTCTTTTTATGTTCGTTTGCCTTCACCGTGTCAAAAGAAAATCCTCGATTTTATCTCGCCTTTTTACCCAATTTTAACCCAATGTAATTTTTAATTTTTTCATGTTTTGCAGTCTCACACTTGATCGTTTTTCAGTAGTTTGGTCCTCTACGCCTCTATTCTATGCGGTAAAAACTATATCATCTTTGACCTATTATCATATTGTCAACGTTTTGATAGCTCTTATTTA
The DNA here is from genome assembly GCA_948252455.1 of Acleris cristana. Taxonomy (NCBI): domain Eukaryota; kingdom Metazoa; phylum Arthropoda; class Insecta; order Lepidoptera; family Tortricidae; genus Acleris; species Acleris cristana. The sequence continues at coordinate 15,473,676 of OX411779.1, read as the reverse complement.
CTTGACAGTAATGGCGGCGTCGAGTTTAAAACAATACCATAACAGAAGGCTTATTCTCAAACGCACTCGCAATCACGATCGTTTTCATTTTGAAAATCGAAGGCTTGTCTGCATATAAAATGAAAACAATTGCTCCACTTTACAATAAGCCCTCTGGGGTCAAATCCCGGTACCGGAAGTTTTTTTTTAAATATATTGAGGGTTACATTGTAGCAAACATCTTAAGGTCTACAGTCGTAACATACACACAATGCTTACCTAATTATATGTATCCACAGCATAGCCCTTCTGGTCAGAATCAGAATCAGAATCAGAATCTTTATTTGTTAAACATAGGTACAGTGATGGTGATTTGTTTTACAGGTTGCGTTCGCTATGTCTTACCCGCAAGAGCAGGTGTACAAATTATCAGTGTGCATGCAGCATGCAAAGTACTTTTACAAACAGCCAGTGTTATAAACAGTGAACAAACAAACAATAAATTTTTTCTACTCGCGTACTATAAACCGCTAATATTGATATCGTTAATGGTGTCAGAATACCACCCATAGCGTAACCGAAGAGTAAAAACAATTGTATAATGAGCGTTGCCATGGTAATAACAGTTCTATAATTTATTATAGCATTGTTATTACCATGGTAACGGTCATTCCGGATATCAGTCTTTGCGTTTAGTTAACACTTGACATCCTAATAATTTGTATAAAAACCGTTAAAAACATTTTAACAACAATTATAATTACGTATATTAAAAATAAAAATTAATTTTGAGACTAAATATGTGTTTAGAATTACATTTTTATTAAGTTACTAAAAATAGATGAGTAATATCCATCGATTTGTTATTTGGTTACCATGGTTACGTTCAATATGGATATCAACAAAATGGCGTTGTGTTTGGCATTCCAACTTTTATGATAAATTGTCAGAACTGTTTTAGTACCTAACTATTAAAAACTGCATGAAATTTGTAAACATTTAGCAATAAAATTTACAAACTGTTAACGCCAATCGGAATAATGAAAATGACTTTGCTAACAAGTAATTTTTTAGCAGAAAAATCGAGTGAAGTATACGAGAAAAGTTAGCGATTGTTTATTTTTGTCATTATCATTCTAAGCTTGTAGAAAAAGTTATGTATGCAACGGTACATAATTAGCTCTTAAGGTCGTGCTCTAACCTCGGCGCTCGTACCTTAAGAAGCATCATTATGTACCAGTTACATAAATAACTATTATCTCATGTCAAATTAAATTCTAATAGCCTATATATTATGTAAAAGTTTACTCTAATTTAAATACTCTGCAATGGAATAATTACATTTATTAATTAATAATTCGGTAGATTTCTTCTTAAATAATTTTAAATCTAGTTTAAAAATGTCTTTAGGTATCTTATCGATTTGCAAAAGTCAAAGTCGATTTGCTTTTTGCCTCCTAGAATAGAGGCCCAGTTCTTCTTCAATTTATTAACAAAGCTATGAACTTATTTCCAGGAGTGTTGGCTGAGCTGAAGCTCTCGGAGGAACACCAGAAACTGCTCACGGAGCTGATCACGCAGGTCTGCAAGAGGAGCAACGCCACGGAGAAAGCGCAGGAGGTCGAGGTACGTGACCAGAGGGGTTATTATGACATAGCTATGCTGCCCTCCTTAGAAAAATGGCGCATGACTCATAGACCCGCGTAGGAGTAAGTGACCTTATTTCTTAAGATAGGAGGTTAAATTTGATTTGACTATCAAATTGCACATGCGTCCTTTTTAGTTAGAAGGGCAGTATACAATTCAGTTTACGCTGAGAGACAAGAACGAGCTATATAACTGCTATAGCTCTGTCTTGTACGCTCGCCGTGAAATGAACTGCATAGCCATGTCATAATAACACCCCTGATGATATAAAAAGGTACCTAATAAGCTTAATTATAGAGACTGCAACGTTAAATTGTCTGTGATAAAGTCCAAAATGTGTAAAGTGAGAACAAGTGAAATATCCTTTTTACAATTTCCAATCAGTCTTAAATCATTTTGCATAATTTGATTTAAACTACTTACGAAAAGCATAATGAAAGTTAAAAATAAAAATATATTGTATAATTTCAGACATGCGATCAAATAACATAACCCTCATTTATCATACGATAATTTTGTCTTGTTATTATGCATTTTAAGTCAATTTCTTATTACTAGGTTAAACCTACTGACGAAGAAAAATTTCAACGCACTTTATCTTCGTAATTTTTTGATTAGTTGACAAAAGCAAAAATATGTACTCAATTATATTTTTTACGACACTAGCCTATTCTTTAGCACCTTCGCATATTGTTTTACTGTTATTTAATGGCAATCCAATTCGAATTCGAATGGAACGACCCTAAAACTTACTAATATTACTAACTGCCGCACTCAGAGACGTCAATTAAATTTAATGCTTGCTTAAAGACGTGTTGTCCCATTCTATTGCTAGAGCAAAGAAAGTGACAGCAGCTAGTTTAATCAAGTATTAAATTTGATTGACGTCTCTGAGTACGGCAGTTAGGAAACCATTCTCAACATAAATGTGTAAAAAAAAAAATTTTTTGTTTATGACGTCACAGAATGCCGTGAAGACGTTCGGGCAGTGCATGTCGGAGATCATCGACATTGACACCATCAAGAAGGAGATCGAGGAGGCCAAGCCCCATGGCGCCCTCGACGAGGTGTTCAAGAAGTTAGTACCTACCTACTTACTATTTATGGGGATGTTGGTAGAACGGGCACCTATTATTTACTCGAAACAACTTTCAATTAACAACATCATTAAGCAGAATTTTCATTTCATCGAAAGGAATTCCTGCCCGCATGAGTTTTTTTTATAGTCATGAGTCTAACCTAATCTTAATTAATTACCCCCTTACTAATAATCGTTGAGTAACGGTGGTATAGCGGCGGGGTGGTGGCGGTGTAGGTGGTGGTAATGTTTTGTCCTTATCTGTCATTGTGACATTTGAATTTGACAGATAAGGATAAAATATGGTACAGCTATACCACCGTTACTCAACGTTTATTAGTAAGGGGGTTAATGTTTAAGAACTCCTGAAAAACGCTTACCCTCGTTTCAGCAGAAAATAGCTTACGATGAAATGAAATTCGATGAAATACAGTCAATGAAGTTAAATGCATTTATGAGTTGAGTTGGGATCGTTTCGTAACAAATGTAACCTGTAAAAACTTATTTTTATTTGCCAGTGTGTTGTAAAAATAAATATATTCCCTTTTTAAATTGTTCGATTCCGTTTATTATTGATAACCTTTGACTTTCAAAGGTACTGCGCGAAGGCTCCGCAGCTGAAGGCCTGCATCCACACGGTGATAGCTGGCGTGACGCCGTGTCTGCCCGCCGAGGTGCGCGAACACACTGCCATCGCAGACAATGCCACCGACAGTCTGCTAGAGTTTGCCTGCCATATGGATGGAGATAGGATCGCGTGTAAGTAGAGGGACTCCACGCGGTGATAGCTGGTGTGATGTCGTGTCTGCCCGCCGAGGTGCGCGAACACACTGCCATCGCAGACAATGCCACCGACAGTCTGCTAGAGTTCGCCTGCCATATGGATGGAGATAGGATCGCGTGTAAGTAGAGGGACTCCACGCGGTGATAGCTGGTGTGATGCCGTGTCTGCCTACCGAGGTGCGTGAACACACTGCCATCGCAGACAATGCCACCGACAGTCTGCTAGAGTTCGCCTGCCATATAGATGGAGATAGAATCGCGTGTAAGTAGAGGGACTCCACGCGGTGATAACTGGTGTGATGCCGTGTCTACCTATCGAGGTGCGCGAACACATTGCCATCGCAGACAATGCCACCGACAGTCTGCTAGAGTTCGCCTGCCATATGGATGGAGATAGGATCGCGTGTAAATAGAGGGACTCCACGCGATGATAGCTGGTGTGATGCCGTGTCTACCCACCGAGGTGCGCGAACACACTGCCATCGCAGACAATGCCACCGACAGTCTGCTAGAGTTCGCCTGCCATATGGATGGAGATAGGATCGCGTGTAAATAGAGGGACTCCACGCGATGATAGCTGGTGCGATGCCGTGTCTACCCACCGAGGTGCGCGAACACACTGCCATCGCAGACAATGCCACCGACAGTCTGCTAGAGTTCGCCTGCCATATGGATGGAGATAGAATCGCGTGTAAGTAGAGGGACTCCACGAGATGATAGCTGGTGTGATATCGTGTCTACCCCCCGAGGTGCTTGTACACACGCCACCGACAGTCACCGAAAGAGTGTTTGTTTGTCGTCTTCACGATTCAACATCTTAACCATGTGAATTTAGGACAGAATTGAGACAGTACGTAGTATTGTTATCCAACAAAATCGAATAATTCTTGAGGGTAAGTATAACAGTTAACTGGGTGAGCCAAAGTTCATATAATTTTTCAACTCCGATTATCGAAATCTGAAAATGTTACTCTTCTCCCAACTAAATCCATAGTAGAAGACGGATAAACAATTTTATGTGAGCCAATATGGGCCCCTGATGGGCCCCGATAAATTTCTAGCCGAAATGTTTCGGACAAAAGCCACAGTTCTAACAATGTCGAAAAAAATCGTCCGGAATATCTTTCTACCACTAGGATTTTATCTTAAGTACCTATTTAAGTATTGTTCTCCACAACAAAAAAATCTCAAATTTCCAGTATTCATCGCTGAGGGAGGTCCGGAGTGCCTCCAGGAAAAAGTCAACGACATCCGGGAGTGCGCCAACCACGTGAAAATCAGAGCACCCGGGGCAGTGGTTGAACTTAGCAATGCCGTAAGTCAGATAATTTTAGTAATTAGAATTGTCTAGTCAACAATCATAACTTAAATTATCTACTCGTAAGTATTGTGCAGCATACCAATTGAATTAGAAGAGCTATAAATAAATGAGCATCACATGAGCGGAAAGGGAGGAGGGTTGTCTAGGACACAATAGTGCAACCGACAGCATCAAGTTAATAAGTTTACTTGAAAATACAAATTATCCAAGGTTATCTTATATAGCTCAGAAATTGGGTTACCTTTGTTTCGGCGAAATATGTTTGCCAAATATATCATTTCCCAACTTTTCATTTGCCAACCCGCTTTGTTTTCTGTAACCGTAAATATTTCATGATTATAGAAAAACTAACCTAACCTAACCTATAAGGTTCTACACGATGGTACTGAAATAAATCCTGAATAAATTACATAACATAGGGTTGGCAAATGAAAAATTTGGGAAATGATACATTTGGCAAACATATTTTTGCCAAACGGCAGGCTCTCAAGATCAAGGCTAGCTGAACGGTCAGTGCTTGCTCGATGCCCCGAGCTTTTTTTTTTATCTACACACAAAAGAGGACTTATGATTCCTCTATTATGCGTTCAAAACCCGTAGGCAATGACCAGCATTACTTGTGGTAGTAGGTGACAGCGAAGACAGCTGTTCATTTTGGAAGATGTTCCAAATTCGAAACTCTACTTTACAATATCCGATAACGTACAGTCTGTGAGCACTTTGAAGATGCTTCGGGTTTGTACTTCTCTCTCACTCGCTCTTATTAAGACCGTATAAGAGCGAGTGAGAGACAAGTACAAACCCGAAACATCTTCTAAGTGATATCGCACTGTAATTAAATTACGTTACAGCTGTCATCGCTGTCACCTACTACCACAGGTAATGCTGGTCATTTGCCTTTCGACTTCTGAACCCATCTTAGAGTACTTATAATATGTGGGTAGATAAAGAATTGTACGCGACTATGCGTAGGTAATTGGCATTATGTTGGCATTACGCAACCGTCACGTAAACTACTATTACTTGATGTGGTAATCTTCTTTCGACAGGAGCGATGTGCCAAGTTCGACGAGCTGTCAGAATGCGTCGTGAACGCGATAGACACGTGCGAGAACACCACGCCCGCGAACATGGCCGAGGCGCTCTTCAAATACGTGCGCTCTGTGTCGCCCTGCAAGGACATTTCGGTTAGCAGCACCATCTAGCTCTCGTCACTGCAAACTCAATAGAATACAGTTTACGTTTAAATTAAAATAAGTTTCGGTCAAAAATTTCATTTTAGGGACAAGGTTTGTTGCCGACTGTACTTTTTTTTGCAAAATCTTTGTCTGCTTATCAAGATCAAACTAATGAGTCCCAGCACGGTGGGTCTACGTCAAGTATAGCGGAGATCCTGTCGTCACCTTCCGAGTCCATCATTAGATCAGCCCTTAGATACCCTAATATTGCATTGTCACCGGAGGGCTTATTGTCTAACGCACTCGCAATCGCAACCGGCTTCAAAGTGGAGCAATTGTTTTCATTTTGTATGCAGACAAGCCTTCGATTTTCAAAATGAAAACGATCGTGATTGCGAGTGCGTTAGACAATAAGCCCTCGGGTTAACATGTATGGTCCAAATTTTAGCCCATTCCGTTGACGGGAAGTGTGAAACTTGACTTGCAAGATTTGACCCGTACATACATACATTGCAAGTTAAATAAAAGCTTGTAATAACCGTTTTTCTACTTTCAGAAGAAGCACTGAAGCCGTTGCCATTGGTTGTGAAATGCAAGAATCGTGTAAACAAGTGCCATCAATTAGAAAACACCGTATCAAATAAAGTGATTCGAATACTCAAAATACGTTTTTTGTACTCTTCGATTATAATCTGTGTATTAACATTTCACAGAGAATACTGCAACGTCACTCTTTTCATCGTTGCATAGTCTATGTTACTTCCGAAACAACCGAAATAACCATTTCGATGAAAAAAGGCGGGAAACCACAAAACTTGGCAGGCGCGTTTTTTGGTTTATTTTCTTGTTAATTAATTTTTTTGTGTAAATTGGATCAGATAAGTTTATAAACTTGTAAATATTTTCCTTATTTGTATATATTTTGTGTTTTTAGTGTCTAATACTGTGGTAAGTGCTAAATTTAAGTGGTAATTATGGACGGGACTGAGCCCCCAGACCCTGGGGGCACTCAAATTATCTTATCGCAGGTTCCTCAACCAGCGTGTTTTGTAACCATTTCAAATGAATCTAGTATGGATACAGATGCATCATCGACGCAAACAAAGTCTCGTTTGAAACGCAGTCGCACACAAAAAAAAATTTGTAAGCATTGTCAAAAAAAAAAGACGAAACATTCCAGTGATGCAAACCCAAAGGGTTGCAAATGCGACAGCGACTCAGACGGTCAGCAGTCTAAAGTGTTCAAAATTACTGAAACACCACAACTTGAACAACTCAATCCCATCCTGTTTCAGCCAATACCCCACCTTCAGACCCCTCTCAAAAGTTGCCGATTGGTAGGACTCAATACCAGCCCACCGATTGTGCTCCATATGTGGTACACATACAGCGTATTGAGGTATCCCCAAATGACAATACCACTTTGCACCCGGTTACCTTTGGTAACTTCTTAAGGAAGTTTAATTACAAAATTATCATCAATGGTAGTGTTAAACGAATTGGAAGAAATCGCGTTTCAATGGCCTTTTCTCACTTTGAGCAGGCCAATTCCTTTGTTGCTGATGCCACACTGGCTTCACATAAGTTAAAAGCATTTATTCCCACATTCAATGTTACAAGGATGGGGCTTATACGTGGAGTACCTGAGGACTGGAGTCTTGAGGAAGTCAAGGATAATATCAGTGTGCCCATAGGTTGCGGTAATATTATTAAAGTACGCAGATTGAACTTCAAGGTAATGACCTCTGGAACTCCTGTTTGGAAACCATCACAATCTGTGGTAATAACTTTCGATGGCCAGGTTTTACCAAAGCGTGTCTTTGTGTGCTATAACTCATTATCTGTAGAACTGTACATTTTCCCTACAATACAATGTTTTAATTGTTGCCGCTTTGGCCACACCAAAACACAATGCAGATCAAAGCCTCGTTGCTTCAAATGCGGCCAAGACCATACCAGCAACTCTTGTGAGATTGATACTGAGGATGCATCCTGCTGTTTGTGCAGTGGGCATCATTTTGCCATTAGCCGGTCCTGCCCTGAATTAAATCGTCAAAAAGAAATTAAAAACAGTATGGCGCACAATTGCATCTCTTATGCTGAGGCATTAAAACTACATCCCCCTGTAACAAGATCTTACGCAGAAGCAGTGTCTCATCCACAAAATACACCTCTTAATGAGTCCTTTGTTAGTCATCCAATTAAAAAATCCTACAAAAAAACAGTCTTTCTAAAACCAAAGTTGCCTCCTAATTTACCCAAAGGGTATGATCAAAATGCTCATAAGCAGTTGATCAGGGAGTACGATTTACCCTCTCCTTCTAATGGGTGTGCTCTTAAAAATAATAATATTGAAAATACCAATAATAAAACACTACAAGAAGTAATAATTGCTTTATTAAACTTTCTTACTGAATCAAATTTAAATTCAAATTCACCGACCAACGTTGCCCCTTTATTAGAAATTCTGACCAAATTCATTACTATTCAAAATGGACAATCTCCTAAAGATTGTTCAGTGGAACTGTCGCAGCATCATAAATAAGAAAAGCGATCTGCTTTTCTTATTAAATAAATATAATCCTTTTGTTGTAGCTTTACAAGAAACATGGTTAAAACCAGAGGTTTTTTTTAAAATCCCTGGTTTTTCTGTGTTGCGTGAAGATAGATCTGATGGGTACGGCGGAGTCGCCTTGCTCGTCAATAAATCATTTCCTTATACCTTATTTACTCTTCCCCCTCACAGCAATGATTTTTCTATTGTTGCTGTGCGTGTAAATAATATTTTAATTGTATCCATTTATATTCCTCGTCCATCTTCTATCATCTTTAGTGAAATTAACATTATTTTGTCATCACTTTCAAGACCCTTTATACTCCTTGGTGATTTTAACTGTCACCATCAATCATGGGGTAGTGCAGCTTCAAACCATTTTGGTGAGGAGCTATTAGATATTCTAGATGCTCATAATCTCTGTTTTTTAAACTCTGGTAGCCCAACAAGAAGAACTGAACCAAATGTTTCTACTAGCGCAGTCGACCTATCTATTTGTACTCCTGACTTAGCTTCAACCATTTCTTGGCATGTTCTCCCATCTACTTTTGGTAGTGATCATTTTCCCATAGTGATTTCTCTTCCAAATCATTCATCGTTCAAGAATCGGTTAATGCGGACACCACGTTTGAAATACCAACTTGAGAAAGCAGACTGGGATCAATACAGCACTGAAGTAGAAAAAGGAGTTACTTCTCTTCCAATAATATCTCCAGGTAATGAGGTTATGTGTGCAAACAAATTTTCTAAAATTTTGATTGATGCGGCAGACTCCACCTTTCCAGCTAAAAGGGTGACTAGTAAGTTGCCTTCACCTCCTTGGTGGGACCAGGAATGCACTATTGCTATAAAATCCAGAAAAGAAGCAGAATTAAAATACGCTGCTGATATGACGTTTGATAATCTGTCAAACCTTGCTAATATTATTGCTAGTACAAAAAAACTCCTTAAAAAGAAAAAAACTTTCGGCTGGAGAAATTTTTGCTTATCAATTTCGCCTAATACTAGTCCATCGACCGTATGGAAAAAAGTTAAGAAATTCAGGTCAGCTTTTAACGATATCGGCTTTTCTGTTCTCCCTACGGCTGTGGCAGAGCAGTTTATGGATAAACTTGCTCCGGCCTTAGCTCCTCAACAACTACTTTTGAATAGTCCACCTCCTATAACTGATGTAGATGATGGTCAACTGTCCAGCATAGAGTATCTTTTCTCTCTTAAAGAACTTAAAGGCGTAATTGGTGGATTAAAGGACTCTGCCCCTGGCAATGACGGAATTCCCTATTCATTTTTAACAAACCTCGGTGATAATTCGCTTAATTACTTCCTTAACCTCATTAATTCTATTATGATAACTGGTAACGTTCCTCCTTCTTTAAAAATTCATACAATTGTACCTATTTTAAAACCAAATAAACCTACTTCAGATGCCTCTTCATACCGACCTATAGCCCTATCTTCTGTTCTATTAAAATTGGCGGAACATTTGGTTAAAAACCGTTTAGAATGGTATGTAGAATCGAATGGACTTTTAGCCAACAGTCAATTTGGCTTTAGGCGGGGTAAAAGTACGATGGATAATTTGAGTATTCTAACCACAGACGTACGTTTAGCATTCTCAATAAACCAATCATTAATAGCCGTATTTCTTGACATTTCTGCTGCTTATGATAATGTTCTCCTTCAAGTTTTGTATACCAAACTGAATACCCTTAAGGTTCCACAAATTTTATCAAACTTTATTATGAATATTTTAAATGAAAGGTGTGTTCTCCTTTCTGACGGCATTTCTGAAATATCTAGGGTTGTATGGAGGGGCCTTCCGCAGGGTTCCGTACTTAGTCCCATATTATACAATATTTATACATTTGACCTTGAATCCTCGCTAAATAGAACTGTTAATGTGCTACAATATGCTGATGACCTCCTTTTATACCAAACTGACCGATGTTTAATTAAGACTAGTAACACAATAAACTCGGCTCTAAAATACCTTCAAGAATGGCTACATGAAAATGGTTTAGAATTGTCCGCAAGTAAAAGTTCAGTGATAGTTTTTTCTAGGAAGAGAATAACTCCCCAAGTGTCAGTATTTTTTAATAATGAATCTATTCCGGTGGTTAATCATACTAAGTTTTTGGGCATTGTTTTAGATGCCAAACTGACGGGTTTGCCTCACTGCGAGTACGTTGTAGCTAAATGTGAGAAAATATTGAATATTCTTAGATGCCTGGCTGGAGTTTGGTGGGGTTCCCACCCGTTTTATCTTAAATTAATCTACAATGCCTTAATTAGGAGTCTTCTTGATTATGGCACTTTTTTATTGGAACCAGGTAGTATAGCAGGATTTAAAAGATTAAATGCAATCCAATCTAAATGTCTTAGGTTGATAACAGGAGCTATGAAGTCGAGTCCGATAAACGCTTTACAAGTAGAATGCTGTGACCCACCATTACAGCTAAGGCGTCAGTTTTTGTCTGACAAATATTTTTATCGAGCTGTCCAATTTTCTCGACATCCCATTCTTAATAAATTAAAATGTTTATCTTTACACGTTTCAACATCAAGGTTCTGGCTTCATAAATCTCCTCCTTGTTTAGTAAAAAGTATGCAAAAGTTCAATTCTTTAGATGCTCCTACTCACAGTTCATGGACACTTCCTTTATATACATGTAACTACCAATCTCTGGTTTTAACACCAAATATTGTATACGATTTAAAAATAGACAAACAAAATGCCAATACTATTTTTACATCTGTTGTGTCCGTACGCTGGCCAGAATGGCATTATATCTACACAGATGCATCTAAAAAATCTCCTTCTGAGTCTACTGGTATCGGCATATTTCACGCTCAACATAAAATCATACAAAAGGTCAAATTTCCTTCTGAAACATCTGTCTTTACCGGAGAGGCGTTTGGTTTACTTAAAGCCGTGGAGTACATTTTGCTAGGAAAATTGAAAAACACCGTTATTTTCTCTGACTCTCTCAGTGCTCTCCAGGCATTGGGTAAATATCCATTCGTTAAATCAAGTTTATCTTATCCAGTGGTCATTGAACTTAGAAAGAAACTGTATGAATGCTTCCTTAGAGGTTACAATGTGGTATTTGCATGGGTACCTAGTCATTGTGGCATCAGAGGGAATGAAAAAGCTGATAGTCTTGCTAATGAAGCCATTTTGGATGGAGATATCTTCCCGTTTAAAAACTATTCGCATGATCTTTTAAATTTACCGAAATTGTATCTCCAAAGGTCCTGGCAGGAGATTTGGTCTGCTAGTGGAGTCATAAAGGGTAGATATTTCAATCGCATCCAGCCAACAATCCCGTCAAAACCATGGTTTTTTAAAATGAATTTTAGCAAGAGGGTCACCAGTACCTTAATAAGAATGCGATTGGGCCATACCTGTACACCTGAACATCTTGCTAAAATTCATATAATCGACAGCCCTGTTTGTGAGTGTGGTTTGGAGGTGGGTGATATAAACCACATAATTCTATCTTGTCCGCTTTATAATCGTTCTTCATTTTACAGTAAAATAACTGCTCTCCGTATTCCTTTACCTACATCTGTATCCTGCTTATTGTCCATAAATACTCCTAGCATTTATTATTTGTTGGCCTCTTTCCTTAATTACAATGACATAAAATTATAAATATTTAATTCATTTATATTTCTATAATTATTTATTTAACCCAACTTCCCTGATCCTAATCCAAATTTCCAAATTTCGTGAATCCTATTTGTATAATCCTGCCCGTTTCCTCACTTTTGACACTGGCAAAGTGGCACACCCCTAAAGTGCTTATTGCTAAAACGAAAAAAAAAAAAAAAAAAAAAAACCATTTCGATACGCTCCAGACGATCGAAAAAAAATTGAAAATAGAACTTCGTATTTCAATAGTATGTGTCCTTGTTTAAGGAGACTCGATCCGATACAAAATGGCTAATCTATGGCGTTTCGGAACGTACGTAGCAACGTCGCGTCATCTGTCAACATCTACTTAAACATGCTCCTGTATCCAGGGCATAAAAAAAAACTACTCTTTGTAATTGTAGCCAATCACAGCACAGTACTGCAAAATTACGGACGCCGGTGGTGTTATAGTACTTACGATATTTCGTTTTCTTATATACTCGTATTTAGACTTAAATTATTAATTTTAATGAACTCGTACAAAAAGTATTGTTCACAATAGTGTCATAATTAAGCTTTTTAATCTCGTACCTTACTTAGGCCACTCAGCAAGCTTCGTGGCCTAAACACGGTACTCGACTAAAAAGCTCTCTATTATAACACGATTGTGAAAAATACTATTTTGTACTCGTCGATTATAATCTGTGTATTAAGATTTCATAGAGAATACTGCAACGTCACTCTTTTCATCGTTGTATAGTCTATGTTACTTCCGAAACAACCGAAATAACTTTTTCGATACGCTCTAGACAACCGAAAAAATTTTGAAAATGGAACTTCGTATTTCAACAATATGTGTCCTTGTTTAAGGAGACTCGATCCGATACAAAATTGCCAATGTATGGCGTTTCGGAACGTAGCAGCGTCGCGTCATCTGTCAAAAATCTACTTAAACTTGCTGCTGTATCCAGGGCATAAAAAAATATAAAAAAACTACGCTTTGTGATTGGGCAGTATTTAGCCAATCTCAGCCTAGCACAGTACCTACTGCAACATTACGGACGCCGGTGGTGTGATAGTACTTACGATATTTCGTTTTCTTATATTCTCGTATTTAGACTTAAATTATTAATTTTAATGAACTCTTACAAAAAGTATTGTTCACAATAGTGTCATAATCAAGCTTTTTAATCTCGTACCTTACTTAGGCCACTCAGCAAGCTTCGTGGCCTAAACACGGTACTCGACTAAAAAGCTCTCTATTATAACACGATTGTGAAAAATACTATTACTTTGTAGTTATGCCCTTTTTAAACCCATTTTCCATTTAAAACACTTGAGTGTTGATTTTGAAAGGTAATTTTTCAAAAAAACACCCTTACAGGTTTTTTTATAGCAAGGATAAGGCAAACGAGCACACAGGCCACCTGATGGTAAGTGGGATCTGTGACCCATAGACATTTGCATTCTCACGACTACAATGTTAAGACTGCAATCCTAAGACTGCAATCTTAAGACCCCAAATACATTACCATCCCCGAGGACTGAGATGGAATGCCACTATGCTAGTAATTTCACCGGTAGTCTTATCCCCACACCGGAACATAACAATGCGAACACCGCTGCTTGGCGTTTTTTAAAGGATAAGACGGTGGTAGCGCCCTGGAAGGACCCTGCACAAGGTCCTGCGACCTGGTACTGGAAACCCAAACTTCTACCATTCCAACCCATCTCCTTCTCTATTCCTATTGTGTTTATGAGTAGCGGTTAGGGTTGCCAAATATTTGAAAGAAAGAAAAGAAAGAAAACATTTATTCGTGACAAGACATAACCAAGAACAGATAAAAACGTACAAGAAGAAAGTAGCCACGAAATGGTCCCAACTCAGCGTAATGCTGGCATTAGGTACAGTCAGCGCTGGTCTTCCGTTGGAACCATCAGGTGAAACCACGGAAGGTTACACACGTTAGGTTAGAGAAGATCTTCTTTTCTATGTATATTTCGCCGGGAGCCTGTTGTTTCCCATATTTTTTTGGTCATAATGTAACTTTTGACATAATTATTGATAGTCATACATTTGTATATCGCTGGAACGTTACCGTTACCGTAACGCGTAGACAAGGCTAGGTTAAGTTAGGTTTGATTTATAAAAATCCTGAAAAACCAACAGTTTCTTAAAAAAATAAACATTTATCTCGTCTTAACTATAAACTGAGAGAATGCATTATTTAAATTATTATTCTCGTATTTTATTTTTATTTTACTTTCTCTCCCACTCCTGTCGTAACTTTTGGCAAACACCCTCCATTAAACGGACGACATCTGTCACCTTCTTGCAGGCTGAATTCCAATTGGCAAGGAAATCCTTCTTGTCACGTGCTGACTTACCCGTTTTGCGCAACCAGAACCTAGTACCGCTCAATAGGGCGACAGTGTATCACATTACGGGGATTCATTTCTTTAGGTACCTACTGTTTGGATGACATTACGTTAAAGGAAGCTGAGGGTATCTTTGGCATAGTGGGATGTCGCAAGGTCCGGCCAGAATAGTGTTGAAGAACTGTGCTTTCGAACAAAAGGTAACAGTCGTTTCTTTAAGCATTCGTTGATATAGATTTCCTTGTTGACTGTGCCTGTGTGCTGCGAGCACCGCATTGACAAATGGCTTGCCACACAAGATATTTGTAGTTTTGGAGCCAAACTTTTCCATTTCGATCGTCGTTTGTGAATCTGGAAGTCTCTCCTTCTGCGATCGTATAATACTGATCACCTGGCAGTGTTGAAAAGTCAGGCTTGACATAGGTTTCGTCATCGAGTACTAAGTGAAGATTTTCAGTGCCTAAAAAGCTAAAAAGTCGTACAATTAAGGCCTGGTTCCCACTATGCCGGATCCGGCAATTTTGCCGGATCCGGTAAGGGTAGTGGCTGTACAATTTATATGAAGCTGTTCACATTGTGCCGTGTGAACAGCGTCATAAGCCACTAGCCTTACCGGCATCCGGCAAATTCGCCGGTCCGTCATAGTGGGAACGGGGCCTTACACGACCTCGTTTTGATGTTTGCTTGTTGTTTCGCCGTAGTTTTGGGCACCTTAGACTTCTTCTTGGTCTTCATTGATATGAAGACATATGAAGATATATCATATGAAGATACGTGCTGATGCACGTTTTTTGGAACGTCTTAGGTACCATGGTCTTACCATAGATTGGCTCGTACATTTTTTTTTCACTATATCTCGTTCAGATATCCTGCAATTCTTGCGAATCGTTCGTATGATACTTCTTTCGAGGTTTGGGTCCCGAGGGCCTCCGAGTTCTTTAACTCTCGGCTTCTGGGCCGTCGACAAGGTTTCCATGTAGCGTTTTATAACTTTATCAACAGTTCTGCGATGGATTTTTAATTCATTTGCGATGAACTGATTGGGATGATTAGAATTTTACAGCCGTTTGGCAACGATTTGTTCTCGCAATTGGATTTGATTTATTGTACCGTTTTTTAGGGAACCAGAGGGGCTATACATGGTGCATTACGCTAGCTAGCGTTTCTATTCGTTACGTTTTTAAGCCAATCTCGTCACTTGTAGATGACGTGATACGAAAAGTCACGTGATCTACCAGTGACGCGATTGGTTTACAAACGAAACGAATAGAAACGCTGGTTAGCGTAATGCATCTTGTCTAGCCCCTCTGTACAGAAAATATTATTTTTAAAAGTTTTCCATATTAGGTTGAATAAAAAACCCAGAAAAATAATTTTGAATTTGGTAAATCCGTTTCGAATCAGTCCTTAAATGCGTATTGCACCACATTTTCTTATCGTAGGGTGTAATAAAAACACAATAAAGACTTTTCAACTCAACTCACAATAAAGTTGTTAAGAGAAAAGGATCTTGATATTTGCATTATAACTGATATTCGTATATTGCCATGATTTTTACCCGACTGCGCGAAGGGGTGTTTAACAGTCTTTGTATTTATGTATCTAAGTAAATACGTATGAATGTATGTTAATGTAAGTATATTATGATCAAAATTGCATTTTCCACTCTAGGTCCTAAACTGTAGGATCGATTTTAATAATAGGTGGTCATATGTTTCGCTATGGCCATGTGGGATTCATAGCCTCATAGGCTATAATCGATTTAAGATCCCCTATAAATAATATGTATAAGCCATCCAATATGACTCAGGAACATTCGCCCTCATCATGTAAATAGTTGTAGTAGGAACGTACTTTAGTAGAATGTATTTGTTATTGTTTCAGAGAATCAAATGAAATGTATTTCTTTATTTATATAAATAATTAATTTACCTAATATAAGTTTTCTGGAGAGCTTTTTGTTTGTGGAGAGCCTTGGGGGAGGCCTATGTCCAGCAGTGGACGTCTTTCGGCTGACATGATGATGATGATAAAGTTTTATAAACTTCTGAGCTAAATTAATACTATGTTACTTTGCATGCTATGGATACCTATAATTAAGTGAGCATTATGTGTATGTTACGACTGTAGACCTTAAGATGTTTGCTACAATGTACCTATCATTTGTTGGTAACCCTCAGTATATTTAAAAAAACTTCCCTTACCGGGATTTGAACCCGGGACCACTAGTTTCGTAGGCAGGGTCACTACCAACTAACAATAAGCTAACGTGTCGTCATAACCCTCTTGAATTACATACAACCCAACGGAAGACCAGCGTCGGCTTCACAGCCAGCACATGCTGAGTTGGGACCGTTTCGCAACACTAGCACTACATGTCGTCTCTTTTCCTTTATTTTTGTTACATATTTTTGTCTGTGTGTTATTGTTGTGAATAAATATTTTTCATCTCACTAGCTCGGAAAGCCCTTTTTGTTTGTTTGATATCTATTGAGAAAATCGCTTTTTATCCACATGTGAAGAAAGAGTTTTGACATTTGAAGGCAGCTTAATTTTTTTTTCTTTTGTTTTATTCCAGAGGGAAAGGCAAAGGACATTGATCCATACAGCCTAGTGAAGGCAGCTTAAGTGATATTTGACAGCTAACAAAACGTAAAACGTTAAGTGCTGAATTTTTAACATCACAATTAATGAATTGCATAGAGCAAAAATCACAAAAAAAATGTTTTGACGAAGAGGTTAATAAATAATAATTGATGTTAAAACCCTTTTTTCTATTTTCCGTGCTGTAGTGAGATGAAAAGTTTAGTGTTATACTCGGGTGAAAAGTTATTTTACGTCTCGTGTGTTGAAACACTCGCTACGCTCAGGATTCTATTTTTGAACCACTCGCTGCGCTCGTGGTCAATCATAGAATCCTTTCGCTAGCTCGTGTTTCAAATGAACACTCGCAGGTAAAATACAACTTTCCCCGCTTGTATAACAAATAACTATTACTTACTTACTTACATTTATAAAGTTTCTTAACAATCAAAGTATCAAAACCGTTCCCAGACTCTACAGATGGCAGCACGTGTATAACAATTGCTTACTTCTTTTGCCTTTCCCGAGCCAGGTGTGGCCTTATCTTCGTAGTGTACACACAGTCCTGATTAGACATGATTTGGAAAACCGTCCTCGTTGCTATGCAAGTGGCTGGTAAGTACAATGTTTCAACTAATAGAAATGCTATAATTGACAAGTTTTTTTTTAAAGTTGTTCTGATAAATCATTCTTACTGCCGCACTCAAAGACGTCAACTAAATTTAATACTTGTTAAGTGACGTGTTGTTTTATTCTATTGATGTAGCAGAGAAAGTGGCAGCAGCAACTTTAATCAAGCATTAAATTAAATTGACGTCTCTGAGTGCGGCAGTTAGTATGTTAATTTCTACTAATGGCTAAAGAGCTTAAACGCTACATGGTCTTTTCTACGTCACAGCTAGTGCTAGACTTACTTAAAAAAACTGGCCAGGTGCGAGTCGGACTCGCGCACGAAGGGTACCGTACCATTATCTATACAACATTAGCAAAACACGGTAAAAAAAACACGTTTGTTTTATGGCGGCCCCCCATAAATATTGATTTTATTCTGTTTTTAGTATTTGTTGTTATAGCGGCAACAGAAATACATCTTCTGTGAAAACTTCAACTGTCTAGCTATCACGGATCATGAGACACAGCCTGGTGACAGACAGACGGACAGACGGACGGACAGCGGAGTCTTAGTAATAGGGTCCCATTTTTACCCTTTGGGTACGGAACCCTAAAAAACAAACGTCCAAAGCGGACGTAGCAGACACTGATAGATAAAATTCTACAGCCTTGGGAAAAGGTATTGAGCACCCATGCGTTTTTCATATAAAAATCAAACTCTTAAAAGGTGCAATTATATCTTTTATCATATTAAAGTTGTATATGTATCGGAAAGATTAGTTAAGTATATTTTATTGAAGTTAAGGGCAATTTCGTGAAAAAAAAATTTGTAAAGCCCTACTTTTTCCAGCTTCAGTTTTCACACGCAAATAGCTACTTCGAAACGATATCTAACTAATAAATAATTTGCACATGTTCAAACTCTGTTTTACATTTTACGTCTCTGTGTATTTTTTAAATTGCAAAAAATATTTTATTTGTAAGTTACAAAGGAAAACGTGGGGTGCTCATCACCTTTGGCCAAGGCTGAATAATCTAAAATTAAAAAAAGTTTTTGTTTAGTCAAACCTCTATAAGCATGATTTTTATATCCGAACACATTTTAAAAAAGAAACCTCTGTCAATTTACTGAACTTATTTATATTAAATTGTTTGGTAAGGACGGTAGGTACAGTCAACCAATTTGATTCCTAGGCCACTTTGAACTATGTTAAAGTGACGTTGTCAACCAAAACGTTAGAGACTTCCTATGATTTGGTTTACAACGTCACGTTGACAAATTCCATAACATAACAACATAAACTCACGCCTTCATTCCCAGAGTGGGGTAGGCAGAGCCACAGACTCACCAACAACTCCAAAAACTTGTTGATAATTCTGTGACCACATTTTGCACAACCAGGCTAAGATGTTATCCAGTGTATTAGTGACAGGTTGCAAACCCATCGCCTAACAGCACTACACAGCCTTTAGTCCCTTAGTCGTCTCTTACGACATCCACGGGAAGACATGGAGTGGCAACATTCTAAACCCGGCACCACACGGCAATTTCCATAGTGGCCTAGAAATCAAATTGGTTGACCGTACTCTTACCATGAGTTACAATTCCCTCGCTAGCAAGTCGAATGCTCTATGCCTCGCAGACCTAGCAACATTTTTATTGAGTACGAGGGATAGAGCATTCGACTCGCTAGCGACTAGGTACAGTAATTGTTACTCGGGTACTGCTCGGTTTTTCAGGTATATTCGGAGCGATCAATCTGACTCCAGAACAAAAACAATCTCTACACACCACCCTACCTTGGGTTTGTGAACAAAGTGGGGCAGGAGACAAGGCTGCCGCGGCCGAGGTTAGTATCGTCAAAGTATGTTACAGTGCGATAGCACTTAAAAGATGCTTCGGGTTTGTACTTGTCTCTCACTCGCTCTCATCTTCTAAAAGCCCACAGCACAGACTGTAAATACACTCTACCTATTCCGATCACTGCTGATTATTAATTCACATTCTCATTCGATTCAGCGCAAAAAATAACATGAAAAATGACAGTTTAGTTCATTGACAGTAAAATTTCCCCCCTGCCCACGCCCTGCCAAAGGGGGTAGGACCCCCAAATTTTGGTTGAACTCAGCAGGTCCTCATTTCTAGTGCCAAGATAAAGTTATAAACTTATCATTGATGTACATAATTTGCCGCCAAAATGTCATATTTCGTCTTACTTTACCTGTATTAAACTGCAATTCACGAAACAAAGACAAAATCCACACACACATGTTATACCACATTATCAGTGATGGGAAATAGGTGAGCTAATTTACCTAAACTTGACGCATATTCATTCATGCGTGAGTGAGATGGGAATACATTATTGAATGAACATGCATCAAGTTTAGGTAAATTAGCTCACCTATTTCCCATCACTGCACATTATATACTCCAAATAGGGTCTAGAATCGATGGTTAAAATCCTTCGGGTACGTCCCGGGCACGGTGTATAAGTACCAGCGTTGCCATTGCTACGGCAATTACAAGTACCTACTAAATAGTAAAGTTATGTATTCACATTATTCTAGGCAGGGGTGCTGCAATTCGTGGAGTGTCTCGGCGAGCTCTACGACTACGATAATATTACACAGGAGATGATGAGCGCCTTGAACAAAGGAACCCTGCGCACGGCTATTGAGGGGTCAGTATATCCAATCAATGCCCTTCTAAATAAAACGGACGCATGCGCAATTTGACAGTGAAAGAAAATTTAACCCTATACCTTGAAAAATAAGGTTACTTATACATACACGGTTCTATGAGACCACAGTACAGAAAAAACAGTAGAAGTGTCAAGTGGGCGTGTAACGTGTGGCATAGTTATGCGGAGTTCCGCATAACCTACCATACTTTTGCCGCGATCGCTTATTTCGATATTTCAATATTTCGATATTTCTAAAATAAGAAATAAATCCAGAAGCATGCCTAATGGTGCTATTTTGGAATGTAAAAGCGAGAGCCGCACCAAAAACATTTTCCATGGTGGCGTGTTGTTTTTATGATAGTTTGAGTATTGGCGACAACAGGTCTGATACTAAGCGAAGCTTATGCCACTTCCACTGTTTTTTCTATTCCGTGTATAAGACATTCGGTTTTTTTTCTAAGGGGGCAAAATTTTACAGTGAAGTGCAAAAATATGTATCGAAAGAATCCTCTCATGTTACGTTACGAAATTCTTAATACACTGGAATTGTTGCAGACGGCGTGGTTTGCAGATGGAGTGGCTTACTATTGGGATAAGCAGGTAGCGGGCGATAAATAAAATACTTGTTACGTTACTGTTCCGTATTACAGTTATGACAGTAATTAAGATTAACATGGATTATCAATTTATAGACCTGCAGGCCATACGCGTTCACAGAATAGCAGAGAAAAGATAGACCACAAACAATAATTTAAAAAGTTAAAAAAATAGAATACCTAACGTTGCCAGTTATTATTTACCGTAAACAATAATTGCCATACGCGTGAATGTTATAAGGATTACTGTTCATTAACAGGAATAAGGTGCCTTGGGATATATTTTTGAGATTTGTCCCAATTTTTTTTTCATTTTTTTAATTACACAGTCGAGGTATTTGATGTCCGGGTTATATATTTTCCACGTGTCATTAGTCGTGTCACGTATAACACGGCTAATTTATGTGTTACGTCAAACTGCTAAACAATCAAATTCCAACAATCAAAGCGGTCCAACAGAAGAGGATACTTGCATGTTCATTTATATGTTTTCACTTCAAAATCTTGAGAGGTTCTGTCGTACGTAGGCAGCGATAGCACTAGGGAATGCAATTTAACCGGTTATTAGCCGTTTTTGTATGAAAACAACCGGTTAAAACCGGTTATAACAGGTTATTTGCATTCCCTAGATAGCACCCCACCGCTCCCCCTTTACAGTAGGTACCTTTTTTTAAAGACAATGATAGGAGTACACCTTGAAACGTATGTCAATAGTTTAAGCTTTTCTAGGTACTGCGAGAAGTCTCCTCAAGTAAAGAAATGCTTACTGGATGTGTTAGAACGCGTGATGCCCTGCGCCCCCCCCTTGCTCCAAGTCAACAAGGATGTTCAGAGCAACGCCGCTGACAAACTGTTGCAGTTGATCTGCAGCGACAAAGGAGACAAGATCGCACGTATGTTCATCATCATCACTATCATCATCTATAGTCTGTACTTATAGGTATTTAAAAAAATGTAAACAATCCAAACCACGTGGCATTGTTGAACAGCCAATAAAAACCGTTTAATCAAACTTTGACGTATCAGTGCTCTACTTCTATTGGCTGACGAACTATATCACGTGGGTTTTTTGTTTACATTTTTTTAAATACCTAAAAGTACAGACTATAGAAAGAAAAAACGTTTATTTGCTTACTTCTAAGACAAGTCCCGCTGAATTTCCGCCGGTTAGTCAAGTTTGCTGTGTCTCAGTGCTCTACTTCTATTGGCTGACGAACTATATCACGTGGGTTTTTTGTTTACATTTTTTTAAATACCTAAAAGTACAGACTATAGAAAGAAAAAACGTTTATTTGCTTACCTCTAAGACAAGTCCCGCTGAATTTCCGCCGGTGCGTCAAGTTTGCTGTGTCTTAAGGTACACTTACACGGGCAGTTTCTTGGTCAATAATTACCCGTCAACAATAGCAATCTTAGGGCTGACTTTTCAATCCCCAGACAAAGCTATCCGGAAGGTAAATTTTAGCTCTGTCCTTTTCTTTCATATTACTTCAGGAATACATTTAACTGACGGATAGTTTTATCTGGGGATTGAAAAATCAGCCCTTACTCTAATTTCGTGTAATAGAATGAGACGTTCGTACTGT
This sequence comes from Acleris cristana, assembly GCA_948252455.1. NCBI lineage: Eukaryota > Metazoa > Arthropoda > Insecta > Lepidoptera > Tortricidae > Acleris > Acleris cristana. The sequence continues at coordinate 15,451,056 of OX411779.1, read as the reverse complement.
TTAATTCTTACTCCAAAAATTGCCTGTGTAAGCGCACCTTTTAGCTTTAATTCAATTTTACATTTTACAGTGTTTATGATCGAAAACGGAAAGCAATGCGTCGCCCAATCGGTGGAAACAATACGAGACTGTACCAGAGATTTGAAGTCAAGCATTCTAAAACAACTCGACATAAAGGTAAAAAGTAAAAGGTACAAAGGGCGATGGGGGATTTTGTACGGACCCCGTCCCCACCCTCCAACATTCACGGGATGCATGTCAATTTATGTTCATTAGGACCCAAAAAAAGACAATCAACTGTAACATTAAGGCTTAGTTAATTGCAAGTTTATTTAGGGATAATTGAGCTATTTTTGATACATTGCGTGGCAAATTAGTTAGTATGAAAAAAAGTATTATTAGTTGTATGAACTCATCATCATCATAAACTCACGCCTTCATTCCCAGAGTGGGGTAGGCAGAGCCACAGACTCACCAACAACTCCAAAAACTTGTTGATAATTCTGCGACCACATTTTGCACAACCAGACTAAGATGTTATCCAGTGTATTAGTGACAGGTTGCAAACCCATCGCCTAACAGCACTACACAGCCTTTAGTCCCTTAGTCGTCTCTTACGACACCCACGGGAAGACATGGAGTGGCAACATTCTAAACCCGGCACCACACGGCAACTAACTATGAACTTATGTTAACAATACAAATGTTTTATGTTAATTAGGGTGCATATTAACTGTTGTCAAAATATATGTTAACCATGCATGTCATACCCATCATCGCACGCAGAAACGACATTTAGACGATTGAAAATCGCGTAGAATTATTTGCCCACTACACCCCCTATTTGATCCCCAATTTCCAAAAATCGCTTCTTACTGCCCCGTAGTATAGTAGTATAGGAAAAATCTGACTGGCTGACTGATCGTAGTGATCGTTCAATGTACAGCCGAATCAACTGGACCTAGGGAATAAGTATTTGAATATTCTAGGGATTTTTGGAACACCTAAGCTCCTAGGGTTTAAAGGGGTTACTTCTTAAGTTCCTTCTTGTAATATAGCTTTTTCTATTGTTTGCGATTTATACACAAATAATAATATTGTGTTGCTTAGTTTTAACCCTTTGAACGCCAAGAACCACTAAAGTGGTCGTGTACTGTCGTGCCTACCACGCCATCGACCCATATAGTGGTCACAGATACAGTGCAAATAGACCCGAGTATTTGTGACGTAACCGACCAACCGGTCAACCGACATTAGCTGTGGTTTTCAGCTGTCATTGGCGTGTGAGGACGACGTTTTTATCAAGTCAAAGGCGTTCAAAGGGTTAAGTACTTTTTGCGTGTAATTTCGTGTCTGACGCTTTGGCAACAAGCTGGAATTCAGATATGCTCTTTGAATAAGAAATATATAAATAAAATAGGGGATGTACCGGAAAAATTCTACTCGAACGAAGTCGCGAGCGTCCTTAGTCTAACATATATTTTTTTTCTACAGACAAAATGCACGACTTATGATGACATGTCAAACTGCGTGCTAGGGAAGGTGCTCGTCTGCGAATCCAAAGCCACCGCCGTTCTATTTAAATCCATGTTCGAATACATACGAGATATTTCGCCCTGCAAGGCCTACGTGAAACCAGTACTCGGAGAGTTAGAGACTTTAGTGAAAAAAGAATAATTTGATATACCGTAATCAGTGTTTACTACGCGCGCTTTGGACTACACTCGAAAATCTAATTCAAGACCAAATACTAACCTCAACTGACGCACATTCGGTGTGATTACTGCATTTTGGTTTAAGTGTAGGTATTTTTATCAATAAAAATTACCCTAATATTACTGGTTACACGAGTTCTCATTCATATTTTTATGAAATAATGTTAAAATAACTAAATAATCAAGATGAGAACTGTTAGATTTATGGTCTTGAATTAGATTTTCGAGTATAGTGGTCGGAATGACGTCACTTTGTTCTTAACCACGTTTTGGTAACCACTAGTTGTGACGTAGAAAAGACCATGTGGCGTTTTAGCTCTTTAACCATCAGCAGTTTTTTTTTCTCAGTAAATAATGAAAGTAAATGTTCAAAAAAATGGTTATGAGACTAACCTCTATACGCATGATTTTTTTCAGAACTCCTTTTAACAAAGTTCCTTTTGTCAATTCTATAAACTAATTACTCTATGTGAGCACTTAGAAGGTGCTTCAGGTTTGTACTTCTCTCACTTCCTCTCAATAAGAGCGTATGAGAGCGACTAAGAGACAACTACAAACCCGAAGTAGGTACGTTTTAAGAGCTATCGCACTGTAGGTATATGTATGATGCTGTATTGTAACTTTGTATTTAATAAGCGTCTATGATTTAGGCGATGTCAGGTTTAACGAAGGCACGCCATTGAGCAACACAGAAAGGAGTAGGCATTCGCACCATTTCCCGTGTCAAAGTACAAGCCCAAGTGGGCATGCGCATCTAATAAAACTAGTCGTCACTCGGATTGTCAACTAGATAGAGTCCAGTCGCGCGAGTGAACGTTACCTACACTTAAAATGCCGAATTGCTCTGTCTTCGGATCTGTTGAGCAACAAATCCGACTTCTCGCCGATGAAAGAGATGAAAGCCCTATCGTGTCAATGTGTGAATTGTGACTCGTTCGTACACAAAAATTGCTTGAGGTGTGCAAATTTTGTCGGAGTATTGTTGCATTTTTTATGTATTAGTGTCATCATTACTGTTTTGTTTTTGTATGTAGTTGTGCAGAGCTGCATGCAAATTCCCCCCCTCCCCCCTCCCGCAAGAAACTACAGAACTAGGTATTTGACCGTAATATTCATAGCTAAGGCGACTCCCTTCCGCTAGGAAGGCCGTGTTGCTAGATGAGGCACACGGATGGAGAAAGAAATCAATTTTGAAAAGGGGGTTAAAAGATAAAGAATGTGTACCTAGACTATAATGACGTTGTCTTTCGCTTTGTCAAATATCCTGTATTTTATAAATTTATTATTATAAAATAACAATTATTATCTAAAAACAAGATAAAACAAGAATGTGTATGTATTCAGTTCAGTTGATTTACGCTGGAGTATAAGTTAACTAATTAGCTCAAAAGCTAATAATATCATGTCACATTAAGATTCGCACTGCTAGATCAAAACAGTTGTAACTCAAAATAGAACTGTATTCCAAAATCAACTTTAATACAACTTCTATGACCTTAAAACAAAACTAACAAAGATTTTGAGTTGATACTGTTTTTATTTTATCACCACATTACATATGACGATGGGTTTAGGCCAAGCGAACGAACAAGAATTCTATGGCATTATCTCTTATGTTTTCTTTGTAAAAATAAAGACAAAACATGTTCTAGAAATCTAGAGCATTCGCTCGTTTGGTCTAAACCCACCGTGATACGACCGATACGCGCATAGCGATTTCGGTATTTTCAGAAAGAAGTCCACTGGACTTGTTACTGAAAATACCATCTGTTGATGAAGACCAAAGGTGTCCACCAGAACTCTTCAATGTGTTACTTACCTATTTTAAAGGTGGCTCTCTATTTTAAGTTATCTCGATTAAGGTAGTTCTTTAAGCGATTATGACGATTAAGCGCATTCAAATGGTTTAAATATATGCACAATGACTTTCTTGCGGCGTTGCTTGCAGAGAGCTTGGAACATCCTATATTTTCATGATAATGGTGAAGTTGGACTATATAACAGCATATCTATAAAAACTATCAAACAAAAGTTAGATGTCTAAAAAAAACACCACCTTCAAAAACGCAAAATATAACTTATTTTCACATGGTAATAGGTCAGCCAAACTGAAGTCGGTGTCGATTCCCACAATATTTTAAACCAAAAGCCCGACTTCAGTTTGACTGACCTATTACCATGTGAAAAAAAAAACAATAGGGAATATTCATGTTTTTTTTTTCGCAGCTTCAACAAAAACAATAAAAACTGTCAATTAATAATCATCATAATCACCATTATGAAATTAAAATAATTTAGTTTGCAATACATACCTATTATTAATGTAGATTCATGTAGATTATAAAATTTGGCTAATAGTGAAGAGGTCAAGGTCTTTCTGTGTTAGTAAATAAATAAATGTAATTACTGAATTTGTTGTTGTCACTTATTTGTTACTTTGGAGGCGGCGCGGCGGCTAAAACTAATATGCTTGCAAATCATTTCTTTTTTGAATTACGAGTATACGAGTTAGGCACTTGTCCCACCGCGGGCGATGAGCGGGAAGCGAGTACAGCCAGCGATCAACTATTAATATATGTGTCTCTTTTATTGACACGGGATCTATATCTTTTGTTTCGCTAAACTAGTAGAGAGAGTCCTCGCCGGTAGTGTGAACAACCAGCGATGAACTATAAATATATCTCTCTCTTTTCTTTACATCGGAGCGATTATCTTTTGTTCGTTTCTTGGGCGAGAAAATCGCCGATAGTTCATCGCTTACTCGTCGGCGGTGGGACAAGTGCCTTACAGTCGTTTATGATACGATCCCATGAATTTTGAGTGATAAAAAAGAATAACGTTAGTAGCTTTGCATCTTAGCTACGGTTTAGTTACGGCTTAGTTGGTTTATCGTAACGCACGGGAATGTCATCCTAGACATTTTGAGCGATAGAAAAGAAAAAAAGTTGGTAGCGTTGGCATCTTTGTTAGGGCCCCTGGGGCCGTAGCTAACAATATCGGTGGGTTTACCAAACGAGCGAATGCTCTAGAACATGTTTTGCCTTTAATTTTACAAAGAAAACATAAGAGATAATGCCATAGAATTCTTGTTCGTTCGCTTGGTCTATACCACAGAACAGAAAAAACAGTAGAAGTGTCAAGTGGGCGGGTAACGTGTGGCACGGTTATGCGGAGTTCCGCATAACCTACCATACTTTTGCCGCGATCGCTTATTTCGTTATTTCAATATTTCGATATTTCTAAAATAGAATATAAATCCAGAAGCATGCTCTATTGTGCTATATTGGAATGTAAAAACGATAGTGGCACCAAAATCATTTTCCATGGTGGCGTGTTGTTTTTATGATAGTTTGAGTATTGGTGACAACAGGTCTGATACTAACTGAAGCTCATGCGACTTCCACTGTTTTTTTTTCTATTCCGTGGTCTATACCCACCGTAAGACGCAAACGCTATAACGTTTTTCTTTTCTATCACTTAAAATGTATGGGATGACAGTTGACCACGTGGTTTATCGCTCACGAGAATGTCATCCCGTACATTTTAAGCGATAGAAAAGAAAAACGCTAGTAACATTTGCATCTTGGCTAGGGCCTCTAATCTGGCAATAGGGAATATTCATGTTTTTTTTTTCGCAGCTTCAACAAAAAAAAAATTTTTAATAGCCTTAAAAATAACCAAGATATAAGCCATTAAAGATTCGTTTCTATCTCTTTCTAGCAAAACAGAATAAATTAAAATAAAATAAATATCAGGGGGAGAATGTCACACCAATTGACCTAGTCCCAAACTAAGCTCTAGGCTTGTACTATGGGTACAACGATATAAATACTTATATAGAGAAATTATATATGTACTTAAATACATTGAAAACATCCATGATTCAGGAACAAATACTTGCGCTCATCACACAAATATCTGCCCTTACAACATATTGTTAATATTGTGTATATCTATCTGTATGTCACAGAATTTTTTCTCCGAAACGATAGAAGCTATAAACTTTAAATTTGGCAGAGTTGTACCTATAACTTTCTTGCCTGCATCTGTTTTTAGAAAAAAATAATTGAAAAGGGGCTAGCTGAGTAATTCTGTGTATTCAATGTATGGGAAAGTCAAACAAATTGATAAAGTTTTAAAACTTGTGTGCTAAAACTCAAATTTTGGTAAGTCATATTTGTATGGAGCGTATGAGATGTAAGTACCTACAAAGGTGATATATTATTAGTGGCCGGACCTGTAGCTTGAAAACCGGCGACCCTATCAAAAAATACATATAACCTCTTCTTTTTAGAATTTAATAAGGAACATTTTTTGTCTTTGACACTTTTTTCGTATCTATTATAGTTGTCCCAAGAATGTTAAAAAACCGTTAACGGGGACACATTTCAGGGTGGGGGGTGAAGCGGCTGGGGTAGGGGGGGGGGGGAGAGTAGTAAGCTTTAAACACCACACCCCAATCTATCATGTCACACAAGTTTTAAAACTTTATTAATTTGTTTTTCAAACAACATAGAATGACTCAACTAGGCCTAGAATGGGGGTTGAAAAATGAAAGTGAATTTAATTGTGTCAAAACTATCAAACCGGGTGTCATGAGAAATGGCACAATCTGTTCAATTCAAAAACTTTTTTTTTTCTTAGCTTAAAATGTACAAAAAATAACCGCCCCCGACTTTTTTTCTTGTGGACTTAACAGAAGCACATGGGGTTAGTCCAAGCCCCGCCAAGTCCAACTTGACAGCTCTCACTTGTGACATCATCAGCAACATGATTACGATATCAAAACAAGATGGGCTATGAGGTCCTGATTACCACAGTGCAGCAGTGTAACCTAAAACGAAACAAAAACATATCGTCCTAATGCACTTTACGACCTTATTAGACTAAGTACATTTCGAGAACAATGGTTGCAAATAAAGCAAATTCCACTAATTCTTCAACAAATCGCCTACTTCGTTTTATTTCAACGTCCAGGTGTGCTAGTAATGTCGTATTTAGAACTGGCGAATAGAAAATGCTAAGTGTAATATTATGAAGGAGTTTTTACAACTACGAAGTGAAAAAAAAACCAAAGATAAAGTGAAAAATAATAAAATCCTATCCATCTAGAAGTTTTTTACTTGTATGAGACAAGTAGTAAGTTGACTAATTTAAACGAACAGTTACAAAATCGTGAAACAGTTAAGTTTTAAAAAAAGAGTAAAAAAAGTGTAGGGAAGGATTATTTTTAGGCGTAAACGGAACGTTATATAAAACGTAAACCGTAAAGCAGGTAAATATAATATACAAAATGGCCGACAGTGAATATATTACGTGTCTCAAATTGTTTTGGAGAATCGCATTTGTTGGCGTACTGGCTGGCTTTGTTAGTAAGTATACTTACAAAATTATGGCGTTTTCAATTCACGAAGATTCACCTCCCTACTTCATATTAACGTAAGACGCAAACGCTCACTGTCTATTTAAGTGATGGGGTGAGCCTTCGTAAAGAGGCCACCTATGGTGCCACGCCCCCACAAGAATGAAAAGGGATGGCTTTATGTGCTTCCGCGCGAAGTAGGTATGTGAGGTGGAGATACGAGTAGTTCGCGCGCGCCTTGATGACAGCGTCAAATTCAATTAATTGCTGTTTACTTTAAAACCACAACATTTATTGAAAAAATGGTTTGCCAGGATTAAGAAGTTACAAATACTCAACTATTGAATCGAAAATCATCGTTAAAGATTATAGGGTTTCGAAGATTCAACCAAAAACATGCAAAAAAGGTGTCATGTTTGAAAAATAAAACTATCGAGGATTTTATTTCTAATCGTGTTTTCACGTTGACCAGTCTCAAGCAAATATGATCAAGTTTAATGTATCCCAAAAACAGAAACAAAGGCGTTATGGTTATTGAGATCAAGATCGCGGAACACTCCAGACTTTAGCATAGGTGGGCTCTTAATTAATACTTCTGACACTGATAATAAACTCACACCAAAAGACGAGTCAAATGAGTCCGAACTCGAGGGATCTACTATGAGCCGTTGAGGAGTTCCTATGGCTTCCTGCCGTCTCCATCATCATGTACCAGCTCGATGGTAACATATTATTGTACTGTCGTCAAAATTCAAATATCAAGCCAATCCGACAATTAGAAATACCTATACGTGAAAACACGATTAGAAACATATTCCTTCATAGTTTTATTTTTCAAACATGACACCTTTTTGGCATGTTTTTGGTTGAATCTTCGGATCACGACGATTTTTCACGATGATTTTTGATTTTAAAGTTTAGTATTTATAACTTCTTTATGCTGGTAAACCATTTTCTTGATAAAAGTTGCGGTTTTAAAGTTAACAGCAATTATTTGAATTTGACGCTGCCATCAACGAGCGCGCAAACTATCTCCATCTCACGTTCTTCGCGCGGAAGCACATAAAGCCATCCTTTTTCATTCTTCTGTGGGCGTAAGCATATATGGCCTCTTAACCTAACATTATCGAACCATGGTACCTGAGGAGGCTAGCACTGAATAGTTTTGTACCATCTTCCAGGCATAATATTCGGAGAGATGAACTCGACTATCGAAAACCAATATTCTATGAAAGACAGTGAACTACTTGGGGAGAACAGGACCATGTCCAACTTCACCATAAAGTTGGTAAATCAGGCGGTATCGCTGTTTTGCGACAAATTTAACTATTCGGAAAATACTCCGAAAGTCCTGGTATGTAAGGTTTTTGAAAGTCTTCTGCCCTCAAAAAGATAAAGACAGTAAACGAATATACTGATCTCATATTCCTATGCTGCCTTTTTTTTAAGTGGGGTTTGTAGTGAAATGACTAAGTCGAAAAAATACCGACTCGAAAAATAACCACATTTGCTTGTAGCCGTAATCTCAAAATTTCTGAGTCGCAAAATGATCTCATTGCCAAAGTCGACGGAGCTTCTATTCTTGGGATATTCGCCCTTCGGGCATTTGAAGTTACCTAACGAACCTAGCCTACCTAGTAACGAAAACGAAGTGGTCATTTTGCGACTCAGACATTTTGAGGCTACTAGCAATGTTATCATTTTGCGAGTCCGTAATTTTGCGATCGAGTAATTTTAATAAGTACCTACTTATTTCTTTACATAAGTATATTTAACGGTATCTAGTACCCCTAGTATGTTTTCCTGCGTACAGGTAGATGCCATGCTCTTCTTAGATTGTATGAGCCCGGTTTTAGACATCGAATCGCTTAAGAGCGACATCGCAGAAATCAGGCAGCAAAATTCTACGACGACTAAACTCGATGGGATATTCGGCAAGTAAGTACCTATAGTGCCCGGCCGTTAAGACGTCAATCATGACAGCTGTCACCGCAGTAGGTACAATTTATATCCTATTCTTGTATTTGAGGTTATAATTTGTACTGAAATTATGGTGTAAGGATTGACTTCTTATCGGCCGTGAACTATAGTCGAGGTCAACGTATTCACATGAAATATTGATTGAAAAGCTTCAGACGTAGAAAATCATCATTTGAAAAACTATATCAATTTTACAAAAATGTTATTGTGCTTAAACTACTTATTACATATTACATAGGTTACGTGGGCTTATTAAAGTATTAAGAGAATTCTTGCGACAAATTCTAGGACATGTTAAATTAATTTCTGTTAGAAGTGAAAAGAATGAAAAAAAATTACAATATTTTTCTGAATTAACACAAAATGCATAGCGACTGGATAGGTACTCATAATGTGACAGCTTGTTTCATAAGTAAAATTGTTGCCATATGAAGAATTTGAGATGCTTGTATCACCAATCGGACTCTAAACAATCAATACCTCAAGGTACTGCGTGAACGCTACGGAGCTAAAGGAGTGTCTCCACGGCGTGCTCCTGGGTCTACTGCCGTGCACCCCTGCCTTGCTCCGGCAGTACGAGTACATGGTGGAGACCGCGTCCTACAGCGTCATCGAGTGGGCCTGTTCCGACAACGGGTCGAGAGTTGAGAGTAAGTAGAGTCATAGCAGTTTGAGGGTAGCCTATTCATTTGTACAACGAAAAACCAGTGACCAAGACAACGGGATCGTATCATAAAATAAAAAGTTCAAAATACGTAATGGTTCATATTAAATAGTACAGTCAAGGACTTTAACTGTTATGCCACTATGGTATGGTACCCTGTCGCATAACGTTAATCATTAATTTTAGCGTATTTTCTTTGATGTGGTTTGACTCTGTCATTATGGTCATAACCAGAGGGCTTATTGTCTAACGCACTCGCAATCGCAACCGACTTCAAAGAGGAGCAATTGTTTTCATTTTGTATACAGACAAGCCTTCGATTTTCAAAATAAAAACGATCGTGTTTGCCAGTGCATTAGACAAGTAAGTATTTTGAACTTAACATTTTGTGATACGTACTCGAAGATATTACTTTAGTTTATTAGGAAACACAAGTAAGTTAATAGTATAATGAGGGCGCCACTGGACGCTCGTCGTAGTCTAAAGTAACCGATATAGCTCACCGAATTGCAAACCTTAAGTGGTAGTGGGCGGGGCATGCTCGTAGAACCGATGGCCGTTGGAGCGGGAAGGTTCTAGAGTGGAGAGCGGGCAGGCCTTCCACAAGGTGGACCGACGATCAGATAAAGACTGCGGGAAACCGCTGGATGACAGTAGCAGAGGACCGATCGTTGTGGAAAACCTTGGGGAAGGCCTTTGTACAGCAGTGGACGTCTTGTGGCTGATAATGATGATGAAATGATGATAGGCAATAAGGGTCTTCCACAAGGTGGACTGACGATCTGATAAAGACTGCGGGAAACCGCTGGATGACAGCAGCAGAGGACCGATCGTTATGGAAAACCTTGGGGAAGGCCTTTGTCCAGCAGTGGACGTCTTGTGGCTGATAATGATGATGAAATGATGTTAGGCAATAAGGGCCTTCCACAAGGTGGACAGACGATCTGATAAAGACTGCGGGAAACCGCTGGATGACAGCAGCAGAGGACCGATCGTTATGGAAAACCTTGGGGAAGGCCTTTGTCTAGTAGTGGACGTCTTGTGGCTGATAATGATGATGAAATGATGATAGGCAATAAGGGCCTTCCACAAGGTGGACCGACGATCTGATAAAGACTGCGGGAAACCGCTGGATGACAGCAGCAGAGGACCGATCGTTATGGAAAACCTTGGGGAAGGCCTTTGTCTAGCAGTGGACGTCTTGTGGCTGATAATGATGATGAAATGATGTTAGGCAATAAGGGCCTTCCACAAGGTGGACAGACGATCTGATAAAGACTGCGGGAAACCGCTGGATGACAGCAGCAGAGGACCGATCGTTATGGAAAACCTTGGGGAAGGCCTTTGTCTAGCAGTGGACGTCTTGTGGCTGATAATGATGATGAAATGATGTTAGGCAATAAGGGCCTTCCACAAGGTGGACAGACGATCTGATAAAGACTGCGGGAAACCGCTGGATGACAGCAGCAGAGGTCCGATCGTTGTGGAAAACCTTTCGGAAGGCCTTTGTCCAGCAGTGGACGTCTTGTGGCTAATAATGATGATGAAATGATGTTAGGCAATAAGGGTGAAGACACATCTATCAGCACCGATTCGCATTTCGTCTATAGAAAATGGCTGTTTTGCATGATGATGCGTACGCATCAGTTCTCTTTTCGTATGCATCTTCATACAAAACAGCCATTTTCTATAGACGAAATGCGAATCGGTGCTGATAGATGTGTCTTCACCCTAAGGCCCTCCCGTTGTAATCCTGTGTTTCAGGGTTCATCAATGAAGGTGGCAGAGAATGCATAGCAGAGCAGATACCTGAAGCTATGGAATGCATGGGAGGAAATTCGAGCACTTCCAATCTAAATACTACTAACATTTTTACGAGTAACTCGAGTATAATTGTGAGTACCCAGACGTCAAAATTCTAAACATATATGTTTTCATTACCTAAAGGTAGCTTTTAAAGATACCGGTACTAGAAAAAAAATACAGAGAATTCCAAACATTGAGTGTGTGTGCATAAAACAAAGGCCACTTGGACGGCAACTACCTTAAATATTGGAAATAGCCAATTCTATTCAAAGGTGAAAATTCGTCTGTCTTAACGTCATAACGTAACGAGAATTGAACTGGTCGAATATGACAAAACAATAAAGTCGTGTTATATGATACAGATCGAAAGCATCATTGATAGAGATCGTTTACAGCGCATACACCTCTAAACTAAATAAAGACCGGAAACTTTCTTGTTTTGTCATATTCGACCAGATCGATTCCCGGTTAGGGCAGACGAATTTTCAAAAATCCATATATGCGGTATTTATTGTTTTCTAAAATAAAAGTAAGTCTCCTTTGCGTAGAATTTGCTTTCCAATATTTAAGGTAGTAGCCGTTGGCCTTAGTCCATGTGGCGTTCGTTTTTTCCTCCCTGTATTTTTGGTAGTAACTGCCTACGAAGCTAGTGGTCCCGAGTTTGATTCCCGATACTGGTAAATATTTGTGTGTTGAGCGCAACTATTTGTTTCTGAATCTTAGATGTTCTCCATGCATTTATTTCTCCAAATTAGTATGTTTATCGTTGTCAAGTATACAGTCAGCCTTATTAGCTGCGCCTGCGCACTATAGTGCTATGTCAGTTTAACGTCATGTTTTGAACTGCTATATTAACATCTCAAATGCGTTAAAGCGACAAGGTACAAATTTGTGCAGTTACACAGTACAACCTACAGTACAAGCCTACAGCTTAGTTTGGGACTAGGTCAATTTATGTGTGCTTGTCCCCTGATATTTATTTATCATATCAGCCGAAGGACGTCCACTGCTAGACACGGACCTTCCCCCAGTGATCACAAGATTGCAATCCCAAGACTAAGATTGAAAATGTGTTCGGGCCTCAGACCCGTTTACCATCTAGGCCTGTGTTTTCCATCTTATTATAAAAAAGCGAGAGCTGGCCATTCGAAACCCTACCTCTTTCATAGGTACACAATTATCAAATCAAAGCAATTTGTAGTGAAAACATGGTCTTATAATCACGAAATCTGCTTAAGCATTTCTTGGTAGATGTAGTCCTCCGCTCCTTAGGTACATGTGCTACCAAGTTTGGATGTTTGGATGTTTGCTACACAATCACGCTTCAACCACTGAACATATCGGGATGAAACCAGGCACACATAATATAGGTTACGTCCTGGAATAGGACATAGGGATAGTTTTTATCCCGGAAAATTGGACAATTCCCGAGCAGCGATAAACAACTTCTACGCAGACGGAGTCGTGGGCAAAAGCTAGTTACTTATAAGTACAACTATTTGGAGTTAAAATTTCAATTTCAATCTTGGATCCATCCAAGTAAAATATATGGGACACACTCTAATGGTGTCGATACAATTGGTGCCGTTATCTTTTTTGTGCAGTGGGCTTACCTAGCATGCGAGGCGAGGAGAATACGTCAAACCTCGTCAAACGCGATTTAGTGTCAAATATGTCTATTCCATATTCTAACGCAAGGGTAAACATTTAAGGTTTTAAATAAAAGTGTATTTTGTGTGAATTGAGTCCTTTTATTAATAAGCATCTTAAAGTGTGACGTTATGTCATATTTTCTTATCTTATTTTCATATGAATGACGTAAAATATGACAGTAAATCTCGCGTAGCATACTAAGCCCCCAGATGCGGCAAATTGGACGTAATAAAATTGGTGCCGTTGTTTTTTTCAGGAGAGATGCACCAAATTCGATACGATGATTACATGCAACATCAACAAGCTGGAGGCGTGTGGAAGCAATATCACTGCAGAGATAGCAATGACAGCGTTTAATTTCATACGTGATATGTCACCCTGCTCCAACATCAGCATCAACGAGGAAGAAGTAGGTGGTTCTCTTGACAAACCGCTTTACAATTACATTTCGACGGTTTACCTATGTTTGGCCAAATTATTTTTCGTCAAATGTATCATTTCGTCAAATGTTTCATTTGGTCAAACGCTATTTTTTCCGAAACTGTAAATATTTCAGGATTTTTATAAAACTAACCTAACCTAACCTATAGGGTTCTACACGATGGTTCTGAAATAAATCCTGAAATATTTACAGTTTCGGAAAAAATAGCGTTTGACCAAATGAAACATTTGACGAGATGACACATTTGACGAAAAATTATTTGGCCAAACGGCAGTACACCCATTTCGACGGTCAGAGTAACCCTCCGGCAATTTATTGAGCAAGTGCTCATTAGTAAATGAGCACTTGCTCAATAATAGCATGCTTTCGTGCTAGTAATGAACACGTCTGTCAGTACCTTAAGGGTAACATCCAGCTCATGCACTAGCCATAAAAGGGGAACGACACGTGTTGTGAAACATCACAGCTGTGGACGTAACGGCCGTGGACGAGCAGCCACACAGGGCAGATTTTTACTGTACGAAATAACATAAGTACAATTTTGTCCGTGGTAGAGTGGCATAACGAAATGGTTAATGTGGCAGTTCGTCCATGGCCGTCGAAAGTGTTGTATGGGATTTATTTCTGCAATCCGTGAATGTGTTAAACCGTGTGTTATTTGTGGACAGGGTTGGGAGAACGAGTTTGATCCCAACACAGTCAATGAAGATGAAGTCACCACAGAGCTCTCTGTTATGTCCCGGGAACTTTAAGAAGACCGTGAAGACAGACTGAAGAAAATGGTTACCAATGGTTGAAAATGGATGATTGCGACTATTGTTAATAAGCGTCTTTACAGAGCTCCGTCACTCAATACAACAGAGTATTTTTGTAAGAAACTTTGTTATTAGTAATAAATATTGTATTTTTTTACAGAACGTCGTTTTTTTTCCTCGCATTCAAAATGAAAAGTAGAGTGTTTAACGCGAGACTAAACCACCATAATGAAACTCGTTAGCTCGGGTGGCTAAATATTTCTTGTCATTATGGCTTGTTTTAGTCCCTTGTTGAACGAACTACTATGAAACTACTAAGTATACAATGAAATTGAACCTATTTTCTTTTAACTTTCCCTCCTTTGTGTTTGGCAATTAAGCACAGAGGAAGTAAAGATTTTTCGAGAAATGGGCTAGATGACAGACAGCTGTCAGATATCTAGCATTTACCTAGCTAAAATCTGCTACATTTGAAGTGTCAACAAGATAGCCTTATATATGGAGTTTTGTATGAAATAATGAACCTACTTATGACGTCACACGTTCCTTAGACATCGGTTACACGCTCAGTATTTCATCAGTCTGGCGTCAGTTCAATCATGATCGAGGGGGACGCAGCTATTATGTTAATAAAGCTGCGTCCCTTTCGAGCACGGACTGAACTGACGCCAAACTGATCGTGTAACCCTTGTCTTACTGTTCATTTAAGAATTGTTTAAAGTTCGATAATCTATTTGTTTCCGAGATTTTCTTATTTATTTCAAAAAATATATATGTCAGTGTATTCTTCGAGGACAAAACAGATCAGGAACAAGACTTTCTAAAATTCGTTCGTATTAACTCTTTACAATTCATGTTGTATCTACGTTAAACACTAAACATTGCTATCACGTCATAAGCGGACGTATTTATCAGGCAATGGCGTAGGAATCTTGGGTTTTCCTTATTTAAAGTCAGAAGATAGGGAGGGACGCGTCATGTTACTAAAATCAATATTTTATATCTAGAAATCATTTTCAAAATATGTTTTTCTTTAAAAGCGTATTAGCACAAAGGTTACTTTAATTTAAAAAAAATACTTATAATTATTTGTCATTAAAATTATTGAGTACCTATCATTTAAAGCGAAAAACTTTCGTTTATTAACAATAAAAATATTCTAACGAATTTAGCAAAACATTAAATATTACAATATTAAATGTCGACGTCTCACAACATCACTAACGACGGATTAATGAGTCAATCAATGGCGTACGAGATGTGCCATAATTAGACTAATATCACTGCTCTGAAAAAAATATGTTTTTTGTGTTTAAATACACAACTAAATAAAAATCTCGCTTGTAATCCGGAAGAATATTAATTTAAATGTCCTCAATGGGAAGAAAAAAGGGGAGTAACGGAAAACTTATTCTATTACACTAATACTACTTCGCTATAAGTAGATACAGTTGTAGTCAATGGATTGACACAATTTCTACACGAGGAGAAGACACGAGGCCGCCATCACCGAGGATAGTGTTGTCACGGCGAGGCCGCTGGCTGAGTTGGGTTTCTGAAATAACAACGATATAAATCATGTCTTGTACTCAACATTCAAATATTATTTCAGTAAATTGACCACATTAGACCTTTTTTATACGTCGACAATATAGAGTGCATGATAGGTAGGTACAGTCGCGAACTTTAATTTGGTACCCACCTTAGGTCCAAAGTCAATCTGACATTCTACAACAATAAGGTTGAGTTTCCTCAAAGTTACAAATGACTTGACATCTCTAATGACATTGACGACTTCAAGCATATTTTTCTTGAAATGGGTCACAAATTAACGTTCGTGATAGTACATGTATTATTGATATACCAAACACTTTTCGTAGAAATACAGAAATCGGATTGGTTAGTTAGGTCTCGATAATGAGATGATGACAGTACAAAAAAAAGTACAGTCGGCAAGGACTTGAACTTGACAGAAGCGCGTGGAGTATTAGAGAAAATACTCTTTTACCGAACAATTGTCTTAATGTGTGACATCCATGGACTTATTTCTCTATGGGAGTCCATGGGAGTGTCTATAAATAACTCGACATTGGCGAAATACTCCTTAACGGGAGTGTAGCCATCAAATAAAAAGTTATTAGAGTTACAGTCGGCAAGAAAAGATGGTCTCATTATTTTTTTGTAGGACCTTTTTTTAAAAATACTTGTCTAATGTTTTGTTCACAATGTTGTATTGTAGTCTACTCACGTCTTTGCAGGGCGTGCTCAGGCGAACTTTCCGAATCAGCGACTGGGCGGTGTTACCGATCTCCTGGCTGCAGGTCTTCAGCTCCTGCACCACGCACTCCTGGAACTCGTACAGGATCCGGCACGTGCTATCCTGCGATACAAAAATGCACCATGATGCAATATGATGACAGACATGGACGCTAACGAGAGAATGGCGATATTTTTGCCAAAATCTTTGTTTTCCGGTAGCAATCTTTCCATTCGCAAAATTTACCAGTCTTTGTTTTTACAGTAGTTTACTTTGCCGAAGCTTTTTTTTTCAGCAGAAATAATTCCATTATCATAATTTGCCAATCTGTATTTCTCTGAATAGTTATATCATTTCCACAGAGGCGACGGAGCTTCGCAGCGTAGCTCCTACTTCTGGGTGGTTTGGGCCTTCGGGCATGCTGCAAAACTAACATGACCTAAACCTAACTGCCGATTTCGGCCTAATAATAATGGGGAAATTTCACGACTAACGCTAAAGATGGGTTTCATAAATAAATAAATATCAGGGGACAATGTCACACGGGTCACACCTATTGAGTCCCAAACTGAGCTCTAGGCTTGTACTATGGGTACTAGACAACGATATAAATACTTGTATAGAGAAATATATCCTTAAATACATAGAAAACATCCATGACCCTGGAAAATTGGTCCATCCGTTGGGAGTTACAATGCCACAGACAGACACACAGATGTACACGTTGAACTTACACTCCTCTTTCTTTAATGTGGACTGATACGAAAAACTTAAATGTACAAAAAATATTGATCACCCAAGTACTTACGTCGTATTCGATATCTAATAGATTGTTCATGGTGTTATTGCTGCGTTTTGGGATGATAGGATCGAGGCCGTCTTTGCATTCTTCTAGCACCTTCCGTGTGTCCGGCTGGTCCCAGCACTTCTCACCACCCCCGATCAATGCTGCAAACAGAACAGGGCCCGGAAACCTGGTTATTTTTTTAACCAGCTTGTCAGAAATGGTATACATTTCAACCGCAGTACTCTCGCCTGCCATCCAAGTGCAGCAGGAAAAAAAGCCGGTTAGTCCCAGCGATCATAATCAGGGATCGGAAATTCGGATCGATATTTACCTAAAGTTGGCAAAATCCCGGAAAAACATAGGTGAACATGGCGTCGGCTTCTTAAAAATATAATTTTAATAATATAAGTTCCGGGATTCCGGGATTCTACAAAACGTTAATAATAATTATTTTACATAAAGGATAAAACGTTCCGTTTTGCTCCTATAAATTCGCTAGGCAAATGAGTTATAGGTAGGTAAATTTGGTAAATCTATACGTGGAAAATAACTTCAAATAGTTAATATAAATACTTAATTGTTAACTTATGCTGGCGTCATTTATTTATTTAGAAATCCCGGGTGTTTTATTTATGAGTTATATGATTGAGTCCACCTCCATACAACTGAACAACAACGCCACCGCGAAAGTTTAGGTAAATATCGATCCGAATTTCCGATCCCTGATCATAATGCTCGGGAGACGCCCCGACGATTCCTGTTTAAGAACAATAATGAACCGGTATTTTTCAACCCGTTCCCAGGCCCAGAAACAGACCAGTTCTGCGAAATGCGAGGTGGTACCTCAGCTGATCGAGTTCTGTATCGTAACAAAGCTACTAGACTAATTGAGACTGAAAGCGCTAAAATGTTTTTTGTACGCTCTCACGGGACACCGTAAACTCGCCGTCGATTTGTACAGTGAGTGACTTAAGACACATACATACATCAGGAGCCCATTTCTCGATACTCTCTACACTAAGGGCCTGTTTCACAATCGTCAAGTAACGCGTATCTGACACATAAATTTAGCCCTTTCCTTTTCTTACACTTGAACATAGACAAAGAGAGAGCTAACTTTAACTGACACATAAAACTTGTCGATTGTGAAACAGGCCCTAATAATATTAGCTCACTGAATATTATTTTTCTAGTTACACCAAAAGGGCCCCAGAGGGCTTATTGTCTAACGCACTCGCAATCGCAATAGGCTTCAAAGTGGAGCATTTGTTTTTATTTTGTATGCAGACAAGCCTTCGATTTTCAAAATGAAAACGATCGTGATTGCGAGTGCGTTAAACAATAAGCCCTCAGGTCAAAACACGGTCAAAAGCATTACTCTTTTTCTTCAAACGAAGAACATCATTATTGTTGTCTACTCACGAATGATCACGGCTCCATCATCGTGGCATATTAACTCCAGCAGCTGATCAACGACGTTCCTCACGACGTCCAGGTTCCCCCGAGCACGCTCACCTGTCTTGTAGCACGGCTTAAAAGACTCTGTCAACTCCTTGATGAGTTCAAAGAATTGAGATTTCGTAGAACAGGACCTGAAACACAAACAATAACTAAGTACGTTAAAGATTGTTCCTTGTGAGGCACCGCAACTTACAAGAGAAGAGATGTAGATACATTCGCATGCAATAAAATACATTGGTTAATAGGGAATCTTCATTACTTTTTTCCCAAGCTTCAATAAAAGCTGATTCCTGTAACAAACAGTTGAGAAAAATCATTTTTTGAATGGCTATAATATAATCAAGATATAAGCCGACAAAGATTTAATACTATCTCTTTGTAACAAAACAGAATTTAACATGGAGTTTATTATGGCCGACCTGTAACATGACGTCACAGTGCATATCGGATCTTTCTGTCTAATCACTGTCTAATAAGCAGTTTAAAATGTATCATTCGTATTTCTTGGCCGAATTTTTTTTTTCACTGTTCTCCTTGAAAGACCTATGCAACGACATCCCACACCATGGGGTAGACGAGAAAAAAAAACATCCCCGCGTTACGTGTAGGGGAGGAACCCTAAAAAACTTATGCATACATACATACATTAAATCACGCCTGTTTCCCAGAGGGGTAGGCAGAGACCACTTCTTTCCACCTGCTACGATCTTGACAAATCTCTTTCGCTTCTCTCTTTCGAGTCATGCACGCACGTCGGTTTCGGATACTTAAAATTCGGCCCTTATATATAAATATATATATGGGTTCCTAGTTTTACTACGGCACCATAAAAAAATGACATTTATTACCTTTTATCGTAGTGCCGTAGTATCAGATAAACAATCATTTAAAACAACTAAAACAAGTTATAGTGGTGATTATTATTTACGTCTTTAATATTTGAGTAGCTTAGTTTTTATTTTAATTTAAATAAGTTTAGTTTTAACTTTTAATTGTATTATATTAAATATGTATCTACTTATTTTTATACTAAAACAAGTTAAGTTGATTTTAAACGAAAGCAATAGTCGTTTTTAAATTCGATAGATTGATAGAATTCAGTCTTTGTTGGACAAACTTAATTATAAATTAGCTGCTATAGTCATTATCATCATCATCATATCAGCCTGTTGCAGTCCACTGCTGGACATAGGCCTCCCCCAAGGAGCGCCACAGCGCGCGATCTCCCGCCCTTTGCATCCAGTCACTGCCAGCTGCCATCTTCAGGTCATCGGGCCATCTAGCCGGGGGGCGTCCTACACTACGTTTGCCTAAGCATGGTCTCCATTCGAGAACCTTCCTGCTCCACCTCTCGTCGATTCTGCGACAGACATGGCTAGCCCACTGCTGCTATAGTAAATAAACTAAATTGTTACTTATATAATTTTAGAATTTATTGCAATAACTTCGTCTATTACTGGCCACTCTCCAGTAACTGGCCAATGGTCATTTTGCGATATGTGTAAATCAAGAGATACCTATGCTTATATTTCTGTGATTAAACTAGAATACGATGCAGAAATATTACCCGGAGTAGGTACCTAGTGTCCATCTATTGACAATTTACCTTATATTGATAACAACAAAACATAAATGATAGAAGTATCGTTCAGAAAGAGGAAACAATTAGCATTTAATGTAGGGAAAACGTTGGATTAAAGCGGCGCAGGACCGGTCATCGTGGCAAACCTTGGGGAGGCCTATGTCCAGCAGTGGACGTCTTTCGGCTGAAATGATGATAGGTACTACATTAAAGCGAAAAAATGATGATGTGAAAACCAGTTCTAGTTGAAATATTGTTATTATGAATGAAATAAAATTAACTTAATACAATTTAAAAAGTTAAAACTAAACTTATATAAATTAAATTAAAACTAAGCTACTCAAATTTTAAGGATGTAAATAATAATCACCACTATAAAAAGAACACCCCCTCGCGGCATGGTCCCTATGACTAGCCCAATCCTTTGGGAGCGGTAAGCACCAGCTCTAGGATCTCCGGAGGTGTATGAGCCGGGATGACAGGGCTTTAATAAAGCTTTTCATATCAACTGACCAAGGTCCCATGGTCTCCACTGCAAGCGCCACAAGTTCATAATTATTAAATAATGATGAATATTTGCGCGCTTGATGGTTTGGACCTAAACAGCTGCTGCACCGGCCCGATTACGGGTTGACTGGACGTGGGAAAGGGCGAATGTGTGAACACACGTCGCGTCTAACACCGCCAAATTAACTTGTTTTGTACGCCAACTTAAAACGAAATTTAGCTTCACCTTCGATACCTTATTTCAACGCGGACGAAATCGCGGGCGTCCTTTAGTTGACTTACTTCTTAAACACCTCTTTGACACTTCTATTCAGCCTCTTGGCCTCTTCAATATCCCGGACCAGTTTATCCCAGTCAGCAAAACTATAATGACAGGTTCTAAATTGTTTTAAGACTTTCTGAAAAAAAAAATAGATACATGAATTTTACTTTTCAATCGGTTACACTGCTGTAAAACATCACGCTGTTACGTCATGAACCATAATGAACCATGAACCATGTTACGTTATGGATTAACCTTTAAAACAAATTTAACTAAAATTGAATATATGCAAATTAGATTCCTAAAACTTCTTGTAAACAAAAAAACTAAAGCTAAGTGTAAAAGAGATTATCATCAACTGTTCAAAATCTGTAAAATTCTCCCAGTTAGCCTTAAGCATAAATTCCTTCATCATCACGGCGCTCAGGAGCATAATCTATCCCTTGTAATTAATGCATGCGGCACTAGGTCGGCGGCTGCAGGGAAGTACGCTGTGACGAGGGTCAGTAACTACTACGGTGACAGATGCCTGCAGAAACGTCTACCCTACATTCTCAATAGCTTGCCCACAGATATTAGGTTAGAAGCCAATAAGGCAAAGTTTAAAAGAAGAATGTTTAATTATTTAGTTAGTATTATATAAATTTTAAAATTAATTTTAAGTAAAGTTATATCCTAGTTAAGAGACTCAAAGATCCCGCAGTCAAACTGTGTAAACAGTTTTGTGGGACAATGTTGTATTGATATGCTTTAATTGTTTTCATTAATAATTTTTAATAAATAATAATAAAAATACAATACTAGGTGATCCCAATTGGTCAGTATGGTATGGGGAATTAGGAAAGGATAAGAGGGCAGTTGGGTTTGATTCCCGGTTACAACATAATGATACATACATACATAAACTCACTCCTTCATTCCCAGAGTGGGGTAGGCAGAGCTACAGAATTACCAACAACTCTAAAAACTTGTTGATAATTCTGTAACCACATTTTGCACAATCAGGCTAAGATGTTTACCAGTGTATTAGTGACAGGTTGCAAACGCATCGCCTAACTCCATTACAAGCATTTACTCGTGTTTTCTTAGTCGCCTTTTACGACATCCACGGGAAGACAAAGAGTGGTACTATTCTAACCCGGCAACCACACAGAAACATACATAATGATTATGGTTTAAAATCGTTAAATCCTAATAACTATTAGATAGATAAAAACCTCTTATATAATGGTGCAACGGTTAAACCGCCCGACCGATTTTCATGAAAACTAGCAAAGAACCACCGCTAGAAAACCAGCTTTAAAAAAAAAACCGCATGTAAATCGGTTCACCCGTATAAGAGCTACGGTGCCATACACAGATACGCAGACGCAGAGATACACATGTCAAACTAAAAACACCCCTCTTTTTGCGTCGGCGGTTAAAGACACTATCTTATATACCTACTCTAACTTTTGTATCGGGTCCTTACATAATAATAATAATGAAATTGGCGTTTTGTTGTACTGGCCATTTTGATTCAAAGTGTCTGGTGTTTGGCTACGAGTTCTAAATTCAAATTATTTCAAATTTTAGCTCATGTATTTGTGCTTCGAATTTAGCGATTCATTTTGTTATCGCGTCATTTGTTTTTTCTTTGACATTATTAATAGTTTCCGATATCTACATACTGATTCATTGCATGCGTACTAGATTGATCTATGGCGTGTACAGTCAAGGACTTTAATTATTATGCCACTATGGAACCCTGTCATAATGACAGCGTCAAACCACATGAAAAAATAATGATTAACGTTATGCGACAGGGTTCCATAGTGGCATATAAGTTAAAGTACTTGACTGTACTATTGGGTACTAGACAACGATTAACATACACAGAGAAATTTATAAAAAAACATACATAGAACACACCCAAGACTCATAAGCAAATAGCGCTCATCATATCAACGGTAAACAAAAATGAGTCATTCTGCGAGACAGGCTTAGCCTAGTGCAGATAACTGGGTAAACAGATTGTTAAATTATCGCACAGTGCAGTTTAAAGACAGCATTTTATATGTATTAAGCACTTATTTTAGTTAAACCTAGCCACTTAAGCCACTGTATCAAATAAATATATTTCATATTTCATATTTCAATTATTTACCTTGAACCCGGGACCGTTATCCTCGTAGCTTATTTCCTCGTTTCATTGTACCTATAGTTTGCTCAATATAGGATGATGCCTGTGACAGCCGCATTTTGTAATTTCAATCACTTACTACACTCGCAAGCGAAGCAATTAAAAATAGGTGATTAATTATTTAAATTCCTGACGGCGTCGCTAGGTTTGTACTAATGTAGTAAATGTGTAAAGTTAAAGAAACAATTGTAATACGTGCGTATAAGAGCTGTCACAGGCATCATCCTATATTGAGCAAACTATAAGTTCGCTTTCGCAGCGTGACTGGAATTGTAACGTTAATACAAAGCGATTATTATTGTTCAGATTAAATTGTTATTAGTCTAACGGTCCAGTGTGGTTGCCGGGTTAGAATAGTGCCACTCTATGTCTTGCCATGGATGACGTAAGAGGCGACTAAGGGAAATTATAGGCTTGTAGTACTGTTAAGCGATGGGCTTGCAACCTGTCACTAATACACTGGTAAACATCTTAGCCTATTTGTGCAAAACGTGGTTACAGAATTATCAACAAGTTTTTAAAGTTGTAGGTAATTCTGTAGCTCTGCCTTTCCTACTCTGGGATTACAGGCGTGAAGGTATATGTATGTATGTAGTTTAACGGCCAAACGGCCCTGGACGACATGTATTGTATTCTACGAACGTTATCTTTATCGAAAGTAGGATTGACATAAGCTGCCGCTATTTTCAACTGACACTTTTTGTGATCGATTTCTCTACCAATAGTCAACCTATTTCAATGATTCTAATTTACATGAGTAGGTTATATCTCAGGGGTAATATTTAAATATTGTAAAGATCGTCATGGGGTCCATGGAAAGGCAACGGAAGCCCTTAATAATTTGGAGTCCGGTCATTGTTTTTTACGAAACGCATAGAACTGTTATGTCTATATTTTATTCGGCTAACATTTTATGGGACTGAACTTACAGAATTTAATAAACATATACTTTTTGGGACTTTTTCCGGTTTATAACGATGAGTGTAATTTGTATTATTATAAATATTGTAACCGGTCTTTATAGAGGAAACAGTCACTAAATTATTAGTAAGCTTGTTTATTTTAGTATTTTATCCACAAAGCAAACGCCATCATGAATTCAAACCAGCGCAAAAACTTACTCTAGAGGTACTTTAAACTAAAACTATTTAAATAGAGTAACTTACCTCAACATTATTAGCGGCCTCCATGCCTCCATTTCTGATGCATTGGTCCGCCATGTCTCTAGGAAGCTCTGGACGATCATCTCTCTGAGCCCTGGACGCCCCTATGATACACAAACAAACTTTACAAATACCTTTATAGCGTAATGGAACCAGTAATCGACAAGGACCAATTGACACTTGATTCTTATTTTACATAAGATAAGGGTAATTCATTTGTTTTGTAACGCTCAATTTATGACCGTATGATCTTTGAATTAAGATTTAAGTGTCGATTATTGGTGCATGTCAGCTTAAAGTGTCGAACACTGGTGCCATTATGGTAACAGACATCATATCAGTGTATTCGCATTTTATACACTTTCGCAGAAAGTCGACGGAGCTCCCCTGCAGCGGAGTTCCTATTTCTGGGTGGTTTGGCCCTCTGGGCCAGCTAAAGAACTAACATAACCTAAACCTACCTCTTATTTATAATACTGAGGGATGCCTTGGCTCCGGAATTGAAATTTTTCATTAGTATAAAAACTGCGAAAGTGTATAAAATGCAAATAAACCCTCCAGAGCAATAGAGAGAATTCATATTTCACCCGGTGGTAACGTAACCATTCTATATTATGACATTTATGACTTTTTTCGAACTTTAGGTATATTAGCTCTGCCTATTTCGATCACCGATCATTATGCAGAATATTCATTCCATCGAAAGGCATTTCTCGCCGCATGAATATTTTTTTTTGGTAGTCACAAGTCTATCCTAACCTAACATATGTAATTAATATTTAAGATATCCTGAATACATTATGGTTTCAGCAGCAAGCGTTCGATGAAATAAAACAACCGATGAAGTGAAATTCGATCAAATGATGGATTACCATCTTACTGAAGATAATTCTCTATGGTTAAAATTACAAGGGTAAGCTGTTTCGATCAAAAAAAAATTTTTTTCTACAGATTAAGTTCGCGGGTTTTTAGAAAAAAAAGTGCACCTGGTGGAGAAATTTCGAATATGTCAAAAAAACTGAAAAAATTGTTACTATAACAATCTGCGAGGATATTACGGTTTGACGAGTATTTTCAGAGAAATACCCGTTTTTCTTCAATTCTCCATAAGTACAAGTTTTTTTTAATTACCTATTTATAATTAATTATTTACCCATCCAAATTATCTCAGGCTCATTTTCTAATATGATGATGGCAAACAGAAGCTATTTCAAGAAAGAAAAAAAAAACATTTACGACTTCGGTTTCTATTTCTATGAAAGCCGATTTTCAGCCCACTGTGCAGCGCGAAAGTTGTTTACCTATTTACAGATACAAGAAAGCGATTAATCGCTATTTTCTTAAGAATTGTTTGAGTTATAGTTATATTCTCACTCACTTGACAGGTTTTATTTTACAACTTTGTCGTCGTAATTTAAATTTATACTCTTAACTGTGTCTAATCACAGCTTTTAAGTACCAAGTCTTTGGGCAAGACAGCGGACAGACGGACACGGCGAAACTATAAGGGTTCCTTGTTTGATTTCCAATTTTTCATTTTTATATTATAAGTATGTACTTGAAGTATACAAAAGAAATTCGAGGGTTAGTGATGAATAGAATATGCATGCTTACTTACCCAACAAAAACACGGCAACAATGAGTTGCTTTGCGAACATCTTGCGAACTATTTATTTTATTATTCACAAACAAAACCAATTGGGATATTTCCGTTCCGTTTATTTATTCACATAATAATATACCTACCTAATTAGGTACTGAATATTTCAATCTCTCCGACCGAGGAGACAGTAGGTAGTGCTTATTTACGAGAACGAAATAGAACGATTCTACGCCACTGTGGCCGCTAGGGCAAATGAATTGTATGAGATTGTATGTATGTGTATTATGACTGAGTTTATAATTATACTCGTACCAGTTTCCTGTAACGCCACAAGGGGTGTTAGATTTATTATCCTACTATTGTACGAGCAATATTTATACAGGGTGTTAGGTAGAGCGTTGTCAAAAAGAAGCAGGCGACTAGAAGAAGCCATTAGCTATCCATTTCTGGTAAGGGTTTATTTAAAACCGATTTTTTTAATTTTATTAAATGACACTGAAATTCGACGTTTAAACCCCGAAAAAAAGGACCTATTTCGTGTATTCACAAAATTATAATTTTAATAGAAAGTTAAATGTTGTGGTGTTCAAATAAAAGTGTTATTGGAGCGTTATAGCAACATAAAAAAATGGGGGCTCTCAAAGTTTCCGAAATTAATAAAGAAATGTCCTCAACCTCAACTTCACAATGGTCAGGCTATAAAGATATATATGTTACTATTGTTACTTCATGCGATAATTACTTATCTATTTTTAACCGACTTCAAAAAAGGAGGAGGTTCTATGTTCCACTGTAAGCATTTTTTTTTATTTACGTTCACCGATTTCTCCGTCAATTGAGGACCGATTTAAAAAAAAATGAATTATTTCGAAAGTTTGATAGAGTATAACTTCGGAGGTGGTCACAATATCACCAAATTTGAATCTGATGAAGGGATCCGTGAGGAATTGAGGAAACTCCTTATAATATTATAGACATGCATATAGCGATTTTAATATTTTTATTAACAAGTCCATCATTTGCATTCAGAAAGTATTATTTGGTGAAGTGGAACTGATGATGAAGACCACAGATGGCCACCGGAACTCCTCAACGGTAGGTGCCTATTTCAAGGGTGGCGATAAGATTTCTCGGTTTATGGCCGAACCCTATATTCAAACCGTGGATAGATAGGCTCACTTGGGATTAAAATTTGACACATTTTGAATGGGCAAATTGAGTCTTTGCCTGCACTCAAAAAAAATGTGAGCTAACCAAGACAGGTTTTCTCTTAGTTGACATAAAATGAATACACTATTCACGATATTAGTTATATCAAACAAAACTTATAGTAAAATCAGCAAGTTCTTTAGCGATTCAACTAACATCTTAGTCGTTCGTCTTGTTAGGCTCGTATGGATTCAAGACGCCTATACACAACAATAACAATGTTGTTAGAAGCAACCATTATTTTTTCAGTGTGTAAATAAAAATTATAACTGGGCTTAAAGCCCCAAGATTAGAGGCACCCTATATACAGATACACTTAGTATAATTAAATCAAATTAATTACTTACTGTAAAAACGCTAATAGCCTAAATGGACGCTGTTACGCAAAAATGTGTCCCACCCACCCACACCCTACCGGCTGGGTTGACCTTTTAATCTATCGATATAATATATAAAAGGCAAAACTGACTGACTGATGTATCAACGCACAGCCGAAACTACTGTACCTAGAAACTTGAAATTTGGTACAGGGGTTTCTTTCATGATGTAAGTGAGCAATAAGTAAGAAAGGATTTTCAGAAAAACGACCCCCAACGGGAAAAAATGGGGGGAGTAGCGGGAAACTAATTCTACGCGTACGAAGTCGCGGTCGTCCTCTAGTCTATATATATAAAAGGCTAAACTGACTGACTGACATATCAACGCACAGCCGAAACTACTGTACCTAGAAACTTGAAATTTGGTACAGGGGTTCCTTTCATGATGTAAGTGAGCACTAAGAAAGGATTTTCGGAAAATCGACCCCCAACGGGAAAAAATGGGGGGAGTAGCGGGAAACTAATTCTACGCGTACGAAGTCGCGGGCGTCCTCTATTCTAAATAATATTGTGGCATAACATAACACATATTAACGCGTATTAACGGCGTCCAAATATTGGTTACGTACGCCATCTACCTTGGCCTAGTTGGTAGTGACCCTGCCTACGAAGCTAGCGGTCCTGGGTTTAAATCCCGTTAAGGGCTGATATGCGTGTAATAAGCACGAATATTTGTTTCTGAGTCATGGATGTTTTCTATGATCAAATATTGGGAATCTATTTCCCACTTAATCTCATAGTTTTCATTTATTTTTCTGTTTTTTGTTTGTGTCATAATAAAGTTTATATTCCTTTATCTTCTTAAAATTGACGAAGGGTTAAGTATATATTTCTCTACATAAGTATTTATATCGCTGTCTAGTACTCATAGTACAAGCCTAGAGCTTAGTTTGGGACTAGGTCAATTGGTGTGTCATTTGTGCCCTGATATTTAAACATAGTTCTGCTACTCGCCCCTAGATGACGCGATTCATCGTCTAGAGTGGCATCTCGTGGCATGCTTCATACGTTTCTAAGCATTACCTACTTAGTTAATTCTTCCGCTCCGTTGCTTCTCAGAGTCATAGCCATACTTACGAGGAAGGGAATATTATCGGGTCAAAATATGATTTTGGGTCGCATTGAAGACACCTTCCTTTTAAAGTTTCGAATGGATAATGTTGTTCTTTACACATTTATTGCAATTTCGGAATCAACAGGAAGGGGTATAACTGCAGAACAGAAAAAACAGTAGAAGTGTCAAGTGGGCGTGTAACGTGTGGCATAGTTATGCGGAGTTCCGCATAACCTACCATACATTTGCCGCAATCGCTGATTTCAATATTTCGATATTTCGATATTTCTAAAATAGGAAATAAATCCAGAAGCATGCCTTATTGTGCTATTTTGGAGTGTAAAAACGATAGCCGCACCAAAAACATTTTCCATGGTGGCGTGTTGTTTTTATGATAGTTTGAGTATTGGCGACAACAGATGCTCTACTTTGAAATCCGTAATTCGAACTTCGTCTATTGCTATCCCTTTTGCTCTCGACGCGTCACTAATTCGCAAGAAAGTGACGGGGCGATCCGAAGTTCGAATTACTGATTTCAAAGTAGAGCCCCAGGTCTGATACTAAGCGAAGCTCATGCCACTTCCACTGTTTTTTCTATTCCGTGGGTATAACGGAGTAACGTTTGTAAAGAAATAACGCATTTAAAACGTGATGCCTAATTTTACCGAACTTTCATAGGTTAACATAGTCACACATACTGTGGCCTGCCGATCCAAAAATTCAAAATTCAAAATCATTTTTTCTGTAAGTAGGCCCTGTAGACACTTTTACATGTCTGAGTCTACCAGCGCTTCCAAAGAGACCACTGTTGAGAAGAAGCGCCGCAAGAAACTCAACATGGTCCGAAGGCCCCTGAGGCCCTACTTTGAAAATCGAAGTTCGGAGTTACGTTAGTTCCATCCCTGTCACTCGTCATTCGAGACTTAATCGAGAGAAAGGGATGGAGCTAACGTAACTTCGAACTTCGATTTTCAATGTAGGGCCTGGTCCCTGTATTAATTTATCGGGTTTGTCTTCGAACTTGGCCAGACACACTGCCGTGTCTTCCTTTATACTTACATACAAAGTATGACTAATTTTCGTGACGTCACGTAAAAGTTACCACCCTTAATTTTAGTCCTTTAACTAAATTAACTTTTTTTTACACTTCAGATTTTCAAGGCCGCTATTACAAACAAACAAACAAATACCTATATATAAATATTGCTCTTATCATATAATATTAGGATAGTTCTTTATAACACCTCTCGCAGCATTACAGGAGACTCGTGCAGTGAGGGTGCTTTATATAAGCCCAATCGAAAATATTCGAAATTCATTTGCTCTAGCGGCCACAGTGCCGTAGAATCGTGCTATTTCGTTCTCGCAAATAATCACTACCGTCGCCTCGGTCAGCGAGATTGAATTCTTCAGTGCCTAATTATATTCTTA
The DNA here is from genome assembly GCA_948252455.1 of Acleris cristana. Classification (NCBI taxonomy): domain Eukaryota; kingdom Metazoa; phylum Arthropoda; class Insecta; order Lepidoptera; family Tortricidae; genus Acleris; species Acleris cristana. The sequence continues at coordinate 15,420,804 of OX411779.1, read as the reverse complement.
CTAGTTATATTCTTATGTGAAGGAATAAACGGAACGGATATATTCCAATTAGTGTTGTTCGTGGATAATAAAATAAATAGCCCGCAAGATGGTCGCAAAGCAACTCATTGTTGCCGTGTTTTTGTTGGGTAAGTAAGCATGCATATTCTTCTCATCTCTAACCCTCGAATTTCTATAGTATACTATAAGTAAGTATATGTATACCTACTTATAATATAATAACAAAAAAATTAAACCGCCGAAAAAAGAAAACTGAAAAGCAAAAAATAAAACAGAGCTTTTTAAGTCTAACTAAGCTCCTACACTAATGTTATTACCTTAATAAATAATTTTGAGTCGAACAAACAAGCATGGCAGGCACCGACTTCAAACCACTCTCAGGAGGTAGTACATACCATCACACACATACATCATTTTACTTTACGAAGTAGTTAATTTGCTTGTTTGTTTGTTTGGCGCCGACTCAAAATTATTTATTAAGGTATTAACATTAGTGTAGGAGCTTAGTTAGACTTAAAAGGCTCTGTTTTATTTTTTGCTTTCCAGTTTTCTTTTTTCGGCGGTTTATTTTTTTTGTTAAAAAGTTTTTATTTTTCACTTTTCAGTTTCTTTCTCTGTTAATAGATACTTATTATTTGATTACTGTTTCCATTTAAATTCATTATAATTATTATGTGTTTCCAAAAAATTCTATTTCAGATTTTAGTTAGGGGAGGAATGCGCAACTCTTGCACCTATAATATTAAACATGTAAATTACAGCTCTGTAGTACAGTCGAGTTCATAAATATGTGTATAAAATACTTTAGTACCTTTTCACTGATTAATTTATGCCAGAGACGCTGATGAAGTGAAATTCGATCAAATGACTGGTTACCATCTTTATAGCATAGTGATGATTGATGATACGTCTGTAAGTCGTTTTGATAAAATAATAGCTACTTACGCTATAAAGTTATTTGTAAAGTTTGTTTGTGTGTCATAGGGGCGTCCTGGGCTCAGAGAGATGGTGCCGATGATCGTCCAGAGCTTCCTAGAGACATGGCAGACCAATGCATCAGAAATGGAGGCATGGAGGCCTATAATAATGTTGAGGTGAGTTCCCCTAACTAGTTTCAATTCAACCCTTTACCTACGGGGCCTTGAATCACCCAGTTACCGCTCAATACGGGCATGTCTTCTCATGGCTCAATCAGGCCAGAGAGGCGATTCGATCAACTATAGTTGACACCCGTACTGCAGTGGTGTTGTCTTACTGGCAACTCTGGTGGACACCCGTAGGTAAAGGGTTAAAGTACCTCGAGTAAGTTTTTGCGAAGCATCTGCTTTGTTTAAATACAGGAAAAATCTATCCATTTCGTTTAAAAACTCACTTAGTTACTAATAATTTACCTAGTGACTTTTTTCTCTAGAAAGAACATTTATAATATAAACCTTGAAATGTCCAAAATCTACAACAAATATGTTTATTAAATTCTCTAAGTTCAGCCCTATAAGATGTCAGCGAAAAGATTACAGTTTTATGCGTTTCAAACGGATACAGTTTAAAAAACAATAAACGGACTCCAAATTATCAAAGGGTTCCGTTGCCTTTCCATGGACGTCATGACCAGATCTTTACAATATTTAAATATATTATAGGTAACCCGTGAGATATAACCTACTCATGTAAATAAGAATCATTCAAATCGGTTGACGACTGATGGAGAATTCGAGTTACACACACACAAATAAAATTGTCCGTTGAAAATAGCGAAAGCTAATGTCAATCCTAGGTATTTTCGATAACGATAGCGTTCGTAGAATGCATCGTCTAGAGCCATTTGACCGTTAAACTAATAACAGACTAAACAAAATCTTAACAATAACAATCGCTTTGCGCAATCTAAAGTTACAAATTCCAGTCACGCCAACGCAAACTTAGTTACAATGAAACTGTTCATAAGTTTTTACCATATCAGTAAGCACAGTTCGTTTGGTGCAACTTGAAACCCCACAGTCCAATAACAGTACCCTTAACATGAGTGAGTTATTATAACCGTACTCGCTAGCGAGTCAAATGCTCTGTCCCTCATAGTATTCTTACGGTCTAAGATCCGAATAGGAGACAACCTTCACCGGGCTGTTTATTTGAAAAAAAAGTATTTTATATCAAATTTAATATGTTAAGTTTATTTGGCGAAAAGGTAGGATGAAAAATTTCAGTAATATGTAAATTTTTAATGTATACTGGACTGAAAGTTTTTACCCTACCTATTCGCCATATGTTACTTAACATATTAAATTTGATATAAAATACTTTTTATCGAATAAACAACATATACATCTATAGATGTCATTTGATGGCGTGTGCGTCGAGAAAATTACAAAGATATAATATTTGTTACAGAAAGCGAGTTTTTAGCGCTGTAGCTCTGTAGCTCTTAAACAGGTGAACCGATTTAGATGCGGTTTTTTTTTCATTTGAGAGCAGGTTTTTTAGCGGTGGTTCTTCGCTAGTTTTCTTGAAAATCTGTCGGACCATTTAAGAGATATCAGCTCTGAAATAAGAGGTCACCATAACATCGTGGGTTTGTATCTATCTAAGGCCCGCTTGCACGTAAATGTTAACTCCAGGTTAACAGGTTAATTCGTTAAAATTTACAGTTCTCATATGAATCTGACATTCGTGAATAATTTAACCTGGGGTTAAATTTACGTGCAAACGGGCCCAATAGTTATGAGGATTTAAAGATTTTAAACTAATTCTAATAATGTAAGATACCTACCAATGAAAAACTTACGAAATAAAACATGAAATTAATGATTTTTCAAAATTAATTAAAGGAAAATTACAAAAATTCAGATGAAAAAAAAAATGATGATTAAAATGATCGATATCTCCGAAACTAGTAAAAATCGCTGTACATACATACATACATTAAATCACGCCTGTTTCCCAGAGGGGAAGGTAGAGACCACTTATTTCCACCAGCAAAAAAATCGCTGTACATTATATAGGGGTTAAATCGATAGCTTTTTAGCTGCTCTATCAGCCCTCTCAGTTTTGGCGTTGGTTTTAGTGACAGCCGGTATATGTTTCTGTGTGGTAGCCGGAGAATAGTGTCACTCCATGTCTTCCCGTGGATGTCGTAAAAGGCGACTAAGGGAATAAAGGCTTGTAGTGGAATTAGGCGACAGGTTTGCAAGTTTTGCAACCTGTCACTAATACACTGGTAATCATCTTAACCTAATTGTGCAAAATGTGGTTACAGAATTATCAATAAATTTTAAGAGTTGTTAGTAATTCTGTAGCTCTGCCTACCCTACTTTGGGAATGAAGGCGTGATTTTATGTATGTATCATTATGTTATAACCGGGAATCAAACCCCATACTGACTATCGTTTCCTATTTCCCCATACTGACCAATTAGGATCACCTTGTATAAGTAACGTAAAATTAAAATTCATGTACATATAATTTTTTCAGAGAGCCATTAAACAAATGAGAACCTGTTATATTAGCCTTCCTGACTGGCATGAACTGATCGGCGATATTGAAGTGGCCCAGAGGCTGGGTAGGAGTGTCAACGAGGTTTTTAAGAAGTAAGTCAACTCGGTTGTTCTTCTATTTTACGGACAATAGCCTGTCTCATTTTATTACGCGTCTCATTAGAGTATTGATAATTAAACTTTGTTGTCTGTCTGTCTGTCCGTCTGTCTGTCTGTCTGCCTGTCTGCCCGTCTGTCCGTCCGTCCGTCCGTCCGTCCGTCCGTCTGTCTGTCTGTCTGTCTGTCTGTCTGTCTGTCTGTATGTCACAGCAGGTTTTCTCAGCAACTACAAATGCTATCAATTTGAAATTTGGCATAGTTGTACAAATTGCTTGCCCGCATCTGTTTTTCGTAAATAAAATATGAAAATAATTTTATAAATAAATGAAAAGGGGTCTAGAATGGGGGTTGAAAAATGAAACTGGTTTGATTATAGCAAATAGGGGGTCATATGAATGAAAATATTGCCATTTGAAGGAGTTTTTGTCTTTTACGTAGTTATTGTTTGTGTTTCAGGTATTGTTCTAGGAAATCTCAATACTTTGGATGCATCAAAGAGTTGGCTGAGTCGTTTAAGCCGTGCTACAAGGCGGATGAGCGTGCCCGGGGGAACCTGGACGTCGTCAGGAACGTCGCTGATCAGGTGCTGGAGTTTATATGCCAAGAGGATGGAGCCGTGATCACTTGTGAGTAGCCAACAATAAGGATGTTCGTTTGAAGGAAACAAGTCATGCTTTTGACCTGGGGCCCGTTTCGCGAAACACGATTCTTTTTATTCAGTGAGCTATTATTATTAGTTTAGAGTTTCGAGAAATGGGCCCCTGATTTATGTAGGTATCTTAAGAGCTTGTCCAGAAGGGGCGAATTCGTCGCGACTCGTATCGCGCGAATTCATACGCGCGTTGTCGAGGTACTAGACGTCAATACATCGCGTCCACAAGCATCGCGCGAATTCAAAATACGCGCGTAAATCGCGTGCACTACGCCAGACTCTCGACTCGCGCGTGATTCGCCCTTTCTGGACAAGCTCTTAGTGACTCGCTGTACAACTTGACGCACCTGTTATTACAGCGAGTTTACAGTGTTCCGTGAGAGCGTACAGAAACATAATTAGGGCTTTCATTCTCAATTGGTTTAGTAGCTGTGTTACGATACAGAACTCGATCAGCTGAGGTACCACCTCGCATTTCACAGAACTGGTCTGTTGCTGGGCTTGGGAACGGTTTGAAAAATACCGGTTCATTATGGTTTTTAAACAGGTTCTTCGTAAACGCTCGCTTGGAGCGGAATCGACTCGCGAGCGTTATTAGGGTTCCGTACCTCGAAAGGAAAAAACGGAACCCTTATAGGATCACTTTGTTGTTCGTCTGTCCGTCTGTCCGTCTGTCTGTCTGTCAAGACCCTTTATCTCGGGAACACGACACGTGAAGGTATCAAGTTGAAATTTAAACCATATACTCAAGTCGAATAAAATGATTGATTGATTGAAGTTTACAGTCCCTTGAAGCTGTGAAAAAATCAAACTTCTATGTTAACGTAAAAAAAAGATATGGCCGTTTATGCCGCTAAAAACGCACACATTTCGCCACTCACAGGGGAATCAAAATTTATAAGGTATTTTTTGTTGACCTAGAACTATGAAACTTGGCAAGTAATACCGTCTACATACAAATATAGGAAAAAATCTGAAAACCCAACATTTTTTATTAAATCACAAAAAAAACAGGATCTTTATGCAAGGAACGGCGGCGGTGCAAATTTCGAATTGAGTTAACCGTGTCATGTGCGGAGCGCTCGGTGGGAGAGACCGACTCGCCTTGTCGGGTTTTTTTTTTGTTTTCCCTGCTGCACTTGGATGGCATTTCTGACGAGCTGGTTACAAAAATTAACCAGGTTTCCGGGCCCTGGTCTGTTTGCAGCATTCATCGCAGCGGGTGGTCTGGTCTGCTTGAATCAGCGGGACACAGAGAAGGTGCTAGAAGGGTGCTCCCACGGCCTCCAGCCAATCTTGTCACAACGCAGCAATAACACCATCAACGCTGTGTTAGATGTCGACTACGACGTAAGTACTTGGGTGATCAACATTTTTTGTACATCTAAGTATTTCTTATTAACCCCCAACAAAGAAAGAGGAGTGTTAGTTTAACGTGTGCATCTTTGTGTCTGTCTGTAGCACTGTCACTCTCAAATGGATGGATCAATTTTGTTTTTTAGGAGTGTAACGTGTAACGAAGCCACACAATATTACGAATAATTTCATGCTTGTCGCGTGCTTGTGTGCTTGGATTAAACCGGTTTTTGAAAACGTTCCCGTTTCGTTTTCGTTCCGAACAAAATGTTGTATAAAGATCCTTTCGAAACGTTTTAAAAACGTTATTTTAAATAACGTTTCCGAGCCCTGCTTTGGTTCTCATCCGGATCTTTTCATTTCTGATTCGATCACGCAGAAATTTTCCGAGCTGAGCTCTATGCATCCCCCTTTGAGTCTTAACTTAGAATTCTTATAAAGCCCATCGTTAGCGTCCTTGTCTAAGTCATCATATTGCATCATGGTGCATTGTTGTATCGCAGGATAGCACGTGCCGGCTCCTGTACGAGTACCAGAAGTGCGTGGTGCAGGAGCTGAAGACCTGCAGCCAGGAGGTCGGTGACACCGCCCAGTCGCTGATCCGGAGCTTGCGCCTGAGCACGCCCTGCAAAGACGTGAGTAGACTAGAATACAACATTGTAAACAAAACATTACAGTATTTAAAAAAAAAGGGTTCTTAAAAAAAATGAGGCAAGCTTTTCTTGCCGACTGCAATTCTTCAATGGCTTCACTCCTATGAAGGAGTATTTTGCCAATGTCGAGTTATTTATAGACACGCCCATGGACAGTCCATGATGGACTTGAAAGAAATAAATCCATGGACATCACACGGGAAGACAATTATCGGCGGTAAAAAGAGTATTTTCTCTAATGGAGGTGACGTCACGAGCGTTAGCGGCAAGAGTTGTGTTTAGGAACGTTACGGTTTTAAAAAGTAAACAAACACTGATTTACAAAAACTTTAATAAAATAAGACAGTTTATAGTACAGTGAAGTTCAATTAGTGTTAGTGTATAACAGTATTGTGTAATATACTTTTAATCCTTAAACTAAAAATAAACGTACAATTTCTTAAGTAATATACCCACCACCAAACATTTTTAAATAGTGAGTGTCGGAATCAATATCAACAAGACTACTGAGTTGTTTATGTGACGCGTTTGGTACCTATTTAATCTATTGGACAAGCGCTGCACTAACTATAATAATAGTACAGGTGTTGTCCGCCGTCGCCATGCCGCAAGTGCCGCAACCTAAATGCACCGCCTGCGGGAAGTTTACCGCAAATAGTATGGTAGATGGCGTTAAGTGTAGGAAATGCGTAGGCGTTTATCATAGGGTTTGCGTGAATTTGGCACTTGAAACGCGGGTCTCCTCATCTTGGACCTGTCCGGGATGCAAAATTAAGGTTTCCAAGGTGCGTGACAACGCCGACGACACACCGGTCAAGAGCGGTGAGCCGGAAGGGGGCAGCGTTGGTGAGTCATCACCTGCTGAGGAGCAGGCGCGGGACGTCGCTGAGCAACTGCGAATGTTCCGAATTGAATTCGGCTCCATGAGAGAGGAAATCGCTGGTCTGAGGCAAGAGATGGTGGAAATGCGGAAGACTTTTGGTGGGTTCCAGGCGCGGTTCGAGGCCGTCGAGGAGAGGGTCAAGCGCCTCGAGGAGCGCTCGGAGCAGCGCGCAGCCGACAATGCCAACAGCGACCTCGCCAACACCGTCGCAGAGCTCAAGTCTGAGCTGAACGACCGGGACCAGGACCTCCTCCTGAACGACCTCGAGATCGCAGGGATCCCCGAACTGCCTAACGAGAGCCGGTCTCATCTCATGAGTATGGTCGCGCACAAGCTCGGCGTAGCCCTGGATGAGCGCGATATTGTCTTCGCTGAGCGCGTGGGCGCGCGCCTGCAGGAGGGCGCTGTGAGCGGGGCGGGCGCGCGCGTGCGGCCCCTGGTCGTGCGCCTCGCCCGCCGCGCGCCGCGCGCCGACCTCCTGCGTGCCGCGAGGGTGCGCCGCGGGGCCGACACGTCGGACTTCGGACTACCCGGGCCGCCTAGCCGTTTCTATGTGAACGAGCGGCTCACTAGGCTCAACCGATCGCTGTTTTATAGCGCGCGGCAGGAGTGCCGGCGGTTGGAATGGCGCAATCCCTGGACAAGAGACGGGCGCGTGTACGTGCGCCGCAGCAGCGACGCGCCTGCGCGCCGGGTCCGGTCGCCGAGTGATCTCACACAGGTTTTTGGCAGCGAATCGTCTTAGGGCAAACCTGTATGTTATGCGGTTATGCATCCTTGTTTATGTTACTAAGTGTCAACTATAAAATATTACTGGTAAATCGTATTGTGTGTCGTGTCCTAGTCGTTCATGTTATCCCTGTAATCCACTCATTGCTGTGCTCTAGGCTATATTACTATGTCTATTTATACCTATATAGTAGTAGCAACCTAATACAACCATCACTCGTCATACTCTCAGCATACCCCAGCGAAACTATCACGTCATGCGCCACGCCTACGCTTTTACTGCTCATACTGTTGTTATCTATGCGAGTACTGCCCTGTTGTATAATAATAATATGTATTATGTACGTCTATATACACTTACACTATCCATATTCTATTTTTTTTGTTATCTATAATTTTAATGCGCAATATTATCATTTATCGTATTCCTTCGTTTTTAAACATTTATTGAGTATTTTTAAATATATATTCTTTGAATAAAAGTAATAAACTTCTAGTTGGCCTTTTGAATCCGTGTTCACTGGGGACTAAGCATGAAGAATTTATAGTAGCAATGCAATCTCATTCTGTTGACATGATAGCCATCAACGAAACATGGCTGAAGGAGGGCCAGGATTCGCATGCTCCGAGTGTACCAGGGTACAGCCTACGCCATGTGGTTCGGCCGGCGGGAGTTCGTTCCCGGGGTGGCGGAGTGGGTTTCTACGTCAAGCGCGGCGTCAATGCGCGAGTCTCTCCGCACCCCGTCACGCCGCTCGTCGAGCAGATGTGGCTTAACCTTACCGTTAAGGGTACGAGGGTCGCTATAGGTACAGCGTACCGTCCGCCGTGGCTGGACGTGGACACATTTATAGACGCCCTTACGGCCTCCGTGAGCTCGTTCGCTAAGTTTGATTACGTGATTTTACTAGGTGATTTTAATATTAATATGTTAGTTAAAGAAGACGTAAATTGTAGGAAACTGACTAGCTTTCTGCAGTGTTTTAACCTAACACAGTATGTAACCGAACCCACACATTATACTGACCACAGTGGCACGATGATAGATCTCGTTTGTAGCGATGCGCCTGCTTTGTTTACACGGGTTAACTACATCCCTGATTTAAGCGCACACGCCTTCATCACTTGCAAACTTAACATAAAACTAGATAAACCACAACCTAAACTAATATCATTCAGACCACTAAAAGAAATTGATTTAAACGACTTTGAGCGTGATCTGAGTAGCATTGACTTCGAGCAAAGTTGTAACATAACTAACGTCAGTGACATGGTGGATGATTTGAATAATAAACTCATTTCATTGTTTGACGTGTATGCTCCGACTAAGACAGTTTGTATTAAGTCTCACAGTAGCCCCTGGATCACCTACACAGTTAAGCAAATGATGCGTTTGCGAAATGACGCCCACGCAAGGTATAGGAACTCTAAATCTTTAGTACATAAACAATATTATAAAGAATTAAAGAATGTTGTTACTAGTGCTTTGTTTAATGAGAAACGTGCGTTTTTTAGACAGAAAATCAATCGTAATATTAATGACTCCAAGGCTTTGTGGAAAAACCTTAAAAAAAATGTCCTTGTTAACAGTTACAGTGTAAAAGAGTTGCCAAGTCATTTGAATAATCCTAACACTATAAACAAGCATTTTCTTGACCTACCCGGCAATGATTTAACCACAATAAGTGACTTAACTGAATTTGAATTTGACCGTCATAGCGCAGCCATTTTTAAATTGATTCCTGTAGCCGAAACTCAAGTAGCTAAAATCATTAAATCATTAAAATCAAATGCAATGGGAATCGACGGCATCACATTAGACATGATAATTCTCACCCTACCTCGCACGTTAGGCGTGATTACTGCAATTATCAACAGATCGATTTTTACACACTCTTTCCCAGACGCCTGGAAAATAGCTTTAGTCCGTCCAATACCAAAAACGCCGAATCCAGTTGAGATAAAACACTTAAGGCCCATAAGTATATTACCCTGTCTTTCTAAAATCCTTGAAAAAGTCGTATGTCAGCAAATGACAGAGTATCTAGAAGGTAACAATATTCTACCAAGTAACCAGTCAGGGTTCCGCAAGCATCGTAGCACGGCTACCGCCTTGCTTGACGTCACGGATAACATACTGGCTGCTCAGGACCAAGGACAAGGTACGTTTCTGACATTGCTGGACTTCTCACGGGCATTCGATACCATCAATATTGCCTTACTAATATCCAAGCTGGCCTACTATGGATTCGACAGTAACACTGTGAAATGGTTTGATAGCTACCTTGATAACCGTTACCAAATAGTAGAACTCAGTAGCCCAAATGGAAAGACCCTAGTTTCCGATATAAGCCCAGTATCTAGAGGCGTGCCGCAGGGATCTATTTTGGGCCCCATTTTATTTATTCTATATTGCAGCGATATAACACGAGCAGTAAGGTACTGTAAATACCATATTTACGCGGATGATTTACAACTATATATTTCATGCGACGCTAAAAATTTAAGTTCAGCAATTTCTAAATTAAACGCAGATCTTGATGCAATCGATAACTGGTCACATAAAAACTCATTAGTCTTGAATCCGTCCAAGTCGAAATACTTAATACTAGGTACCAAACAGCAAATACAAAAATTAGCACATAACAATCATGTAGTACACATAAATAACAATCCATTGGAGTATGTACGAGAGGCTCGTAACCTGGGGATAGAAATGGATGGAGAGTTAAGGTTTGAAAGCCATCTTCTTAGTACCGTTCGCAACTGTTTTTACAAACTAAAAGTGCTTTACAAAATACGCGACTTTCTAGATGTAGAACTGAGAATTAGATTGTGTGATGCGTTAGTTTTGTCAAAGTTAAACTATTGTGACATCGTGTACGGGCCTCGTCTACTTGCGCGTACGCAGCGGTTGGTACAGCGCGTTCAAAACGCCTGCGCGCGGTTCTGTTTTAATGTCCCACCGCGCGCTCACGTAACCCCGTTTTTAAATCAAAACAGGATACTGAAAATGTCGACACGTCAAAGACTACACTTAGCCACACTGATGTTCGGTGTCGTACATCGGCAGCAGCCCTCGTACCTCTTCGAGAAGCTTACTTGGTCCAACAACGCCAGGTCCTCCCAAGTCAGGTCAGCGAGGTTCCTCCAGCTCGTGTGCCCGCCGCACCATTCGGCTGCATTCCGTGGCAGCTTCCGATATGCCGCCACGAAGTGCTGGAACAGTCTCCCTCCTCCGATCCGTGCGCTAAAAACAACGGGAGTTTTTAAGTCTAAATGTCGGATTTTTGTGCTTAATGCGCAGATTGGGCAGTGGGGCGAGTTATAGCTATTAAGTACAGCTCTTTATCTATCTAGTATTCTATATTCTATCATTATATAATCATTAATTCAAATATATTACTTTATTTTATTCTTAGTCCATTGTCTATCTATGAAACTATAATCACTCAATTACCTTCTTGTCCATCTTCTTCGCAAACGTCGTGGAGCGGTAGAACGTATCAGCAGGCATGGCCGACTGTCACGTGCGGCCGGGTTGCCGAGCGATCGAGAAATGGCGGCACTTTCGTTATGTTGCTTGTTGGGTAACTGCTGCTATATACGAGTCAAGCACATTACTTTTTTTCCTTTTTTTCATTTGTAAAAGTTACTTTTTACTGTTAAGTCTGGGAATGTTGCGTATATAATTTTTTGGAATATATGAAACTGGTAATATGCGTAATCCATACCTTGAAATTGAACTGGCCGTCACTTGCAACGATCCAACAGGAAACGGTTGTGTTGTTCGGGTGTTGCCACACAAAATTGAATTAGTCCTTAAGGTTTTTTTTAAGCTTGAATTAATATTGTTTTTTTTTTTTAATTTATTTCATGTACTGATTAAAATTGTCGCTAGTGTTTGTAATGTTACCTGTTACCTGTTTACTGTTACCGTACCCGTTTTACGTTTAATTTAGTTTAGTTTTTAAGTCGGGGTCTCTCTGAAAATCAGCGCCGCAGTTTCACTGTGGCACAATGCTGAGAGGGATCCTATTCAACGCCTTAATGTCTCCTTTTACTTTATATGTATACTTTACCTATTGTTTTTTTTCTGTGTGCGTTGAATAAATATTTTCTATTCTATTCTATTCTATTCTATAATGTACTAAACAGAAGCGCGCGCTTCTGTCAAGTCCTTGCCGACTGTACTTTTTTTTGTACTGTCATCATCTGCTTATCGAGACCTAACTAACCAATCCGATTTCTGTATTTCTACGAAAAGTTTTTGGTATATCAATAATACGTATAACATCCACTCTATATTGACGACGTATAAAAATGTGGCCAATTTATTGAAAAAGTATTTCAATATTGAGAGCATGTCATGATTTATATCGTTGTTATTTCAGAAACCCAACTCAGCCAGCGGCCTCGCGGTGACAACACTATCCTCGGTGATGGCGGCCTCGTGTCTTCTCCTCGTGTAGAAGTCGTGTCAATCCATTGACTACAACTCACTTAAAATATTGGTTTATTGCTCGCCGTAGTTTGCTTACGCATTAGTTTCCTCAGTATCTAACGATAGCGAAGTATAAGTATTAGTATAATAGAATTAGTTTCTCACTACTCCCCTTATTTCTTCCCATTGAGGGTAGTTTTTCAAAAAAACTTTCTTAGTGCTCCCCTACTTGGGGGTACACAAGAAATATCCCCGTAAGATTTCAGCGACGTTCAGCGGAATGACAGAAGAGATTATATGTATAGCTAGGTACTGTCGGCATAGGTGATTGCTACCGCCAGTCCCTATTTTAAATATTTCAGGCTTGTAAAGTTGCTTTTAAATAAATACGGATCGCCTTAAACAAGCTCTGCGCAAAAGTCGCGGGTAAAGCTAGTATTATTTATAATTTACTCTTGCAAAAAAAGACAATAATTTAATTGCATTAAGTATATTTTGGCTATAATGGCGCCTTAGGGCACATAATAAGTACTTACACTTAAATTGGGGCTCTACTTATTCTAATTGTGTAACATCATATTGCTTTTAACATGTTATGGTGTTGTTTTTAACTGGGCCGTTAATTATTACTGTCAAGTAAATTAGAGGTATGGTAACGTTGACAATACGGTTATCGTATTGTCAAGACAATATTGTTTTACCGCGTAGAATAGAGATCCTGCGCTTTAAACTTATTGTAATCTTAAGTTACCTAAGTGCCTGAAATATTTTTGGTCAAGTGCATCATGTCCCAAATTTTCATTTCCTGTCCAAATATTACGTCAATAATTTTTGAATCATTATGTCGTCTGATTCTGGATAATAAATAATTAAATAATACAATCGACCAAAAACATTTCGCTCCGATGGCAGAGACCCAGTTTTTGTATTAGTTGTGTAGTGACGTAGTTTTAGGCTTATCTTTTTGTACCTACTATATTCTAGATATAAAATAAATCAGTACTTACTCATAATTCTGCTTCATTATTTGTCCTCCAATTCCTTATAGCCTAAGAAATCTAGGAAAGTTATTTCGGATTGTCCTTGGGGGATTATTTGAAAATAAAGTAAAGGAGTATTTCCATTTAATAAAATATATGCAATAGTTCCCGGTATATCGCTTTAAATAAATATTCTAGTTAATCAAAGTTTTTATCATATATTTTAACATTTATTGAGACAAAAACAAAAAATCACATAAAAAATATTAGGTACTTAAGTGTTCAAACAATAGTTATTTATGTAACTGGTGTAAATTATTTCTATTTCTATTTCTGGTGCATAATGAAGCTCGCAAGCTCGCGCTCTAACCTCGGCACTCGTACCTTAATAAGAGCTATAATATTATGTACCGTTGCATACCGTACATAATTAGCTGTAATTAATAATAACTGTATAACTGCTTAATGACTCACTCGAGGTAATTTGTATTACAATTGATTAATCATGTGTTATTGTTGTGAATAAATAATTTTCTTTCCTTATTTCAAAATAATATCTCCCAAAATAATTGTTACTAGGTACCTACCTACTTTCAAATCTTATGGGTTTAAACTCCCAAGTGGTAACTTTGAGCGGCCGGACTGAAAACATAGATTATCGAGGAAGCTTATTATAACTAAGTAGGTAGTATTATTTTCTGGGGGCATCACTTAGTTTTTTACATCGGGCAACAATTGATATGAAATTTCTAATTGAAATAATAAACAAAAAGAAACTAAAGTCTGTTCCTATTCAGACTGCCAATGACAATAACAAGTATACCTGGGGGCTTAGTATGCTACGCGAGATTTACTGTCATATTTTACGTCATTCATATGAAAATAAGAAAATATGACATAACGTCACATTTTAAGATGCTTAGTAATAAAAGGACTCAATTCACACAAAATACACTTTTATTTAAAACCTTAAATGTTTACCCTTACGTTAGAATATGGAATAGACATATTTGACACTTAATCGCGTTTGACGAGGTTTGACGTATTCTCCTCGCCTCGCATGCTAAGCCCACTGGGGCACGTTTTATAAAGATACAAGTTTCAAATTTACAGGTCTAAACTAGCAACACTGCTCTAATGGCTGGTCGTCATTGGTCGAGGTTGTGTCAAATGGAAACTTGTAACCCGTAAATTGTAATTTGTAGCTTTATAAAACAGGCCCTTGACTGTAATTGTCTTGAGATAGAGGATGAAATAGGGATGAGAATAAAATGATACCTCTAATTAGCCACTCACGTGCTTTTTGTAACCAGAGTTACCAGTGACAGCCCTTATTTAGAGTTATCAGTGATATTGTTTATAAATAAGGTCGATCAAATTTGCAAGAGCAATTAAATGGTTAGAAAATTAAAAAGGTTTAATATTATATTCATCATCATCATCGTACTCTGGGTGCGACAGAGGCGAAAAACTCTCTTATCTAATTAATCAAATCAATCAAATCTATCAAAACATCACACATCACATTTTTCGGCTTGAGTCAGCCGGATATTCGGTTTCCGGTAAGCGGCTGGATCACTATTTGTTTCATCTCTGCTAAAAAATCATTTAGGCTCCTATTGAAATCAAAAATAACACCGAAATGAAATCAAATGTACTTAGCTTATTTTCATTCCGGTGGGCAAAAGTCTTTCCGGTGTAGCGTTTTTAACATTCTGGTGACAATTCTGAGAAGCCGATTTAGGGCCTGTTGTTTGATCAGTAGTCAAACTAATTGTTAAAAATCGTAACTAATCTCAAGGAAATGTGTTAAATTTTCGGTTCCTTTTTCGAATTTTAACAATTAGTTGAGTTAACTACTGATCAAACAACAGGCCCTCAGTGTCATTTCTATTTTCAAAAATAATAATGTTCGTTCGTGAAATATGGGATTGCAACCTGTCACTAATACACTGGATAACATCGTAGCCTGGTTATGCAAAATGTGGTCACAGAATTATCAACACGTTTTTGGAGCTGTCGGTGAGTCTGTGGCTCTGCCTACCCCACTCTAGGAATGAAGGCGTGAGTTTATGAGTGATTGATTGATGTTCATTCGTATGGAAAACATACTGTATAATAATAATAATAGATGGGGACAAAAATATAAAGCCACATTTACAACCACCCCTCGTTTATTTATTCTGTAAAGTTTTACTTTCACCTACGTTACATTTATCACATAAGATATACAGTAAACAGGCCGCTTTAGTAAAATGGCTGTCAAATCGATGTTCCTGGAAAGATACGCCCACCGTGAGCATTCGTTTGATAAAGTTTGTGAATTTTTGCCTTTTTACTCAAGCAGCCATTTCATATCACAAAGTACCCAAAATTAATTAATAGCTTTATATAATGTAGCAAAAAAGAGCGTCTTAGTTCGTTGCCTTAGTTCCACTAGATGTATGTAAAAAAATAGTTACAGTCATGCGAGGAAATGTGTTGTGCATGGTTTTCAGTCTTGAGTACCGCTTTTAAAGTAATAATAGTATCACGAGTATATCCATTTTATGTAATAAGCGGCATGGAATTTGATTCAAATAAATTCTTAATTTAAACACAGAAAACAATAAAAAATTGAGCATAACATTTGAAATATTGATTTACTGTCATTAGGTACAAATGGAAAATCGTCCACGTGAAATAACCATTCTGAAAATGGGTCAAAAGTAATAGTGTCCAAAGTGAATTTAGTCAAAATGTAATTGTGCTCAAAGGTATTTACAACCAAATTTATTTTCGTTGTAAATTAATTAAGTCCCAATGGAATTTTGTCCATTATAAATTATGACCAAAATGAAATACGCACAAGTGAATGTAGTGTAATATGAATTAAGACCATATAATATAATATAAATTGTAAAAATTTCAGGTAGGACGTATTTACAATTGGTCATATTTCTGAGTGTACGTAAATACCAATAGACATATTTTTTTCGTCCAATGTCATATTGGACAATTTTACCATGGGACATGATTCCATTTTAGACGTTTTTCAAGATGGACAATTTTCCTTTTTGTTGTATTTCAAATGGTCATTTTTCTGAACTGACGTATAATTTCAAGTGGACGATTTTCCATTTGAACCGAAGGACAGTAAATCGAAATATTATCAAATTGACACACTTTTAATCAATTAAAACAGCATTTGTAAAAAAATAGGTACACTTGCCACAGTAAGATTGACAATTTAGAAAATCATAAAAAAATCGATATTGGTAAATGTTATTCAAAAATAGCATACTTAAAAAATAAATAAATTTAAATTAATTATTACAAATTGCTGCCGATAAAATAACCGAAATAACAGTCACGTTTTTTTAAATAATCAACAAAATAACCGGAATGTAAAATTTCTGATAATCACACGATAAAACTTTTGTAAAACGATCAAAATATAAAATAGCAAAAAATATTATAAAGGTACAAAATATAAAACTCTCAATAACTATAGATACGTGTCCTTATACATTTATACTTAGAAATAAACCACGCGGAAAATAATATAACTGCTT
Source organism: Acleris cristana (assembly GCA_948252455.1). Taxonomy (NCBI): domain Eukaryota; kingdom Metazoa; phylum Arthropoda; class Insecta; order Lepidoptera; family Tortricidae; genus Acleris; species Acleris cristana. Next base: position 15,403,963 of record OX411779.1, on the reverse strand, counting down.
TTTCCTTTAGATAGTACATCATAGGATGAAGACTTCTAATCTTGGAATGGAAGGTAGGAGTAGGGTATGCAATTTAACCGGTAATTAACCGTCTTTGTATGAAAATAACCGGTTAATACAGCTTATAACCGGTTATTTGCATTCCCTAGGTAGGAGTTACAGCAGCCCGATTACATGCCATATCAACACGGACAATACGTGGTTAAAGCTATGGATTTAGCGTTCCAACTACCATAATTGTTTTAGGATCGCTTTTACATTAGGATTATAAATTTCAAATAGTGAAGAGAGCGTTCACATTACGCATATAAGGACGTATTTTCCGATAATTAGCAGGCAGTTACAGTCAAATATATCTTCTATAAATATAACTGATCTTGATTGACTGATAGACAGACAAACGAAGAAGCGTGAAATTTGGAATATATTATTATATTAATTTGTAATCATATTGTTATATAGAGAATCACTAAGAAAAGTTTTTCTTGTAAATTCTTCCATAGCAGTAAGAGGAGCAGCGGTCAATTCTACACGTATGTAGTCGCAAATATACTCTATTTTAGTTAATAGGGCAATTGGAAGAAGCTTGTAAAGGTATACTCAAAACAATGATTTCAAATACAATGCTGCAGAGAAAGATGTCCTAGTTTCGTATTAACGACGGTAGTTGAAACGCTGCATACTCGAATCACTGTACGTTTCACGTACAACACCTAAATGGTAAGTCTAATTTACTTGGCAAGACGCAAGCGTCAAAATTTGGCCGCAACATTGATCATAATTTACAACGATATGTACTTTCTAATATACTTATAAGCATCAAAAGCTTTAAAATTACTTTGTTCTTCGATTAATTGATAAATCTTACTGGTATGACGGTATGATCTTACCCAAAATATAATGCCGATCGGTGTTTTTTTGGAGGTATCGGGCTAGTGGGTCACCCCCCCCTATTTCACCATCTTGACAATGACAGGTGATAGGTGACCATTCGGTATACATTACAAAATTAACACGCTGATACATAACAGTTGTTACATATAAGCTCTGCCATGTACATCGAAATGTCAGCTGTCACCTGTCATTGTCAGGTAGGTGAAATAGGGGGCTGGTGTAAGTGATCACCATCGCCCTTGACACCTACAAGGAGAGGAATTGCTGATGCGTTGCCGGCCTTTGATAAAAGAGTGTGCCCGTCTCTTGAAGGGCTCCAAGTCGAGGCGTTGTACAATCGTAATTTTCAATAAAATTCGGTACCTAGTGAGCGCATTTGATTCCTACAGTCTCTGAATGAATTAATGTAAAGCTATAGACCCTTGACACAAAAAAAAAAACGTCTGACGTTATAATATCCCTTCTGATTTGATGTTACGTCATTGTGAAAGGATTATGTGCTTCCACAATTAAAAACCGTAATGCTTCGCTGGCAGAAATATGTTAGGTCGGCATTGGTATATTCTAAGATCTACGTACCGCGTAGGTACACCGAGGCAAGTTATATTTTGGGTAAAACTGTAGTCGTGTAGAAGGATTGGCACGTTTTTTAGACGAGGAGGGACGCGGCCGCCATTAATAGAGTTAGTGACGTCACAGCGAGCCCGCTCGCGGATCCGGGTGTGGACTTTTGGCTTGCAGGGTCCTGAAATAGTAAAAATTAAAAAATATAAAATACACTCCAATAGTTGAACGTGTAATCTATTACTCGTAAAGAAAGTGTAAAAGTATTAAAATACTTTTTTTTTGCCAAAGGTGAGCTAATCACGTTCCCAAATAATGGTGACCCCCTTCTTTCAGAGCTGATATCTCTTAAACGGCCCAACCGATTTTCGTGATACCTAGCTAAGAACCACCGCTAGAAAAACTGCATTCAAAAAAATTAAAACGCATCTAAGTCGGTTCACCCGTTTAAGAGCTAAGGTGCAAATAACACACAGATAGACACACACACACATAGCAGTCAAACTTATAACACCCGTTATTGCGTCAGGTGTTAAAAAATATGATGCAAAATTATAGAACTTTTGTATTTCTTTCAAATTGTACTTTTTTTGCAGTCATCATTTGCCAACACAAAACTAACGAATCCAATCTGGTTGGATTTACGTTGAGTACAGCGGATAATATCTTCTTGCCAACTTACGACTAGTTCCGACTCCATTTTTACCATTCTGACAAAGACAAGTAAAAGGCGACATTCCGGTGTACATGGCGTAGCTTAAATGAAGCCCAGTAATAACGGATATCGTAAACTTTACAATGTATGCCGAATTGTCAGCTAACACCTATAATTGTCATGTATGTGTAATAGTGGGCTGCTCTTGGATACCATAATATTGCATCTCCATCTGGTTTGCATATGTCTTTCACACTTTGGACCATTCCATTGACGGAGCTACAAAACTGACATACAAACATACATTTAAAGCCAAATAAAATATTGTATAGACAGCAATATTAACTAACTACCACCTTCCTTCATATAAACAGTATTTTTCAAACTATTCTACACTTAAGAACATTATTCAAACAGCACAAAACGAGCACAAAATCAGACAGATAGTCACTTACATTGGCCTTTCGTGGGCTTTCCCCCTGTTCCTGATTAAAAAGCGTTAAAAGATTATTAGTGTTAGTACATCATAATATTCTAGAAGTGTTAGTACAGTTAGACAACAGGAGCTTCCGAATGTTAAGTTACTCCCGAATTTATTATATTTGAATAAAGTTTGGGGCCAAAAATTAACAAGTGGTCATTCATACTATTAGGTCCTTACCTATGAAATTGGCGTTATTTTTACGTGTTTTATTTCGTACGGAATTTATTTATTTCAATTTTAACTTCCAAATTATTTTTAAATTTCATTAATACAGTATGTTACAAAGGTTTCAGATACAAATAATATGGTTCAATTTCTTACTTAGTGTTTAAAATTAAAGTGTGAACTCAACTCTTTTCATGTGCTGTCAGTTCGAGTGTTTCAATTACGCAGAGTTTTATGAAGCTAACTATTTTTAAGTAATTAAGATGTGTATAATATAGCTTAGAAGTGTCCAATATTCCTGACAGAATTTTTTTTGGTTTACATTTGACGTTACTAAATAATCCGCAAAATTAAATGTATGAAAACCACCGTTTTCATAAAATTCTCCATATAAAACGCCAATTTCATAGGTAAGGACCTAATATTTAACGATATCGTTGCGTTTTCAATTCAGGACGACGCGCTCCGCTACTCAAATTGGCGATGCACCATTACCTCAATGTACAGTCACAACAAGGGATTGTTGGCCACTTGCCACTGTTCGTATTTTGGCCGGGTAATACAAATTAGGTTTAGTCGGTTATACCTGTACATCCAGTATGTATTACTCTGTTAAATTAAGAGGCTGAACATTCCCGTGTTGTACCTGTAAGTACAATTAAGTTTTGGTGCGCGGCGTCATGAATTTAAAAAACTATACACACAACTGTGAGACATGCCGAGATCCCACTGAGCCCTTGTTAGTGATATGGTACAGAGGCCCTACTTTCAAAATCGAAGTTCGAAGTTACGTTAGCTCCATCTCTTTCTCTCGATTTAGTCTCGAATGACGAGTGACCGAGATGGAGCTAACGTAACTTCGAACTTCGATAAAAAGTAGGGCCTCAGTTATTTATTACTTAATAATGCTATGGTACAGTTCTACTAATGACAGTTACAATTAAGTTAAACAATATGGTACAAACGGCATTGTTATTTCAATATACTAACACCCTTATTATATAGACAATAGGCCCATTTATCTATATATATAAAAGGCAAAACTGACTGACTGACATATCAACGCACAGCCGAAACTACTGTACCTAGAAACTTGAAATTTGGTACAGGGGTTCCTTTCATGATGTAAGTGAGCACTAAGAAAGGATTTTCCGAAAATCGACCCCCAACGGGAAGAAATGGGGGGAGTAGCGGGAAACTAATTCTACGCGTACGAAGTCGCGGGCGTCCTCTAGTGTTAAATAATTCTTTGTCACCTATAGAAGGTAATAATTAACAATAAGAACAAAGTGTATTGTGAGTATACTTCAGTTATTGTGCGTTTATGATTATAGTGTAAGTATTTATCTTAAAGCGGATATCATGTTGCCACTTTCCAACTTAGGAAGACAGAAAGAAAAATACATTTACGTAACACCTGGCCATAATGTGAGTTTTATCGCACGCTGCGCGCACGGTAAATCTCGCATCGTGGCCAGGTGAAGACGTAAAATTGTGTACTCATCACGGGCAGTAAAAAAGAAAGCCCTCTATCGCATATTTACAACCCTCGCCTACGGCTCGGGTCTCAAATACCTGCGATTTCGGGCTTTCTTTCTTTTACAGCCCTTGTTAAGTAATGTACTATTATTCACTACACACATAAAACACACAGAAATAAAAATATAAAAAACAGAAAACAACAATAATAATAAACTTCGTCATGAGATCAGGACAGTTAACAGGGTGTCACATGTTGCTTGGTGATCGCTGACGAAAAGAGATGAGTGACGTAAAGAGTTAAGAGGTGATAATTCTACAATCATTACGTGCCACTAACTGATATGGATGCCTGCCTTCCTCTAACTTTCTTAAGAGTTGATTAAAAAATGTGTGTCAACTCACCATGAAGTCCTTGCAGGGCGTGCCCTTGCGGATGTACTTGAACAGCGACTCGGCGATGTTGGCGGTGGTGGGCTGCCGGCACTTCTCCAGGTTCACCACCACGCAGGTCTGCAGCTTGGACAGGTGTCCGCACTCCTTGGCCTGCCAACATAACAAGATTAGACAAACAAGTCTAACAACATGTCGACAAATAGCAATCGTTAAAGGCTTAACTGTGTTTGGGCAAATCTCCGGAACGCCCAGTTTTTACGTTCCCGGAGATAACATTTACCGGGTAAATAATTCTGCCACCAAAAACCACTTTTTAGGTGCTCAATTAAATAATAAAAAAGGTATCTGAAATGTCTTTGGTTTAAACCCACTACAAAAAAGTTGATATGGGAAAATGAGTAAAATTTGCCGTTTTTTACTCGGGGCCAAACTAGTTAATCGTCTTACTATTTGAATACAACTTTAACTGAAAATAATTATGAAATAAAACCTACACAATCATATAAGGGACGAAATACTCTTTACTTTTGCATCGAAAAATTGTCAAGAAAATTAGTGCTAATTGGTTAAAATTCAAATTGAAAACTGTGTCAAAAAATATCGTCATTAGTGGCCACGGCCATTAATTGTCAAATTTCGGAAAAACTGAAGCAATGAACAATACGAAACATGGTCTCCTGCGATCATCACCCACCGCTCAGGTGCCTAGCAAGCGTATTAGGAGCAACACGTGCTGCATTACGGCTTGATGAGTGGCCAAAAAACTTCCTCCAACCTTTGTAAATTTTGTCGTCATTAGCATTCGTAGCTATTTCTCGGTAATTTTGTGTTATATATTATCAAGTTTGTATTTGTATTGAAGTAAACCTAGGCTTTGTTTTGGCGACACAGGTATTTGGTTTTCATCTTCAAGTAGAATCCTGTTTCGACACGTTTTTTAACTAAAGTCATTGTTGGTCATGTCATTGTTGGCGAAATTGAGAGGGACGACAATGATATCTGTGGGTGTCTAATGATAACTCTGAAGCCAACAATGATATTCGTGGCTTCCAATGATGCTTTATTAGACAAATCTAGTATTTACCTTTACTTTGAATTATAATCATTACTATTTTTATGAGACATCATAGACCATGTTGAGGCTTATTAGAGTCGTCTTGATAATTAGGTAAACGATGACTGTAAAAAAAGTAAAGTGGATAATAAAATGTTGCCTCCAAAATATCATGTAAGGTTTGTTGGGGTAGTACCGGATGGATTTTGGACTAGTTGAGAGACCGCGCTAAAAACGTTTTATTCTCGATATCAGTACGCGTCACATTCTTGAAATATGGCGCAAGTGGTTAAAACATAAACGTCGTTCAGGTCTGAATATCGGTTATTTTTAATAATCAACGGTTTCTGTTTTGTATATGTGCAAGGATAACAATATACCTACTTTTTTCAGAATGTGGCGAATAATTTGCCATCTTGGGGTAATACCGGATGGAGATTTGAAGGCGCTTCTAATGCTCAGAGAATAAGATATCTAAAAGAAATATATCCAATTTTATCCGTTCTGTAACAGTTATATAAATTGGGGCCATCAATAACTAGAAACTATGTTCTCATCGATTTTTTTTGGCTACAAAAATTTGGTGAATCTGGGATCCTCGGACTTTGATATGTGACTAGAAAGAATTTGATATTAAAAATCGAATATAAGGTTTACACTAAGTAACATATTAAGAAATAAATTATTTTTTATAACTATAAAACAGTATACTTGTCTTATAAGAATCAGCGAAATAAATAATGCGATTAAGCAGTAGAGAAATAAAACCAATTTTCTTTCGCCATGGTTTTTTAAAAATTCTAGAAATAAAAATATATGACTGAACTAAGGCAGAATAACACATATTTAGGCAGGCCTTAATAAGGTATGTTATTTGTTAAATTGAAAACATCGAAAGAAAATGCGCCTTAGTAAATACTTAGTGTTTTTTGGCCCAAATTTGATAACCACCCACATACATAGACTGCTGGAATCATAACCCTTCTTTTTATGTTTGCCGTGGTCGATTTAAAATAACGGAACGAAAGTGTGATCAACAAATATAATCAAATGTAAAATAGGAGAGAACATGTACAATCATGTAAAGTTTGATAATCACTGCCGTATTTTAAATGGGTAAAGATCGAATTGTCTCCTTCCGATCTTTGCCTGCAAGGGAGAAGATCGGATATCGGCCTACAGCAGACCAAGGTCTATTTAATTATAAACCTTCAAAATGAAATAATCCAACAAAATAATCACAAAAAAACAGTAAATAAATTACAAAGGGAAGAAGGGATAGATGAAAATTACACGAAAATTACATTGCTCTCTCTATCGGCGCGTAGTCTACGTCCAACATCACGGAGCGGTTTGCGGAGACTGGCGGTTGGGGCGCAATGAAATGGCGTCTTGCACTTTGTTTCCAACATTGAGAAATAAAGCGAAATTCGGCGCAAATTTGATTCCTACGGTCTTCCCCCGCTTTCGGTATTACCCCAACAAACTTAGGTAATGAAAGGTCGCAACCTTGCCAAGTTTAGGTTCGCTAGAATTGTCTACGTGAGTAATGAATAAATTAAGAATAGTCGGCTTGTCTTAAAATTGTTTTTTTTTTATTGAATTGATTGACAGGGACTTATTATAACCACACAAGAGCACAATATTATTATCATTTAGTTTTATTTCATTTAAATAAATGCACTTTAAAAAAAGACAGAAGTCTGTCAACGTGACGTGGCAAAAAAATATGGCTGACCATTACAAAAGATTGTAAAAACATACAACCCCGTACGATACATATAAACCCCGTTCCCGTTTTTGGAAGTCGATTGAAAATGACTGATGCTGGTAGTGTTCAGTTGATACATAAGACTTTTTATGTTATTGTTTAAAATATTCGTCACTGTCGGTCACATTGCATCATTGTCGCCTATGAAAAACATCATTGTAGGCTTATTTTGTCATTGTCATACGCAGCCCATTTTTTTCAACATTGAATATATTTAAAAAAAATGATTATTTTGAAGTGCCTCTTTAATAAAATTATTATACTGAATAAAAACTATCATTTAAGCGTAACAGCGAAGTTGTAGCACAAAGTTGACATCGGAAACAAAATTTGTTCCTGGAGAATTTTTCTGCGTAGAATCGCCCGTTTACTTTGATATTTTTAAGTACCTACGTATGTCATATAGGTATGTGACAAGAAGCGTCATTTAAAACCCTTCATTTGATTTGGAAATCGATCAACATCATCATTTCAGCCGAAAGACATTCACTGCTGGGTAGTGATTCTTTCAAAAGCAAAGGCGAGCGAACGCAGGAGTGAATGTCCAAGCGGCGACCTTAAGTAGTCCCGTCAAAGCGAACAAAACACATTTCATGGCGTGTATTCAATTTAGCAGCATGGCTTCTTGAACGTATAAGGCTGCCTAATTGAGAATGCACGCGCTAAAATGTGTTTTGCTCGCTCTGACGGGACTACTTAAACTCGCCGCTTGGACATTCACTCCTGCATTCGCTCACCATTGCTTTTGAAAGAATCACTACCCTGGACATTGCCATCCCAAGGCTTGCCACAAGGATCGGTACTGGGTCACTTGCATTAATCGGTTAAAAAAATTACGTTTGGTATAAGCCATTATAGCATTTTTACCTAGCCATTTTAGTCGTAATTTATTGTTCAATATTACTAGAAGGTTATATTTATCGTATTAATAGTAAATAAGTATTGTTTACATCATAAAATAAAAGAAACAAGAAAATGTAATTACAGAATTTGATATTATGGAAAAAAGGAGGAAGACGAGCAAGCGAGTCACTTAATGGTAGCTAAGTGATCACGCGACCCATAAACACCCGCAACACCAGAGGAATTGCACGTGCGCTGCCGGCGTATAAGAAAGGAGTAGGCTCGTATTTTGAACGCCCCCATGTCAATTAAGTCATTATGGCACTGGTCCCACCGCCGGCGAGTAAGCTATGAATTAGCGAGTGAGCTATACTCGCTCAACTATGAACTATAAATATATATCTCTCTCTTTTATTTACACGGGTGCGATTATCTTTTGTTCGTTTCTTGGACAAGAAAATAGCCGATAATTCATAGCTTACTCGCCGGCGGTGGGACCAGTGCCTATTTGTGTCAATATCAGACTAAAATTTCAAAATTCCAAAATTCCCTACATAAGAACTCTTTGCTACTAACAATAAGCAGGTACTTACGCCAAAGTTGATTTCCGGCAGGCTGTCGGCGGAGAGGTTGGCGGGGTCGATGTTGATCCCGGGCCCGAGGGTGCCGTTCACGCACTCCTGGATCGCTTCCTGCGACTGCTCGAAGCACTGCCGGCCTCCCTCTGCGATGAACACTGGAAACAGCAGTAGATCGTGTCATACAAGAGAACCAGATTATCGTCTATGTAGAGGAAAAACTCATAAGTACACACATAAAATATATCCAAGCATTAAACACATTATTTTTGAAATGAACTGCGTTGCGATACATTACAAATTATAAGAATAACCAATATGAGGGGACAATCCGGACAATCTCCCACAAATTAATCTAGTCCCAATCTAAGCCCTGGTACTAGATAACAATAGACTTTAAAAATAAATAATTAAATATATAGAAAACATCCAAGACTCAGGAACTAAATATCGCGCTAAATATCTGCACCTACCGGATTTTGAACCCGGGACCACAAGCTTCGTAGGCAAGGTCAGTCACTACTAACTAGGCTAACGTGTCGTCAATCAAAATAACGTAGGGATATTTATGATTCTCATCTCTTGATGTGTACTTCTTCTCAACTTTCTAATAACCTAATGAGTTTTGCTTCAAGAAAATAAGCATTTCTTCTAAATGTATAAATGCGAAAGTTTGATTGTTTCTTTGTTTTCTCTCCAAAGCAGCACAACCGATCGATGTGAAATTTGATACAAAGATAGTTTATAGAATAAAATAGTTTAATTCATACAACAAGGCTTATGTTTATATTATATTTAGGACTATCTACTAGAGTGACAAGACAGCGTGGTCCTGTTAAGTCAAAGCTGACCTCGTACTCGCTGCTGAAATAGCCCGGAAACGGACATATTACGTTTTTATCCCGGAAAATAGAATAATTCCCGAGAGAATAGTGATAAACGACTTTTACGCGGACCGAGTCGCGGGGAAAAGCTAGTAACGGAAATATTTACGTTTACATAACTAGGTACTTAGACACATTATAGTAGAGTTGTTTTATCTCACGAAGAAAATAAAGAAAGATAAAAGAAAAACATTTATTCGTGACAAACAGACAAACAAACCGGAACGAAATACTGACATAGACAAAAGGCCTGTTGTCACGAAATGGTTCCAATACATCGTTATGCTGGCATTAGAGCCAGCGCTGGTCTTCCGTTGCGAAGACGGGTGGACCATACTTGTGCGTGTCGTTGAATGTGTAGCCATCGTCGCTAAGCGTCGCCATAGTGTGCGTGTAAACGTATTACAACTACAACTAAGGTCGCCGTCAATAGAACTTGCGAACTATGTAAACAAATTAGTACTGTTTGACACATAACCTCAAATATTCACCAAGCGTGTTTTTATTAAAAATAACGTATAATGAATAGTTATTTCATCTTAAACTTAATATGAAAATAATGATTTAGTGTATAAATCGTTGCAAAGACCTCACTTGATCTTTAAAAGTACGTGATTATCGAGTAATCATGGTGAATTGGTTCGTTTGGTTTTGTTTACATAGTTCGCAAGTTCTATTGACGGCGACCTTACTAGCCCACATGCTTTCGTAAGATAAAACCACTGTATACGGCTACTCACAAGCGATCCTGTCGCCGTCCTTGTAGCAAATAAACTCAGCCAGCTGGTCCGTGACGTTGTTGACGATATTCAGGTTCGCTCGCTCAGCGACCGAGAAGCAAGGCTTGACTGCCTCCAGCGCCTCTTTGTAGCAACCCTTAAACAGGGCTTTTTTGGCACAATACCTGAAACACAACCAAGTAAATAACTTTAATCGATATAATACATCCAATTCTGTGGCTGACAGACAACGCAACGCAATTCTACAACGCTAAACGTTGACTTGAAAATTGTAGAGAACATTCCTTGTGTACTAAAAGTACCCCTGTGTGCTCCCCACTACGAAATGATTTTTCGAAAATCAACCATTTAAGGGGGTAAACTTTGTGGATCTACGTTTACTTAGGTCCATCGGAGCGTGGTGCCACCTTTCGGCTAAATTCTCAGATCAGCTCTTAGAAACTTAAATGTGGAATTGTTACTGGATGCATGGTGGCTAAGAAATGCTTGTAAACTGGACATGTTACGATTTGTACAATTTTTTCAACGACAGTTTGGCGGTCTCAGACCTTACACAAGTTGTATCTTCTTATATTCATATAGTCATCATTTACTTAAGAGCTATGCTTTTATCGGTGAAGTAATTTCCAATATTTCCTATTCCATCCAAGTCTTCTCTTTAAGACACTGATACGGCACTACGCCTACTTTTTCTTTTAATTGGTCAAGGTAAGTTCTTCTTGGTTTTTCCTTCTATTTTTTCCTCAATTATCATTTTAACGTTCTCGTCGTGCCGTAACAGGTGATCAAACATCGTTCCTCGTCTATTTTATTTTTTCTGCAATACTTAAACTTGTTTTTTTCTTAATTAGGCTAAGTACTTCCTCTTTTTTTCTTTTATATCCAGCTAATTCTTTCCATGTGTCTCCCGCACCACATTTCGAAGGCTTCCAGACTTTTCGGTCCCGCTGAGTCATTGTCCACGTTTCGCTACCATATAGAGCTATGCTCCGGGTACAACTTAACAAGCCTTTTGAGTATTTTACTTGATATTCTAGCTTAAAATGTCATACTCATATATATGTGTACGAATCTAATATAACGTAATAATATTTACCCTAATAATAAGTAAGTAATATTATGTATGTGTCGAACAAATAATTTTCAATAACTTGGGTCCACAATACGCAAAGATAAACAGACAAGCAGATACCAATAAGGGCAACATAAGGTCATACAGATTATGCTTTTGCAATAGCAAGTCCAGACTAGAATCACTGTATTTCTTGTCAAAGTCAAAAGGTTAAAATGGCGCTAAGTGCACGGAGAAAACATGCTTACGCTATAAATTACGGTTAATGATTCTTATCTAACGGGATTAATTATATCTGAGCATCTAATGATGTAGATAATTGTCGTTAAATAGTTGGACGATGATAAATGAAAACTAGAGCATCCTCAATGAACTCATTACAATCAATAATTTAAGTTAGGTGAGTCATGCAAAATTACAAACATCAATAGTAAACTAGTTGAGTCTATAGACATTCCAATTTGATGTTTAACACATTAGCCAGATTTGTTTAACTAACATTTGTATTTTGCAATACGTCTTAGTTGTATATTGTCTAGGTAGTGAGATGGCTCCATGTGCAAAACGCCCTCTTTGCAATATTCCAAAGTAGACGAAAGGACTTGGTTGTAAAACGTCTATGTTTTAATATACAAACGATCCAGATGATCGTTTGTCGCATCAAGATGAAGCATCTTTATAGCATAAAGTCGATAATAGTCAAATCATAAAATATGTCTAAGTTGCCATTCCTCTAGATTGTAGAATGACAATACATCATTTAAATATCACTTGCATGGTAATAGTACCTACTTTAATGGCGATTACTTGCATTTACGACTTTAAATCTACATGAATACTTCGTAACTGAGACATACAATCCAGACGTTTTGCTAACATAGTCATTGTACAATCAAAACCTTATACATTTACATTTTCACGACGAACGGCTAAATAGATCTCAATGAAACTTTGCATTTTAATTGAAGTCGCTGGGAATTATAGGTACTAGATCCCTACTCGTATATTGGCAAATGGTTACATAAATCCATTTCTCCGATCGCCCTTGTTTTTTTTTAATGTATTTGTAACATGATGGGTGCCACATTTGCTTCTTGACAATATTGCACTTCTACAATTCCACATGTAATCGCGTCAACACTGGTTTTACCCAGCTTTTTTTCATAAGCAATGATTCACTAAAAGACATTACTTGAACCATTATCAAAGTTACGTTCAAAACTCAACAAGCGACCGCAATTCCACAATGAATTACTAGTAGGCATATCGGTAAATTAATAATTTAACAAGTTTCTACCCAACACAGCTAAGATAAGGTCGTTAACGCAACCGATACTATTTTCCTGGAACTTTATTAGGTTTGGGCATATGTTTGAGCTCATTGTTGTTTGTATGGTAAACTTGTAATTTTACAATCTTTACACAGTATGAAACAAAGTTGCTTCCCTTTCCCGCCGTCTGTCCCTTTGTATGTAATGTACGCTTATTGTTAGATAGTTCAAACTACACACCGGATTTAAATGCTGTTTTTATCAATAGAAAGAGTGATTAAAGAGGAAGGTGTATGCATAGTAAATTCTGGATTACTTATATGCTGCGTAACTCACATAAATAAACCGAAACGAAGCGAGAGCTGGTCGCTAGTATCGCTCCATATAATATGACTATTGTATTCTATGATATTTTATCTGTCTTTATTCTTTGTTTACTGTAAACCGTGTCGTTTTGGTGTCAATATTCTTTCTTCTTTCTCCGACAAATAATAACGAATGCATAGTTTTAAAGAATATTCGTTTCGCCGACAGGTCATAGGTCTTACCGTGGCACATATTGTTAGTGATTTTACACAGAGAATTGAGAGCAAAATGAGTTTGTAAAACTCTGTACTGTGTCTCAATCAAAAGGAGATTCATAAGTTTAACCTTTTTTTCTGTATATGGAATCACAGCTAGGAAACGGAGTATTATTTTTCTTTTTTCTTATGGCATGGACATTATGGAGAAGGCAAACGAGCACACAGGCCACCTCATAGTAAGTGGGATCTGTGACCAACAGAAATTTGCAGTTTCGAGACTACAATCTTAAGACCCCAAATGCGTTGCCTACCCTAAGGATTAAAATGGAATGCCTCTATGCTAGTAGCTACAACGGCTGTCAACATATGAACATTGGTACTTCGCAGTGGGTTAACGCATTCACTGCAACGTAACTTCGAACTTCGACTTTCAAAGTAGGGCCTCTGCCTACTTTGAAAGTCGAAGTTCGAATTTACGTTAGCTCCATCCCTTTCTCTTGATTTAGTCTCGAATAAAGAGGCACAGGGATGGAGCTTCGATTTTCAAAGTAGGGCCTCAGTCCTGTTTTTCGAACTTTCGCCAGTTTATCGCAACGCAAGAGAATGTCATCTCATACATTTTGAGTGATAGGAAAGAAAAACGTTAGTAGCGTTTGCATCTTGGCTAGGGCACCAGTAAAGCACTTATTATTTCTTAGGTATGTTTGCAAAAATACTTACTTTTTAAACACCTCGTCGATTTTCCCTTCTGGCTTAGCCTCTTCAATCTCCCGGTCCAATTCGTCTTTGTCCACGAGTGCTTCCACGCACGTCTTCACTTGTTTAAGCGCTTTCTGAAAGGATAATATAGAATTGTTTATTTTATTATCATCATCATCAATATCATCATCATCATCGTCATCATCATCATCGTCATCGTCATCGTCATCATCATCATCATTATCATCATCATCATCACCTTCATCTTCTTCATAAAATATATAGTGTTTAAATTAAACCGATATTTATATGGAAATTTTTAACTACTTGAAAAAAAATGCAAGCTGTGCATATAAGTAAAATCATGTAAAAATTAAGCGATATTAATATTTTCTATTTCTACTTTATTAAATTAGAAGGTAGTTGTTTTAGGCTCGGCGTTATATAAGAGTAGCGTAACACCGTATACCCGTAGTAATTACCAAAGACTCGCGTCGTATCACATAAGTATGTCACATAAGAGCGTTGACCTACAAACAGATAGTTGCCGTCCTCTAATAATAAATTATTATTCTCTCATAAGTTTATCGTTCATAAGGTACCCATAGTTCAAGCCTAGAGCTTATTTGTGGTGTTATTTATGAAAAGGGACCTTATTGTCGATGGCACTTCCGCCATTATTAACGATGCTCCGATATAAATACAACGTCGCGTGACGCAGTGCGGCGTAAGCGCCATCGACAATAAGGTCCCTTTTCATAGATAATGCCGCATTTTGGGACTAGGTCAATTTGAGTGACATTGTGCCCTGATATTATTATTACTTAACTGATATTACAGTATTACAAAAAGCAAACTTTAGGTAAATACCAGACTGCATTTTTTAATGTTGTCGCCATTTTGGTAAAAAATATTGTTATAGCGACATTAAAAATTCTCACTCTATGGAAATGTAATCCGTTACGCTACCAGACAGACAGACGGACGGACAATTGAAATCTTAGTAGGTACTAGGGGTCCCGATGGCACCCTTTGGGTACAAACCCTAAAATAAATGCAAATTAAATCAAAATGCCCAACGCATCGAGTTAAGGGTTATATTAACGGGTTGGCTTAAAGTAATGAGAAGGTATTCAACTCGCAATAGCAGGCAATAAAAAACTACAAAAAGAATTTTGACAGCTATAATAAAAAGAAAATATGTCAATATTGTTAAAAAGGCAAAAAAAAATTAGCCGGTTTAATAAAAAAAATCCGCGAGGAAATTATTACGTGAACGTGTCTATCGCCTACTTGGACGGCGTGAAAAATCTGAAGTGGTCTCTCACTTCAAAGCTGAAAATGTACCTCCATCTACAATTAATTTTTTGATCCAGCGGTGGGAACTTGGTATTAGGACTAAAGATTTACCAAACACGGGAAGACAACCCTTTCTTAATGATCGAGACCGGAGGAAAGTGTCAAAGTTTGCACAAAACAAAATGGGTGAGTCCCAGATGACTTAGCTGTAAAATATTATGTTTCCCGTGGGTGAGTAAGGAATATTTTAAAGAAATACAATGTTCAACACTTAAAGCGTTAAAAAGCACCCAAATATACCGACAGACAGCTTGAAAAAATTCCAAAGAAGCGCAGGAATTTGCGAAGAAAGTATCACTATGCAGGGAGCACCCAGAATTGACTAAAAGAGCGCGACGTTCACTTCGTACCGAAGGATTCAAACCGTCCGATCGTCCCTATAGCTCATCTAACGGAGGATTTTTTGGTTATTCTCAGTAGACTAGTTTACAGTGATGGGCGGGAAACGAAATCACAGACTCAGTTAAAGCGCAGGGTACAAAAAGCACTAATAGACTAAAAAATGTAAAGATAGATGTTGTCCAACGTATGATGAAAACGGTAAGAAGAAAGCTACGAAAAATTGAAGATGGGGGAGCTTTTGCTATATCGTAATGATTGATTATCATACTGGTTTATGTTTATTTTTATATAATAAAAAGCTATAACCCTAACAAGTGATTTAATAAAATAAAATAAAACAAAATTTTAATTCTCATTACTTTAAGCCAACCCGTTAGTATGACCATTTGTGTTCAATATTGTCAATACTACTATTATTACCTAGTAATATAATCGACATAGCTTTGAAAAAACCTCGTATCTCATATTCCGTGACGTAACATTTTAAATTTAAACGTGAAGAGAATTAAGTTTAAACTCATACATCTTGAAATATCGGATAAGAGTTTTTCCCAAAGTAGTAACGATATTTTAACCGCCGCACCCAACACCAACATACTGATAAGATAATTGTTGGTTGAACTAAGTCAACTCCGCAACGTAATAAATTGCCTAACAAACAATAATTCCTTAATTAAACGCGTAAACACTTGTACAAGGACAGGAAATTAACATAAACGGTTACCAATTGGCATACTAGACATTGGAAAACTGTTGGTTTTGAAACTTTGGATGTCACGCGAATGCCGTGTTTATTCATAATTTTGTAGTTAACTCACGCGATGAGATATAGGGTAGCAGTACCGGTTTTGGCCATCTTAATGCCGTTTTTGGCCACTCTAAATTTTATCTAATATCTCAAGCATTACTAAAATATTTTTATACAGGGTGTTACGCAGAAGGTTGGACAAACTTCAGGGACTAACTCTGTAGGTCATACTGATCAACTTTTAATATGGGACCAACATACAAATCGTGAAAAAAAAACAGCTGTTCCATACAAACTTTGAGAGCTAAACAGCCGAAATGTCTTAACTATTTACAAATGTTATTTTTAATTTTACAGTACGCGGGCTAAGTGGTCTGTGGGCTCATATGACCACAAAGGGTATTTTTGATACTCATTTCAACCTTAAGTGGCCAAAAAGGGTAAAGTGGCCACAACCGGTACTTCTACCCTATTTATAGTAAACATTCAGAGGTCTGGGCCTCAATTCTACTGGGTAAAATAATATTGTCCTTGACATGCAATCGTATTGTCAACGTGACTTTATTTGATTTTACTTAAACAGGATACAAACATAGAAAGTACCAAACTATAAAGATAGAGTAGGTAGTACAATGGTAATGGACAAATTTGACCCCCTGAACAATTCTCACTATGAAACTATAAATTAAGTAAGTACGATAAAATAGTGAGGGCTGAAAATGAACACGACAAGCTTTTTAACCCCCCACACAAAAAGAGGGGTGTTTTAAGTTTGACCGCTATGTGCGTGTATTAACGCTTTTAAATCTATTTCGTCATGTTCCTAATGGCGAAGTGAGTTTAAGTTTACTTTGTTGCTACACGACTCCGCAGTCACCCTGTACATGTAGGTACAATTCTAGGCTTTTCCAAGCACCCTGTACATGTAGGTACAATTCTAGGCCTTTCCAAGCACTTAATTTAAAATGTAAACAATGGAGATGTTTACAAGTTCTTTCCTTACCTTTGTTGTACGCTCAAACTTTAAAAAAGCAGCACATTTTAGTACCTTGTCGCAGATATTAACTTCTGACTGAGTTCAGATGTACTTACGTTATCTATTTCAAATACATTCGCAAACGAAGACAGAACTATTTTCCTACAACGAGTAGGTAACATCCTTCAGTAACATCGCAACTAACTGCATTATAATTGCCCAGTAGTTAAGATAAGGGGCGTCACTAGGAAGCGATTAACCTCTAGACAGCGGTCGTAACATTACTTATCAAGGAAATAATAAGAAATCTAGACTAAACAGTGTCATTAAATATAGTAAACCAGTTAATTGGATTTAACTATGACTTTGAAAAATCGAGAACACATCTTAATAGATTTTTTTTGTCAAAGGCAACACTGATTGTAGCTCCATCTTAACACCTTCACAGTCCAGTGCCCCATACGCGGGTCACGACGAACTAGCTCCGCAAGTCCGTGCCAAAAAATGGGTCACTAAGAAACGACCAGCTACGCACTTACGATGTGATGAACTCACAAGGAAATTTGAACATTTTGTATGGGGACTGTTAACGTGTTAAATTAAAATGGCGCCGCCTGTGTAACGGTCTTTTTAGGTATAAAAAAATACAAATTGTCAGTGAGCTTTTTATCTTGATTTTTTGAGGTATAAAAACTTCTGAACCTATTTAACTAATAAACGGACGGACTAATTGGAATATTTTCTTTTTGTTAGGACACACCCATTTTTAAACTGATTCTTACCACCGCCTAAGATATATAACAGGTCGATCGACACACGTAAAAAGAGCTCCGAGCGGCTAGTGGAGGGGATATGTTTGCATGTTGTATTTGACAAACCAATAGCGTGGCAGCAAAGCGGAGCGGTTTACACTCCCCTCGCCGCCCCCGCCAATTTGGTCCGTAATTTGCTCACTGCGCAGGTAGGTCGCTCAGGGCTCTTTTTACGTGTGTCGACTTGTAAATAGAAATTTAAGAATTTCATAGAAGATATTTAACTACTTACGATTGTTTAAAAAAGTCCAAAATCTATAATCGCTATAATAGCTTATAAAGCAAGTAGGTGAAGAGAATCACCTACCTGCATTATAGTTGCGTGTCCGCAAGACCGTTTGTGTCCGTTTCTTCATTGGGTAGTTATTATACATTATAATTAGGTAGCATATTGCAGTGGCACTTCGAATTGTTAGTGCAGTAACTACCTATTGTTATAGAGGCCACGTACACAAATCTGGTAATAATAAAAAACAATCCTTAACAAGCTTAGCAAGTAAACCTTGGCTTGGCTCATGACATGAGGTGATCGCCATGTGGGAGTGGGATCAATACTCGAGTTGTTCCCACAACGATCTCATAGCGAAGAATCTCAACCAACATCATAAGAGACTCTCGCTAGATGGCTGGATCAAGGGACAACTACAAAAAGCTGTACTCCTCGACACGGCACGTATTGTGAGGAGGGTCCTCTCTCTGCAGCCCTAACCACCGGTAGCTTGAGCCCTGCTCCGCTGCCAGCGGCACGCGTGGGTTAGGTTTTTTATAATGTTGTTTTTTTGTATGGGTATTGTTATTTTACTTTAGATATTTAGTGTAAAAACCTAATTTACTGGAAATAAAATAAATATCTCAACAATCCTTATACGAGAAGACAAAGTCCTTGTATAAACAACGTCATAACTTTACAAATAGATGATTAATTTTATACTTTGTAACCTTCACTCGTTACACAGTCAAAGGCAGTTTAAACTTGAACAAAGTACAAATCTAAGTCAAGTACAGTCAACTTGTTGAGTCACAGAAAACGGTCGCAAAAACTCAATGATTATACCTATTTGAAATAATTTGAAATAATTAATTCAGTATATTGGCCACATTTTTTACACGAGACGGTAATATTAAGAGGATCTACGAGTGCTTCAAACAAGATCATTGCAGAGAAGAAGCTCCGCAAGAAACTCTAGCAGGGGCACGTTTTGTAAAGCTACAAGTTACAATTTTACAGGTCTAAACTGGTAACACTGCTCAAATGGCTGGTCGTCATTGGTCGAGGTTGTGTCAAATGGAAACTGTAAATTGTAATTTGTAGCTTTATAAAACGTGCCCCAGAAGGTAATTTTATAAAGTACAATCATACTTAGAAGTAAGTAACATCACAAGGTAAGCAAATAAAAGGTCGGTTAAAGCATCACCAAATACTTCAGTAACTAATCCTCTACAGGCCCACCATTCAACGTAATTTGTCAATGGAATATGAGCCTATTGTGAATATCATAAAGCCAATTTTCCTATTCGATTGTTAGTCATAAAAACAAAGGAAAATCTAGTTTATTTCCTGCGCCTCTATTCTAAGCAGTATAAGCGATATCGTAGTTTACCTGATAAGGTATTGTTATGACGTCAGCCGTTATTACTGTCAAGAAAATAAGAGCTATCAAAACGTTGACATTACGATAACAGGACAAAAACGATATTGTTTTTACCGTGTTGAATAGAGGCGCTGATCTAATGGTTGTATTATGTACAATTTGTTTGTACGGGGGGCTGACGAGGATAGGTACAATGCATGTTCTATCAGCCCATGACCCACCATACAACGGTGTCACAGTGACATTATGAAACAATTTGTTTGACACTTCTTACGACTTGAATCATAACGTCCCTGTGACACAGTTCCATGGAGGGTCAGGGCTCCATTGTTGACGCTAACCTTATGACAGGATTCTAGTAATTGTTCAGCCGCTTAATAATTATTCAAACATTGGCTAAGGAACTATTCCTACTTAGGAAATTTTGTGAAGCTGAAAATGTCCATACAAAATGCTTACAACGTTTCGCTCCCCTTAAACCTAGTGCGATTTTTAAGATTTTTGAATATGTTGTAGACATTATGAAAAACTAAGTAGGTAAGTCTGCACGTTGTCCTTTCCAAATTTTTTTTGGAAAGGAACTGCGACTACGACATTAAGTAATTGACCCTTTGAACGCCTTTGACTTGATAAAAACGTCGTCCTCACACGCCAATGACAACTGAAAACCACAGCTAATGTCAACCTTGCGTCACAAATACTCGGGTCTATTTGCACTGTATCTGTGACCACTATATGGGTCGATGGCGTGGTAGGCACGACAGTACACGACCACTTTAGTGGTTCTTGGCGTTCAAAGGGTTAAGAATAATCACCTAAATGTATTATTATATTATGATTTATCTGTATTATTGTTTTATTCCATAGTATTAATTAAGTGGCTTTCCGCGTCTGTCCAACAAATCCTCGGGCTCATCACACAAATATTTTTCATACCGGGAATCGAACCTGATACCGCTAGCTTCATAGGCAGGGTCACTACCAACTAGGTTAACGCGTCGTATAACACATACTTATAAATAAATACACTATACATTGACTGACTAAAGTTGCGGCCACACCGGTGCTTAAAATACTGTGACGGTACGGAATCGCAGTGACGCGTCGTATCAGCACCGTTTTTGACGCAAGCCCACACACCAATGCTTAAAAAACGGTGACGGTACGCAATCGCAGTGACGCGTCGTATTAGCACCGTTTTTGACGCACGCTCCCCACACCGCTGCTTAAAAAACGGTGTCGTTGCTTAAACAAAAGACGGGGTCATAGTAACAACATGGCGCCGTTTTTGACGTACCGTAATATACGCACCGTTAAGCAGCGGTGTGGGGAGCGTGCGTCAAAAACGGTGCTGATACGACGCGTCACTGCGATTCCGTACCGTCACCGTTTTTTAAGCATTGGTGTGTGGAGCTTGCGTCAAAAACGGTGCTGATACGACGCGTCACTGCGATTCCGTACCGTCACCGTATTTTAAGCACCGGTGTGGGGGTAACTTTATAATAACAAGTCATTGTCATGTTACATACTTACATTACATAAACTATAAAGTATTCGCATAAATATTTCATAGCAAGCTAATGCATCGATCCATTACGCAGCTTGGCTAATCGAGAATGTAGTAATATGTTTGGTTAGGATTTGCAATGCATTTTGCGCATCGCATATCGAGCCTTCTTAGCTATTTACCGTAGCCTATTACGAAATTGTTTAGTAGTTATGTTAATTTTAAAGACACACTACAATTCCGCCCGCGACTTGTTCCGCGTTGAACCGTTTGACTATCCCACGGGAACAGTTTTTTTTTTCGGGATGTGTTAACTGTTTAAGCTATCTCGACATAATTTCATCTAAATCCGTCCAGTCGTTTCAGCGTGAAGGAGTATCAAACATACTAACATACATACACGCACGCACGCATCTCAAGGTATTTTACTAGACGAAGCGAGACAAGAATTGCAATTTGTATAAAAACAAACATTTCCACCGAAGATGGGCGAGAAGGGCTTTCAGACAAACGCGGCCGGAATCGCGGGCAAAACATAGTTATCTCTAAAGAAATTGTCAATCATAATAAAATCTAGGCAGCTATTCATATTTGCTCTCTTCAATTCAAAAAGTTTTTATTATGATTAAGATAAAAAAGTTATTAATACTCAATTAACTAACTTTCCTCACTTTTAAAGCAAAGTCTAGAAATCGACGTTAAAATAACTTAAAGATAACCAAGATCCGTTAACGAAAATTGGAACAAAACGATAATGCTAGATAGATATCAGTATCTGATAAAAAAATATTAATTCCTAAAGGTTGTGGTAATCCGCGTGTTGCATACCTATTGATAATTTATTTAATCGTCACTTGTTTTTTTCTAACGGAGAATTAATGGATTTTCGATGATACATTAGCCTAGTTGGTAGTGACCCTGCCTACGAAACTAGCGGTCCCGGGTTCAAATCCCGATAAGGCAAGATATTTGTGTGATGAGCGCGAGTACTTGTTTAAGTTTATCGTTGTCTAGTTGTGACTGGTGTGGTTATATTTTGTCCCTAATAATATTGGTAATATTTAGATTACTTAACATTTGATTAATAAGTAGGCATTTATTTTTGCCAATAGCATCAATGATTTCATAGTATGTTTAAAATCTATGTGCATCTAAATCTTAATAAAATATATTTTATTTAAAACTGGGATCCGTTATTATCTCAAATATCTAGATACCCGGATCCGTCATGTCCCCAAATCTGAATTATCCGGATCCGGTAAATTCAACAGATCTTTCAAACCATATGTCCGGCTTTTCTATTTTTAGACCTGGCAACCCTACAATCAAAATATAGTAATAGCATAATCACTACGTGCCAGTAACTGGTATTTCGAATGCCAATTGCTCAGGACAGGGTGATATGGAGACCTATGTCAAGAATCAATAGCATGTCCGGAGTGCTGATGCAGGAATCAATACTATTGTTATGGATAACTTTCTTTACAGAATTTCGTGCGCCATATGCCAATAGAATTTTACTAAGACTCTGCTGTCCATCTGTCTGTCTGTCAACAGGCTGAATTTCATAAAGTGTAAAAAATCAAATAGTTTTTGTTTTTGTCAATCCTAATAATTCTATTTAATATGTACAAAAAATATAAGAATGGAAATGAAATAAATCATTGCACAAAATTGAAATGTTTCATAATTAAATAGGCTATTTGAATTTGAGGGATACCATTAATGTATTATTTATTTATGTTTTATAATGTGCATGAATATTTTTTTCCAAGTTAAGTTCAAATTACCGACTTACCTCAGCATTAGTAAAGGCTTCGTCCCCTCCATTCTTCTTGCATTTGGCCTTAAACGCTTCAGAAGTTTTGTTTGTGACTGCTTCTAACTGTTCCGTGCTAACTTTCCCTTGTAACTCCACAGGAATATTATCTTGAACCTTCTTTATCAGGTCACCCTCCTCTGTCTGAGCGTAGGCCACTCCTATGAAAGAAATAGTTACGTTACTATAGTAGGAGTGGGAGCAAGCGGCAGCAGACAAGTATAAGTTGCTGGGACACAGTCTAGGCAGCTTCCAAGGTGAGGTTTGTATATAGTGCTTGCTTTAAACATGCACATTGAAGCTCAGTAAAAAGAAGACAGTAATAGATTTTCATACAAAATTCCCAGCCTGCATGGAAAGAAGTGATTGAAGTGGTGAAGCTATTATAGCCTAAACATAATAACCATTGAACTTCATTTCTTTATGATTGTTAAATATTATAGATATAGAAACTTGTTTAAGCAAAATAAAGTTAGGTATGTTTTTTTACAAGGCTGACCAGCAACTGATCTTTCTTTGATAGCTGATGGTAAGCAACAGTACCAACAAGGTCAAGGGTCGATTCTGCTAGCTCAAAGGTGGATTATATTGTTATTTTTATACAAAAGGGACACATAATGCCTAATGCCATTTTCTCCCCGTTCATTTGACCTTAAATCATATTTTTTTTATAAAACATCAAATGCTAACAATAGCTTTGTTTCCGAACGTGCTTTTACTTATCTATGAGCTGGGGCTGGGCTACTATCTGTGATATAGACTCTGTGGACTTGTCATGTAAAACCAATAAGCACAGTGTATTATCTTATAAATAATAAACGATCTTAAGCAAATCCGTGTATATTTTAAGTAAAGAAACATGGTGTCAGAAGTGCGCGAGTGAAAATAATTGCAGTTACTTTATAATAATGGCTGATGAATACAAAAAGCTTTTCGAGCAACAAGCTCAACTGCTCGCTGCTATGCAAAGTCAGATTTCGTTGCTACAACAACAATTATCTGGCCAAAAAATAGTTGAAAACGCCAGTAAAGTCACGGTTCCTTGGCCGCAGCCACTAGAGGTTGAGCAAGGAGACCCATATGAAAATTTTGATTTTTTTAAAAATGGTTGGCAGAATTATTGCCTTGCGTCGGGCATTGACAAATGGCCGCCAGAAAAAGCGGAAATTAAAGCGGGGCTTCTAATAAGCGCCATTGGGACTGCCGCGATGAAAAAGTATATGGAATTCGGACTAGTAGAAGAAGAAAAAAAAGACGAGAAACTCATATTTAAAAAAATTGAAGAGTTTATAATAAAGGAAACTAACATTATCTATTCACGATACATTTTTAATGCAAAAAATCAAGAGAAGGAAGATTTTTCTGAATATCTGCTTACTCTAAGAAAATTAATTAAACGGTGTCGATATGGTGCTGTAGAAAACGAAATGTTACGGGACAAAATAGTAGTAGGTATAAATAATAATGAAACAAAGAAGGAGCTACTCCGTAAACCTGATCTGGATTTAGACACCACAATAAACATATGCAGATCAGCAGAATCAGCCAACAAACAAGTAGCAGATTTGGTTAAAAATGAGGAAGTAGAAGTTAAAAATATCAACAAAATACAAGAGTCTCAAATCAACAAGAAAGAACCTAAACTATGTAAATTTTGTGGAGACAAACATATCTTTGATAAAAAAATCTGTAAAGCCTATGGAAAAAGGTGTGAAAATTGTAAAGGATGGAACCATGTTAAAAAAGTCTGTAAAAAAAAATATGTTAAAGAAGTTCAAGTAGCATCGGAGGACTCTGATGACAGTGTTTACATTTCAGAAATTAGAAAAAACAGAAGAACAGGACATAGAGAGGTCCCATTACTATTTACAAAAAACAAATACACAATGAAAATGGATTGTATATTGGACACCGGGTCTCAAGTTTGCACGATGGGTCTCAATTATTACAAAAAAATTATAAGAAGTAATAACATAAGTGATTTAAATCCTTCAACACACAAACTAAGATGTTTTAATAATACTGAGATTAAGGATTATGGAACTACCGAATTGGAATGCCACAGTAATAAGAAGAAATATATAATTAAATTTCATATTGTGGATGTCGACCATAAACCTTTGCTGTCTGAAAAAGCATGCTTGACGCTTGGCTTTATTAAATATTGCAATATTATATCAAGTCCTGAAATTAACAATGAAGAGTGCCAAAAATTAGTGAAGAAGTATCAAGATATCTTTGAAGGTTATGGCTGTCTTCCAGGTGAGGCTAACTTAGAGTTAGATCATTCTATTAAGCCTAAAATACAACCACCCAGGCGAATTCCCATGGCTTTGCGTGAAAATTTAAAAAAAGAATTGCAACAGTTAGAAAGGGATAACCTTATTGTTAAAGAAATAAATCATACTGATTGGGTGAATAATATCTTGATAGTTAAAAAAGACACTAAGTTTAGATTATGTCTGGATCCAATACCTTTAAATAAAGCATTAAAAAGACCTAATTTTCAATTTACTACACTGGACGAAATGTTACCAGAGTTAAGCAAAGCCAAAGTTTTTAGTACAGTGGATGCAAAAAAAGGTTTCTGGCAGATTACTCTAGATGAAGAAAGTAGCAAATTAACCACTTTCTGGACCCCGTTTGGACGTTTCAGATGGCTGCGTCTCCCGTTTGGATTAACATCATCACCTGAAATTTTTCAACAGAAGTTAACTAGTTTACTACAAGATCTTAAAGGAATTGAAATCATAGCTGATGATATTTTGATTTATGGTGTGGGTGACAGTTTGGAAGAAGCTGTTTTAGACCACAATAAAAAACTAGAGGAGTTGTTTATCAGACTTCGTAAAATTAATTGTAAGTTAAACATAAATAAGACCAATTTTTTGCAAACATGTGTAAAATTTTATGGGCATTATCTGACGAAAGATGGTCTGCAAGTGGACAAATCAAAAGTCGATGCCATCAAAGATATGCCTGCACCAACTTCTAGTAAAGAGGTTTTAAGGTTTTTAGGTATGGTCAGTTACTTAAGTAAATTTATAAAAAATCTAAGTTACCAAGCACATAATCTAAGACGATTAACTAGAAAAGATGTGGAGTTTAAATGGACAGCAAAAGAAGAAAAAGAGTTTATTCATTTAAAAGAAATTATAACAGATCTACCCACTTTGAAATATTTTGAACTAAACAAAGATATTATTATTGAATGTGATGCAAGTGAATTTGGTCTAGGTGCAGCATTATATCAAAATGACAAAGTTATTTGTTTTGCATCCCGCTGTTTAACATCTACTGAGAAAAAATATGCTCAAATAGAAAAAGAAATGCTGGCTGTAGTTTTTGCATGTACAAGATTTAATCAATATTTAGTTGGAAACCCGAAAATAATTGTTAAAACAGATCACAAGCCACTAATAAACATTTTGAACAAGCCACTAATAGATGCACCAAAACGGCTGCAAATGATGCTTCTTACTTTACAAAAATATAATATTGAACTACAGTTTATTCAAGGAAAAGACAATATAGTGGCAGATACACTGTCAAGAGCACCTATCATTGAGAATAAGAATAAAAAACATTACAATTTGAAAAATAAAGTTATTGAGCACAAAATATTTAAAGTTATAAACAAGGTCTCTTCAATTAAATATTTGAAAATATCAGACAAACTCATTGAAATGATCAGATTAGAAACTGAAAGGGATTTGCACCTGCAGAAACTCATTCACTTTATTACTAATGGATTTCCTAAATATATCACAGAAATGCCATCTAGTCTCGAGATTTATTACAAGTTTAGAAACGAATTGTCTACTTGTGATGGGCTTATTTTGAGAAGAGATCAAGTGCTAATACCTGAATCAATAAGACAAAAATTAATGTTAAGAGTGCACATAAGTCATAATGGCACTGCAGCAACATTGCGTTTAGCAAGAACAAATATGTTTTGGCCAGGTATGTCAAAAGACATAAAACACTTTGTGGAAAAATGTAAGTTTTGTGTCACACAGGCTCCTTCACAACAAAAAATGCCATTAATTCCACATGAGGTTCCCCGGTATCCGTTTCAATACATATCTATGGATGTATTTTCACTTGGCCAAACAAAGTATTTAATAACAGTGGACCACTACTCAGATTATTTTGAGCTAGATGAGTTAAAATCCCTT
The DNA here is from genome assembly GCA_948252455.1 of Acleris cristana. NCBI lineage: Eukaryota > Metazoa > Arthropoda > Insecta > Lepidoptera > Tortricidae > Acleris > Acleris cristana. The sequence goes on along the minus strand of OX411779.1, from coordinate 15,376,557 downwards.
ACAGCATGTGAGCTTATTAACATTTGCAAAAAGAATTTTTCTAGACATGGAATTCCACAAAAAGTGTGTACAGATAATGCCACAAACTTTATTAATGAAGATTTTAAGAAATTCACTAGCAGCTGGAATTTTGAACATGTAACATCATCTCCTCACTATCCTCAATCAAATGGAAAAGCTGAAATCACAGTAAAAATTGCAAAAAGAGTAGTAAAGCAAAGTATAGAAAATAAGGAAGACTTATGGTACTCTCTGCTTCATTTAAGAAATATACCCAATGAAGATGATCTGGCCAGTCCTGTACAAAAAATGTTTGCAAGAAGAACACGTACAGGCTTACCTTGTCTATTGAAACATCTTGCACCTAAAGTTATTCAACACATGCCAAAGTTGATTAAAGAGAGAAAAGAAAAATATAAGATAACCTTTGATAAAAGAGCAAAACCTCTTTCTGATTTAAGGTTGGGTCAAGATGTAGTAGTAGTTTTAAATCCAGAATTGCAGAATAAATGGGTGCAAGGGAAAGTTTATAAGATCATTAATAGTAGATCATATGTGGTTAAGGTGAATGGTAAAGAATACAGAAGAAACAGAAGGCATATTAGACCCTGTTCCGAAGAGCTAATAAGTTATAATCATGCAATGCCTTCGCTTGAATCGTCTCACCCTCCCAGAGTGGCGCTAGATCAGCCACAAACTGAATCTTGCTTTTCAGGTACCCAACTTGTCTTTCCTATGTCAACAGACTCTGAATTCCAGATGCCCCAACAAAGTCATTCCACGGTTGAGACCGTTCCGACAAATGTGTCTGTGGACCCACGTCGCAGTGCTCGAGTAAGAAACAGACCAGCACGTTTAGAGGACTACGACCTGTCTACATAGCCCAGACCACGTCTTTAAAGGAAGGGGGATGTTTCCGAACGTGCTTTTACTTATCTATGAGCTGGGGCTGGGCTACTATCTGTGATATAGACTCTGTGGACTTGTCATGTAAAACCAATAAGCACAGTGTATTATCTTATAAATAATAAACGATCTTAAGCAAATCCGTGTATATTTTAAGTTCAAAGTACAACACAAAGATTTTTTATCATTTCAAATGTAAAAAAAAAGAATCGAAGCCAGCAGACAACCTTAATGCTAATTTTAAAAGAAGTTTATAAATGTATGTACAAAAAGGTACCTAGTGTAGATACCTACCTATTCAAGTCACATCAGAAGAAAGGGAAAACCTATAAATTATCATCATGTCCGATAAAGCCATTCTACTACTGGATACAGGGCTTTTCTAAAGATCTCCACCATCATCTGTCCCATGCAGCTTACCTACAGTAGTTAATAATTATAAAACAAATTACAGGGTAAGAGATGAAAATAATATGCTTACCTATTAAGAACACCGCTACGACGAGATATTTCCCGAACATTTTAGGGTTTAGTATTATTAACTTCACAAATAACCACAAATAGTAATAACTAAAAATACTATTTTGTGTTACTGGTTAGTCTACACAGTGCAAATAGTGCAATATTAAAACTAAACTTGCCGACCGAAATGACAAAATAGGCCGATCAATCGAGTAGATTAACCGTCGACCGATGTCTTGTCTGACTTGACCACGACTTGACTGCCACCCACCAAACTGCCACTGTCGCTAGTGTCACTACTGTCAGACTGGACTGGATGCCAGAAAGCCAGTGACAGCTGTCAGTCAGTAGCAGGGTTGCCAACTCCAAAAGAGTTTGCTCCTAAAAACCAATAGAAATCCCCCTTAAGATATAACGGGCGCGAACGCGCGAACGCAATAATACACGAACGCGTGAAAGTGTGAATGTTGGGGTGTTCGCGGGTTCGCGCCTTGATATCTATCGCCTTGTTGTCGGTATTTTGGCCCGCGTCAAAGGGCCTCCGAACGCAACAAGGTTCCACACTCGCGCGTAACTTTTATAAAATAACTAGCTTCTGCCCGCGACTTCGTTCGCGTAGAATTAGTAATGTGTAAAATATTAAACGACTTAAAAAAAGGAGAAGTTTCTCATTAATTAAAATAATTAACCTCGTGAGGCCCACGTCAAATTTCGTTAGTTCGAAAAAGAATCTTATTTCAATCAATTAAAGTCAAAAGTCACTTTGACAAATGTCCTAAAATTAGTAGACCTAGTCACATCGTCGAGCGCGCGAACTATACTTTGAACACAATTGTGAACACTGCGAATGTGGAGCCTATTAGAAGAGTTCACGCGAATTGCGCGTCAACGAAGCCCGCGAATTGTGCGTGAATGTAAAGAGCTCATAATATTGTGTAAATACTTACAAATACCTTATGTACTTATAGTGTTATTGTGTCGTTGTTTTGGCCTCTGAACGCATGCCGAGTACGATGGCTGCAGGCGTCTTACGAAATCACTTAAATGGGAACGATGCTTGGTGTTTGCCGCAAACACTGCAGGATGCAACTGCACGTTAGAGTGAGATGGAAATACATCGTGCTCTCTTTAACATATTATATTGCGTCCTGTAGTATTTATTGCAAACATCAAGCATATGGATTCGGCATTCAATTTCTCATAACTTTAATTTAATAAATATTGTGTGAGTTTGCCCTCCATTACTATAGGTGCGGTCGGCCTTATTAAGAAGCTGCACACTTTAGTGTTTTGTCACTTTAACGTCATGTTTGAACTGCTGCACTAATCTATCAAAGGCGTTAAAGCGACAAGGTACAAAAGGCCGACTGTACTCAAGAGATAACCCTCTAGTAACTTCAATCGCCGCCTGCTGCTAAACTCTTGTTCCCGTACCATGTTTCTCCCATTGAAGAGCGTCCTATTGGTGTATTGGTTTAGGGGGTCGATTGGGGAGGGGGGGGGGGGGGGGGGTTTGATCGTGAGGTACCGAGTTCGACCTCCGCGGTCACCATGTACCAATGAGTTTTCTAACCCTACCTACCTACCCGATGCTCTTTACGAAGGAAAAACATCGTGAGGAAAACTGCACGCCCGAACAGCTGAATGTGTAAAAGGGTAATTACACAAAAGATGCTGATTGCGATTGCGAGTGCGTTTTCTAAGAGGCCAGCTAGTTTTAGTACCTAAGCACCAAAAAAAAACAACTTTAAGATAGTAACTTTATTATTTAAAGTGATACATTAAAGAGAGTAAGTACAATCTATAATCTATATTCTATATCTATAAATAAAAATCTAGGGTTTGCAAATGGTCAAAGTATGTTGCCGCTTAAACCGCAAACGTTCCCAGACATCTGAGGCTCTATCATGCTCTACTTTGAAATCCGTAATTCAAACTTCGTCTGTTGCTAGTCCTTTTGCTCTTGCCGCGTCACTAATTCGCAAGAAAGTGACGGGGCGATCTGAAGTTCGAATTACTGATTTCAAAGTAGAGCCCCTGACTCAATCTAGGAAAGAAAATTTTCTGAAGGTAGTTTCCTGTATTTCGAGTCGATGGTACATGCAAGACAATTAATTGAGAAGGTTTTATTTAAAAAAGATACAATTAATAAAAACGACCTTTCGATAACATCTATACAAAGCGGTGATACGAGTTTTCAAAAGCGATCCCGAAATATCCGACCCCTAACAATTACATCCTTGCTGGTTCGTGACATAAATTATGTTTTTCTACTCGCGTACTATATCGTTAACGGTATCAGAATACCACCTTATAGCGTAACCGAAGCGGGAAAACAATTCTATAATGAGCGTTGCCATAGTAATAACAGTTCTATAATAGTTATTATAGCATTGTTATATTACCATGGTTACGGTCATTCCGGATATCAGTCTTGGCGTTTAGTGAACACTTGTGGGCTTAGCATGCGAGGCGATGAGAATACGTCAAACCTCGTCAAACGCGATTTAGTGTCAAATATGTCTATTCCATTTTTTAACGTAAGGGTAAACATTTCAGGTTTTAAATAAAAGTGTATTTTGTGTGAATTGAGTCTTTTTATTACTAAGCATCTTAAAGTGTGACGTTATGTCATATTTTCTTATTTTCATAGGAATGACGTAAATTATGACAGTAAATCTCGCGTAGCATACTAAGCCCCTTGATATCCTAATTTGGTTAATACACCGTTAAAAATATTTTAATACCAATTATAATTACGTATATAAATAGTACAAAATTAATTTTGGGACTAATTTATATGTTTAAAATGATTTTTTTATAAAACTACTAAAAATAGATGGCGTTGGCGTTTTGTTTGGCATTCCAACTTATGTGATAAAACTGATAAATTGGCAGAACTGTTTTTAGTAACAATTACAATTTGCATGAAATTTATTAACATCTACATAACAAGAAAATTCACAAGCTATTAACGCCAATCGGAATAATGAAAATGACTTTGCTGTCAAGTAATTGGTTCTAGCAGAAAAATCGAGTAAAGTATAGAAGAAAAGTTAGCGGTTGTGTATTTCTGTCATTATCATTTTAAGCTTGTAGAAAAATTTTTGTATGGTATGCAACGGTTCATAATTACCTCTTAAGGTACTCGTACTTTAAGAAGCTTCATTATGTAACAGTTACATAAATAACTATTATTTTACTTTAATTAAAGATGGCTAACTTGGTCACCATAAGCGCAGTGCCAATGACCAAAGAAAGAGACGGGAGAACATTATAGCCAGCGCCTCTCGCAGGAAATCTCTGAAAAAAAAACGTATTTTGAAACAAAATATTAAAAAAAACCAGTGTAGGGTTCGAAGCCATTATTACAAACATAAAAAACAACCTCAAAAAATAACGAGAATCTATGAACAAATTTTGAATTTTAAGGTCATTTGGTGTTGGTGTAGTAGCAAAGTGGAAATAATCGTACTGTAATTAATAACTGTTGCAAATTGAAACTTACGAAAGGCAACTCGCAGTACGAAGCTACAATTTCAAACGAAGACGTGAAGGCGTCCTTGTGTATTTTCGTTTCGGGGTCCTTTACGTTATCGAAATACACACGTTCAACACATTCTCTCGTTTTCTTGGATTTAAAACAATGAGCAAACTGAAAAAGAAACAGTGTACATTTTAAATAATGTTAATATTTTGAGCTGCCTTTATTCTGACAAAGAGATTATCCTACTAATTGGAATGGACCTTATGCCTTATGCCCTGGATTAAGGCCCAGCCACACCGCTTGCGTGACGTGCACGTCCACGTGCACGTGTACACGCAGTTTTAAACTCGGAAATTATATCTATACAGGGTGGAAAGTTGAGATGGGGCAGTAAGGGCAGCTACTAGATCCCTTGCTGCTACGCGAAAATGCTCTTAGGAGACCTTTACTAACTTTTTAAGTAATGAAAATCGACATTCACAGATTTTTGATTAGGGTGCCGCCAACCCTAGAGATTAGGATGGAATAGTAATTTCACCAGTTGTCTTATCCCCACACCGGAACACGACAATGCGAACAGAGGCTCTACTTTGAAATCCGTAATTCGAACTTCGTCTATTGCTATCCCTTTTTCTCTCGACGCGTCACTTATTCGCAAGAAAGTGATGGAGCGATCCGAAGTTCGAATTACTGATTTCAAAGTAGAACCCCAGCTGCTTGGTGGTAGGTTAAAACATATGAACGTAGTAGTAGGTACCCCTACCATGACTTACAATTACCGTACTCGCTAGCGAGTCGAATGCTCTGTCCCTCGCACTCTATAACAATACTGCGACGTCTGCGAGTGACAGAGCATTCGACTCGGTAGCGAATAGGTACACACAGCAACACACCTAACTAACCATTGGAGGCAGAGCAGAGAGAAAATATCAATGCTTGACAGGGATGTAGATATTTTTTTCATATTAAATATATTTACATCCCTTTCAAGCATTGACACTTATTCTCAGCTCCGTCTTTAATGGTCAGTTAAGTGTGTGGGCGACTGTACATTAATTGTAACTCATGGTTAGGGTTTGGAAAAGGTCCCTCCACCACTCTTACACCTTACATCAAAAGCCAGGTGCTGCGTGCCGTGAAACCCAAAATGCGTCGTGGCTTCCTCCTTCGTGAAATCCCTTCCAGACTTTTGTTTGACGCATTCAACGATACTCTTCAATGTAGCATTATGCGTAGTAAAAACTGAAAATCAAAATACTTCTATAATAATATTTAATCTATATCACGCAATTACAAAATAAAAATTACTTTTTTACAACTTAATTCTATTTAAAAGCTATATCTAAAAAAGGGCCCTGCGGCATTGTCCCGAAGATGCTGGCAGCTCCTCGCTGGATAGTTAAACTAATGCGCTGAGCGACGAAACTGCCAGCTCTTCGGTCTCCCGTGACGTCAATGAGTCAAATTTATTTGAAGAAAATTAAATCAAAATTAATTTACACACTTTTATTACCTTCACTTAAACAACAATAAGCAGTATCTCAAATTCAATAACCAAAGTAGTCTTAGTTTTCTTGTGTTAGGGCCTAGATTTGAATAGTGTTGAAATTATAACTAAACTTCTTTCCTGACACATTGCACAACCATGAAGTTTCTCAATAATGTTAACAGCAGTAAAACAATACTGAACTTATTTGTTGCGTGCGAAGTAATAGTAATAACTAGGGTTAGGATTTTGGTGGCAAAACTTTGTCATAGAATCCATGGAGTCGTTATTTCCTAATTATTATTACACATGTCATATCACCTTGATTTTGGCCTTTAGTTTTGTCATATTTCTAAATAAACTAAGCACATTTTTAGTTAAGTTTATCTATACCTACTAATATTTGTTTGTTTGTTACGGTTTCACAGCGGAGATATACTCCGTACCAAAATAAATTTAAACTCGTTTAGCAATTTAATTAAATATTGAATTTTGAAATGAAATATGAAATATGACAATACTGAAGCGACTCCATGGATCCTAAAACCACGGTTTGCCTCCAAAATTGTTTTACTGCTGTCAACATTGTCATATAGTAGCGGTAAATTAAAGCGTGATACAATATATTTTTTATAAATACTTTTTGTAGTCGTTTGATAATAAATCATAAGCTTACGTGAGCTAAGTCCCGTGAGGCTGTTGTTCGTCAAGTTCTCATACAGCAACACAGGGAATAATGCGTTATTGTAGAGTTTGTTGCGGGCTTCCTTACTCTTCAGGACGCAATCCTCGAGCTGGTTGATAAAATTGTTGATAGGCAGTTCTACTGTTTTGTTGTAGTCACTAAATTCAGGGCATGTCCTGGAAAAAACATTAATTTAATTATGGCAACAAATATAATGAGCACCAAAATTAGTAAACTATCACCAAATTGGGATTGTTCATACATACATACATACATAAACTCACGCCTTCATTCCCAGAGTGGGGTAGGCAGAGCCACAAACTCACCAACAACTCCAAAAACTTGTTGATAATTCTGTGACCACATTTTGCACAACCAGGCTAAGATGTTATCCAGTGTATTAGTGACAGGTTGCAAACCCATCGGATTGTTCATATTTATTAAAATAATCTAATTCGAAAATCAGGAATAGGGCTTTAAAGCCGTTCTGCATTATTAAGTTTTTGAAATATCTCTCTCTATAAATATCTATTTCGCATATTTCGACAAAAGTATATTTAACCTTTGTTTGACTTTCGTTTTCGGCTTAAACCCATCGTAGGTGTATCTTACGGGTTAGGCGAAAACCGCTTGAAATGGTATGTTTTAATAAACTGTTACAATCACTTTTTAACATTAGATATCATTTAATTGATGTATTTTTTTAGAAAATGCCTACTCAAATTTGAAATAATCATGTCATCCATAAAATGTCTGCTAAATAAATAAAGATATTAAAACAAAACTATTGGGTCAATTACAAAATTAATGAAATAAGTCCCTTAAAATTACCTATTCTATTGAATTAAAATGTAAAAACCATGAGTTATTTTTTTTGTCTACCCCAATTAGGTTAGGTTAGGTAAGGTTAGTAGGTTAGTTTTTGGTGATCAATTATTATTTTCGGCAGAAAAAAAGTGTTTTTTTGGCGTTATATTTTACTATATCTGGTGATCCATTAAACATAAGCCTTGTATTATTAGTACCTATGTTCGGCCTTATAGTTAAGTAGCTGCTAGTAGTGCTTTGTCAATTTAACGTCATGTTTGAACTGACATACTACAGCTTGTTCAAGTTCAAATAAAAACCCGGGCAATAGCATGCTCTTTGTAGGGATCCGAGTCAACAATTATGATAACAATAGGAAAAAATATGACAATACTAACTTTTTCCTGCAACTTTGACATTATGTAACCCGAGTTAATAAATGAAAAGCAAGCTTTAAAAACCCGACTGCATTTTTTTTATTGCTATGAAACCTGTTTATTAATCCTACTATATTTTTATATATTTAAGATTGTCACATTAAGATATTTCAAATGATAAGTATATTGTAACAATAACAATTAATTTAAATAAGTTTAGTTTTAACTTTTAATTGTATTATATTAAATATGTATAAGAAGACTTTTTTTTGTTGACATATTAATTGACATTTTACCATTGTTGTATTTTCAATTTTAACAGTTTAGGTATCCTATGTTACTTAGGATGGTGAAAGGATTCTAACGATACTACACACATTTAAATCGGTCAGGCGTTTAGAAGTTATGGTGGGATAAAGAATCGTAAGATACATACTGAAAACATAACACTCCTTTTTTTGGGCAGTCGTGTAAAAATGAGCACTGAAACCTACTGACGTCACTCGGTAATAACTAGTTATCGGTTTAGGTAGTTCCAGTATTATTAATTTATAATATTACAGTTTAACATGGACAATTGCAATGAAGTTTTCCTTCCTTGTTAACTGGGAACTGTAACATACATTATATAATTATAAATTATAACCTATGTATCCTCAGTTTCTCATAGAAGGTATTCTAACCTTATTTGGGGAATTTCCTGGATTCATTCTATTCGATCGTCATTTATTTATGTACCTATTGAAATAGCATGGCCATGACCCCTTGATTAATTAATTTATAATTATTCGGCCTGCACACAAAGTTCGGCCTGTACAAAATGAGACAAAACACTAATATTATTAGACTAATACTTTTTGAGAAACGGGCCCCAGCTAAGTGAGTAATGTTTCCATTTTGTGACTAAAAAGTCCGGACTTTTATCGAAATATCAGGCTTTTTGTCAGGACTTTTCAAATTCCGAAATGGTAACCCTAACTGCAGTCCTATTGCTTAACGCACTCGCAATCTCAATCGTTTTTAATTTGATAGTCCGAAGGCGAGTCTGCATACAAAATGAAAATAATTGTTCCGCTTTAAAGTCGATTGTAATTGCGAGTGTGTTAGGCAGTATATGTAGGTAAATAACCTCTTAAACTGATTATCGAAGATCACTCTTAATTGATGGGATAGAAGAATGGCCCAGTACTTACTCTGGTCCCGGTGGCGCTTTGGTGGTTATTGTTGGTGTCGTTCCGGTGGCTGATTGTGCTGCGGCAATCTGTCAAAGTAAGGTGTAATTAAGTCCACCATTTGTACAATCGAGTTCATAAATTAGTACCTTGTCTATTTAATGTCATGTTTAAACTGCCATGAATTGTAACAACGATTAAAGTGACAAGGTACTAAAGTGTATACATATTTATGAACTCGACTGTACTTTACTACTAGAGGTGGGTATACTTATAATGGTGTAATCATTGATTATTTTCAATAATAATGAGTCATATTTATTGTATTTCTTTAAGAACCTTACTTTTTCAGGATTATTATAAATAAAACCTCACCTAACCTAGCCTTATCTACACGTTAAATATTTAACAAATTGTAAAAAGTTTACAATTTTTATAACTATGAAAATTATGATAGTTACGTAAACAAAGATATATGGCAAAAAAAAGGTTGTGAACTGTCATCCTGACAATGACACCTGTCATTTGAGTAAAAAATGTAACCCAATAATCTAATAACATACATGGTGAAATCTAAATGGTAATCACCATCCTCACCTCTGAGTTCTACCCACGAATATGAACAACATTCACTATGGGACCAACTCTGAAATCACGAAAAAAATTCAGCAGCTTCATACATTTTGGTCGAGTACCTATTGAACTTTTCTATGAAACCGCTGATTTTTTTTTCGTGATTTCAGAGTTGGTCTCATACTGTATGTTGTTCATATTCGTGGGTAGAACACAGAGGTGATAATGGTGATTACCATTTAGATTTCACCCTGTAAGTATATATAAAAGTGAACCCCTATTTCTCCTGGTCACGCTAATGCCCTAACTCATAAACGTGGAATAACCGTGGAGTAGCTAAACCATGCTTTGTCCTTATCTGTAAAGCTGGGTACTGACCAACGTTACGAGGTGTAATGTAACATGTTACACACCGAGCATTCATGCAGTCAGTACGTAGTGTTACGGGGAAACCAGCGAGCAATTACGTACTGACTGCATGAATGCTCGCTGTGTAACATGTAACATTACACCTCGTAATGTTGGTCAGTACCCAGCTTAACATTCAAATGTCACAATGACAGATAAGGACAAAGCATGGTTTAGCTACCTCACGGTTATTCCAATTTTTATATATTATTAATTCGCCTAGTGCCTGCTATACGGCCACATCCCAAAAAACCAATATTAAGAGAAATCGCCGATCAAAGTTTTGCGAGTTGAGTGTGCGGCAGAAAAAAGGGTCTAATTCCTTAAGTTTTGGGTCAATAACACTGTGGTTTAGGTTATTTTGTTGTTCATTATACTCGTATAGAGCTTCAAATGAATGTGCATTTTTTTTTCAAGTATTCGTAGTTTTAAAAATACTGGCCTTCAAATATAGGCACTTCGTGTTGTGGCCATATCGCAGAAAGTATTTTACGAAATTTCGAGATGTGTCCAAAATCGCAAAAGAATTAAATGACGGTAATAAGCATACTATCATACAAAAATACATTTAAAAATAATAAAATAAATGAAAAACACGAAAAATAGTTATCAGATACCTTTATTAATCATCTTTGGCACAGTAAAACATTATTATATGCGATAATCAATGTCTCGAAGTATGCCTAACGCGTAAATTCTCTTGACAGATAGGTATATAATTTAAATAACCTATGTTTGAATATCTGCCCAGCTAAAATCCAGTCTCCTTCTGTGTGCACGACAGGCACCGACCAGATGCTGCGCCAGAAATTAACCATAGCAGGAGCATCCGGTAGGTGTCCGTCGCTCACTCCTTGATCGGTTCCTTCCCACTTTCGGTACACCTTCCTCGGATCACTTTGGAAGAGGTGATTTTGCTGGTATCTATCTACACGCTCTCTATAGCGACGAATACGGCTTGCCCACGCGCAAACTTTCTGCTTCAGGAAGTCGATACGTTCCGTGACACAGGCCATAATATTGTTGGGGCCTTATTCCGGTCCAAGCAAAAGCCTGGTTCACGAAACGTATGACTCGGGGGCGTTCATTGCCCCCCTGAAGCAGACTAGCTTTCCTATGAGAGTCCTAAACTTATCAATACGCCGCTCAACTCGCACTTGCCAAGCGGGGACAGACCCGCGAGCGCGCGTCGCTCGGTCAGTGTCCGAAATTTGAATTTTTTTTGAATCCTCGCTGGCTTGTAAATATGGCGCCAGCAAGGCGTTTAGGGCTCCCATAAGTGCTAAATTTCGTTTACTGCCAGGCAAGCGTGGTAAACGAGACCTAGAGTTGGGTGTGGACCGATACTGCGCGATCGCGTCTTCCAAAGCCCTCCTCAGTTGCTCATTCACCTGGCTAGTTACGCTTATATTCACACAATCCTCAACGTCGCTAACGGGATCATACTGCACTGATATCAGTGCGTGTTGGGCGACTGGCATCGAAGCCGATAACGCAGCAGGAGGGTCCCGTGATGAAGCGGAGGTTGTACGAATATGTAGCGATTCAAGGCGTAGCCGATCAAGGTACAGACTGATCCAGTCGCCGAAGCCGCTGAATGGCCCGCACCTGATCCGATAGTCATTGGGCGGTAACAGTGATGGCTGGTTCAAGAGTCTGAAACAGGAGCAGCATTCGATCACGGTACGCAGTGAGGCTAGTTCCTCCCTCTGTAGCCCCGTATTATGCTCGCATGCAATTTTCATTATTCGATGTTGACCATCGCATGCGGTGCACTAAATCCAGCCGTGCGCAGAGCAGGATGCCCCGCAGGCCCCAAGCGTGCCGGCAGCGGTGGTCGCACGTCACGTAGGTGGTCGCGACGGTGGAGGTCGCTCGACTCGCTGGTGTCGAGTGCAGTGGCAAACTCATCACCCAACAGCGATGGCGACATGAGCTGAACGAAGCGGGCTGGGGTGGAGGGCGTGCTATCGCAGTATCCGCTTCTGTTCTATTCATTCTAGATCTTGTTATCATGGTTTTTGCATGACATGATATGATATTAAATGTCAACATTGTCACGGGGTAGTAAGGCGCGCCTTCAATGGTTGGGTGGTGCCGATGCTCACATACTCCTTTGGCATACTAAGGTGGACTCAGACTGAGCTGGACGCCCTGAATACTGCTTCCGTCTACTGCTTAAATCACATCGCATGTTGCACCCACGCTCATCTGTCATGAGATTGTACATCCCAAGGAAATGTGGAGGTCGAGGCATTTTAAATGCTAAGAATTTCCACAACCGCGAGGTGTGCGTGCAATCTCAGGGATTATTTCCTTGGCAATGAGTGTGGGATGCATCGTGGTTGCAGTAGACAGGAGCCTCACGCCTCTCTCCTTGGCAAACGAAAACTGGCGCAGACCTACGGTGTTGAGCACTGAAGACCGCAAGAACGTATGGAAAAGCAACGAGCTACACGGACACTTCTACCTGGCCCTAACAAGGCCCGACGTAGACTTTTTAGCGTCCGTGAAAACCGAAATCTTTGGGGAACCGAAGGTTTTGTCTGTGCAATTGCTGACGAGGTCATAATGACGAACAATTACCGGAAACATATTCTGAGGGATGGCACGGTCGACATTTGTCGAGCGTGGCGTTGCCACGGCAAGTCCCTCAGACACATAATTTCAACGGCGAGTACTTGCTCATACATCCAGGATCATCCATCAGCAACTTGCTCTTCAATAACGGTCTTGTTGAGTCTGAAGTGCCGTACTATAAGTAAACACCGGCGCCAGTTCTCGAAAATGGTCGTGCTACTCTCTATTGGGATCGATTTGTCATCACGGACAGGACTATTGTCGCCAATAAGCCTGATATCGTATTGACAGATCGATCTCAATCGATCGATCTGCCCGGCGGCAGTGCTCGTCGACGTCACCATCCCGCATGACGAGAACCTCGTGAAGGCCGAGAAGGACAAGCTCAGCAAGTACCTTGACTTGGCTCACGAGGTGACCGCTATGTGGGATGTTGTTTCGACGATCTTTGTCCCAATAGTTGTTTCGGCAAACGGTCTTATAGCGAAGAGTCTCGACCAACACCTCAAGAGACTCTCGCTGGATTAAGGGCCAGATACAGAAGGTAGTACTTCTCGGCACGCATTGTGAGGAGGTTCCTCTCTCTGCAGCCCTAACCACCGGTAGCTTGAGCCCTGCCCCGCTGCCGGCGGCAATCATAGGTTAGGTTTTTTATAATGTATATTTTTTGTATTAGTATTTTATTTTACTTTTATTTTTGAATATTTATCATACAAAACCTATGTACAGAAAATTTAATAAATATCAAAATAATAATAAAACAATACATTATAATGAAAGGAGTTAATGATATAACTATAATTTTATAATAATTTCACTTCCAATAAGTCCCCAGATTTTATTTTATTTATTAAAATCTGAACAGTGGGCAACAGACAGAATTGTGTGTGTAAAAAAGTTGATTGACCCTTATATTGTTATATTACAATCTTTAGGTAGGTATATTAATCATAGGTAACGACTTATAACTATTATATAAAGATACCTACTTACTGTAGTTGTCTTATCATCAAGTGATTTTTATTTCGTTTATATTTTGACGCGTTCATTGTAATCACGGTCTTATTTACTGTTGTGCGATGTGGACGTAACTCAAAAACTTGTTCCGAACGTTTGTGCTACACGGCCGCAACTCCGAAGTGTCTGAACAGCACGGTAGTTTTGCGTGCGATCGTCGCGGGCGCAAGCGGCGGACTGGCGAGTGGCCATATTGCAGGTAAGGGATAGTCGATTTTTGGAAATTTGCATAAGGCCACAAGTGCATTAAGAGGCTTTAGAGGATAGTTTTCCTTATTTTTTTGAGTTAAGGTGGTAAATTAAACCCTTCTGACCACGAATCTGCAATAATATCAAAAATGAAAAATTTTGAGTTGCGGCCGTATAGCAGGCACTAGGCGAATTGCTCGCTGATTTCCCCGTAGCACTACGTACTGACTGCATGAATGCTCGCTGTTTAACATGTAACATTACACCTCGTAACGTTGGTCAGTACCCAGCTTTAGGCATTCATTCTGAACATTTTTGACACCATTTATTGCTATGCTAAGTTGCATGGTTTTTGAGATTATTGTATTTTTTTTTATTCTTGAGAAAACGCTCATTCATCACCCTGTACAGTCCGTATTTTAAGTGTTTTAACTTTTCAATACCTTGGTTCTTCAAAATAAAATTAACGCCTGCTAAGCTCGACTGATTATGAAATGTTTTTCTTGGGAACATAGCATTTTTTCAAAAGTTGTTAAAATATTACAATATCTGTAAAAACCGTGCAACTTTGCATAATATTAGAAGTGGTTAAAAGTGTTCAGAATGACCCTAACCATCACCCTTAAAACCCCTACACCGGACAGCCAAACACCCTGTACATAGGTACGAGTAGGTAGCCCTTTTCTTTAAAATAAGTTGATCTGGTAATTTTCTAACAGCTGCATATTAGTCGCTGTGCCTGCCAAATTCGCTATGTGTTTATTTTTACATAAAGGATTACGAACTTTGATTCAACTGTCTAAAATTTAAAATCCTTTATGTGAAAACAAACACATAGCGAATTTGGCAGGCACAGCGACTTATTTTATTATTTTGTTAATTGACTGATACAGCTAATTTTTTGTAGTACACCTATTTTTAGAAATTGATAAATTCCTTTATTTTTTTTTCTTGCTTGCTATACTTACAATAATTAACAAACACAGAAATTTTACTTACTTTGATCCCCACCAGGAAGCCTGAAAAAAATACAAAATATAAGAAATATTTGTAAAAAACCTTGATACGAGTATTTACAAATAGAAATAAATCCAAAGAAGTATAGATGAATTACCGAGAGCGTGGAATTGCATATGTAGTGGTTGTACCGTTCGCATGAAAATTAATACCATTTAAGTTTTCTTCTTAATTTAATGAGATTACCCTCAACAACTGGAATAAGTATGTCCTTCTTTTGATTTTAGTTGCTATCATTTATTTAAATTTTCATCTTTAAGGTTGGAAATTGCTTATGGGACAGATGACAATTATATAGGCTTCTTGATCAAAATCATCTACTGCCGACGGACCGTACGTAACTTTTTCTTACTCGGAGAGAGGAATTTTTCACACTCTCAGTCATAATTTTATAAATAGTCGTGAGAGAAAAACCTGTAGCTTTTTTAACAAATTGGGATACACCAAAAAAAATAACTGCTTGATTTTACATTTTTATTCGAAAGAATAGCCTTTTATAAGAAACTAATTTGAAGCATTTCATGATTAAATGTATTATTGATATTTAAAATAATTTATTAAATTAAAGTAACCTTACCTACTTGTAGCGACAAGATGACGTAGATATTTATAAAGAACGGGTATACTTCATCTAAGACTTAGAAAGATTTACTGTCATTAGGTTCAAATGGAAAATCGTCCACTTGAAATTATACGTCAGTTTAGAAAAATGACCATTTGAAATACAACAAAAAGGAAAATTGCCCATCTTGAAAAATGTCTAAAATGGAATCATGTCCCATGGTAAAATTGTCCAATATGATATTGGGCGAAAAAATATGTCTATTTGTATTTACGTACACTGAGAAATATGACTAATTGTAAATACGTCCTACCTGAAATTTGTACAATTTATATTATATTATAATGGTCTTAATTCATATTACACTACATTCACTTGTGCGTATTTCATTTTGGTCATAATTTATAATGGACGAAATTCCATTGGGACTTAATTAATTTACAACGAAAATAAATTTGGTTGTAAATACTTTTCAGCACAATTACGTTTTGACTAAATTCACTTTGGACACTATTACTTTTGACCCATTTTCAGAATGGGTATTTCACGTGGACGATTTTCCATTTGTACCTAATGACAGTAAATCCTTAGAAAGACGATTTTTTATTATCTGTGATCTGTTTTCAAAGTCATAATAGACGAACGTCATTCAAATATAATGTAAACAAACAATCGCAATATGATATAATTTATTATTTAAGAGTATATAATCATTCAACCATTGCTTATCACCTAGACCTCAGTTAATACAACACTTCCTACATGACCTTGTTTCTAGACTAGATTTACTTAACACAATCACATTAAATTTGTTGAAAAGGCGGATTCCATACTTCCAATCATGAGTTTCTACAATAAATGTTGATGCCGTCTTTTTGAATCTCTTGTAAAACCTTACCACACAAATTATTAATATTTATCACACATAACTCAAAAGAGAAATGGTCTCATTAATATATTAATTTCATCATAAAAATTACAGTCAATTTGTAAACAAATAAATTTGACATGACAACAGCTGTCTTCAAACGTAGGTGTCAGCTAGATATCTAAATTGTACTTTTAAAATAAAATATTGGAGAGGTTTTATATGTTTAATGTAAAACCACAAAAGTCCTTGATATAGCGCAATTGGGACGGGCATTTAGGGGTCAAATGAAGGTCATTTCTTAATTTTAATATAATTAATTCATTGTAACATATTTTTTTAATCTAACTACTGGGATCGATTCGAAAAGCCTATTCCTCGAAATGGTTTTGAAATTTTCATAGATTGTTAAAAATGGGTGTATCCCAATTGGGCAGCGGTGTAAGGTAAATTTAAATTTTTCATTAGTTTCCTTTGACTCTCAGTCGGACCAAAATTACTGTTACTTTCTGCCATAATTTTGCAAACTGTGTAACTTACAGTCGCACGTGCTCAGACAAAATAATTCTGAATATTGCGAGTATCCAATAAAATAGTTTTTAAAGTTGTGGGTAATTCTATAGCTCTGCCTACCCCACTCTGGGATTACAGGCGTGAAGGTATGTATGTATGTAATAAAATAAGACGTATATTTTAGTGCATTGTAAAAAGTATTTAGAATTTGACACTTACCTTATTTTTGTACTTACTTATTTAATATATAACAAAACTCTTTTTATGCTGATGGTATAAGAAGTAGAGGAAATTTAAATTTAGAATGCCTGTAAATACATGTTACCACTACATATGCAATTCCACGCTCTCGGTAGTTCATCTATATCTAAAATTGTGGATCATCGTATGACATAAACATGTACCCCTTACTAATAAACGTTGGGTAACGGTGGTTTTGTCCTTATCTGTAAAATTCAAATGTCACAATGACAGATAAGGACAAAACATTGTATAGCTATACCACCGTTACTGAACGTTTATTAGTAAGGGGGGTAAAATATTCGGAACCCGCTTCCATTCGGATTTCCATGAAACCTTTTTGATTATATTGCGTACAGCTAAAATAATAAAATTATAACCAAACCTGTAGGTAGATAATAATAATGATGTAATAGGAAAAATATTGAAATTCGAGGGAAAAACGGTTCTGTATGGAGTCAGGAGCACAAACACGTATCTTTTAGTTCACCAATAGGTATTTTGTTTTACATATTTATCATCCAGTAAACTGTATCATTAAAAAAAACCGGCCAAGTGCGAGTCGCACTCGCGCACGTAGGCTTCCGTACCATTATCTATAAAAAATCACATTGTTATATGGGAGCCCCCCTTAAATATTAATTTTATTTTAATTTAATGATTTATTTTTAAAGTGAATATATAATACAACCAAACATAATGTGAATATTTCAAGCTCTACCTGTTGCCTTTATTAATAACGAGCAAAAAACGGCAAAAAATAATCACGTTTGTTGTATAGGAATCCCCCTTAAATATATTTTTTATTCTAAAAACAGGATAAAATAAATATTTACAGAATATTTCGTTAAACCTCTATATTCACTTAAAAAAATAATTAAATTAAAATAAAACATATACTAATTTAAGGGACTCATACAACAAACGAGTTTTTTTTCCGGTTGTTTGCTAATGTTGATAATGATAATGGTACGGAACCCTTCGTGCGCGAGTCCGACTCGCCCTTGGCCGGTTTTTTTAGACGAATGTGGCTCATAATTTCTGAAAATCAAATTTTATTGGTTGCAGAATTTCTATTCCCATTTTTTCCCGATCTTAATTTTTCACTGTCGTGTTTTTTTACTGGCTCGATTTTCCCTGACGCATTTTTTCCATTCCAGAAATTAATTTAATTGTGTCGACGGAGCTCCGCTACCGCGGAGCTCCTATTACTGTGCGGTTTGGCCCTTCGGGCCTGCTGCAAAACTAACATAACCTAAACTTACCTTCCTTTTTCGACCTAATTATAAGTGGATAAAATTGCAATTTGGAGAAATTCAGATAGGAAAATACGCGATTGGGAAAAAATAAGATAGGGAAAAAATGGGAATGTAAATTCTACAACCAATAAAATTTGATTTTCGGAAATTATGGGCATCGCTCCCTATGAGTATAGTACATCGGCTGTACAGTCAACCTATTTGATTTCTAGGCCAATTTGGAGTATGTTAAAGTGACGTTGAAACCAAAACGTTCAGCTGGGCATTCAAGGACGCGCCCTTTGTCTCGGCGACAGATGGTCCCTTAAATTATTATAAAAACTAGGCTTGTACGTTTCCGTCTTTTTCTTTTGATTTGTTTCTTTTCCGTTTATTTCTTTTTATTTTCTTGAAAATCAAAACGTACAGACCTAGTTTCTGATAATGTCTACAACATATTCAAAAATCGTTAAAAATCGGACTTGATTTAGAGAGAAACGTTATCGCATGTTGTATGGAAATTTTCAGCTTCACATTCATCTCGAACATGCAAAACTCTATTTAGGTACACAAAGTAATTAAATCATCAAAAATAAATAAAAACGGGACGTTTTCCCGGGATAAACTATGATACTATGACACTCTCGCTGCGAAGACGAATCCAATGATACCTCATTTGTCAAAATCGTCCAAGCCGTTTTTGCTGTAGCGGGGAACATAGAACTGGACATACATACCATACATACATACATACATGAAAAACATAACCCTCCTTTTGGGCTCCGCCGCAGTCGGGTAAAAACAACTTCGAGGCGAAATACGAGACCATACATTGTCGAAAAGTAGGCTTGACTTGTCGCTATGCCATCGCATCAGTATCTAAACAAATGATTAATTTAAAAGAAAAACTTACCAGTGAGGAATACTGTAGCCATGGGGCCTAGAGTTCCAGACATCTTCACAGTTGTACGCTATGTGCCGTAATGGACGGATAAAACAACCCGTGAGCCTTTAAAATGTAATTTCCTCTTCGAATAATATGTCTGAATTTGTCCTTAATTACTCATAGTTGTTTTAAGCCCATATACGGCTGTTGCTCTTTGAAAAGAACCGTTTTCCTAATTCGACTCGCGTTGTTGTTGTGTGACGAAAATTGACCTCCGAAACTAAACGAAACAGAGCCTAAAATTTTGAAAAAATACAGAATATAGTTCATTGCTTGTAGATTACAGAAAAACCTATAAGAATTAGATAAAAAAAATACGTATGTACGGCACGCGCGAGCTCAACTCGTACTTGGCCGGTTTTTTTTATTAAGTATACAGTCAGTTGCCACCTTACGTCTCCACCATAAAATCAGCTCTAATTAAAACACCATGGTATTTCATTGTTGTCGGGTTTACATAATGTATTCCAAATATTAGCCCAAACCAGTAACCAAAAGTGGTTCAAAGTTGACACCTAACCTAACAATCTAACAATCCTAACATACAAATGAATTAAAATAAAGCTTGTAATAGTTATTTGTTATACAAGAGGGGAAAGTTGTATTTAACCTGCGAGTGTTTCAACACACGAGACGTAAAATAACTTTTCACCCGTGTATACTTAACACAAAAAATTTCACCTCACTACAGCGAGGAAAATAAGAAAAAGGGTTTTTACTATCAATTATTATTTATTTTTACTCGATGTAATTCATTAATTGTGATGTTAAAAATTCAGCACTTTTAACGTTTTAGTTTTACATTTTGTTAGCTGTCAAATATCACTTAAGCTGCCTTCAAATAAATAATATAGACGTAACGTCACAGTATTAATTGAATAATGGTGCTGTTTTCATTCCTGGCAGCGCCAGATAATGAGTAATGAGTTGCATTTTTTTTGTTTAAATATTTTTTTTGTATAAACGAAAATTCGGACAAACGATGCATTAGGACAAATGACGATGAGGTATTCCATAGGGAAACCCTCTCTATATCTATATCGCTGGTGGAGATATTTCAATTCTAACCTTTACCGAGCGCTATCCACATTGGACTGGACTCCTACCTTGTTTTCTAATACTAGATATTTTCTTCTTGGTCCTCCCTCATTTCCTTTTTCCTTCTTACTTTAATTGGATTATTTATGTATCGGCGAAGATTGTATAAATGATCACGTCCCGCCCGAACAATTTCATTGTGGCTACTTTAGTAGTTTTAAGCCCGGTTTTATAAAGGTCCGTTAGTAAATCTCTCTTCTTCTTAGTCGTACACTCTTGCCAGAGTGGTCGTGGCTGTTGGGATGTTATACACGGTTGGTCTTGACCTCCGGTTTGCTTGTTCGAGAACACTTCCCTCGCGAGTTCTCTCCATTTCTTGCGGCGGCAAGAAATGTTTGCTTGTGGCGGCGTTAGTAAATATGTCAGATCAAATTTTATTAACTTCATACAAGTTTTGACATTCCTGACCGAATTTTGATCTAACGGATCTTTATAAAACCCAGCCTTAATCTATATGTCTTAACAATACAGATAAAAAAAAACTATGCTCCAGTTTTTGTAAAGCAGAAACGCTACGACTGGACTATGAGTAAGTACTTGTAGCTTTGTGCCTGAAGTGCGGAGTGTGCCGAGCCTGCCGAGATGAAGGTGCTTGATGGATGTGCAGTGACTCATCATCATCATCATTAACATTACCTAAAGGGCTATAAGGGTAAGGTCCAAAAAGTTGAGCATGCTAACTCACGCAATTAAATTTTCTATGATTTTTTTCCACTGTGACACGAAAATTAGCCATACAATTGTAGGGATACTTTTCGTCGCACAACGGAACTTTTGTCGCCTTCGTCTGTGCCTTCATTGCTTGTATGCCTACGCTTAACTATGGTCCAACTTTTTGGTTCTAACCTTACCCATAAATTATTTACAAGTAGGTACATCACTTCCATCACTGGGGGTGAGTTCTGACTTGATACTGCACTAGATCTTACCACTCTAATCGCCGTATTAATAAACTCGTCTTGACTGAGATGCCCATCTGGAGACACTTCAAAGTAAACGTCAACTCATAGAAAGCTGTCATTTTTGACGTGTCTTGTGAATGACATTTCAACCAAGATCAGTTTATTAATACGGCACTAAGGGCCTTATTAATAAACTCATCTCGGCTGAGATGCCCGTCACAAGATACTTCAAAGTAAACGTCAAACCATAGAACACTGTCATTTTTGACGCATCTCGAGACGAGCATTACAGTTGAAATGAGTTTATTAATACGGACATAAGGGCCGTATTAATAAACTCATCTTGGTTGAGATGTCAGTCACAAGACACGTAAAAATGACAGCTTTCTATGGGTTGAAGTTTACTTTGACGTCTCTCGAGATGGGCATCTCAGTCAAGACGAGTTTATTAATACGGCCATGTACATTCGTAAACTTAGATCATTGATGATAGAGCCACCATCCTAAACCACTACTCACCAATAATGAGAAACAACGTCTGGGGTCCGTTTCTAAAAAACTATTAGTCTGATAATATTAGTATATGGTCCGTCTCATAATTATGAGACAAAATACTAATAATATACATACATACATTAAATCACGCCTGTTTCCCAGAGGGGTAGGCAGAGACCACTTCTTTCCACCTGCTACGATCTTGACAAATCTCTTTCGCTTCTTCCACATTCATACATCGAGTCACTAATAATATTAGACTAAGTAATACTCCCCACTCACTCACTCATCAAGTAATACTTTTTGAGAAACGGGCCACTGGTGCAAGATTTGGTATAAATATTATGTTAGTAAGTAACTACAGGGTGACTGGAAATTCGCCGTATGCCTTGAAAGGGGTTATTCTACAGCTCATTTGTAATGATTTAAGTCCAATCAACCAGGGATCAAAACTCATTGGTTTACGAGTTATTCACGTCTTTAGATTTTTCTTAAAAATACCCGCTTTTCGACCTAAAACTAGTAATTGTGTAAAAACTTCGTCATTTAGAAATAAAAAAAAGGAATACGGCGAATTTCCAGTCACCCTGTATATGGTTACTGAAGTGCAGTATTCCGCCACAGTATTTATTGTAAGAGTATGTTAATCAGACCTAAACGAGGAAACGAATATGGTAAGGAAGATCGGTGAAAAAGAAGAATTAGTGACCTGGTTGTATTGATCCTGACTTTTAGGCATAGCAGGCAGTGCTTATAATATAATCCTTTACTGTAAGTTGCGCCTCAAACTTACAGTCTTGGTTTAGTTCTGCAGATTGCACAAATATAGTGTTTTTAATCCAAGTAGTCGTCTCCAAATTGTAGTTGCATGGTTACGTCAAAAACACGTAAAAATAGGTGGTGGTTTGCGACTTCGTAGACGAAAAATACTACAATCTTGCCGCATGTGCAGAGTACCTACGTATCAAAAAGTAACAACCGCTGTTTAAAAATCACTTAGTTTATTAATAACTTTCAACTGAACAAGTACAATAATCAATACGTGTCACCCATTGTAAGCTTATAACGAACATTAAGCATTAATTATTGAGCAGCAAACACCAAAAACCATGACACAGCATAAAACCGACAATACAAGGACTCCAAAAACACGTTGCGCATAAAAACAAGCATATATGCATTACTTGCCGTAGTGCATGTAATAACTTCAAAAATCTCGGGTAAAATCTTGGCGAAATATGATGCACCCATATGCAAGGTGTTTTTCTCATTGTTTGCAACATATCACATGTTCTCTTAGAGGTTTCTTCTCTTCTCCTAATTCTCCTCCGCCTAAGTATGGTTTCGGCTTCATCAGCTTTTCTCTCCTTCTTTGTCATATTTTTTTTATTTACAAGCATGTTGTAAAGTTTTGTTTCTTTGACTTGGTCCATGATAATTGTCATTGTGTGCGATCGATTCATGGCTTTTGCGATTGCTATTTTTCTATATACCCACTGTTTGGTTAAATATTTTTTCATTTGATAACTAGTACCGTCTAAATCATTAAGTTTTTTCATCACATACCGACAAGCAATTTTTGGTTTAGTGATGCAGTATGTTAAAATTTTCACCGCTCCAACAACAATTCCCAAAACCAACACCAACGTACCAAACGCACAATTTAGGCAAATATTGAAGTGTTCATCGACATTTTGTTGATTAATATTTTCTAGTGCCTTCTGAATCTGTTTTTGTTCTAATTTTTCAGCCCGTGTTAGCTTCGGTCTTTTTTTTTCTTCGCCGTTTACTTCTTGCATACATGCATTTCTTTGTTCTTTTGTCTCCGCATAACTGCATTTACAACCATCATTATCTTTTGATCTTGGAAATATATATTTCAAAAAATTGCAAATGCAGAAAAGTTTTCTTTTAGGGCATTCGCATAAAGAGTTTGTCTTCTTTGATTTGATTTGCAAGGGACCCGATTCAGGGCATCCGAAGAGAGCCTTTATCTTCTTTTGCACTTTGTCTAATGTGAAATAACTCTTTCTTGAATTACTTACCGACGTTTTAAATTTGTGTTTCAATTTGGAGTAATTGTCAGATGGTAAATGAATTACTAGTTCCTTATCTGAAATTTTTGTGTATCCTATTCTTTCAGGACTACAATTTCCATTAGGTAGGGAATCTCTACTTTCAAAGCAAAGATATTCCAACAATGGCTTCGGCTCAAGTGCTTTGGGCTTTGGTCTTTTGCACAATTTGCTAATGGGTTTAGATTGACACGTCAAATCGGAGCATACATTGGTGCTTTTCTTAGGACTCTTGAAAGGAACGTCGATCGGTTTTTGTTGACATTCTTGTCGACATATGTTGCAGATGTATTCGTTTTCGCCTAAGGGTAGACTCTTGTATTGAGACTTTAAAGGTTTTCGCAGTGTTTTACTACGCGCACTAGGTTCACAATCACCATAAAATATATTGATGTTGTTTTTAGGGCATTCATAAGAATCGCTGAATTGCTTTGGTTGGTGAAGCTGTTGACATATACTACAGAAACGTAAGTTTTGGCTTTGAGGTGGATACACACATTCAGGCTTTTGAGATTGGCGCAGTTTAAGAGAGTCGTCATGGTTGTGTTGTTTCTTATTCTTTTCTTGAAGGTTTTTGCACCGTACTTCGTGCAACCCGCTTACTAATTTTGGTTTAAATGGCAATTTACATTTTTTGCAGATTTTACGGGATTCCCAAATAACTTTTACCTTATTTTGTAGATGTGCTTTGCGACGTATATCAGATAAGCAAACATTTCTGCTTTGCAGTTTCGGTTTGAGCGGTGGTTGACACTCACGTTCACGCTTTAAACATTTGCAAACTTTACCAATGTGGTCAGATCGGGGTGTCAGATTGGAGAATACGTTGTCGCTTTTCTTATGGCTCTTGAAAGGAACGTTGGTCGGTTTTTGTTGACATATGCTGCAAATGTATTCGTTTTCGCTTATTGGTAGACCCTCGTTTTCAGGCTTTTGAGATTGGCGCAGTTTAAGACAGTCGCCATGGTTGTGTTGTTTCTTATTCTTTTGTTGAAGGCTTTTGCACCGTAGTTCGTCCAACCCGCTTACTAATTTTGGTTTAAATGGCAATTTACATTTTTTACAGATTTTAGGGGATTCCCAAATAACTTTTACCTTATTTTTTAGATGTGCTTTGCGACATATATCAGATAAGCAAACACATCTGCTTTGTAGTTTCGGTTTGAGCGGTGGTGGACACTCACATTCACGCTTTAAACATTTGCAAACCTTACCAATGTGGTCAGATCGGGGTGTCAGATTGGAGAATACGTTGTCGCTTTTCTTATGGCTCTTGAAAGGAACGTTGGTCGGTTTTTGTTGACATATGCTGCAAATGTATTCGTGTTCGCTTATTGGTAGACCCTCGTTTTCACGCTTTTGAGATTGGCGCAGTTTAAGACAGTCGCCATGGTTGTGTTGTTTCTTATTCTTTTGTTGAAGGTTTTTGCACCGTAGTTCGTCCAACCCGCTTACTAATTTTGGTTTAAATGGCAATTTACATTTTTTACAGATTTTAGGGGATTCCCAAATAACTTTTACCTTATTTTTTAGATGTGCTTTGCGACGTATATCAGATAAGCAAACATTTCTGCTTTGTAGTTTCGGTTTGAGCGGTGGTGGACACTCACATTCACGCTT
Organism: Acleris cristana; assembly: GCA_948252455.1. Classification (NCBI taxonomy): domain Eukaryota; kingdom Metazoa; phylum Arthropoda; class Insecta; order Lepidoptera; family Tortricidae; genus Acleris; species Acleris cristana. The sequence goes on along the minus strand of OX411779.1, from coordinate 15,350,834 downwards.
TAAACATTTGCAAACCGCACCAATGTGGTCAGGTCGGGGTGTCAAATTGGAGCATACGTTGTCGCTTTTCTTATGGCTTTTGAAAGGAACGTTGGTCGGTTTTTGTTGACATATGCTGCAAATGTATTCGTTTTCGCTTATTGGTAGACCCTCGTTTTCAGGCTTTTGAGATTGGCGCAGTTTAAGACAGTCGCCATGGTTGTGTTGTTTCTTATTCTTTTGTTGAAGGCTTTTGCACCGTAGTTCGTCCAACCCGCTTACTAATTTTGGTTTAAATGGCAATTTACATTTTTTACAGATTTTAGGGGATTCCCAAATAACTTTTACCTTATTTTTTAGATGTGCTTTGCGACATATATCAGATAAGCAAACACATCTGCTTTGTAGTTTCGGTTTGAGCGGTGGTGGATACACACGTTCACGCTTTAAACATTGGTTTGCAAGTTTACAAATGTGGTCAGGTCGGGGTGTCAAATTGGAGCATACATTGTCGCTTTTCTTAGGGCTCTTGAAAGGAACGTCAGTTGGTTTTTGTTGAAATTCTTGTCGACATATACAGATGTATTTGTTTTCGGTTGATGATAGACCCTTGTATTCAGACTTTAGAGATTTTTGCAGTTGCCAAGAATCACTAGGTTCACATTCACCATTGCATATGTTGATGTTGTTCTTAGGGCTTTCACGAGAATTGCTGATTCGCTTTTGTGGACGAAGCTGTTGACATATATTACGGAAAAAAACGTTTTTGTTTTGAGGTTGACTTACACAAACAGCCTCTGGAGATTTACGCAGTTTATGACAACTGCCATGGTTGTGTTGTTTTTTATTCTTATGTTGAAGTTTTACTAATTTCGGTTCAAGTGGCAATTCAAATTTTTTGTAGATTTTAGAGGATTTCCAAATAACGTTTACTTGATTTTGTAGATGTGCTTTGCGACATATATCAGATAAGCCAACACTTCTGCTTTGTAGATTCGGTTTGAGCGGTGGTGGACCGCTTGGTGGACCGGTGGATTCACACTTTAAACATTTGCAAATCTTGCTAATGTGGTTAGGTCGGGGAGTTAAATCAGAGCGTACATCAAGACTATTCTTAGTGCGTTCGCAAACAGAGTTTTTCTGCCTTTGTAAAAGTGCGTTGCAAAATTTCTTCGGCAAGCGAACTCTTCTATATTGTAGTTTTGGTTTTAATGAAATCACACATTTGCATAATTCACGAATGGGAACTCCATTTGTTGAAGAAACACTATTGCTTGGATATTTGCTAGTACTATTAGTCACGTATTCTGACTCGTTTTGATTACTTATTCTTTTGGCGTTACTCGTCTTCCTTTTCTTTTCACTGAGCTTACGGGAAATCTTTTTAAATAGTGTTTTAATTGACTTTGTACTCAGAGATTTTAAAGGAATAACAGGTTTATATTCATACACGGTCTGTACGGATGACGAGTTTTGTTCTGTGGAATTTTGTGGCAATTTTAACTCCTTTACTTTATCTTTATTATGTCCAAAAGAAAACTGTTGACAGCTGCAAACTAATTTCTTTTCCATCCTTCTTATACTGGGAATATTGCGAAAACGTGTTTTTGTTTTCTTATCTTGGTTTTTAACAAAATCCGGACATTTACATTTTAGGCGATAAATTTGATCAGATTTTGAATGGTCAAGTGATTTCGCAGAAAATGTCGCATTAGACTTATCCACGAGATTTTTTTCCGAGATAAGTAACTTTCGCTTGCGCCTAGGAGCTTTCAAAGTTGGATTGTGTGATACTGGACAAGTAACATCATTGTTTTTCCAAAAAGAAACTACACTTACAAACTTTAGCATAAAACTATAAAAATGTCGGTCAAGTGATGCTCGACGACAACCAGCATTAACTTCTTCATTGTTTTCCGAAAAACGAGACTTTTGCTTACGACGATGAACTTTTAAAGTCCGATCATGTGACGCTCGCCGAGTAACAACGTTGACATTAGAGAAATCGTATTCATCTACTTCATTCTGAACTTTTACGGCAGGTAAAGCATCACCCATATTATCATATTCTGCAAACCTCTTTGCTTTAGGCGTAGCAACTTGACTTCGTTTTGAGAAAATGAACTTTTGCTTGCGAAGATGAACTTTTTTAGTTGGGTCATGTGATCCTGGACGAGTTATAGCAGGGGAATCACACACACCTTCATTTTTTTGAAGAGTGGGTAAAACATCGCCCATGTTATCGTATTCTACAAAACACTTTTCTTTAGGCGTAGCAATTTGAGTTCGTTTTGAGAAAAGAGACTTTCGCTTGCGAAAACGAACTTTTTTAGCTAAATTTCGATCATGTGATGCAGGACTAGTCACTGCTTTGACATTAGTGCAATAACATTTATCTTTAGTTTGACTTGCTACACTGCGTGTAAGTTTAACGGAGGGTTTAGCATCGCCCATATAATCATATTTTGCAGAACTTGTTACATCACACTTAGCATCGTGAGTTCGATTTGAGGAACGATATTTTCGTTTGCGACGAGGAACTTTCGTAGTTCTATCGCGTGATCGTTGACGAGTAACAGCATTGACATTATTGCATTTACATTCAACTTCTTCATGGTTTTTCGAAAAAAGAGACGTATGCTTGAGACGAGGAACTTCCAAACTTCGATCAACACCTTCATTTTTTTGAAGAGAGGGTAAAACATCGCCCTTGTTATCGTATTCTACAAAACACTTTTCTTTAGGCGTAGCAACTTGAGTTCGTTTTGAGAAAAGAGACTTTTGCTTGCGAAAATAAACTTTTTTAGTTAAATTTCGATCATGTGATGCAGGACTAGTCACTGCTTTGACATTAGTGCAATAACATTTATCTTTAGTTTGACTTGCTACACTGTGTGTAAGTTTAACGGAGGGTTTAGCATCGCCCATATAATCATATTTTGCAGAACTTGTTACATCACACTTAGCATCGTGAGTTCGATTTGAGGAACGATATTTTCGTTTGCGACGAGAAACTTTCGTAGTTCTATCGCGTGATCGTTGACGAGTAACAGCATTGACATTATTGCATTTACATTCAACTTCTTCATGGTTTTTCGAAAAAAGAGACGTATGCTTGAGACGAAGAACTTCCAAACTTCGATCAACACCTTCATTTTTTTGAAGAGAGGGTAAAACATCGCCCTTGTTATCGTATTCTACAAAACACTTTTCTTTAGGCGTAGCAACTTGAGTTCGTTTTGAGAAAAGAGACTTTTGCTTGCGAAAATAAACTTTTTTAGTTAAATTTCGATCATGTGATGCAGGACTAGTCACTGCTTTGACATTAGTGCAATAACATTTATCTTTAGTTTGACTTGCTACACTGTGTGTAAGTTTAACGGAGGGTTTAGCATCGCCCATATAATCATATATTGCAGAACTTGTTACATCACACTTAGCATCGTGAGTTCGATTTGAGGAACGATATTTTCGTTTGCGACCAGGAACTTTCGTAGTTCTATCGCGTGATCGTTGACGAGTAACAGCATTGACATTATTGCATTTACATTCAACTTCTTCATGGTTTTCCGAAAAAAGAGACGTATGCTTGAGACGAGGAACTTCCAAACTTCGATCACGTGGTCTTTTCGAAAAAAGAGACGTATGCTTGAGACGAGGAACTTCCAAACTTCGATCACGTGGTCTTTTCGAAAAAAGAGACGTATGCTTGAGACGAGGAACTTCCAATTTTCGATCACGTGGTCTTTTCGAAAAAAGAGACGTATGCTTGAGACGAGGAACTTCAAAACTTCGATCACGTGGTCTTAGAATAGTGAGAATGGATGAGAGAGTATTTTGCTTGAGACAAGGAATTTTCAAACTTCGAGCATGTGATGCTAAACTAATTAATGCTTTGTCATTAGTGCTATAACGTTTAAGAGTCTTTTGCTTGAGACAAGGAATTTTCGAACTTCGAGTATGTGATGCTAACCTAATTAATGCTTTGTCATTAGTGCTATAACATTTAAGAGTCTTTTGCTTGGGACCAGGAATTTTCGAAATTCCAGTATGTGTTGCTAACCTAGTTAATGCTTTGTCGTTAGTGCTATAACATTTAAGAGTCTTTTGCTTGGGACAAGGAATTTTCGAAATTCCAGTATGTGTTGCTAACCTAGTTAAGGCTTTGTCGTTAGTGCTATAACATTTAAGAGTCTTTTCCTTAGGACTGGGAATTTTCGAAATTCGAGCATGACTTGATGCTAGACTGGGTACTGCTTTGTCATTAGTGCAATAACATTCAGCTACTTGAATGTTAACATCACTTGTTTTTTTATCTTTCCTTTGACTGCGTGTAAGTTCAGCGGAGGTTTTAGGATCGCTCTCATAATTACATTTTGCAGAAGTCTTTACATACGTGTAACAATTAGCACTGTGAGTTCGATTTGAGAAAAGAGACTTTCGGCTGCGATCAGGAACTTGCAAATATTGATCACGTGATGCTTGATCAGTTACAGTACTGACATTTAATGTAGAATCGGTGCAAACACATTTACTACTATCAATGGCTTTAATTTTATTCTGAGTCTCTTGGCTTTTATTGATCGGTTTATGACTCATTGATACAGTCTTGTACCGGGCTGGATTTTTTATTCCATTGAAAGTATTATTTTGATTCTTGCTTCGCCCCAGTTGACCAATTGTGTTTCTTTTAGAAACAGATTTTTTCTTGCCGGATATAATATACCGGTTTTTTTTCCTATGTAATCTTTTTTTTTTGGCTTGGTACACGCGATAGCATTTGTCACAACACCAAGTTATATCAGCCATACTTAATAATAAACGATTGGAAACTCAGTTTTCGATCAGTTTCCACCTAATATCAGGGAATAATGTCCCATTTGGTATTTTTTTATTTTACTCGGATTACACCGGTATTAATTCAACTACATCAGTAGAGGCGTTTTACAATGTTTGATTTATAAAATTTATCTTTATTTTTCTTAAAAATAAATTACTTTATGCTTAACGATACCTCCCTCATTATGATTTCCAGACAAATAAATGCTTGCTCTCTTTTTGTGGCCATTGGCACGAAGAGGTATTTGTGTTTATATATACTTGCAAAATTTTACAATTTGTTTTTTCAATTACTAAATAATTTTGATCATGATCCACTATTTTTTTTCCTTTGCTTGTTTTATGATCATGATTCGCAAAACAACAACAATCTCGACGGATTAGGACTTGTCATCGATGGCACAATTTTTTTGAAATGGTTTTTTTCTTCTCTATGGGCATTAGTTGTCCATGGAGTTAGTCAATCTAAAAGGAATTCCACTCATAGATAAACTAAGTTGGCGTCAAGGATCGTATATTTAATCCTTGGACTGATTACTGCTAGAAAATAGTGATCGACAAAGAATCCTACGGTGAATCCTACAGTCACTTATTCTTTTTAACCCCCGACGCAAAAAGAGGGGTGTTATAAATTTTACCGCTATGTGTGTGTGTTAGAACGAACCAACATTTATAATATTAGTAATTATTACCTACGTAACCCTTAGCTGCCATGCCCATAACAGACGTTTTTTGATGAAGTTTAAGTTCTTATAACTCAGTCAAAACTGAATGTAAATTTATGAAAAAATATATTATAATTAGTCATATTTTCATCTTTGATTGTGACGTCATGTAACGGGTCGGCCATATAAACTCCATGTTAAATTCTGTTTTGCTAGAATGAGATAGGAACAATATTTGTTGGCTTCACAGGTTGGCTTATTATCTTCGTTATTTTTATAGCTATTCATAAAATTGTTTTTGTCAAATGTTTATTACATGTATGAGCTTGTGAAAAAGTCATGAACAGGCATAGGTAAGAATCCAGGGGGCAAAATTTCATGACAAGTAGGGAGTTCCTATATCAATGACCTCAAATTATCGATGCTTTTTCCATGTACTAGTGATCGCCCCCAGCATTGTGTGTATTTTTTGTCAGTATTCTTGTGAAGAGTTTAAAATTCACACAGCATATTTAAAAAAATGTTATGACCTCCACACAAATTGAGAAGTCATTTAGATGAAAAGATTTATCAGCCCAGATGGAGACGTTTAACTATCGAAAATTATGAACAAATTCTGATCGTTTATTTTAACATTAGTAGGTAGATAGTAACAAAGAAAAAAAATATGATTATTTATGACCAGGGGGGCTACCATGACATCCTAAAGCAGTTCAGTTTAGGTTGATAGAAAGGGATAGAGCTTTATAACTGCTATAGCTCTATCCCATTCTCTCAACCTAAACTGAACTGCTTAAGTATGTCATGGTAGCCCCCCTGGTCATAAATAATCCCTATTGCTTTAAATTAATAATAAATTAACCTTGTAATTAATTATATCAAGTATCTGTGTAGTGCTGCTTTCCTGATATACCTACTTGTGGTACAACATGAATCCACACTGGGGAAATTTGACGTTTCGAAAAGCGTCATCGCTAAACGCCATCTAAAATAATATCAAGGATAATATCAACCTAGGTATTAATCATTCCAGGATAAACTGCATGAGCGAGTCGTACTCGAGTACTACCATCATCATTTTTTTCCAAGGATCACATATGTAGCGTCAAATTTGGTATGATTATATTACAAACCTTGAAACAACAAATACTGAATAAACCGGCAAAGTGCGAGTCGGGCTCGCGCACGAAAGGTTCCGTACATACAACATTAGCAAAAAACGGCAAAGAAAACACGTTTTTTATATGGGGGCCCTAGTGTTGTTAAAAGACTAGTCTTGAAGACTTTTGAACCTTAAAGACTTCCAAACCTTGAAGGTTCAAGCTTTGAAGACTCGAGCGTTAAAGGTTTGAGCTCAGAAACGGTTCAGAACCTTAACGACTCAAGCTTTTTATGAGCTCTTAAGAGCAAGTCTTTAAGACTCGGGGTTCATAGACAGCTCAAGCTTTAAAAACTCGGCTTATTGAAAGCTCAAGGCCCGGAACCTCGAAGGCCTGAGTTAAGCGTTAAGAGCTCAAACAATGAGCGTTATAGGAAGAAAGTATTATTGTACGGTCACGTGCAAAAATACGTATCGATTTCATCCTCTCATAATTATGTATCGAGGCCTTATATCGCTGACGTTAAGGTACTATGGGACATATTTTTGATTGGTTATGTGCACCTATATTTTTACACTTGACTGTACCTATATTTATTTTTAACCCTTAATTTGACCTCAGGATTATGCTGTTAAAATCTCTCGGGTTCCTCACGGGCATCCTGTATAATTATCAAATATGGCATAGATAACATAAATTAATCTACTTTGTTAAAAGCTTTTAAGACTTAAATGCTACAAACCTTATAGACTTAAACCTTCAAAGCTTAGGAGGCTTGAAAGCTTGAGGCTTAAAGACTCTGAGGTTTCTGTGCTCGTAAGCAACAACGCGAACTTATTAAGTTGAGGCTTATATGGTCGAGGCTTTAAGGTTCGAGGCTTCTAGACTCAGAAGTCGCGACTCAAGTCTTGTAGTTTACGCCTCGAAGCTTAAATTCACAACACTAGGGGGCCCCCTTTAATAATTATAATATTAATAATAATAATAATAATAAAAATATTTTATTGGAATCAAAAGAGCACCTCCACCAACTTAATTAACTTAAACATAAGAAACCTAACATAACATAACATAAGCATTGGTGGTGCTGCACCCTGACGCCAAAAGGGGTCCACTCAGCATGTGTTGCGGCACAGGTGCTGCAACGCTGATTTTCAGTGGATCCCGAATATTCTGTTTTTAGTATTTGTTGTTATAGCGGCAACAGATATACATCTTCTGTAAAAATGTCAACTGTCTAGCTATCACGGTTCATGAGATAGGTACAGCCTTGTGACAGACAGACGGACACACGTACAGACGGACAGACGGACAAACGGATAGCGGAGTCTTAGTAATAGGGTACCGTTTTTACTCTTTTTACCCTTTGGTTGCGGAACCCTAAAAATCGTTCTGAGTTGGGCTCGCGCTGATTCGATTGTTGACTGTACCTTTTATTAGTCATCTTCTTGTCTAGATCTAGACCAAACTAATGGATCCCGGTGGCTCTACAATAATAACAATGAAGTTGCTGTTGCCATCTGCCATCTATCATCAGATCAGCTCCTAGATACCAAAATATTGCTTTGCCTTCGGGTTAACCTAATGTATTACAAATTACAATATCAGGAAGTGGTTCAAAAGTGAAAAGGAAGTGTTCGGAATGACGGACATGCGACCGAAACAAATGAAATAAAAGCTTGTAATATGAATAAAAAGGGACTGTAATTCAAGACTTAATAACTTTAACTACACAAATAATAATAAATGAGGGTTCTGTCATGGTGGTTACTTCAGTATGCGTATATGACCATGCTCAACCTTCAAAAGTACGCGAATATGGAGTAATAATGGTAAATTTATTTGTTTACATTAGTGACGGAATGATAAGGTCCCGACTATAACTATACACATCTTCGTCATCTTCATTATAGGTAAGTTGCCGATGGGTTATACCCAGAAAAATTTACAAATACATTAAGAGCAACTGATTGTGTATAGTTATCCCATAAATCATTAGTTAAATTCGCCAATTTCGGTCTCTCAGGGTCAGCTATTAAACGTCCCACCACTACCCTTTTATTTGTTACATTACCCATCGCTTCCAAGGTTTGATTTTTAATAAAACGTGCTAAACCAACTGCCATGGTTTTCACTGCAATTATGAGGTCTTGGATCCATGTGGTATGGTAATATATAAGTAGTATAATTAACACTTCTGCGATCGTAACCGTAGCGTAAGGGCAGCACATTTCTGGGCTATGAGTTCTGACGCAAATTAGTGCTGAATCTATTACAGCCCCAACTCCACCTCGGACAGAGGAAGGCGCAAAAATATAACCGAATGATTAGGGGGTTTGAGCACAAAGGACACGAGGCTATGCTCCAGTAGCAATCCGTAGATAGAACTTCGTTGCCGACTGTAGAGCACTGGTACTAAGCATAGATCAGCTATTAAACACGTAATATTGATGCTCTTGCAGCAGTCTTCTACCAGGCGAATCCTGTTTTAGTTAGTCATAATACGTTTACTAATTCTTTCTTATTAAATTTTGTATCAAGTTGTTTTTAGCAATTTACATTATGCTCAGGTATATAATATCCGCATACGAATGACAACTTGTTTTATTACTATGAAAACCACAGATACCTACGGTTTTACACGCCACAGTATTAAGAAAAACCTAACAGTAGTCTGACTGCTTTGTTGTTGAAGGCATGCCGCCAACACTGCGTACAGAAACTCAGTCAAAGGCTGTGGTCAAGGGTCAGGGTTGTCACAACAAAAACTACTTAAATACCGTTTTATCTGTGAATGTTAGCAATACATTGAAAATGGTGGAATTTGAGATTAAAACCATTTTAAATATAGGTGATTATAAAATAACTTACCGATCGTCTCGTGGAAATCGGTGGAATTTCAATTCTTTTTCAAACCTTGATGAAGATATTTACAGTTAAAAACAGAACAAATCGGAAACCATTAAGTATTATCAAATCATAACTTCGTATCGTGATACAGATCAAAACACGTCCGTACTTACCGATCTTGATACGCGTATCCGATTTATGACATGACGTCACACGGCGTATTGCATCTCTCTGTCTAATTATCCGTATTTATTGGCCGATTTTAATTTTACTTTTGGTGATCTCTTTTACGGTATTTTCATATATTGTTGAGAAACGCGATTTTAAAAATCCATTTATGTATATTCCCTGTTAGAGTTGTATGTAACCATTTCGTTATGCGCACATGGTGCACATAGGGCGCTCCACGGGCTAATATATTATGTCATTATTTAGAAATGACTTGGTCATCTAACCAGGTATAACTAGGTGCAATTACCGTCCCCGGGCAAGTCAAGGAGCGAAGCGGTTTACTGCCATAATTTCAGGAATCTCAGTAAAGCTCACTCAATTGGTTCAAGCCGCGAGTTCCCTCCGGCATTTTTCCCATTTTTCCATTGAAAGTCTATTGGAATAGATTATCGGTGATCATTCCTCCATGGTATGTCCGATTTTCAATTTTATTTTTTCCATCTGGCTAGATGTCGTATTACGGGCTAAATTTGATCCTGATATCTCTAAAGGCGCGTACAGATTATGCGCGGCAGCCGCGCGAGCCAATGTTCGAGCAAACATTTGCCGCGCGGCGCGAGCCAATATTTTATGTGAATTTAGAGACCGCGGCTGCCGCGCGTGGCAATGGATCCAGCTCAATAGCCCACGCCACTTTAGTTCGTTCATTCACAACACCGTCCCAAATGTGCGCGAGCGAGCGACTGAAGTTCCTTTGATGCGGCCTCTAAAACCGACAGTAATCGGTGGGCCCCGCGGCACGCTCGTGAGCGGCAATGTTCGCCCTGGGTAGTGATTCTTTCAAAAGCAAAGGTGAGCGAACGCTGGAGTAATGTGCAAGCGGCGAGTTTAAATAGTCCCGTCAAAGCGAACAAAACACATTTTAGCGCGTATATTCAATTTGGCAGCATGGCTTCTCGAACGTATAAGGCTTATGAGACAATCACTACCCTGCCGCGCGCGGCAACCATGTCCCCACTGCGCGCGGCCGCCGCGCGAGCCAATGTTCATGCGTTTGCCGTGCATAATCCTGGGGTCCTAGTGAAAAAGGGTACAAGTCAACTTAACTCGTAATAAAAAAGGGTATATACATGAACGGAGTATACTAGACTAAACCCTTTTTCACTTGATCTTCAGGAGATTTATACCTTATTTCACTACGATCTACCTATACGCGCCGTAATAGTTTGGGAAGAATCCGAATCGGGGAAGAATGGAGCTTCGCTCCAATAAAGCTTGGATTGCATAGGTATTGTGCTTGTTATTGATCCGACATGCTCTATTTAACTGAAAACAATGAATCTGTGGAGATTTAATGGCTATTGTTAGAAGGTTCAAGGTCCTTAGTACCTTTCAAGAAGTCTGTAGAATACAAGGGAATGGAGTTTTTGGTTTGATCAACAAGGCCGATAATTACAAATACCTCACAGACTAATATAGATTACATTATTAACTTATATAACTAACTACGAGGTGACGAAACATCTTGGTCCTGTTAATAACGGACAGCTGTTGCACACAATATTGCTTTTATGTTGTCCGGCAGCATGAGCATGTCATGCTGGCTCAAAGGTCTTGCTTACGGCGGCGTCGTTGATCGGGTCGCCACTTTCCCGAACACATATTATGGATGAGAGAGGCGATGGCTGAGATACGCGTCATACTGGTGAACGGGTGCTGTTTGTGGGGTCCGGTCTGTTCACGTTTGCAAGGACTTGTTGTTCGAAATTATTCTAGTTATGGCTGCTGACGTAGAGACCTCGTCGTGTTGTTCTCATAGTCATTATTTTTAGTTTAATATTTGTTGACCTTACATTTGTATATATTTTTTATTAGATTTAAGAATTTATTATTTATTACCTTATTACCTTACTAGAGGACGCCCGCGACTTCGTACGCGTAGAATTAGTTTCCCGCTATTCCCCCCTATCCTTTCTTAGTGCTCACTTACATCATGAAAGGAACCCATGTACCAAATTTCAAGTTTCTAGGTACAGTAGTTTCGGCTGTGCGTTGATATGTCAGTCAGTCAGTTTAGCCTTTTATATATATAGATTATTACTTAATTTAACTTACTTTTAAGTATTATTATGTTTTTCTGATTGGAAAAATGACCTTCTGCTGGAGTTTCTTGCGGCGCTTCTTCTCCGCAATGATGGTCTTGTCCGAAGCGCGCTGGTATATGCACTGTATGTTACCGACCTGTAAAAGAGCCCTCACGTGGAAAATTTACTGAATAAATATTTGAATTTGAGTAATACCCTTTGGGTACGAAACCTTAAAGCAGGATTTTCTCGAAATCGAAGTGTACCCGGGGAATATTAGTTGGATAAATAACTACCCATCTTTAGAAGAGCGTTGAATGGCTTTTTTTAGGGTCCCTCTCCAGGTACCTGCTCGAACCCCAGTGTTCGCCATTATACAAAAAAACCGGGCTAGTGCGAGTTGTACACGTGAACCGAGGTTTACGTGTACTAAAATAAATTTAAAATAGAACCTATAGTATTTTTAGCGCGATAAATTCTATTTAGACTAGAGCAAATAAGCTTAATGATTTCTCAGAAATTCCTACAAAAAAATAGGGCATTATGAAATATTCATTTTTAGTATTTGTCATTATTAGAATATAATTTTATAAATTCAAAAATGTACAGTCCTATGAAGTTGTCACGGTGCAAAGCAACAACAAAAGTTTTTTTTCTTTAATAGAGAATTGCACATGAAAATAATATTATAAAAGTTGTGTCTTTGTTAGTTTTTTACTCTTTCACGCTGCAACGGCTGGACGGATTAGGATGAAATTTGAAATAAAGATATACACCGGATTAGCATGTCGATGTCTGGGGATAACAGTTTTCCAACGGCAAAGTTAAGTTTGTCGCGAGGTCTGATTTGCTTGTAGTAACGGAACCTTACACTGCGCATGGTCCGACATGCTCTTGCCCGGTTTTTAAATCATGTTATTTAAAAAAATAACATTTTTTCACAGTTCGTAGAGCGGTATTAGTTAAAACGCAGTTTATCTTTTGACAAGTTCTATCAAATATTTGAAATAAAAAATATGCATATGACCATCTGGAATTTGCTAAAGTGGGGTAATTTTTTACCACTCTAGTAACCCCATGGGTTGTATTGTATATAGAGAGTGGGCTCTGATATTGTACAGTCGCGAACTTTAATTTGGTACCCACCTTAGGACCAAAGTCAATCTAACATTCTACAACAATAAGGTTGAGTTTCCTAAAAGTTACAAACGACTTTACATCTCTAATGACATTGACGACTTTAAGCATATTTTTCTTGAAATGGGTCACAAATTAACGTTCGTGATAGTACCTACACAAGTACGGAATTCTAAAAATCTATAAGGAGAATTATGTAATATTGTAACCCCCTTACTAATAAACGTTGAGTAACGGTGGTATAGCTATACAATGTTTTGTCCATATCTGTCAAATTCAAATGTCACAATGACAGATAAGGACAAAACATTGTATAGCTATACCACCGTTACACAAATTAGTAAGGGGGTTAAGAGGGGTAAGAATTTAAAGAGGCGACGTGTAAGTACGAAACACGCAAAGGGCCGTCACATACCAAAGTAAGGTTTTAACTATTAACAGGCGACAAACAGTTATCTTTAGCCCGCAAAACGATCGAGACGCGATCTCGGCGCGCCTGACTGTACCTGACCGACCTACCACAACTTGGATTATGTTGCCCATTCAGTCCGCCATTGGCAATTGCAGCTACCAGACGCGTTCTCGGGAAGTTCTTAAGAGTGTGTGCGTTCTTACATTAAAACAGTGACTTCTGTGGCACGGATGATTGAAAAACAGTGAAACATGTATAATACTGGTTATTCGGAAAAAACCCAAACAAATTCTAACAGTGAGTGTTATGAATTTATGATTTAAATGTAAAAATAGTGTATCTTTAGTATTTTATACTATAGCATGAATTAGTTATTGCACGAGGGAAATGATTAGTAATTCTCTATAAAATTGCGTTTAATGTTAGTTTTATCGACTAAATTACGAACTAACCTAGTGCTCGGGCCGCGTATCGATTAGTAGTTTCTAGGTCATGTCCAGAGCCTGTGACGTCAACAGGCGGTTGGAACAACGTCGAATTTCTAGGTGGTGGCACTGAATGCATTTTTACTTCCCTGCCGACAATTTCTCGCGTGTTTTTAATCGTGTACTTTCGTCGGGATATTTCGATTTAGCTTGTTTGATTTTATTCTCACTCAAGACAACCTAACTTAAACTAAACACTGATGATCTTGTCAAAAAAGATAAGATAAGAAGATTAAGATAAAGATATTTATTGAACATGCAAAATGGAACGAAATCAGTTAAGTTAGTTTGTACGCAGCTGCAGTAATTGGTATAAAACTGTGTCGCAGTTTGTTACGCCCACCCGGAATACATATACCTACCTATATGGGTTTCTGTCCTAAAACATATTGAACGTCGTCTTCGCTTCGCCCCCGCTGCATTTTTTATTTTTCTGTCAAAGAAACCTTATCCTGACAGTACTCGAATGAACCCGACAAAAAAAAGAATCCCCTTTGGTGCAGTTGTCCGGAAGTTATGCGCGTACAGCAAGACACAACTAATAGATAATGCTCGCGGATTAGGCAATAATAGAGTCGATGTTAACGGCGTAAGAGCCTTGACGCACGCCATATTAATTGTGTTCTGCTATACTAGGTATATTTCGGGAATTCTCGAAATGGCTCGACATTAGTTTGTCGAACTTCATCCACGTCAATGGATTATTTACGATAATAAAACGCTCACAAAACTTTCTCTGTAATGTAAAAGGCTACGTAGGTTTATTCAATGTCAGTACCTACACTACCTACTCGAAAACACGGGTACCTACACCTACACCTACTGAGATTACCCAATAGGGCTATTCGGACCATCTGGCTATAGGTTAGAGCCATCTGGATTTAGTGTTGTGTTTTGTTAGTCTTCTGTTCTTTTGCTTAATGTATTGGGGTAGGTCCCGACCCCCGCCCGACCCGTCCCGCCGCGTGTGTGAGTGAATCTTATAATAAAACCTGACTGACTTATAGGTATATCAACGCACAGCCGAAACTACTGTATCTAGAAACTTGAAATTTGGTACAGGGGTTCCTTTTATGATGTAAGTGAGCACTAAGAAAGGATTTTCCGAAAATCGACACCCAACGGGAAGAAATGGGGGGAGTAGCGGAAAACTAATTCTACGCGTACGAAGTCGCGGGCGTCCTCTAGTGCTTCCATAATATAACTCCATAAAACACCCGCCGAACTACCGACCCGCCCGGCGCACGACCCGCTCCCGCCCGCGCTGTGTGAATTGCCCTTAAGTATGAGAATGGTATCACTCGATTCAACGCAAAAAATTACATGGAAATGTCACTTCACTCTCCTAGTAAAATTTCCCCCTGCCCATAACTACCACCCCATTTCCTCATTTCCTGAGCCAAGATAAAGTTATAAATAAACAAAGTTTCATTGATGTTGCAGCTGCAGATAAGTGTAACCCCCTTTGCTTGGAAACTTGTATGCAGGGGGGGGTTACTTTTCTCTGCAGCTGACTGTACATATTTTGCCTCCAAAATATGCTATTTTTACTGTAATTAAAAGGAATGAGCTAGGTTAGGTTCACCATATTATGAATACGGCAAGGATGACATAAGTTGTCGTCAGATGTGCACCTATTAATACTCCGTAATACCAAAGAACGCAGCAAACTGCAATGTAGTAGTTGAAGCATACTGTACTCTAATAGGTAACGATAAACTGCTTAAAATGCTTCCTAATACTATTACTGCGCTGTTATCCGCCTTCCTTGGTACAATCGAGATCATAAATATGCATACACTTTAGTATCTTGTCTGTTTAATGTCATGTTTAAACACTTTAAACTGCCATATACGGCGTAGTGGCGTATGTGGGCAGTACATAAATAATTAACTAATTACAGTGACGTAATGGAAAAAGTTACCGTTTGTTAATTGAAGTCCTCAACTACGTGCGCTTTTTTCGGAAAACGTTCATATATGAATTGTCACAACGATTAAAGTGAAGTACTAAAGTGTAAATATATTTATGAACTCGTCTACTCGACTGTAACTATTACTGCAGTATACCTAACGATACCATTAGTAATGTTATTGAAACATCCCGTCTGGCGTCTGGCGATCTAGGTAAACATAGCATACCTACGTTATCTTATCAACGAAGTATTTTCAATTTATGTTCTGGTTATTGTACCTACGCTAGTAACGACGCGTTGGCCTAGTTGGTAGTGACCCTGCCTAGGAACGAAACTAGCGGTCCCGGGTTCAAATCCCAGTAAGGGCAGATATTTGTGTGATGAGCGCGAATATGTGTTCCTGTGTCTTTTTAACGATTAGTTAGTTTAACTAATGAAATGATCAAACAACAGGCCCTTAGTAATTTATATATATATATTGAGGGAGGTCCCTCTATACGTGGGTAGGGTAGGTACTAGTTTAATAGGGGTGATTTTTGGCTAGAGGGAATAGCGATAGAAGACTTGTACGCGGACGGGGTCGCGCGCAAAAGCTAGTATAAAATAAAAATATCATGCATATATGTAGTTGGACGAGAAAATGTGAAACCTAAAAACGTGGAAAATCAGTGAAGAAATAGAAACGGCTCGTCTGTGCCCTAATACAGAACTGACAGGTCAATTACTTTGCCCTTAACGGTAGGTAAGTGGTTCAAAAATAACTTGCAAGATAACCTCTAAAATATTCCTCACACCGAGCGCTTGACGTAAATAAAGTCAATGAATTGTTATATAATTGAATAAATAGCCAGGCTTCACTTTCAATGAAAATTATTTTCAACATGATCGGACATACCGGTTTTGAGTTAGTGCCGTAAAACTGCGCTTCTCAACAAAAGGACGTAAATGCCATGAAGATACGCTCTTTTGCTGGTGCACTTTTCCACATCGTACCTATTTTTTTATATAGATTTTTGTAATTATAGTAACGTGAGCAGATCATGGCCCGACACGCTCTTGCCCGGTTGTTTTTTGTTTGTGATTTACGCATTCCGAACCGAAAAAACATTACCTAAGTACCTTCTCTCCTCACTCACAGGCAAGTTTTGTTGAATTGATACGTCTGATGCAACACACAATCGAAACAATGCTTTTGTTTTCCCGTTTCTTCTGCAGCGCGAGAATATTTTCAATGTTCGCGGGAGTCAGCACCTTCGCTTAGAGTTTTGAAGGACTGATAATAAAAAAAGAACTCGGCTTTTAAAAAAAAAAACACTTGGTTATTGTCATCTTTATTAGCCCATTTAATTTTATCAGTCTATTTCAAATGTTTGCGGGAGTCAGCACCTTCGCTAAGAGTTTTGAAGGACTGATATTAATAAAAGCATTCGGCTTTTATGATATTTTTTTCACATCGTCATCATCATCTTCATTAGCCCATTTAATTTTATCAGTCTATTTCAAATGTTTGCGGGAGTCAGCACCTTCACTAAGAGATTTGAAGGACTGATATTAATAAAAGTATCCGGCTTTTAACATATTTTGTCACATCATCATATCGTCATCTTCATTAGCCTATAGTTGCCTTTTTTAAGTTTCTGAAACGGCCTTTTTGGCCGGCGAAGTTTTCATCCTACAAATGCAAAATGCTCTGATATATCTAGCTGTTTACTTGACGGTAATGGCGGCCAGTGCCATAAAAGATCAAAGATGTAAGGTTTACCGCCTAGAGTAGAGTCTCAGTTTTAACTCACGACATCTGTAGGCATTGTTTTTAACTTGCTTTCATCTTATCTTCGACCGTGTACAATCTTTTGTACAATTACCTCTTCCATCATGTAAAGCAAGATAGTTATGAACTTTTCCGACGATGTCTTATGATTATTCACCCTATAGCTGAGTTGTTATAACTTGCAGTAGCATGGCACCGACCGCAGTCGGCGACATGTCGAGTGGAGGACGAGCTGATGGAGAAAAGCGCTCGGGCCCTGTCTACCACCACTGACCCCTTGGAAAAGCTGCGCCTGCAGTGCCTCGCGCGCGGCGCCTCCGGGATCATGGGGCTTGGCAGGTCAGACCCCAATTATAACACAGACCATAATAAAATAAATAAAGAAAGAAAAAGTTTATTCAGCCACAAAAGAAATAAATAAAAACAAAAGGCGAAAAGGCTCCTGGCTCAGCATCATGTCATGAATAACTTGGCGACGTTGATGTTCTGCCAGGACCTGAAGATTTTTGAGCTAGTTTACCTAATGGGTCAGTGGAACTAAATGGAGGATTATAAAGAGGCATTGACGTGCGTCTTAAGGTCACGGGACATTGGTTGGATTCAATTTTTCAGTCTTTTTCGCTAATGCATACCATTTTGCGGAGCAAGATAATGCATAACATGACTTATTTTTACAAGAGTATTTTGACTTAATAGATGTAATAGGTGGAGGCAGATCATTCCAACATTTACTTGCCTGATAGCGAAAACTAATAGTAATAACCTAACCAACAAAAAGTTGGAAAACCCCCGACATTGACATTTCAAAGTTCAATACTTCAACGGCTCGGCTGAACCGATTTCGATATAAAATATCTAAGAACCACCGCTAGAAAACCTGCTTTCAAATAAAAAAAACCGCATCCAAATCGGTTCTTCCGCTTAAGAGCTACGGTGCCACAGACAGACACACACACACACACACACACACACACACACACACACTTACACGTCAAACTTATAACACCCCTCTTTTTTGCGTCGGGGGTTAAAAACTAACTAAAATAGTAGTAAAAGTTGACGACGTTTTTAGCCTAGTTGGTAGTTACCCTGCCTACGGAGGTCGCGGTCCCGAGTCTATATGTGGTACAATACGTAATGATCGCGAGTATTTATTTGTGCGCATCGACGCCAAAAAGGCGTTACGTAAATGTATAGTGATAAGATAATGGATAAATCTAGCGTCCAAACGGAAATAAGAAACAGCAAATAAATAAAGGGCCGGAGATGACCTAGGTACTCTATACTATGATATACTTAGATGAGGGGATAACAGGTCATTTTGGTACAAATGCCAAAATGCACAAAAGGTTGAGATGTACTTTGGTCAACAAGTACAAAAACTTTGTCAGGTCATTTTGTCTGAATATTTTAAGGGTAAATTATGCTATGGTCAACATTTCTTTTAGTCAAAATGTTTTGAAGACAGCATTCATTATCTAGGTGACATTTTTTTTTTCTGGAAGTTTTTAGGACATAATACTCTGCGTCCGAATTGTCGTCTAAGTTTAACATACGTATACGACCATTCGACGTGGGCAGAAATCGTTAATTATATTTGTATATTCAGGATCTTCCGAAGAATGGCCGAAGAAGGGGGCAAACAACTGAGCAAGGAACGGTTTTTCACGGGCATTAAAGAAACCGGGCTTGAAATCAGCAATGCGGTAAATTACTGCTAATATTCTTAATTTATTTTATTTTCTCAGTTCTAACCGTACCTAGCCTGCTTTTCTGGGAGCGATTTATTTTTATTGGGATTGCAGTTCTAACCTAACCTACTTTATTTTTATTGGGATCGCAGTTCTAACCTAACCTAACCTACTTTTCGGTAAGCGATTTTTTTTATTGGGATCGCAGTTCTAACCTAACCTACTTTTCTATTAACGATTTATTTTTATTGGGATCGCAGCTCTAACCTAACCTAACCTTTATTATTAATTATTACTCTAAAACTTTGAAAATATTTTTTGTTAATTATGTACTTAATTGACTATGAAATGAAAGAGTTTTATATAATACGTCGAAGAAATAAACAGCGATATTTAAGTAGTTGTTCTGTGTCTTGAATAGTTTTTGAAATGTTTATTTAAGCAATTAATAATCTTTCTACTTTTCTTCTTATAATTGTTATTCAAAATATTTATTCAGTAAATTGGCCACATGAGGGCTCTTTTACACGTCGGTAATATGTAGTGAATCTACTAGCGCTTCGGACAAGACCATCATTGCGGAGAAGAAGCGCCGCAAGAAACTTTATAATATTAATATGTAATGAATAGTCGATGAAGCCAACATACTCCAAGAGAAAATATTCGAACTGAATATTTTATGTATCGTTTTCGGTGAAATAAAATTCGATAAATAGTTTGTCGTTATTTCGAGGGGCACCCCAAACAAGGACCCAGGCCACCTGAGCATGATGTGACAGGATGACAATTCGGTATATATTGCAGAGTTAATAAGTTATCGTAGAGTATTAGTTTGGGAGCCGCGAGGTGGGGGCAGTGAACAACTTTTGGCTGTTTTAATTTCAGGATGTCGACTCGCTGTTTGCGCAGTTGGACACCGACCACAGCGGGTCTATCACTGTGGATGAATTCATCAGGCATATTCGCGTAAGTTAACCTACTCTATTTTCAATGTAAAAGTTTTTATACCAATACATTTCTTTTATCAAAAATATTTATGTAATTATCAGCCAAACTGCATTGCAGTTTGTTGGCAGAAACAAATCTCTTTAATTCTCACTAGATTAGGTACATACATATATAATTAATTATAATATAATACAATACACACTACAATTTACATTTGACACACAAAAATATCATACTTTGAAAATCGAAGTTCGAAGTTACGTTATCCCCATCCCTTTCTACCACGAATGCCTAGTGTCCGAAGTTTCAAATTTTGTGCTTCAAAGTAATCTTCCTGAATGGTGTACGAAATAAATAAATAAAATGTTTGTTTCCCAGCCGCCGATGGCGGATGGCCGCCGGGCCATAGTGGAGCAGGCGTTTAGGAAGTTGGACAAGACTGGCGACGGGGTCATCGCAACAGAGGACATCCGAGGAGTCTACTCCTGTAGCGGTGACACCAGGTTAGACCAGACGTCGTGGATGTAGGTCCACCATTACCCACTCAAGCCCATAAACATTACGAATCTTGAGGCTGCAATGACAAATCCACTGTCAACTCCTAGGACTAAAATGGAATGCCTTTATGCTAGGCAGTTCACCGGTTACCTCAGGGGTTTCTAAAAAAAAAAAGTAGTTTGTGTTACAAGTAAGCAAAATTATAAATTATAATTTCTAGCGAGTATTTTGAATCTGGAACGCTTTTGAGCCAAGCGAGGAAGTCAAGCACAGACCATAGGTCTATAGAGTCAAGTGACACTGCCCAAGATGACTTTTATCTCCCGAGACGCGTACTGCTTTTCGCTTAAGCTTTGAAGAAACTCTAGCCAGCCGGAGTACAGGCGGAACCCTGAAGGTTAAAACTGATATAATTTAGAGTTGCGCCCGCTCGGTCTTTAAAGGGAGCGCTCCGATCTCGGTCAATCGTTCAAAGGAACTAGTTCAGTCTTCTAGTTCCTTTAGGTCCTTCAGCTCCGGAGCAAATTTTGAGATCTGAGCAGGTCAAATAGATAGTATCAATTTGAAATACGTACTATTTGTCTCGTTCACATCTATAGCGCCGTGCCGTGTGCTCTTTACTTGTTCGCTTTCTTCCGCTCATACGTTCAAACAATTGCTACTGACCTAAATGACCGAAGACCGATTAAGATCTTTAACGAAAAACTAGTTCCTTTCGGTCTGTGACGGGAATTCATTCCTTTAAGTTCTTAGTTCCTGACCGACTCAAGCCTACCTACTTTATAGGTATTTTAAATTTTGAGGGGTGAAACGTATCTTTTCCGAATAGATGTAGAAAATAAATATAATAAAGGTGACCATGATAAATGATCATACCCTCATGATGATTTCAGATACAAGAGCGGCGAGGAGACCGCGGAATTGATAATAAACAAGTTTCTGGCCAACTTCGAGTCTGAGGGCACTGTGGACGGGAAGGTAGGTTCATTCGACGTTTCATTCAATTAGGTATGAGAGTGGTTAGGGAACCAACTAAACCCTGAAATGTGGGGTTGAAAACGAGAAAATGGTGGTAACCTAGAGCCAAATGCTGACACAGCGTTAAATTCTTTTTTTGCCGATGCATTAACGTTGAGCTGGAAAATGCGATGCCGAAAAGTCTGTATTAAATGCAGTCTACATTGCGACGGCTGTCGACAACTGTCTACCAACAGTTCCCCTTACCTATTTTGAATAAAAAAAGATGACAATTATAAACGAGATAATGATTATTGAAAATAAATAAGAATGCATTACTGCAAATCAAATCTTCTAAACTATTGATCCAGTCCTATAGTCACAGATAATATACTTAATACTAGTAAAAGTGAAAAGAACCTAGACTATAAAATGAAAAGAACCTGGGTGATTAATAATAAATGTCGGTAATTTAAATAATTTACTATTGTAGACGTAATTTAGGCGTGTGCCTAAAGGTTGTCAAACTACTTGCAAAAAGTACAGTTATGTGTGCCGATTTTGCTAACTTTCTTAGGCTAACTAACATCTTTTTAACCCTAAGCCAGGCAGTGGTCATATAGAGGCCAAATGGTAATAGATTAATAAAACAGATATATTATTTTTAAAACCAAGAACAATAACCATATTTAAAAGAAAATAAATCGCTAGGCCTAGCTAAGGGTTAAATAGCGTTTTTTATTTATTTATTAATATTGTTCGTCTTCCCTGTAGGTGACCCTCGAGGAGTTCATGAACTACTACAGCGGCATCAGCGTGTCCATCGAAAGTGACTGCAATTTCGACCTCATTATGCGCCAAGCCTACAAGCTCTAACTGGCTTGCTCGGACACGCCAGCCAAGTTGGCCAACGCGGCCAACCATTGGCCAGGCATAACACGTTCACGCACACTTTGAAGTTTTTACCCCTCTGAACCGTGCGACTAAGCTATCAATATTTTTCAGATATCACTATCCCTCACGCATCTAACAGTATTGCCATTCGTGTAATATAAAACCACGAAGAAAACTGAGAACTATTTATATCTTAGACGTACTGCAATTATATTTTGTGCACCAAGGTTAATGTGATTTATTTAAAATTATGGTTAATTGTAAAATGTTACTAATGTCTCAAATTACATTGTGTATTTTAATTTAATATTTTCATTACGCCTAACCTTACTGTGGATTTTCAAATAATAATAATAAAATTAGTGTAGTCCATGCAGTTCTATCAATAAATCTATATAAATAATAATCAATGTTTGTATGTTTATCCTCCATGCTTTCCTAAACCATTGATCAGATTGTGATTAAGAAACTTTGGTAGGGTGTTCTGGGGACGCCCTCGATCGTTTCTGGCTTAAACAATCTGTATCAACTTTGTTACTTTACGTGGCATTGCAACGCATGCAGCTAGTAAATAAATATCAGGGGAAATCACGCAACAAATTGACCTACTACATTATTAAGCTCACGGAAAAGAAAAAATAGAGGATGTGGCATGAGCATCGCTTAGTATCAGACTTGTTGTCGCTAATACTCAAACTATCATAAAAAGAACACGCCACCATGGTAAATGTTTTTGGTGCGACTATCGTTTTCACATTCCAAAATAGCACCATAAGGCATGCTTCTAGATTTATTTCCTATTTTAGAAATATCAAAATAAGCGATCGCGGCAAAAGTATGGTAGGTTATGCGGAACTCCGCATAACTATGCCACACGTTACACGCCCACTTGATACTTCTACTGTTTTTTCTATTCTGTGATTAAGCTCTAGGCTTGTACTATATGGGTATCAAGCTCCATTCTATAGTGAAATAAATACTTAAATACATACAGAAATAGGAGTTAGATTATCTACCAGTATGGACATAAATATTCCTATAAGGAGTTTTCAGAAAAAGAACCAATGAGATGAAATAGTGGTGGAGTAGCGAGAACTAATTCTACGCGTGCAAAGTCGCAAGCGTCTTCAAGTCTAGTTTAAAAATAAGAATATGTGGTGCAAAATAATAAGTTTCAGTCAAAATAAACAAACCTTTGTTCTTTACTGTACCTTTTTGTACAGTCATCGTCATCTACGTGTCTAGACCAAACTAATTAATCCCGATGGAGTTCCCGTTGCCACCTGCCGCCTCTATCATCAATTCAGATTCTAGATTCCATAATATTGCATTGCCTTCGCGTTAACTTATTTAAATTTTACCTCATTACAAATTACAATATCGGGAAGTGATTCAAAATTGACTTGCAATATCTGAACCGGAATGACAGACATGCGACGAAAGCAAGTCACATAAAAGTTTGTTTTAATAATAAAAAGGGACTGTAATTTAAGACTTTATTAACTTTTACCGTATAGTACAAATGAGGGGTCTGTCGCGCTGGTTACATCAGTATTCGTTCTATCCTTTTCATTATGAGTTGTAGTAGTGTTATTCTCTGAATAATTTACAAATGGATTTAGAACATCCGATCGCGTATAGTTATTCCCTATATTGGAAAAATATACAGTGTTTGTTTCCAAGACGCTTTCTTCATCTTTTATTTCCGTCAGATTATTTCTTCTAGAGGAAATAGCACTCTGTCCATCAACTTTACCAATCGCACTACCAGTATTTAGTTTGATATGTACGAAATTTCTTAAAAGTTTAAGAGTTTTTATTTCATTTTCAAGGTATTTTTCGAATGCAATTGCATTTTGATCATCGACTTCACCAATTGCAGTATCAGTAGGGACTTTTGTGACGTTTTCAACAGCTTTTAAACCGGATTGATTAAAAATTTCAAAGGAAAGTGCACTTTGATCATCGAGTTCGCCAATAGCAGTATAAGTAGGGACTTTTGTGACGTTTCCAACAGCTTTTATACCCGTTTGATTAAATTCTTCAAAGGAAATGACATTTAGATCAGTATTTCCACTCATCACAGTAATATTGGCCAAATTCGGTCTCCCAATGTCAGCTCTTTGTTCTTTTAATATACGTACTACTTCATTTATTACTTTACCTACAGATTTCACGACTTCCTTTTCTGTAATAAAACAGGCTAATTCATACGTCATATTTTTCAGTAAAAGCATGAAGGCTTGAGTCCATGTGGTATAGTTAAATATAATTATTACAAGAAACAATACTGTCACTAAAGTTACTGTGAAATTACAGCACATTTCTGGTTTATGTTTATGTGAGTTCTGACGCAAATTACTGCTGGATGCATTACATCCCCATCTCCACCTTGGACAGCGGACGGGGCAAAAATATAACCAAATTATAAAAGGGGCTTTGAGCACGAAGGACGCGAGGCAATGCACCGTGATTATGACAAGGCGTATAATGTCTTCTACTGCTAACTGTAGTGCTACTAAGATCCTCGTGGTCGACTCCAGAAACACCACTGGTACTAAGCATAGATAAGGTATTGAACTCATATTGATGCTCTCGCAGCAGTCTTCTACCAAGCGAGAATCCAGCTTTAGTTAGTCATATAACACGTTTACTGTTTTTTTCTTATTATTATTTTATCAAGTTGTTTTTAGCATTTTACATTATACTTTGATATTTTATCCGCATACGAATAAGAATGACAAGTTGTTTTTTTACTATGAAACCCACAGATACGGTACTAAGGCTGTTCTTTACATACCTACAATAAAGATCATAATAGATATGTATAAAGTTACGCCCACACCAATGCTTAAAAAACAGTGATGGTACGGAATCGCAGTGACGCGTCGTATCAGCACCGTTTTTGACGCAAGCTCCACACACCAATGCTTAAAAAGCAGTGACGGTACGGAATCGCAGTGACGCGACGTATCAGCACCGTTTTTGACGCACGCTCCCCACACCGCTGCTTAACGGTGCGTATATTACGGTACGTCAAAAACGGCGCCATGTTGTTACTATGACCCCGTCTTTTGTTTACGCAACGACACCGTTTTTTAAGCAGCGGTGTGGGGAGCGTGCGTCAAAAACGGTGCTAATACGACGCGTACCACTGCGATTCCGTACCTACCCTCACCGTTTTTTAAGCATTGGTGTGTGGAGCTAAAACTGAAAACCCCTATCTTATGTAGGTAATTGGGGAGTTTGAAAAAAATAGCACAGCTTTGACTTTTTCTTGCACGTTTATTGCACGTTGGTTGGGATCATTATTCTGAACTAGAATTTTTTATACCCTAAATATGTCCCCGAAAAATGTATGGAATTGTCCGTTTTGTTACCAAGAAACGAGTAATGTCGACCGTACCGTCCTTCAGAATCCATTACCGGTAGTTGTTCGGCATTATGACCTCGTCAGTAATTGCACAGACAAAACTTTTCTCCAAAGAGGTCACCAAAACGTAGCCAGTTCACGTACAGTAAAAAGTCTACGTCGGGCCCTGTTAGGGCCCGGGAGAAGCGTCCGTGTAGCTCCTTGCTCTTCCATACGTTCTTGGCGGTCCTCAGTGCTCAACACCGTTTTGCCAAGGAGAGAGGCGGCTCCTGTCTACTGCAACGACATTACGATGCATCCCACACTCATTGCCAAGAAAATAATCCCTAAGTTTGCATACCTCGCGGTTATGGAGCCTTCTATCCAGGGCGTCCAGCTCAGTCTGAGGCAACCTTAGTATATGCTAAAGGAGTATGTGAGCAGCGGCATCACCTAGTTATTGCAGGCGCGCACCTTATTGCCACCCTACAAAAGACTATTGAACTGAACTAAACTAGAACTTTTGTGAAGCGGCAGAAGAAGCGCTCCTTCACCGGCGGCTTGATGACGAAGACCACAATACCCAAAGTCTATGATATATCAAGATATTTATAGTTTTTAACTTCGAGGAGAGATCTGAGAGTCATTGTCTCAGAAAGCTGCAAATTCGATGAATTTACAACTTTCCTTCGTTGAAGATGCATGACCCCGCACACTAACGAATTCCATCTTGATGGCACTACTGAAATCTTGTGTGATTTTCAATAGTGCGATAAGATCTTGGTGCTTCGATGCAAACAGTTTGAGGTCATGCATGAACAATAAGTGAGAAATGACTTCAGCTTCTCTACGAAGTCGAGAGCCAAGCTCGGAATCCTTCAGCAAATAACTAAGAGGATTCAAGGGGTCTATATCGGAATCCATAGTATCGTTTGTCCTAATCGTCATTTGTTCGTTTGTTCTAAAAGCAAACTTTTTAGTACCTAACCTAACCGCAGGGGTATTTTTGTAAAGCTTAAAAAGTTGTCTGACTCAGCTGAAAACCAGTTTAGGACAAACGATAATTATGGATCGCGAATGACACCCGGATTCAAGGCTAGACACAACCACATTAAGGACTAGGCAATACCATATTATTAATATTTTAGTGTTTACCAATAACGTGACTATGGGAGTCTCGAACCTTTGGAAGGCGTAGGTACATGGAGCCGAAGCCAATTCGCAGAGGCCCGTTGAAAAAGTTTAAACTAACCGGCGATTGTCCCTGAGTTCATACCTACTATAGAAGTATGCTCGCACGGACAACCACCGGTTAGTGTAAGACTATTTAAGAAGGATGGGAACATTAATAATAGGTTCTATGAATGAATTGACATGGATTGGTGAACTAGGGGAGGGATGAACCCCTGACGGCGCGTGCCTGGCAAATGCTAATTACTTTGGTTGAAATGGCAGGCGGTGACTTGCCAACTCAATGGAATGGGCCTTCCAACATACCTAGCAGCAGCAGAGAGGCAACAGTTCCAGTGGGGCTAAGGGTGGAGAGGTGCTTCTGGATTTTAAACGACCATAAGGTGCTCACTGGCCACTAATGCTACACATTCGCCCTTCGAGCATATAGGCAGCTCTTGCGTCTCCAATCTGACCAGCCAAAAAAGGAAAGCCAGAGGTGAGGGTTTGTTTCTCAGTATTGTACAGTCGAGGAAATTGCTTCTTAGACCACCTTGGACTATGTCAAAGTGACGTAATCAATCAAACCGTAAGACACTTTCTTATGATTTTATTTACAGTGTCACTTTAACATAGTCCAAAGTGGTCTAGGAATCAATTTCCTCGACTGTACTTTACTATGTGTAGAGTTACTTACGATATTATTAACAATAAGAACGCTTATTAGTTATTCCCTACGTTTGAAAAAGCTTACACCATTTGCTGTTTCTGAAATGTTAATTCTATTTTCGTATTTAAATCAGAGTAATTACATTTTCATAAAAAGTTTTACTCATTGCGACACACACGTGCGAAATAAATATACCTACGTGCCACTTAATTTCTCTCATGACCAACTGGTGCTACCATGTCTTTTTCTTGAATTCATTTTCATGCCATTTTCATTCCCCGTTTTTCCCAGTTCTAAGTTATAGAGTCTTGATTTCGCGTGTATTAAAAATATTTGCCACATAGCATTCAGCCGTAATTATGATGTATATTGCATATGGTACTGCTATAATCGAGGTACCGATATAGCTAATGATTGACTGTAACAAACACAACGCTGGTAAAATGAATAGGCCAATGATAAAAAAATACATTGTAGGGTATTCCTCGAATTTTACTTCAGTAAGTCATTTATACATGTTACAGTTTTTTATTATTTTATGTTTTACCTTTAGTTTACGAGTATAATCTGTGAGTATAATATATATATCCAGTGTACCTACAATAGTAGTATTTGCTGTACATGCAAATGACAGATTGTTTTTTATATCATGAAACCTGCAGATTAAGTACGGTCTAGTTTGTAGATACGAAACTTTTTCCTTTTTCTTGAACACCAATGAGCTCCAATAAATGAGTGGCAATGATAGAGCAAATAGGTTAGTCTCGACTTACCCCCTTACTAATAGTAGGGGAGCCCAAGAGGGGATTTCGGGATTTACTCGAGCGCGGCAGATTAACATAGGGGGGCATCCTTGTACCCTGTTGAGTACCTCCAGCAAACATGAGCACTTTATCCTGGAACGTGCGTCCAGGATAACCGATCAGACTAGATAGTAAAAAAAAATCAATAGCTTGAAATACTCCAGCGCGTCAGATTAAGGTAAGGTAGGTTAATTACATGCCAAAAAGTCTATATTTCAATAATCTGACGATTTAAGCGTAACGCAAAGGGGTGGGAGTTTTTTTTGCAAATTCGTGACCCTCCCACCCCTTTGCGTTACGCTTAAATCGTCAGATTATTGAAATATAGACTTTTTAGCATGTAATTAACCTACCTTACCTTAATCTGACGCGCTGGAGTATTTCAAGCTATTATTTTTTTTTACTATCTAGTCTGATCGGTTATCCTGGACGCACGTTCCAGGATAAAGTGCTCATGTTTGCTGGAGGTACTCAACAGGGTACAAGGATGCCCCCCTATGTTAATCTGCCGCGCTCGAGTAAATCCCGAAATCCCCTCTTGGGCTCCCCTACTATAATAAACGTTGAGTAACGGTGGTATAGCTATACAATGTTTTGTCCTTATCTGTCAAATCCAAATGTCACAATGACAGATAAGGACAAAACATTGTATAGCTATACCACCGTTACTCAACGTTTATTAGTAAGGGGGTAATTATATTATACCTAAGACGAGAATAATTAATACGAATATTTATGTCCAAACAGGTAGATAATCAAACTACTATTTTTTATGTAAGTATTTAAGTATTTATGTCACTATAGAACGGAGCTTAGTACCCATAATACACGTCTAGAGCTTAATTATGGACTAGGTCAATTTGTTGCATGATTTCCCCTCATATTTATTTACCAGCTGCTGTATACCCGGCATGCGTTGCAATGCCGCGTAAAGTAACAAAGTTGAAAAAGATTGTTTAAGCCAGAAACGCTCGCGGGCGTCCCCAGAACACCCTAAAGTTTCATCACAATCTGATCAATGGTTTCGGGACGCATGGAGGACAAACATACAAACACTGATTATTTAAATACATTTATTGATAGCACTGCACGAACTAAACTAATTCTATTTAAAAACCCACAGAAAGCTTAGAAGTAAAGAAAATAATTACATTAAAAAGCACAATGTAATTTGAGAAATTAGTAACATTTAATAATTAACTGCACAAAATATAATTGCAGTACGTCTAAGATATAAATAGTTTTCGGTTTTCGTCGTGGTTCTATATTATCACGAATGGCAATACTGTTAGATGCGTGAGAGATAGTGATATTTGAAAAATATTGATAGCTTAGTCGCACCGTACAGAAGTAAAAACTTCAAAGTATGCGTGAACGTGTTAAGCTTGGCCAATGGTTGGCCGCGCTGGCCAACTTGGTTGGCGTTGGCGAGCAAGCCATTTAGAGCTTGTAGGCTTGGCGCATAATGAGGTCGAAGTAGCAGTCATTGTCGATGGACACGCTGATGCCGCTGTAGTAGTTCATGAACTCCTCGAGGGTCACCTACAAGGAAGACCAACAATATGAATAAATTCAAATAAAACGCTATTTAACCCTTAGCCAGGCCAAGAGATTAAAGTAATTTGTTGGTAATACAAATGTATTACCATTTGGTCTCTATGTGACCACTGCCTGGGTTAGGTTTAAAAAGATGTCAGCCTATATATGAAAGTTAGCAAAATCGGCTGAAATAATCCGTGTAGTTTTTGTAGTTCGGTAACCTTTAGCCAGACGACTAAAATTACGTCTACAGTAGTAAACTAGGTATATTACCGACATTTATTATTAATTACCCAGGTTCTTTTCACTTTTACTAGTATTATTAATTTATTAAGTACACTTATTATCTTATCTGTGACCATAGGATCAATAGTTTAGAAGATAGGATGTTGAATTTGATTTTCAGTAATGCATTCTTATTCATTTTCATTAATCATCATCTCCTTTATGATTATCATATTTTTTATCCAAATAGGTAGGGGGAACTGTTGGTAAACGGTTCTCGACAGCAATTGCATAGAAGATTGCATTTAATACCAACTTTTCCGTTCTTGTCTACAACGAAACTCAAATTAACATACCTTCCCGTCCGCAGTGCCCTCAGACTCGAAGTTCGCCAGAAACTTGTTAATTATCAATTCCGCGCTGTCCTCGCCGCTCTTGTATCTGAAATTATCATGAGTGGATGTTAAAAGGTTACTTTTATGATATTCTTTTTCTACATCTATTCGGAAAAGATTTGAACCCTCAAAATTCATATTGAAGTAGGCAATCTCCGTTGTCTAGTGTGTACAGCGGTTTTAACCTCCAGGGTTCCGTCGGTACTCCGGCGAAAAGCAGTACGCGTCTCCGAAGAATATAATTATAAATCATCTTGGGCGGAGTCACTTGACTCTATAGACCATATTATTATGGTCTGTGCTTGACTTCCTCGCTTCGCTCAAAAGCGTTCCAGATTCAACATACTCGCTAAAAATATGATGTATATAATTCTGGGGTCCTAGTGAAAAAGGGTGTAAGTCTCCTGAAGGTCAAGTCAAAAAGGGTTTAAGTCTAGTATACTCCGTTTATGTACAGTCAGCTGCAGAGATAAGTATACCCCCCTGCATACAAGTTTCCTAGCAAAGGGGGTTACATTTCTCTGCAGCTGACTGTACATACCCTGTTGTAGAATAAGTTATTTAAGTCGACTTATACCCTTTTCACTAGGTACCCAGAATTTTGCTTACTTGTGGCACAACCTACTTTTTTTTCTTAGACACCTGACTAGCATAAAGGCGTTCCATTTTAGTAGACAGTGAATTTTCAGTTTTAGGATTGCAGCCTTAAGATTCAATACAATACAATAAATACAAATACTCTTTATCTACACTCATATCATAAGTTCTCTATAATGCGTTCAGAATCCGTAGACAATGACCAGCATTACTTGATACAATTTTACTATGATATGTTTTCTTATCTGTAGCTGTAATGAAAAGTTAAAATTACGATACAACTTTTGATAAAGTAATGTTGTTCAAATTTGGAACATCTTCCAAAACCAACAAAATTCAAACAGGGGGCCAATTCTAGTATCAATTGAACGTCGACTCGGTATATTTGAAGTAAAGTGTCGTACGCCATTTTGATTTCGAATGACATTAGAATAGGGACTTTGTTAGTTTGTCTATGATTTAAAAAAAACATTCATATTCGTGACACAGGTTAGCTTTGCTGCCATGTTTGTTCTACCGCCTACTAAACGCATCTTAGAGTACTTATAATATGTGTGTAGATAAAGTAATGTATGTAACTGTACATAATTAGGCCTTAAAACACTCGTGTGATCTTATTATAAGGACCCTCTTTATGTAACAGTTACATAAAATACTATTATTGAACACCAGAAAACAAAACACGGAACAGTACATTTGAATAACATATATGTAAACAACAGGCGGTCTTACCGCTAAATAGCGATCTCTTCCAGACAACCTTAATATTAGTAATGTTTAAGGGCTTTATAGCCCACTTACGATAAGTGGGGCTGTGTGCTGGTTTCCCTTTTCCATGCCATAAAAAAATACGGGCTTGAGTGGGTACGGGTGAACCTACTACCACAACGTCTAACCTGGAGTCACTGCTGCAGGAGTAGACTCCTCGGATGTCTTCTATGGCGATGACGCCGTCGCCAGTCTTGTCCAACTTCCTGAACGCCTGCTCCACTATGGCCCGGCGGCCATCCGCCATCGGCGGCTGGGAACCAAACATTGTATTTATTTATTTCGTACACAAACATTCAGGAAGATTATATGGGCACAAAATTTGAAACTTCGGACGCCTCGTCCCTTCCACTTGTCATTTGACACTAAATTGGCAGAAAGGGATAACTTAACTTCGAACTTCGATTTTCAAAGTACGGCCCCTGGTTTTAGGTTGGTTTTAGTGCAGCACTGATAGTCGGCGCCGGAAGGTCGGCGCGAGGTTCAGCTGACGCGCGGGGCGCACGACAGTTTGCGTCAGCGCTCAGCTGTTAGCGTTATTCTAAAACACTTCTATAGCAATCATACATATTGGCTTGCCAGCGCCGATGGTCAGCGTGAGACTAAACCCAGCCTAACACATTTAATATTATCCATGGGTTCCAAATCCAATCCAAATTCCAAAAATCTTGGCCTGGAGGGCCAAAATAATCCAGAAATAGTAGCTCCGCGAACCGTAGCTCCGTTGATTCTGTCAAATCAGATTTTTGGACAGGAAAATTCGACTAATAAACATACCAATTACAGAAAAAAACAATACGAATAAAAAGCTATCCATGATCAATGGGACATTAAATTTAGCAACGAGTAAAAACGCAACGTGGAAATCGATCGACCGAGGAAAAATGTGACCCAGAAAAAAGCTTCATGAATACATTGCGTTCTCGAAACAGATTGTCTATACAGGGTGCCTCTGACCTTGGGGCTTTAAATGCAACGATCGATTCTACTCTCTAAACTGATCTACTTTTGTTCTGCAACATTAAAAAATAACTTAAGTTTAGATAACTAATTGATGTTAAAGTCTAAGGGCTGAGTTCACCAACCAATTTAACAGACGGTTAAGTCTTAATCAGCTGTTAGTCCATACATTTGACAACCGTTAAACCGCTAACCGTCCGTTTAATAGTTGGTGAACACTGCGCTAATTGTAAATTCAGTGTATTAAATCATGGCCATATAATCACCATCTCATGGTACGGGGGCGACATTTCCTTAGTACGGGGGCTAAAGGAAAATTGAGAATTGGATCGCGTACATTGAAAATTACATTTAGTTTGTACGAAAAACAAAAAACAAAAACGTCTTGTTTTAAAAAAGTTGCAGAACAAAAGATGCTCAGTTTTGCGAGTATAATCGATCCTTGCATTTAAAGCCCCATGGTCAGAGGCACCCTGTAGATGAGCGTTCAACTTGCGTTGAATCAGGTAGAAGAGGTAGCGTATATAGCGTTCCTCAACGTAACACGTGATGCGCAACAAGCCGCGCAACACTTCGCGCAATAAATGAGCCAAAATTATTGATTATTTATCGAGTGCCAGTTATTTTTGGCGTGAAAAACTTTCTTTGATGTTTCTTTAGAATTGTAAACGTACCTACATCAATTACACCAAATATTAATACTCGATGGCAATGCCTACCTACCTACGCTATCTACGCTAAGCGTGGGAGTAGGTATTCAAGCGACCCTGACGTTTCTGGGGGTTACCATGACATACTAACGGCCAAACCCTATACGTGTGTAAATGGTATACGGGCGTTTATTAAAAATGGCCATAGATTAAGACTCTACTAATCATAAACAGAAAGAATTATTTTGATTACGCTAACGTATACACCGTTATTAATTTTTGAACATACTATCGCCTCGCAATGTACATCTAAGTCCATCTGTCAGGTAAGTAATTTTAAAGTGCACCGTGCCAGAAAGAGTGTTATACATTGCGTGTTAAATTATTTTGTATGGATAAATTTTTTTTATTTAATTTAAACAAAAGCTGCTTAAATGTGCTCATTAGGGGCTATACTAACCATAGTTAAAAGGAACGCCCGTATACCATTTACACACTGTATTCAATCCGCGGACAGATAAGGCTTACTTCGGGTTAAAATTTGACACTTGCCCATACAAAATGTGTCAAATTTTAATCCGAAGTAAGCCTATCTATCCGCGGTTTGAATATAGGGTTCGGCCATAAAGCGGTTCAGTTTAGGTGGAAAGAAAAGGACAGAGCTATACTTAGCAGTTATATAACTTTGGCCCTTTCTCTCAACCTATACTGATCTGCTTTAGTATGTCATGTTAACCCTCGTTTGTGATAGTGCTTATGGTATTTTTAAGTGTCAAAATTATATTGTAGTGCGTATTATATGATATATTTATGTAAATTATAGAATTAAAGCTGTGGTGCGTGATTTTAAGATGGAATGAAACACTTCATTTAACATATCGCGCGTGACGGTCGGCAACGCGAGACGGGGCACATCCAGCTCCCGCAGGTGGTGGTGCAGGTAGCGCCGGCACTGGGACTTGTCACTTTGGATGACATATTTAAATACTACATTTAAAAAATGGGAATTAAGCACATTAGGAACGTCACCATCTCCAATATTTGTCCGTGTCACAGGGTCTTTGAGGCAAAAGTCATGCGACCTTGTTTTTGTACCTATTTCCTCATTGACTACTTTCCAAATTTCCCTAGATGGATTTTTACTTATTAACAACCTATTTTCAATGTGGGTCTGCTTAGCGCGTAACGTTGTTGACTTAATTAGATTATAATATCTGTTAATACACTCTGATATTATTGGATTATCCGGATATTGACGTCGAATTTCATGTAGATCTCTATGTTTTTCTATATATTCAATAAGTTCATCAGTCAACCATGGCACGATATTTTTGTTATTCTTTAATTTTATAGATTTAACTGGGAAATGTATGTCAATATAGTACGTCAAT
Source organism: Acleris cristana (assembly GCA_948252455.1). Lineage (NCBI taxonomy): Eukaryota > Metazoa > Arthropoda > Insecta > Lepidoptera > Tortricidae > Acleris > Acleris cristana. The sequence continues at coordinate 15,315,918 of OX411779.1, read as the reverse complement.
ATGTTAAATAATTTGTCAAATTTTGTATTAATGTTAATGGTGTTATCGTAAATAAAACTAAAATCATAATTTAAAATTGCAGAGTAAAATAAATAAATAGATCCGTCATTAAATAAACGTCTTTCAATATAATCAGCTGTCTTGTTGTCACGTCCGTCATCCCGTCCTACGGCGAGTTTAAATAGCTGCGCGCTGTGATCGCTTATTGCGGTGTCCAACGGTGACACCGTAAGGCACTCGCGAACGTTATTCGCTATGCCGCAATCGATGGACGATGCACAATCTGCAGTCACGCGAGTAGGAAAGGTTACTGTGTTACTGCAACCATAACTAGTTAGTACGTCGTCGACCCGCCGTCTCAGACTGTTGTCTGATAAATAATCCACGTTTTGGTCACCAACTATAAGAAATCTTTAGTTTTCGTCAGTTAATTTACGCAGTAACAATTCCAGTTTATCTAAATAAATGTCAAATGTCCCATTTCCGGTTCTATAAACTGTGACAATAATCAATTTACTATTAATAATTTCAATAGCTGTGCATTCGAAGTGATACTGAACGGAGAAATTCTGCAGGTCGTTTCGCTTTTTATACCCTATACCTTCACGTATATATAGCGCGACTCCGCCGTGCGCGATGTTCGTGCGGCAGTATGAATTAGCCAGCGCGTACCCACATAACCTCACTCGTTCAATTTCACTTTTCTTGCACCAAATTTCACTCAAACCAAGTACATCCGGTTTTTCTGTGCTACATAATATCTCTAACAGTGTTGTTTTACCGCAAAGTGATCTAACATTTTGGTGAATAACTATAAATTTTGTGTTTGCCTCGGTTTTGATGTTACTCGTTTCGCTTCTAAGTTTTTTGCCTGCACAACATTGAAAGGACGTACAGACACTCCCTCCGGCCAGTTCTGACTATATCTTACACTCTTCAACTTTGCGGCCGGGACGTCCAGGCGAAACGAAGAGTAATTGCCTCGCGTGACCACCAGCCGCTCGCAAACAGGCGCCGCGACGCCCATCTGAGTCTGCACGTGATGAGCAACGTCCTCAGCACAGTGGTGTCGGCACTCAGGTTGAAGACGTGCAGGCTGATGACCCGCGGGGCAGCCGCGCGGAGTCCCACGGGGCCGGGGGCTCGAGGCTGTGATGTCCCTGGAAGATCCGGCCGCGACGGTGGCTCGGCATTGTTGACAGCTGCAGACACGACCGTCGTAGTATTGTCTCCTCCGGGGTACCCATCCCTGGTGGTCACGGCGGTCTGCACACAGCGCGAACGAGATGGATATCTTCTGGGTTCCACACAGTTCTCCGTCTCTGCCAGGACCGGCGGCGCAGGAGTCGAAAACGGTGCGGCAGTGCTGGATGCCGGCAAGGACGGTCCCTGCACATCACTTAGGAAGACCATACCGTGAGGACCGGACTCGTTGAGTGACAGGTTTTGTGGTTTAAGTGGTGCTAGGTTTTGGTTCGTGAGCATGCCAAGGATTGTGTCTATGCACCTATTCTGATGTGTAAGTAGCCTCTTTTGCTCACGAATAACATCATGACAGCATTTAATATCGTCTCTCATCTCAGATATCTCAGTTTTCAAATTTGAAATGACGTCCACCAACCTGGTAACCGCTGCTGCATTTGTTGTGGTCGATTTAGCCTTTGATGGTGCCATTGTTATTCGATGAGTTTATTCCACTGTGTACTGTTTCTTAATATATCAATATTTACTAATTTACTGTCACTTTTGTTTATTTTAACTTTAATAAATAATAAACAAATACGGAGCTGTTTAAAACTGGCCGTTACGCGCAGCGCCCTCTAGCGAACTCTATAATTGCATAATTAAAGCTGATACATATGACATATCGCCAAACATACTTCTTTCTGTATGGCCAGTAATCTCTGGTATATTGGTAGTTTTAATAAATACTATTTTCGACACCGGTGTTTACCCTGACGTGCTTAAGAGTACTAGGGTGTGTCCTGTCTTCAAGGGGAAGGGTGACAAGTTTGACGTTAATTGTTATAGGCCAATAACGATAGTTCCCACAGTTTCCAAAATGGTTGAATCCATCCTATCGTCTCATATAATGGGCCACCTTGAAGGCAACGACTTGCTGACGGACCACCAATTCGCATACAGGCAAAAGATGTCCACTACTGCAGCGGCGCGCCAAGTATTCGACTGTATCGTTTCCGGTCTCGACGATAAAAATAAGATGGCAGGTATATTTTGTGACTTATCCAAAGCCTTTGACGTAATAAACCACGAGCTGCTTTTGGATAAGTTGCACTATTATGGTATACAGGACACTTCCCACCGTCTACTTACGTCATTTCTGTGCGACCGGAAACAAGTTGTCAAATTGTCTGCGGGCGGCAAGAGACTCGAATCTGATGTTGGCACCGTGAGAATAGGGATCCCTCAAGGATCCGCCTTAGGAAACACCCTATTTCTGGCTTACGTCAATGATCTTCCTACCAGCATCACGGCCGGCGTTTCTGTGCAGTTCGCAGACGACACAACGGTCATAGTTGGAGCGCGCACGTATGACCAGCTCGCCGGGAAAATTCATGACGCATGTGATCAACTGCAGAAGTGGTTTTCGTGTAACGGCTTGCTTCTGAATGTAACAAAATCAAGCGTCATGATTTTCTCGGGGCGTAGTGTTCCTGTTCCTCCGTGCGTTGCAAACAGTCCGATGCCTGTATGCGATCAGTGTAGGTTTCTCGGCTTCACCCTGGACTCGAATCTTAATTGGAAGTGCCATGTTGACCTGTTGTGTGGTAGATTGAGTAGTGCAGTCTTTGCGTTGCGTAAGCTGAAATTGCTTATATCTGACGACGCTCTAAGGCAGGTTTATTATGCACATTTTCACTCACTGATGTCGTACGGCACACTCTTATGGGGAAACTCTACGGATGCCAACAGGGTAATGCTGATGCAGAAACGTGCCGTACGTACGTTGGTTGGGGCGAAGCCAAGACATACTTGTCGAGGCTTTTTCACAGCGCACCGCATAATGACGCACTACTCACTTTACATATTCGACATTATTATGTTTGTCCGATCAAATATTTCTTCGTTTGCGACAGTAGACGTCGTCGGCAAACAACTCCGCCACACAGGGCGTTTGAGAACTGTTCCTCGTCGCATGGCACTTGCAGGCAAGAACCCACGCGTCATCGGTCCCACGTACTACGAGCGTCTACCCACCGAACTCAAACGCGAACCATCTGACGAAACGTTTAGGCGCCGGCTTAGGAATCTTTTGTTGGATAACCCAGTTTATTCGGTAAATGAGTATATGGACTTACTTGACTTATAAAATATGATTGACTTTTAATATATATATATTTTTTTTAATGTACTTTATATTTGTGTTGACTTTTACAATTTTTATTAATATAATTTAATTCTATTTCTGACGACCTCAATGTAACTGCATATAATTTGACATGTAATGTAATTTATACTGAGTTATATTGAGTAATAAAAAAAAAAAAAAAAAAAAAAAAGACCTCTCTTTCTGTCAACAAAAAAAAACGTATTGGTAAAGAAAAATAGTTTTATACTGTCGCTAAAGCATGAACCAAGGTGAAAATAAAGTAACTTACGCGAATCTGCCTGATGAATTCATCCACACTGATAGACCCGCTGTGGTCGGTGTCAAACAGCGCGAACAGCGATTCGGCATCCTGAAATAAAAACAGGCAAAACTTGATCACTTGCCTCCATCACGCTGCTCCCAATAACCTCTACCAGGAGGGCTAGCACATGTTCGCGACTGGTTTGTCGCTAGGATCTCCCTTTCTATCTAGTCTTTAACTACGGAGACGCGCTTGATAAGAGAGAAAATGCAATTTGTGGTAGCAGTAGGAGCATTCCATGAAAACGGTAACTAAATTTTATTTTTAATTCACCTTTGCCTCGTGTTTCGCTAACATTTTCGAAAATATCACCTGTTTCAGACTAGGTCGACTTGCTGTCGCTTACGTGACGTTTGGTTTACACCTAGTTTCTTTACGAACTTAGACATAATGTCAAAAGTAGTTCATGGGTTTTTTTAAGTACACATTTAGCTTTGATATTTTATTATTAACAAATGACGGAACCTCAAATGAAAGGAGTACGAGAGCTGTAAAGTCTTAAAATCGAGTACGAATGTCGATTACATAACCATGGAATGCTCCAGTACAGGTCATTGGTCCACTTTGTCATCAATATTTTTAATAAACTCACAAATATTTGTATACCACAGGCCCTTGCCAAGATTCACTACTCTAACTAGCGTTTCTATTCGTTTCGTTTTTAAACCAATCGCGTCACTAGTAGATAACGTGACGTGATACAAAAAGTCACGTGATCTACCAGTGACGCGATTCGTTTCGTTTTTAAACCAATCGCGTCACTAGTAGATAACGTGACGTGATACAAAAAGTCACGTGATCTACCAGTGACGCGATTGGTTTCAAAACGAAACGAATAGAAACGCTAGTTACCGTAATGCATTTGGCAAGGGCCTCTGATGAGTGGAGTAAGGGTCCATCTGGATCGCTATCCATTAACTTACCACCAAGCAGCACTATTCACATTGGTGTAATTCGGTGTGAGGATAACACAACCAGTAAAATTAATAGGTGATAGGTGAGATTTCATTATTCATTGCTCAGCTTATATGAATCCTAGTCATGTTATAACTAGTTAACTCTGCAATGTATACCGAATTGTCATTCTTTTACCTATCATGCTCAGGATGGCAGGTGGCGTGGGTGCTCCTTTGCGTTCCCCTTACTGTAAAAAAATCAATTTTTCTTTTTGTTAGGAATTAGCAGTAATTTACCGCATTGCTGATTTCAAGCCCGGTTTCTTTAATGCCCGTGAAGAACTCGTTCTTGTTCAGTTGTTTACTCCCATCTTTGTCCATTCTTCGGAAGACCCTGAATATACAAAATTACAAACATAATTAACATAAATGACGTCGCTCCGTTCGCAATGCCTAATCGAGTCGAGCTGAGCCGAACGACCCCTTTTTCACTCTGATTACATGGACATAAAACTTTTTCTTACCGGCTCAAGCCGATTCCGCGTCGATAGGTCTGGGGAGACCCTTAGTGTTGGAATGAACTGCCTCCATCTATTAGATCTATTAAGTAAAACTTCTCTTACAAAAAATAATTTATGCATTATCTTGCTCCGCAAAAATGGTATGCCGTAGCGAAAAAGACTGAAACATGTATGTAACCAATCTCCCGTGACCTTAAGACGCACATCCTTCACCCGTTCCACTGTCCCTTTAGGTAAATTAGCTGTAAGATCTTCAGGTCCTGGCAGAATATCAGCGTCGCCAAGTTATGCACGACATGTTTTTTTCTTTTGTACAATAAAGTGTTTACATACATACATACATACATACATACATCGCCTAGTGCCTGCTATACGGCCGCAACTCAAAATTTTTCATTTTTGATATTATTGCAGATTCGTGGTCAGAAGGGTTTAATTTACCACCTTAACTCAAAAAAATAAGGAAAACTGTCCTCTAAAGCCTCTTAATGCACTTGTGGCCTTATGCAAATTTCCAAAAATCCACTATCCCTTACCTGCAATATGGCCACTCGCCAGTCCGCCGCTTGCGCCCGCGACGATCGCACGCAAAACTACCATGCTGTTCAGACACTTCGGAGTTGCGGCCGTGTAGCACAAACGTTCGGAACAAGTTTTTGAGTTACGTCCACATCGCACAACAGTAAATAAGACCGTGATTACAATGAACGCGTCTAAATATAAACGAAATAAAAATCACTTGATGATAAGACAACTACAGTAAGTAGGTACCTTTATATAATAGTTATAAGTCGTTACCTATGATTAATATAAGTACCTAAAGATTGTAATATAACAATATAAGGGTCAATCAACTTTTTTACACACACAATTCTGTCTGTTGCCCACTGTTCAGAGTTTAATAAATAAAATAAAATCTGGGGACTTATTGGAAGTGAAATTATTATAAAATTATAGTTATATCATTAACTCCTTTCATTATAATGTATTGTTTTATTATTATTTTGATATTTATTTAATTTTCTGTACATAGGTTTTGTATGATAAATATTCAAATATAAAAGTAAAATAAAATACTAATACAAAAAATATACATTATAAAAAACCTAACCTATGAGTGCCGCCGGCAGCGGGGCAGGGCTCATGCTACCGTTGGTTAGGGCTGCAGAGAGAGGAACCTCCTTACAATGCGTGCCGAGGAGTACTACCTTCTGTATCTGGCTCTTAATCCAGCGAGAGTCTCTTGAGGTGTTGGTCGAGACTCTTCGCTATAAGACCGTTTGCCGAAACAACAATTGGGACAAAGATCGTCGAAACAACATCCCACATAGCGGTCACCTCGTGAGCCAAGTCAAGGTACTTCCTGAGCTTGTCCTTCTCGGCCTTCACGAGGTTCTCGTCATGCGGGATGGTGACGTCGATGAGCACTGCCGCCGGGCAGATCAATCGATTGAGATCGATCTGTCAATACGATATCAGGCTTATTGGCGACAATAGTCCTGTCCGTGATGACAAATCGATCCCAATAGAGCGTAGCACGACCATTTTCGAGAACTGGCGCCGGTGTTTACTTATAGTACGGCACTTCAGACTCAACAAGACCATTATTGAAGAGCAAGTTGCTGATGGATGATCCTGGATGTATGAGCAAGTACTCGCCGTTGAAATTATGTGTCTGAGGGACTTGCCGGGGCAACGGCACGCTCGACAAATGTCGACCGTGCCATCCCTCAGAATATATTTCTGGTAATTGTTCGTCATTATGACCTCGTCAGCAATTGCACAGACAAAACCTTCGGTTCCCCAAGGATTTCGGTTTTCACGGACGCTAAAAAGTCTACGTTGGGCCTTGTTAGGGCCAGGTAGAAGCGTCCGTGTAGCTAGTTGCTTTTCCATACGTTCTTGCGGTCTTCAGTGCTCAACACCGTTGGTCTGCGCCAGTTTTCGTTTGCCAAGGAGAGAGGCGTGAGGCTCCTGTCTACTGCAACCACGATGCATCCCACACTCATTGCCAAGGAAATAATCCCTGAGATTGCACGCACACCTCGCGGTTGTGGAGATTCTTAGCATTTAAAATGCCTCGACCTCCACATTTCCTTGGGATGTACAATCTCATGACAGATGAGCGTGGGTGCAACATGCGATGTGATTTAAGCAGTAGACGGATCCCCCTATTCAGGGCGTCCAGCTCAGTCTGAGTCCACCTTAGTATGCCAAAGGATTATGTGAGCAGCGGCACCGCCCAACCATTGAAGGCGCGCCTTACTACCCCGTGACAATGTTGACATTTAATATCATATCATGTCATGCAAAAACCATGATAACAAGATCTAGAACGAATAGAACAGAAGCGGATACTGCGATAGCACGCCCTCCACCCCAGCCCGCTTCGTTCGGCTCATGTCGCCATCGCTGTTGGGTGATGAGTTCGCCACTGCACCCGACACCAGCGAGTCGAGCGACCTCCGCCGTCGCGACCACCTACGTGACGTGCGACCACCGCTGCCGGCACGCTTGGGGCCTGCGGGGCATCCTGCTCTGCGCACGGCTGGGTTTAGTGCACCGCATGCGATGGTCAACATCGAATAATGAAAATTGCATGCGAGCATAATACGGTGCTACAGAGGGAGGAACTAACCTCACTGCGTACCGTGATCGAATGCTGCTCCTGTTTCAGACTCTTGAACCAGCCATCACTGTTACCGCCCAATGACTATCGGATCAGGTGCGGGCCATTCAGCGGCTTCGGCGACTGGATCAGTCTGTACCTTGATCGGCTACGCCTTGAATCGCTACATATTCGTACAACCTCCGCTTCATCACGGGACCCTCCTGCTGCGTTATCGGCTTCGATGCCAGTCGCCCAACATGCACTGATATCAGTGCAGTATGATCCCGTTAGCGACGTTGAGGATTGTGTGAATATAAGCGTAACTAGCCAGGTGAATGAGCAACTGAGGAGGGCTTTGGAAGACGCGATCGCGCAGTATCGGTCCACACCCAACTCTAGGTCTCGTTAACCAAGCTTGCCTGGCAGTAAACGAAATTTAGCACTTATGGGAGCCCTAAACGCCTTGCTGGCGTCATATTTACAAGCCAGCGAGGATATTTATCGATACCCACTCAAATTTGTACTGCGGGGCCAGCACTGCATGCCGCGTAGCTCGAGTCAAGTTTTCGGACACTGACCGAGCGACGCGCGCTCGCAGGTCTGTCCCCGCTTGGCAAGTGCGAGTTGAGCGGCGTATTGATAAGTTTAGGACTCTCATAGGAAAGCTAGTCTGCTTCAGGGGGGCAATGAACGCCCCCGAGTCATACGTTTCGTGAACCAGGCTTTTGCTTGGACCGGAATAAGGCCCCAACATTATTATGGCCTGTGTCACGGAACGTATCGACTTCCTGAAGCAGAAAGTTTGCGCGTGGGCAAGCCGTATTCGTCGCTATAGAGAGCGTGTAGATAGATACCAGCAAAATCACCTCTTCCAAAGTGATCCGAGGAAGGTGTACCGAAAGTGGGAAGGAACCGATCAAGGAGTGAGCGACGGACACCTACTGGATGCTCCTGATATGGTTAATTTCTTGCGCAGCATCTGGTCGGTGCCTGTCGTGCACACAGAAGGAGACTGGATTTTAGCTGGGCAGATATTCAAACATAGGTTATTTAAATTATATACCTATCTGTCAAGAGAATTTACGCGTTAGGCATACTTCGAGACATTGATTATCGCATATAATAATGTTTTACTGTGCCAAAGATGATTAATAAAGGTATCTGATAACTATTTTTCATGTTTTTCATTTATTTTATTATTTTTAAATGTATTTTTGTATGATAGTATGCTTATTACCGTCATTTAATTCTTTTGCGATTTTGGACACATCTCGAAATTCCGTAAAATACTTTCTGCGATATGGCCACAACACGAAGTGCCTATATTTGAAGGCCAGTACTTTAAAAACTACGCATACTTGAAAAAAAAATGCACATTCATTTGAAGCTCTATATAATGAACAACAAAATAACCTAAACCACAGTGTTATTGACCCAAAACTTAAGGAATTAGACCCTTTTTTCTGCCGCACACTCAACTCGCAAAACTTTGATCGGCGATTTCTCTTAATATTGGTTTTTGGAGTTGTGGCCGTATAGCAGGCACTAGGCGACATGTTCCTGAGTCAGCAGCCTTTTCGCCGCCGTTTTTTTTTAATAATTATTTGTTGATTTTATTTATATCTGTTGTAGCTGAATAAACTTTTTCTTTCTTTTTTTATTTTATTATGTTCTGTGCTATAATTAGGGTCTGACCTGCCAAGCCCCATGATCCCGGAGGCGCCGCGCGCGAGGCACAGCAGGCGCAGCTTCTCCAATGGGTCGGTGGTGCTAGACAGGGCCCGGGAGCTCTTCTCCATCAGCTCGTCGTCCACGCGAGACGTCGCCGACTGCGGTTGGTGCCATGCTACTGCAAATTATAACAGCTCAGCTATAGGGTGAATAATCATCAGGGTTCGGAGTTTTCACAGCACGGTAAGACGAACGATAGCTGATGTGGAGTCGACATTAACATTAAAATTCAACTCTTACTCATTTGTTTATTTAATTCCAAAATGCGTTTAAATTCGCTCTGAGCCCCTGAGTAAAGCTGCTAAGCTTATTAATGAAAGATTACAATACTTATATACAACATTATTTTTATGTACATATTATTTAATATTAGGGTGCTTTCACACTAGCGATTTGTCCGGCGATTTATCAGCGATTTTACGTGCACCACGCTCGCCACGAGATCGCCGCGATCCTCATCGATCGCGATCGGCGTGACCCGTAATCTCAATGATATGAATGAACCCTGATAATCATAAGACATTGTCATATAAGATCATAATTATCTTGCTTGATATGATGGAAAAGGTAATTGTACAAAAGATTTTACAGGGTAATTGTACAAAAGATTGTACAGGGTAATTGTACAAAAGATGGTACAGGGTCGAAGATATTTTTTTTATGACAAGGTGAAGGCACGCGGTCACTCAGCCTCACTCACCTGATTGTAAGTGGGATTGGGATAATAGGGTAGGATCATTTTTGAAGAAGAAGAATGCAAGCGGCAAATCATGTAACAGTCGGGGTGACAACGTTATCAGAGGGTCTTGACCCAGCTGAATACGGATCTGCCTGTCGCCATTCCGTAATTTGAGCCGGAAGTACGGTATACCGGAAAAGGTGCAGCCCATACAAAACTTAAAAAACGTTACCCTAAAAAGGTCCGATTACTTACTATGGTTTTTTGATGTGTTGTAAAGGACCACATAGTCATGGTAATATGGTAAATTTTTCGTCCCTCTATTTCTTTTACCGCCATTTTGGAAAAATACTGTCTATACTGTCGTTAATGTTCATTCTATTGCTAATCATGGTTCTGCAATATTGTAGGATGCAAAATTTGCTAAAACTTTTGGGTTCAAAGATTTTTCCTGGACCCTTAGGGACAAAATATGGAATCGTCTATGTGGAGCTAGCGTTAAAAATTGCTAATTTTTTCTACTTTTCCTCCCAAATTTACGTTTAAGTGCATTTTATCGCAAACTGTAGTTAGGCAATATTGTTAATCACCAAACAAACAAGTATAAATAAATAAATAAATATCAGGGGACAATCTCACACAAACGGACCTAGTCCCAAACTAAAGTCTAGGCTTGTACTTACTACGGGTACTAGACAACGATATAAATACTTATATAGAGAAATATATCGACGCTGGAAAGGATAATTGACTAACGTCCATTTGACAAACTTTACAGTAGAGCGATTTAAAGTTTGTTTTTTCGAAAAAAAAAACATATCTTTTTAATTATTGTTTGTATCGAAATATGTTGTACAGTCGGCCTTAAAAGACGCTGAACACTTTTGTACCTTGTCGCTTTAACGCCTTTGACAGATTAGTGCAGCAGTTCAAACATGACGTTAAAGTGACAAAACACTAAAGTGTGTAGCTTCTTATAAGGCTGACCGTACTACAAACTTGTTCATAATTTTAATATCTAAGTACTGATTGGTTTTATTGTAACACTTGAAAAGTGCTTGTTCACGAAATAAATGTCCCGTTAGACAATGGCTACTTTTGACCGGCGAGGAAAAACGGTTAACAGCCACCTGTCGAAATATTACTCGTATGACTACAGCTAACAGACCTTCAATCGGTTTTGATGAATCCTATTCAAAGGTATAAAAAGGTCTAACGTGCCTTACAAGGATTTTTGGGCCGTGGTAAAAACGGCTTACAGACCTTTGGGTTAATAGGTAACTACAGACAGGAAAAATACCTAAATGTAAAAAACTCATATTAACGACGGATTAACGGTCAATTTATGAAAAAACGTCGAAAATTTGGTCTGTAAGACCCTGCGTAATAACGGCTAACGTGCTAAAAAACTGCTCCGAACGCCTTGTAACCCGGTTCGTTAGACGTAAAAAAATTGGCTGATTCTAACGATATACATAAGTCAATATGCCCCAAAATGTCCCGTTAGTCACTTTACCTTTCCAGCGTCGATATATACTTAAATATGTAGAAAACATCCAAGACACAGGAACAAATATTCGCGCTCATCACACAAATATCTGCCCTTACAGGGATTTGATCCCGGGACCGCAAGTTTCGTAGGTAACATATAGCACACATTATCAACGAAGTATTTTCATTTTAAGTTCTGGTTATCGTACCTACCTACGCTGGTGACGACGCGTTGGCCTAGTTGGTAGTGACGCCTAGGCCAACGCCAACGTGAGTCTCCGATAACAGGATGATGTCATCGGCGAAGCGTAGGTTAGAGAGGTATTCTCCATTAATCGTATGCCCATTTGGTTCCAGTTTAATTTTCTAAATATTAATTCTAATAGAGATATGAAAATTGTGGGTGAGATCGTATCTCCTTGTGGCCATCCCTCTTTTTATTGTGAAAACATCTCCTAACTTTTAGAATCTAATAGGTAGGTATAGCATTATATTCGGTGTAAATACTTTCAAATATAGTAATGTATTTTTTGTTAATAACTTGTTTGTTAAGGGCTTCCCAAAGCTTGTAGTGTTTAATATAATCGAAAGCTTTATTATAAACGATTAAGACCATATAAAGCGCTTTTCGGTATGCTGCTACGCTTTTTTCATTACCTAATATAACATAAAACATCTGCCACTTTCTGACCAGTATGTAAGGGCGAGAGTGACGCATGCTCTATCCCACGCGATAAAGGAGACCATAATCGGGCCCTGATTGACAAAAGGAACTTTTTTTATAGGTATTCTGAAAAATCATGCTTAACAGATGTCGTCACGTCACTTTCGTCGCCCACATAGGCCATATGGCATGAACGGTGAACGAGAACTAAGTAGAGTGGTCATGGGCTCATGGGTCTTTTATTTAGCTTCAACTCTGGCACGGTAGTAACACATGTCTACTTACTTCTTGTTTATAATTGTAATATCATTGCTTCCAAATCTATATAAATAAATCTGAATTCCCGAACTGCACAGTCACAAGATTAAATTTGGTACCTACTCATCTTAGGTCCAAAGTCAATCTGATATTCTACAACAGTAAGGTTGTGTTTCCTTAAAGTTATAAATGACTTGACATCTCTAATGACATTGACGACTTCAAGCATATTTTTCTTGAAATGGGTCCCAAATTAACGCTCGTGACCATACCTATGGACGCGCAAAACTTTCGAACGATAGCACCAAATGAGACAGGTAGTTCTTTTTTTTTGTCGTGTTCGTAATTGTCAGGACCGGGTTTGTAAGACAGATAAATAAAAAATGCATCAGGGGCGAAGCGAAGAAATAATTAAGCGCTGAAGAGTCAATCAACCATCTTGATTACGTTCAATATGTTTTAGAACAAAAGCCTATCTATCCGGGTGGGCGTAACAAACTGCGACACAGTTTTATACGGGTATCAATTAACCGGTCAGCAAAATATTCTCATTTTGGTGAACAGAAATATGTATTTGGTCAGCCAAAATAGCTAGTTGGTAAGCAACTTATGGTTAGCAAACATTTATAAATCTGTCAGCAATTAATGACATATTGGGCTGCTCTAAATTATTTTGGTCAGCAAATTAAATATTTGAGCTGCATTGAACGACCCACAGATAATTAAATTTTGGTAAGCAATCAGAAGGTAAGCAAAATAATTCATTTTGTCCAGCAGAAGAAAGGAAGCAATAAAATCAAATTGGTCATCAACAAAATGGGCGCAACTATTACAAAGTTCATTCAAATATACTCTCTTTTTTTGTAAATTATTCAATTTATATAGAATTATTCCTCTAGGGCACACTTTCCTCGCAGATACACCCTTGAAAAAAGTTCGCCTTTATTCCTTATAGATCCCCTTTTTAAATACCAATGCAGTGTTTCCTAATAGATACACTTTTGGGTACAGTTGTGTACACAAAGGTGTAATTAACAAATTTACTGCCGTGCCGGCAACACACACATCCCAAACCCACCATCAAATTTACAAATTTAACAGAGTCGACGGAGCTCCGCTCACGCGGATCTCCTATTTCTGGGTTGTTCTGGCCCTCCGGGCCTGATATAAAAACGAACCTAACCTAACCTACCTCATATTTATGATACAAATTTTGGTTAATCTATGGTGTGATTGTGATAGAAAATTGTGTGACAAAACTTAACTTGTGAACACTGCTGACTTTTCAAACTAAACGCAATCCACTTCTATATTATAGATGACCATTATTTTAATATGCATACCTCTTAATTAAACTGCTTACAGACATGTTTTCTCTGCTGACCAATTGTAAAATCTTGCTGCCCAAATAATCATTTTGCAGCTCGACTGTTTATTAGGCAGACAAATGACAAAAAAAGCTGATCGAAATTGTTTAAAATGTTACCCGTTTATAAATTGTTTGCTGAACAAAGAGTTGTAGCCCGATTTTTATTTATTGCCACCCAAATCTTTTTATGCTGCCCAAATGAATTAATTGCTGATTTTTTTTGCTGATCAATTTTAATAACGGCTGACCATTTAATTACTTCCCGTTTTATACCTACTACTGCAACTGCATATATGCGTCACAGGCTCTGGACATGACCTAGAAACAACTAATCGATACGCGGCCCCAGCTAGTAGCTAGTTCTAGGTTAGTTCGTAATTTCGTCGATAAAACTAACATTGAATGTTATTTTTCGATAACCGATTCATGCTATTGTATAAAAGAGACTTAAGATAGGTACACTATTTTCACATTTAAACCAAAAGCAATAACACTCACTGTTAGAATTGGTTTCGCTTTTTCCCGAATAACTAGTATACATGTTTCACTGTATTACGATCATCCGTGGCACAAAAGACACTTTTTTAATGTAAGAACGCACACACTCTTAAGAACTTCCCGAGGACGCGTCTGGTAGCTGCAAAAGCCTACGGCGGACTGAATGGAAAACATAATCCAAGTTGTGGTAGGTCGGTCAGGTACAGTCGGGCGCGCCGAGATCGCGTCGATCGTTTTGTGGGCTAAAGATAACCGTTTGTCGCCTGTTAATAGTTAAAACGTTACTTTGGAATGTGACGGCCCTTTGCGTGTTTCGTTATACACTTCGCCCCTTTAAAATCTTGCCCCTTTTACAAACGTAATTCTCCTTATAGATTTTTAGGGTTCCGTAAATCAGAGCCCACTGCAGTCTGTCTGCAAGTCCGTTTGTCTTGGGTCTATTGTAAAAGGAATGAGTTATAGAATTAAGATTTAGGTTGACCTAAAACTAGGCTAAGTACTATAGTTGAAAAATATTTCCTCTTTACTTATTATTTGCGGAAGTATTTTTCAGTTTTAGACTATTATTATTGCAGGATCTACTTCAAAAATATAACGAACTATCTTTCTGCCCGCGACTCGTCTGAGGAGAGTCAGAACTGCTGTTAAAATTACAGATATAGTTTTTACATCACCTTCAAAGGGTTTTTTTATGAAGAATGTAAAGAACGCCAAGGCTAGGGCTAGACTTAAAAAACAAAATGACGTCATTCCGACCACTAGTCCAAAGCGGGCGTAGCATACTACCTACTGATAATATTCAATATTCTTTTTCTCAGTATTTATTAATTGTATGCTTTTGGGACAAACCTCTAAAAGAATGAAGACCTTTTGAAAAAAATCCCGTTATCATTTTGTCCGTGTTGGTATGGGACGGTTCTTTTTATAAAGGCGCTGTAGGTACCTACTTCAAGGTATTCAACACGATCACGTAAAAAAGAAAGTTTTGTGAGCGTTACCCATAATTCAATTCCTAAGTTATTAAGTATATCGTAAATAATCCACTGACGCTTGGATGAAGTTCGACAAATGTCGAGACACTTCCAAATCTATACAAATAAATATGAATTCCCGAAATGTACAGTCAAGGAAATCGATTCCTTGACCACTTATGACTCTGTCAAAGTGAAACTGTAAATAATATAAAATCATAGAAAGTCTCTTACGTTTTCATTGATTACGTCACTTTGACATAGTCCAAAGTGGTCAAGGAATCATTTTCCTTTACTATACGTACTATGTAAGTACCCGCGTAACTTCCAAACGACAGCACCAAATGAGATAAGTAGTTATTTTTTGTTGTGTTCGTTATTGTCAGGATAAGGTTTTTATGACAGATAATTAAAAAAAATGCAGCGGGGGCGAAGCTAAGAAATAATTAAGCGCTGAAGAGTCAATCAACCATCTTGATTACGTTCAATATGTTTTAGAACAGAAGCCTATCTATGTATCCCGGGTGGGCGTAACAAACTGCGACACAGTTTTATACCTAGGTATAGTAGAAACTATTTAAAATCACGATTTGCACTTGAGAACTTATCTGCGATGAATGGCATTGTTCTCTTTTGTTAAACCCAATCGCAAATAACCTGTACAAAATGAAATGCATTAATATCAAACGATGGAATATGAATTACAACTTTACCGTCTTGAAAATAAGGTTCACATAGAACCTTTTGGAAATGACATATAAATAAGGACCACCGGGTATAACATTTAGCAAGTCAACGTCATTTCCAAATGTTCTATGTGAATTGTGTCCGATTCCAATTTGAACCTTATTCTCAAGATGGTAAAGTTGTAATTCATATTCCATCTTTTGTTATTAATAAATTTCATTTTGTACAGGTAATTTGCGGTTGGGTTTAACAAAAGATAACAATGCCATTCATCGCAGATAAGTTCTCAAGTGCAAATCGTGATTTTAAATAGTTTCTACTATACCTACTACTGCAGCTGCATATTGGCGTCACAGGCTCTGGACATGACCTAGAAACAACTAATCGATACGCGGCCCCGGCAACTACACTAGGTTAGTTCGTAATTTCGTCACATTGAACGTAATTTTATAGAGAATTACTAAGCATTTCCCTTTTATGCAATAACTAATTCATGCTATTGTATAAAAGAGACATGATACACTATTTTCATATTTAAATCAAAAGTTACAACACTCACTGTTAGAATTTGTTTGGCTTTTTCCCGAATAACTAGTATACATGTTTCACAGTATTACAATCATCCGTAGCACAGAAGTCACGTTTATAATGTACCTAAGAACGCACAGACTCTTAGGAACTTCCCGAGAACACGTCTGGTAGCTGCAAAAGCCTTTGGCGGACTGGGGAAACAAAATCCAAGTGGTGCTAGGTCAGTTAGGTAAGTAGGGCACGCCAAGGGATGTTATTCTCTTAAAAAGGAGTGAACGCGGCGCAGCGGCGAGTTTAAGTAGTCCCGTCAGAGCGTACAAAACACATTATAGCGCGTTTTCAATTAGGCAGACTTATACGTTCGATCTTATCGATAGAAGCATGGCGGCAAATTCTAAATATCACTACGGATGGATTTTGAACCTTATCACGTAATTTATAGTAATACGGCGCCCTACAGTAAAAGGTCAATGTATGAAATTCTTTGTCGGCAATGTCCGCTCATAAGCTAATAGGTTTGTTTGTATTAAAAAAATCTTAATCCGAATCGGTCCATCCGCTTAAAAGCAACGAAGCCACGTATAGATACACAAATTAAACTTGTAACACCCCTTTGTTTGCGTAGGGGGGTTTAAAAGATGAACAATCAAGCGTTAACTTTACCTTCCACTCTGGTGAGGATGGTCGGGGAGGCCTCTGCTAAAATTATGATGATAGTGGTGATGATGATGATGATGATGATAATGATGATGATGATGTCTGGTGATGATGATGATAATGATGATGGTAGTGGTGGTGATTATGATGATGATGATGATGACGACGCTGATGGTGATGATGGTGATAATGATGATGATGATAATGGTGATGATGATGATGATGGTGATGATAATGATGATGATGGTGATGATGATGATGATGATGTAGTGTCAAATAAGATGCCAATCAGCATAACGTAGCTGTGGCAACCCTGTTTTTCAGTAGGTCCTATTTAGGTAGCAGGGCATTATGCAGCGTCCATCCAGATTCCGTCCACGATGTCAATGTCATTTCGTTTGTGTCGATATGCATGGCTTGTGTATTGTGAAATAAGATTGATTAACAAATATACATAACGAAACTAAATAAGGAGGTTGTTGGATGACCTGAGGGGCTAGACAAGGTGCATTACGCTAGCTAGCGTTTCTATTCGTTACGTTTTTAAAACCAATCGTGTCACTTGTAGATGACGTGATACGAAAAGTCACGTGATCTACCAGTGACGCGATTGGTTTACAAACGAAACGAATAGAAACGCTGGTTAGCGTAACGCATCTTGTCTAGCCCCTCTGGACGCGTTCCAAAGCGACTGGCGCATGGCGGCGTAAGCAGGAAATCAATAGAGACAAATGATGCAAAAGAGGGGATCCCAAACTAAAGCTGGGACCGCAGCGGCATGTTACGAACAAGATATTGTTTTGCTAACTAGCTGTTAGAAAAAACCGGTCAAGTGCGAGTCGGACTCGCGCACCGAGGGTTCCGTATTGAAGATAATATGCTTGGTAACCGCAAAAGTAAATACTCATTTTGTTATAAGCTTTATTTTCTAGGCAATAAGGTCGATTTTGACTAGCCTAAACTTTAATACAGATTTTCTTAGTTTTTTTGATATTTCTCAAAAACTGTAAATAATGAACACTTTATTTTATTTTTCCCAGAAAATATAAGTAATTATCTATACGTCAGGATTTTTTTCAGAATTTTTGTTTAATAAACTTCGGAAATAAGGGGGGGGGGACGGTCATTTTTTGTACATTTTTGGCTATAGATCAAAAAGTTCATCACAGAAAATTAAAAAAAAAAAGATTTGAAATGTGCAGATTAAGACCTTTTATATGACACCCCATTTGCTATAATCGAACCACTTTCATTTTTGAAACCCCCATTCTAGACCCCTTTTCAATTATTAATAAAATTAATTTCATACTTTATTTACTACAAATAGATGCGGGCAAGCAAGTTGTACAACTATGCCAAATTTCAAGTTGATAGCATTTGTAGTTGCTGAGAAAACCTGCTGTGACATACATACAGACAGACAGAAGGACAGACAGACAACGAAGTCTAACCATAAGGGTTCCTTTTGTACCATTTTGGTACGGAACCCTAAAAATGTTTAGCGATCAAAGTCAAAGTCAAAGCTCTTTATGCCTCAATCTAGGCATAATATGTATAATGCACCTATGAATGTCAAAAAGAAATACCAACGGTTCGAAAAATAAAACCTTTGCCCCGAGAAAACCCGGCGTAAGAAACTCGGCAAGGTATATTTTTTCAAAAATAGTTTACATCATACATAAGTTTACAGTATCACAGTATTTTTGCACCTTTTTAAGCGTAGATTACTCACGCACAGGATGCACGACTCACTGCCAAACATCCCTATCCATGATAATTATTAATTATAATCGTTTACTTTATAATATGCTCGGGAAATTAGATTTTGTTTTATGACAGATTTAAATTTAGAATCAGTAAGATCAGTATTTTTTGGAATTTTATTGTAGAATTTTATACAATTTCCTAAAACTGATTTTGAAGTTTTGGCCAGTCTGAATAATGTGGATTTGAGCTTTCCTGTGCTCCTGGTTGCTTTAAGCTTATCAATGTTCGTTGGGGAATTGTGTAAACCTAACAAAGATGATTATTTCAAATACATATAGCGACGGCAGTGTTAGAATATCTAATTATCTATTTCCTTGAAGAAAAAATAACAGGCAGTCCACAGCGATTTTCGAGTATTGAATATTTTTGTTGGTAACAAAATATCAGAATAGCACGGTGGACTGACGAGTTGTAGTTCCAGCTCAGCCCCACAGATGGCGTTGCTGCGCTTGGTTGCCGACACGGCCATCCTGCAAGGCGGCTGCCTCAGCCGCCCTACGAGTTAAGGTACTGTCACCAGCATAAATAAGTGATCATTTATGTACCTTGTCGCTTTCAACCGTTTCACAATTTTGTATAACATTTCAAACACGACGTTAAAGTGACAAGGTATTTATGCTGTTGACTGTACATGCTGAAACATAACGAAGTTAAATGAGAGCGTTATTCATGTTATGTTAAGTTAGGGTGACTCATACTTCCAATATGACATAGCCGTTTTTGTTTATACATTAGTGACAGCCACGGTGTAAGTTGTTTTTGTAGACCGCCTTTGGTTAAGATCGGTTGGTACCTAAAAGCCTTAACTGGCCGCCACGGTCCATCGATGCCCCTATCCCAGAGTTTCCTATATTACCGACAATTATTGATATTATGACCATTTCTGAGAAATTCAAGGATAAGCGACTGATTTACTTTTTTGCTCGAAATAAAATTCGTACAATGACTGGTTGTCGGCCGGTTTCCACTAAGTACTTCTTTTAAAAGTCGAAATATTTGACGACGTATTTGAAAGCTAGAAGCTATTCTTTGCCCTCTATTCCTGGTTGCCACTACCTTGATGGCCACCACTGGTGGCAATACGGATTTTTGTTCCTGATTGCCGCCCAGCGGTGGCAATGAGGATTTCCTCTATTCTTGATTGCCACCACCTCGATCGCCATTCTTACTCTTATGAAAATGTAAACATGTAAACGTGAAAATGAGGTAGGTTTGGGTTATGTTAGTTTTGCAGCAGGCCCGGAGGGCCAAACCACCCAGAAATAGGAGCTCCGCCTCAGCGGAGCTCCGTCGACACTCTTATTTCAAATCAATCAGACAGTGTCGACGGAGCTCCGCTAATGCGGAGCTCCTATTTCTGGGTGATTTGGCCCTCCGGGCCTGCTGCAAAACTAACATAACCTAAACCTACCTCATTTTATAGGCAGTAGTATATTTTCCTCATTGACACCAGTGGCGGCGATAGGGAAATATATTCCTCATTGCCACCGCTGGGCGGCAATCAGGAACAAAAATCCGTATCGCCACCAGTGGTGGCCATCAAGGTAGTGGCAACCAGGAATAGACTTTCTCTGCCGCCAGTCTACCTAACGCCATGAAGGCCACTGCTTCTCAGTTCGCAATAAGGAGTCATACCAGGTTTTAGCGGATCCTTTCAGTTTGTTAAGAGCCTGATACCTAATTACCTCATCTGACCATACAAAAATTTCAGCGTAAGACTGTATAATACTAAGCCAAGCACGTTACATCATCTCGTTAAGGGTCGAATTCTGGTATAATGTTGTTCAGGACAGTAGAAACATTTCCTTACTCGCAGTTGAGGTATCAACTCTGTGTGATACCTTTGCTGTTCTCTTTTCCTTTCTGCTACGTTTTGGTGAAGGTGAGTTCTCGTCCGACTTTCGCTGCTACTCGAGGTAGAAGATGAATGTGCGCGTGCGCTTTGAGTGCTTTCGCTTACCCATGGCGGGTGACGAAGTAGTGGGACCACGGGTAAGTTATGTGTATACAGGTTTCAACATTGGTTGGTAATATTTTATAGTAGGTCCACTGGGGGAAAAAAACCCAATAGACCACCTAGTAGGTCAACGAGAAGGTCTACTGGGAACGACTGGGTTGGTCAGTCATCAGTTTGCTTCCCCTGATATTTATTCATTTAATGGCTGTACCCGGCATGCGTTACAATGCCACGTAAATTAAAAAAGTAGACAATTTTTTTTGAGCCAGAAACCCTCGCGGCGGCCCTCCCCAGAACACCCTTACAAAGTTTCATCACAATCTGATCCATGGTTTCGGAACGCATAGAGGACGAACACAACAATTGATTTTTATTTTTATAGATTTATTGATAGAATTGCATGGATTAAACTAATTTTATTTGAAAATCCACAGAAGGTTAGACGTAATGAAAATATTAAAACAAAAACCACAATTTTACTGTTTCATACATGTAATTTGTGAAATTAGTAAAATTTTACATTTAATAATAATTTTAAATAAATCACAGTGACCTCGGTGCACAAAATATAATTGCAGTACGTCTAAGATATAAATAGTTTTCGGTCTTCTTCGTGGTTTGAAACACGAATGGCAATACTGAAAAATATTGATAGCTTAGTCGCACCGTACAGCGGTAAAAACTTCAAAGTGTGCGTGAACGTGTTATGCTTGGCCAATGGTTGGCCGCGTTGGCCAACTTGGCTGGCGTTACTGAGCAAGCCAGTTAGAGCTTGTAGGCTTGGCGCATCATGAGGTCGAAGTAGCAGTCATTGTCGATGGACACGCTGATGCCGCTGTAGTAGTTCATGAACTCCTCGAGGGTCACCTACAGAGAAGACCAACAATATGAATAAATTCGAAAAAAAAACGCTTTAAAAGATGTGTGCTAGCCGTAGAAAGTAAGCAAAATCAGCTAAAATAATCCGTGTAGTTTTTGTAATTTGGTCCTTAGTTGTTCCTCATATCTTGAAAACCTTTAGACACACGCCTATTTTTTTTTAACAGTAGTGAACTATATTATTTAGTTTTCTCTTTTCACTTTTACTATAGGATCAATAGTTTAGAAGATAGGGTGTTTGATGTACGCAGTAACGCATTCGCATTATTATTGTAATTGTCATCTTTTTAATCCAAATAGGTAGGCGGAACTGTTGGTAGACGGTTTTCGGCAGTCGTTGCAAAGAAGACTGCATTTCATAGCGACTTTTCGGCATTGCATTTTCTAACACAACATATTTATGCATCGGTAAAAAGGAGTTTAACACTGTGTCAGTATTTGGCTCTAGATTACCACCAGTTTCTCGTTTCTAATCCCACATTTCAGGGGTTAGTATGTTCCTAACTACTCTTGTAATTGGTAGCATCAAACGTCAAATGAACCTACCTTCCCGTCCACAGTGCCCTCAGACTCGAAGTTGGCCAGAAACTTGTTCATTATCAATTCCGCGGTCTCTTCGCCGCTCTTGTATCTGAAATAATCAGGATGGTCAAATTATCATGGTACTATTTTTTTTTTTTACATCTATTAGGATAAGATAATTTTGACCTCTCAATATTCAAATTAAAGAAGGCAATCTCCGTTGTCTAGTTCGTATAGCGGTTTTAACCTCCAGCAGCCCTTATATGGCTGCGTTTATCGCGTGACAAAGTTTGGATAAGGCATCCGTCACCTTCTGACACGTAATATAAGTACGAGAGCGACGGATGCTTTATCCACATTTGACGCGTGATATAGCAGCCACACTAGGCCCGCAGGGTTCCACCTTCCGGCTGGCTCGAGTTTCTTCAAAGGTAACTTTTCTTCACTGGAAAAGCAGTACGTGTTCGGAAGAATAAAAATATCATCTTGCGGTCACTTGACTCTACAGACCATATAACCTATGGTCTGTGCTTGATTCCCTCGCTTTGCTCAAAAGCGCTCTAGACATTAACATACGCGCTTGCAATATAATGTATAATTTTGGTTACTTGTGGCACGACCTACATTTTTTTCGTAGAGACACCTGAAGTAACCGGTGAACTGACTAGCATAAAGGCATTCTATTTTAGTCCTAAGCGTTGCGAGTGAATTGAAGTTTTAGGTTTGCAGACGTAAGATTCATAATGTTTAGAGCCCACTTACGATAAGGACCTGTAAGATAGCTTTCCATGCCTTAAAAAAATACTGGTTTGAGTGAGTACTGGTGGAAACACTACCACTGGAGTCAAGCCTCCTTGAAGAAATCCAGTTCGTCAAGCTGTTCTCATTTGACAATCATTCCGATGAGGATGTTTAGTCACCCTATTACCAGGAATTCAGAACCTGTAAGGGTCTGCTCCGAACTGGCTGGACTTATGGTCAAACAGCAGATAATTGAACTACTACCACTACGTCTAACCTGGAGTTACTGCTCACGGAGTAGACCCCTCGGATGTCCTCTATGGCGATGACCCCATCGCCAGTCTTGTCCAACTTCCTAAACGCCTGCTCCACTATGGCCCGGCGGCTATCCGACATCGGCGGCTGGGAAACAAACGTTTATTTATTTATTTCGTACACAACCGTTCAGGAAGGTTACTAAGAAGCACAAAATTTGAAACTTCAGACGCCCCGTCCCTTTCACTTGTCATTCGAGACTAAATTGTCAGAAAGGGATGGGGATATCGTCACTTCGAACTTCGATTTTCAAAACGAAGGTTTTAGAGTCGAGTTCGCGTCAGCGCTCAGCAGTCAGCGTTATTCTAAAACGCTACTCAGCTTTATAGTTTTATACCAATCATGCATATTGGTTCGTCAGCGCCGATGGTCAGCGTGAGACTAAACCCAGCGTAACACATTTAATATTATCCATGGAGCATGAGTTCCAAATCAATCCAAATTTCAAAAATCTAATTTCACAAAGTCGTAGGTAGTAGGTTAAGTTAGGCTCGTTTTTATATCAGGCCTGGAGAGCCAAAACAACCCAGAAATAGGAGCTCCGCGAAGTGTAGCTCCGTCGACTCTGTCAAATTAGATTTTTGGAAAGTGAAAAATGCTACTAATAAATTTATCAATTGCGGAAAAAATCAATACGAATAAAAGCTATTCATGAAAAATGGGACAATAAATTAAGCGACGCGTAAAAAGGCAACGTGGAAATTGATCGATCGCGGAAAAATGCGACCCAAAAAAATAGCTTCATGAAAAAATTGCGTTCACGCACTAAGTATATGTATTAATTTTAAGGATATTTATGTTTTTAAAAATTGTTTATTTCAGTTTGCACCGCCTGCCTATTTCTATTGTATATTATTAACCTTCTCTTCTTTGTAAGGTTGTCTGGAAGAGATCGCTATTTAGCGATAAGACCGCCTGTTGACTCACTATGTAGTCTTTTTATTTTTCCTGTATTTCTGTTACTTGGTGTATGTGGTGTTTCAATAAAGTGTTTTGTATTGTATTGTATTGTATATGCACTCGCGTACTTATTGAGTGTCAGTTTATACTGGACGATATTCAATATACGAGGTTGAGTCACAGAACCGTCGAAATGTTTTTGTAAAAAAAACTTATTGGTAAAGAAATAGTTTTATATTGTCGTTAAAGCATGAACCAATGTGAAAATAAAGTAACTTACGCGAATCTGCCTGATGAATTCATCCACACTGATAGACCCGCTGTGGTCGGTGTCAAACTGCGCAAACAGCGATTCGGCATCCTGAAATAAAAACAGCCAAAACTTGGTCACTGCCTCCACCACGCTGCTCCCAATAACTTAGCACATGTCCGCGACTTGTTTGTCGCTGGGGTCTCCCTTTCTATCTAGTCTTTAACTACGGAGACGCACTGAGCAATAAGAGAGAAAATGCAATTTGTGATAGCAGTACAGATCATTGGTCCAACTTGTCATCAATATATTTGATAATCTCACAAATATTTGGATACCTGGTGAGTGGAGTAAGGGTCTATCTGGGTCGCCATTCATTAACCTACCACAAAGCAGCACTATTCACATATTTCACATTGTTGTAATTCGGTGTGAGGGTAAAATAACCGGTAAAATCGATAGGTGATGATAGGTGCCATTTCATTATGCATTGGTCAGCTTATATGAATCCTAGTCATGTTATAACTTATTAACTCCGCAATGTATACCGAATTGTCACCCTTCACCTAACATTCACAGGATCGCGAAATATTTTTGTCAGGAATTAGTATATTTACCGTGTTGCTAATTTCAAGCCCGGTGTCTCTAATGCCCGAGAAAAACTCGTCCTTGTTCAGCTGTTTGCTCCCATCCTCGTCCATTCTTCGGAAGATCCTGAATATACAAACATAAGTAATTAAATATTTCCGCCTGCTTTGTGGGTTGTCTAAAACAGTAATTAAAATTTAAGATCCATTTTAAAAAATCGCATTGGTCATTTTGCAGCAGTCCCAAGTTAATTCTTAACCAGTTCACGCTTTGACTTGTAGATTTACCCACTATTTTGGTTGAATGTATATCATAGTTTCGACTACGTACTGTTGGAATATCATGCTATAGAATGTTCGTTGGCTCGACTGTTATTGTAATGAATATTCGCTAGATCGAAATACTTATTGGCCGAATCATGTACAATCGACAAAACTTAATCTAGAATTGTATAGTTTCGATCAGTGGTGTATCGAAAATTCATTGGCTCGACTGTTATTGTAATGAATATTCGCTGGATCGAAATACTTGTGGCCGAAATATGTACAATCGACAAAATGTAAACTAGAATTATATGGTATTGGTTATTAATCCTCAATTTCGATTTGACGATTTTTTGTTTCTACGCTTTTCGTACCCAGCGAATATTCGATCCAGTAACAGTCGAGCCAATGAACATTCGTGTCTGTGATTTTCTATGGGATTACAATCGAAATCTCAATTTCGATTTGACGATTTATTGTTTCTACGCTTTTCGACCCAGCGAATATGCGATCCAGTAACAGTCGAGCCAACGAACATTCGATAGCATGATATTCCGAGAGTACGTAGTCGAAACTATGATATACACTCATTTTGGTTATTGTTGTATTTAAAACACGAATGTGCTGCTCGAAAATACCACTTTATTACCAGTCTCCACTTTTAGTGAAATCCCGAGCATCGGTACAGGACTTCCAGAGTGCCTACGATACCCAACTGATTGAATCTGCGGTTAACGCCGGAATTGTGCATGTTCAGAAAAACATCTAAAATATGGCAATAAAATGTAAGGAAATTAAAATGCTGACCCAAACTCTCTCGCTGTGGTGTTAACTGATTGTGCATCTTTAATTATTAATCTTTAATTAATAATCTTTAATTATCTTTAATTGAACCTCGTAGTATCCACTTTTAAACCTCACTCAAAACAACCCCTGGCAAGGAACCAAGGCTTCGAAATAGCCTCGTTTGTATGAAAAACGCACGCTGACCCGTTATTTTTGCCCCTGAGTGTAGTAGTAGTAGTTAGTAGTAGTTTAGTATAATAGTTAGGGTGTGACCTGCCAAGCCCCATGATCCCGGAGGCGCCGCGCGCGAGGCACAGCAGGCGCAGCTTCTCCAAGGGGTCGCTGGTGTTGGAGAGGGCCCGGGTGCTCTTCTGCATCAGCTCCTCCTCCACGCGAGACGTCGCCGACTGCGGTCGGTGCCATGCTACTGCAAATTATAACAGCTCATCTTTAGGAGTGCTGACGTAACCCCCGCGGTCACCATGTACCAATGAGTTTTTCTAACTTAAGTGCATTACCCGATGCTCTTACGGTGAAGAAAAAACATCGTGAGGAAACCTGCACATTCGAAGAGCTGAGTGTGTAAGAGGGTAATTGCACAAAAGGTCCTAAAGGGTTGAAGTGTATCCGAAAGGGCTCATCTGTAAGATAAGATAAGATAAGATAGGAGTGCTGACATAAGGGTTTACAATTATCATGGTTTATCTGTTAGCTTACGATGGGAGAGGTAATTGCACAAAAGATCGAAGAGGTCGAAGGGTCGAACGGTAAAATCTAAATAAGATAAAAGATATGATGAGAGCAAACTGAGGACGCAAGATAAAAACAATGCCTACAGATGCTCAGTTTAAACTGTCAGTTAAAACTGAGCATAAATCTGAGCATCTATAGGATAACTACGCCGCCGGCTAAGAAAGCCGGTCGGCAAACGACGAAACCTCGGAAACGCAACTCTAGCGAAAATTACACTTTACGAGTTCAATATTTCCTAAACGTCCAATCCTACTAATATTATAAACTAGCTTTTGCCCGCGACTTCGTCGTAATTCACTCGGTAATTTTTACTTTATCCGGGATAAAAAATAGCCTGTGTTAGTTAATCCAGTGTATAAGCTATCTCTATTCCAAATTTCATGCAAATCCGTTAAGCCGTTGCAGCGTGAAGGAGTAACAAACTAACACACAGTTTAGCGACATGAAGAGAAACAACATATTTGAAATGCCTAATTAAATGAAATGGGCTGATGACGATGCAGATGATGATGACGAAAAAAATATCTTAAAGGCCGAATCATTCTAAACACTAGCGAAGGTGCTGACCCCCGCGAAAAAGGGACAGTGAAAATATTGGGGATATTCCCAGTTGTCCACACCCTAGTTTTTTTTATTCCCATCTGTTCGCACTCTTTAATGAGACTCAACTGTGTTAGTTTAATATCTATTTATACTCGAAAATCTAATTCTAGACCAAAATCTGACAGTTCCCATCTTGATTATTCCGTTATTTTAACATTATTTCATAAAAACATGAATGAGAACTCGTGTAACCAGTAATATTAGGGTAAGTTTTATTAATAAAATTACCTACACTTAAACCAAAATGCAGTAATCACAGCGAATGTGCGCCCGTTGAGGTTATGATTTTGTGTAACAAACATGTGTGTGTGTGATTGAGTAACAAACATCAAAGCTAAGTATTGCATAAAAAATATTAATTACTAAGATAACATAAGATAAGATTGCCATACGTAGGTAAGGTTAGCGACTTACTGCCGCACTCAGAGACATCAATTAAATTTAATGCTTCATTAAAGTAGCTGCTGTCACTTTCTTTGATATAGCAATAGAATAAGACAACACGTCACTAAACAAGCGTTAAACAAGTGCGGCAGTGAGAACTGCAAATCAAAAAGTAAGTACGTTCGGAATTATGAAATGTCAGGATTTTTTATCACTTTGGCTAGGTATTATGACTCATCGGAATTAGGTATGTAGCGTGTACCTACTGTTAAACATTATACCTACAAGTAATTCAAAGTAAAAACCCTAATACCAAAAAAATATTTTTCACAACACTGCTC
Organism: Acleris cristana; assembly: GCA_948252455.1. Lineage (NCBI taxonomy): Eukaryota > Metazoa > Arthropoda > Insecta > Lepidoptera > Tortricidae > Acleris > Acleris cristana. Next base: position 15,287,652 of record OX411779.1, on the reverse strand, counting down.
GGAAATATGGCCATAGATGGTCTTGTTTGGGGTCACAAAACGTCACTTATAAGGACACACCAAGAATGTTTTTGTCGGCATGTTTGCTGATTGGTCGAGAACATTGTTGTCCAACTTTAGAACAAATGAAAATCAATCAATCAATTTTTGTCATACTTCTTCAAATTAAAAATTGAAATCGACCAATCAGAACACACCATTTTGTGTGGTAAAATATTAGGTGTATTTTTGCTTAAAGATACACAGACTAAAAACTATGACACTGTTTTTTTTTAAATGTAATTCAAACTTGGCCCCTATTCTCGAACCACTAGAGATGAAATTACATGGGAGACATAGCGAAACAAATACAATTTTATATGAAGTTGACATCTTCATCTCGAATGTTAGTTTATTAATCTCGAGTGCCACGAGAATAGGGGTCCAGATTAAAAAAAAGTTATCTATGGTAAAATTGGCGGTGATACAGCTTATACTATCTTTGAAAAACCAACGCCAATTGACTATCACTATTGAGTTTTGAATATGAATTTTAATTTTTTTCCTCTCAATAGTTGTGAAAAGGACTAAGTCTGCCTCGGTAGAAAGTGCAATTTATGGACTCATACACTAGAGGGCCTCAACTACGTTTCGGCCCTCTATATGACTCGTCCAAAAATCGCGTACTTTCTATCCTCTGCAACAATGTACTATACATAAACGAGCACACAATACCAAAAACCGGACTATTTATTAAATTTTGTAGAAATATATACTTATACTTTTACGTAGAAAACATCCATGACACGGGAACAAAATATTCGCGCTCGTCACATAAATATCTGCCCTTACCGGGATTTGAACCCGGGACCGCTAGCTTCTTACCTAAATAAATATGAATCCCGAAATGTATATCATACTTCTTTTTTTGTCGTGTTCGTTATTATCACGACAAGGTTTGTATGACAGGAAAAAAAGCAGCGGGGGAGAAGCGAAGAAACAATTACGCGCTGAAGGGTCAATTAACCATCTTGATTACGTTCAATATGTCTTAGAACATAAACCTATGTAGGTATCCCGGGTGGGCGAAGCTAGCTGCGGCACAGTTTTATACTACTGCAGCTGCTTACAAACCAACTGGTGTTCCATTTTGCATGTTCAAAAAAAAAACTCCATCTTAATTTTATCGATTTAGTGTCATTAGGTCCCTACAAATGGAAAATCGTCCACTTGAAATCATACGTCAGTTCAGAAAAATGGCCGTTTGAAATACAAAAAAAAGGAAAATTATTCGTTGTATTATTTCTTGTACACTTGTTCCTGTTTGTTTCTCCAATAAATCCTAAATAACGTCTAAAATGGAATCATGTCCAATGGTAATTTTTTCCAATAAGGTATTGACCGAAAAAAATATGTCTATTTGTATTTACGTACACTAAAAAATATGATCAATTGTAAAGTAAATACCTACGTCCTACCTGAATATGTACAATTTATATTTTATTTATATGGTCTTAATTCATTTACTTGTGTGTATTTCATTTTGCTCATAATTTGTAATGGACAAAATTCCATTCGGACTTAATTAATTTACATCGGAAATAAATTTGGTTATAAATAATTTTCAGCACAATTACATTTTGACAAAATTCACTTTGGATACTATTACTTTTGACCCAACTTCAGAATGGTTATTTCACGTAGAAGATTTTCCATTTGTACCTAATGACACTAAATCTTATCTTATTTTTCTTGAAAAGCTCATCAGTGTTTAATTTAGGTTGTCTTGATTGAGAATAAAAGCAAACAAGCTAAATCGAAATTACATGGTTAAAAAACACGCGAGAAATCGTCGGCAGGGAAGTAAATGCATTCAGTGCCACAACCTAAAATTTCGACGTTATTCTAACAACCTATTGGCGTCACAGGCTCTGGACAAGTTAACCTAGAAACAACTAATCGATACGCGGCCCGAGCTACTACACTAGGTTAGTTCGTAATTTCGTCGATAAAACTAACATTGAACGTAATTTCATAGAGAATTACTAAGCATTTCCCTCGTACGCAATAACTAATTCAAGCTATTGTATAAAATAGACTTAACATACATTATTTTCACATTTAAATGAAAAGAACACTCACAGTTAGAATTGGTTCGGCTTTTTCCCGAATAACCAGTATACATGTTTCACTGTTTTACAATCATCTGTGCCACAGAAGTCACGTTTTTAATATAAGAACGCACACATTCTTAAGAACCTCCCGAGAACGCGTCTGATAGCTGTAAAAGGCTTTAGCGGACTGAATGGAAAACAAAATCCAAGTTGTGCTAGGTAGGTGTACAGTCGCACGCCAAGATCGCGTCGCATGACTTCGCAGTGTTAGGGTAAAAAACCCAGTTATGTGGGCTAAAGATAACTGTTTGTCGCCTGTTAATAGTTAAAACGTTACTTTGGAGTTGACGGCCCCTTGCGTGTGGTTTCGAATCCAATTCGCCCCTTTAAAATCTTACCCCTGTTACAGACGTAATTGTCCTTGTAGTTTTTAGGGTCCCGTATTTGTATACAATATCATAGCCCACTGCTATCTGTCTGCAACTCCGTATGTCCTGGGTCTATTGTAAAAGGAACGAGTGAAATTTAGATTTAGGTTGATCCAAAACTAGGCTAAGTATAGTTAAAAAATGTTTTATCTTTATTTTTTATTTGCAGAAGTATTTGTCAGTTTATAGACTATTTTTGTTATTTACAGAATCTACTTTAAAAATATAACGAAAAATTTTTTTTAGTCAACGTTGACACATCCCAGCTGTCAACGGTAATCAGTGTTGCCATATTTCAATATTTTAAACTTGGACTAAGTACTGCACATGAGTCGTTGACTGGGGCTCAAGTAGTTAAGTCGTTGTACTTAAAATAAAATATAAATAAATGTAGTGATCTAATTAGCATTAGGTTCAGTATCGGTCGCCTATTACATAGACTCCCTAATAGGTTTATGCAGAACTTGTTCGGCGATACTACAACCAAATTTCAACCTTTCAATACTAGTCTTCCATTTTTAATCATTCTGTATGTAAATAGACATCATCGGCATCAAAAATACGACCCCTGCGGCCCGTTTCACGAAGCTACAAGTTACAAATTACAAGCGGAACTCCCTTTCTAGCAAAAGGACTTAGAAAGAGACTTCCGTTTGTAATTTGTAACTTGTAGCTTCGTGAAAGGGGCCTCTGATAATTGCGAACACTGGGGTTCAAGCAGGTACCTGAAGAGGGACCCTAAAAAAAGCCATTCAAATCTCTTCAAAAGATGGGTATTTATCCAGCTGGTATTCCCGGATACACTTGGATTTCGAGGAAACCCTTCTTTTTAAGGTTTCATACTCAAAGGAAAGGGAACCCTAGTAACCCCCGTCAGTCAGCGTGCTGTATCTCATCACTATCACTATCACTACATAGTATAAAACAAAGTCGCTTCCCGCTGTCTGTCTGTCCCTATGTATGCTTAGATCTTTAAAACTACGCAACGGATTTTGATGCAGTTTTTTTAATAGATAGAGTGAAATGTTTTTATATATAATAAATGCTGGTTTATAGTACGGGTGTTACAGAAAACTGAAATAGACCGAAGCGAAGCAAGGGCGGGTCGCCAGTGAACCATAATAGATAATAGACAGTCGAAATGTTCCGAGTTTGTATTTCTTTTGCTGCTATAACAATAATTAAATAAATAAATAAATTAAACATATACTTATTTTGTAATAAAATGGTACGGTCTGCGAACCTTTCTTGTATGACTCGCACTTGGTTGTTTTTTTTAATTTACGTTTTTAACCGTATTAACTGTCTTTGGCATGGAAGAGTCATTCAACTCGGTTTAGGTGTTCTTGCGTGAATTGTGGGAAACTTTGAATTACTTCTGTCTTAAGTGAAACTATTAACAGTACCCAACTGTTTAAGAGATAAACCTCTTGTGTATACAAAAGCGACCTTCGAAAAAAGAGGGACGAACAAAGGCCATGCCAGGAAAAGCTGAGTAAATCTGCCCGTAGCGAGTATTAGCTTGAAATATTTTTCGATGATGTGGCTTTCTATTAGTAATAAGTATGCAAAATTTCCGCCCCCCCGGACTTTATAGGTTTGTATTTAAAAAAATAACAAAACATTATATTTTTTCAAAAAAAAACTAGCCAGCCGATTTTGACGTGGGTTGCGTGGTTTTGAGGATATATGCTGAATAAAAAATTTTAAATTACCACTTACATTTTTTTTTATACGTGTGTTTAATCGATTAGTTTTAACGATACGGGTATATATAAAATGTATAGTGATGTATTCAATTAAAAAAACCTTGTTTTACCATAGATAAAATTAAGTAAATACATCCATTTTGTAGCTTATTAAAGAGGCTAGCTTTGGTGAAAAACTTGGAGGTGTCGTTGACATGAAAAAGCATTAAAAAAAAGATAAAAGATGTGTTTTTTTTTTACCGCAATATGTCTTATAATTGATCTCATCTAATTGTCTTTACTAAGTAGGTATATGCACAATATACGTGACGCACGTTAAAATCAGCTGGCTACACACTTACACTCACTCACTTAGCTTATCCTGGCATGGCCTTTGGGATGGGATTTAGCTAGGCTAAAAAAAACCTGTTGGGCCGTATAAGATATATCAGCTCTGAAAGTAAACGTCGTCGCCATTATGTTGGAGTTTTAGGGCTTGTTTCACAATCGTCAAGTAAAACGTATCTAACACATAAATTTAGCCCTTTCCTTTTCTTATAGGTAAGTACTTGAACATAGTCAAGGAGAGAGGTAACTTTAACTGGCACATAAAATTACTTGTTAATTGTGAAACAGACCCTTAACCTATTTAATAATTATATCTTTCTACTAGCTTCGATTATCGCTATTCCCTCGGAAACTTAAAATTTCCCGGGATGGAAAGTACATACATACAATCAAGCCTCTTTCCCGTAGAGCTAGGCAGAGACCAATTCCTTCCACTTGCTACGATCCAGACAAACTAAAATAATAATAATAATTAAAAGTAACCTATGTTCTAATCTAGGGTATAAGCTATCTCCATTCCAAATTTTCATCTAAATCCTTCCAGCCGTTGCAGCGTAGAGTAACAAACTAACAGACACACACACAAACTTTCCCATTTATAATATTAGTGGGAATTTTGTGAAAAGACGTAAAAGATACGTTGCGTAATTCATGGAAGTTATTTCTAATACTGCACTCTCTCATAGCATAGGTTATGAGGGTCACGATGTTTTGTCAGTTCGTTTAGTAAGACTTAAGTTAATATTGCAATTAACATTTTTTTTTTATTTGAGGAGATCCAACAGCTATACGTAACACAAATATAACTTAAAATAAATGTAGAAAGCCAATTATAGGTTCTCGCAGATAGAACTAAGTTAACAGTGATTAACACCACAAAAAGCCGGGTCTACCTACAGCGGAAGTTCCGCTTAAGCACGGACAAAAGATTAAATCTATTAACGACAAGTACAATTAACAACAACTAATACACAGGTACGAAAGGGTATTAACAGAAGAGTTCACAAATGGGTATTAAATAAAGGCTTATATTTAACGGATCACCAGATATAGTAAAATATAACGCCAAAAAAACACTTTTTACTACCGAAAATAGTATGTAAATGATCACCAAAAACTAACCTAACCTAACCTAACCTAATTTGGTGATCGTTTAATAATTTTGGTGCTCATTATATTTGTTGCCACAACGAAATACGGTGGGTTATCAGACTTAGTGAAGAAAGTTAAAGAAAGGATTAGTCTGTAAGTACTTGTAATTAAGGGCCTTGTTGCTCAAACCAAAAATTATCAATATCTAGTGCCCAAAGTATTTAATGAAACAGAATGGCTAAGAGAAAACATAGAATTAAGTAAACCGGCCCTCGAAAAGAGGTTGAAAAAGTGCCTTTTAAAAATACTTATACTTAAATGTTTTTAGTATTTAGTTAATTAGGTAGTTGATAAGAGTTGCTTTACCTAGTTGCTATGCCCAGGTGCATGATTAGCTATAAGTTTGAGCGCTTTACTCGCCAACAAACTGGATAACAGTTTGGCGACCATGTAGTGATATACACGCAAGTACCTTTTTTTGAAAAAAAAAACAAAAAAAAAACATTCTATTCTATAGACTTCTCGGAAGGTACTAAGGACCTTGAACCTTCTAACAATAGTCACCATCGATTATTTTATGTATGCTCCACAGATTCATTGTTTTCAGTTAAATAGAGCATGTCGGATCAATAACGAGCACAATATGCAATCCAAGCTTGATTGTATCCGGTTAGACGACCAAATCATTTCTAAATGACATAGGTTAACCCGTGGAGCTCCGAGTATGGCCATATTTTCTCAATTTCCATTCGCAAAATTTACCAGTCTTTTTTTTCAGTACCTTATTTTGCCGATGTTTTTTTTCTCAGCCGAAATAATGTAGTAGGTATCATAATTTCCCAATCTGTATTTATCTAAATAGTTATATCATTTCCACAGAGTCGACGGAGCTCCGCTGGTGCGGAGCTCATACTTCTGGGTAGTTTGGCCCTTCGGGCCTGCTGCAAAACTAACATAATCCTAAACCTGTTTCCGACTAATAACAATGGAGAAATTTGAGACTGAGAAAAATCCAGAGTGGAATATACAACCAGGAAAAAATAAGAATGAGAAAAAATGAAATTCGATAAAATGACGAATGGAAAAAATCGTGACTGGGAAAATTGCTACGCGGAATAATCTCGTTGGGGGTCGATTTTCGGGAAATCCTTTCTTAGTGCTCACTTACATCATGAAAGGAATCCCTGTACCAAATTTCAAGTTTCTAGGTAAGTCCTAGTGCAGTAGTTTCGGCTGTGCGTTGATATATAATTCAGTCAGGTTTGCCTTTTATATATATAGATATAGATAACAATTCATTGACTTAATTTACGTCAAGCGCTCAGTGTGAGGAATATTTTAGAGGTTATCTTGCAAGTTATTTTTGAACCACTTACCATTAAGGGCAAAGTAATTGACCTGTCAGTTCTGTATTAGGACACACACAGACGAGCCGTTTCTATTTCTTCACTGATTTTCCACGTTTTTAGTTTTCACAATTTCTCGTCCAACTATATTATGCATGATATTTTTATTTTATACTAGCTTTTGCGCGTGACCCCGTCCGCGTACAAGTCTTCTATCGCTAATCCAGTTTTAGTTACCCGCTTTTCAAATTTAAAATAAGGGTAAGTACCTATTGTTTTATCCACAGAACAGAAAAAACAGTAGAAGTGTCAAGTAGGCGTGTAACGTGTGGCACGGTTATGCGGAGTTCCGCATAACCTACCATATTACTTTTGCCGCGATCGCTTATTTCGATATTTCAGTATTTCTATATTTCTAAAACAGGAAATAAATCCAGAAGCATGCCTTATTGCGCTATTTTGGAATGTAAAAACGATAGCCGGACCAAAATCATTTTCCATGGTGGCGTGTTGTTTTTATGATAGTTTGAGTGTTGGCGACAACAGGTCTGATACTAAGCGAAGCTCATGCCACTTCCACTGTTTTTTGTATTCCGTGATTTTATCGAAACACCTTTCAACGAACCTATTATTATTAATTTTCATTTCATCGAAACACATTTCTCGCAGGGTGAGTTTTTTTTTGATGAAGTGAAATTCGATAAAATTATGGGTTCACTAAATATCCTTTCTTAGTGCAACACTAGGGTAACCAAGGAATGATCTATTCCCATTTTATACACTTTCGCAGAAAGTCAACAGAGCTCGGCTTATTTTTCGGTAGTTTGGCCCTCCGGGCCAGCGGAAAACCTGACATAACCTAAACCTACCTCATATTTATGATACTAAGGGGTGTCTTTGGTCCGGAATTGAAACTTTTCATTAGTACTTATAACAAAAGTCTCTATAAATATCTATCGGTGAGTCGGTCAGTCAGTCAGTCAGGGAACTGTTAGGTAAATGTATAGATTTTTACCTGAATACCCAAGTTGCCAAGCTAAATTGGGATTGTGCTGCTCTCGTCTGCTGGATGTCGAACGACCTTCGGGCAAAATCAAGCAGTGGTATTGGTACCGTCGTGTGGTGTGGAGATAAGCCACAGAAATAGCTAGCATTGGTGCAAGGTTTCTATAATTACCTAGTCAAATTAAAATGAGATCTTAGGTCGCATTACGGATACTTTTGTTTTGCAGTTTTAATTGATAGATAGATTGAGATTGATAGATAATCTACAGTCAACCAATTTGATTCCAAGGCCACTATGGACTTTGTCAATGTGACGTTGTAAACCAAATCATAAGAAGTCTGTAACGTTTGGTTGTCAACGTCACTTTAACATAGTCCAAAGTGGCCGAGTAATCATTGGTTGACTGTACCTATGTGTGTGTTTGTGTATGTGTTCTTATATACATTTTACCGTTAATGCAATATCGTTTTACCGTGTAGAATACAGGTCCAGGTTAACATAGTGCTTAGGTTGACACTCTGAACTATTGATTAGTTACCTGGTTAGCAACCAAGAGAAACAAAAGAAAGTCTTCTTAAATTTACTTTTAGGTGAAAGCATCAATAATGGACACTTAACTCCTAGGGTGACGGCACTAGTGTAGGACACTTTAAGCTGATAGGCACCAATAATGGATACTTAACTAATTCAAAGATTCTACGGTCCTAAATTGATTGATATTAAACAAATGAATAACCCTTATCTTCTGTAAAATAAGAATCAAGTGTCTATTATTGGTGCCTTGTCCATTACTGGTCCCATCACCGTAATTGAAAGATCATAAGGTTATACATTGATTGTCTCGAAATTATTATTAATTTTAATAACCCTTATTTTCTGTAACATAAGAATCAAGTTTCCATTATTCATTACTTGTTCCGTCACCCTAGTAGGAATATTTTCTTAAAGGACTTTGAAGACTATTTAATAACATAAGTATTAAATAGATAAAACCCCATACATAAATGTGACCTCTACTTTTGCAGCATCCCAATTACAATACATTTTTTTAAATCGCATCCTTATCGACCCATGTCTTTAGAAACCACGATGCTACAAACAGACAGACAGGCTTCTAACTTATGACTAGACCCCGTTATCTTGTCGCATTGACGTCGCTCTGTTTTGGGATTGAATGTTTATTTTATCGACCCTCTCAATATCGATATTTGTAGTTTATATTATAATGCAACAATGCGACTTTTTGCCTTTTAAATCTCTGCTTAATCTCAATATGGCGATAACCACATTATTCTAACAAGATGCGATAAACTTAAATAAATAATTTACCTATTTGCAACTATTTACCTATTATTTATTTATAATTGATCCCATTCTTTTTTATAACATTTTTAGTAGTCTTTGACTCATTGTCAGTGACATGACATATACCTCTAAGTACAATACCATCGACATTTAAATAATCGATAAAATAAACATTCAATCCCTATAAAAAAAAAGTCACGTCAGTGCGACAAGATAACGAGGTCTACTTATAACCCCTCTTTTCGCGTCAGGGGTTAAAAATGTTTCGTGCCCCACCTTAGCGTGCAAAAGGTAGTTAATAATCCCCATGCAACCAATTAAAATAATGTAACCGTGAAAGAGCTATGACCTCATACGGACATGGAGCGGAATTAAATTAGGGCATTTACTCGATACACCCATGTTTGTCATAAAAGTGACGAATGCGAATAATGGCGTTTGTATTATGCGATAGAAATTGGATCATTTCGCCTACTAGGTACCATTATTTCGACACCAGCAATTAACACTACGCTAACTTGAAAATGACAACTTTTCAACAGAGCCAATAATAGGGAAATATGCGATAACTTTTTAACCTTGTATGCTACATTTATGATTTTTTCACCGTAAGTTGTTCATTGCAGATTATACAATACGTGATAACTGTTATTTGTATTACCTTCTTAATTTTGAATTTAGATCGACTTAGCTGAGTATGTCTCAAAAATACAAAAAAAAGTTCCGAATTAAATTACGCTAACTCATACTTAGCGTATTGTTATACGGAGCAATTGTATTAAATTAATAACTTGTATCATCGATTTGAACAGAAACGGTCACTGGAAAGTTACATTAAAGTAATATAAATTAGATCAATCAAATTGTTTTAAGAACCTAAATCGGAAAACAATAGGAAAATGTCTATATTCACGAATTTAATAAAGTTAGCGTTGTATAGTTGGGACAAATTTTGATGCGTTGAACATTACTTAATGCACCTAGATGAGCTTTAATAAACGTTTAGATGAAGTAAAAAATTTTTTTCAAATAACCAAATATCAATAATATAACGTTATTTTTTTAAAGAATAACATAACCATTCCATTACCTAATGAAATAGCCAAATTTAGTTGAAATAAGTTTTTGAAATACATTTCTTTAGCTTTAATTTTACTTTATTATCTTTATAACACTTAGAATAAAACAAAGAAAACAAGCTTTACGTAGGTACATCAAATTCGTGTTTAATTTTAAGCCGTGGTGTGGCGTGGTGTGTGGTATATATTTATCTATTGTTATGTCAACAAAAAACCCATAAAATTTGGCTATGTCCGTCTTTCCGCGGTTTAACTCTGAAACTCATGGTACTACCAAGCTGGTGATTTAGCATTTAATCACGCCGACAAAGTTGTATAATAAATAGGTAGGTACTTGTTTTTTTTATAACTGTCCAGGGTTCTAATAATATTTCCCTATATACCTTATTTCCAACATAGGTCCTTTTTTTTGGATTTTCATTTATCTTTTGGTGTAGATTGCTTAGTATGTATAATAGTCACCAGCATTAACTGTTGTACCACAAGCATGAGTTATCTCCAGTACAGAAGTTATCTGAACTTCCCATTATGGTTAGGGTCAACTTGTTTCATAGATGAACTCAAAATATCTTAAGCATTTTCATAAGTCGATGTAATATTTACGTTTCTAGAAAATGTGGAGAGTTTATAAATTATAAAATCACAAGAAGGCAAAGGTACCTACTGGAGCAGAGTGCTTTGAATTTTGTTCTTCTTAACTAGTGATTACAAAAAACCAAAGTTCAATATTGGGGCCCTTGAAGTTTATCAGTAACAGAAACCATGCTACTCTCGGCGATTGAGATGTCACCATTGTGTAGGTTTACTTTTTCTATCACTAAATTACTATTATAAGCAGTTAAGATTGCACCCTTAGTACAGCATCAGTTCATCAGTACCAACTGTATGTATATTTTTAAATAAAATTAGGTTCTTCAAAAACATGGTCTAACATTGACATTACCTCGGGAGTACCTACTTAATGTTTTCCACACCGCGAGAAGTGGTGAAGAAACTAAAAGAAAAACGATTAAAATTGATCTGCTATCGCGATTTCAAATATTTAACAACATCACACTGATCAATTATTTGTCGAAATACATTTCAATGACATTATATTATGTTTGAAACCACAAAATTACTAATTAAATTATTTCAGCAAAATAAAATATTTGGTTTGCTAATAATAATAAAATTTATAATTTTATACAAATTATTTTTTCAGTCTTTTATTACCATCGTGAAAACCTAAAGGTTTCATATTATTGCCAATTTTAAGTAGAACTATTAATAAATAATGGTAAAAAATCATAAAAGTAACAATAAACCCATCTTTTTAAAGCTAAGTCATACTCACATAAAAAATAAATCGTTTAGAATCGGAACACACTACGCTAACTAGTAAATAGCGTAGTTTTATCCGGGAATGAACTAATAAGTTGCAAATCAACAGAAATCTTTCTTAAATAATAAATAAAAGAATTTTTGACATTGTATCCACTGATTAAAAATTAGACTTTCCTCTCTCGTAAGTTTCATCCGGTTACTTACAGTAAATGTCACAAATTATCGCCAACACGATGTTTTTCTTTTAAACACACATTCCCCGCGCGCTTCCCGTGCGTACCCGGCTAAGTGTATTTAGCGGGGTATAGTTCGGGTGATATTAGAAAGTACGTCTACTTGGCGCTTTATAACTTTGAAAACTTTTTTGTTTTTCAAAATTTTGTACTGAAATTTGGTGAGCATGTTCATATACCTCAATAGAACATTTTGGCATCAAAAACGCAAAATCGTCAAAATTCGACTTAGCGTAGTATTAATTGCTGGTGTCGATTTGTCGATATTAATTCTTAATGAGAATTGTATAAGAATTAGGATTTAGACATTTATTACTTCTCTTTAGCATATTACTCATTCTGAATTCTGTATATTGTATTAGCTTTTTTTTTTCACCAATAAATAAAATAAAATAAAAATAAACTTTGCTGCGAACAGCACCCTCATTTTTGCAACTATTTTAACGACATTTTAACCTTTTCAACGACATGACAGATATCCCTGTATCACAGTTTATTGCCAATGTCTGTTTTCGTAGTCTTGGGACAAAGTTTGACTAAAAGTGCTTATAAAAGGACTTACACATTAATTGAAATACTACTGTATTATAATTGTTTGTGTATTCACCTTCTTAGATTCAATACAGAAATCTTGTTACATTGTAGCACATTGCTAATAAATTGGTCATACTTATCAAATTCTGGGTTTGGGACAAACCAGGGTAGGTACTGTTTTTTGACATGTTTAAATAGTTATAACTAAATTGGCCGCATTGTTTTTTGTATGATATCAGACACGTTTAAAAATATGGTTATTATTTGATACGAAGAGCTTTTTTATTTGACATTTATCTAAAGACATTATTCCAAAAAAGCGACGGACAGCGATTTTCCAGTTAGTGGAGAAATACCCAAATAATAAACAACAATGAAATTAACGAGTGGCAAAGTGACAACTTTGTAATTGGCATTTTGCTAAAAAAGGTGAAGATTACTCCTAGGCCTCCTAGCTATTATAGTAGGGGAGCCCAAGGTGCTAATTGGGGATTTACTCGAGCGTCATCGGGACCTATTAGATTTTGAAGATTAGATGGTAGAAAGGCAAAAACGTTATATGATGTGTATCCTTTCAGCGGTGGGGGAAGCGTGTACAGCGTTTCAAAAATGTAAAAAAAACAGTCAAACGGAAATATTCGAGCGCGTCAGATTTTGATACTGTATAACTCCCACGTGTCTCTGATAACGGAGGCATGTTAATCTGCCGGTTTGCATGGTGGGGGTAGCCGTACGGAAGGGTTGAAAATGGGAAAAAAAAAATTTATTCGAGCGCGTCAGATTTTCAGAGGGGATGTTAAGTGAACCCGAAAGAACCTCCCATTGCAAAGACTGACGATTCGGACGTGACGCAAGCTCATGGCGGCTTTTTGAAAACGCAGAAAATATCGATATATTGAAAAACTCGAGCGCGTCAGATTTTTATATAGATAGTTCAGCTTGATGTCTAAGATGTGCTGACCCATAATCTGACGATTTTTTGGAGGAGTTTTCTTAATCTGACGGTTTGAAAAAGTATTTTTTTTAATAAATCAATAAGCTTATGGAAATCGTCAGAATATATATTTTCTATCATCTTTGAAAATAAAATCCTTCAAAATAAAATACAAAATGACCGCGCTCGAGAAAGTCAAGGTCACGTTTTTTTTTTTGCAAATTCGTGACCCTCCAACCCCCTTGCGTTACGCTTAAATCGTCAGATTATTGAAATATAGACTTTTTGGCATGTAATTAACCTACCTTACCTTAATCTGACGCGCTGGAGTATTTCAAGCTATTGATTTTTTTTACTATCTAGTCTGATCGGTTATCCTGGACGCACGTTCCAGGATAAAGTGCTCATGTTTGCTGGAGGTACTCAACAGGGTACAAGGATGCCCCCCTATGTTAATCTGCCGCGCTCGAGTAAATCCCGAAATCCCCTCTTGGGCTCCCCTACTATTAGCAATGCAAAGAATCGACCAAACCAAAGCTCAAAATACGCTGACGAAACGTTTACGCAGTGACGCGTCTGTCGTGAGCGTGGACTGTATAGGAGCTTAAATTGGAGGTCGATGGATAGATGGAAAGCCACTATTTGCAAGTCACACTATTTATTTGTAGCAGCACAACAACGTTACAACAAGATGGAAGGAGCAGTGAGAGAGTAAGTGGTGGGGACGCGTACAAGTCTTAGACTGGAAACGGAACTTATAAGTAGTTGACCAACATAAGAAATTTAACTTTGTATTGCCAGCAACAGCGTCTACTACGTCACGTTGTGAACTGTGACGTGTCTTTTACGTCGAAAAGAAGTGTGGTCACGTCCAAAAGATCGTAATGTTATTACGTTTTCGTATTTTAAGCTTTATGGTTGATCATTTCGTTAGTGTAAAGTCATATGATTCTATGTTCGTGTGTGTAAACCAATGAAATGAGTCATAACGCTAACTGACTGATATATCCATGCGCTTAAACAATCCATCATTATGACATCCATGCATGACTAGACCGGTGACATTGGAATATAGAGCTCTATCTAGAATATCTAGATCTAGACCAGCGATAACCCGGTTTCGATGCAACGTTTATTTTATTAACGAAACAGCTTGTTTAGGTAACCTTCGCTTTGAGAATTACGGTGATTTGGGTCAACAAAGAACTTTAAGGACCTGATTAAAGTGATTAAATTATGATTCTATAGGTAAAATGTATTGAAAAACAACACAAAAATATGTATGAAAATTCAGCATCATGATCAGTGCTAACACAGGCCTACGAGGGGTTAATTCAACATTCAAAATGCTGAAATAAATAACTTAGGTAGACCAAATTTGGACATAATGGAACTAATGTACGGAATGTACCTAATTATGACGTAATTATGAGAATTAAAAAAAAAACCGGCCAAGTACGAGTCAGACTCGAGCACAAAGGGTTCCGTACCATTATCCAACATTAGACAGTTTAGACACTATACCAGTTGCCGTAATTAATATCGAGTAAAAACCGGCAAAAAAATCAAGTTTGTTGTATGGGAGCCCCACTAAAATATAAATTTTATTCTGTTTTAGTAGGTATTTATTGTTATAGCGGCAACATAAATACATGGCAGACAGACAGACAGACACTGGAGTCTTAGTAATAGGGTCCCGTTTTTACCCTTTGGGTACGGAACCTTAAAGAGAGAGTAAAGTACGAGTAATTAAGTGCAGTGCCTTAAAGAAATAGTGAAGTACTTTGATTGCCTTGGCATAATTAACTTCAAACTAAACACAGAATTTTATTTAGTTAATGGCTATGCTATGATTATGAATCGACCGTCGTGGAGATCGATCAATCGCGAAAAAATTCACATTCTCTATTGCTATCTTGTAAAAGAAAGCATTCAAACATTTTTTTCCCCCGAATATTTCGAATCCGGTGTTTTAGAAATGTCGTAAAAATATGGAAGTATTTTCGAAATTTTGGAATTGAAAATCCCAGCAGCGGACGTCCTTCGCATGACATAATGATGATGGCAATAACGATGTCCAATCATGCTCAACATTTATATTGGCCGACTGCACGACATGTTAGAAATACAGCGTAATATTTATGCATTCAGATATTCACCAATCCTAGTCTAGAATAAATTATAGAATCAATAATATGAAGCACTCACGTCCACTATCCATGCTGTCTTTCTTGTCGGCCTTGACCTTCGAAGTGTCGTAGTTAAAGCAAGCTGCAACAAAACAAACATATAAAAGATTAATACAAATAAAATCATTATAGTAATCAGTAATTCATTGCAATATCATAATAATAATATGTTTATTAAAGTCTTGGTTCATTATTAGCTCATCATTATTACCATTTCAACATTTCATTATGAACCCTGATGGGCACAGCGGTATTCGGGAGAGGAAGACTCATTGTATCTACATTTGAATTTGAAAGGCCATAGCCGGGTTTCCATAGTAAGTCGGCCCTTACATCAAATGGGCTCGGGGATTTTTTTGTCAGTACCTCTTGTAATGAAGAATATTTTAGCCGAGTATGAACATCCTACTTGTAATAGTTTTTGACTTATGATTTTTTCAAGATTTTGTTTGTTTTTTCTGGATGTATTCAAGCGATTTGCTTCAAATTTTGAAATGACGTTCTTTAGATAGATTTGCATCGCCACCCAAAAAACTAATACTAGTTATCGTATAAAAAAAAGAAAAAAAAGACCAATTTAAAAATAAACAATTTAAGTAGGATGTTCATACTCGGCTAAAATATTCTTCATTACAAGAGGTACTGACAAAAAAATCCCCGAGCCCATTTGACGTAAGGGCCGACTTACTATGGAAACCCGGCTATGGCCTTTATAGTCACAAATTGCCCAACACCCTTTGTTTGCGTAAGGGGGTTAATAAAATGAACAATCAATCGTCAAAGTGGACCCGACACTGATGAGGATGGCCGGGAAGGCCTATGCTAAAATGATGATGATGATGATGATGATGATGATGATGATGATGATGATGATGTACTTAGTGTCAAATAAGATGCCAATCACCAAAACGTAGCTGTGCCAACGCTGTTTTTCAGTAGGTCCTATGTAGAAATTATACAGGGTCCGTCCGAATTCCTTCCCATCGTGGAGAATCCCATCAATGTTACATTAGGTTGATTAACAAATATACTTAACAAAACTAAAAATAAAAAATAAGAGGTGGCGGAAGGACTTGGACGCGTTTCTAAGCGAATTGCGCATAGCGGCGGAAGCAAATCAATAGGGACAAATGGTGAAATAGAGGGGATGGGAAACTAACATAGGCAAATCAAAGAAAACTAAATTTAAACTCAGTAAACGTGAGCACAAGGATGAAGATGATATCGACATTTTAATCCTAGCCAAACAGAACCAATTGCATTACAGTAACTTCTTAAATATTCAATTTGTGAACTGTACCCTACATCCAAAAGAGCAACCATTAAATAATTTACATACATACGCTTTCTTTCAAAACCAAAAATGAGTACGAGCATACGGATTTTGTACGCTTATACTGCCTTTTTGCTTTTAGGCGGCAGGTAGCCGAATTTGTTTCATTTGTGCTCATTTAAAATCTTGGACTCATATGGAACTGGTCTTTCCGAAGGCCGTGAATTTCCCTAGCCTTCAGACTTATAAAATATAGTTTGTGCATTTCCTTCTTTCGTGTATATGTAAACTAGGTTTCCTTGCTTTGCCAAGTTTCGAAGTTCCTACTGTGAACGTGACCTTCGCGTGTTGTCTGGCCCAGTCTGTGAGTAATGAAACATAAGTCCCCTGTCTGCGAGTAATAATAGTAGGGGGCTCCGCTCCGAATAGGAGACGACCTTCACCTAGCTGTTTATTCGATAAAAAGTATAGGTTGACTATTTTTTCCCATCATAACCGTTGGATAGGTAGGTAAGTCAGTACCTACTAATAATTTGCACTAAACCTAACGTTTGCATATTGATCGCTATTCATTCGGGAACTAAGCAATTTTCCAAGATAAAAAGTAGCCTATGTGCTATTCCAGCCTATAATCCATCTAGGTGCCGTGATTAATAAAAGGCAAACCTGACTTAAGGTAAATGTACGTTTCGACGAACGCTTAAGACCTGGGTGTACGTTTATTTTAATAATAAGGTCTGGGATTTTTATTCGATTATTATCAATAGAATAATGGTAACTTTAATAAATTTGTCATCATTTTAATTTACCTGGAAATAAATTACATGGTTAGAAATATGTTTAAAATATTTTTAAAGGTTTTTGAGTCGCTTAACCTGGTTTGTACCATTTACCGAACTAAGAAACTTTAATTTGCACATAATACCGAACCGAGCCGACGCATCACCGAACTAGGGAAGAAATGTATGAAATTTTGGCGCTGAGTGATGCTCAAACTTTAGTGAAACAATAGGCATTTACATTTTATTTATTTATTCAAATGGTAGCAATTGTAATGAAATAGTAAATATATGGAACAAGACAAGTTTTTTTTATTTGATAGGGTAAATCGCTTGTTACTGGCCAGTTTATTCAATTACTGGCCACAACTTTGATGCATACTTTTGAAAATACGTAGTTTTTGTCGAGGAAATTCGATAAGTGCAGTGCTCATACAGAGAACCCTTCCTTTAAATCATATTTTTACATTTGGTTAGTAACTTAGCCAGTTATAGGCGATTTATCCAACATTACTAAAAATAGCTACAAACCTAAATCATGGTCACACTATCACCTTTGACACACGTCATGTGACCAAATTGAATGAAATAACATTTTTTCTGATTATAATTTGAAAATTATTATGTATATGGTAGCTATAAACCCTTTATTTAAACTTAAAATATTAATTATTTAACAGTCTTTGAAACCAGTTTTTTTATTACTTTGGTATTCAATTATTTTTATAACTCTATATGAAAAAACATTAAACCCGGCAAATAAATCTTAATAAATAAACATTATTAATAATAATAGGCAGTGTAAAATAAAATAAAAAATCAACTTAAAGTTAGAATTATTAAGCTTAACATGTCACTTTACCAAAGCAAATAATATAGAGATCAAGATTTTTTAAGAGGCCGACATTTAGGTAAACTAGCGTAAATCAAAACATATAAGTTTTTTTTTTATTAATATAGATATTTGAGAAGTCAAGATGTATAAGTTTATAATCAGCTACTGTCACTGTCACTTCCAATATAGGAATATATTCTAAAAACTCTGTTATTGTAAAAAAATGCCCTTTTTCGCCTAAACAAATATAAAAAAGAAGTATTTTTTTTAAAACCTAAAAAATTGCTGATCTCTTTAAGAAAATTTAATACCTAATCAGTTTTTTTATTGAAGAAGTACCTACCTTGTACAATTTTTAAATGCGGCATAAATGTTGAGAAGCACTGGCCTTTACAAAAACGCACGAAAAATGATACATTTTAGTATCGGCCTAGCTGTTAATGGATTAAGGATGATATTCCAACGAACGCCGTGAAGTCATTTGGCTGAGGCAGACATGGATTCGGTAGCAGAGCCCATGGGTACTAATCACCGAACGCCCTTCGGTGAATTGGACAAACCGAATTATGTGGAACCTATCGAGCGAACAGATTTAAAAAATAGTGTTTAGACGTAAAAGTATCGTTATAATTACAAATCTGACATTATTACTAACAATTAGAACTATTATGTTACCATGAATACATATAGCTTTTGCTACTATTGCTTAAAATGTAAATATAATCCTTTTTTTAAATAGCCTTGCCAATAAGCTTATTTTCATGTCAAAAAGTCGTAAAATGTATAAATTTCCAACGAAGTTTTACAAAAAATGTCTAATTAATTTATGTTCGGCAATTACTCATTAAATTTAGAACACTTCTCGTTATTCGAAAACCAAAGTAGATTATATAAGTAAGTCATGATCAACCAGTAAATAAATTATTCAAAAAACATACGCTTTCCCTGATTCCGAACGCTGTTCGGTAAAACCTTCCAGTCAAAATGAGGGTTAACTTTTCACCGAATTCACATTTTTGCTATTTTTTATAAATATGACTACACTAAATTTACTTCATTTAGCAGAAAACAAAAACTAATTAAATAACAACACAGGAAAACCACATTTTCAAACACAAAAGTAATGTAAAACGGTTTTATGACCTTAAGAAGTATACGCGATTTCTTACCGATTTTCACAAGGATTCCCATACAAAACGGGGATCCACCGACTTGATCGCTTGTTACGTCCCGACTGAGACAGCAAATAGCCGGCTTTGCCGCGTAATGGAAGGGATAGGTATTTAGCTAGCGGAAAAAAATATCACAACTTAATATTAACTGTAAGTACTAGACCAAAAGCTCAAAATAGAAGAAATTCGGTGATACGGCAGATTCGGCGAAGCGTACGTTTACCTTACTGACATATATCAACGCACAGCCGAAACAGTGTACCTAGAAACTTGAAATTTGGTACAGGGGTTCCTTTCATGATGTAAGTGAGCAATAAGAAAGGATTTTCCGTAAATCGACCCCCAACGTGAAGAAATGGGGGGAGTAGCGGGAAACTAAATTCTACGCGTATGAAGTCGCGGGCGTCCTCTAGTAATGAATAAATATCAAGGGACAATCTCAAATTGATCTAGTCCCAAACTAAGCTCTAACGTAACTTTTCATACTAAAACGTAAGTATGAAAAGTTACAATAGCCCCGCAGATGCAATAGCCCCGCCTCACCTTATGTAATTTGACGACACGTTAGCTTAGTTGGTAGCTTAGTGACCCTGCTTACGAAGCTAGCGGTCCCAGGCTCAAATCCTGGTAAGGGTAGATATTTGTGTGATGAGCGCGAATATTTGTTCCTGAGTCTTGGATATTTTATTGGTATTTAAGTATGTATTTCTCTATATACTCGTAAGTATGATTATCGTTGTCTAGTACCTGCCACACCTTACATACATTAATTTTAGAATGAAACCGTAATATAAAGAGAGCCATTAGGATAATGGATCATGGATGAGGTCACTGAAACACGCAATGCTAATTAACATTACATAATAATTCCTGAAGGAAAATGGAGCTTATAGGCAAGTTTGGTAAAAAACGTTACGATATGACTTCCCCATCCTTACGTTTACAATATAATGAAGCATACATTTATATTGTAAACGTATAAGTCTGATTGTTTGTTTGTCCCATGTTTAGGGTGCGGTTCCACTGAGGCGGAGACGAGCGGAGCGGAGCTGTGCCAATATTAACCGATAGAAGGCGCACGCGGTCACGTCGAGCGCGCCTTGCTCACGTTAGTTTAGATTCTATTGGTTAATATTGGCACAGCTCCGCTCGTCTCCGCCTCAGGGTGCGGCTCCACTGAGGCACAGACGAGCGGAGCGGAGCGGAGCTGCGCCAATATTAACCAATAGAAGGCGCATGCGGTCACGTCGAGCGGCCCTTCTGTACGTTAGTTTAGATTCTATTGGTTAATATTGGCACAGCTCCGCTCCACTCCGCTCATCTCCGCCTCAGTAGAGCCGCAGCCTCACTGGAGCCGCACCCTTTACCCTTTGAACGCCAAGAACACCTACAGGTGTCGTGTACTGTCGTGCATATTACCACGCCATCGACCCTTATAGTTGTCACAGATATAGTGCGTCGCCGGTGGAAAAGCACCTTCAATGGCGGCGAAAAGGTTAAGGTTCAACGACTAAAGCAATTAGGTACACTCTGTTTCATCTAAGATGATTCCTATGACAGCTCATATAAACACGTAAGTATTAAACTTGTTTTTTTAACTTTACATAAATAGTAGCTACATTGGTACACACCTAGCGACGCCGTTCAGGAACTAAAATAATTAATCGCCTATAATTAAGTACCTGGCATGCGAGTATAGTAAATGATTGAAATTACGAAATATACCTACGGCTGTCACTGGAAGCAAAAACAGATTTTAATAGGTGAAAGTAAGGAGGGTTTGAAAACCCGACTCGATGTATTGTTGTCGATATATACCTATTAAAAAAATGTAATCCCCCTCTCATTACTTTTATAAAAATATTACAAGAATTAAAGCCTACGTCACTCCTACAACTAAGACGAATCTGACAACACCTCATATGTTAAAATCCATCAAGCCGTTTAGGCTGCAAAGACCATGCCAAAGAAATAGACATACACACAAACATCAACAACTCGAAAAACAACCACCCTCATGACGCAATTGGGTAAAAAATGAAATAAGAAAATACAGGGAGCACATAATTTGGTATGTAAATAAATAAATAAATATCAGGGGACAATGTCACAATTGACCTATTCCCAAACTAAGCTCTAGGCTTGTACTATGGGTACTAGACAACGATATAAATACTTATAAAGAGAAACATATACTTAAATACAGTCATAGATAACATCATCCATGACTCAGAAACAAATATTCGCGCTCATCACACAAATATCTGCCCTTACCAGGATTTGAACCCAGGACCGCTAGTTTTGTAGGCAGGGTCACTACCAACTAGGCCAGCGCGTCGTTACGTATAATATAGATAATTTTTAGCCCGGAGACAGAGGTAGCCTAGGTATATAAAAAGCAAGATGTACTCCTGTGTTTTTCTCAAGAAATCTTCATCGATTGTTATTTTGTCAATCGCATGTTTAGAAAATGCACTATGCGTATACTAAAAGATATTATTCTATGAGGCGTTTAAAGTTCTTTGAATCGATATTATTCGAGTTCGCTATTTTGAAATGAACACTGATAAATACTGGATTTGAAAAAATACCTCTTATGTTAAAAGCCATACAGGAAACAAATGAAACTTATCACCGTATTTCCTGCTAACTGTAAACAAGTGCACATTTTCCGTTCGATAGATAACTAAGGGAAAATAGTAAAATACGAATTATATTAGACCCTTGAGTTTAAAATTAACTCCCAAAGGTAAAATGAAAATAAAATAAACTCTGAAATGTTACAGATTGTAAACAAACGACAGTCAAATTAGGCTTTTTACCAACTGAAATAACAGGGTAGTTTTTACTCGAATCGAATTAATAATTCATTATAATAGAGCTTGCACAAAATGTTTAAATATGCAGTTTTTTTAAAAACAGACCATTATTAAACAGAGCTAAACCAGTCACTAAGAATTTTAGTACTGTACTGCCATTATTGACGTTTGCATCTGTCATTTTACTAAACGATAAACAGTCAGAGTATACAATAACAATAAGTACTCACTACTCAGTGTCACGTGTGGAGACGACTACCGGGGATGACAACAGGGCAGTCAGTGGCCCAGACAATAACTGTCACGCACGTAAAAAATCGATCAACTCACTTCGTTAATTATGTATGTCCAAAGCTAAGCTGACTACTATCAGTCCTATGAATCGGGCTAAAAACATAATATAGATCACAATTTAATTTATATCAGATACACGAAATATACATATATAAAAAAAACACCACACTATCTCTTCTTTTACTACGATATACAGGTTCGAAGTCGGTCTGTCCCTGAAGAATATATAATTTAAATAAATAACAAATTAAACTCTTTATTTCAGACGAAGTTCATAGAAGTTGTTAGTTAAAAATACTAATGACTTGGCTCATTCGACTTCAAATAATAAAGATTTCAGTTCATCTGTTTTGTATGTTACTTGATTTCTCCGCCAATTGTTCCATTAAAATTTTGACAAAATCTGGTCATGGAATTCACGTTGTGGTAGCTGTGTGGTTGCCGGCTTAGAATAGTACCACTCCATGTCTTCCAGTGGAAGTCGTAAGAGGCGACTAAGGGAATTAAGGCTTGTATTATTTTTAGGCGATGGGTTTGCAACCTGTCACGTCACTAATATAAATACACTGGAAAACCTCTTAGCTTGATATTGCAAAATGTAGTAACAGAATTGACCACAAGTTTTTAGAGTTGTTGGTAATTCTGTGGCTCTGCCTAACCCACTCTGGGTAATGAAGGCGTGATTGTATGTATGTATGTGGAATTCACGGAAGGTCAACGGCACTCCTTAATATTCTGGAGTCTGCCCATTGATTTTTTAAACAACAAAATGATTAGCACACAGCAAATTAGTTTAAGGTCCAATTAAGACATTTCCACAGACCCGAGCACAAAAAGAGCCAATAAAATATATACTCACTTTTTTCCGCAAATACTTTCGTGTAATAATCGTTCACTTTTCTCGTGAACTCGTCTCTACCTACTCTTAGTCTCCTAGTCCACCTCCGTGGTCTCGTTTTCACGCGTAAATGCACACTAACACAACACACACCATAATAAGTATATAAACTTTAGATAATGTCGGTTGTTTGTCACAATTAGAAGACACAAGAGATAAGATCAGTCACATTTATAGGATACATCAAATTTCTTACACCTTAATCAAATGAGATAAGTAAGTAAACTGAACCGAGTAGGTAATAGTAAACCGATGCATCTAAGCTTGATCTAAGCGCAATGCTCGTCCAAGTAGCCTTGTTGATCCTTACAAGGAGTTTCTCTATACGGCTCGCTATTTAAATAATCGCTAACTAGATCGATAGTTGGATTGCTAAGACTTATAAAGATATTTACACACTAGAGGACGCCCGCGACTTCGTACGCGTAGAATTAGTTTCCAGCTACTCCCCCCATTTTTTCCCGTTGGGGGTCGAATTTCGGAAAATCCTTTCTTAGTGCTCACTTACCTCATGAAAGGAACCCCTGTACCAAATTTCAAGTTTCTAGGTACAGTAGTTTCGGCTGTGCGTTGATATGTCAGTCAGTCAGTTTAGCCTTTTATATATATAGAATAACATACACTCACGCCTTCATTCCCAGATTGGGGTAGGCAGAGCTCAATAACTCTAAAAAACTTGTTGTTTCTGTAACCACATTTTGCATAAACAGGCATATTTAATAATATAAATTACACTTTTATAGTTTCTTTATGCAAATGCTTAAATTAACAGAACACGCTGCAATTGTCTCTTTCACAAAAACCTGGTTATGATAGCATATGAATTTGCCATATTTTTGAGTCTCTAGCCATTTTATGCTTCTAAGCGTGTCGTATCGTTAACGCGTATGTGCGTTTTAAACCGACGCCAAAGGTTGAGGTTCTCAGTTCGTCGGAATCATTTTTTGTGTAGGTACGTTCCACGATAACTCTAAGACACCGAGGCCCTACTTTAAAAATCGAAGTTCGAAGTTACGTTAGCTCCATCCCTGTCACTTGTCGTCGAGACTAAATCGAGGGAAAGGGATAGGGACCCCTGGGACCCAATTCTCATGAATTCGAGATGATTTTTCATGCAAGATTATGTCAAAAAAATGTACGGCGTTGACAGTGCATATCGCATGAAAAAGCATCTCGAAGTCACGAGAATAAGGTCCCTGGACCGATACAGAAAACTGTTTTGTTTAAAAAGGGTTTAGTTTCCAGGTGGTCCCGTTGCCATCAGGTCAGGTTCTGATGATGGGATCCTGCAGAAATCGCGGGAACTCTTTAAATATTATATGCACACCTATAGTGACTATGTAGGGCTAGGATAGGATTTATCTCACGGTCATCAATTTCTTCATAGGATATAAGATCCATGGGAAGTCAACAAAATTCCTTAAGAAGTAAGCTAGCTTTCGTATAAAACAGATGGTGCACCTGACGACAGACTTGAGGTGTTACCGTTACATATAAAGCAGTTCAGTCTAGGTTGAAGGAAAGGGACAGAGTTGTAAAGCTGCTATAGCTCTGTCATTTTCTATCAACCTAAACTAAACCTCTTTAGTATGTCAAGAAGACGATAGGGAATACGTTACTCTGTTTATATATTAATACTTCTAGGTCTGAGTTGATCGTACATTTGATTTATTAAGGCCCGGTTTTATAAAGGTCCGTTAGTAAATATGTCAGATCAAATTTTAGTAACTTCATACAAGTTTTGACATTCCTGACCGAAATTTGATCTAACGGATCTTTATAAAACCCAGCCTAAAAGGCTCATAAACACGACCCTTCCCTTATCGTTTGGTTGGATAATAAAGGTTATTTTTCAGAATTCAGATTTTCCCATATTACGCAGGATGAACTTGAAAACCTACTGCAAATTTTTACCAGCTAAAAGAGATTGCCAGCAACTCAGCTATTAACCTTTTTGGGCATTGTCCAATCGTTGGAGTGCATTCTTATTTGGAAGACCGCCAAACGGCTGCCTCATGCTTGGCAGGCTTGCCCTTGGAACAGTTTAATACCTACCTATATGTATTTCGTTGCTCAGACGTAGGTTGGGTCTGTAATCTAAACTGACTCATCGTGCGTTCAAACTATAAGGCGGTGACGCGACCTTGAGACGAGTTTACTGCGGTAATCATTAGGTTAAAGCTGGGCATTCACGACCGCTCCAACAAGCTAATCAGATCAGCGCCGCGCCAAAATCGTTCCGTGAATGGCAAAACTGTAGCGTTTAAAAGTACTTGGCGCGGTCCGTTGGATTTCCAAATGGACGGAAAGCCAGCGCGACGCGCCTACATGCCATCCGAATGGAGCTGTCTCACGACAGCTTGAAAATCAACGTTCGAACACGCCACGCAACCGACCGTGCCAAGCCAAATGGCATTGTCGTGAATGCGTTCTCTGCCTGCCGTTTTCTAATATCTGCTCCGTGATGTCGCACCGTTGAGGCATGGCGTGGCGGGCCCGTGAATGTGGTCAAAATATTACGCCCATCCAGTTGTAAGCACTCTAAATGTCGCCGAGACAAACGGCGCGTCCGTCAATGCCCAGCTTAAGAGGACATAAACTAAACTGTAATTCTAGTAAACAAGGTGATTACTGTGTACCGGCAGTCCACGAACCACACAGGTGCTCCGGGAGAGCCTAGGGAGTAATCCACAGCAAGGTCCAAACAAGATTACGGAATCAAAATAGTTCCAATATTAATCAAATTTGGAAGGAATTTAATACAAATGGGGTAAGCAATAACTTACTTTTCAATAAATAACTTTAAAATCGCGTAAAAGACGCGTTGAAACGTGACGTCTTTTAGACGCGTGACTGCGTAAACGTCGCGTCAGCATATTTTAAACTTCGATGTGTTCGATCCTTATTATAATAATAATAAGCTGTCTCAGTTATCATTCTAAATTAGCCCGGTGCATTTCGTGGCAAAATTGCCAAATGCCTACGTTTCCCCTTGAATTTAATATATTGGAAAACTATACATGAAGGCAAGACCAATCTATGACCGACAGCTGGTTCAAATCCCACAGACATTCCATCAAATATTCACCATAAACGATTGACCGGCAACACTAACATTAGAAATATCCCATGTTACAATACAAAATGACTGTACCAAAACTAGCTAACTATGTCAAGCTTTGTAACTTGTAAAATCAACCTTCTTATAACCGATTTGAAGTTCCAATTCCAAGTATAACAACAGCTTAGGAGCTTGCGAAAGCTAGCTACCCTTATCGTACAAAGGATCTAGTAATAAGTTTGAATGTTAATTGATCGTATTATACACACGGCAGACTTTTGTTAGGGGGGAAACGCGTCCATTTTAGTTTCCTACAGTGATTAACTACCATGACGACATTGAATTAATGATTATACAATAAATTGTTTTTTATAGGTAGTATTAAGTATGAAACTTTGAACAATTACGTCCATAGGTACTTAGATACTTAATGTTTTCCTTTTTAGCGCATAATGTTAACCCTTAAGTAATTTGATAGTTCGTCACAGTGAACAATAATGTATTTTTTTTGTGTTCCTTTT
Organism: Acleris cristana; assembly: GCA_948252455.1. Taxonomy (NCBI): domain Eukaryota; kingdom Metazoa; phylum Arthropoda; class Insecta; order Lepidoptera; family Tortricidae; genus Acleris; species Acleris cristana. The sequence continues at coordinate 15,260,399 of OX411779.1, read as the reverse complement.
GTTCATATTTTTTTTGTGCTGATTCAAAATAGAAAAGGCTTTTTCATTTTTGTCAAAAACGATCGTTTGCTCATAAACTGAAACCTACACAAACTAGTTTTTTAGCTCTATTCTCATAATTAGTCAAACATAATAAAGAAACGGAATTCTAATTTGAGATATAGACTCCGTTACTTCGTCTTCCTTCAATGGAATGCGTAAGTCAAGATTTAAAAACGCCGTTAACTTATCAACACAAACTACAAAAATGTGGAGAAATGGTCGGTACCTACCTAGTGGTTTTGTATAACCACCAAAAGGCAGCCTGTTAACATCTCACAGATATTGCAACGATGTTATTAGGCAAGGATGAGAACTCAAGATGAAAAATATAAAGCTACAATAGTTCTAGCAAACCCGTGGCTTGATTTAGCCCATAGCAGTCCTATTCCAAAAATATCAAAAAATGAAAAAATATTAATTTAAAATTCAAAATCTTACCGGCCATTGAGGCGCTGCTCATTCTTCCGCGTGTGAAATCAATTTTGAATAATTTTAATCGACTTTTATGAATACAAATATACACAATAAGTAGAGATAAAAACGATTAATGACACTGACGGTGAAAAAGTTTGTTTCTTGTTATATATTTTTGGGTAACTTAGGCAACGTACACGAAACAAGAAGGTCGTTACTAGTATGCCCAATGATTTACTTGTGTCTAAAAAAATTAAAAGTAAATAAATATTGTAAAATCAATTTTAAAGTTAGTAAGTTAGTAGGGTTTAAATGATTTTAAATAACGTGTACCTAATTCGTAATATATTTCAAGAATGCTTCAGTAGAAACAGTTTTTATGAACGCAGCTGTTTCAGTTGAAGGTGACACTGACAGCAGGCAGTGACAGCGTCTCAGCAAAGTTCCGTCTGGTTCCGTCCGTCACAAAGTTCGAGGTTATGTTATGATTAGTGATTGTGATCGTTTGCTAAGATTTAACCTTCAGGTTTAAGCAATAATAAATGTAGTTATTTATTTACTTCCGCTGATAAAACCTTAAATAGGTTGGATAGTACCTAAACTATATATATAAAGCGAATAGAAACCAGTAGGTATGTTCTAACTGAATCATTATAATTCCTCCGTATTATCGTTCCGTTCTAATTAGGGTTTGGTTTTAAATTTAACTACTTATAGTATGTCGCGTTAACAAAACGACCTGTAACTTAATGTATTTTTCAGCAAAATGGCACCTGGAAAAAAGTTTAACACACGCGGAAAACGAACAAACCAACACACAGAGAGGGACTATGCTGAGAGGTTAAATGAACTTACTGTAGCTTCATCCGAAGACAGCGATTCCAGTAGCTCTAACGACGAAGGGACTGAGGCATCGTTCACTGTAGCGATGTGGGACTTAAACCACTGCGACCCCAAGAAATGTTCTGGAAGAAAGTTACTACGGCACAAAATTATAAAGAACTTGAAGCTTGGGCAACGATTCCCAGGCCTTGTTTTATCTCCAGTTGGCACACAGTGTGTCAGCCCTAATGACAAAGATATCATAGGAAAGTCCGGACTAGCGGTTATTGATTGCTCGTGGGCAAAAATTGATGAAACTCCATTCAGCAGAATGAAATCTCCTAACCCAAGATTGTTGCCTTTTCTAGTTGCAGCCAATCCCATTAACTATGGGAAACCATACCAACTAAGCTGTGTAGAAGCTCTTGCGGCAGCAATGTATATAACAGGGCATAAAAAAGAGGCACAGTTTTATTTATCCAAGTTCTCGTGGGGCCATTCCTTCTTGGAATTAAATATGGAAGCGTTGGATCTTTATGCAGCTTGTACGGATAGTCAGAGTGTATTAGAAGCACAAGCTAAGTTTCTGGAATCTGCTCAAAAGGAAACTGATACGAGAGAAATGTGGCCACCAAGTGAGAGTGAAACAGAGTCAGAAGAAGACAAATAATAATAGGTACCTGTTACTTGATTATCTGTTAATATTATTAATTATATTTATGTTTAATAAGCACCAAGTTCTTTTTTAATTCTGTAGCTCTTGTGAGAAAAAACAATATAATACAATTCATGTAGTAAGATTATACAATTAGTAAGTTCTAAAGTTGCTTTGCATAAGCGTTCACTAGACTAAACATGTTTATAGGAAACTATTTGTTCGCCTGAACTTCAACTAGACATTCTCTAAATGAATTTCTTAAACTTTCATAATATCCGCACATATTTGCATATTTGTAGTTAATTGGGATTTAATCGGATACAATAATAATGTTTCAAATATATTGCGAAGATTGTGGTCATGAGAATACTGAAGAAAATTGCACATGATTAGATCTCGTTTACTACCTACACAAAATAAAAGTTTAATATGCTCGTAGTAATTACTTCCATCCTGGATTATTTAATTATACACAAAAAGTAAAAAATACCATAAATAAGTTGTATGGTTACTACTACATAAAGAAATTGTATGAGTAAGTATTTAAGGTGTTCTAGTTTTATTTTTCCAACGAGGTCCTATTTCTAAACTAACCTCTCATTAGAGTAATCAGGCAAAAGGTGACAATAATTTGCAAAGTTTAAATTAGATATCAAAAACCGGTCAAGTGCGAGTCGGATTTGCGCACAAAGGGTTCCTTACTATTATCTATACAACATTAGACACTATACCAGTTGCCGTAATTGATATTGAGCGAATCACGTTTGTTGTATGGGAGCCCCTCTTAAATATTTATTTTATCCGTTTTTTAGTGTTTGTTGTTATAGCGGCAACAGAAATACATCATCTGTGAAATTTTCAACCGTCTAGCTATCATGGTTCATGAGATACAGCCTGGTGACAGACAGACAGATGGACAGTGGAGTAGTAATTGGGTCCCGTTTTTACCCTTTGGGTACGGAACCCTAAAAAGGACTTCTTATTTTTGGTTTCATGTAAGTAACTACTTATAATGTAATTGTAATTGTAAAAAAAAAGGTTAATTGGTACCAATTATAATGTATTTATGCAACATCTGTATTAAGTATACATAAATCAATGTTGTAACAATAATCACTTAATCAGAATAATATACAAATTTTAATAGGCATATTGGCATTACCGACATCTAGTTGATATAGCTTACACTAGATGAGTATTATAGCGCCATCTAGTACATTACCTACTGAACTTGTAGCATTGACTGCCAAACAACTCTGGCGAACCGTTGGAGTTAATGTTGCGCGCGGTAGCCACCAACCATGAAGGCAGCACTTCACTTCATTAAATAATTATTAGAGACAAGCTTCTGCCCTCGACTTCGTCTGCGTGTACTTCAGAATTAAAAGTCATAACGATTAATTTGATTTCCCCTAGGAATGAGCGTTGCACATAATTTAGCCACACTCTGACAAAAAAAATGGAGTGTGGCTCGTAATTCATAATTTCCGAAAATAAAATTTTATTGGTTGCAGAATTTCTATTCCCATTTTTAACGATCTTAATTTTTCACTGGCTCGTTTTTCCCTGACGCATTATTTCCATTCCAGATATTAATTTGATAGTTTCGACGGAGCTCCTATTTCTGTGCGGTTTGGCCCTTCGGGCCTGCTGCAAAAAGGCTCTTACGGCTGTGCCTTGTGTTGATGTAAAGCAAAATGGTAAAATAAACTAGGAATATAAAATGCTGAAGTTGACTTTAACTTTCTAGAGCAAGAAGCACAATTTTGCAACTTTAAAGAAAGAGGGGTCCAACTGTAAATCAGTGTAATCATCTGTGGCTGCATGCTGCATTTATGATGAGCTGGTCGCCGTATGCTGCATTTATGCTGAGCTGGTCGCCGTTTTATTGTCTTTATGTATAAATTGTTTATGTATAAATAGAATGCATCTTCATTCAATAACGTATTCCCATCTCACTCTCGCATGAATGAACATGCGTCAGGTTTAGGTTAATAAGCACTACCTATTCCGACCTCCGATTTCGTCCAGTAGATTCAGAGCAAATTGGCTGTGACAGACGGACGGACAGACAGACGGACGCATTACGAATGATCCTATAAGGGTTCCGTTTTTTTTTAAGGTCCCTAAAAAACTTTTAATATTAATACCTATTAAAATATTAATTTTAATTATTTTATGTAAAAAAATCGCTGTTAATAATTGCTTGAACAGCCTGCCATTCAAAAAAATCCAAATATTTTTCCTGTACGAATTTGATTAATTCTGCAAAAATATATACATAGGTTCTACCAATTTTTTACATACAGCAACTAAAGTTATCTTGTTAACTATATTGCCTTTTTTTTACCTTGTTCCGGCCATGGAAAGTGTAATTTTTTTTGATAGGTATTAAATTTGAAGAGCTTAGTTTAAATACATTAATTATTATAACATGATTCAAGAAAAACACCTCTGTTCAGATTTTTTGTAAGGTTCAAATCTAACTGCCGCACTCAAGACAGGTCAATTAAATTTAAATGTTTGTTAAAGCCCCACAGTACTAGGCAATGTAAGGGTGGGTTACGATAATAAAACCTCTTTAGACCAATTTATAAAATATCCTTTTTCCACAACACATCTGACATATTGATTTCATGTCACAACATTTATTCGCAATGCGAGCAATGTTTTGATAATGATTATTTAGTTTTATATCTATCTAGTCTTAGAGTAGATTTAAGGTACCTGTCATTTTGTCTCCAGGTTTTTCAGGCACCGCATTTTTTTATGTTAATTGGAAGTCATTTAAAACTGCGGATGGTTGGAGCAGTCTTCCATTCTGTTGATCCGTAACAAGTAATTAGAATACTTTTATAATATATACCTAGCTTCTGCCCGCGACTTCGCGTAGATTTCAATTATCGTTATTCCCTCGCGAACTTTTAAATTTTCCGGGATAAAAAGTAGCCTATGTGTTAATCCAGTGTATAATCTATCTCCATTCTAAATTTCATCCAAATCCGTCCAGCCGTTGCAGCGTGAAGGAGGAACAAACTAACGCACTCACGCAAGCTTTCGCATTTATAATATTAGTAGGATATATAAAACTCCGTGACTGACTGACTGATAACTAGACAGAATCCATGGAGTCGCTATTTCCTATTTATTATATACATACGAATTTTATTTTGACCTTCAGTATTTTAATATTTCAAAATTCGTTTATTCATTAACCAATTTAAATGAATTTTGGTATGGAGGATATTTAGGCGGCTAACAATAGGTCCATCCAGTTTAGATTCATTCGACTTATCTTTAACTGTGTGTTAGTCGAAAGTAATAATAGTACAGTCTGCAACAATAGGTAAGGGCGCTCATGCAATTAACGTAACTTTGATCTTTGATTATCAAAATAGAATCGAAGTTCAAAGCTACACTTATTCGATTTCTTTTTCCTTTATTTCCTTGGATATCCGAGGGGTGCACTAAGAAGCGATTTTTGGGAATTGATCCCCTGGGGGGTTAAAATAGGGGGAGTAGGAAAACTAATTCCACGCGGACAAAGTCGCGGGCGTTCTCTAGTTATGTATAAAAGCTTAATACTCAATAACAATGTTTTATTGTAGATAAGTACATTTCTGTGACAGCATGTAAAGTACCGCCAAGATACTAAATCTATTATTCGAATTGTATATGTAATGAAGCCACACGTGAAACATGAAGCCTCAGCATCCAGCCCAAACCCTGGAACTTCTCAGGTATTGGAACACTCGACAATCGGTATTCGGAAGCAAAAGGTTGCACAGCCTTGGCAAAAGGACAAAAACTTAACGCCTCACGAAATATCTTTTGATGAAAGAGCATTGCTTGACAGTCAAACATCGATAACCAAAGCGCAATTTAATTACGACAAAGCCAAACGTCTGTTCAATAGCAGAATTAGTATTGCACAAAAATCTGATTCCATACAACGGAGACAAGAAGAACAATATGAGAACAAAACAAAACGTGATGTTAAGGGATCACCAGCGACTATTGAAATTGCACGTAATAATTTGATTGATGACAGAGCTGTTTTAAAGCAAGAATTGCTAAAAGAAAGTGGTTCCTCTTCTAACTGTGCCGACAAATCAAATGTAAAAGACAGAAATAAATATTTCCTGAATACCCACAAGCCAAAAACAAGTAAAGTTGACTCAACGAAATGTCATCCAGTTCCTCTTTTGATGATTAACGCTAAAGGTCGCGGGGAAATAAATTTAAGATACGGCCTAATGCCTCGACGTAAGGTCAGTAAATTTATGTATAGACAAATTGTTCGATCAAAGCCACAACATGCCCGTTCAGATCCAAGCACCCAAATCAGTAAAATCAGTGGATTTGTCGAGCATCAAGATATAATCGCTAAATCAAAAGAAGCAAAGTCATCCATGCCGTATGAAACAACGCCGTATAACTGTAAAGACACAGTCAATTTTAAAACACCTCTCGGAAAGAATGTTAGAAAATGCGAAAATAAATTTTGGATGGTACAAGAGTACGGGTCATTTGACCTAAATAGAGATTTAAAGGAAAGAAATAAATATTTTAAATATACCGAAAAACCAAAAATAAATGAAATCAACCAAAGGCAATGTCGTGATAATTTTGCTCTCTCGGGTCATGATGCTAACAAACATGAAATAAGTTCAAGATACGTTGCGTTTACACGAGATAAGGCCACTAAACGTAAGTATGGACAAATTCTTCGATCAAAGGCCAAACGTGTCCGCTCAGATCCAAGCACCCAAATCAGCAAAATGAGTGCATTTAGTGGGCACCAAGAAATAATCCATAAAACAAATGAAGCAAAGTCAACCATGCCATATGAAACTACGCCGAATAAATGTAAAGACACATTCAATTTTAAAACACCTCTCGTAAAGAATGTTAGAAAATGCGAAAATAAATTTTGGAAGGTACAAGACTGCATGTCATTTGACCCAAATAGAGATTTGAAGGAAAGAAATAAATACTTTAAATATACCGAAAAACCAAAAATAAATGAAATCAACCAAAGGCAATATCGTGATAATTTTGCTCTCTCGGATCATGACACTAAACGTAAGTATCGACAAATTGTTCGATCAAAGACCAAATGTGTCCGGTCAGATCCAAGCACCCAAATCAGCAAAATGAGTGGATTTATTGGGCACCAAAAAATAATCAATAAAACAAATGAAGCAAAGTCAACCATGACATATGAAACTACGCAGTACAAATGGAAAGACACAGTCAAACAGCTTATGCAGAAAGAAGAACATTTAAAAACACCAATCACGGCGAATTTAAAACAAATGGAAAATATATATTGGACAGTACAAGACAACAAGTCATCTGACTTCTGGGATTTGAAGGAAAGTCATAAATATTTTCAAAATATTGAACAACAAATAACAAATGGAACTAGCTCAAGGAAATGTTCAGATATTTCTGTTTCAGATTTAAATACTAAAAGTCGTGAGGAAATAAGTTCAAGGCACGCCCCAATAGTACGACATAAGTTAAGGAAATGTAGGTATGGAAAAATTGTTCGATCAAAGATCAAAGGCGTCCGCTCAGATCCAAGCACTCAAATCAACAAAATAAGTGGATTTATTAAGCACAAAGAAATGATAAGTGAAAAAAAAGGAGCAAAGTCTATCATGTCATATGAAACTACGCCGTACAAAAGTAAACACACAGCCAATCAGAGTTTGCAGACAGAAGAACACTTACCAAAGCCAATCGGAAAGAATGTCAGTATATACGATACCGAATTGCAGACGATGGAAGACTACAAGTCATCTGACATAAATATGGATTTTAAGGACAGGAATAAATATTTTCAAAATACCGAAAACCCAACAGTAAATGAAATCAACCAAAGACAATGTCGTGATAGTTTTACTCTCTTGGCTCATGATGCTAACAGTGACGAAATAAGTTCAACATGCGTTGCGTTTACACGACATAACCTCGATAAGTCTAAGGATAGACAAATGACCCGATCAAAGGCCAAACATGTCCATTTTGATCTAAGCACCCAAATCAGCAAAGAGCACCGAGATATGATCACTAAAACACAAGAAACTAGGTCAACCATGCCATATGACACTTCGTTGTACAAATCTAAAGACACAGTCAAACAGCGTATGCAGAAAGAAGAACAATTAAAAACACAAATCGGAATGAATGTTAGGAAAAGCGAAAATAAATTGTCGACGGTACAAGACTACAAGTCATCTGAGCTAAATAGGGATTTGAAGGAAAGTCATAAATATTTTCAAAATATTGAAGAACAAATACCGAATGGAACCAGCTCAGGAAAATGTCCAGATATTTCTCTTTCGGATTCAAATACTAAAATTCGTGCGGAAATAAGTTCAAGGAACGTCCCAATAGTACAACATAAGTTCAGTAAATGTAGGTATGGAAAAATTGTTCGATCAAAGACCAAATGCGTCCGCTTAGATCCAAGCACTCAAATCAGCAAAATAAGTGGATTTATTAGGCACAAAGAAATGATAAGCAAAACAAAAGAAGCAAAGTTAATCATGCCATATGAAACTACGCCGTACAAAAGTAAACACACAGTCAAACAGAGTTTGCAGACAGAAGAACACTTACCAAAGCCAATCGGAAAGAATGTCAGCAAATACGATACCGAATTGCAGACGATGAAGGACTACAAGTCATCTGACATAAATAGGGATTTAAAAGACAGTAATAAAAATATTCAAAATACCGAAAAGCCAAAAGTACGTGAAATCAACCAAAAACAATATCGTGATAGTTGTACTCTCTCGGCTAATGATGCTAACGAACATGACGAAAAAAGTTCTAGATACGTTGCGTTTACACGACATAAGCTCGATAAATCTAAGTATGGACAAATGGTTCGATCAAAAGCCAAACATGTCCATTTTGATCCAAGCACCCAAATCAGCAATGAGCACCGAGATATGATCACTAAAACAAAAGAAACTAGTTCAATCATGGCATATACTACTTCGTCGTACAAATCTAAAGACACAGTTAAACATCGTATGCAGAAAGAAGAACTTTTACAAACGCCAATCGGAAAGAGTGCCAGAAAATATTTAACCAAATCACAAGACTACAAGTCATCTGACGTAAATAGAGATTTGAAGAACAGAAGTAAATATTTTCAAAATACCGAAAAGCCGAAAATAGATGGAATCAACCAAAGACAATGTAATGATAGTTTAGTTCTCTCGGCTTTTGATGCTAACAAACATGACGATAGAAGTTCAAGATACGCCGCGTTTGCAAGACATAAGGGTGCTAAACGTAAGTATGGACATATGTTTCGATCAAAGGTCAAACATATCCGTTCAGATCCAAGCACCCAAATCAACAAAATAGATGAATTTATTGAGAACCATAACACGATCTCTAAAAGAAAAAATGCTAAGTCAACCATGCCATATCAAACTTTGCCGTACAAATCTAAGGACACAACCAAACAGCATATGCAGATAGAAGAACACTTAAAAACACCAATCGGAAAAAATGATAGAAAATACGAAAGTGAATTTGAGACTATACAAAACAAGTCTCCGGACTCCAGTAGAAATTCCAAGAACAAAACTACTTATCGGCAAAAAACCAAAATGTCTACAACTGAAACGAAAATAGAGTGCGGATCAAATAAGTCAAGTTTTACTTCGGACTATAAATTTATGGTTGACCTTAAACTAAATGAAGATTGCAAAAAGGTATCACTAGATACATTAAACAGAGGAAAAAAAGAGTTTACCCATTCTGTGGCTAAAGAAACAATAGATGATCAGAGATTTCTACTACGTCATTCAAAAAGTAAGGTTTCTATAGGGGTGCCATCACTTTCAAACGAATACATGGATCAATTTAGAAATAGATGTTTTAATCAAGCTAGCGACCTCAGGCCTGAGCTTGAGCCACAAGTAAGAAATTTTTACAAAGAATCTCAAGTGGCTCAGAAATATTTTGCAAATCATTATGACAAAAAAGAGCACAGACTTAAGCGAAAGAGATTGTCATCAAAAATAAACAACACCCTTTACAAAAAAACTGAAGGTGACAATCTAAGAAAACTAGTTGCAAACATATCGTTGAAATCATTGATGGCTCCATTTGATAAGACTGAAGTTGCTTTAGTTAAGAAAAATAAAGCAGCACAACTGCGTAGTAGTAATAGTAGTAATTCTTATTTTATATCAAAAAATACAATTACACATCTTCAAAAAAAAAGTCAAGAATCTTTAAATCGTATCGACCTAGAAATCTGGGAATATTCTAATATTTCTAATGAAAATTACAGTTTTGACCAAAATAATAAACAAATAGTCGTTACTAGACAGAATATACATAATTGCACCAGTTCCTTGATCAAATGTTATCCAAGAATAAGTAGTAAAGCAATATCGAAACCTAATAATGAAAGCCAACACCAAATACGAGATATATTACCAGATTATTGTCTGTCAAGTTCTTCATTGTTGCCACAAAATTTACAAAAAACTGGTTACAGAACTCCAATAATAATGTTATCTCGTGCAACGTCACTGATCAATATATCAAAGAAACCACCTGTCGTGAGTCCCCAAAATTGTGAACAAATATATGAGGCATTAAATGTAAACAGTCAAGAGATTATACAAATATGCATCTCAAAAACTGGTAACACAGAAAAGAGATTGGGCTCTTATTATGATTCGGCTGTAGTTAAAAAAAAAACAAAACAAATAAAAGCGAAGGAACGGAAACCTGTAAAACCACTTTCTAGAAACCTTTATAACGTCGTCGCAAGTGTGCAGTGCTTCTATGATATTAATTCGTGTAATGAAACCATATCAAATACATTACTAAGAAAATATGACGCTAAATATTGTGATTTTAAATCTTCAGAGCCAAATGAATATATAAAACCAAGCGTTAAAAAGTATCGTCATAAACATGGTCATCGAAAATGCTTGGATAAAGTTATTGCTACGACTGCTCATTATCGCAGTCTAGACAGGGCAATAGACAGACAGACAAGAGATCAAGAACACAAAAACAAAACAAACGAAACTAAACTTGCGCCACAGAAAACATTCAAATCAGAAAAGAAAGGACCTTTAAAATTCTTTCGTAAATGTGTTCATGTTATTAAGAATATAGTTTCTAAAACGAAACAATCACAAGTGGTTTCAAAGGGAGTAGACACACCTAGTAAGAAACATAAAATTAACAAACATGACCCAAAAGTATACATTAGCTCACATTGTCCTAAAATAGGTGTTGAAAGAGTGGACAAAAAGAGAGTCCAAAATGATGAACGGACGGTTGTTAAAATTCGAAATCGTCAGTCAGCTATATCTTCTATAAAACTTCGCTCGACCTATAGTTTGGGTGTGGCTATAGAAACAACTGGATCATTGCCATCAAAGAAAAACGACGAATCCCGTGTACATTCTAAAAAGGCTCAGAAAAGAAAATCTGTACATAGATCCAAATGCATGAATGAAAGAAATATAAAATTGCGAAGAAGAGCGAAGCTAGACAAAGGTTCAGATCATCTATTTAAGCGAACTGGGGTAGTGAGTACATCGATCACTGAAATCTATAAAAATAGGTATCTAGACCGAGGTACTGTTGCAAGAAATAAAAAAAGTCTAAAACCGCAAGTAGGTAGTACTAAGAACAGAAGAAAACCACAAATTTACTGGGACGTACAACGATTAAACTCCCAACCAAGACATAAAACTGAAATTTTAAATTATAATATATATCAAACAGAATATAAAGACGATCCATCAGAAAATGTTTATACTAGGACACTCAATCGCCGTTTAAAAGATGACGCTACTTATAGCAGAGTAACACACCTTCGATATTCAACAGAGTCGAACGAATGTGACTATTTTAAATGTAAAAAAACTAATAAACAACTACCGCACTCAGGAGGAGACTTTGAAATACGCTCTCTACACAGAAATCCCACTAGAAGTGTTCAACAAAGACACCTAAATATAACTGATGACGCTAAAGAATGTCAGACGCAAAATTCTAAAATGGTGGAATCAAAACCTAGACGTTACTTATTTCTGTCGCCTAAAAATGTTGACGAACTGTCCAACACGGCTTGGCAGACTTGTAATAAATTGGCGAAAAATTACAATGTAAACAATCAAGAACTTGAACAGAACACCAAGCAAATTGAGAGCCAAAGTTTAAGAAAAACTTATTCAAGTGTTTTCATTCGGGTCTGGAGGTTTTTCTCTGGTAATAAAAAACCACCATCTAAAGATGAACCAGGATCTCATAAGATCAAAAAGGGGAAAAAATATGCAAACGAACAAGTAAAAACTCAATTAGAAGTGTCTACCTCACCTTACAAACGTAAAATAAGTGTTTACAATGACTTACATAAGGCTGAAAGTGACCGTGAACATGAAAATTCCTTAAATCTATCATCCCTTGAAAAATCTAGAAGTCTCAATGTCGCAAAAGAATTCTATGAACCGAATCAAAAGCGGTCACGCAAATTAAAACAAAGTATAAGAAATATAATTGTAAGGCCGTCGGGAGATTATCCAATGTCAACTTCTGATACGTCGAGGAAAAAATACAATGAATTAATACATCCGCTCGACTATTACAAATATGACTCATTTATCTGTAAACATTTTCAAGTGCTACACAAAAAAAATGAAAGTAACAATGTCTTCGGTGGATTACATAATAGACATGTGACATCGATACATCGATCGAAAAGTGATAAAAAAACCGGGCCTGAGAAAAGAATAAGTCGTAGCGTCGATATGAGAAACCATCGTCGAAACACTAACCGTCAAGTAAAAGCAACACAAAGTTGCTATTATAAATTTTGTAATTTGAAGAAGTCTTCGTTAAAACTCGGAATTCGTCCACGGCGTATTAAAACGGCACCTCCCTTTGCTGCGTCCGAGCGGCCATCTAAAATCAAAAGGCGTTGGAAGTTTGCATATCCAGACGAGTGCTCTGATATAACTAAGCGTTCAAACTCCATTTCGACACTTAGCTGGGATTCTAAAGATTTGGATATATGGGGCGAAAGTAAAGATAAAATAACACAAATAGAATGGATCAAAAAACTAAAAAACGACGGTAAAGCGTACGAAGGTATTCAATACAATGCCATACAATCGTCGAGACACTCTGAGACAGACCAAGTGCCAGTATGTAAATGCTGCACTCGCTTCTCGTCATGTCCTAGTAGCAATCGTTCAAAGTACTCGCTAACAGAAAAGATACTTAATATAGCCAAGTGTTCAAAGACCTCTGAAACAGAAAAGGTTCCTGATATAGCCAAGCGTTTAAATTACTCGAAACCTGAAAAGTGCCCTTATACATCCAAATGTTCAAAGTACTTGATAACAGAAAAGATCCCTAATATAGATAAGCGTTCAAAGTACTTGATCACTGAAAGGGACCCTAATGTAGCCAAGCGCTCAAAGTACTCGAAACCAGAAAAGTGCCCTAATACATCCAAATGTTCAAAGTACTTGATAACAGAAAACATCCCTAATATAGATAAGCGTTCAAAGTACTTGGTCACTGAAAAAGACCCTAATATAGCCAAGCGCTCAAACTACTCGAAACCAGAAAAGTGCCCTAATATATCCAAATTTTCAAAGTACTTGATAACAGAAAAGATCCCTACTATAGCCAAGCATTCAAAGTACTCAGCAACAGAAAAGGTCCCTAATATAGCCAAGCGCTCAAAGTACTCAAAAACAGAAAAGTGCCCTAATAAATACAAATGTTCAAAGTACTCGATAACAGAAAAGATCCCTGATATAGTCAAGCGTTCAAAGTACTCAGCAACAGAAAAGGTCCCTAATATAGCCAAGCGCTCAAAGTACTCAAAAACAGAAAAGGTCCCTAATATCGCCAAGCGATCAAAGTACTCGAAAACAGAAAAGTGCCCTAATATATACAATTGTTCAAAGTACTCGATAACAGCAAAGATCCCTAATATCGTCAAGCGCTCAAAGTACTCGGAAACAGAAAAGTGCCCTAATATATACAAATGTTCAAAGTACTCGAAAACAGAAAAGGTCCCTAATATAGCCAAGCGCTCAAAGTACTCGAAAACAGAAAAATGCTCTAATATATACAAATGTTCAAAGTACTCGATAACAGAAAAGATCCCTAATATCGCCAAGCGCTCAAAGTACTCGAAAACAGAAACGGTCCCTAATATCGCCAAACGCTCTAAGTACTGGAAAACAGAAAAGTGCACTAATATATACCAATGTTCAAAGTACTCGATAACAGGAAAGATTCCTAATATCGCCAAGCGCTCAAAGTACTCAAAAACAGAAAAGTGCCCTAATAAATACAAATGTTCAAAGTACTCGATAACAGAAAAGATCCCTGATATAGTCAAGCGTTCAAAGTACTCAGCAACAGAAAAGGTCCCTAATATAGCCAAGCGCTCAAAGTACTCAAAAACAGAAAAGGTCCCTAATATCGCCAAGCGATCAAAGTACTCGAAAACAGAAAAGTGCCCTAATATATACAAATGTTCAAAGTACTCGATAACAGCAAAGATCCCTAATATCGTCAAGCGCTCAAAGTACTCGAAAACAGAAAAGTGCCCTAATATATACAAATGTTCAAAGTACTCGATAAAACAAAAGCCCTACTATATACACAAGCGTTATATCATTATGACAGAAAATCTATCGCAAAGCAATGATTTAAAAGATTTGTATAAGCGCTCAAAGTACTCGAAAATAGAAAAGTGTCCTAATGTATCCAAATGTTCAAAGTACTTGATAACAGAAAAGATCCCTTATATCGCCAAGCGCTCAAAGTACTCGAAAACAGAAAAGGTCCCTAATATCGCCAAGCGCTCAAAGTACTCGAAAACAGAAAAGTGCCCTAATATATCCAAATGTTCAAAGTACTTGATAACAGAAAAGATTCCTAATATAGCCAAGTGTTCAAAGTACTCGGTAACAGAAAAGGTCCCTAATATAGCGAAGCGCTCAAAGTACTTGAAAACAGAAAAGTGCCCTAATTTATCCAAATGTTCAAAGTACTTGATAACAGAAAAGATTCCTACTATAGCCAAGTGTTCAAAGTACTCAGTAACAGAAAAGGTCCCTAATATCGGCAAGCGCTCAAAGTACTCGAAAACAGAAAAGTGCCCTAATATATCCAAATGTTCAAAGTACTTGATAACAGAAAAGATTCCTAATATAGCCAAGTGTTCAAAGTACTCAGTAATAGAAAAGGTCCCTAATATCGCCAAGCGCTCAAAGTACTCGAAAACAGAAAAGTGCCCTAATATATCCAAATGTTCAAAGTACTTGATAACAGAAAAGATTCCTAATATAGCCAAGTGTTCAAAGTACTCAGTAACAGAAAAGGTCCCTAATATCGCCAAGCGCTCAAACTACTCGAAAACAGAAAAGTGCCCTAATATATACAAATGTTCAAAATACTCGATAACACAAAAGCCCTACTATATACACAAGCGTTATATCATTATGACAGAAAATCTACCACAAAGCAATGATTTAAAAGATTTGTATGTATGGGGCAGAAGGAAAAATAAAATAAGACAAAATTATCGGATCAAGAAACTAAAATACGCTACATTAAGATTGAAGGAATCACGATGTGACGTAACACCCGATACGTGGTGCCGCAGTAAAGCATATGAAAGTGTTGAATGTCATTCGAGATACCCCAAGACAGACCAAGAGAGAGTGAAGGGGTACGCCGCTATAAACAATATTGGTAAATTATATATGGAAGATGCTTTAGATGGAATAAATGGTAACAGTTTGTATTGTAAAACATCAAATGATGATATAAACGTAAAGGGCAGATTACGTTATGTAAAAAGAAAAAAACAGATTGAACCTAAACTTAAAACAGTTAAAAAAATCCATCATAAACATAAAATACAACATGAAAATAAGTCAACTTGCGATTACGGTAGCGCTATTGCCGCAAATGACCAGAAATCGGAAATCGACGAAAGGGTGTATAACCGGGATGAATCGCTGGCGCAGGAAGTAAGTACGTTTCCAGTTCAAAAAACATGTAAAGCAACTAAGACGAAAAAAAAAAAATACTGCCCTACAACAGTTGCAAATTTATGTACTAAAAAAGGGTACGCCGGTACAAACGATATGGGCGGATATATGGAAGATACGTCTCCATCCGTGGAAATTTGTAAATTGATATCAAATGATAATTTAGAATACAACGTTCATATTGATCCTAAAACGACTAAAAGGCTTTGTTGTAAAACATCAAATAATAATATTGATGTAACGGGCGGGTTATGTTATGTAAAAAGAAAAGAATACAAGAGACAGATCAAACCAAAGTGTAAAAAATGCCTTCTTCGACGAAATTGTAAAATAAAAAAGCAAAAAAAGAAACCTTGCTGTCGCGTAAAAAAAATTATTCGTAAGGGTGCAATTATACGTGCATGTAAACTCTATATTTCATATCAACAATTAAAGAGTGCGATTAAAAGAAAACATCGTTACAGAGCATTGTTTAGACTTATATACAAAAGTAGAAATAGAAAACGTGAAAGAAGCTATGAAAGAATAGCCAGATGTCAACATAAATATTATAAAAAGAAAATAAGGATGCGAGATAAATATGCTCGAGAGCGGATAAATGATCCTTCTATCTTTCAAGTAGCTGACTCTATCGAAGACCTAGGAGTCCTAGGAGCAAGGTATATTGAAAGTGTTGCACAATTTGCGTATAAAAATGCAATGGATCCAGCATTAATGTTCAAACCCAAACCTCTTTGTAGTATATGTAAAAAACGAGAATACAATACTAATAAAATGGTAGCTCGTTCAACCTACGAAAGAATTAAATTTCGTATAAAATCCATGGATTGGAGCAAACTCATGAGAGTACTTGAAAGGAACAAGTTTTTCGTCTATCTCTTAAACAGGTATTCAAAAGGTAAACGTAAAGCACACGTAAAACAACTAACCGACGACGAGATTATGAAAAACTGTGACTTGTTCGTAATGTCCATTAGAAAAAAGCCCCATTTTTGGGTGCATGCTTTGTGCCCACGGTTCTATCCCTACTGCATTGGTATACACCGGTTTTGGAAGCAAGTTTCTCTAATTTTAACGTTCATGGTAGCTATTGTCGTGTGGAGTCCATGCTTAATTTGTATCGAAGTCAGCAGGCTCTGTTTTTGTTGCCTTTTCTGTAATCAGTAATTATTTAATTACATTAAAACTGCTGTAATTTAAGCATTTTCTGAACCCGGAATCCGGACATATTCAGAACGAAGTCAGTCAGTATATGCCACGAGACTATACTCATACCGATCATGGCTTGATTACTGATAAATACTTGATATGATTTTGTTTAGATCTGAGTGGACATAACATGCAAGTCATCCTTTCTATTTGAGTGAGATTATTCTAATAAACGATGTAGGTACTCAAAATAACATGAATATTCCGACGTTTTTTGAAGATTTTTGTTTTTATACGTATTGTTTTTAAAACAACCATATGGATTAGGTATGATTGTTTTAACCCGAGTCCCGACTTCCAGTAAGTAACGTACCTACTTTATAAATAAAATTTGTAGAAAATTGATGAAAGTATGCGCCAGCCCTAATTTGATATTGTACTTTTTATTCTGATTATTTTTATCATAATTTTTACATCACTTGGCGTTGTCTGAGTTGTAAGAATTTTTGGAATGTTCTTTGCGTATTTTTTTAAACCAACTATGTCGATTTTTATTGGTTTAAACAGTGTCCTAAATGAATCTAAAATAAAATAGATATTTCGATGTGATATGATATTTAAATTAATCCTTGTCCTTATCCTTTTACTTACTTACCTACTTCTTTACTCATTATCTTAGATAAAAGTAAAATAGCGGAAGATAGGTAACTAACGTTCAGGGCACGAATGTCATAAATCAGGTCCAGTGGACCTAATTCACTCAGTCGCAATCCTAAGGTCTGACTTTTAATTCACTGCAGTAGGATGACAGCTGCAGTGTTGTCAGTTTTTGGTGTATAAAAAAAAAAAATTTACCTTACTGAATGAATGAAAAAATGAAACAGTGATTCACTACTTTAATAATTTTAATATTTACCTAGGAGTCTGTGGCTTACAGACTCGTGTCTCATATTAATATTTTTAACAAATGCAAGCAAAATGATCAGCTAAATATAATTAAGTAATATACCTACTTAGCAGCTAAGTTCGTAATATTCATAAAATATTATAGTTCGTTCTTTGATCAAATCATTAATTAGGTGAACGTGTGAAGCACTATTAAAATAACTGTGGTATCATTATTTCACAGAATGACATTTGGCTCTGTCATTTTACTGCAGTGAATTAAAAGTCAGACGTGACCCTTATGGTGAGACTTCTTTGTCTGTCTGTCTGTATGTCACAGCAGGTTTTCTCAGCAACTACAAATGCTATCAACTTGAAGTTTGGCATAGTTGTACAACTTGCTTGCCCGCATCTGTTTTAAGTAAAAAAAAATGAAATTATTTTAATAAATAATTGATTAGGTATAGCAAATAGGGTGTGGGTCTGCTCATTTCAAAACTATTTTTTTTTAGATTTCTGTTAAGTATGTACTTTTTGATTTATAGTGAAAAATGTACCTTTTACCTTTTTTTGTTATCTCCGAAGCTTATTAAGCAAAAAAATCAGAAAAAACCCTTACGTATAGATAACTCATTATATTTTATGGGAAAAATAAAATGAAGTGTTCATTATTTACAGTTTTGAGAAATAATAAAAAAACTTCGAAAAATCTGTATTAAAATTTGGGCTAGTCAAAATGGACCTTATTGCTTAGAAAATAAAGTTTATAGCAAAATTAGTAGGGTAAAACACCTAGTAACTGGCCTCTCAAATCCCAGTTACTGGCACCTAGTGATTGATGAATTATTGTCTCTATTACCTTATGTGTTCATGGGGCCAATAATCGGTAGGCGGCTAACAATAGGTCAGTTTACCCTATATTCTTTTGTGGTTACCAAGCAAGTTATCTTAAATACGGAACCCTCGGTGCGCGAGTCCGACTCACAATTGACCTTGGTTTTTTTTATCTAACAGCCTGTATACACCTCCGGAACAGGTCTTGTTTTTCTGTCCTTTGTTTAGTGCTTTCACCAGCTATCCGTCTCATTGTACATTTTACTAAAGCATGAAACACTGCCATCTAGAGACTTGTTGCGTTACTAACTAAGCGGTCTTAACCTAACCGCACAACCACGACTCTAGTTAGAATGTAATGCAATAGATGGCGCTGCACGCTATAAGCTGAGCATCAAGTTTGTGCGACTTGTAACCGTTGGTAAAGCTTCCGTCAATTCCAGTTTAGTTTGCTTTTGCGCGTGAACGTGGTAGCCGGTCTGTGACGTTCGAAATTAGCGTTCGAAACTCTCGTAGTAACTTGTTTCGTACTTTCTTTGAGTGGTGAAAATAAGTGTGTGTGGTGTGTGTGTGTTTTATATATATAGTGACGGACCGTTGAAGTGTTGGAATTGGCTTGTTATTAAACGTAAAGGTAAGTTTGTAAGTGAAGTTAAATGCAACCTGTCGCACAGGTGTCCCAAGTCAGTAACCTCTTTGATGATTAAACTCACAGCTTTCCACTTGCATAGGTATATTCATTGAGCTTGGGTTTATGAAATAACCCTTTTAAGTAGGTATTGTTCTTAATAAATGTATGGTTTCATATAGGTTTCTCGAGATGGGTATAATTAGGTACCTAGTAAAGAAGAGAAGGCAAAACTTTTAAGTGATTTAAGTCTGCTCTACAAACTTGCCGTGTGGAACTAGTGTGCTAGCTAGGACAAACCTAGCAAGTCGATTAGGGTAGAAGTACCGTTTGCGGCCACTCTGTACCCTTTTTGGTTGTAAGTATCAAAAAAAAAACATTTATTATTAGTTAAGACTGAAGATTAATATAAAGATAGAATATAAAACTAAGTTTGTATTTTCATAATAATTTACATAGGATAGTAGGTAAAATTTAGAGTGGGCAAAAATGGTGTTGGCCAAAACGCCCAAAACCGGTACTTTGACCCTAACATTACCAAGGGTTTAGAGTGACTTAGGTACCTACCTATACACTAAATAAGATAACACAGAGGTATAAAAATGTGTAGTTTTGCCAAGTCGGGATTTTGAAACTTTTTGAGTGAAAAAAGCGGAATTCTTTCGGAAAAATACCGTATATTATCAGAAGTTTTGAAATATTTATCTTTTTATTTGCGTTTTACATTACGTTTACGTGACAATAGATCTATTGTTGTATCTAAAAATAGCCATAGAAAATGTATTTTAATAAAAATATGATATTTTAAATCAGATTTACCCTATAGTTAGGTAGTTGAGTCTTCTGAATAATAAAAATCAAACGCACGGTCTAGTTATTCCCGAAAAGCGGGACTGAGCCTGTCCCGCGCGGGACATTTGATTTTGATTTAAAAATCGGGACGTCACGCTCACGCCAAAATCGGGACGTCTAGCAACGCTGGTAAGCTACCTACTACGGTAAATAGAGTCCACATTTTTGCTTATCTAAAAGTTTTTTTTGACAAACCCACTTTTAGACACCGTGTAGGTTAGGTTAGTATATATATCAGGAATACACCTATACCTACTATTATTATACCTACTTACTTGCGACAGTGAAGTGAGTTTATCTGTATAAATTTGGTTATGTTTTTACGGCATTACGGCTAAACCGCTGGCTTGTGACTTGATACCTATCTCAGAAAGGACTTAGTTTGGACTCGATAGATGTCTCGATAAATTCCTAAGTAAGGTCGCTGTCAATAGAACTTGCGAACTATGTAAACAAAACCAAAGGAACCAATTCACCATGATTACTCGATAATCACGTACTTTTAAGGATCAAGTTAGGTCTTGGCAACGATTTATACACTAAATCATTATATTTATATTAAGTTTAAAATGAAATAACTATTCCTTATACGTTATTTTTAATAAAAACACGCTTGATGAATTTTTGAGGTTATGTGTCAAACAGTACTAATTTGTTTACATAGTTCGCAAGTTCTATTGACGGCGACCTTAGGTACAATTAATAAATAAAGCTTGTTTAAAAGAAAGATTTTTTGGACCTAGTAATCTTCTTACGTTGTAAACTCTGGGGATCTAGTGAAAAAGGGCGTAAGTAGACTTAACTCGTAATAAAAAACGGTATACCTACACATAAACGGAGTATTAGACTTAAACCCTTTTTCACTTGATCTTCAGGAGACTTACACCCTCCTTCACTAGGATCCCAGAACTATTAAACGCCTTATTCGCTCTGTAACTTATGCTACTGACTGTACATGATAAAACAAAAAAACCCTAGATTTATTAATCGAGTGGTCTAAAAAGCAACTCGTCTAAACAAGTATTATCAAGTCATAGATAATTAGGTAGGTACCTAGTTAGGTATAAAGACCGCTCGAAGTTGCAACCGACGACTTTTCGTAAACCCTAGATTTTAAAGTTCCCTTAAAACAAAACGCCCTAATATATGAATATAGGGTCATTTCGCCTGTTCGCGTCCACTTAGTGAAGTTGGTAAGTTAGAGACAAAAAAATAAATTGTTTGTGTAAATTTATGAATGAAAAATGGATGTCATATATGTATTCCTTACAAAGACTTTTTTATGTTTACTGCACATTTTAGGACAAAACAAACAGAGACAGTTAGACCAAACCGCGTCCGGATTTCTCCCTAACCAAAATCTTCCCTATTCCTGATACAACAATTTAAAACTCCTTTAACATAAAACCTTTTTAAACACCTCTAGTCTGACAAGTGCTGGCCAATAGCAAAATACTATTGACATCTTAAAAATGCACATAATATTTTTCTGAAATGTGAGCGCTGATGTTGGCTTTAGTTTTTCTGCTTTATGGTGACTTCAGCGATAAACCTACGATTTGGCCGATGTAGGCGGTCGCAGGGAAGCGAGAATGTCCCCAAATTCAAATGATGTTGTGTTATAATATTTTGTTGGCCGAGCTCCCAGCCTTATCAGTGGTTGTGGGGTGACTCCGGTGTCCGATAAGTATAATAATTTTACTCGTACTTCTATTTTCCGTGTTATATTAAATATATCCCCTAACTGCTGGGGGAAATCATCATCATATCAGCCGTAAGACCTCAACTGCAAAGGTTGAGGAACGTGACTACACGCAACGTTTTACAGACCAGAGTAACGCACTCGCAATCGCAACCGGCTTCAAAGTGGAGCAATTGTTTTCATTTTGTATGCAGACAAGCCTTCGATTTTCAAAATGAAAACGATCGTGATTGCGAGTGCGTTAGACAATAAGCGCTCAGTACTATTACCAGGGGTCGGATTTTTCATCGCATGGTGAGATGAAAGAAAACTGTGGAGTCGATATTAAAGCTAAATTTTAATTCATATTCATACTCATACTCACCAATTTTCTTAGTCCCGTAATACTTTTGTCCCTTGTGCAGGTTGACAGATCGAAAATGTTAATCGAAAATTAATCTTACTGAATGTAATTAAAATTATTTGTGTAGTATGATTTGGGAAGTGTTAAGCCTTTTGCTTGGTAAAGGGTTACATTTACCCTGTAACTATATCAAATTAGTTAATCTTTTGTTTGGTTCAGACTACTTTGTTGCGGTAAACGTAATGCTAGGTACTAGCTGCTTTATCATAAATCATTTGCATGTCAATGTCATGTCAATCGTTCATGACGCGATGTGTCACTTAATTATTTATTGCAATCGGTACGTGCAATAATTACGTAAACAATTATGTCTGATCCGCATGTTTCTGCAATTTTGTACTGGATAGAACCTTACAAAGATCTAAAATACGATAATGAGAAATGTGTTGTGTCGTGTGTGTGTTGTGGAGTAGAGCTAACGCAATTAAAACACATATTTATTTTAAAACATGTTAATAGTATTCTCCACCAAACGAAATCTCAGCAAACGTCGTCTTTTATTCAGAGTTGGATAGAACCATTTCACGAGCTAAGGTACGATGCTGACCAATCAGCTATAGTGTGTACTCTGTGTGACATACTATAACTCAACTAAAAAAAGATAATGTCCTAAAGCACGTAAATTCTGCCCGACTTTTACATAGATCTCTGTTTGTTCTTGATTACATGCAATATCCCATGGAAAAGACTCAAACATCCCGAGTTTAGAAAGTTTATGAACAAGTATCTTTGTTATAAATGTTCAAATAGAAAACTTCCAGAAGAATCTACTTTAAGAAAGATTTATCTTGAAAAAGTCTACACACCAATCATAAGTAAAATAAGAACTTCATTGAATGATTGTTACTTGTGGCTTTCAGTAGATGAAACGGTGGATACTGGTGGCAATTGCATTACTAATGTTATTGTGAAGTCATTAGGAAGATTTCCATCTCGACCTTGTTTGCTATCGTGCAAGGTTTTAGAAAAAGTAAATGGGATTTCGGTTGCAGAATTGGTAGAAAGATCTTTAATGTTTTTGTGGCAAGATGATTTCGAAAGGAATAAATGCAAATTTTTAGTGTTATGCATGGACAGTACAATATTAAAAAAGAAATTTTATAATATGAGACATGTTACATGTTTAGCACATGCACTCAATCGTGTTGCTGAACATATAAGATCAGAACACGAGGACGTTAACAAATTAATATCCAATGTAAAAAAGGTATTTCTAAAATCGCCACAACGGATAAGACTATTTAAAACGATGGCCCCTGATGTGCCCTTACCACCACAGCCTATAATAACCAGATGGGGGACGTGGCTGAGTGCTGCATTTTATTATGCTACTCATTACGAAAAAATTAAAAATATTATTTCATCATTGAACAGTAGAGATGCCGCCGCAATTTAAAACGCCCAAACTGTATTATTGAACGTTAATATGCCAAATGAGCTAAGTTATATAAAAGATAACTTTGAAATCATTGTTGATTCAATCACAAAATTGCAGTGTACTAATATGTTGATTAAGCAAAGTTTTCAAATATTAGACGACGTAAGACAATTTTTAACTATTTTCGGCCCTGAAACAGCCAAGAATAAATTGGAAAGTGTACTCAACAGAAATCCGGACTTCATACATTTAAGGCACATGGCAAGTACTGAACAATTTGAGCGAGTTCTAGAATATGCTACGCTAACTTCCGTTGACGTAGAACGATCTTTTTCAAGTCACAAGTGGATTTTCAACCAATATAGAACCAGTTTTAGCCCAGAAAATATGGAAAAAGTTAGCATTATTTACTCGTTTTACAATTGTGATTTTGAAATGGACAATGCACATGCCATACCTTGTCAAGATTTTGAGGCACTCATTCCTATATCTACAAGTTTTATGGATATTGGAAACTAGGAGCATATTATAAAAGTAATATTTTATTTTATTTTTATTTACGATATAATTTATTTCTACTCATATGACTTATTTTATTTATAATTAAATTTCGTTCTTAATTAAATGAATGAGTATGAATATGAATTAAAATTTAGCTTTAATATCGACTCCACAGTTTTCTTTCATCTCACCATGCGATGAAAAATCCGACCCCTGCTTATTATCGATGTCGATAAACTAAGCAGTCGACATTTAATGAATCAATAGCACTGGTAGGTACACTTTTGCCCCCGTATATCCGGTTTTGACTATGGCTAATCTATGACTTTCTGAATTTTAGACATCTTAACTAAGAGTGTTGTGCTCTAAGCGCGTTCACCGTGGATCTGGCCCAAATAAGAAGTCTTCCGATGATAAATGCATAGTTCGCACTGCTAGATCAAAACAATAGTAACTCCAAATAAAACTGTATTTTAAAATCAACTTTAATACAACTTCTCTGAACTTGAAACAAGCAAGGATTTTGAGTTGATACTGTTTAGATCCAGCAGTGCGAATTATTTTATTATATTATATTACCTTCTATTGTCAGCCCCTGGTCGGTTAAGCCGTTATGCTAATATCTATTAAGGGCTGATTTGGTTTTTCTTTTAAATGGCATGAGGAACGCAACCGAACATGCAGGCTCCGAGAACAGAGACCAAAATAATTTACTCTCTCAAAATTACAAAAGCACAACGGAGGACTAAAATTTAATGCCCAATGCCAGTAGTTTAGTATTCCGTCTTACCTGCTGACACTAACACTGCTGCTGCTATGAGGTTGCAAACAAACACGCAGGGCACGGGTTGGTACATGAGCGTTTGGAATGCCTCTATGCTATTTGTTTAACCGACACCACGGAACACTAGAGTGTGATCCACAGAACAGAAAAAACAGCAGAAGTGTGAAGTGGGCGTGTCACGTGTGGCATTAGTTATGCGGAGTTCCGCTAAACCTAGCTCAGTTTCCCGCGATCTCTTATGCGTGAAAGTTGTGCTAATAATATATCTAAAATAGGAAATAAATCCAGAAACATGCTTTATTGTGCTCTTTTGGAATGTAAAATAGTGTGAGTCTTGGCGACAAGCGAAGCTCATGGCACTTCCACTGTTTTTTCTATTCCGATGTGTGTACAATCTTGGACGGACTTTGCACATGATCCTACCGCCGGTGCTATATGAAAGTGCTATTCGTAATGTAATGTCAGGCAATGTCTAACCTAACCTAACCTAACCTAACCATCAGGTGGCCTATGCGCATGTTTACCTATTCTATTATTATGTTGTATTTTTAGATTGCGTCCTGTGATGTCTCGTGAAGAGGAAGGCCTCATTTCAAATATGAAATTCTTGTCCATTCAATCTACAAGACGTATTCGTACGTGTGTTCGTTAAATATATTGTTTTGAAATTGTGATGCAATTACGCGACAGAAGAGCAACACATCGAAGATGAAGTTCCGACATAGTGATTCCAGCAGTTGTTCTTGTATCTCATGTTTAAGTAAGAATGGTTCATTCACTTCGCTAAAACGAATTATAAGAATAGTTTCTAGACCATGTAAATTGCACTGCGGAAGTAATATACCCGCTAAACAAAGAAAATTCTTGGACAAGTTGGTCGCAACTAGAGCAGAGTACAACAAACTAAGATCAGAAATTATATCCAGTAGTGAACAAGACGATCGCAGTCTGCGAAGAGATGATGCTGAGGGGCCAAACGTTTTGGAGTTAATAAGATTAGTTGACAAGGGTGGGGCGTTGGGGTACAATGAACTCGCCGAATGTTGTAGCTGTTGTATTTGTGACCCGTTAATGACACATCATACACATACCAAGAAACAACGCCATGGCCACGCTGGCCGCGCACGCACCTTCCGCGCTCAGTACAACAGCTCGCGGTCCATCGTTACGTCACGACTCAAAGAGCTTCGACCGCATGTACGTTTCAATGCCAAAAATGTTCATTCCGATCCTTGCACTTGTACTACCAACTTAAGTCCTATGTTCAAAAGGCAGTCAGGAGAAATGGTTAACAAATTACTACAACGTGAAAAACAAAGATCAATGCCGTCTGAAACCTTTGCACGTGAATTAGCTAATAAAAGAAATAAGAGACCAGTCCAGAAATATTTGCATAAAATTAAACACTCCGAAGTCAAAATGAAACAAGCTCTACAAGATGGAGCTAGAAAGTCGTTAAAAAAAATTAAACAATCGAAATCTAAAGTAATGGACCGACAACATTATGAAATATCTACTGAGCTTATTAGATCCGCAAGAGACAACATAAAACGGCAGAAACGAACTGGTAGTAAGAGCTCTGAAGAGTTCGAAGCTAAGCTTTTAAGAGATAAAGCTAATTTAGATCGAAAAATTAAAAGTGAGGCCAGAAACACTTCTAACAAAATATCCAAACTAGTTAAAAAATCAAAACTAAAGTTGAGACAAAGTGTAGAACCATTGATTAGAAAATCAGCTGAAAGAATTCAAGAGTTAGAAGCTAAACGCAAACTTGGGCAACATTTATGTGAATGTCCAGGTATTCAAGCTGAGCTAACCAAAATGGCAAAACGAAATTTAGATAAGCATAGAAGAATCCCTGCAGAAATGCTAGATTTTGATAAAGATATTCAAGAGCCTAAGGTAAGTTTCAATCGGAAAATGACGAATGAAATTAAAAAATCTGCTATAAAAGTAGCAGATTTAGTTCAAGATTCGCAGGTAAAACTAAGAGGAAATATTGAGGTTATAGCTAAAAAATCTGTTGAAAAAATAAAACAATTAGATGCTCAACGAAAACTTCTTCAAAAAACAGTTTGTGAATGCCCTGAGATAAAAGCTGAAGTGGTTAATAAAGCAAAACAAGGTTTGAACCGGCGAATAGTACAATCTGAAACGATTCCGGTTGTGGAAGCGATCAAAAAACCTTTAAAATATAATTCAAAAATGAATGCTGTACCACAATCGCCTAAAGAAAAAAACAATGCTTTGACTGATGGAGTAAAAGAATCAATAACCAAATTAAAGAAAATCGTCCCCTATAGACAAAAATCTAATGAGACTAGTACCAGTGAGACAAACTTAAGATTTAAAATAAAAAAAGATTCTAAAGAGAAGTACCAGGAAGCTCTTGTCAAAAAAAAAGCACTAAAAGATTGGGAATGTGAGCCACCGTGTTATTCTGAAAAATGCATACCACAAGAGTGTTATGAAAAAATAATTATCAGAAAGGCAAAATTAGCAGAAATGCGCAACATTAATAAATTAGGTGATAAACAGATGGTGGAGAAATCATTGAGCGATATGAATACACAATTAGGTGCTGTGAAAAAAAAGTTAAAAAAACTACATAGATCAGAGCGCAAAAGAAACAGGGCTGTAAAAGTAACAAAGGATCTTTCGAAAACTTCTGGTGTTGGAGTTGAAGCAAACCAGTTAGAAAAAACTAAGGGTACGAACGTTAAAAAGAAATTTGTAAAAAAAGGCTTTCATAGTAAAAAAGAAACATCTCAAAGAAAAGATCACAAAACTAACCAAACGAAGAAGCTTAAACCGAATTCAGCCCACTCCTTGACTAAATTTGGCAACGCTAAGCACGCTAAAACAAGCGTAGAAAAGTCTATGAGAATTGTATCAAGTAGTGTATCAAGTAGTGCATCTGAACCAAAAAAGCTTAGATCTGAGCTACAAGCCAAACGGAGACCTAAACCGAAACACAAACGATCAATGAGTAATATTAAACATGTCAAACCTACTCAAAGAGGAAAAAAAACTCAAGATAGAAAGCAACATATCAAGAGCGTTTCAAATTTAGTAAATATGAAAAACAAGACAAAGGCAACTAAACCTCTAAATAAAATAAATAGTAAAATGCAAGAACGAAAGATATCTGAGTTTGTAATACCAAGTGATGAAAGCAAAGTTCAAAAAAAAAGAAGAGGTAGAGGTAACCTAATAAAACTGAACATAACTCGGTCACATTTTACACAATCTCAAAACAGTATGCCTGAAAAATCAACAACAACAAAAGGACTTAAAAACGGGTTACACAAGTGCCTGTGCTCGATAAATATAGGTACCAATCAGTATAAAAAAATGAAAATGAAGAAAATAGGAACTTTAGCTTCTGACCAATCGCACTTGCAAATATTCAGATCGTCTGCGACGGACACAAAAAATGCACCGATTGAACCACTACAACACGGCGACTGTGATTCTAACAATTGTTTCACGCAAATGAGAAAGAAGAAACTTAGACGCCGTTCTACGAATACAATATTTGACCGGCGTTCTGCGGGTTCTGGTAATTTATACCGAAACAAAAAATCTGCGTCCAGTTTTACTTCAAGATCCGCTGTATTTCCGAAGAATAAAAACGTCCAATCTGCTGCTGTTTTTCGTAAAAGCAAAAGATCTGAACACAAATATCCTAAAGCAGTTATGTCACACCCCGAAGGTCAGGGGCGTCGAGCTGTACGTATCAGCTCTTCCTTTAGTTTTAGCATAGAAATATCTAAAGATACCCCACTAACAAAACCAAGATACATCGTTGATAACAGCAGAACAGCGAAACGGAAACCAAATGAGAGACAAAAAAGGTCACAAGGCGATGGATATACGCTACACAAAAGATCACGAGAGTCTCAGCACGCTAGAAGACGAGATGCCAGAAAAGAAAAAGGTGCTCTGGCTGTCGCATCACTGAAAAGATGTTTCTGTACCCACAACCTACTCAAAAGTAGTAAAAATAAGTTTAATCAAAACAAAGCCATATCTGGAGGCGCCGAGTCATCGGCTACTCGAGCGACTGTAAAGCAACATTTAAAAAAATATTTCAGCAAACACCGGCGCAGTAAAACCACTGTTCCTACTTTCGCCGTATATAGGCAGCAAACTTATACAGTTAGTAGAGTAACAGTAAAAGACAATAAAATACCCGATGGTAAAACATGCGTAATAGTCCCACAGAACCAGCAGCAACCCGCATTGCAGCCTGGTTGTTTCAACTTAGCACGAATTTTGTCGACTGGCTCATTTTCAATTGGCTCTATTGCAGGCTATCCACTAAATGAGTTATTGAATCTAAAGTATTATCAGGACGCCAACAAGAACTCGATTTGCTTGCTACCTAAAGAAAATCATTCGCACATTAGTTTAACGAGCTTAAAAAGTTACGCTTTTTCAGGATCTTTATTAATAAACAATAATGAAATATACGAACGTAATAAATTTTATGAAAAACAGGCTACAAAGATGATTGAACCTCCTTTCTTAAAACGGTGTGTTTGTACTGTTCATTTTCAAGTTCCAGGTGAAGGAAATAGTCGGAATAAACAAGAAAGCGATGAATTCCAATCCAGGAAATGTGAATCGGGTGAATGTTTGCCGTATAATTGTAGTCCGTCTGATTGTCGTGAGGTAAGGTTAAAAAAAAAGATCGAAACAGGGTCTACAATATTAGGTAAAAAAAATAAGCAAGTGCCATCAACCTGTATTTCGAAATTAGGTGTTCACATAGTACAGTCAACACAAATAAGTCTTCAGCATTCAGTATTTGGGGTCGGGTCTTTATCGGAAACGCAAACTGTGTATCGTCAAACTGTTGAAAATCCTTACGAAAAAAACAGGAGAAGACCAAAATTTTGTGAATGTGAAACATCAAGTACCGCAATGCCATTGGCCAGGCAGACCGAAACCCAGCAAATGTACATGTCGCGAAAGAAAGATAGAGGATCGTATCAAAGGCGACATTCAAAAGACGGGTTGAATATTACTACTACTAATTATTCCGCAAAACCCCCACGACGAGGGGTACGAATCAGATCGCAGTTCAGTTTCAACATAGACTTTTCCAAAAATACTACTTCGCCTCAACCTGTAAAAACAGAAGATATTGAACAAACATATGAACGAACAGATTATGTGCAACCTAAAAAGATTAAAAAACGTAAACATAGACAAAGGGGATCACAAAATGAGAGAAAACGACATCAGCGGTCGTCTCAGAGTGATCAATCATTGGAAACTTCGTCCACAATGACCAATAATATGCTCAAACGCTGTTTTTGCACAGCAGAACTTCAGGGAGGTAATCGAAAAAGAATCCAGGAAAGAAGTACAAAGGTTAATACAGATAGACCTAGATATAAATCAACAGGATCTTCGAGTAGATTAAGAAGACGTAGAGGTAGAGGCCGACAAATACAAACCTCTCGTGATAGTAGAGACATGATGGTGTCAACCAGTTCGGAACATAATCGCCGCGCTCAAAAAAGTCAGACCTTTTTTAATGGTAGAGATATGATGATAGAAACCACTCCGGGTAATCTTCACCACTCTGAAATGCAAACATTACCCGGCATGGAAGAATTTCCAGTGAGTTACGACCGATCTTCAGGAAAACAAACGGTCAGAATTGGTTCAAGCTTTAGTTTCAATGTGGAATTTTCAAAAGGTGCATCTTCACCTAGAACTGAAGTTACTTACACACCCAGTGGTAATGTAAAAGCGATTCATACTGAATCACGAGGAACTTTTGCACCCGGCGTAGAATATAGGCATGGGTCATCTGGGATGGATAGAGCGAGATATCGATCTAAATCGACCTCCTTTCCATTAGTACATAAAAACATTAGCGATGCAGGAGTTAGTGTTAACATGTCACCTGACGAAAAGAACTATAAAATTAGACATACCAAAAGAACTGGTGATACAATGACAGGTTTAGGTCCACTTTTGAAACGATGTTTTTGTACTTTAGCGTTTAAAAAAGGCAATCTTGAAAAATTTGCCAGAGTTCATACTTCAGCTTCGACAGACACGCGTGAGCATTTGCAAGAGCCTCAAAATTATGCCAGAAATGAACGTACAAATACCCGTAAAAAATACTTTCGTGGAGGACAGAAACTTATGCCGTATGAATGTGAACCTGGTGTTTGTACTCCTGGAGAATGTGACCCTTATGAGTGTTTAAAAAGGATCGAGCGGCGGTCAATGTACTCGAGAGGAACGGATCCTGATAGGAGACAGTACTGTGGTTGTGGTTCAGTAAGCAGCCAATACACTGTGTCAAGAGGTATCAAAGCTAATAGAAGACCACAGCAAAAACATCGAAATGTTGGCATGGGTCGTAGAAGACAAAACACAGTTGGTACAGCAAGTAGCTTTTATTCTAAGTCAAAAGGAACTAATGCCAGAAGACAAGACGGTAGAGAGCGACATGCTAACACAATTGAAGGAATCCATTACGATCGTCCTCAATCGTCGCCAGTGTCTAATCGACGTACCGTTCGTATCGGATCAAACTTTAGTTTTAACATCGAATTTTCCAAAGAGACCGGTGCAAATACAAAAAAATATCGGCCTGGTCCGGATGAGCATCATTCTGTGAATTTAGAAAAAGGTATGCAATATGAAGGAAATAACATGAGGGACACTGGTGTTTATGGAGGAAAACAACTTCGTGATAGCTGTTCTCAAGCAGATTGTCCTTCCAAAAATGTAGGCACCTTCTTAAAAAGATGTTTTTGTACTTTAAATATTCAAAAAAATAGAGCGCGGAAACAAGTACAGACAAAAAAACCCTACGGCAGGTATTTAAAATCTGTGTCTACTAAATCTAATCTAAAAAGTTATACTGATAACGTTTCGCGTGAAAGGGGTTCTGCAACAAGGAACCAAATGTATTCGTTGGAACCGTACGAATGTGAGCCTAATGTTTGCATACCTGGTAAATGTGATCCATATGATTGCTACGAACGTATTCAAAGACGACTGAGAGATCAAGGCGTGGCATCTAAGAATATGTTGCGCGAGTTAGGTACTGGGACAGGGAACTTAGATACCGTGTATACGCAACCTTACGAATGCGAGCCTGGAATATGTGTTCCTGGTGAATGTGATCCATATGAATGCTATGATCGAATGCGGAATCGACGAAGTTTTGGCGCAGGATCTGATGAACCATCAGATATATCCATCGGAACCATGCCTTATAATACAAATGCTTCTGCAGCCAGTCAGTTTGGCAGGATGAGAAGACGAGAGGAAGCAAGCGGAACATATAGAAATCCTAAACGTGAATTTGGAAATTCTCCTAATCGCAGTCACGA
This sequence comes from Acleris cristana, assembly GCA_948252455.1. Taxonomy (NCBI): domain Eukaryota; kingdom Metazoa; phylum Arthropoda; class Insecta; order Lepidoptera; family Tortricidae; genus Acleris; species Acleris cristana. The sequence goes on along the minus strand of OX411779.1, from coordinate 15,227,893 downwards.
ATTTGGAAGTTCTCCTATGGGCAGCTACGAGGTTGAAAGTTCTCCTACTTCTTCTAACAAGCGAGCTGTTAGAATTAGTTCCGAATTTAGTTTCAACGTGGACTTTTTTAAAGATGACGTTAGTGAAGTTCAAACAAGACCAAAATTGAGAAGGGATGGAAGAACGAAGGCGGTACACACAAAACGCAGGAGAGCTAATAGAGGTGTTGGAGAACGAGTGACTGCTCGTAATAATGAATCTCAAATGGATAATTCCAGAAGAAGTACGAGTACACAGCATAACTCCATCTTGAAAAGGTGTTTTTGTACTTTGAAATTACAACAAGAGCAACCGCATAAACGCCTAAAAACAAGATACCCGAATGATCAGGAAGTATTCATGGTTGAAACTACTACTAAAAAAATATCAACAAAAAATCGAAAACTGCTCCAGGAGTTAGAACCGTATGAATGTGAGCCCGGCTTTTGTGTACCTACAAAATGCGATCCTCAAGTATGTCTAACCCGAATCAAACACAGAAATGCCCGCAGTGTAACGAATGGCAAAGTACATAAAGGTGACCAAAGAAAACATGAAAAACTTCAAACTTCTAGTGTGGTAGAAGTACCACGTTATCCGAATTATTTTTCAAAACCTAGGCGGGTTGACAGAATTAGTTCTGGCTTTAACTTCAAAATTGAATTTCTTAAAGACGAACCCCATTCATTTGAAGATCAAAAAGAAACAATTTCTTTAAAAAAAAAAGAAACAAATCTTTCTAGATTCTTTAAAGGTAGTAGATCAAAAAATATAATAGACGATCAAAAGCAATTTTTAAACAATGACCGTATTAAATCAAGCACAAAAAAGAAACCTGTTGATAGTACAAGAGAAACCGTCGTCAAGAAAACAAAAACCGTCGCCAATATAAAAGAAATCGCCGACAGTAGAAAAAATCAAAATGGTAATCATGAACTTAAAGTAAACAATAATAAAGGTGTAAATAATAAACAAGTACCAAAAACCCAGAAGAAAAACAGTAAAATAAGTCAAATTAGTAAACAAGACATTAAAGTTGACGGAGAAAAAGATTTGAAAAGTAAGCAAGTATTGCAAATCGAGAGACAAAAAGACTCGTTTATCAATACAAAAGATACCTTCGAAAATAAAATAAGAACCGTTGACAAACGTAAAATAAATAAGTCCGTCGTTAAATTTGCGGGATGCCACGATTATCGAGAATATTCAGTAGTTAGTACCGAAACCATAAACAAGCCATCCCAAAAGAAAGTAAGAAAATCTCAAAAAACATACAAGCATAATTATCTAGGCATTAGTACCGAAACCAAACACACGCAATTGCAAAATATCGGAGAAAGAGTTCAGAAAAATAGGGAAACATTATCCAGTGGCAAAAACAAGCACAGTAGTTATAAAACAGACGGTGTGGGAAAAAAAAAGAAGCGATCTCAAAATAATGAAGAAATAGACGAAAAGAAGATTCAAACTGACTTCAAACCTCGTAACAAGAAAGATCTATATAAAAATGAAACCTATCAACAAACTACCAAACCCTTTAAAGAACTAAAAAGATCTTGTTCTTGCGTTCGCAGTCCGTCGTACTGCAATACTGAGGGTCTGACAGACAGTATTGCATCTAGTGAGGCCTTAAAAAGATGCTTTTGCACCAAACAAATTAAAAAAACAGATTTGAAATTAGCCAAGGACCGTAGAGTGATAACCGTTGGCAGAGTAGCAATCGAACAAATGTCAAGCAAATATTTTAAGCAATCTAAATATGTAAAACTGCCGGATCGAAATAAATCATCTTTTTCGAAGGATAAGGTGACAATATCACCTTATAATTCTAAAATGCTCAATTGTAGCCGGAAAACGAGATTAAAATCCCGCAAACATTGTCATCCTTGTTTAAAGATTGATAAGTCGATCAATAGCAAACTTTTAAATGAGAATGCAGAATCAGTGACTAACTTAAAGCAACTTAGAGAAATACGTAATAACAATGAAAGCATGAGATTATTACATAATAATCTAAAAGGCAATCCCCTGGCAGATGCAGAAAAGCAAACTAGATCAAGTGGTATTAAAAAAGTGCTACATCGTTTTGCATGTTTCTTTTCTCGTCAACAATCAATATCCAGTGGTAAGAACCCGATTTGTGAAGGAGAAAAGTTTAATACTGATGGTAAAAGTACTAAAAGTGACCCTGAGTCTGAAACAAAAAATTGTCCTCACTCTAAAATATCTAAAAGTCTCAAAACCTATAAAACACACAGAAAAAGCTCACTTGAAAAGCATCAGAGACCGGTCCAGCACCAGAAACAGTTTTACTACAAGTATGATTCTGGTGACTCGCCGCAATTGCCAAATGAACTGAAAGATACTTCCAAGAAGTGTAAGCATGTCTTGACAAGTGGTTATTGTTCGTTTAATAATGAGAAAAGTAAGGCAAATAGCCCTTATGCTAAAGATTACATAGTTGGATATTGTTTGACAAAAACCGACGCCAATTACAAAGACTGCGTAAATAAATGTCCGTCATGTACATCATTGAATGGTCACTGTAAGAGGAATGATTCTATGAAAACAAAAATGACGCCCAAATTGAGGAAAAAATATAAGGCTCGTGGAGGTGAATCAAATGTTACGCTGTCCGTTGTAAAACCCCCGCCAAAAATAAGTGAATGGGACAAACAACAAAAATTGCATCCGAAAATGATGAAAAAACTGACCAATATACAAAAGAATAATGATCGTTCCGTCTTTCGACTTTCGACAAGCAGCAAGCAGGCAATAAACCAAGCAGCAAGCAAGCAAAAACCCAGAAGCAAGCAGGCAATAAGCCAAGCAGCAAGCAAGCAAAAAGCCAGCAGCAAGCAGGCAATAATCCAAGCACCAAGCAAGCAAAAAGCCAGCAGCAAGCAGGTAATAAGCCAAGCAGCAAGCAAGCAAAAAGCCAGCAGCAAGCAGGCAATAAGCCAAGCAGCAAGCAAGCAAAAAGCCAAGTGTAAACAAAATGCTTTGCTTGAATTGAAGCTAAGTAGAACAACTTATAATGTTGTGAATAAAGGAGCTACCACGAGATTTTTAAGGCGATTGAAAGACAATCCGCTTATCGAACCATGCGAAACAATAAAAGAAGAAGAAACAAAAACATTAAACCGTATGTTAAAAGATAAATTTATAGAAGTAATGTCATGCTGTAAAAAATGTAAACCTAAAGTTCCAGAACTACCACAACTATACTCAGAACCACAACAAGAACCAATTGAAATTCGATTAGATTCTGCTGAATATTGCATTTTGAACAAGGAAAAAATTGCTAGAGAATTACAATATTGGAAGCGTCAAGAAGAGCACAGACAAGCGTTAAAAAAAGCTAGATATCAACTTCCATCATTATTTGTGAATTCTCCCGACGAAAATGTGTGCGTTTGCAAAGCTAGAGTTTGTGACGAGGAAGTAAGAAAAATGCGCATGAAAGTAGGAGATCAAATGGTAGATACGCGGGTGCCTTGTACTTGCGGTAGTCTGATATGTAAACGTCGAGCCTTGCATGCAGCAAACAGAAAACATTACCAAGAGTTACACGGTAAAGGAATCCCAAGAATAGAATATGAAAATATAATGAATTACATACATACCCATAAGAAGCAGCCATCGCTTAAGATTGCCAAGGCTCTATTAGATGGCAAGCATCGCCTACCCAAAAGGAATGCATTATGTAAACAAATGGAGTTGCTAATTGAAAAAATTCAATCGTGTAGAGGAGAACGACAAATAGCGCCGGAGTTACAAACAGTAGCTAGACGGCGTCATCGATATTATAAAGGAGTTATGAAAACTGCTGACAAGAGAGTATCGCCAGATGAATCTGATGCGACGCTACTAGGTGAAGCAGCGTTGGATCTAATAAAGCTCGGTGGGACGTTGACTGAGAGCGCGGCGCGACTAGCATTCAGGACTGTTAGGTATCCATCGCGAACATATCAAAAAATTATGGGCACGGTTAGTGACACACCGAGGCGAGTAAAAAGTAAATCCTTTAAAACCGCCGAATTCGTAACGATATCCACTTTGAAACGGGTTGGTAGGCGAATATTTTACACGTCATATTTTCCAAAAGTTATGAGAGGTTTGTACAGGTGCACGTTAGGCGCCGTATTCGTTCAAGTTACCAGAACAATATTTAAACAGAAACCACAGCCACCTCCTAAATTTAAAGATCGGTCACACGACTTTGGGTGTAACCTTTTTATGAGTAGTATTAGAAAAAGACCTTGCATGTGGGTGTATGAAATCTGCCCAGGGTTTTACCCACATTGTATTGGTATTGTTACGTTTTGGAAGCAATTCACTAATATTCTTCTCTTCTTATTGGCGATTGTCGTATGGAGTCCTTGTATCTTCGTCGCGGAAGCTTGTAGAGGCCTTATGTGTTGCTCTATGTGTACGCAATAATTGATGATAGGTGCTTGTCTGATATTTGCTGTTGTTGTTTCATTTTTAAGTTTATTCGTGTATTTATAACAATCGAGACTTTACTCGTCCAGCATTAAAGCGCTTTGTGATCGTGGTAATTAATTTATGTGATTTTCATTCTTGTTGTTCTTGGTACAGTCGAAAGCATTAATATCTACACAGCCACCGCATCAAATATATGTATGTACCTATTCAAAAACCTAGTACCTTATTGCTAGTGGCCTATGCGTTGTGGCCTTTTGGCGTCCTGGGAACGTGTATATATTTATGACTTTGATTTTACGGTTCAGTAAAGGGCCTCACAGACTAATATTCAACCTGCAGACCCATCCCTTGTCTGATCAGGCCGGCCAAACTCCAAACTCCATCAAACCCACACATTACATGTTTCACACCTGACGACTATATTTAACGACCGGTTTTAAAACTATCACTGTACAAACTTCAAGTTTTCAGCCGACAGCTATAGATAATGAAGCCTAGTAAAGAAGGACTTCGTCAACTTTGCATTATGCCGAAATGTCACCTTATCACCTATCATAGTCAGGTAAGTACCTATGTGAAATAGAGGGCGGACTCGCCGGCCAAGACCTGTTACAGGTATCGCCCTTCATTACAAACTACATACTTGCAATTCGAAGAACACGTCGGTAGTAGACCTTTAAGACTGATTGTGTTTTAATCTAATGCGATTAACTGACTGGTCAATATCAGCCGACGAACTGTTAGTCAGTGGGGCCCTTTATGCATTTTAAACAAATTGAACAAATAAACCGCTTTTAAAATAGTTGTTAACTAGTGGTTAACCAGTAGCTACATACACAGAGGCTCACAGCAGGCCTAGATGCAAACACGGTACTCCAGTTGTCAAAATAAAAATAAAACAGATTTCGGTCTTTTTCAGATTTTGGCGAATAAGTATAACCCTAAAGGACTAGTTTTTAATTGTACCTTTTCAGGACGTTATTAAAGCAGACTAAATTTGCTACTGAGACTAGAATTGTCTGTGTAGACAATAGTTTTTGGAATAAAGCTTTTCAAAATTCATAATTGTTTCGAACTTCTCAATTTTTCACAATTAGTGCGTTCTGTTAGGGGTAACGTAACACTTTGTGATGGGTGCGCCGAAGTTCATATAAAATTGCAACTCCGATTATTGGAACTCCGAAATTTTTTCTCACACCATTTTACATCATAATGATCACTCTTCATAATATTTTTTAATACTAATGATCGGAACTCATTCTCATCTGAACTTATAACGCCAATATTCATGGCCCCCAACAGAGCGCACTAATTGTAAAAAATTGCGAAGTTCGAAAAAATGATGAATTTTGAAAAGCACTATCCCAAAAACTATTGGGTCTACAGAGACAATTCTAGTCTCATATGGTAGCAAATTTAGTCTGCTTTAAAAACATTCTGAGGAGGTACTATTAAAAATTAGTCCTTTAGGGTTATATTCGCCAAAATCTGAAAAAAGTCCGTAATCTGTTTTTTTTATTTTGACTAAGTTGCGTTCGGTGCTCGAGGTCACAAACTTGGATTATTCATTGGGCCAACATCATAAACAAATCTGCAAAAAATCAGAACTAACGGATTTGACGCAATCTACGCCGTACTTTAAATCCCCAATTTTACTGGAGTACGGTTGTAACGCTTCTGTTTTCTATCGACTCGAAATGTGAGTTGACATGTTGACATAAGCAGTCCACGCGATCGGTCATCACTGTCATCACCTTACTTCAATCCTATTTGGTCTAAAATCGCTAACTCAACGATACGGATCTTGGTTAGCCCCCAGATGCTGTTGAAACTGACTTCAAAAAAGTAGGAGGTTCTATGTTCCAATGTATTTTTTTTAATGTATATGTTACAAATTCTTATTTGGTTTGATAGAGGACGTTTCCGAAATGGTCCCATTGTCACCAAATCAAAATCTGATGAGGGGATCCATGAGGAATTGAGGGAACTCCTCAAATATTATAGGCATACATATAGCGATTTTTGTATTTTTGTAGCTAGTCCAGCATTTGTTTTCAGAAAGTAAGTAAGTAATACATTTATTCACAACAATAACACATAATATAACATAAAAAATAAGGAAAAGAGATTACCAGATAGTGTAAGTAATTGTTGCGAAGTATCATTTGATGAAGTGGAACTCATGATGAAGACCACAGATGGCCAACGGAACTCCTCAACGGTACCTATTTCAAGGGAGACGATAAGATATCTCCACAGATCACAGAAACAAGGGAGACATGTTATGGGGGCGTGGTTCGTGACGCCTCGGTATGGTCAAAATTGACGTATCGGCACAAGGCGCGGCAAGCGTTGCCTTAGTTACCCGCTGATCGCTGTCAATACAGGGTGCCTCTGACCTTGGGGCTTTAAATGCAACATCGATTCTACTCTCTAAACTGATCTACTTTTGTTCTGCAACATTAAAAAATAACTTAAGTTTAGATAACTAATTGATGTTAAAGTCTAATTGTAAAATCAGTGTATTAAATCATGGCCATATAATCACCATCTCATGGTACGGGGGCGACATTTCCTTAGTACGGGGGCTAAAGGAAAATGGAGAATTGGATCGCGTACATTGAAAATTACATTTAGTTTGTATGAAAAAAAAGAAAGTCTTGTTTTTAAAAAGTTGCAGAACAAAAGATGCTCAGTTTTGCGAGTATAATCGATCCTTGCATTTAAAGCCCCATGGTCAGAGGCACCCTGTATACGAGCTCCGTTTAAATGGTAAAATGACTATATGTAGCGTAAAATTGTGCAAAAATCAAAGTCCAAACTTTTAAACGTTAATTTCAAGGGGGTGGCATACCACCGGTAAATTTCGTTTTAAGGCATTATTTCTATTTTTAAATGAATACTTAAGGTTCGTATGGATTTCTAAACGTAAAGATGTGGAGAATGTGGACGTTATTTCTATCGACCATCGATAAATGGCTTGTTCTACAGCGATCAGTAGAATAAGAATTAAACGTATTAAGAGTTTAAACTAAATTTCCGTTATAATATTACGAAAGTTATATAAAGTTTACACTGAAAGAACTTACTCTGAATGACATTCGTAAATACCTACTGAAATCTGGATTCGGTTCAACTGTATTGCAGATTTAATCCATTGATTGGATTTTGGATAAAAATAGAAATAAGATAAAAATAAATTAACCAACGACGAAGGCAAAGGGCTCGGTAGTGAGCTGCGCTGATTATCATTTTTGGTTTTTGATTCTTCCTACAGGTGGATGGCGTGGCGTCTAAAATGATTTTGAATTCAAGTTGAGTAGCTCTGCTGTAAATGTTACTAAAGAGCTGCCTAATAAAACAATGGCGGTGCGAACAAATTAGCGAGCGAAACTAACCGTTTTTTGAGCAGGAACAGTTTTATTTTGCTATTTGATCAGAACCGAAATAATAACGATTCCATTTGAAAAGTTTGGCGTTTCTGAAGAGCTGGTAAAAAAAAATAACCAGATTTCCTAGCCATGTTTATTTGTCTTATGTTGTTGGGTGAATATAGGGTTATCCTTGTGACAGCTCATAAAATATTTTAAATATTTAGAAACTTTGGATTTACGGTCCTTATGAGTAGCTGAACATTTTAGTGCTTCACCATAACGCCATGTTTGAACTGCTGCACTAATATATACCAGCCAGAGGTGTTAAAGAGACATGGTTACTAGTCGGTCCTTAAGTTCTGTCACAAAGGTTTAGTCAAATAAAACTAACTTCTGTTCATTTTTTATTATAAAATAAATAAAAATTAAAAGCTTAATGTACATTTTTAGGAACTAATAATCATTCCACATAGTCGCCGCAATTTCCGATACGATCTTTTAACGTTCACGGCCGGCACCGATTAAAATAAGCGCGAGTTTTCTGAAAATTCCTATTTTTTAAAACGCTTAGTAGGTTAGTCTTTGTTAACTAAGAAACTTTTTTGTTAAATATTGTGAAGCCTCTCGTCTCTGGGTATGTTTAGATACCAGCATTATTTTATTAACGACACTCAAAAACCAGCTTATGAAGCTCGAAGTTTGGTGTGTTTTCGTATTGCTGCAAATTGATTTGAAATCGGAAGGTCAAATTAATGAGAATCCATAGTTGCTTGGAATACATTTGTATCAGAATCTAAAGATAAAAATCTGGTCAGTATGTCACGCAAATTTCGACTCAATACGAGAACTCTTACAAAAGTTGTAGCCGTTATCCAGTATCGTGGTCGTGCGTGTTTTGACCCATGCTTTCCTGTCCCGAATGGGAATGCTTAAAGCTTGTACATCAAATTATTGTAATAGTAAAGAACACAAATTACACTTATTTTTATTCTAAGTACCTATATAAAATAAGGTTTTGATTGATGTCCTACAGGTTTATGAAACTCATTTTTTTTTTATTGTAATAAATCTCAGTTACAGGACTTATGAACCGACTAGGTACTAAAGTGTGCAGCTACTTATAAGGCTGACTGTACATTGTGTCAGGATTGACTTCTTTTCTAAAGTAAAGGTCATATTTGCCTCAAGGGGCTTCTAAACGGGCCATATTTTCACTGCACTATGTGGCCGGCAACTATTGGTGTCCCTCTCTTATGTATAATTGAACATAATATCACGACGCAAATAAATATTTTCTGTTAACATCACCTTATGCAAACCTAGCGACGACGCGACGTTCAGTAATTTAATTATTTTTTACCTCTTTCTGTGCCATGCTTTTTATAGTGTTTATAATTACGAAATGCAGCTGTCACATAGATCATTGAAGATTCACCGGACTATAGTTCTTTTTTTTTAATTTGGTACACCAACAACCCGAATCTATAGAGCAACCCGAATGCGTGCAACCATGATAAGGGTAGGGATACACCGCTAGGGTCCTCCCCTCTGACTCATAAAGAGGGTTGCTCTCTCCCCCTCTTTGAGCGTTTGGTCGATATTGCCTTTTGTTTTCGCACTTCGGACGCACTCACTATTAAAGTATTTAGTAAACTTAGTGAGACTTGTTAACTTTATAATTTATTAAATTGATAAGACGGATTATTATGAAACAGTTTATTCACAGTTGCACATACATTCATTAGCTTTAATGTCCCAATAGGACTTTTGTCACTTTCTTATTCGCCAAGGTAGTACAGTCAAATGCAAAAATCTGTATCGATCGAAAGAATCCTCTTATAAATATGTAACGAAGGTCTTATTACACTGGAATAAGGTGCAATGGGACATATTTTTGACATGTTGCGTTCTCCATTATTTTTACACTTGACTGTAGGTGACAACACGCAACTTTAAATTTAATAGATTAAGGGCCTGTTTCACACTCGACGGGTGAATTTATCTGCCATTTAAAATTGGCTCTCTCCTTGTCTATTTTCAAGTGTAAGAAAGAGAAAGGGCTAAATTTATCCGTATATATACTTTACTTGTCGATTGTGAAACAGGCGGTAATAGTTTGTGCTGATTAAAATAGTATATTTACAGTCTACGAAATCCCACCTACTTAATTTGACATACATCGAAAAAGTATTAAATAAATAAATATAGAAACTTTTATTTCGGTTTGGACAATGATCCATAGAAAGAAAACGACAAATATAAATACAAATTCAAAAATGCGTTAGAAGATTACTTACATACATTATTTGCTCAAAATTCTGCAGTGACGGACGACCAAAGAAAGAAGTTGACTACTACATTGCAGTTAGCCTTTTTCATATTCCGGCAGAATATAAAAAAGGCTATACCGTAGTCAAAGATCAAAACCATAGACAAGACAGTAGACGCAGTTACCTAACAAGCTGCTCGCGTACAGTCAACAGCATAAATAAGTGATCATTTATGTACCTTGTCACTTTAACGTCGTGTTTGAATTGTTATGCAAAATTGTGAAACGATTGAAAGCGACAAGGTACACAAATGATCACTTATTTATGCTGTTGACTGTACACCCCTTTGAGATAGCAACGCAGACAACCCAACGAAATCACATATCACCTTTACCAGACAAAACTGCTGTCATTAAGTGCCTACCTGAGTGCCGCGTAAAGGTCTGGTTATCTGTATTGCGTAAGTATTTAAAATAAGCGTACCCTAAATCTTTAGGGGTTGCCCGGTCATTGACCTTAGGGTGCATCGCAAATGCAACAGAGCTGCGCCGCCGTCAATTTATCAAACAAATAATATCATAAGTACATGTATTGCTGTAAAATTGGTAATAAAATATTTAAAAATGTAATAATATTTATTAATGCTTTCGGGACATACTTGTTCCTTCAATACTTCCATAGTATAAATAAAAATGTTTTTTTTATGGCAATAAGAAACCAAACGAGCATATGGGTCACCAGTATGTCGGCTCAGGGCCTCTATTCAACACGAACTGTAAAACCCTTTCGACTGCTTTGTCCAACTGACCAATAATCTCCATTTGAATATCAAATTAACAGGCTCGACGAAGCTGCGCTCTCGCGGAGCTCCTATTTCTGGTTAGTTTGGCCCTCCGGGCCAGCTGAAGAACTAACATAACCTAAACCTACCTCATATTTATGATACTAATTTTGGTCAGGTGAACAGAGTAGTTGGACCACTGCCCCGAAACTGGTAAAACAATATTGCTTTTGAATTGTTATCGTATCGACCGAGTTCAAAACAATACGACAGCACATCAAAAGCAATATTGTTTTACTGAGTAGAATAGAGGCCCAGCACGGGTAGCACAAGTTGTATTTTCTTGCTTGTCGCTCAGTGCGTCTCTATCGTTACTGATTAAATAGAAAAGGAGATCCGAGCGACAAATAAGTCGTGGGCAACTTGTGCTAGCCGTGCTGTATCGTGTAATCTTTTCCTATCTATGGTGCCCTCTTTAGAAAAAAGGGCGCATGTCTTATAGAACCGCGTATGTATAAGTGACCTTATTTCTTAAGATGGAAAGTTCAATTTGCTTTGACTACCAAATTGCGCAAGCATCCTTTTTATTTAGAAGGGCAGTATGGTATATCTATGGTAGACTCTTTGTAGCGACTAGACCGGTTTGGCGGGTACCTACTAAGATCTGATAAAAATTTATGGTTTCCGCAAATATGCCGTATTTATGGGTTGTTAATAAGATTTTTATTGATTACAACAATATTGTTAGCCCGCAGTCAAACACGTTTTTTAGGGTTCCGTACCTCAAATGGAAAAAGGAACTGTCTGTTTGTCTAGACCCATTTTCTCAGCAATGCGTGAGGTAAGAGGGAATGAAAACCTATATAGGGTACTTTCCGTTGACCGAGAGTCGACGGAGCTCTTATTTCTGAGTGTTTTGGCCCTTCGCGTCTGCTGAAAAACTAACATAACCTAAACCAAAGTAATAGAGTAGCAAATAGTGGAAATCGACAGTGCACCTATCCCTACCGGTAGAAATAAACCTACAAAAACGTGCACTCATCCCTACCAGTAGAGATAGCTTGGTAGGGATAAGTGTACCAGGCTGAACTGAACGGACAGCGTAAGCTTAGTAATTGAGAGTCCCTTAATTTGGCAATGTTCATCACAGTGAACATACCATAATCCTACACTTTCTTTGTTTGGAATTTGTTTTTATTTTTTTGCTGATTCAAAATCAAAAAGGGTTTGAATTCCCGACTTTTTTTATTTTTGCCAAATTAAGGGTTAAAAAGCTTCAAGCTTTATGTATATTACTCACTTGTTACTCCCTATTACCCTCTTGTCTGTTTCTTTAACCACATGGATTCCAAAATACTGTCGTTAATCAGCTTTAATTCCACTCTTATTCTGCTATTTAAATGCTGTTATTCTGCTTGCTAGCTATTGTGAACTTAAGGCTGTATAATTTGTGCCCAAGTCGGTCGCATAAGGGCTGTATAGCTTGCTCTACATCTCTTAAACGGTCGACATACAGCTTGTAGAGTAAATGTGAACCATTAGACATCCTTTATAGAGCCTCGTGTGTTGCTTGGGATAGCTGGTTTGTGCAAGGTTCATTTGCTAGTTCAATGGTATTTACTTATTCTATGGAGTAAACTGCTTAAGTACTGTCACCCACATAACTGTAAGATAGCTTATCTAACCGCATATTTTACCAACATAAAAGTTAAGTACGCTGCTCCGCTCGCTTCCGTACGTCGGTTATGAATCCAACCCCCTCTAAAGTTACAGAAAGCATGACTGTTCGAAATAACCAACAACCGTTTCTTGTCAAACTGGGGAGTGAGAACTGCCTTAAGTTCTGTTTTACTACACTCTAGTGGCCTTTTAAGAATGATATTATGGAATAATGCTAGCTTTATACACAGGATGTTTTAGAGGTAGTGACTTTCAGCGTAAAGGGTGATGGGTTAGTGAAATTATCTACTTATATTATTTTGTTGTCTAGTTACCAAAATACATATGTATATATATGAATAGATGTAAACTCTATATTGCACTTTAAAAAAAAACAGTTATTAACAAAAAAAACTGAGGTACAAATACGGGCTTATCCTTTTTGGGATCTCTTCCGGCTAACCTTATGGAAGTCTAAAGCATAGTTTATTAAAAATACTAGCTTTTGCCCGCGACTCCGTCCGCGTAGAAGTCGTTTATCGCTGCTCCCTCGGGATCTGTCTAATTTTCCGGGATAAAAAGTAGCCTATGTCCTTTCCCGGGACTCAAGCTATCTCCATACCAAATTTCATCTAAATCGGTTCAGCGGTTTAAGCGCGAAGAGGTAACAGACAGACAGACACACTTTCACATTTATAATATTAGTATGGAAGTGTGGATAGTATGGATATCGGGGACAATTTTACGCAAATTTACCTAGTCACAAACTAAGCTTTAGGCTTGAACTATAAGTACTAGACAATGATAAACATACTTATATTGAGAAATACATACTTAAATACATAGAAAACATCCAAGACTTAGAAACTTGCGTGATCACACAAATATTTGCCGGGAATCGAACCTGGGACCGCTAGCTTCGTAAGGCTATCGTGTCATCTCGCGTCGTCAGTTATCTATTAACATAATTTTAAACCAAAAAAACAACCAGATACTGAATCTGATCAATAACAATAATATGATCACCCTTTATCCTTCAGTCTAAAAATGTATAAATCGGACACCCTGTACAGACAAAAGAGGGGCTGAAATTCAGGACCGTATTTTGTTTTATTGAAGCATTTGAAGCGACTAACTGATTTGAAGTTCCTCTTTACCGAAGTTCTATGAAGTTTTTAGCGTCTCAAAGATGTGAAACGAAGTGGCATTAATATGGAGTTAATTCCGAGCTTCTAAAGCTCTTTGGGAATTCTTGTTGGAGTGAGAAATGAAGGTTAATTGTATAATTTACTGGAGCACCTGTTATTAAGGGTTTTGAAACGGTTAGACCAAATGTAATATTTAGGAGAATAACTGGCTTCTGCCCGCGATTTCGTCCGCGTAGATTTCGATTTCGAAAAGTAGCCTATGTGTTGATCCAGGGTATAAGCTATTTTAAATTACATCCAAATCCGTCCAGCCGTTGCAGAGTGAAGGAGTAACAAACTAACACACAAACTTTCGCATTTATATTATTAGTATCATGACATAAGGTGTACTTGATCGTCTTCGACAATGACTAAATTAACCATATGGCAAACATCATGTTGGCAATTTAAAAAAAGGTTTTGAAACGCGCCCGATTTTTTGAGTGATGATTATTTTGTGTTTAATCGATGGTTCTAGATTCCCAGCCGGCCTATTATGGTCGTGTTTATAGTTTGGATAAAACATCTGTCCCTTTCTGACCAGTATGTAAGTGCGAGAGTGACGAATGCTTTATCCACCGCGACAAAGGCGACCATAATACGGGCCCAGCTCCTGGTTTCATATTTAAAGTGCTTTACTCTCTACTGATGCATGTAACTAGATACTAAGATAATAAATGCGTAGAAACGTATTAAAATATCACGCTCCGCCGCCTGTGTCACGTGGATACGAATAAAACATCCCCCTGTTAACGCTAACACCTCATTTGAATATTTTTGTGAGCCTCATGCATAATCATAAATCAAATATTAAGCTAGGGTGTAATTAAAAATGAAATAATTATTGTTTACACTTTTAAGAATCTCAATACTGTCAGGGCATTTTTACTGCTCAACTTTTTACAGCTTCTGCTACAAAACTTGATTCGAAACATTGTATTGTAATGCCAGTGTTGCCAACAACAATTAGATAACAAAGTTTCCCTATCAGTGTTGCCGGTTTCGGTGTTATAGTCTCTGGTAGTTATTAAGCGACGGTATAATAGTAGTTCTTATGGTAATTTAAAACGGGTACTTACTTATAACGTTTGCACGGTTATCGTTATTAGATTTTCTCAGGTGTTACGTTTTATGTTATTTTAATTATGTCTTTTATGATGCTCGTGAACATAAATCATGGTTTGGAGAGACGTAAATTGAAAGAGAAATGGTTATAAGTAGGTAACGGTATATTTTATTTTGTTAAATATCCAGTCACCCAATAAAAATGTTGAGCATACTTAGAACCCTGTCATTGTGAATGTCATTGTCATCGTCATGGTTGACATTTGATGTTCTGTTTGAAGTTTACTTTGACAACGCACTAAAGTGCTTAACATTTTCGTTGGGGTACTGTACCAGCGGGCCTAGTATGGCTGCGTCTATATCGCATGTCAAATGTGGATAAAGCATCCGTCACCCTCGTACTTATTTACGTGTCAGAAGGTGACGGATGCCTTATCCATTATCCATTCCTATTTGTACCCGATTACCTAAAACTATGATTTTATGAATTAGGAAGTCATAGAACATCACTTACCATACTCGAAAGTAGTATTAAAAAAAAGTCGCTGCCCGCTGTCTGTCTGTCCCTATATATCCTTAGATTTAAAACTACGCAACGGATTTTGATGCGGTTTTTTTATAGATAGAGTGATTCAAAAGGAAGGTTTATATAATATATAATACATTTTGTATTATGCACGGGTGTTACAGAAAACTCACATAAACCGAAGCGAAGCGAGGGCGGGTCGCTAGTTAAGATATAAGTAGACATAATTTAACGTGACGTAAAATAAAAATAATTTACCAATGTAGTCTACAAACAAGCAATATAATTTAATTCAAAATCAATACAGTATCAGTAGTGTAGCGCAAAAACAACCTCACCACACACCACACAGATTCTTTCACACAGGTGTTTATAATTGCCTTAACTCTACGAAGCAGACTTAATACGCTAGCACAAAACTCAGCGCGCCATGTTGTTACAAAGGAAAACAAACATTGGGGTTTTCCCGCCAAAACAAGCGCCATGTTCATTCCAAAATGGCGGCGGCGTCTCTTTACGACTTCCGTGAAAATTATGGCTGCGTTCGTATGTTCAACTTTTATATCCGCCGTGTTTACTACGGAGCTATATTAACATTACGGCCAAAAAGCACGAACTTGAAATTTTATTTTTTTATATAGTACCTATACGGCAGTACCTACGTGTGCGGTTCGTAGTTTTTGAAGCAGATTTATTTGTGTTAAATGTAAAATTCTTATAAGTATAACCAATTTGAAAACATGTTTTATTTTATATTGATAACAGTAAATTAGTTCTCATTAAAATGTGTACAAAAATAATTTATTTTTCCTTTTCAAACCGTTCGTCTTAAAGTCCTGTCGATAGTTTTCATGTTAGATATCGTAGCACCTTTCAAGAGTTTCAAACATGGTTTTGCTCACTATCTAAACTACTAAATTAGTTTGATTCTAGACAACCTCCAAATGTAAACATACCGGAAACTGTCTAAAGTTATGCTGTATCTTGTTATCTAGTAGGTATTTATTAGAGTATCAAGCTAGAACTTTGCAGTACTCCGAGCACAATACGGCGGCATCGATCGCGTGATTCATCCATGGGACTGCGCCAGATATGGATTCCTAGTAGCGCCGCGTGAGAGAAAAAGTTATTTATCAATGAATAAATAATGAAATAATTTTTGGAGTCTTTACGGTTTAATAAATTATCATAAGCACAGCGCTGTAGCGCCGTTTTTTTTCAATATTGTTAAGTTCAAAGTATAACAGGGCCTCCTTCCTACTGGGCAAAACCATCTCTTTGTTGTCAGCGATAGTTTTTACCTGACTGTAATAGCGGCTGAGTTAAAAACTACGATAACATGCAAAGGCAATATGGTTTTACCGAGTAGAATAAAGTCCCAATATGTGCAGTTACAGCCCAATATGTGATGATACGATAACAGGTCAAAGACAATAATTATGGTTTTTTACCGCCTAGAATAGAGACCCAGGTCATCGTAGAATATACATGCAAGAGGGGTTTTACCTATATGTCTAATTGTGTAATCAAAATTCAAACTACTTTATTTATTCCAAAACTTTTAGTAATACATTATTCACCAGCTGTCTAGTTTTATTGCATCGCTTCCGCCAGGCGACCCTTAATGGCGGAACTTTTGCCAAAATAATTATATTCGAACGATTCGGGCTCCTGTGACGCATCCATTGAAATAGACTATTTGACAACATTGAAAATACACTACAAATTGTGGTCATCCTATTAGATAATAGCGTAAAACAACATATTTCACTTTATTTTAAACTAAATTATGTATATGTTTTTGGAAATTACACGAAAAAAATGAAATATTTTTTGAAATTTTATCTGTGGCAGAAACGCTATGTGATTGCTTTGTAGCTGTGGTTACTCGCTGGTGACGTCAAACGCAAGTAACCACAGATCATAAGGGCATATCTCTTCAAATGATTTTTTATTGTTTACTTGCGTGTGACGTCGCCATGATAGAAACAGCGTTTTAAGCGCGGTTTTGAAAATTTAAACTATAACATAGATTTTTATTGATAATACAGTAGAATGTCACGGAAATATCAATGTAGTGTGCTTCTTATGTAATAAAAAATCATTTAGAAAGGTTTTCTAAAATTAGTCAAATAGCCTATTGCTCTATATAACAAAACCAAAGACCGCATCCGGTATAGCATCATAGCTTGGCTAAAAATAGCTGTAATCCGTTTTTCTAAAACTTTATATTTTATCCTCAATAACGTAGTAGGTACTTGTATTGAAATTCACCACAATTCCAAAATATCATCACATTCTTTAGCCAAGGGAGGCAAAGGTGTACCTCATCAAGTTATGTCATTATAACTTTAATAACTCCTAAACTAATTGACCGATTGAAAAGTTTAAACTATGTTCTGGACCGGTAAGGAAAGGGCTTTTTTATTCCAATATAAGTCACGTTCTGGGACACACTTTACATAAATAGGTCACGGGGCAATTTAAACTCCATCTTTTTCATTGCAGCTCACGGAACAGAAATCAAAAAAGTAATAACTAGTGAGGTATTTGGGGTGGTTTTTTTTTTGTTCTAAATATAAAATAAGATAATCAAAATTTAAGCATAATGAGAATGAAGCGTAGAGTATAAAATAGAGATTTAAATAGTTAGATTGCTTAACAAAATATTCCCAAGCTTTTGGTTTACAATTTTGAATGTTTTTAATATTATATGTTATTCTCGATGTTGATCCTTTCCAATAGACTTAATTATTTCAAAAATACGTAACTCCATATTGTTAAAATCCGTTACATGCAATTATGTCATCAAAACGTCGTAATTTCCGACGGTTATGGAAGTCGTCACGCACGAATACAGTCCCAAGTTATCGTATTTCACCGTAAATGTTACGTTAGTCATGAATTATTGTCTCCAGAATTAATGGAACCTTTGTTTTTGATCTATTGATATCTCCTGATTAGTTAGTATTGATTTTTCATGTAAATGATTATCGTGATACTGATAACTATTTGGTTTAATCATTATATCGAACATCGACAGACGAATATTTCTTACAACAAAATTCGTAAAGGAAAGAAAGAAAGTTCAGTTTTTCATAATATTTGAATCCTCCTTTTAAACCCCCACAAAAAAAACGTGTGTATCTATGTATGCGTGTATCTGTGTGTCTGTGTTTTTGTGTCTGTCTATTTGTCTGTGGCATGTACCTACAGATTTAAACGAGGCCCTGATTAAAAAAAACATAAAACCAGTTAAATCAGAATGGTTCTATTCCAAGCTACATTTTATGAAACAAAAAAAAGGGGTTCCAATAATACGGGGTTCTTATCTAATTAGGAATCGTTATTTCCTTTGTGTTAAAAAGCTTGTTGTTATTATTTCTTATTAAAAAAAAAACTGGTAAAACAAAAATGACATTTCATAATCCATAATCCATGTTTCAATTTTAATTTCACTTCTCTTTTTCCGATCACGTATGCCATCCAATATGGCGGCACTCCGTAATCAAATGTTTTAGACAATCCCTTAGGTGAACCCGTGGAATCTATTAATTTAAAATCCATTTACAAATGGCAAGGAGGGCTGGAGGCTCCCCCGTCTGTAAAACGTTGAATATTTTAGTTTCAGCCTTAACGGATTGAAGAACTGTTTACTTTGTTTTTAAAAAGATTAAAAACATGGAGTGGAAATGTTCTCTTTGAATTGTGAAAACGTCCGCATTGTAATATTGGTTATGTTTCAATTTCTTAATGATCAAACTCCATGCCTCTTTTTAGGTATACAATAATACCTGTGCTAACAGACACCGTTTTCCCTTAGTTATCTATAATGTTTAGTGTCTCCAATTTGTACATTATTATTATTAAACTATATTAAAGCGTAAGAGACGTTTCATTTGATTTTTTTAAAAATATCTTTACCTTAGGTATTATAGCCAAAAATCTTATCTTAATCTTAACATATAGCACGTGTCTTAAAATATGCCTAAATTACGTTCTGCTAATTATATTAAGAATAATCAAATTTATTACATTAAACTTAATAAAAAGATAATTACATCATTAAAAAGGTTACAAAAATAGGAGAATATACATTTGAGATTCCTCGAGAGCTTTTACAATCAGTGTTCAGTATTTCAGAAATTATTTTTATGCTTTTTGAAGTATATTAAAAGCTACTATCAATAATAATACTATACTCGCATGTTGCGTAAGAAACTGTATGTCAATACTGCTAAATTACTGGATAGAATTATCAATTACATCAACAAAGACTGGTTAACATCATAACACATTAAAAACGGACTGGATGCTGGGTTTCTTGCGGCGCTTCTTCTCCGCAATGAGGTCTTGTCCGAAGCGCTAGTAGATTCACTCCATATTACCAACGTATAAAAGAGCCATGTGGCCAATTTACTGAATAAATATTTTGAATTTTGAGTTTTTTTGGACGTTACAAGCGGGCCTATTATGGTCGTGTATCGATGTGGATAAACGTGGATAAAATGGCTGTCACTTTCTCACCACTACAAAAGTGCGAGAGTGATGGATGCTTTATCCAAGGCGACCATAATATGGTTCCAGATAATACGTACCTAAGTATATTATCTAAACTGCAACCATTAAAAAAACATATCAAATAGATGTAGCCCGTGATAAAATGGCGACCCCTACTTCCAGAGCTGATAACTCTTAGACGGCCTAACCGATTTCCATCAACCCTACATTAAAACCACCCCGATTAAATTAGCTTTCTATTAAAAAAAACCGCGTCCAAAACGGCCCATCCATTTAGGAGCTCCGATGCTACAGACAGAAACAGCAATACGCTGCTCGCGTCGGGTTTTAATAACTTTATACTGTCATAGCTCAGGAACAAACGTCTACTTGAAAATAAACACTTCTAAAATGCTTCTAAATAAAGCACTCAAAGCGCTAAATCCAGCGCTGTCTGCATCATAAAAGCAGTCTAAAAATGCCTCATTTTTCACCAAAACTTATTTATTTCCCAACAATGGGCAGATTACTTGGCTGTTGTTTGTAGGATATATAAGGTAATAACTGTCCAATAATATTTATTTGCACATTTTACACGTAAACGTGACTGGGATTTCCGTTAATTACGGTTTTAGGTTATTTTTTCCAGCGATGAAAGGCCGACCCTTGGTTACGTATGGAAGAGACAATATTAATGATTTATGGCAACATTGTCTGTGATTTATCGTAACGATTATGTTGCGTGTTACAATTTGCAACCCTTGTTATATTGTAGTTTGATTAAAGTTGTACTTGCGAGGTTACGACGTTTATGAGAAGTTAAATTTGAGTTACAGTTTCTATTAATTTATAGTAACATTTGTAACGTGTAAATTATATAATTCTTAATTTGTAAAGTGTGTTACAAATCAAAACTTAGCAATACAACACGGTTCGACAATTTTGTCTGTATGTACCTATGTAAACTCTGTATTGTACAAAACACAGAAATTAAAATACAATATTTACAGAAAAGGAATGTAGGTATGTTGTTTTTGTAGTTCTAAGCGTTGTAACCAAATTTTAAACAAACAGAGGCAGTAGCTATTTTAAACACTCGTGAATAATGTAACAATCATAAAAGTTATTCGAGGGATTTTGGCAAATAAATGTTAGATAGCGTCTGCTGGATGACAACAGAAAAATTCTGATATGTTTGAGTGGCGAGAGCATGCACTTAACAGGGAGGAATAAATGAAAAAAGGGGAGGCCTTGGCCCATCAGTGGGACACCAATAAGGACAAAAAAAGCCGAGAGACGCCCGCGACTTCGTTCCTACCTGTAAAATTAGTTTTCCGCTACGCGTTAGAATCTCTTCTTAGGACGCCCCCTAGCGTACTCAAGTATTATTTCCTCCAAATTACAAGTCCCTAGGTTCCCCATTATTCTTCATATACCGCCGGCCATTTTACAAATAAACGCTCGTTCCATTTGTTGCTTTTAGCGTACCTATACCCATATTGCAATTGGTTTGAAATGACTCGACTGATTGGCGTGAAGCGCAGTGAATTGGATTCATTTGACCGTGTCGGGACTGTCGCGTTGTGATACAGTGGTCAGTACACGGACGGCTTAATAGCCAGCGGTTTAATATGGGATGCAATATACAATAAACAGGCTGAATGGTTCCGGACAGTTTATGAGAGAAAGTTTACAAATTCAAATTGATTTATCTATACTAAAATTATAAAGAGGTAAAGTTTGTGATGTTGTAAGGGGTAATGTCTGAATCTACTGAACCGATTTTGAAAATTCTTTTACCAATAGAAAGCCACGTTATTTGTAAGTGTCATAGGCTATATATAAACCCAAAAAAAATGTTTATTGCCCAACGAAGGGGGCACGGGAACAGCTAGTTTATTATAAATGAGTAGTAAATGACTACAACGCTTTTTAAACCCCGACAAAAAAAAGTAATAAGCTTAAAGTATGTATCTACAAATCTAAAAACACGCTACTATAAACTATAGGATGCAGCCATTTTTTATCGACAACATCAACATCGCCAACAACAAATAAAAATCGTTAACAATCAAAAAAAGTGGTACTAAAAATCACTGCTGTACAGTTTAGAGTATAGGAATAGATTTGTTTATAATTTTAGGGTTACGTTATATATAATATACATACAGTTTATACATACTCAGGATAGTCAAAGAACACAATAGCGGCCTGCACACGTAAAGTTCGGAAAGCCACGCGTGCGTGTAAATGCAACTGTAATAGTAAAATAGTAAAAAATGTACGGTTTGGAACGAAGATTGGAACGGCGCGTGGCGTTTCCCGCGGTCCGAACTTTACGTGTAAAGGCCACTAATGGCTTGCCGAACCGACGACAAAGCCTAAATACTACTGGGTAAAACCATATTGCTTTAGACATGATAATCGTATTGGCAACGATACGATAGCTCTTATTTACTTGACAGTAATGGCGGCAATCAACGCGATAACATATCAAAGGTAATGGTTCTATCCAAAAGAATACAGGCCTAGAAATGTTTTAAACTCGCTATGTTCAGTTTTTTTTGTAAATACCGTGGCTATGTTTGTACCAAAGCTCCGTGGAAACTGGAGCTTTAAAATTCGACGAACTTTTAAAGTACGGCTCTAACGGCTTTGAAATTTGCAAACCAATATAGTTCCGCTAAGTTTTTACTTTATGTTGAAGATCACTTTCTATAAGTACTGAGTTTATTTTTATTATAACAAAAAGACGGGAAATAGACATACTCAAATAGATTTTAAATATTCTTTATTCAATTCACTTGAGCTTATCTATAATTAAAAAAAAAACATTAATAAATATCAGGGGACAAATTTTACACCAATTGACCTAGTCCCAAACTAAGCTCTAGGCTTGTACTATGGATACTAGACAACGATATAAATACTTATATAGAGAAATATATACTTAAACTCACATAAGTACCTATTGCACCGTCACATAGATCCCACGACCTCCCTAACCATGAGTTACAATTACCGTACTCGCTAAAGAGTCGAAAACTCTGTCCCTCGCACTTTATAAGAATAGTGCGATACGAAGAGTCACGTGATCTACCAGTGACGCGATTGGTTTAACAACGAAACTAATAGCAACGCTAGTAAGCGTAATGCATCTTGTCTGAGCCTTTGAGCATTAGAATCGCTAGCGAGTACGGTAATAGCAATTATGGTAAGGGTACTGATCTCTGACGAAATTTAAATAGTGCCACGCCTGAGGAAACTATATAAAGAAGTTAGCGTCCTTTACCAGTGCATTGAAACCACACATTGGAAAGTTAAATATATATTCTAGACCAGAGGGCTTATTGTCTAACGCACTCGCAATCACGATCGATTTCATTTTGAAAATCGAAGGCTTGTCTGCATACAAAATGAAAACAATTGCTCCGCTTTGAAGCCGGTTGTAATTGCGAGTGCGTTAGACAATAAGCCCTCAGTATAGAATGGGCTTTATAATCCCATAATACTTACGTCCTGGGACACCCTGTACATACATGTTTGTAGCAAATATAGCACTGTTCATACATAAAATTAATTTCCCTATTCGTGCCGTATAACGTATTGACAGAGCAGCAACAAACACGATTACGTGTTCAGTGATTCGGTGCCTACTGAAGCTCGGATTAAGTCCCGTTTATAACATGCTACACGAACCCTAATTTGTCGCATGCCACAAAAGTTACTCACCGAACGTTAAAAAATGGTTTTGTTCTTGAGTTTGGAACGCGTTGATTGAAACAGTGTTTTTGACATTCGAACGACATAAAAAGTAAATTGAGTTGTCACACGTGCTTTTGCTTCATTCCTGAAGCTCAAAGCATTCCGGTAACCCGATGCGAGGTATTATTGAGTTAGGTTTAAATGAAAATGTGTGCTGCCCGCAAACTGAAATGAAGTGTATCGAACTAATTTTCTTTTTTCTTTACAGGTAATTTGATGAAATCCCAAGGTGCCTGAATACTAGTGTCAAAAAAAAAGGTAGAACTAGGCAAGGTTAATAAAGGATAATAATATAGGTATGGTATGCCGTTATGGATATTTTACTAACTGCCGCACTCAGAGACGTCAATTAAATTGAATGCTTGTTAGTGACGTGTTGTCTTATTCTATTGCTGTAGCAAAGACAGTGATAGCAGCAACTTTAATCAAGCATTAAATTAAATTGACGTCTTTGAGTGCGGCAGTTAGTCGTTTTTAAATTAAATCATCTGTTAACAGCATGCCTGAGCATAGTTTACTAAACTTTATAATATAATAGATCGGCGAAATTAAAAAGAAGTTTTTGTTCCTTTACCTTGTTGCTATACAAAACGGACAAAAGGGATAAAGCTATTGGAGTCATATATCTCTGTCCCGTTTACTGCCTGGATCTTGTCAGAATTTGACAGCAAACGGGCAAAGTACAAAAGTGATACATTATAACGTTGACTGTATATAATTTTAATACCTGCGTCAATTTCCCGCACCGTATCCTACGAAGCGTATAAACTAAGCCGTTTCAGCGGGCAAAGCACCAAAACGCCCTTTCAGCCCTAATCCTCGGCCTATTCGGGCCCAACAAAAGGCACGGGCAGTAAAGGGATTAAATTTTACAAAATTTATAGCCTTAGATGGTATTAAAATTGTTGGCGTGTGAAGATATTTGATTCTGGCTGGATAGTCGACCTTTTTGAGGAGTTGGGATTGTTTGGGGCTCGCTGGATTTTTGCCCATCTAAGCCTATAGTATCTCAGATAAAACTCCTGTAGCAATATCAAGCTTATTATTAACGGAGTAGAATTGGTTATTGAATTTGAGATAAGCAGTTTTATTGGCTTAGGAGGGCAACATTGCCATCGAAAAGACGTATCAGTTGTAGAATTGCCATAGTATTTTCGAACTTATTACAGTACAGTATAATATCTTTTATTTGATATAAATTGTGGATGTTATTTTTCTAAGTGGAACTTGTAAGTGGATACCCGTGTAATATCGTTTTATTGGACTTAATTGTAATATTCAGTTGATTCTTCGTCTGTCCGTTCACAGTTATTTCATCTCTGTGACGTCTGAAAAGGACAGTTAAAAAGTCGAAATATGACACACAAGTATCATGGTTCCTTTGGACATTTCGACCCTCTAGGAGTCTAGGACCTTTTATGCAATCGCCCTCTTACACACTCAGCTGTTCCAATGCGCAGGTTTCCTCACGATATTTTTCCTTTTCCGTATCGGAATACTTAAGTTAAAAAAAGTCATTGACACACGGTGACCGCGGGGATCGTACTCTGAACCTTACGCTCACTAGCCGACTACCTTAGCCACTAGGCCACTCTTCACATAGGCTACTCTTGTACAGTCCACGACCTTAATTGTTATGCAACTATGGAACCCTGTCGCATAACGTTAATCTAAAATTTTGTCGTAATTTCTTTCATGTGGTTTGACGGTGTCATTATGACAGGGTTCCATAGTGGCATAACAGTTAAAGTCCTTGACTGTACTCTTCCAAAGAAAGCTTTGACCATCATCCTACAATATCGTTAAATTAATTCTACTCCGATTAATTCACGGAATAGAAAAAACAGTGGAAGTGGCATGAGCTTCGCTTAGTATCAGACCTGTTGTCGCCAATACTCAAACTATCATAAAAACAACACGCCATCATGGAAAATGTTATTGGTGCGGCTATCGTTTTTACATTTCAAAATAGCACAATAAGGCATACTTCTGGTTTTATTTCCTATTTTAGAAATATCGAAATAAGCGATCGCGGCAAAAGTATGGTAGGTTGAGCGGAACTCCGCATAACCATGCCACGACGTTACACGCCCACTTGACACTTCTACTGTTTTTTCTGTTCTGTGGATTAATTAAAACTAAATGATTGACACTTTACACGCTCAAAATCATTATTCACCACCATCCCCCATTTAACTCTATAAACTGAAATGGCAAACTTATTGTTTTAGCCTTACAATATTCAATTATCCCTACCAAACTTCGAGAGCTAACTAACGGTATTCCCTCCATTCGAAGTATCTGTAATATCTGTATGCCTATGGTGCAGATTGTCCCGACCCTTCGGATTTGCCGCAAACCATCCCTTGTAATCCGAGCCCTGCAAATTCTGAATCTAAATATAGCACATATGCATACATTGAGTGCCAAGAACACCTTGCGGAGTCTTATTATGTGTGGAACTTAAGCCAAACGCACTGAGAGCGGAAGCGGCGCGGCAGCGGATACTAAAAACGCCCCCGACACGCTTTGGGTACGCTTTTTAGGGTTCTTTACTAAAATGGTAAAAAAGGAACCCTTATGGTGAGACTTCGTTGTCGGTCTATCTGTATGTCACAGCATTTAAAAATGCTATCAACTTGAAATTTGGCATAGTTGTACAACATGCTTGCCCGCGTCTGTTTTTAGTAAAAAAAATTTTTTTTTTATAAATAATTGACAAGGTGTCTAGAATGGGGGGTTGACAATTGAAAGTGGTTTGATTATAGCAAACGGGGAGTCATATGATAGGGCTTAATCTGCAAGTTTCAAATATATATTTTTTAATTTTCTATTATGTTCTTTTTGATTTATAGCCAAAAATGTACTAAAAATGACCGTTCCCCCTTCCTTATCTCCGAAGTTTATTAATCAAAAAATCTGAAAAATTCCTGACGTATAAATAATTACTTATATAAAATGAAGTGTTAATTATTTACAGTTTTTGAGAAATAACAAAAACTTTGAAGATCTGTATTAAAATTTAGGCTATTCAAAATGGACCTTATTGCATGGAAAATAAAGTTCATAACAAAATGAGTATTTCTTTCGCGGTTACCAAGTATATTATCTTAAATCCGGAACCCTCGGTGCGCGAGTCCGACTCGCACTTGGCCGGTTTTTTTGTATGGGAACGCGCCGCATCGCCCT
The DNA here is from genome assembly GCA_948252455.1 of Acleris cristana. Lineage (NCBI taxonomy): Eukaryota > Metazoa > Arthropoda > Insecta > Lepidoptera > Tortricidae > Acleris > Acleris cristana. The sequence goes on along the minus strand of OX411779.1, from coordinate 15,201,109 downwards.
GCCTCCGCTGATCCGCTTTTAGTGCGTTGGCGGCTTTAGGGTCGTATTTATAAATTCATCTTGGTTGAGACGCCCGTCTCAAGATAGGTATCTCAAAGTAAGCGTCAAGCCTAAGAAAACTGTCATTTTCGACTCATCTTCAGAAGAGCATTACAGTCTTCCCACTAAAACTTCCAATGCTGGTGCCACTGTTGGAAGATAATAAAGTAAATTATTAAAAAAACCGGGCAAGAGCATGTCGGACCATGCTCAGTGTAGGGTTCCGTAGCAGACCTCGCGACAAACGTGACTTTACCGTTGGAAAACTGTTATCATATCACCATACATCGACATAAGTCGCGGTCAGTTTACCAACACACCGCAAATAAGTTTTCGGTAGGTATAAACATTTTTAAACCGTTTGTAACTCAAGAACCAATGAAGTCTACTTAGTCGTGATAGTTTTCCTGTTAAATTCACTATATGTGCTTTCATTTAAGATATTTTTCAGATTTTTAGTATTTGTAGTTTTGGCTGTAGGGGGGGGGGGGGGGGCACTTGACTCTAACAAAAATTAGCGCTTTAAAGCTTAATATTTCATAAACGGATCCTTTAATCGAAAAATTGTTTGCACAAACCCGCAATATTTTTGAAAAACATATCCAACGACACCTCACACTATGGGGTAGACGAGAAAAAAAAAACATCACCACGTTACGTGAAGGGGAGGAGTAAACTAAAAAAAATTTTTTTTCAAGTTTTTATTTTACCACTTTGTTGGCGTGACTAATATGTATATTCATGCCAAATTACAGCTTTATAGTACTAAGAGTCTCGGACGGAACGGACGGAAGAGACGGACGGACGGACATGGCGAAACTATACGGGTTCCTAGTTTGACTACTGAGCCACAGTATATTTATATACTGTGACTGAACCTTAAAAACAAAGATTGCCGATGGCTTGTTAGATTATTTTCCCAATATATATTCTTCTTTGACGTGAATTTGTTATTCACGATCGGTAATATTTTCAGTCGCATATTTTTGATCCGGATTTCTTCCTAACCAAAATCTTCCCTATTCCTGGTACACCAATTTAAAACTCTTTTAACATAAAACCTTTTTAAAAACCTCTAGTCTGACAAGTGCTGGCCAATGGCAAAATACTCTTGACATCTTAAAAAATTACATAATATTTTTCTGAAATGTGAGCGCTGGTGTTGGCTTTAGTTTTTCTGCTTTATGGTGACTTCAGCGATAAACCTACGATTTGGCCGAGGCAGGCGGTCGCAGGAAAGCGAGAATGTCCCCAACTTCAAATGATGTTGTGTTATAATATTTTGTTGGCCGAGCTCCCAGCCTTATCAGTGGTTGTGGGGTGACTCCTGTGTCCGGTAAGTATAATAATTTTACTCGTACTTCTATTTTCCGTGTTATATTAAATATATCCCCTAACTGCTGGGGGAAATCATCATCATATCAGCCGTAAGACCTCAACTGCAAAGGTTGAGGAACGTGACTACACACAACGTTTTACAGACCAGAGTAACGCACTCGCAATCGCAACCGGCTTCAAAGTGGAGCAATTGGTTTCATTTTGTATGCAGACAAGCCTTCAATTTTCAAAATGAAAACGATCGTGATTGCGAGTGCGTTAAGCCTGCTACACACGTCAACGATAATCGTAGCGATTTCAGACTGTGCAGATAAATCGAACGTTCCTAGTGTCTCCACACGCCTCCGATATCGACGTCGATCGTCAGTTCTCCGCAGACCCTCACGCAAGAAACACGTTACGATGGAAGATGATGACGCGCTTGCGATATTAGGCCTGGTTATGTGCTTAAAGAAAAAAAAGGCGCGGAGTGTGTGGTGCAAAGACTGGCTCATGAAACGGAAACGATTTTCTCATACCAACTTATTAAATGAGTTGAAATTTGCTCCGAAAGATTGGCATAATTATTTGAGGATGAATGAAGAAGCATACTTAAATCTGCTGGATTTAGTTACTCCACAAGTGCGCCGACCAGCGAGCTCCGTGATAAACAGTACTTACTGCCGAAATGATCGCACCGATCGCCATCCACACGCGACGAAAAAACTGCGCAAACGCGATCGACAACGATTTATCTAATAAAAATTGCAACTACCACCGATGAACGATAATCTGCAACGATTTGTCATACACACGATCGATAAAACTGCACAAACGGACTGCGCAGTCACATCGCTACGATAAATCGTTGTCGTGTGTAGCAGGCATTAGACAATAAGCCCTCAGTACTATTACCATACATTGGATTGACGGGGGCAAAAATGTACCAGTACTAGTGATTCATTAAGGGCCGGTCTTATAAAGCTCAGGTCAAATTTACTATGGTAACCATAATTTTAACGGACGGGTAAACAAACTTCTGTAACTTATACCGCCCACCGTATTATAAAGCAAATAATTGTAAATTTTGACATTAGTAACGAAACCATAGGATTGCCGCGAACGAGACTTGGTACTTAAAAATACTACCCTTTTCTAGATATAATATTGTCTGTGGCTAGCCTAATTGTCTTTGGTCTTTTTCTTTTTAAACCATCTGTAACCGATCACATTTTGTAAATATTCAGGCTCTTTGATTTATTATTTCTATTTTATTTGTTTGTTTTATGCTCTTATCTTCTTGACATTGGCGAAATCTTAAAGGGGACCGCCATTTAATTATAAAGAAGAAGAATAAAATATTCAGACCAAGCTTCGTGAATAAAATGAAGTCGAAGAGCGTCCCCCTTTTTAAGCAGAAGTGTTTTCTGCAACGAGCTCAATTACCTGTTCATCAAAAGCATTGGGTAGCCCAAATCAATGACTTTATCCAGGACTGCATCTGGCACGGATGTGATGAAGACCAGGAAACAAGCAACACATACAACTAAAACGTTATTAAATAAAATGCATTTCATTACTCTTTTTTATTTTATTTTATTAGTAAAGCTTAAGAGAGGTTTCTAAAGTAATTTTCGATTAAATCTCTCCTGTAAAAGTCAGCTGGGGCGAGTCAGGGAATGAATTGTTTGTATTTGAGTCATAATCTGAACTTTGATTCAATCTATTATTTACATCCTCATTGTCCAATGGCAGTTCGTCATTTGTGGATCTACATGTATTATGCAGTACGGCTACAGCAACGATCACAGCTTGTGCTCTCTCAACTGATAAGCGGATTGGCAGATGCAGTATGGGGAATCTCCTTTTTAATACACCAAAACAACGTTCTATAACGTATCTTGTACGGATTTGAGACTCATTCATTGTACAAAATATCTTCTCGGGTCTTTGGGTACCTCAAAGGAGTCATTAAATATCTTTTTAGGAGATATCCACTATCTCCAACCAGCATGCATGATCCAAACTCATTTTGTTCAAACTACGACTTTATAGAGCTAGCATTAAATATCATTGAATCATGGTTTTATCCAGGCCATTGAACAACAATATTGGTTATTAATTATTATCAAATCAGCATCACAAATGCACTGCACATTAAGAGAGAAATATCCTTTCCGATTTCGAAATGCTAAGGCTTGTGTTCCACCAGGGAATTGCAAGCGAATATGAGTGCACTCAATGGCACCTATTACCGATGGAATTTTTGCAATGTCATAAAATTTTAGTTGAGTGGCATTCAAACAACTCATTTCGATAAATTGCCCTTCAGAGCAGCCAAAACTTTTGGGAGTCTCCGCACAGTAGCACAAGCACACAGTAAGAGACTTTGATACTCGTACAAAATCACTAGCGGCAAGCAGAACCACCCACCCCTAAGGCATAAAATCGAAGAGTAAGCAAAAGCTGCGTAGTTGGCGAAAGGGCACAGTTCGTCGCAGTCGCAGGAGTTAAACGGGAATCAATCTTCAGTAGAACATACTCTACACTCTGCTTTGAGAGCCGAAAGCGGCATTTGAACTCGGAATCGTTTAATATGCAGCAGTGTTCTGGTCTCGGCTTGATAACTCTTCCGCGCCGGCGGTCAGAATTTTCACAGGCACTTGAATCTGATGAATCTATTTCATATCTAAATCGCTATTGTCCGAAGAATAAGACATCTTTAACATATATATTTAACTGTTTTTCTTTAGTCTAAGAAAAATACAATATTCAAAAGTCACATTTACGTCAAGTGTCAAAATAACCGTCCGTAAGTTAACTTAAACCATGACATCGCCGTCGGTAACAGCCGGGAGTTAAATTTTACTGAAATATGACTAACGGACTGTTATAATTATAAGGCTGGGTTTTATAATGATCCGTTAGATCAAATTTCGGTCGGGAATGTCAACACTTGTATGAAGTTACTAAAATTTGATCTGACATATTTACTAACGGACCTTTATAAAACCGGCCATAAGACGCAAAAAGTGACCGGTCAGTATAATTTACGTCAAAAAGATACGAAAATAAACGAACGGATGGTTATAAAACCGGCCCTAAATATCTACTAAGTTTATCGACAACTTCTATCGTGACATATGGATCTTACATTTCTTGCAAAAGTAAGTCGTACCTTAATCTTCTATATCTGAATGATCAGCTTTCCATGAAAAAAAACCGATCTTTTTTCTTTCGAGGCATTTTTAACCGACTTAAAAAACAAAGAGGTCCTCAATTCGTCGGAATGCCAAAGAATATTGTTGTACAGAAAGAAATTGTTATTCAATGTAATTTCAATGGTTGTCAAAAGTGGCTCGAGTCCAGCCAGAGTCGATGTCAGATAGCGGTTGTTTATAGTTGCGATAAGTATAAATAAAAGAGGTTTGCACATAATTCAAAGGTATTCAAACGTGGCCATTACTTATGATAATGATGATTAAAAATTGCTTATTATCGATGTCGATAAACTAAGCAGTCGACATTTAATGAATCACTAGCACTGGTACATTTTTGCCCCCGTTAATCCGGTTTTGACTACGACTAATCTATCTATAACTTTCTGAATTGTAGACCGTGGATCTGGCCCAAATAAGAAGTCTCCCGATGATAAACGCATAGTTCGCACTGCAGAACAGAAAAAACAGTAGAAGTGTCAAGTGGGCGTGTAACGTGTGGCATAGTTATGCGGAGTTCCGCATAACCTTCCATACATTTGCCGCGATCGCTTATTTTAAAATTTCGATATTTCGATATTTCTAAAATAGGAAATAAATCCAGAAGCATGCCTTATTGTGCTATTTTGAAGCGTAAAAACGATAGCCGCACCGAAAACATTTTCCATGATGGCGTGTTGTTTTTATGATAGTTTGAGTATTGGCGACAACAGGTCTGATACTAAGCGAAGCTCATGCCACTTCCACTGTTTTTTCTATTCCGTGGTTCGCACTGCTAGATCAAAACAATAGTAACTCCAAATAAAACTGTATTTTAAAATCAACTTTAATACAACTTCTTTGAACTTGAAACAAGCAAGGATTTTGAGTTGATACTGTTTAGATCTAGCAGTGCGAATTATTTTATTATATTATATTACCTTCTATTGTCAGCCCCTGGTCTGTTAAGCCGTTATGCTAATATCTATTAAGGGCTGATTTGGTTTTTCTTTTAAATGGCATGAGGAACGCAACCGAACATGCAGGCTCCGAGAACAGAGACCAAAATATTTTACTCTCTCAAAATTACAAAACCACAACGGAGAACTAAAATTTAATGCCCAATGCCAGTAGTTTAGTATTCCGTCTTACCTGCTGACACTAACACTGCTACTGCTATGAGGTTGCAAACAAACACGCAGGGCACGGGTTGGTACATGAGCGTTTGGAATGCCTCTATGCTATTTGTTTAACCGACACCACGGAACACTAGAGTGTGATCCACAGAACAGAAAAAACAGCAGAAGTATGAAGTGGGCGCGTCACGTGTGGCATTAGTTATGCGGAGTTCCGCTAAACCTAGCTCAGTTTCCCGCGATCTCTTATGCGTGAAAGTTGTGCTAATAATAGTTCTAAAATAGGAAATAAATCCAGAAACATGCTTTATTGTGCTCTTTTGGAATGTAAAATCCATAGCATTTTCCATGGTGGCGTTTTGTTTTTATGATAGTGTGAGTCTTGGCGACAAGCAAAGCTCATGGCACTTCCACTGTTTTTTCTATTCCGTTGTGTGTACAATCTTGGACGGACTCTGCACATGATCCTACCGCCGGTTCTATATGAAAGTGCTATTCGTAACGTAATGTCCAAATACCATTTTACCAAGTATCTATGGGTGTCAGAACCCACTAACCATCTGGTGGCCTATGCGCATGTTTACCTATTCTATTATTATGTTGTATTTTTAGATTGCGTCCTGTGATGTCTCGTGAAGAGGAAGGCCTCATTTCAAATATGAAATTCTTGTCCATTCAATCTACAAGGCGTATTCGTACGTGTGTTCGTTAAATATATTGTTTTGAAATTGTGATGCAATTACGCGACAGAAGAGCAACACATCGAAGATGAAGTTCCGACATAGTGATTCCAGCAGTTGTTCTTGTATCTCATGTTTAAGTAAGAATGGTTCATTCACTTCGCTAAAACGAATTATAAGAATAGTTTCTAGACCATGTAAATTGCACTGCGGAAGTAATATACCCGCTAAACAAAGAAAATTCTTGGACAAGTTGGTCGCAACTAGAGCAAAATACAACAAACTAAGATCAGAAATTATATCCAGTAGCGAACAAGACGATCGCAGTCTGCGCAGAGATGATGCTGAGGGGCCAAACGTTTTGGAGTTAATAAGATTAGTTGACAAGGGTGGGGCGTTGGGGTACAATGAACTCGCCGAATGTTGTAGCTGTTGTATTTGTGACCCGTTAATGACACATCATACACATACCAAGAAACAACGCCATGGCCACGCTGGCCGCGCACGCACCTTCCGCGCTCAGTACAACAGCTCGCGGTCCATCGTTACGTCACGACTCAAAGAGCTTCGACCGCATGCACGTTTCAATGCCAAAAATGTTCATTCCGATCCTTGCACTTGTACTACCAACTTAAGTCCTATGTTCAAAAGGCAGTCAGGAGAAATGGTTAACAAATTACTACAACGTGAAAAACAAAGATCAATGCCGTCTGAAACCTTTGCACGTGAATTAGCTAATAAAAGAAATAAGAGACCAGTCCAGAAATATTTGCATAAAATTAAACACTCCGAAGTCAAAATGAAACATGCTCTACAAGATGGAGCTAGAAAGTCGTTAAAAAAAATTAAACAATCGAAATCTAAAGTAATGGACCGACAACATTATGAAATATCTACTGAGCTTATTAGATCCGCAAGAGACAACATAAAACGGCAGAAACGAACTGGTAGTAAGAGCTCTGAAGAGTTCGAAGCTAAGCTTTTAAGAGATAAAGCTAATTTAGATCGAAAAATTAAAAGTGAGGCCAGAAACACTTCTAACAAAATATCCAAACTAGTTAAAAAATCAAAACTAAAGTTGAGACAAAGTGTAGAACCATTGATTAGAAAATCAGCTGAAAGAATTCAAGAGTTAGAAGCTAAACGCAAACTTGGACAACATTTATGTGAATGTCCAGGTATTCAAGCTGAGCTAACCAAAATGGCAAAACGAAATTTAGATAAGCATAGAAGAATCCCTGCAGAAATGCTAGATTTTGATAAAGATATTCAAGAGCCTAAGGTAAGTTTCAATCGGAAAATGACGAATGAAATTAAAAAATCTGCTATAAAAGTAGCAGATTTAGTTCAAGATTCGCAGGTAAAACTAAGAGGAAATATTGAGGTTATAGCTAAAAAATCTGTTGAAAAAATAAAACAATTAGATGCTCAACGAAAACTTCTTCAAAAAACAGTTTGTGAATGCCCTGAGATAAAAGCTGAAGTGGTTAATAAAGCAAAACAAGGTTTGAACCGGCGAATAGTACAATCTGAAACGATTCCGGTTGTGGAAGCGATCAAAAAACCTTTAAAATATAATTCAAAAATGAATGCTGTACCACAATCGCCTAAAGAAAAAAACAATGCTTTGACTGATGGAGTAAAAGAATCAATAACCAAATTAAAGAAAATCGTCCCCTATAGACAAAAATCTAATGAGACTAGTACCAGTGAGACAAACTTAAGATTTAAAATAAAAAAAGATTCTAAAGAGAAGTACCAGGAAGCTCTTGTCAAAAAAAAAGCACTAAAAGATTGGGAATGTGAGCCACCGTGTTATTCTGAAAAATGCATACCACAAGAGTGTTATGAAAAAATAATTATCAGAAAGGCTAAATTAGCAGAAATGCGCAACATTAATAAATTAGGTGATAAACAGATGGTGGAGAAATCATTGAGCGATATGAATACACAATTAGGTGCTGTGAAAAAAAAGTTAAAAAAACTACATAGATCAGAGCGCAAAAGAAACAGGGCTGTAAAAGTAACAAAGGATCTTTCGAAAACTTCTGGTGTTGGAGTTGAAGCAAACCAGTTAGAAAAAACTAAGGGTACGAATGTTAAAAAGAAATTTGTAAAAAAAGGCTTTCATAGTAAAAAAGAAACATCTCAAAGAAAAGATCACAAAACTAACCAAACGAAGAAGCTTAAACCGAATTCAGTCCGCTCTTTGACTAAATTTGGCAACGCTAAGCACGCTAAAACAAGCGTAGAAAATTCTATGAGAATTGTATCAAGTAGTGTATCAAGTAGTGCATCTGAACCAATAAAGCTTAGATCTGAGCCACAAGCCAAACGTAGACCTAAACCGAAACACAAACGATCAATGAGTAATATTAAACATGTCAAACCTACTCAAAGAGGAAAAAAAACTCAAGATAGAAAGCAACATATCAAGAGCGTTTCAAATTTAGTAAATATGAAAAATAAGACAAAGGCAACTAAACCTCTAAATAAAATAAATAGTAAAATACAAGAACGAAAGATATCTGAGTTTGTAATACCAAGTGATGAAAGCAAAGTTCAAAAAAAAAGAAGAGGTAGAGGTAACCTAATAAAACTGAACATAACTCGGTCACATTTTACACAATCTCAAAACAGTATGCCTGAAAAATCAACAACAACAAAAGGACTTAAAAACGGGTTACACAAGTGCCTGTGCTCGATAAATATAGGTACCAATCAGTATAAAAAAATGAAAATGAAGAAAATAGGAACTTTAGCTTCTGACCAATCGCACTTGCAAATATTCAGATCGTCTGCGACGGACACAAAAAATGCACCGTTTGAACCACTACAACACGGCGACTGTGATTCTAACAATTGTTTCACGCAAATGAGAAAGAAGAAACTTAGACGCCGTTCTACGAATATAATATTTGACCGGCGTTCTGCGGGTTCTGGTAATTTATACCGAAACAAAAAATCTACGTCCAGTTTTACTTCAAGATCCGCTGTATTTCCGAAGAATAAAAACGTCCAATCTGCTGCTGTTTTTCGTAAAAGCAAAAGATCTGAACACAAATATCCTGAAGCAGTTATGTCACACCCCGAAGGTCAGGGGCGTCGAGCTGTACGTATCAGCTCTTCCTTTAGTTTTAGCATAGAAATATCTAAAGATACCCCACTAACAAAACCAAGATACATCGTTGATAACAGCAGAACAGCGAAACGGAAACCAAATGAGAGACAAAAAAGGTCACAAGGCGATGGATATACGCTACACAAAAGATCACGAGAGTCTCAGCACGCTAGAAGACGAGATGCCAGAAAAGAAAAAGGTGCTCTGGCTGTCGCATCACTGAAAAGATGTTTCTGTACCCACAACCTACTCAAAAGTAGTAAAAATAAGTTTAATCAAAACAAAGCCATATCTGGAGGCGCCGAGTCATCGGCTACTAAAGCGACTGTAAAGCAACATTTAAAAAAATATTTCAGCAAACACCGGCGCAGTAAAACCACTGTTCCTACTTTCGCCGTATATAGGCAGCAAACTTATACAGTTAGTAGAGTAACAGTAAAAGACAATAAAATACCCGATGGTAAAACATGCGTAATAGTCCCACAGAACCAGCAGCAACCCGCATTGCAGCCTGGTTGTTTCAACTTAGCACGAATTTTGTCGACTGGCTCATTTTCAATTGGCTCTATTGCAGGCTATCCACTAAATGAGTTATTGAATCTAAAGTATTATCAGGACGCCAACAAGAACTCGATTTGCTTGCTACCTAAAGAAAATCATTCGCACATTAGTTTAACGAGCTTAAAAAGTTACGCTTTTTCAGGATCTTTATTAATAAACAATAATGAAATATACGAACGTAATAAATTTTATGAAAAACAGGCTACAAAGATGATTGAACCTCCTTTCTTAAAACGGTGTGTTTGTACTGTTCATTTTCAAGTTCCAGGTGAAGGAAATAGTCGGAATAAACAAGAAAGCGATGAATTCCAATCCAGGAAATGTGAATCGGGTGAATGTTTGCCGTATAATTGTAGTCCGTCTGATTGTCGTGAGGTAAGGTTAAAAAAAACGATCGAAACAGGGTCTACAATATTAGGTAAAAAAAATAAGCAAGTGCCATCAACCTGTTGTATTTCGAAATTAGGTGTTCACATAGTACAGTCAACACAAATAAGTCTTCAGCGTTCAGTATTTGGGGTCGGGTCTTTATCGGAAACGCAAACTGTGTATCGTCAATCTGTTGAAAATCCTTACGAAAAAAACAGGAGAATGCCATTGGCCAGGCAGAACGAAACCCAGCAAATGTACAGGTCGCGAAAGAAAGATAGAGGATCGTATCAAAGGCGACATGCAAAAGACGGGTTGAATAATGAACAACATTATACTACTACTATTTATTCCGCAAAACCCCCACGAAGAGGGGTACGAATCGGATCGCAGTTCAGTTTCAACATAGACTTTTCCAAAAATACTACTTCGCCTCAACCTGTAAAAACAGAAGATATTGAACAAAAATATGAACGAACAGATTATGTGCAATCTAAAAAGATTAAAAAACGTAAACATAGAGAAAGGGGATCACAAAATGAGAGAAAACGACGTCACCGGTCGTCTCAGAGTGATCAATCATTGGAAACTTCGTCCACAATGACCAATAATATGCTCAAACGCTGTTTTTGCACAGCAGAACTTCAGGGAGGTAATCGAAAAAGAATCCAGGAAAGAAGTACAAAGGTTAATACAGATAGACCTAGATATAAATCAACAGGATCTTCGAGTAGATTAAGAAGACGTAGAGGTAGAGGCCGACAAATACAAACCTCTCGTGATAGTAGAGACATGATGGTGTCAACCAGTTCGGAACATAATCGCCGCGCTCAAAAAAGTCAGACCTTTTTTAATGGGAGAGATATGATGATAGAAACCACTCCGGGTAATCTTCACCACTCTGAAATGCAAACATTACCCGGCATGGAAGAATTTCCAGTGAGTCACGACCGATCTTCAGGAAAACAAACGGTCAGAATTGGTTCAAGCTTTAGTTTCAATGTGGAATTTTCAAAAGGTGCATCTTCACCTAGAACTGAAGTTACTTACACACCCAGTGGTAATGTAAAAGCGATTCATACTGAATCACGAGGAACTTTTGCACCCGGCGTAGAATATAGGCATGGGTCATCTGGGATGGATGGAGCGAGATATCGATCTAAATCGACCTCCTTACCATTAGTACATAAAAACATTAGCGATGCAGGAGTTAGTGTTAACATGTCACCTGACAAAAAGAACTATAAAATTAGACATACCAAAAGAACTGGTGATACAATGACAGGTTTAGGTCCACTTTTGAAACGATGTTTTTGTACTTTAGCGTTTAAAAAAGGCAATCTTGAAAAATTTGCCAGAGTTCATACTTCAGCTTCGACAGACACGCGTGAGCATTTGCAAGAGCCTCATAATTATGCCAGAAATGAACGTACAAATACCCGTAAAAAATACTTTCGTGGAGGACAGAAACTTATGCCGTATGAATGTGAACCTGGCGTTTGTACTCCTGGAGAATGTGACCCTTATGAGTGTTTAAAAAGGATCGAGCGGCGGTCCATGTACTCGAGAGGAACGGATTTGCAAGAGCCTCAAAATTATGCCAGAAATGTACGTACAAATACCCGTCAAAAATACTTTCGTGGAGGACAGAAACTTATGCCGTATGAATGTGAACCTGGCGTTTGTACTCCTGGAGAATGTGACCCTTATGAGTGTTTAAAAAGGATCGAGCGGCGGTCAATGTACTCGAGAGGAACAGATTTGCAAGAGCCTCAAAATTATGCCAGAAATGAACGTACAAATACCCGTAAAAAATACTTTCGTGGAGGACAGAAACTTATGCCGTATGAATGTGAACCTGGTGTTTGTACTCCTGGAGAATGTGACCCTTACGAGTGTTTAAAAAGGATCGAGCGGCGGTCAATGTACTCGAGAGGAACGGATCCTGATAGGAGACAGTACCGTGGTCGTGGTTCAGTAAGCAGCCAATACACTGTGTCAAGAGGTATCAAAGCTAATAGAAGACCACAGCAAAAACATCGAAATGTTGGCATGGGTCGTAGAAGACAAAACACAGTTGGTACAGCAAGTAGCTTTTATTCTAAGTCAAAAGGAACTAATGCCAGAAGACAAGACCGTAGAGAGCGACATGCTAACACAATTGAAGGAATCCATTACGATCGCCCTACTCAATCGTCGCCAGTGTCTAATCGACGTACCGTTCGTATCGGATCAAACTTTAGTTTTAACATCGAATTTTCCAAAGAGACCGGTGCAAATACAAAAAAATATCGGCCTGGTCCGGATGAGCATCATTCTGTGAATTTAGAAAAAGGTATGCAATATGAAGGAAATAACATGAGGGACACTGGTGTTTATGGAGGAAAACAACTTCGTGATAGCTGTTCTCAAGCAGATTTTCCTTCCAAAAATGTAGGCACCTTTTTAAAAAGATGTTTTTGTACTTTAAATATTCAAAAAAATAGAGCGCGGAAACAAGTACAGACAAAAAAACCCTACGGCAGGTATTTAAAATCTGTGTCTACTAAATCTAATCTAAAAAGTTATACTGATAACGTTTCGCGTGAAAGGGGTTCTGCAACAAGGAACCAAATGTATTCGTTGGAACCGTACGAATGTGAGCCTAATGTTTGCATACCTGGTGAATGTGATCCATATGATTGCTACGAACGTATTCAAAGGCGACTGAGAGATCAAGGCGTGGCATCTAAGAATATGTTGCGCGAGTTGGGTACTGGGACAGGGAACTTAGATACCGTGTATACCCAACCTTACGAATGCGAGCCTGGAATATGTGTTCCTGGTGAATGTGATCCATATGAATGCTATGATCGAATGCGGAATCGACGAAGTTTTGGCGCAGGATCTGATGAACCATCAGATATATCCATCGGAACCATGCCTTATAATACAAATGCTTCTGCAGCCAGTCAGTTTGGCAGGATGAGAAGACGAGAGGAAGCAAGCGGAACATATAGAAATCCTAAACGTGAATTTGGAAATTCTCCTAATCGCAGTCACGAATTTGGAAGTTCTCCTATGGGCAGTTACGAGGTTGAAAGTTCTCCTACTACTTCTAACAAGCGAGCTGTTAGAATTAGTTCCGAATTTAGTTTCAACGTGGACTTTTATAAAGATGACGTTAGTGAAGTTCAAACAAGACCAAAATTGAGAAGGGATGGAAGAACGAAGGCGGTACACACAAAACGCAGGAGAGCTAATAGAGGTGTTGGAGAACGAGTGACTGCTCGTAATAATGAATCTCAAATGGATAATTCCAGAAGAAGTACGAGTACACAGCATAACTCCATCTTGAAAAGGTGTTTTTGTACTTTGAAATTACAACAAGAGCAACCGCATAAACGCCTAAAAACAAGATACCCGAATGATCAGGAAGTATTCATGGTTGAAACTACTACTAAAAAAATATCAACAAAAAATCGAAAACTGCTCCAGGAGTTAGAACCGTATGAATGTGAGCCCGGCTTTTGTGTACCTACAAAATGCGATCCTCAAGTATGTCTAACCCGAATCAAACACAGAAATGCCCGCAGTGTAACGAATGGCAAAGTACATAAAGGTGACCAAAGAAAACATGAAAAACTTCAAACTTCTAGTGTGGTAGAAGTACCACGTTATCCGAATTATTTTTCAAAACCTAGGCGGGTTGACAGAATTAGTTCTGGCTTTAACTTCAAAATTGAATTTCTTAAAGACGAACCCCATTCATTTGAAGATCAAAAAGAAACAATTTCTTTAAAAAAAAAAGAAACAAATCTTTCTAGATTCTTTAAAGGTAGTAGATCAAAAAATATAATAGACGATCAAAAGCAATTTTTAAACAATGACCGTATTAAATCAAGCACAAAAAAGAAACCTGTTGATAGTACAAGAGAAACCGTCGTCAAGAAAACAAAAACCGTCGCCAATATAAAAGAAATCGCCGACAGTAGAAAAAATCAAAATGGTAATCATGAACTTAAAGTAAACAATAATAAAGGTGTAAATAATAAACAAGTACCAAAAACCCAGAAGAAAAACAGTAAAATAAGTCAAATTAGTAAACAAGACATTAAAGTTGACGGAGAAAAAGATTTGAAAAGTAAGCAAGTATTGCAAATCGAGAGACAAAAAGACTCGTTTATCAATACAAAAGATACCTTCGAAAATAAAATAAGAACCGTTGACAAACGTAAAATAAATAAGTCCGTCGTTAAATTTGCGGGATGCCACGATTATCGAGAATATTCAGTAGTTAGTACCGAAACCATAAACAAGCCATCCCAAAAGAAAGTAAGAAAATCTCAAAAAACATACAAGCATAATTATCTAGGCATTAGTACCGAAACCAAACACACGCAATTGCAAAATATCGGAGAAAGAGTTCAGAAAAATAGGGAAACATTATCCAGTGGCAAAAACAAGCACAGTAGTTATAAAACAGACGGTGTGGGAAAAAAAAAGAAGCGATCTCAAAATAATGAAGAAATAGACGAAAAGAAGATTCAAACTGACTTCAAACCTCGTAACAAGAAAGATCTATATAAATATGAAACCTTTCAACAAACTACCAAACCCTTTAAAGAACTAAAAAGATCTTGTTCTTGCGTTCGCAGTCCGTCGTACTGCAATACTGAGGGTCTGACAGACAGTATTGCATCTAGTGAGGCCTTAAAAAGATGCTTTTGCACCAAACAAATTAAAAAAACAGATTTGAAATTAGCCAAGGACCGTAGAGTGATAACCGTTGGCAGAGTAGCAATCGAACAAATGTCAAGCAAATATTTTAAACAATCTAAATATGTAAAACTGCCGGATCGAAATAAATCATCTTTTTCGAAGGATAAGGTGACAATATCACCTTATAATTCTAAAATGCTCAATTGTAGCCGGAAAACGAGATTAAAATCCCGCAAACATTGTCATCCTTGTTTAAAGATTGATAAGTCGATCAATAGCAAACTTTTAAATGAGAATGCAGAATCAGTGACTAACTTAAAGCAACTTAGAGAAATACGTAATAACAATGAAAGCATGAGATTATTACATAATAATCTAAAAGGCAATCCCCTGGCAGATGCAGAAAAGCAAACTAGATCAAGTGGTATTAAAAAAGTGCTACATCGTTTTGCATGTTTCTTTTCTCGTCAACAATCAATATCCAGTGGTAAGAACCCGATTTGTGAAGGAAAAAAGTTTAATACTGATGGTAAAAGTACTAAAAGTGACCCTCAGTCTGAAACAAAAATTTGTCCACACTCTAAAATATCTAAAAGTCTCAAAAACTATAAAACACACAGAAAAAGCTCACTTGAAAAGCATCAGAGACCGGTCCAGCACCAGAAACAGTTTTACTACAAGTATGATTCTGGTGACTCGCCGCAATTGCCAAATGAACTGAAAGATACTTCCAAGAAGTGTAAGCATGTCTTGACAAGTGGTTATTGTTCGTTTAATAATGAGAAAATTAAGGCAATTAGCCCTTATGCTAAAGATTACATAGTTGGATATTGTTTGACAAAAACCGACGCCAATTACAAAGACTGCGTAAATGAATGTCCGTCATGTACATCATTGAATGGTCACTGTAAGAGGAATGATTCTATGAAAACAAAAATGACGCCCAAATTGAGGAAAAAATACAAGGCTCGTGGAGGTGAATCAAATGTTACGCTGTCCGTTGTAAAACCCCCGCCAAAAATAAGTGAATGGGACAAGAAAAGCTTTCCTAAATCTCTACGACATAAATCGAAAAATAAAATAAGTTCTGAATGTTTACTTTGCCCTGAATGTCTTGAAATGCTCGACTCAAAATATCCGGCACTTAAAGAACAAGAAGCATATAAATCACGTGTGAAAAAGAAACCAAAACAATTGGATCGCTGTAGATGTTCTGAACATAATAAATCTTTGAAATCAGACCAAAAAAAACGTGAAAATAAAATCGGTTCTGAGTCTTTATATTGTCCTTACTGTAGCGGAATATTCGATGAAAACGGTTTACAGAAAAATATGATGAATTGTCCTAATTGTCACGAAATACTTAACACAAACTTTGTGCCAAATGAATCAAAGGACATTGGATTTACCAGTTCGAAAGACAAAAAGAAAAAAATACGATGGGATTTTAAAAAAAAATCGGAAAATAAAAATCCTTCTGACCATGTGAATCGTCCTAACCATCTTGAAAAATTTGACGAAGACTTGCCCAACGATAAACCAGTACCACCAGTAGTTAGTCTTCAGCAGCAAGCAGCAAGCAAGCAAAAAGCCAGCAGCAAGCAGGCAATAAGCCAAGCAGCAAGCAAGCTAAAAGCCAGCAGCAAGCAGGCAATAAGCCAAGCAGCAAGCAAGCAAAAAGCCAAGTGTAAACAAAATGCTTTGCTTGAATTGAAGCTAAGTAGAACAACTTATAATGTTGTGAATAAAGGAGCTACCACGAGATTTTTAAGGCGATTGAAAGACAATCCGCTTATCGAACCATGCGAAACAATAAAAGAAGAAGAAACAAAAACATTAAAAAGTATGTTAAAAGAGAAATTTATGTCATGCTGTAAAAAATGTAAACATAAAGTTCCAGAAGTACCACAACTATACTCAGAACCACAACAAGAACCGATTGAAATTCGATTAGATTCTGCTGAATATTGCATTTTGAACAAGGAAAAAATTGCTAGGGAATTACAATATTGGAAGCGGCAAGAAGAGCACAGAAAAGCGTTAAAAAAAGCTAGATATCAACTTCCATCATTATTTGTGAATTCTCCTGACGAAAATGTGTGCGTTTGCAAAGCTAGAGTTTGTGACGAGGAAGTAAGAAAAATGCGCATGAAAGTAGGAGATCAAATGGTAGATACGCGGGTGCCTTGTACTTGCGGTAGTCTGATATGTAAACGTCGAGCCTTGCATGCAGCAAACAGAAAACATTACCAAGAGTTACACGGTAAAGGAATCCCAAGAATAGAATATGAAAATATAATGAATTACATACATACCCATAAGAAGCAGCCATCGCTTAAGATTGCCAAGGCTCTATTAGATGGCAAGCATCGCCTACCCAAAAGGAATGCATTATGTAAACAAATGGAGTTGCTAATTGAAAAAATTCAATCGTGTAGAGGAGAACGACAAATAGCGCCGGAGTTACAAACAGTAGCTAGACGGCGTCATCGATATTATAAAGGAGTTATGAAAACTGCTGACAAGAGAGTATCGCCAGAAGAATCTGATGCGACGCTACTAGGTGAAGCAGCGTTGGATCTAATAAAGCTCGGTGGGACGTTGACTGAGAGCGCGGCGCGACTAGCATTCAGGACTGTTAGGTATCCATCGCGAACATATCAAAAAATTATGGGCACGGTTAGTGACGCACCGAGGCGAGTAAAAAGTAAATCCTTTAAAACCGCCGAATTCGTAACGATATCCACTTTGAAACGGGTTGGTAGGCGAATATTTTACACGTCATATTTTCCAAAAGTTATGAGAGGTTTGTACAGGTGCACGTTAGGCGCCGTATTCGTTCAAGTTACCAGAACAATATTTAAACAGAAACCACAGCCACCTCCTAAATTTAAAGATCGGTCACACGACTTTGGATGTAACCTTTTTATGAGTAGTATTAGAAAAAGACCTTGCATGTGGGTGTATGAAATCTGCCCAGGGTTTTACCCACATTGCATTGGTATTGTTGCGTTTTGGAAGCAATTCACTAATATTCTTCTCTTCTTGTTGGCGATTGTCGTATGGAGTCCTTGTATCTTTGTCGCGGAAGCTTGTAGAGGCCTTATGTGTTGCTCTATGTGTACGCAATAATTGATGATAGGTGCTTGTCTGACATTTGCTGTTGTTGTTTCATTTTTAAGTTTATTCGTGTATTTATAACAATCAAGACTTTACTCGTCCAGCATTAAAGCGCTTTGTGATCGTGGTAATTAATTTATGTGATTTTCATTCTTGTTGTTCTTGGTACAGTCGAAAGCATTAATATCTACACAGCCACCGCATCAAATATATGTATGTACCTATTCAAAAACCTAGTACCTTATTGCTAGTGGCCTATGCGTTGTGGCCTTTTGGCGTCCTGGGAACGTGTATATATTTATGACTTTGATTTTACGGTTCAGTAAAGGGCCTCACAGACTAATATTCAACCTGCAGACCCATCCCTTGTCTGATCAGGCCGGCCAAACTCCAAACTCCTAAAACCCACACATTACACGTTTCACACCTGACGACTATATTTAACGACCGGTTTTAAAACTGTCACTGTACAAACTTCAAGTTTTCAGCCGACAGTTATAGATAATGAAGCCTAGTAAAGAAGGACTTCGTCAACTTTGCATTATGCCGAAATGTCACCTTATCTCCTATCATAGTCAGGTAAGTACCTATGTGAAATAGAGGGCGGACTCGCCGGCCAAGACCTGTTACAGGTATCGCCCTTCATTACACACTACACACTTGCAATGCAATTCGAAGAAAACGTCGGTAGTAGACCTTTAAGACTGATTGTGTTTTAATCTAATGCGATTAACTGACTGGTCAATATCAGCCGACGAACTGTTAGTTAGTGGGGCCCTTTATGCATCTTAAACAAATTGAACAAATAAACCGCTTTTAAAATAGTTGTTAACTAGTGGTTAACTAGTAGCTACATTCACAGAGGCTCACAGCAGGCCTAGATGCAAACACGGTACTCCAGTTGTCAAAATAAAAATAAAACAGATTTCGGTCTTTTTCAGATTTTGGCGAATAAGTATAACCCTAAAGCACTAGTTTTTAATTGTACCTTCTCAGGACGTTATTAAAGCAGACTAAATTTGCTACTGAGACTAGAATTGTCTCTGTAGCAATAGTTTGGGCTTTCGGGATTACCACTATAAGAATGAAATGTTCGGTATTGCAATGCTTTCATTAAAAAAAATTAAATGTTCATCACTGGAGCATTGTCCATAATAGGTGCTTTTACTTACCGAACTGTAAAGACGGAACAAACTAATTTATAATGTCATAATTAGTTATTATTTTAATATACGAAGGCACTGCTATTGCACTTCACTGTCCACTTTCTGGAAAGGGTGGAGGCTGCATTGATTAAGCGCTAACAGGGGGGGTAATTACACAAAAGATCGCATAGGGTCGAAATGTATCCGTAAGGACACCACCAATAAGATAAGATAAGATAAGAATATCCGAAGGGAGAAGATATTTTTCTTTTTTTCATTTTATCTCTCGCTGCGTGAGTTGAGTGTCGGGGCGCCACAGGATAAATTCTCAGCACTCGACGCTGGCGACGCCCCGACGGTGTTCTCGGCTAACCTAACCTAACCTAACCTAACCTAACCTACGTTATGAGTTTAACATAATCCTGAAAATATCATGATTTCAGCAGAAAAAAGCGTTCGATGAAATGAAACTCGACGAAATGATATAATCAATGAAATGAAATTCGATAAAATGATCGGTTACCCTTAAATTTGTCCCTAGATCATACCAGCTGTGATCAGCGCCCGCAAAATTCGTCAGTCAGATATTTAATTAAGTAATTACATTTGCGCATAGCTAAACTAAGTCCAGGCTCGGAATAATAAACAGGTTAGAATTGGGTAGGAGTTTGGACTACATTTAGTGACCTGTAATGAAAATGGATTGCAACAATCCGGGCTTGGAAAATGTATTTATGCTGCGGAATGAGAAATCATGTTCAATGTAATATCGGAGGGATGTATTAAATATGTATATTTTATCCAAATAGCATTTTTACAGTACGAATAAATGCCTGTGCGTTTTCATTTCGTATATAAGCATGTTGTAATCTATCAATTGTTTATTAAATTACTAATTTCTGCCCGTGACTTTGTCGTTTCGATTCAGTTCCCTCGGGAACTGGTAAATTTTTCGAAATGAAAAGTAGCCTATGTGTTAATCCAGAGTATTAGCTATTTCCATTTCAAATTTCATCCGAATCTGTCCAGCCGTAGCTGGGTGAAGGAGTAAAAAACTAACACACAAACTTTCAAATTCATAATATTAGTACGATAGTAGGATAAGGAAGGAAGAAAAAAAGAAAGCCGTATTATAAGCTCTTTAAATCTGCCACTTTCCTCTCAGTGAAAGGGATGAGTGTATAGGAGCGTATATCTGTCTCTGTCACTTCCTAAAACTTGATAGATTCTGACAGCTCATAAAAAGGCCTTAGATCCTAACATAACTTCGAATAAGCGTCGAATAGAGCCTCAGGTTACATGTTGTAATTAAGTATGAAAAGGGTCAGGTGTTGCTTCAAAAACACCTAAAAACATTTTACCTGAACTCAAAGAGATTTCATAAAAAAATAATTGCCTCCGGGAATCGGGTCCATTTAGCCGCGACTTAAAAAAAAAACTAATTATAAATATCGGTTCAGTTTTAACAATAATGATTTATGGAGAACCTTTTAAACTAGCAATTAAGTTAAAAAACATCTTTCTAAAATGCATCATTTTGATCAGTAGTACGGTCTATGAACTTTTGTTACCTAAATGTATTAGGTATAATAACGTTAGGATAACAGGTATTTGGTTGTTAAATTTATTTTTGCCGACTGTACTTTTCTTACATAGTCATCTCATCAACTGTTCAACAATACCAACCTTTAGACCTAGCCGATCGATAGAAAATAGAAAGATGCTAACGTTTTCTATCGACTTGTAATGTATGGAGTTGACATGAGCGGTCGAAGCGATCTGTCAACTTACGTCAAGCTTAATTTTGTCGATTATAGAAAATCGCTAACTTGGCGTTATGCATCTTGGCTAGGCCCCGTGATGAGCATAAACTCAGTAGGTCTACGACCACTTGATTGCTCGTGCAAATTTGATCGACCTTATTTATAAGCAAATAAGGGCCATCACTGGTAACTCTGGTTACAAAAGCACGTGAACTGAGATCCGGTGAAGTTATATTTATGACTAAATTCTACAAAAATTAGCCCCCTTATTCATAAACGAAAAATAAATCTATTTTAGTTAAAGTATTATTGTTACTTTCTATCAAATTCAAATGTCATACTTAATTACAGATAAGAACAGAGCCATAATATTTCAATGAGTAATTAGAGGGAATGGATCAGCGCTTTATGTTTTATACTCGTACTGTATTAAAAACAGTTAGCACCATAAAAAATAATTATAAACAGTTAAATATCTTACTAATATTAGGTATGTATGACAAAGTTTGGATATTCGTATGTTTGGACGTTTGTTACCCAATCACACTTCAACCACTGAACGGATCGAGATGAAACTTGGCACACATATAGGTTAGGTCCTGGAATAGGACATAGGATAGTTTTATCCCGGAAAATATATAAATATAATACAATGGAAATCTACGCGGACGAAGTCGCGGGCAGAACCTAGTTATAAATAAACACCCCAGACAGAAATGTAGAAACTAGAAACTTAACATTCGGTCCAACTATTTCCAACAAACTAATCTAGTTAGACACGTAGTGGCTTACCTCCTTTATATTCATAAAGGCAACTCTACTATATAAAGGTAACTCTACTTTGACACTAATTAGTAACCCCTTTTAGTGGTCAGGCTTAGGTTCCATTAGCCTTTAGCCCTTTAGGGACCCTAAATTAAGGAGCTTAACTTACACATAGTTACATACATAGCTGTGTTCGTGGTACACCCAAAAGCAGTGAAATTAGGTCGCTTTACGTACAAATTTGCTAACAATTTGACCCGTTTCATGGCTTTTAAGCATTATACTAGTGTCGTCTTAGTGATTTTGATACAAAACGGATTTAATAATGTAGTTCTTGGTACTGAACGGGAAAGCAAAGTTCCTCAAAGGTTGATTGGCTCGGAGTTGGGTCTAAGAGGGTTCAAAATTAAATACTTAAGTCACTATCTAACTGAGTGAAGAGAAATTCTTCCGTAATACCAAATAAGTTTCTGTCAAAAATTTAGTTTTATATACTGCCGACTGTACTTTTTTGCAAAATCCACGCATACATTACATACAGACATTGCAAGTTAAATAAAAGTTTGTTAAAACCGGTCAAGTGTTAGTAGGACTCGCGCACCGAGGGTTCCGTGCTGCCACTAATTGGGTATTATTTATTATATTCCGATTGGAATTCGATTGCGAATCGAATCAGCGCGAGCCACACTTACACTTGACCATTTTTGTGTATATTTTTTCTTCTGGTTTTGTTATATAATCATATAAAATTTGACCCTTGTATGTTTTACCGTTTTTACGATACAAGAAAAATGAAAATACGTTTAAGTAACTTTTCTTGTATGGGAATTTCCTTTAGGCGCCCTTGGGTACGGAACCCTAAAAAGGTGACTAACTGCAATGTCTTAGTCGAAGCATTCTATACTCTATTGGTAACTACATTAAATTTAAAATGCTGATACTATTAGTATGCAGTTACCCGCCTTCTTTGCAATCACGGCAGAATACCGATCTACTTAAAATTCAACAGTTATTATACAGCATCAATTTGAGCGTTAACAAGGTGGTCATACTTAAAGGTTAAATGTTAGCGAAATGGAAACGAGACCAGAATATAAACTCATTCTTTGTAACACTTTCTCTTGGAGTATAAAGGCCTTAGCAGACGATTCGCAGGTCGTGCGCGGCGGGGGTCACGCGTAACCGAGCAGTTTTTCAGTACACCTACCATGAGTTACAATTACCGTACTCGCTAGCGAGTCGAATGCTTTGTTCCTCGCAGACCTCGTAGTATTGTTATAGAGTGCGAGGGACAGAGCAATCGACTCGCTAGCAAGTACGGTAATTGTAACTCATGGTAAGGGTGGTACAGGAACAGAAACGTTACAATTGAAGGGCATGTGAATCTTGATAAGTTGTATTCAAGTAACTGAAATTTTCAAAACGTCATCTGGGACAGTCGAGTTTCATGAATATGACACTTTAGTACCTTGTTTATTTAATGTCATGTTCAAACTGCCAATACGAATTATCACAGCGATTAAAGTGACAAGGTAGTAAAGTGTATACACATATTTATGAACTCGACTGCATCTACCTACAAACACACGCGGTCTCATTTCAAAGATAACCCTTGCTTGGCAATATTAATTTTCATTAAATTTAACATACAAAAAGGGTTTTTTTTTGTCACGGGGAAGGCAAACGAGCGCTCGGTCCACCTGGGCCAGATGAATCTTAAGACTGCAATCCTAAGACCGCAAATGCGTTGCCAACCCTCAGGACTGAAATGGAATGCGTCTATGCTAGTTATTTCACCTCTCTTTTTGTTAAAGGACATAAAAGATATTACTGACTACTAGGTCAAATAAATAAACTAGTCCGAAACTAAGCTTAAGGCTAGCCTTGTAGTATTATACTATTAATACTATTAAACTAGATCTTCGCTTACTTTTAAATCCGTATCTTATTCGTCAATAAAGTCACGTTACAATAAAGATGTCTGGCTTTCTAGAATTGACACATTGAGAGTAAAAAACTAATATTTGCTTGGTAAAGCTTGGAAATGCGTTAAATGTTAAACGTGTTGATTGACCTAATCCGCACGAAAACCGCACCGCTACCGTCCCGCGTTTTGTGTAAGGACGTCAGACTACAAGTTAAACCCAATACTATGTTATTACAAAGCTCTAAATTACCTTTTACTCTGTACCAATAATTACAGAAGAATGCGCCGCCGGACGCGCCTCTTCATTATAAGAGACCGTAGAATTAAAGACGCAAGGTAAAAAATGAATTAAAGACATTAGAACCAATTAAATGACCATCAGGAGCACACGAACTGGTTCCTGTGTGCCCCATCTTTTTCACTCGTCATTCGAGTCTCAATCGAGAGAAAGGGATGGAGTTAATGTCACTTCGATTGTCGATTTTAAAAGTAGCACCCCTGAGGTGTTGTTCTATAAAACGGCTCTCTATAAACGATCGATCGAGTGAGTCAAGTCATATTAGCTTGCTCTCTCGACACGCTAAGAATGCACGCCCTTAAATGTTGTTTTTACGCTTTGACAGGACAATTTCAACTCGTCGGTTAATGATTTGTCCGTAAATTTCAATAGCGAGATCCCTTTCTTACAAGTCTGTAATAATAGAGACACACTGAGCGACAAGCCACAAAATGCAAGATGTGTGCTACCTGCTGCTGTAGACGGATGAGGTTACTTAGGCAGGGATAACAAACCTTTTTAGAATGTTATGGTAGTGTTTAAAAAAATGTTCGTACTTAATATTTTTGTTGGAAAATTTATTAATAAGGGATGGATATCGATGAGACTAACATAATTGCTGAGAAAAAGCGACGCGACAAACATACAGTTCCTCAAAAAATATTCCGGTATCATTATTACATTTACTGGAACATTTAAGGTCATCATCATCTTCCTGCCTTTGTCATACACTAGGTGTGGTCTGTGGTCGCACAACATGTTGTCTTCTTCCAATCTCCTGTATCCACTGTTAACTGCACTCACACCTTTCATTCACATGTTATGCTTCACACAATCCATCAATACCTTTATCTACACACATATATCATAAGTCTACTATTATGCGTTCAAAATCCGTAGGCAATGACCAGCATTACCTGTGGTAGTAGGTGACAGCGATGACAGCTGTTAATTTTGGAAGATATTCCAAATTTTGAAATCATTACCTTCCAATATCCGATAACGTAATGAAATTACGTTACAGCTGTCATCGCTGTCTCCTACTACCACAGATAAGGCTGGTCATTTGCCTTTCGGCTTCTGAACCCATCTTAGAGTACTAACAATATGTGTGTAGATAAAGTATTGTACGCCACTCTGCGTAATTGGCATTACGCAACCGTCACGTAAACTACTATTATGTACTGTACTGTACTGGAGGATTTAAGTACGAGCACTTAATTTAAAACTTCGGTTGATCCCTATCCACTCTTCATTAGCTTCTAAATCGAAAGAAAGAGAATTGAAGCAACTTAAAGCTTAGTAGATACCTACGCTTTTTTAATTCCTTCGCTATTTTTTGCCCCAGTGTTTGTTCGGGGTTGTTTGAAATGAATTTCGGGGTACAAAGCCGTTTCCTGATGTTTAACAACATTTCACATTACGGCGAGGTTTTGCCTCGTAAAACTTGGTGGGTCCATGGCAGGGCAATTTATATCGCGTTAGACCCTTGGCGTTTGGGGTTTTTTTAAAGAACCGTCGCCCCGGGCAAGAACAACCCCTTTCACGGTATACCCGAAATAGCAAGGTTTACGAGGTAAAAATAAAAAGGTTTGCAAGTGATGCCTCTAGAAAAATCTCAAGTGAATTACTTATAGGGTAAACTCGCGATTTAGGCCGCAGCTTTGCTTACCGTTAACGTAAGACTACTTAAGCTATTTTACTCAAAATATTGATAAATTATGTAGCAACCATTAAAGTAAAAAAGATGATAAAAATCTCAAAATCACGGACGACGATTTTCTTGGATAAAAAGTAGCCTATGTGCTATTCCAGACTACCATCTACCTATCTCTGTGCCAAATTTCATCCAGATCGGTTCACCAGTTCTGGCTTGATTGAGTAACAAAGATCCAAACTTGTGTTAATCCAGTGTATAAGCTATGTCCATTCCAAATTTAATCCAAATCCGTCAAGCCGTTGCAGCGTGAAAGAGTAACAAACATCCATACATTAATACATACAAACTTTCGCGTTTATAATATTAGTAAGGATTATAGTAAGAAGTAAGATAAGAAGTTAGATAGACTAAAATTCTGTTTAGACCAGAGGGCCCTGCCAAGATGAACTACACTAACTAGCGTTTCTATTCGTTTCGTGTTTCAACCAATCGCATCACTGGTAGATGACGTGATACGAAAAGTCACGTGATCTACCAGTGACGCGATTAGTTAAAAACGAAACCAATAGAAACGCTAGTGAGCGTAGTGCATCTTGGCAGGGCCCTCTGACCCGAGTCGATAGCAAAATCGGTCATGTCAACTTTACGAATTTAATATTGCACCCGACTCCTTTACCTACTTATGATACTAGTAGATATTGCAGTCTATAATTATTATTATTCATGCCTACATACATGATAGTCTGACATTATATATATAAGTATTTAAATCTATGAAATTATGTGTAATTTTCAGCTACATACACTAGCTACATACACCGCTACATACGCTAGGTACTTCAGCACATAATGGTCCAGCTACTTAAAACTAAACCGCGGCGCTTGGTATAAATAAAATATAAATATAACGCTCCAAATAGAAATCCGCAAATGCCTTTTATTTCGCGCCAGTTCTAACTTGCTGGAGATTCCAACAAAGTTTTCAGAGGCTCGTCTATTTCACGGCTTCACGTACAATTCTCGGTTTATTTATGGCTTGAGTTATTCTCAAAGTTTTAACGGTGAGTTGAACGTCAAACTGATCTAAGTACAGTCAAAATCATAAATATTTACACGTTCCCAAGACGTCAAAAATATGTCACTGACAATAAGGTCTAAGTACGTACAGTCAAACTCATAAGTAGCTTAAAGTAATACATTAAGAGTGGTTTGAATTTGGTATAGCAATAGCTGTGACAAGGAACTAAAATGATCAGCTATAATATCTGAGTTCGACTGTACACGTATATTTGATGATAGCTGTACAGACATGTATGCTTTTGACTGTACCTGTATGACGCCGCGGTTACCCTAGTTCATGCATTAGGGACTCTTATTCTACCCGGTAAGACAATATTGATTTTGACAAGTTGTCGTATTGTTTGTAACTCAGTCGCCAATGTCGCGATTACTGTCAAGTAAATAAGAGTTATCATAACGTTGAATACGATAACATTTTTTATGTCACACGCAATATGCCTAGAGCTCAATTTGGGACTAAGTCAATTTGTGTAAGATTGTTCGCCGATATTTATTTATGACCATTTGACTTAAACATATTTTCAGCCGAGTCGGAGAAATGATAACATTTTCCAAAAATATACGTACAATATCTCGTCACTATGATAGGTTCTTTAGTAGCTGTTAACAGTTGAAAGTCCGTGAAGTTACTTATTTTAGTTAGTTACTACAACTAGTTCAAACATGTCACTACCACTATTAAAACCCTTTGTTTCATAGCGACTGCTTGAAATAGTAGATCAGAAAATGCTGGTCCATTCAACTCTGTCGCGTTATTTATAGAACAATACCACAACAGTTGATCATCGATTTAAGAACTTTGGCGCGACGGATGGCGGAAGAAAGTTTGATTCGGAGTTGGGTATAAGACTGATTGATTCATGGGCAATCCCTCGTATTGTCTACCCTTGTCTTGAATACAGGGACAGTGTGGAATATTGAGAAACTTTAGAAGAGGTCACATTTGGATGTCACATTGCTTATGTAAGACGCGGGTAGACTAAGACAAGTCAACAGTATCTCATTTGCCAAAAGAACCCTGAGTCAACCATAGAACTGTGTCACAGTGACATTATGATTCAAGTCATAAGAAGTATCAAACAAATTGTTTCATAATGTAACTGTGATACCGTTCTATGGTGGGTCAGTGTTACATTGGGCTGATAGTACACACTGATCAACAAACAAGAAATACAGTAACTGCTGTATCTTTTGCTTAGCAGTTGGGTAAAATATATTTAACAGTAGCTGAAATCTTATCAATAACAAGTCACTAATGTTTTGCCACCATATTAAGTACTTTATCTCATTGCCATTGGCTAGAGAACTAATGAAATGAATGACATTGATTAACGCTTGACGTTTTCAACAACTTATCTACTTATACATCTATGTCACTTCTTAACATGTTATTTTCATATTGTAGTCAAAGGTTTTTGAACCTAAGTGCATGACCACGGATCCAGATTCCTAGTTTTGCAATAAATGTAGCGTTAATTCTCTAAACAATCTTAGTTTTTAGTACTCACGGTCGCTCGTTTCCGTCGGTGCCCCCTGCCCCAACGCAGCCACAGCTACCACCAAAAACACCACTTTCAGATAACCCATTGTAACTACTGCGTCTATTTACCGCTTCCCGCTTTATATATTGGCCCTGAACGCCTACAGACATATTATCCACGCCACGACCTTGGACAATTGGATAATCAGCTCATCGCAGCCACGTAATTCTGTATTGTTGGATCTGTTATTGTACGTCTGACCCTTTGTCTCTTAACACTGTTGTTTGTGCTAGTCTTGATAAGGATAGATAAAGAGGAGGTTACTTCCTGCGATTGGGATAGCTTATGGGGTAACTTAAGAACACTGAAATAAAGCTAGATGTTATGAAGAGATATTTCGATAAACATCAATAGAGAATAACAGCACGGCTAGCACAAGTTGCCCGCGACTTGTTTGTCGCTCGGATCTTCCTTTCTATCTAGTCAGTAACGATAGTGACGCACTGAGCGACAAGCGAGAAAATACAACTTGTGCTACCCGTGCAGTAGTCATTCCCATATTTGCTTTCTCAAAATCATGTTCACGTTTCTATGATCCGATCGCCCGAAGAAAATTAATTATTCGCTTTAAATTTAGGCATAGTCGCCTCCTCAGATCTTGCACCAAAACGGACTAATAAATGGAGGCGCAATTACCTAAAATTGTCCTAGTATCGACAGGATCCTAATTGCATTGTAAGACGACCTAATGGAATAGAGGCTCTAGACAAGGCAAGATGCACTCGGTGTTCGTTTAGTTATCAAAATAGATTGACGTAAGCTATCAGACGGTTGCGTCGAGCGCCTACGTCCATACATTTTGTGAGTTTTCGAAAATCGTTTTCGTTAACGTTAAGCAACTTGGCTAGTTTCACTGTGATGGACACTTGATTCATCTTTTACAGAAAATAAGGGTTATTCTTTTGTTTTGCGACAATCAATTTAGGACCGTATGAAATTTGAATTAAGAGTGAAGTGTCCATTACTGGTGCCTGTCAGCTAAAAGTATCCACATCGGTGCTGTCACCCTGTGTGTTTTAACGGTATTGCATTTTTTTGAAATTTACTGTATCTATATCTATAGATATATAGAGGCTAGGTTAACTAGAAGCTGGTGGAAGATTGTTCAAAATTCATAGGTAATTTTCACAAACTTGAATAGATTGAAGATCTTAAACTGAGATAGGTCTTACCTTTCTCGTCTGCCGTTCTAAAAACATCGGAACCGTTATCGCAGTTCATTGAATAATGATCTTAATTTTGTTAGACAGTTTGATGGGCGAAAAGACAAACAGGAGGATATTGTTTTGCTTCCTTCGCTGATAAATGTTCGAAAGATTATATTTGTGCATAATCGAGAAATAAATAATTGTATTTGGGTGACTAAGTAAAAGGAGTGCTGTTTGTTGTACTTTATGTTGAATGTTTTATAGTCCACAGAAAAAGAGAGTTGTTCTGTTTAAAACCATTTTCTTTTTGTATGTCCGACTGTCCGTCTATCAGTCATCTTCTAGATTTCTGTTTTCTGAGTTTGACATGTTGTAAGAGATGGTTTTTGAAAAAAAAACATGTTATTTGCTGAGTCAATTAGCTACCAGCTCTGGAAGGAGTACCGGTGAGGTTCTCAATTAAAAATCGTATCAGTGGTTTACAAAAGACAAGTCTTTCTTTAAATTTAATACACAATTTGGAGGGTAAAGAAAACTCCACCAATCCATGGTTACAATTTTATCAATCTCCTATAAGTAATAAATAACATTAAAAAAAAAGTATTCCAATGCCTCTGCTGAACTTTTGCCAACAAAACTAAAATCCAATTTCCGGGACACAGTGGTCGCCGTGAGCGATTAGGATCCAAACAAAAACAGAAACTTTGGCGATCAACTAAATTGTTTAGAAGTCTCTCATCGGAAAGAGCTAAACGTTGTGTATTGGAATAATGTGACATAATTAAGGGACCACACTATTGGAGAATTGGGTGGTGTCGCGACGGTGTCACGGGTCTATGTAACTTAAGTGGTAGAGTAATAGAATAGGTAAATGTGAATGACACTCCGTCGTGATGGAAAGAAACAAAAGGTGTTTGAATCTTACCTTTTGTTTCCTAATAGACTCCTACTCCTACTCTCTCCCTCTCTCCTATCGCCGCACCTCCCTCGTCTGCTCCCTCAGCAGCCAGCTCCGCCTGCGAGGCCTTCTGACACCACCTGTAGTTGTTAAAGGTGTTCTATGACATCACCGCTGTCACTAAGCATCTGAAGAAGCTATACTTAGGTATACGCTACACGTACATTAATAGTGTTAGGTTAGTACGTTGGAGAAAGACTGCTATACTATACTGGTCCAAGGAGTGTAAAGTCTGTCTGTAATAGTATGATACCCTCTCATCCCCAAAGCTGTACATGGATCCATCAGCACCCTCAGGTCGCCCATGGATCCCAGTTATCTTCACCAACACATGCGAGAGACCGGTCACCGCCCTATAGCGACATGTCGCTCCTAGGCTCACGTCTTACCACCACACGTCTTGCGACGTGCAGCTGCGCTCTATCCGAACACTATACCTACGCCACCATGGTGGACCCCGGCCCGGCGACATCCCAAGGAATGTCCCGTCCGTATATATTATAGTGTTCCCTCCATCAGCCATCACATCGTCTCCTCTCTCTCACTCACACCGCCATGGCGGACGCGCTACCGGCAAACACCGCGAACGATCCTCCGGTACGCGTATACTGACTCCAACACACCCCCCTTCGATCACTAGAGGGTATAGATATGTCAAGATATTGAGAGGAACATAGGTTCAAACTACAGCGTTACAACAAGGGTTAATGTAAACTGGAGGGGGTCGAGATTAGACTTGTACGGGACGGTCAAGATAAGTCTTACACAGTACAACTAGCTGTTAAAGGCACTAGACACATAAATACTTAGACTCTTAGCCGCTAAAGACACTTAGCTTTAGGGAAACCAGCTCCGGTGGTTTCCTACTCCATCGTGTGAGCCTCAGCAACCACACAGTATCACCAGTCACTCAGATCACTATATCACATGTTATAGCGGCAAAGTACGGTCAAAAAAGGCTCCGCGGGCCGCGCGGTGGAAGCACTGAGTGAGTGACGAATATCATAGACCATAGAGTTAAATCATAGACATTATACTCACCACAGATGTTCTAACTTCCGGTTAGGGTTGCCAGTTATGAGATGTTAAACGTCATCGCGATGCCCAGCATTCGCGACAGGTGGTGTGTGTTTACATAATTAACAACAAGTTTTTAGAGTTGTTGATAATCCTGTAGCTCTGCCTACCCCACTTTGGGAATGTGGTAGATTAATGGTCCAGTAGAATGTCATAAATGTATAGGTATATAATATGAGTAGGTCTGTGGTTGACCTGGAGTCATGTACTAAATGATGTATCTTTTCCTATCCAGTGTAGTGGTTTTGATGCGCAAGCTTTATAATTAAATTGGTACAGTATTGGTGTTAATATAATTACAGCGACATTATGTAGACTAACCTATTTATTGACGCTTGTCCACAAAATCAAATATTACGTTCATTAAGGCCGTTGATAATGTTATTAATTTTTTAAATACATATTGAACTTGTAAACTAGTTTATATTTACCTATAGTGTTGGACAGGATATGAACCTAAAAGTGATTAGTAAAACGAGTTTGAAGTAGTAGTAGAGTTTGATCTAACCAACAATATCTCTTAAAAAATATATGGTTGTCGCACTTACCTCGGTGACGCTCTTACCCCACCTGACCTTATATGACGTCACTCAGCCTGTGACACGAGACACTAAGACGAAGCCAACGAAACAATGTTCTAAGAGCTACGAGATAACCGATGAACATACAAATTTTGGTAGTATGCCTAACTAATATACACTGCCAAAATCATAACCTAAGGAGTATTGCTTCGTCGGATAAAAATCGATGTGGTACAATGTCCTACAGCACATTGCGTAATGCGTTGATATTATGTTGTAATTCAATGCATGCATTGCTACGTTATTGAGGATTTGATGTCAAGATTTTAGAATCACAAGTTATAGCAATTTTTTACCAAGGGAGCCAAAGGTAAAACTTTAATAACTCCTTAACTAATTAACATATTGGAAAGTTAAAACTCTTCTGGACCGGTGGTGTAGAATAGGATTTTGTATCCCATATTATTTACGTCAAGTTCTGGAACACCCTGTGTCAGTAGCTCGAAGGTTCTATACTCTGTTTTTTTAACTATAAAAAGGGGAGAAGTACCACTTTTGGCCAACTTTACACCGTTTTTGCCACTCTAAATTTTAACCAATTTCTAAAGCATTATGAAATCAACATATTTTTATATTTTATCTTATAACTAATCTTCATTTATGAATATTATGTTTAATTTTAGAGTATTTTTGATGCTCATTTCAACCTTAAATGACCAAAAAGAGTACAGTGGCCACAAACGGTACTTGTACCCTACGTGGTGCTCATTTGTTTCTTGCAAAGGTTTGTATAGAGTAAAGTAGTACTTTCTAGCAACAAAAAACAGGGCGTCTATTCAACACGGTAAAAACAATATCGTTTTTGGTCTGTTATCGTATTGTCACCGTTTTGATAGCTCTTATTTACTTGACAGTAATGGCGTCTGATGTCATAATAATAGGTACCATAACAGGTCAACTACGATATCGTTTTTAGCGTCGGGAATAGACTAGAGGCGCAGTATACGAATATCGAAATTCAAAATGCGTATGCTAATTAATTTAATTTTATTGTGAACAAACCCGGCTGAGTGCACGCGAATCACGCAATCGATACAAACGCGTTTCGACCATCTTTTGTTGTTAGGGGTTGACAGCCCCCTAGCATAGCCACCCCAGTTGTTCCGTAATTAACAGCGCTCGCAGCGATGTCAAGCGCTGTCCGCTTGTTGCCTTGCGTAACATAATCTAATGAATTTTGGTTGTAATAATAATTAGGTGAAAATAATTAGCTGTTACTTATAGCAATATCATTTGCTACAATTCCACGCGGTAAAACAATATTGTTGTTGACATGTTATCGTATCGTCAACGTTGAACCGATTTCAGTGAAATTTGATGGAATATGTTTGTATTTAGTTTGTATATGGTCGAGCGCCTACGTCAATTCCATACATTGTGTCAGTTTTTGAAAATCGTTTATGTTGGCTTTAAGTAACTTGTCTAACCTCAGTGAGAGTTGTGGTACCAGTAATGGACAAGGACCCAATGATGGACACTTGATTCTTATTTTACAGAAGATAAGGGTTATTCATTTGTTTTGCATCAATCAATTTAGGACTGTAGTCTGTGAGCACTTAAAAGGTGCTTCGGGTCTGTACTTCTCTCTCACTCGCTCTTAATAAGAGCGTATGAGAGCGAACGAGAGGCAAATACAAACCCGAAGCACCTAAGCGCTATTGCACTGTATGAAATTTGAATTAAGAGTGAAGTGTTCATTACTGGTGTTTGTCAGCTAAAAGTGCCCATTATTGGTGCCGTCACACTAGTACTACGATGAACTGACGTCATATCATAATAACAGTCGAAGAGTTTGATCTACTTTAATCTCCGAAAATGGGACTATGTTCCTTTTTTTTGTAATCAGACAATGATATGCTCAACAAAAAGTTATATTGCCAAGCCCTCTCACTTAAAACTTTCCCCTACTGTCATCTCGCTTTAGTGACGCGGTTTGAGCGTCGGCGAAATATTTTGGATATTTGTATGCGTCGCGAGCGACGTCTGGGAAGTGTAGTTACTAGGGGATTATAAGCTACTTGTTAAAATGAATACCTGCGGTGTCTGTGGTATAACTTTGAACTTGATTTGAATCAGTGGTTTTTGGACTAGAATATATGACTGCCGTACTGAGAGACATTTTAGAGAAAAAATGTCGTCTCAAAATAGATATATCACTTTTGGCCAACGGTTCATGTTTCAATTCTGGAAATTATAGATGCAAGTAACAGTCACCAGCAATAATGTCATAGCGACCAGTTGACTTAAACGGGGATGTTGCGGATATTCGCAGCCGCATCCGCAAAACTTTCGCATTAATTGAAGAATCCGCATCTGCAAAAAACGATGCGGCGCTTATGAGGATGCGGATCTGTGCAAGTCGCTGCTAGAACCACAGAATAAGTAATAGTAGAATGTGATGCAGCGGGAGCGCGTGCGGTGCTACGTATGTGTGTGTGTTAGTTTTGTACTTTTATCGATTTGTTAATATTTGTACTACTTAAAAGTTTCATGATTATTATTTTTTATTATGTAAATTCCTTAAATTATCTGTTTAAAAAAAAAACAATATTCGTCCGCGATTTGAGTCTCACAACATCTGCATCGGCAACACCGTTGGAATCAAAAACATCAAACATGTCCCTATTATTAGAGGCATAAGAGCGTGTCAGATATTTTTGAGCGCTAGGTTGGATAATATTGCTGGTGACTGTACCAAGGCTATTTCAACGAGACCAATTTTGGTTTAACGCTTGTGCCACTTGATATTTACCTAGCAGTTCTAAAACAGTCTGTTGTCTTTGTTCTTCGAATCTCCGCTTTCCAAAACCCCGTTTCGCTGAAAGACTGCATTAAATCCCGATCAGTACCCTTACCATGAGTTACAATTACCACACTCGCTAGCTCGTCGAATGCTCTGTCCCTCGCACTCTATAAGAATACTGTGAGGGACAGAGCATTCGACTCGCTAGCGAGTACGGTAATTGTAACTCATGGCAAGGGTACTGGCCCAGTATTCTAGGTGATAAAAACCATATCGTCTTTGATCTGTTATCGTATTATCAACGTTTTGATAGCTCTTATTTACTTTACTGTAATGGCGGCTGACATCAAAACAATAACATAACAGGTCAAAGATGATATCTTTATAATTATAACCGTCGGTAATAGAGGCCCAGAGGGCCCTGCCAAGATGCACTACGCTAACTAGCGTTTCTATTCGTTCCGCGTTTAAACCAATCGCATCACTGGTAGATGACGTGAGACGAAAAGTCACGTCATCTACCAGTGACGCAATTGGTTTAAAAACGAAACGTATAGAAACGCTAGTTAGCGTAATGCATCTTGGCAAAGGCCTCTGTATTCTTACCATGACTTACAATTACTGTAACTAATCGCTAGCCAGTCGAAATCTCTTTCCCTCGCACTCTGTATGAATACTGCGAGGTCTGCGAGGGATAGAGCATTCCACTCGCTAGCGAATACGGTAATTGTTACTCATGGTAAGGATACAGAATAACCCCGAGGCACGGGTAATCGTTTCATGACTATCTGATTGTACGTCGCCGCCAGAACCGTATACGTGTACTCCAGAATACATTGTATTTTAATGGTAATTCTTATCTTTGCTTCCTTACTAATATTAAAATACGATAGTGTTTGTTTTTAGCCGACTGAGTCAGAAGAAGGGTTATGTTTTTCGAGTATGTACCTACCTATGTATAAATCAGTTTGCACCGAATGCCTATTTCAATTGTAGGTATTTAGCTATCTGTTCTTTGTAGGGTTTTTCTGGAAGAGATCGCTGTTTAGCGATAAAGCCGCCTGTTGACTCACTATGTAATCTTTACTTTATTTTCTTGTATATCCGTTACTTGGTGTATGTGTTGTTATAAAGTGTTTTGTATTGTATACCTATGTCTATTTGTTTGACACGCCATGCAGCCTAATCGGCTGGATAGATTTTAACGTATAAAGTGTCGTTAGATTCCTTTTGATTATGGGAGTGACATAGGCTTATAATATTGTTATCAAACTAATGAGACAGGGAGTAAATTTTTCATATGAAAAAAATGCCATCGGGTTTTTAAAGGACACTGTTTATTATTCAACGTAAATTTTGGTACAGAGATAGTTAATAGTTGTACCCTAAGGGTACCATCGGGACCCTATAACTAAGCCCCCAATGTCCATACGTCCATCCGTTAGTGTATCTGCGGGCTGTATCTCATGAACCGCTAATAGTTAGACAGTTGAAATGTTCACAAAGTGTGTATTTCTATTACCGCTATAACAAAAAATAATTTAAAAAAATGAATATCTAAGGGGCCGATGTAAGATACAAGAACGGAACCCTTCGTGAGCGAGTTCGACTCGGACTTGGCCGGGTTTTTATTCCTGAAAATTAGTCGGTTTTCGAGGGAATAGCGATTAAGACGAAGTTGCGGATAAAAGCTAAACTAAGTATAAGTATGTATTTTATTTTGTTGTAGACAATGTAATATCTGGGGTCCTAGTGAAGGAGGGTGTAAGTCTCCTGAAGATCAAGTGAAAAAGGGTTTAAGTGTAGTATACTCCGTCATGTGTATACCGTTTTTAATTACGAGTTAAGTCTACTTACGCCATTTTTCACTAGATCCCCAGATATAACCTTACGACTGAATTTTAAAAGAACATCTGAAAACATCGCAGCAGCGTATAAAAGAGATTTATTAGGGACATTAGCAAGTTCACGCTGAATTATAAACAGTCGCCATGTTGTTGAACTCAAATACGCATAAGGTAAAGGACTGTTCACAAAAAAACTGTATTGTTTTTAGGGGTTACCTTTGTTTCGGCGAAATATGTTTGCCAAAATATCGTTTCCCAACTTTTCATTTGCCAACCCGCTTTGTTTTCTGTAACCGTGAATATTTCAGGATTTTGTAAAAACTAACCTAACCTTACCTATAGGGTTCTACACGATGGTACTGAAATAAATTCTGACATCAACCACATTGGGTTGGCAAATGAAAAAGTTGGGAAATGATACATTTGGCAAATGTATTTTTGCGAAACTGCAGGCTCCCGTTTTTAGTTTAGAGCAGTTAAAAAAAAAGCCATGTGTCTTGTTAAAATTCCGAAAGTGCATAATTAACTTACATTCTTAATTTATTCTTGCATAATTGAATGCTGTTATAATCTTAACGCCCAGTTTCATTGGTATATAGCGCGCATGCTCGTAGTAAATCCATTGACGAGTTGTTTTAACATTATTGCGCTGGAAGGTATTGCAGCGACGCAATGTACATTAGCCTTAAAGGGAATTCAGAATATAAACGGATTTGGTTCACATGGACATTTTAGCAGACCTTAACGAAGGCCCTCCGAAGATCTAACATGACCTAAACCTACCTGATAATTTGGCCAGTCTACTCTCCATAATCCACATAAGTAAACTACATAGGTGGACTAGGTACCAACGCAATGTCTTAAGCATTGTTAACTTTTACAAACGAATCATAAAAATGGCGCTAATTGGCCACTTGATTCCGCATTGTGAAGATACTCTCAAGACACTTAAAATCCAATTACCATATTTTTATTACAACTCAATCATCAAGCTTGGCTTCCTGTCATATCGCCATAAAAATTTGAATCATACTCAACCCAGCAATGTATCATAAACAGACCTAGGAATATACGGGGCAAAATTAAATGACAGTTAGGGATTGCCTATATCGATAAACTCAATTATCGATACTTTACCCATATACTAGTGATCGCTCCAAGTTATGCAAATGAAACAAAATAGCAACATAATTCGGGTTATTCTTTATTTTAAAAGGTTTTTTTAACCTTCACTCATCATCATTATATTTTTTTCCTTATTGTGTATTTCGGAATGACTGTCCCATTTACTATTGTTAAAATAAACGATCAGAATTTGTTAGGAGTAAATAAAATATGATGATGATGAGTGAAGGTTAAAAAATACTTTTAAAAAAAGTACTTAGCCATTTTCTTTAATTTGCATACTTTCAATAAAACATATTATTACAAACAAAACTTGGAGCGATCACTAGTATTTGAGAAAAGCATCGATAATTGAGTTTATCGATATAGGCAATCCCTAGCTGTCATTTAATTTTGCCCCGTATGTTCCTAGGTCTGATCATAAATAATAATTTTATATCATAAACACCCAGTGTAAACGGGCCCTTAACATCCACGTCTCCATGTAAACTTGGCTCATAATTCTGTCCCCGGAAAGAGTTTACAAGTTCCGATGTTTTTGTTCAACTTCTGAACGTTTGCAGCGATACAGTTGTGACTCACGTTTCGTATGAAACGGGATTCTTTTGGGGAGTTTAATGGAAAGGGGCATGCTATATTTCTGCTGAGATGTTTCTGCGTTTTGATAGTCTTGGGATCTTGTCGCTTTTCTCAACAACAACTGGATCTCACATACCTGTCCCAAGGCACGCCAAATTATAAATTAAGCAAGTATTTTATACTCAAGTTTGATTAAAAGCTCCTTGAAGTAAAGTCATAGAAAACTGAAGGTGTTTTTCCACCGGAGAGGTAAGAGAGACCATAATTGAAGTTTCGACTACATTTCTACCTCTCATTTCTTTCTATTCAACCATGATATTTACAGAGGTTTTTTCTTAAAACTAGTTAATAGGACGTTTATGACCCTCGAGTATTATACACCTAACACATATTTATTAATAAAAATCACGATCTTTCTTCTTCAAACCTTCCGAGGCGTTCTTTCAAGTATATACATTTCATAGTTGCTGAGAACTGCTGTGACATACAGATAGGCATCCCCTTTTTACCATTTTGTTACAGAACTCAAATTCCATTTAATATTAATTAACAGTTACTAATCATTGTCTTCTTCATCGTTAACATCTAAAGGACGTCCATCGATCCCCTACCCTTCAAGATCCTACCACAAAATCTGGTCTGTTGTGATCCGATATCCTGGTTGTCTCCACTGCGTCTTTTACATTCACCTTTTGAGAACGTTGGCCGCATCGATCACCCAAATTGAGCAAAGTGCATGATCCTGTAAAATAATGCAAATTAAACGTTATTGTTATCAAATATCTTGCCTTTCTACGGTCGTTTAGCTTCGTATATACTAAATAGATCAAAGCTACGCAAAGAGAAATTATCTACTGACATTTCGAAACAAAAAAGGCGTAAGAGCATGTTTCTTTATAGGTTTATATTGCCTTTTGGTTGTAGATAATCAAATAACGGACCATCCTAAGCTAACAAGACCCGATACGCATGCAATAGTATTGTGCCCTTTATTATGTAGGTATTTAGGTTCCTAATTATTACAATGAACGGATAATAAAATGGTTATTATTATTATTATTAAAGTCTCATAGTATTATATGGCTTTCTATTGTTATAAAATTTGCAAAGCAAAATTAATAGAGATGACATAGTCTACAATGCTTCAATATACGTGAAACATTCTTATTTAACCCGTTAAAACCTATAATACGCCAATTTACCGAAATTAATTGAAAGGAAGATAGACGCATCTGATATAACACACTCACAGAACAGAAAAAACAGAAGAAGTCAAGTGGGCGTGCAACGTGTAGCATGGTTATGGTTATGCGGAGTTCCGCGCAACCTACCATACTTTTGCCGCGATCGCTATTTCGATTTTTCGATAGTTCTAAAATAGGAAATAAATCCAGGAGCATGCCTTATTGTGCTATTTTGGAATGTAAAAACGATAGCCGCACCAAAAACATTTTCCATGGTGGCGTGTTGTTTTTATGATAGTTTAGCGGCCTTTACACGTAAAGTTCGGACCGCGGGAAACGCCACGAACCGTAATTTTTTTACTATTTTGCTATTGCAGTTGCATTTACACGTACGGTTCGGAACGAAGATTGGAACGGCGCGTGGCGTTTCCCGCGATCCGAACTTTAGAGTATTGAGTATTGGCGACACAGCAGGTCTGATCTAAGCGAAGCTCATGCCACTTCCACTGTTTTTTTTCTATTCCGTGTAACACACTGAATATAATCAACCCTATGAATTGGCAAGGTAAGTTCAATGTGCTTTGGCTTTATTGCATAAATACTTTTTTAAGCAGAATAATACGCGAAACTAAATTAATACTCATAGATAAAAAACTTATATCTGCAAATTACGTTAAAGCAGATTCAATTCTATTTTTTTCCCAATAAGGTGGTATAATTTGGAAGTGTTAGTGTAATTAAGTCTTATTGTGGGGCAGCAGTGCGGAATGTGCGAATTGCAATTTGATCTGCATTAGTAATTGCTAACGCGACCATTGTTCAAGATGGCGCCCCAGTTTATCTAATACCCCAGTGCATAGAGCAGCTTAGCTCATTAACAGAATAGGGGATTTATTCTCCGAATAAGTCTTAGTCAGCGAACTCTCTGGCGAATATAGTTTGACCCGTCAGTGAGTACAAATTAGGTGTATGTTGGAAGTCTTTTATTTTGGTCGTCAATCGCTTATTGTGACGCAGTTCTTGGTAGGTGATCTCTCGTACCCTGTACACTTAGGGCTGATTTATCAATCCCCAGATAAAACTGTCAGTGTCAGTTCAATGTATTACTATCCTTTTCTAAAGTCATATGAAAGAAAAGGACAGAGCTAAAATTTTCCTTCCGGATAGCTTTATCTGGGGATTGAAAAATCAGGCCTTAAGTATGTATTTTAACCTCGTACTTGACTTCTATTCTACTTTGGTTTACACTATCTTGATTCTGTATTGTAATTATAAACTGTTGATTTCATGAAGGGAAACTACGGTTATACAACTTTTTGGAACACGCCAACATTGTTGTCGTGTTCAAAAATGCCTTTAAAAACGTTTATAACACAGCAGTGTAGGAGCAATGTAGCCACTATAACATCAAATAATTAGAACATCATAGAAGCAAGACGGGCTAAAACATTATTAGAATATAGCCACTCCATCTTCATCATTCTCAGCTACTTAGTAAGAGACAAACGTATCACAATCGTGACTGCTCAATTTTAATGATGTATTATATTCCTGGCAAGGAACTGTAGTCATTTCACTTGAAGTTATGTTCTTTATGTGTAGTAGTAGAGTCGATACAACAACGATTTCACACACATACGAACACATGTAACAGTGCTTTTGTAATAAGTTTATTCCAGTAGCGATAGTCATCTCATGTAACTATATGTGCATTCTTTCGCTCCGTTTCGACTAAACAAGCGAATAAGATTCTACTTATGCATTATCTCTTAAGTTTTCTCGGGGAAAATAGACACGGAACATGTAATGTTCTAGCTTAGAGCATTGTTTTGTTTGGTCCTAAGTTCTTAACGCACCCATAAATATACCGTAATTCCATAGAGACGCATGATACGCACGCACAAGTGCGTATAAAAATTATACATTCCTTTCGTTTTACAATGTATGAGGGTGTTTCACAAATGTGTGGAAAAAAGTCATATTTTTTGCAGACTTCACTTACGCCCTTAAAATGTAAAAAATGAAAATGTCTAGTTTCAAGCACAACATTTAGAGGTTGCACAAATTGACCACTTACGCTATAGCAGATTTTCAATGTTTAATATTTTTCCAACAATAACTAACTTTCCTGATAATTTATATCAAACACTAATGATATCGAATGTCATTACTATTTTTCTGCCCGTTGTGGCTTCGGAAAATTGCATAATCATGAATATTTATTCAAAAACTGGTCGAAGTGTGCGACCCCTAAATACCAACAAATTT
This sequence comes from Acleris cristana, assembly GCA_948252455.1. NCBI lineage: Eukaryota > Metazoa > Arthropoda > Insecta > Lepidoptera > Tortricidae > Acleris > Acleris cristana. The sequence continues at coordinate 15,159,200 of OX411779.1, read as the reverse complement.
TATTATAATTTTTATTACAAGTCTTTAAGATAAATTGGAGCGAGAATTCAAGCGAATTCATTAAAAATCGCAAAGTGTGGAAAATGACACCCTAATGTATGTAGATACTCCTAGCACGCACGAAATGACTTCAGTGGCATGCGCCTTGAACAATAAAATTGATTCATATGGCTCTCGTGTGTAGCCTGTGCGTGCGTACCGTGCGCCGCACTGGTATCCTGGCTTTACACAATCGTAAGTAAACGCAAGCCTGTAGCTTAATTCTACTCGGTAAAACCATATAGCCTTTGACATGTTATCATATTGTTTTAAACTCAGCTGCCATTACTGTCAAGTAAATAAGAGCTATCATAACGAAAACACGATAACATGTCAAAAGCAATATTACTTTACCGAGTAGAATAGAGATCCGCGTTTTAAATATGTTTAACCTAACGATGAGATGCATGTTTAAATTAGCGTTTCCTAGAATCATTCGATCGACAGCTGGGTATTGATTCTCTCAAAAGCAAAGGTGAGCGAACGCAGGAGTGATGTGCAAGCGGCGAGTTTAAGTTGTCCCGTCAAAGCGAACAAAACACATTTCAGCACGTGTATTCAATTTGGCAGCATGGCTTCTCGAACGTATAAGGCTGCCTAATTGTGAATGCACGCGCTATGTGTTTTGCTCGCTCTGACGGGCCTACTTAAACTCGCCGCTTGGGCTTCACTCCTGCATTCGCTCACCTTTGCTGATGAGAGAATCACTACCCTGACTACAAAGCTAGGTTTTATGGAGTCGTATTTCGCTGTGTCATTCATCATTCTTTCATTTGCCTTGTATGGTATGGTCAGGCATTTAGGCAAATTGAGCTATCTAGGATTTAAACTTAATTTAGCCTTGTTAATATTACTTTGTTATACTTAAATGTTAATATTTTATACCAAAGTTGTAATTACAGCTTGACGGTGGGCATGTTTTATTCTCTGAACACCGTCTAATTTTATTGACTGATTTATAGAAAACACTGTTGCAAAAAAAGAATTAAATTGCCTTGTCTACATGACAGACAGTAATGTAACAGTCTAAATATGTTAAACGATGAAATTAGGAACTGTATTTTAATTCGTCATTAATTATCCGTGATATTTATCCGTCTCATTATACCTCTTCTCTTCTAACGCATCATTAACTATTTGCATAGGTAGTATCTATTAGACAAAAACCGTATGTTTAAGGGTCAAATAAACTAGCAATAAAAATTTCAGAAGTTGATTGCCATCTTTCTTTTGCTCCTGTTCTAGAGCAAGAAGCACAAATTTGCTGTCTTTTTCTAACTTTAAAGTTAGAGTAAGACACGAATCAACTTTTTCATTTTTTATTGCTAGTCTAAACCTCGCTTTAGACAGTTTTCCTTTATCTTCCAAGTTTTTGGCTTTCCCCATACTGTCAGAGTTAAAAACACACACTAGTAACTCGTACCTAAATTTATAGTAAGTGATGTAAAACGATTTATACTAATAATTAATCCTTTTCCTTGTTTCAGGTTTCATCACAACACTAAAAAGTACGTAAACATATTCCACTTACTCATAGCATAATATAGAACAGTAGTGAGTCATTTGCACCCGGGGAGGCACGGGTCAGTTGGCCCGATTACGACCCCCGAATTAAAAGTAAAGAGTCACGGCTTTGTAGAGAAATATGGCGCAATAAAAGGGATGTTATTGCGTGCTCTGTTGAAGTTGGATACTGGATGGTTTTATTATTTTATTAATTAATTTTGAGTGACGTTTTTACTGTCTAATCTTTGTTTTAAAAAACACGAGGGATGATTTTTACTTGTTATCTATTTGATTGGTTTTAAGTGAAGTGTTTACAATTGTGTAAGAGATGAAAAAGAAAAATCTATATCGCTTTACTATTAATTTCAACGATATTAAATGATATATATATTGTAAGCTATTTCGTAAGCGTAGAATTTGTTTTCCGCTTCTCTCACTATTTCTGCCCGTTGGATGTTGATTTTTGAAAAATCATTTCTGAATGTACCTTTAGTGTACTTAAAGAAGCCTGTCTTGGAAGAATTTAAATGTATAAATTTGCAGTCAGTCTTACCGTACCTAATGACATGCGACTTGAAGTCAGAAATACTTTTATTGCGTGAATCTTTAAAGCAACTAATAAATATTATTCACTGTCGCATAGTCATAAAACGTATAATTAATTAAAAGCTTATCTGAATCCACTGTTCAATCTCATTAATTAAAATCAGGTTCTCAGGTTTTTATTCAACTTGTCATATCACTTCGCTATCGTTCTTATGTCGTTTTAATCTCGGAACTGTCTCGATCGATCGCATGGCTGTATAAAGGGGAGGCAAAATTATAACACACAAATATGCAGACAGTAGAGGAACTTTATAAAATATTAGCTTAATTTTGCTCTAGTAGTTTTATTCCAGATTGTTAGTATTTTTTGACATTACTTAATTCGATATCGTATTGAGAGGCGATTGAGTTGTCCTAGCAGGGATCAAATTATACCAGCTCGATTGAATTTTGTTTTTTATGCATAAGAGAATAACACAATTACTGTTTCCGATCGTTTTTTTATTTTTATTAAGCGATTAAGTCCTGTTTTATAGTTTTAAGTGTCTATAAATAAGGTCAAGTCAGCGTGCAATTGACCTCAGCAGAATATACTCAGTATGCATTTCTAAATTGCTCTACTGTTGCCTATTATTTTATATCAATATGGCGGATAATTGGCGCGACTCAGAACTAGAGAGATTGATTGTTATAAGCGATATGGTAATGGAAACGCTTAAGCTTTTAGCTGGCGGGGGCGATATCGGCGACTCATTCATTATACGGGATTATAAAGTTGCCTGTAACTCTAGACGGGGATCTTTGGAAATATTTGTTTTATAATTTATATCTATAATAATATCGAGTAGTTGTCGTTAAATCTATAAAGCCGTATGTGCATTAGTGATTTGCCTTTGTGACTTTTTAGATTTGGAGATGAGGCTGTGACTCGTGATAGTTTCTAGATTTTCAGCAGCATGAGAAATAGTAGATATGTATGTAGGTAAACTCTTTACTTAGGACGGACTTAAACTTATGATTTATTTATTGCCTGACCTATCATAGTGCACACTCTACGATTTGGTTTATAACGTCACTGTGAAAAAGTTCTACAGTGGGTTACGGTTTACGGTTTCATTTTGCCGATTGTACAAAGCGAAGATTGCCAAGCTATTATAGAGCAGTCATTTATAAAAATAGATGTAATTTCTTTCTCGTGTCAGGAACATCTGTCATTGTGACAGTTGGGTGGCTCAACAGTTAAAGTTGTTGAGCTTACCATGTAGCCCTAACTTATTGCTAAAATTAGTCTAGTTACTGCCGCACTCAGAGACGTCAATTTAATTTAATGCTTGATTAAAGTTGCTGCTGTCACTTTCTTTGCTACAGCAATAGAATAAGACAACACGTCACTAAACAAGCATTTACTGCCGCACTCAGAGACGTCAATTAAATTTAATGCTTGTTTAGTGACGTGTTGTCTTATTCTATTGCTGTAGCAAAGAAAGTGACAACAGCAACTTCAAGCATTAAATATAATTGCCGTCTCTGAGTAAAGCAGTAAATTTAATTGACGTCTCTTAGTGCGGCAGTAAGACCCTAAAAAGCTAGATATTGAACACGTCACACTACGTAATAGCCTCAAGTAACCAAACGTGACATCAACTGAGAGTGAAATTCCCGAATCTAGTAACATAAAGTCATTCCGTCCACGTATCGTCCGAGTCAGAAGTAACGATCGTTGTCTACTACCTTATTCTCTAACACCTGTCTACTATAGCAGAGATATCTCGTTCTGCAACGAGTTCAATAGTCTATAGGTACTTGGGCCATTCTACTTTTCGTTGTACAAAAGTTTTTAGCCACTTTCTCACTAAACTATTTTTATTTCAAAAAACGGTTACGTGGAGCGTTTTCTAACTTTAAACTCGAAAAGAGACGTTAATAAGCTTATATTTAGAATTATCCTAATTCATAAAAAGTTATTTGTATTAACTATAAAGTGAGTAACGCAGTGGATGTCGATGTCCCCTCCTTTTCTATGGAAATGGTGCAATTTACCACTGAGTTACCATGATTCTTCAACGATAATTGAGTAATTTGAGAGTTGTTTTTTTGAAACCATTAAACTTAAATAGGTATTCTAAGTTTATGTTATTTATTTAGAAGCGGATTCATAATTTGGTATACTTTTTATCGGACGATAACAAAATATGTACACTGAAAAGTAGAATGGCCCACTTAGCAGTATAGCTAAATACTGTTATGGTATAGATTTTTTGGGGTGACAGTCAGAAAGTGATATTTTCAGTATGTACTTTCTCAGGGAGGAACATGTCTACAGTAATAATTTCACATGACATTCTTAGTGTTCTTACACCCGTATTCACAAACATCACTATGAGGTCTCACAGTGCTCACGAACGCACAGGTTAGTTCAAATCGTCTCACGTCTCTCAATCGTCTAAACAAAAGGTCGGTCGAAAAGGACCAATCACAAAGCTGTATTGTACGCATTGCGTTTACTCAGTAAAGGATCCCTTAAGTATTGTTTGTGAATACGGGTGTGACTCAGCAGTTTTGCCTACTACCCATAGCATAAGCCTAGAGCTTAGTTTGATAGGTCAAATATATTTATTTTATTTTAGATTTGTATAGACCTCGGCCTTTTGTTACGGTACAGGATAACCCCAATGCCAAGGCCAAATTCGCATTAATATGCGAAGCACGCATATGCTAAATATGCGAGTATGCGGACCCATGCATTGTGCTCTGTGTACGTCGTATGCCGACGACATGGGCCTTAACGACCTGCGTATGATACTAGTTGGGTTTTGGGAGAATGTGGCGTATAAATTACATTACGTATCTAACAGTCATCCTCGGTAAAGGCAAATATTTAAGTAATGAGCACGTATATTTGTTTAGTATAAACATTTATTTAATTTATAGTATGTATGTGTCATTGTATGGTACACATACTAATAATTAAAAATAATTATGACTCAGTGCAAATTTCCATTCTAGGGTCACCTTATATTTAAATTCGTCTTTGTAAATTTATATTCTGTAATGTATCGTATTTAAATTTCTTTGTTTTGTATAATGAACTGTTTCCATACATACATAGTAATTCAACTCCTAACGGGATGTGGCATACACATATTGAACTTAAATTACGTCAGGTACGGTTAATTACGTACGATTAGGTTAGGCTAGACTCGTGACGACCAAAAAAAAACTCATGCGGTGAGAAATGCCTCTAGTTGAAATGAAAATTCTGCGTAACGATACGACCGTTGAAGGGTATTTCGATGAAATAATAGGTACCGCCGTCGCCATTGTATTTAATAATTATTATACATACATACATTAAATCACGCCTGTTTCCCAGAGGGGTATTATTATATTACCTAGTTAATATCGATAACCCGAAAATCCAACAAGCAGCGGTTTTCTATAAACATCAAAAACAAAACACAATCACATACCCACATTACCGACCCTTCAAACCTAACTGTAACCTTTAAAAGTCCATAAAACCGGCAAAAACATTCCCGAAGCGAATCGTTTCTATGAATCTCGTAGATCATCAGAAAATGGCTGATCAAGATACCGCGGGAGCGCGCTGAATGGCAATGCGCCGCCTTCCTACTCAAAATCACATAACTCCTATTTTTATTGCAATAAAGACCATTCTTCTTTACCATTTCGCGTGTAATTCTGTCTAGGAATAGATTGTGTATATTATAAGAATGGTATTGAAAAAGGTGCGTTATTAATATGGAACGGAGTTGATTTTAGTTTGGGTATAAAGTGGTAGTAAAGCTATTTTAGTTGATTTTAAAGGTAGTTTTTGATGTGTTTTTAGATTATAGCCGTTGTAGCAACATAGTAAGTTTGTGACGTTATCGGCTATCTAATATTAAACTGGTTTAGATGACTTTAGTACAAAGTGAACTTGGAGGGTATTCTTGGGTTTTGGAGAATTCAGGAATGAAAAACTCAATGGTTTGCTCTGTTTCTCTTATTAACCTTATGTAAGTTATGAGTTTACCGTGTGTATTTGTGTATGTGTGTCTGCTTATCTGTCTGTGGCCTATTAGCTCCCGAACGGGTGAACCGAATAGGGAATATTCATGACTTTTTTTTACAGCTTCAATAAAAGCTGATTCATGTAACAAACAGTCGAGATTTTTTTTTTGAGACATAGTCTAAGATATTGGCCAACAAAGATTTGTTGCTATCTCTTTCTAGCAAAACAGAATTTAACATGGAGTTTATATGGCTGACCTGTTACATGACGTCACAGTGCGTATCGGATCTCTCTGTCTAATCGATGTATAATTAGCAGTTTAAAATGCTTGTATCATCCATATTTCTTGGCCAATTTTAATTTTAATTTTACTTTTGGTAATCTGTTTTACGGTATTTTCATATTTTTTTGAGAAATGCGATTTATAAAATCCATGCATACCTATTCCTTATTGGACGCGGTTTTTAAAGAAAACCTCACCACACGTTAAACCTCTATTTGTGCATCAGTGATTAAATACCGCGGTCATCGACTTCATCGCTAAAATCTTTGGATACCTACCAAAGCTCGCACCATTATTTCTAGTTCACATTTATTTCAACACCAAGAAAGTAAATCGTTCGTTTATATCATTTATATCTTTGGAAAATCTTTAAGACAAAATCTTAGCAAAAAGGTCCAAACAGTTATACAAATCATGTTGCATATGCGACCTTATGTTTAACCCTAAAAGGCTAAATATGCTTCGATTATTGAACGTAGATATGACCTTTTTACTTTTGGCAGATTGGGCGTTGGACACTTGCAAAGGTTCTGGAGACAAATCTCTCCCCAGAGTATTGTGTTCCGGACATTTCTCACCCGGACAAAGTCGGCACCTTTTTTGCCTGATTCTCACTTACCTTGTCTTTGGGATAGATGGGATAATGTGCTTTGAACGCGGATTGCTAAACTGCAGTAAAGGCTCAGTTTCATTTGATAGCGCGCATGCTTGTAGGAATCCATTGACCTTGGTTCTGCCCCTATACTGGGGGGGGGGGGGGGGGGAATTTTACTAGGCGAGTGAAGTGTTATTTTCCATGTAATTTTTTTGCGCAGAATCGAATGAGACCATACCCATTGATGGAAAAAAAATAACACAGATATCTACTCGTACTTTCAAACACTCGCATGTGACAAGATGTGGAAGTGGCCTGTTTGTCTATCTTTGGCACCGTAGCTCTAAGGCTGAAGCCAGACGAGCGTATTTTTTGAGTTGTGAGTCGCGTAATTTCTGCTCCTCCATTCATCATACTACTACTACTGCTATGAACCTGAATGGAGGAGCAGAAATTACGCGACTCACAACTCAAAAAATACGCTCGTCTGGCTTCAGCCTAAAGCGGGTGAACCGATTTGAGTGCGGTTTTTTTAATTTAAAAGCAGGTTTTCTAGCAGTAGTTCTTAGCTAGGTTTCTTTAAAATTGGTTTGGCCATTTAAGAGATATCAGCTCTGAAAGAAAGGGTCACCATTATACCGGGGGTTTTTGTCCATCTAAGGGCTTTTTTCATAATCGACAAGTAGGTACTTAAATTTATCCATCAATAAAAGTTGGCTCTCTCCTTGTCTATTTTTAAGTGTATGACTGAGAAAGGGCTAAATTTATCTGTCAAATATGCTTTACTTGTCGATTGTGAAACAGGCGGTAATAGTTACAGTTATAAAAGACTCTCGTTCCCGCTCACATCTCTGCTCCAGGAATGGCAGGACGGTCACGGTGGTTGCGTCGACCTGAGGAGTTCAGTTAAGGTTGGATGACGTTGTTCCCACGCGTCACGCGGCGGACCGCGACGTTCCTTTCATTGTGTATGTACGTACATGTTAATAATGTTAATATGTTTAATTACGAAGGGACGCGTAGTAAGCAGCGGTGCTTTAGGTCGAGGTAACTGTTCGAAGCGAGAAATTCATAAGCTTGTAAGGTAATACTTGGTAGGATGACGGAACCGTAATGGAGAAGGACCAATAATAATAATAAATAATAATAAATAGCCTATGTTACTCAGGGAATTAAAAATAGAATAATTATTATTTTTAATAAACTAGCTTTATTCATTTAAATAGGTTCGACCGTTTAGGGGTTTTGAATCCACAAACAGAAACACACGTTTAACTTACAACTCCCCGCTGTTTGTGTTGGGGCTCCTTAAATTGGCAAAAATAAAAAAGTCGTCAATTCAACCCCTATTTGATTTGAAATCAGCATAATAAAATAGTATATACAGTACGTGTATTATTTATTAGATACTCTGCCAATTTAAGGGTTAAGGGATACCCGGGAATGAATCCAGGATTTTCACGAAAATACGGAATAAGTCTAGTCTCAGGCGAAATATTTGCAAATAAGGAACAGTGTAAAATTTAACTGCGTCAAATATACCCAAACTTATTCCATTACCAATACATAGGTATGTACATTAATCCCGTATAAATCCTACATTTGAACCGGATGTAAAGCGATTAGTTCGGTTTTGATTTGTCGCAGTTCAACCTAACACCTCGCTCTGCTCGTCGTCGCACCTAAGTTTTCAAATCCTCATTTATAGTTAGTTCATGTATCTAATGTCTTGAATAATTGTTTATTACTTTTACTCCGAGTTCAATTTGTAACACTCCTGCCTTCCTAACCAATCTAATTAATCATTGAAACTGGATGAAATTGGTCACTCAAGTTTTTTTTTAGTTTTTGGAATATTTGCTAGCTCCCGTTTGGATACGTTATAAATAGGTAAGTTCTACGTGAACGACGTCGCGGGTGAACGCTAGTATATAATTGGTTAAATATGCAAAGCTCATGTAGATGCATTTTCAGGTGTCGTCTAGTTGATACTCATATTTTATTAATGAAAGCATGCGAGTGCGGCAAAGACGGCTAAGCGATGAATATTAAAACCCTGGGGTATAGTGTAGCTGCCGTAAAGGGGTAGACACACAGAACGGCGGCCATAATTTTATATCGTTCATTTACTTTCTCAACCTCTTATCTGATCGAATAGTTAGATAGAAAAAACACTCATCTACCAAGGTTTATAAAGACTACTTTTTATCAAAATATTAGATCAGATATGAGGTTGAGACAGGGACGATGTGAGACTTATGTTAACTTAACAATGATTGAGACGAGGAATTGGATTGTTCAACAATTTGACGAGATACGTCAATTTGCCGGGTTATATATTTTCCACGTATCATTGTTGGTTGTGTCACGCCGGGAAATGTATAAACACGGCTATTTCGCGTATTATGTCAAACGGTTAAAAATCAGTTTCCTTGACGATACTGGTACTACAGCACATGCCACAAAATAGACAAATTAGAAATACTAAATTTGGTGTTAATCTTTATATGTACAGTCAACCAATTTGATTTCTAGGCCACTTTGGACTATGTTAAAGTGACGTTGACAACCAAACGTTACAGACTTCCTATGATTTGGTTTACAACGTCACATTGACAAAGTCAATAGTGGCCTAGGAATCAAATTGGTTGACGTACTCTACATTAGACCGATAATTGTTATTTAGAGCTTAATTTATATAATCCTCGAGTGATTTATGAGGTGTTTATTTAAATCTAAGATAGTATTTTTGCTAAAATCTAAATAAACAAATAATATTTTATATTAAACTCTTTTATACTAACTAGCAGACAACAATTTAAATTAAACTCTTCGAGAACTTGGGTATTTTTTTATATTATTATATATATAAAAGGCAAACCTGACTGACTTATATATCAACACACAGCCGAATCTACTGTAGGTACCTAGAATCTTGAAATTTGGTTCATGGGTTCCTTTCATGATGCAAGTGAGCACTAATAAAGGAAACTAATTCTACGCGTACGAAGTCGCGGGCTTCCTCTAGTATTATATACCTAAACACACATGCAACGTTTCTTAACAGTGATTTCGCGAGGTATCACTGCATATTATAAAACAAAGTCCCCCGCTACCTATGTCTGTCTGTATGATCGCGATAATCTCTTAAACTACTGAATGAATTTTCATGCGGTTTACACCATCAGTTAGTTTTTTTTTTTTACACAAGGTTGTATAAAAAATACTGGTAGAGAAATTTCAAATAAACCGAAGCAAGACGATGGCTGTTTGCTACAGTATCTTACTAAACAAATATTCTTTGTTATTCTGTCAGTATCATGTCGGTGTTATATTTCCCATCCTTGTCTTCGAAGTAACCAATTAACACATTTCTTTGTAAACTAACTTATGAAACAAGAGGACATTCAACTTCCGACCTCTGGTGTTTACCGTTCAATCTATTAAACTTTATTAGTAATGGAAATATATTTTCAAGCTAAATTGATTAAGATCAAAGTCAAGATTATATTTGTCATACGTTGTGATTTATTTTGTTATAAATTACTATAAGTATGATTTTATTAATCTTTCTTTGCTTTTGAATGTATGAAAAAAAAATGATAAAGCATTTTAGTTACCTATCTTGATCATCGTGCGCATTCCATTCGCTAGATTTTACTTTTTTGGTAAATTATTGATATTGTTATGTATAATAATTTAATGATAATAACAAAAACTGTAATTGTATCTTGAAATAACAAACGTATAGGTAAGGCAAGTTTTTTAAAATGGTATAAGTACGTCTAAAAATTAGCACTTTAAAAAAGATGTATTCTTCAATTTTAAAATAAATAAATAAATAAATATCAGGTAACAATCTCACAAAAAATTATCTAGTCCCAAACTAAGCTCAAGGCAAAGTTGTGAAGCTTTGGACTTTCATGCTCTAAAAAACTTAGGGTCAAATAATGATCATACTTTAAAATACGGTGTAATCTTAATAGTAAAAGCATAAATAACATTCTTAATCTTTATATAATTAATAAAATAATTTAAATTATTATTGTTGGAGAGGCGTATGCCCAACAGTGGGCGCATATGCGCTGAAGAAGAAGAAGAAGATCATTATAGACACAAAGCATGTAATCCACACTTAATATTATTAGTGTTAAAGTAACATGGTTTGTTTGCTACGCATTCACTGCTAAACCGCTTAACTTATCGAGATGAAATTTAGTACCTATGAAGATAGTTCGAATCCCATGGAAGGACATAGGGTACATTTTTCCGCGAGTAACGACAAACGACATACATGGACCAAAGAGATTTAATATTATAGGTACTTAATAGAGTGGGCATCGGAGACATTTTCATAGAAAAACTTTGATCATACATAACCATCATGAATGTCATCTATGACGGGCGTGTCAAAGTAGACTAAAGGCCAAACCCTATATTCAATCCGCGGACAGATAAGGCTTACTTCGGGTTAAAATTTGACACTTGCCCATACAAAATGTGTCAAATTTTAATCCGAAGTAAGCCTATCTATCCGCGGTTTGAATAATAGGGTTCGGTCATAGACGACGTACGACTTGTTACCTCGAGGTAACAAGTTTTGCATCACTTTTTTGTTCGCTATGCCCCGTCTATTACTACTATACATTTAATGTCTTTGACATGGACGTAGTCGCGAACAACAGCTAGTATAATAATAAAGCGTATTTATCGTCGCTGATACCGAAATACAGCGTAACTAACAAATTCTATACGTTGCAATATTACCTAACTGTCTTAGTTGCTAAGGTGCATTTTGCACCTTCTTCAATTTGTTCGTTACGATTATTGCACTATCATCGACGTTATGATAATACGGATACAATAGGAATAGGCTCTGTCGCATCGTCTTCGACGCGTCTGCTAACGCATTGAATACAAATGTTTACTTAACTTAGTCGTACGCAATAAACAGATTCTGCGACGCCTTTAGAATCGAATCGAAATTGTGGATAATGAGTTTGAATCTGTATAAAGCTATTTATATCACAGCGAAGGAAATAATTGAATTTGCTTAGTAAAGCTACAAGTTAACTAATAATTGCTACTTTATTTGTACTATTGTTGTATCCTCTATCAAGCAGACACCAAATTTTTGTGTCACTGGAAGAGTGCTGGTTCTTATGTCACAGGGTAATCCTAATTTAAGATCCAGCTGTATCTACTATTGTTTTTTATGTACAAACTATTTTGTGATACTTAAGTATGATTTTGTGACTGTCTTATGCAATAAATGTATTATTATTAATAATAATAATTTAACCACAACATTAAACAAGCATTATTTACACCGGTTTCCTCATGAACCTACAAGTAGATATGTACAACTGACTAAAATTTGTATCATATACATTTACGTACAGTGGTGGTCTCATAATTAGGGACGCTTGCGTTTTTCCTATACAATGGCCTACAAATATGGCTTTTAAATTTTGACAACGATTTAAAATGTTTTGTGGTTTGTCGTTACGTAGGGTAGGGTAGGGTTGATGTATAGGGTTCAGGATCCAATCTTTTCGTGCCGTTCGCGATGCCTTCATGTTGCATGTACGTAATTAAAATTCAAAGATCGGTTCAATATCATTCAATAAGGTATCTGTATCGCGGCCTCGGTTTTGCATACCCTTATTACATAGTTGCTTACTGTCACTATGACATAGAACTGTATACAGTAACCCGCTCACAAGTCAACCTCCAAATGAAGCATATTCAAATCAGTCCCTCACCGCAATTTGAGTTGACTTTAGCTTAGACTGAGATCAGACTGAACAAACGCCCCATTTACTATTCACTGTTCTGTCTCAGAACTAGTTTTAGTTCTTGCATCAGTAATTATACTCTCAAAACCAATTTAGTATTCTAGAGCAGGAGCCAAACACAAAAAGTCACATAAAATAAAATAAATATCAGAGGACAATTTCACACAAATTGACCTAGTCCCAAACTAAGCTCTAGGCTTGTACGATGGATACTAGACAACGATAAAAATACCTATATAGAGAAATCAATACTTAAATAACGTCCAAAACTCAGAAACAAATGCTCGCGCACATCACACAAACAAATACTTGCCCATACCGGGAATCGAACCCAGGACCGCAAACTTCGCAGGTAGTGTCACTACCAACTAGGCTATCGCGTCTCCAAATCACATGACATGATTCTGTCAAATCGTTTTAGAGGTGGTAGGACATTCTGCAAGGTTTGTCCGAATCGCAAACATAAAATGGGTCTTCATGAACATTAGAAAAATAATTTTATATTATATGCTATTCGGTGTAGACCTAACGCTTTAGCCACACGTTGATATCCGTATTATAAAGTTCCAGAACATCATTCAAGTAATTATTTCCTTATCGGAATCACGTGCTATTTTCGTCACTATCTCCTGGACCATTTCTTTATCTTCATAACTGACAGTTGAACTGAAATAGTCCTAAAAACGGAATCTTGTGATTGTTAGAGTAATTGCTTGGAACTTGTAACTGAGTAGGGCAAAATGCAGGTGACAGTACAGAGGCTGTATTCTACTCAATGAAGCCATGTTGCTTTTGACATTCTTCGGCCGCCATTAACTGACAAGAAGAGCTATCATAATGTTGAAAGCACTATAACATGTCAAAAACTATATGGTATTACCGAGTAGAATACAGCCCCTGTACTGTCAAGTTCTACTGGCATTGTAGAACCCTGTCCATTACATTTTCGTGACTTGATGCTGTCGTTATGACATGGTTCTGAGATGGTTCAGTCGACTACAAATAGATGCATTCACTTTTGAACCTTATTTTAATGGAATAAGGTGAAAAAGTGGATACATACATACTATCGTATTTTCAACGCTATAATAGCTTATGCACTATCAGCCCAATGGAACCCTGACCCACCATAGAACGGTGTCATAGTAACATTATAAAACCATTTATTTGACACTTCTTACGACTTGATTAATAACGTCACTGTGACACAGTTTTGTGGTGGGTCAGGTTTATAATGGCCTAATAGTACCTACTTGACAGTAATGGTGGCAAAGTTTTAAACAATACGATAACATGTCAAAAGCAATATGGTTTTACCGAGTAGAAGAGCCTCTCTACGGCTAGCACAAGTTTTATTTTCTCGCTTGTCGCTGCATCTCTATCGTTACAGACTAGATAGAAAGGGAGATCCGAGCGACAAACAAGTCGCGGACAACTTGTGCTAGCACTCCTGTGGGCCTTGTATGGTTGCTTCTATATCGCGTGTCAAATGTGGATAAAGCTTCCGTCACTGTCGTACTTATTTACGTGTCAAAAGGTGACGGATGCCTTATCTAAACTTTGTCTTGCGATAAACTCAGCCATGTTAGGGCCCCTGGGGGTCTAATATGGCTGCGTTTATCGCGTGATAAAATATGGATAAAACATCCGTCACTTTTTGACACGCATATACTAGAGTGACGGATGCTTTATCCAAATTTTGTCACGCGATAAACGCAATCAAACTAGGCCCGCTGGTCGGTTCAGCGGGGTGCCAGCGACATCGCTTTTTACTGTGCACTTGTTTTTTTATCTGTCAGCGTTTCCAGTGGCGAGGGCTTTACTTTACTCGTTTTGAAGCTGAAGTTTTTTAGGGTTAAATAACGAACAGAAGGCGTGTCATAAAACTGGGTTAAAAGGTTCTGCTAAAAAAGTAGGATAGATTGAGGTGTTTTTTTTTCATGGAATTCCATTCTATTCCATTAACTAGAGCTTTTGATACGCTGTCTATAAAAGACTTGATTACTTATCATTTTTTATTATTTAATTTTAGTCAGCAGAGGCAGCCTTGGAGTAGGTAAGCGCTGAAAGAGGGGTAGTTACATAAAAGATCCCATAGGGTCGCAGTGTACTTGTGAGGATAAGGACCCCTTCAAATAAGAATATTCAGTCAGTTGATCTAGTTTCGTATTTCTGCAAATATAGTAAAAAAAACTGTAAATGAAGATGTTTTGGCATTCTTTAAATAAGGTCACAAATATTACCACTGACTAAAACAATACAAGGTAAAACTATATTTAAAGAAAAAAAAAGGAAAGAAATAGAAAAGAAAAAGGAAAGAAAAGAAAAAGAAAAAGAAAAAGAAAAAGAAAAAGAAAAAGAAAAAGAAAAAGAAAAAGAAAAAGAAAAAGAAAAAGAAAAAGAAAAAGAAAAAGAAAAAGAAAAAGAAAAAGAAAAAGAAAAAGAAAAGAAAAATGTAAGGAAAAGGAAAAGAAAAAGAAAAATACATTTATTCACTACACACAGAACAGCAATAAACAAGTAGTAAGTGTGTCTTCGCGGCAGTGAATCGGACACTGGTTCAGCATAATGCTAATGCTTATCTAAATTAATTTAGATAAGTAATTGTAGTTAATTGAAGTAAATTCGCATTTTTGAAGTTCTACGAAGATTTAATGGAAAAGTCGGTGTATTTCAAAATGACTTCTTCATGTTGTCACAGTTATTTCTCCAACACTTTGACATTACATAGATACATATTATTTAGCAAGAATAAATGATTTCTAACGTTTAAAAAATATAGAACCGAATTCATTTTTCGTTAAACACCGTAACTTACTTAAAGAAATGGTTAGGCGAAGCTACAACGAGCACTAAAGAATTTCAAAGCTTGCTTAAAAGTGGAAAAACATGAAAGAGACAACCAGCGTTCGGTCCGCTTCACCGCGTTTAGTAATTGCTCGAAAATTCCAAGCGTTCAAAGACTTGATACCTAAGGGGCTACTATGAAACGCTTCGGTAATCCTGTCTCCCTTACACGCCAGTATTTCTACTTAAAGGTAAGAGGAACAGCCGTCAAAACTTCGAATCGCGTTTCCCAAAGACGACATAATTTTGCACGGTAAGACTTTGCAACCAGTTGCAATTCATGTGAAAACTTTAAAATTAAATGATGCGTTACCGTAGTTACTTTGCGAACATTGTGTTCATACATAAAAGGACCGACAACTTGAGATTCATTGCACAAGTTTCTAAAAATACTTTAAATACATTTATTATAGAACACGACAACGTAGATAACGGAGAAACTAAAGTTGTAAAAGCAACTCTAGGAGAAGCAGTAAAACTTTTGAATTGTAAAGGTGCTGTGATTTATGATATTTTATATCTTCTTTAAATTATAGCGACGTAAGTAGATATGATAAAGCCGTGGAAACTGTGAGATTGTCCCAAATAATGGGGTCCTCAGACAATAAGCAGGCATTGTTTGGAATACCGCTATAAACAGACTCGAAAACACATGTCCCGTATAACCACACAACCGTACTTAACAATAGAGATAATCTAATTAGGCTTACACTAAGAATTTTGATTATCTTTCAAATGCTGAAGTTGTAATTGTATCTTATATCGCTTAGTTGAATGAGTTGAATCACTTGAATGGATTTATGCGTATCATGAATCGTCGAAACGTCCTGAACGTTACTTTATGATGCTTATGTAAGATTTAATGTTTTTATTGGACATATTTATTTATATATACGTATGCAAACATACAGGCCTTTCGTATATGTCTGTATTTTGTTCCTTTTTGTTTGTCTGTTTGTCACAAATAATGTTGTTTCTTTCTCTCTTTCAAACGCAATTCTAAACAGATTAGTTTTAACATCTATCAAACAAGCTGTTGCTAAACATCGTAAATCAATCCATTAAATCATTATACACGGAGATAGTACAATAATACAATTTCACACTAAACCAAGCAAATCACAATTCATCTAAAACTATACTTTTTTGCTATTTAACTTCTGAAACAGATTAAATTAAAAAGAACCCCCGTTGGAAATCAGTTTGTAACACATTACACGCGGCATCGCAAACATTATGTCCACTTGCAGCAAAACGATAAAAGTAGTTTTAGTCGAGCATACATCGAACATCGAACTTTAAAACCGACAGTCTATATCATAAAATAACATATATTTTGACATTACTTAACTAAACTGTGGCGCGAGTGACCCTTAAAGCATAAAATCTGTGGCTCTTGTGAAAACGGATACGACGATCGTATATAGACAACCTTACGTCTAAATTCAAAAAGGCTACATATACATCATGTACGTAATACTACTTATACCCTTTTTCACTTGAACCTCAGAACACTTGTATCCTTTCTCCAGGGCCACAGAACTAACACCCGTTAAATCCATGTTGAAAAAACCCGTGAGTATTTGATCGTTCACCATACAAATCTAAAAGGTGACAAGTCTATCGGCATGGTCGGCTGCCTCCTCACCTGCCACTTTTTGTTAACAAACACGCTTTCCGGTCGCTGCACAGTCTTGCTCCCAGATCAATATTATGGGGGTTGATCTTTTGTCGTGCGACAAATGCGTGACGATATTAAAGGGTCGCATGTGTTGAATAGTTCAGTTAAGTGTTAAGAAGGAATAACACGATAATGTTTACGTCGGTTTTGTAACTGGAGAAAAAACTTGTAGGACGGGTTGAATAATAGGCCAAGTGGTAATTCAATACAAATCGCTTAAGTGTTTGTCGTTGAAGTAAACCCAAGCTTATTTTTAGTGGCCTAGGATTTAGCAGTTTTAAGCGTCCGAAGATGCTTAGATTGGGAGCCTGCCGTTTGGACGAAATATGTTTGCCAAATAGGTATATCGTTTCCCAGCCGTTTCATTTGCCATCACATTTTTTTCTTGTAACTGTAAATATTTTAGGATTTATTTCAGTACCATCGCATCGTGTAAAACCCTATGAAGTTAGGTTAGGTTGGTTTTTATAAAATCCTGAAATATTTACGGTTACAGAAAACAAAGAGGGTTGGCAAATGAAACTGTTGGGAAACGATACATTAGGCAAACATATTTCGCCGAAATAAAGGTAACGCTTTGACATTAGGGTTCTTAAATACACTTCGCAGTCAACTAAAGAGTACAAATGATTTGACATTTGCGTTCATTAACAAACAAAGACATTTTGCACTTTCAGAAACAGTCTCATTAATTTATGAATAGCTTAGCATATTCAGAGCTAAGTACCCTTTATTTGGCCAATTTAGTATGGAAATCACCAAGGCTGGTACCGAATGTATTAATCAAACAGTGTTTGATCAATTCGCAATTGTAATATTGTTTGCCTTCACTCAATACACTATAGGTACTTGTATAGACTCGATGAAAAGCAAGAACTCCTTCACGCAATGCCTTGTCCATTTCCAAGAGAACATTCCTAAACACACCGACTAAATCAACACCATTCCCTTTGAAGCCCGTATGATGGTGAAATTAATTCAAGAAACGGCAATCTTAATGTTGTAGATGTGGCAAAGGTTTTGAAAAGTGGAACAGGCCAACGTTTTTAAATTGTATGTTCATTAACATAAACGATATAGTGTCATATAGAACTCGGGAAGTTAAAACAATCTGCCATAATACCATAGTATTGTGGTAGTACCAAAGACGGCGGCTGAGTACAGTCGGGTTCATAAACATATGTACACTTTAGTACCTACCTTGTCTACTTAAATAATGTCATGTTTAAACTGCCATACATGAATTGTCACAGCGATTAAAGTGACAAGGTAGTTACTAAAGTGTAGACATATTTATGAACTCGACTGTAGGTACAATATTGTAGTCGAAGCATTCTATACTCTAGTGGTATTCACATTCAATTTAAAATGCTTATACTATTATTAGCTATTGCTATTACTATTAGTAGCTATTATACTATTACTAGCTATTATACTATTGTTAGCCGTTTTCTATATTTTTGACATACTCACACACACACACACAAACACACACACACACACACACACACACACTCAGTGACTGGCAACAAAAATAGCAGAAGTTGATGGCCGTTTTACTTTAATTTCAGTTCTAGAGCGCAAAGCACAATTTTTTTTTCTTTTTCTTACTTTAAAGTTGGAGTAAGACAGCAGTCAACTTCTGCAATTAATTACATCTATTACCTCACTTCATTCTCGCTTTTAGTAACTACGTCTTCTACTAGGAAAAATAGGTAATCAGTTTCCTCGAACCTATCCCCGTGTGGTTGCCGGGTTAGAATAGTGCCACTCCTTATCTTCCCCTTGGATGTCTTAAGAGGCGACTAAGGGAATAAAGGCTGGTTGTAGTTACTGTTAGGCGATGGGCTTGCAACATGTCACTACTACACTGGTAAACATCTTAGACTAATATTGTGCAAAATGTGTTTACAAAATTATCAACAAGTTTTTAGAGTTGTTGGTAATTCTGTAGCTCTGCCTACCCCACTTTGGGAATAAAGGCGTGAGTTTATGTACAAACTAGAGGACGCCCGCGACTTCGTACGCGTAAAATTACGTTTCCCGCTACTCCCCCCATTTGTTCCCGTTGGGGGTCGACTTTCGAAAAATCCTTTCTTAGTGCTCACTTACATCATAAAAGTAACCCCTGTACCAAATTTCAAGGTTCTAGGTACAGTAGTTTCGGCTGTGCGTTGATATATAAGTCAGTCAGGTTTGCCTTTTATATATAAAGATAGATACCGTGTGACTCCTGTGACTCCATTGGTAAAAACTTTGCATTGAATATGTAGAAATGTCATAAGTAGTGTAGCTTCTGGTAAATAGTTCATTTCCCAGTGGCAACTCAAGTCAAGTGACAACTTCTCGGTAAGCCGCTTACGCCGGGGAATTTGCACTAAGTTGAAAATTTAATGAAAGAGCCGGCAGAGACGTTGCGTGCTTTTTAGGGTTTAAAACGGTCGCGTGTTTGTGTCTGGTTGGGCCTTTTTAAGCCCCGAGGGTGTTATTATAACAAGTTTGAAGTCTGAGTAAGGATTTTAATTTAATAGCTTTCATTTTGAATTGCAGTGATTAGTAAGGGGAAGAGTTTTAGTGGTTGTGGGTTCGATGATTATGCAGTAGTTTTTCGGAAGGTATAGAGAAAAGTATGAGATTTAGTAACTTGTTTCATCAACGATATTCTAAGAGCCTATCTTCCTGAAGTTACATTTATTGGGAAGCTTTTTATTTTGTAGAGACTTTAAAATCTTCAGTGGGCTTTACTATAAAGCCTTACGGTCAAGGGCTTTAATTGTTATGCCACTATGGAACCCTGTCGCATAACGTTAATCATTAATTTTGGCGTAATTTCTTTCATGTGGTTTGACGCTGTCATTATGACAGGGTTCCATAGTGGCATAACAATTAAAGTCGTTGACTGTACATGCTTGGTTTTTTCCGCAAACACTGCAGGACGCAACTACAAGTTAGAGTGAGCACGATGTATTTCCATCTTATTTCGACGTATGGTTGCGTCCTGCAGTGTTTGTGGCAAACACCAAGCATGCGGAGCCGGAATAACATTGCACCCGAGTACTGCTTCAATGAAGAATGTCAGTAGGTACGCCAAATCGCTTGAAACTTTGTAAGAGTAAAGCTTATAAATAAACAAACATACTACTTTTTGTTTCATTCAAATAGACCCAGTAGTTTTGATTCTACGAACGTATGAAATTACGGTCAAAAATATTAAAGGGTGCGGGCGCCATCTTACTGGAGTGACGTCATGGTTTCGTTGCGGTACGCCCCCTTATATGATTGAGTAAGTTTACAGGGCTATATTTTTTTAACCGTTATAAGTAACCAGTTGAAATTTTCACAGATTACGTGTTATTATAAACTCTATTGTTTAAAATTACAAAATGAACAATAAATCAAATCCCAAGAGGGGTCCCCATACAAGAAACATGACAAATAACCAGTTTTTTTAGCATTTTTATACGGATTATATTTTTATAATGGCTTATTATTTTGATGCTATTTTAAGCTTAAATTGCAGTCGAACTTTCATAGTTTACGACTAAATAACAATCTCAAGTAAAACTGCTAAAAATATTTGACCAAACTGATTTTATCAACACGATGTTTTAAGCGGTCACTCATCCTGTTTTAGAATACGCTTGTAAGTAGGTAGTTGCTTAACTTTGGAAGCCAAAGTACGGGTTGTATTTGTATTAGCTTTTTATTTCGGTGTCACACAATAATCTAAACTCCATACTTACGACCAAACAGTAATCTGTAGTAAAACAACAAACAACAAAATCTTACACGATGTTTAAGCGGTGTTTACTTAACTTTGGTGATAGCCCTTTCTTTACAAATGTCGTATCTAATGTAGAATTCATACCGCTAGGTACCGTATAAAATAATGAACTATAAAACATGAGTTTTTGATTGACCTAGGTAGTAGTTCTGATATTTTGTGTACTTATTCATTTCATCGATTTCAAATTTCGCGGGCGGGCGCTGCCAAGTGGCTCACTCGCCATAAGTTAGGTACCTAGACCGCCTCTCTCTCTCTCTCTCTCTCGCTAGTTGTTGGTATTAGCGGCCGCTGTAGCAAGTAGGTAGTTTTTGAACTGTTTTTGAGCATTATTACTGTTATTTCGTGTATGCAAGATAGCTTAGATAGCGTGCGTGTGTGTGTGTGTGTGTGTGTGCGTGCGTGCGTGCGTGCGTGCGTGCGTGCGTGCGTGCGTGCGTGCGTGCGTGCGTGTGTGTGTGTGTGTGTGTGACGTGTGTCCGTCTATCCGCAGCCTAGCTCAGAGACTCTTAGTACTAGAAACGTGTAATTTGGCATGAATATACATATTAGTCACGCCAACATAGTTAAATAAAAGTAAAATCATGAAAATTTTTTTTTTTTACGTAACGTGGGGAAGTTTTTTTTTCTCGTCTACCCCATAGTGTGGGGTGTCGTTGTATAGGTCTTTCCAAAATATTGCGGATTTGTGTAAACAATATTTCAATTAAGGTATCCGTTTATGAAAAGCTTTAAAGCACAAATTTTTGTTAGAGTCAAGTGTCGTCGTCCCCTCCCCACTACCAGCCAAAACTACAAATAAAAAATATGAAAAATATCTTCAAAGGAAAACTATCACGACTAAGTAGACTTCATTGGCTCTTGAGTTAAACGGTTTAAATGTTTATACCTGCCGAAAACTAATTTGCGGTGTTGGTAAACTGACCGCGACCTATATCGATGTATGGGGATAACAGTTTTCCAACGGCAAATATAAGTTTGTCGCGAGGTCTAATTTGTTTGTAGTAACGGCTTCGGAACCCTACACTGAGCATGGTTCGACAGGCTGTTGCCCGGTTTTTTGCATTAATGTTTTGGTATTTTTATGTAGAATACGGTGAACCCTAAATTAAAAGTGCTTGATTATTATTCTATTTTTATTTAACCAACTTATTCGACAAACATTACAAACAGAAAAGCCGGTCAGCAACGGACAGTTAGTTTAGTTAAACAGGTTAAACTGTATGTAAAACAAAACAATAGATAACCATAACTATCATAGTCACATCAAAACGAATTCGTAAAAAATTACGACTTCCAAAGTTAAGCAACTACGAGCGTAGTCTAAAACAGGATGGGTGACCGCTTAAAACATCGTGTTGATAAAATCAGCTTTGTCACCTATTTGTAGCAGTTTTACTTGAGATTTCTATTTAGTCGTAAAGTATGAAAATTAGACTAGAACTTAAGCTTAAAATCGCATCAAAATAAGAAGCCATTATTGAAATACAATCCATATAAAAAAGTAAAAAAAAATGTTTTTTTTCATGGTTTTTGTACGGGGACCCCTCTTGGGATTTGATTTATTGTTCATTTTAAAAATTTAATCGATAGAATCTATAATAACACGTATTCTGTGAAAATTTCAACTGTCTATTTATTACGGTTAAAAAGATAGAAGCCCTGTAAACTCACTCATTCATATAAGGGCGCGTACCGCAGCCAAACGATGACGTCATCATCCGTGAGCGCTAGCCGCCGGGTTTCGAGCGCCGCATACGAAGTTTAAAATTCAATATCTCGGAAACTATTAGACGTATCGAAATGATTTTTTTACAGCATTTTTTTGTTTTTAATGAAGAATACGATAAGCCAAAAATCTAAACTGGTTGACATTCTCTATTACGTGTAATCTATCTATACCTAACTGTACACAGGCTATTAGGCTGTACAATCGAAGTGGGTGTTGGATTGCTTCGGGTTAGTTACTGTTGTTGTTGTTAAGTGGTTTTAGAGATTAGAGTTAAAGGTTTTACTAACATTATTATCTACAAGAAACATTACTGGATTGTTTTAAATGTATTTTTGGGGAAAACACAAACGCTGTTTTACCTCCCGACAAAAATAAAACCGGTTAAGTGCGAGTAGGACTCGCGCACCGAGGGTTCCGTATTTTTAATATAATGGTTGGAAAACGCAAAAGAAAAAACTCATTTTGCTATGTCTTTTTCATCTATCCATTTTGACTAGCCTAAATTTTAATACAGATTTTTAGTATTTTGATATTTTTTCAAAAACTGTAAAGTTTGACAACTTCGTTTTATTTTTCGCGTAAAACATAAGTCTTAACATAAGTCCAAACAAATATCTTTAAATCAGGAATTTTTCAAATTTTTTGTTCCATAAGCTTCGGAGATAAGGGAGGGGGAAAGGTCACGGAAAATTATTAAAAAAAATTAGTTTTTTGAAATACTTCAGACTGCGCCCTTTCAAATGACACCCCATTTGCTATCAAATCACTTTCATTTTTCAACCCCACATTCTAGACCCCCTTTTCAAATATTTAGAAAAATAAAAACATTTTTTTTACTAAAAAAATGCAAGGTTATACTACTATGCCAAATTTCAAGTTGATAGTTTCTATAGTTTCTGAGATAAACTGCTATAACATACAGAAAGACAGACACCGAATAATAAACATTGGGAATCTGCTTCACATATAAGTGGTTAATTTGTGCAACCTCTAAAGACCATCCTAAATATTACCTTGAAATTAGACATAGACATTTTTTACAATAAAAATATTAGGGCGTAAGCAAAAAATAGGGCAATATTTATTCTCTATTGAAATGTGAAACACCCTAACATAGTTACTGGTATATGTAACTGGTGTAATGATCTATTTACTACCTCAGTTATTTTACGTTCAACGTCTGTTTAATTCTAATGATTCTAAGTTTTAACATGAACAATAGCAAAGCCTAGAAACATGACTATATTGTTGACAAAACATCTTCATTAGAATCTTGCCTCACAGCAATAAACTTCCCAGCGCTAGAATATCTCAGCCGGCATCTTGGAACTGCATTTCAGAGCAGGTCTTAAAACACGGACACGGTAAAATACGGCAAGCGGCTAGGTAACTTATCGCCTTAGCTACTACTTACAATTAAAGCAGATAATATAGACCAGGGACTTATTTTCAATTTGGTTTAGGTCATTTTGCTTTAATATTGTTTGAAAAAAATGGAATAGGACAATCTTACACAAATACGTATTACCTATCTTATGGTATATTATTGGTGGGGTCCTTACGGATAGACTTCGACCCTATGGATCTTTTGTGCAATTAATTACCCCTCTTTTAGCGCTTAGTCCAATGCAGCCTCCACCCCTTCCAGAAAACGGATAGTGGAGTGCAATGGCAACACAAATACATCTTGTCTTTAACTAAGATTTAGGCTTTGTACTATGGGTATTAACGATTAACATACTTATATGTTTAGATGGATAAATACGTAGCTGTTGCCCGCGACTCCGTCCGCGTCGAAGTCATAGCTCTTGCCTTGGGGACTGACAACTTTTTCGGGATAAAAAAAGTATATTCCTTTATTCCCTGGGGTTTAAGCAATCTTCATATCAAATCCCATCGAAATCGGCTCAGTTATTGAAAGCGTACCTAACAAACAGACAGACAAAGCTTCTTTAACATTTATTAAATTACTAATATTACCTTTATCTGTCGTCAATTGTTTTTTTTTTTTATATAACTTTATTTATTCAAAAGACACAAACATTAAACAGAAACATATATAAACATACCTAACTAAAACTAAATACTAAAATAACTTAACTTATTCTAAATAACTATAATATGTACAAATATCCCCTTATATTACCTTTGGATGTATTTATGTAATGTAAATATAAGAATCAAAATCAACGCATCATCGTCTATCTCCTAAATAAATCCTTTCAATAACCGCATTTGAGTTCCCAATGAAACATGAAGTTATAGGCGATGTTAAACAGACGTATCTTCAAACACGTAACACCCTATTTCTTATCAGGTTTAAAAAAATGTAGAGCTAAAAACCTTATAATTATGCTTATTCCCTTTTAAAATCCTACAGCTAGCACACGGTTCAAAGTCATTCATATTCAGCATTGTTGCCGTTGTAAGTATGGTTCTGTCTATTTCGTGACCAAATTCACAAAGAACTAACAATGGCCGATAATCGTGAGGTTTAAAGGCAAAGGTCAATGTCAAGGCCAGAACTCCCACGTGCCTACATATTCTTTGAAAATGTCTTGAATCGTCACGCTATCACATGTCAAATCTGAAGATTTGATGAAGTTAAGCCATCTCCGATCCGATTGTTATCAAATTTTCATCATGAGGGACTCTTATCGTAAGTCACAGGAAATATTAACGTGCTTAGTATAATCTAAATAGTTTTCTTTATGGGATTATACTTCCTTCATTTCTCCACTTTTCATGTGCATTGCCATTTCTGAGTTTTGTGTCTTTATACATTAGCCTATTGATTGATGATACCTTTCAGTTTCTCGTTATTATATAGCTCCTCATTTTAAAAAATCCTCGCCTAATTTCGTTTCAATGACAAGCGTTTTTCGTAATCCAGGTTTTATTCTTTTTAATCCTGAAACCCACACGACCATTAAATTTAATTCGAAAGTGCCACTCGTTCTATAAAATGTTTGTCTAAGTACTACTACTTAGACAAACATTTTGTCTACACAAATAGTTGATAGAGATTAAGGGTACGTTGATTCCTCATATGATTCCTAAACCTTTATTCACACAAGTTTCACTTAATACCCAATAGCCCATTTTGAAAGCCTACGCTCCATTGTTATGACAAAGGGAATAACGAAAAACGTAACTTCCTAGCGTCCATCTAAATTCTCAGGAATTGTAGTAAGGTTTACCGCACAGCACTTACACATCCTCTGCCTGACTTGCAAATTGTTATACATAATTGACACTATACTGAGTTCTTTGGCTTTAAACGTGCTATACATTCATTGCCCACGTCACTGGTTTCTTTACAAAATTGACTCCTTTTGGCTTTGGTTTAAATGAGTAAACCGTTTGAATGGTCTACGTTGTCCGTGAACCTGTGTTGACCGCGTCAGTGAAATTTCATGCACATTAGACATACACGAATACTCGGAAGACAATCGATATGCTTCGCTAAAGAATATTAGTTGTACTCGTATAAACGACTAATAATAAGCATTTCTAATGAAATTTACAATCAAGTTGAATGGAGTCTATTTAAATAACAGGTATTAAAGTTTTGACGTTACATAAAATATAATCGTTGCGTAAATATTCGCTCGAAGATCTTTCTATTTATTAGTGACAGTACCATTTCTAAACCTACCTATCATTATTTCTTACGGAGTCTTTGTTCACTTGCAACTTTGTGTGATATCTTTCTAAAGATATCTTAGGAATGTATGAAATGTATAATTAGTAGGCCGCGCGGGAAATTCTAATTGACACGAACTATCGGACGAGAAAACTGGAAATGTATTTAATAAAATAAAGCATGCTTGATTTCTTTATTACATTTCTCGCTTCCCCATACATATTAATTAGCTGTATTTTCTCACACTTCGTTATCTAAGCAATTAATCGCATAAGAGATCTCAATACTTTGATTCAACTCCTCAAGACATTGCAAAGCGCAATTCTCCAAGTATCAAATCTTCTGAAACGCTTGCACTAGAATTGAAAATATAAATTCTTGTAAGTAATATCCACAGCGACGGCGAGCTCTGCGAGCGAGCCGGGTATTCCATAAAAGTCTACACAAGAGGAACCCGGATGCTTCAAATGATATTATAGGTACGAGATACTGTAGCAAAATACGTTTTTGGCACTGGTATTTTGTTATAAATCATAACATTTTCTTTTAATTATTCTTACTGGAGTTCTTTTTATGATATAACTGTAGGTACGTAAGTGGTTTGAAATAAGGAAATGAAAAAACCCGCTGTCGTAAAAATGTTTCATTTGCCTGGAATTTTGAACTAAATATATTTCGTTTTCTCGTCATAGTGAAACACATAAGTTTTGACTCGATCCAATAATATAGCTGAAATATTTCGATGTGCAGATACCAATCATTTATTTTATTTTGATAGTCACTTCAAATTTAATTCCGCAAAAGCTACCTTTAAAAATATCACTGACAATAATCCGTGGAATTTTCTGTTTAAGAACTTATTTAGCGGCTGCGGACCGTAACGTGGATAAAAAGAGAAAGAAGGCTTGTTTGTCTCTGTATCCCTTTCATGGCTCTAGACTGTATCGCCAGCATCGCCACGGAACCGGCTACCTAACTGTAATCGGCTACCTCGCGAATATCGTCGCTTGCTTCGATGTCTTCTGATAAGTCAACTATAACGATAGCAGTATCGTTCCCTTCTGGTTTAAAGCAAGATGTCTCAATGTTTGTAAGATTATCTATGGTATGTGACATGTTTCTAGATAAGTTTGAATCTTTATTAGTACCTAACTTAAGTACCTTTGCATATAAAATAAAAGCCATCTTAGTGTTGCAAGTTACTTGTACTTGCCTTCGATTGTTTACTTTATAACCAATATCATAGCAGTGCCCGTTCCGTATTAAGGACGCCTTTGTCACTTTGGATAAAGCATCGATCACTCTCGCACTTAAATACGGTCAGAAAGTGACAGATGTTTTATCCACATCGATAAACACGACCATAATAGGTCCGCTGGTTGCGTTTAATTTATAAACGTTATTAGTTCAGTCATGCGTTATTGAATGCATAATTACTATTTGGCATTCCAACTAAATTAATTTAGAAGCATCAACCGTTCCATTAATATATTACTCCCTCGATGCATACCTAAATGCAGATATAAACCAAGCGCGACAAACAATTTAGCGACAACTTTACCAACTACTCGACAAATTTATCATTTCATTATAATATTCCGGAAAATTTTCCGAAGCGCAAACTAATTTCAACGAAAAGTGCTCTCTACCTGGCGGAAATTAATTTCATCACAATTTCTGTAGACATTTTATGGCGCCGAAAAATATTCTTCTTTATAACTTAGGTACTAACTTTGAAAATGCATCTGCTTTTACAAATTTAATAGATGAATATTGACGTAGTGTCGTTATTGTGTAAGATGAGAATTCTTTATGCTATTGTAGTCTATCCAAACACGGTTACTCACACACGTGCAAATGTACTTAGATTTTTATGTCCCGCTCACTTCAATTCCTCATGCTTTGAATACTCTAAGTTTAGACTAAAAAGGCGATATTTTCCATGTGCAAATAACTGAAGTTCGAGCGAGGGTGCTTTTCACACGTTTTGAAGGCGGAAATGATAAATTATGATGAACGAGTCTTTTCATAACGCGTGGCCGTGACAGCGGTGCCATGATTTCCGAGGATCGACACATCTCTATCAGCTATCGATTTGCTTTGAGGTAAAATCCGTTTAGTCCGCTGAAATCTCACGCACGTAACTTTCCGAATCAACATCAACATTTTCGGCTATCATTAAGGCTTCTATTATGGATAGCTCCCCATATGCAACGTCAATCAATATAATTGGTTTAGCCAAAATACGTCCACTGCTGGACATAGGTCTTTTTCAAATATCTCCACGAAGGTTATGCGCTACTCGCATATAAATATATCGGTTTCCGGCGATCTTTACCAGCACGGCTAGCACAAGTTGCCCGCGACTTGTTTGTCGCTCGGATCTCCCTTTCTACCTAGTCAGTAACGATACAGACGCACTGAGCGACAAGCGAGCGAGAAAATACAACTTGTGCTACCCGCGCAGGGCCTCTATTCTACGCCGATAAACAATATTGTTTTTGACGTGATGCCCAGGGCCTCTATTCAAAAAAAAAAACACATTGTCTTAGACCTGTTTTCGTATTGTCAACGGTTTGATAGCTCTTATTTACTTAAAAACAATACCACAATAGGTCAAAAGCGATATGGTTATAGGTACCGCGTTGAATAGAGGCCCAGCATGGCTGCGTTTATCACATGACAAAGTTTAGATAAGGCATCCGTCACCTTTTGACACGTAAATAAGTACGACAGTGACGGATGCTTTATCCACATTTGACACGCGATATAGACGCAACCATACTAGGCCCACAGATCGTCGGTCTATAAATTGCAACTAACTAATGACTTTAGGCGGTGGAGAGGAATTCCCTTTTAAACTCGTTAGGACTTAGTAATTCCCACAGCACGCGTAAACCACCCTTTTGTTCCTCGGTAGAATGCAATTGTAATTAAAGTGGGTTGCATCCAAGCATTATCAGGTTTCATCTACCAAAGGCTTCCTTTTAATTAAGTGATACTTAACACTCTTTTTAAGTTCCCCAAGGAAGCTTGACTTCTGTCGTGTAAGTCTAATATGTTCTTTATTTAGACCGACTTAAGGTAGATTATGTTGTTTTGGAGTTGATTTGCATTCAGTTCAACCGGTTTTACCGGCGTCGTATATCTTGTGTTTCGAGTTTCCATTTTACAACGACATTTTATGTGTAATATCAATGCGTAATTTTGGAGACTCTTGAAAATATTAAGAAACCATTATGTGTATTGTGTGTAACATGTATGTCTCAATATTGTAGGTGCAAGTTTTATTGCTGGCTGTCAGTTTTCTTTGCATTTTGGGTACCTAATGAAATTATTAACACTGTCTAAAAAACCAGTAGTCTAATTTTTCACTGAACCCGATATATACTAAGATATCTATGATATCTTGCTCTTCAATTTAATCAAAAATCTTAAACGCAATTTAACCAAAACACTTAAAAGCTATTTTGCTACCATTCCCAAGAGCAACAAAGCTAAAAAGTCAAATTTAATTGGGAAAACTTTGTTTAATATTCATTGTTGCTTCCGTAAAGCAGCTTTTAAATTGCCTTTGAACTTCATAGACGCATCGATCAATGGATACGGCGCAGTATTCCTTTTGTGCGCTTTGTGTAGTCAGGAGTCTCGGGACATGTCCTGTGCTAGTTTGTGTGTCCATTGAACGAGGGTAAATTGCCTAGAACCGGTTAGGTGGGGACAAAAACGACCCAGGTTTCCTATTTCGGTCCGAATGCTACAAGGACAGCGTACTGTTATTACTGCGTTAATTGGTTCGATGAATAGTATTTTTTGTGATCTTTGGTTGTATTTTTGTTTGTAAAGGAGCAACGTTGTTTATGTACTTTCGGTGGTGTTTGAAGATTTGATAGCCTAAATGTTGATTAAAGTTGTTAACCAGGACGTGAGATGTAAATTTATTCATCTCTTGCGAAAGCCATAATGGTAAATGCTTTATTTGCATAGTTGAAATTGAACCATCTTCGTATTGAGTTGAAACCAGACCTAATAATACTCCAAAATTCCTCAAAATTAAAAAGGCTGGTAAAAAGAAGAATAAATAAGACTCAACCCAGACGGTTTCTAAACCGTTTCAAAGTAACAGCGAGTTGACACTTTACAACCTCCAACGAATTAGTTATCAGTAAAACTTACACTAATTGGCCGTAAGCGATCTCGATATACAGATTCACAGCCAAAAACTCCACGCGTGCAGTCGATTTTGTAAGAAAACCAGGGTGCCGGGCATTTACTGTGCTAATTAAATTTCATTCCTTAGTCTTCCCACGTCTTTCATGAAGTCACTTTCTAATTGGGAACTTCGTTAAAGTAATGGAATCATTTGAATATTTTGGGTTCCATATTAGGTATTTAAACATCTATACGTAGAATGCCTACCTGAAGGATTTTTTTTAAGCTAATAGTTAGGTCTTCATCATCATCATCAATATCATCATCTTGCTCTTATCCTGATTATTTGGGGTTCAAGCCATCAGCCTTTTCCCGCCAAACATCTCTATCAGCCGTCATCTCACTATTCACTCTCTTGTTTCTCATATCCATATCTCATAGATGTGTAAATATTTTTAATATGGGGAAAAATACATCTAGGTACTATAAAAACACTAAAGTGTTATCTAGTTGATCTAAAAGTCATGAAGTCAATCGTGGCGCACAAATTGCTCTAGAGCCCGTTACAAATAGCAAGGACTCGTTCCATCGAATGCATTTAAAAACTTGTTCAGTAGAATACTTAACCGTTAAGTGGATATACAAGCGAGTATTTACACTTTAAATTGTTATTAAGACCGATAAAACGTGAGAATAATTAGTAAATGTAAAAGTTTTCCGAACACAGTGTACTTAATTCGCTTTGTACAGTTTCATTTGGAAATTTTTAGTTTTTTTTTAGTCCCCAAAATGCTGGCAGCATTTTAATATTGAATGGTAATGCTAAATCTATGTTCTAAGTAGGGTGACGGAACCAGTAATGGACAAGGACCAATGGACACTTGATTCTTATTTTACAGAAGATAAGGGTTATTCATTTGTTTTGTTTTGTATGAAATTTGAATTAAGAGTGTGAAGTGTCCATTACTTGTGCTTGTCAGCTAAAAGTGCCCATCCTTGGTGCTGTCACAATCCTAGCATTTTGGTTCGCAAGTTGCATCGACCAGACACTCCAACAGGTCTTGAATATCTGTACTACAATTGTTTAGGTATTTTACTGTTACCAAACAGTACATGGCGAGGGTTGCGTGGTCAAACCCGATAAATCGAAATAATTGTTTCTTCAAATTTCAATTGTCTTGATGTATTCAATAATGTTCTTTTTGACACAACAAGTTATATCGACTTATTGGGTTTGACCACGCAACCCTCGTATAGTTCGCCAGACAAGACACAGAACGCCGATATGTCAAAGTTAGACAAAACTTATATTTCATTACTAGCCATATATTAACTAGTATAGAAGCATTCCATAGAAGCAACTTAGTCCTCAGGGTCGGCAATGCATTTGCTGTCTTTGGATTGCTGTCTTTGGATTACAGTCACAGATCCCAGTTACCATCAGCGGGCCTAGTATGGCTGCGTCTATATCGCGTGACAAAAGTGGATAAAGCATCCGTCACTCTCATTCTAATTTACGTGTCAGAAGGTGACGGATGCCTTATCCAAACTTTGTCACGCGATAAACGCAGCCATATTAGGGCCCCTGGTGGTGCTTGTTCGCCTTCCAAATGCAATAAAAAAACAGTTTTGATTGTCTGTTTAACAGAGTCTCGTATATTGGTTTGTTTACATTTAGGTCTACAGATTTATTATCGCCTTCTCTTTGATTTACACTCTTAATCTTATAATGTTATGTTACCAATCATCCCCAGTATACTTACATAACATTGCAAAGTCGCCGAGTTCCAGTTTGACTGGGTTTCATATAAGATACGTAATGTACCACTGTATTGTCAATAAACTCGTTAAAATTTCACTTTTTTATCTCCAAAGTATCAAAACATCCGAGCTATTCGACATAATTACTGCAACCTCATACAATATGCCGTAAACGGTAGCGCGAGGCAATTTTATTTTTCATTTAGAAAGTGAAATCGTAATCGTTAATATCTCGTGAATCATTATGTGGATATTATTGTCGTTGGTTAAAACAGAGGTTACGAACTTAAGACGTAAGCCTGGCGCACCTGCTATATATGTAGATATATACTCCTACACACGCACGCAATGACACACAAAATATGAAAATACCGTAAAAGAGATCACCAAAAGTGAAATTAAAATTGGCCAAGAAATACGGATGAAAACAAGCATTTTAAACTGCTAATTACACAGCGATTAGACAGGGAGATCCAATATGCCGTGTGACGTCTTGTATTGTAACACGTCGGCCATATAAACTCTATGTTAAGTTCTGCTACAAAGAGATAGGAACAAATCTTTGTTGGCTTATATCTTGGTTATTTTAATAGCTATTCAAAAAATGAATTTTCTCTACTGATTGTTACATAAATTAGAGTTTATGAAGCTGAGAAAATATTCATGAATATTCCCTACTGGTCCGCGTGGCTCTTGGCATGTGGCGTATGCGTGCGTAGCGTGCGTAGCGTGCGGCGCTGAATCTTACGTTCGTAATCTTATTAAAGGAAACTCAACTGATTTTGTACAATCTCTTTACAAAAATAAATTTGTGTCTAGCTTTAACTTTTCTCACTCTCTCACTAGGGTTAGGAAAGTATCCTTAGAAGATATCCCTTAAAGTGATAAATTGGCCTTTTTTTATTTTGTACAATAAAGTGTTTATATATAGGTACATACATACATACATAAAAGTCAGCAGTACGCATGGCTAGGTGGCGACTTACTTAAATTTTAAGTCGCGTTAATACTAAGCTTGAGTAAACAGCTTAGCTGTCTGGAATGCGAGCCTAGTGTGAAAGATCCATAAAAAAATATGGACGCTAATTGATGGCTTACGAGTTAACCTAAACTCGCAATGCGGCATCGCATGCGATAAAATAGCTACTACAAAACGCGAGGTAGGTACTTACTTCCTATCGCTGCTTCTGATTGGTCGAGACGGTTATTCTAGTAGCTATTTAGACGGTTATTCTAGTAGCTATTTGTGGATTTAGCTTTACAGCTTGACCACGACTATAACTTCGCAGCAGTGTTTCGAGACATGCCTTATAATGTTTCTTACAACTCATGGCCGCTGTGTCAACGCCGCACATGGCGCACATGGTCGTGGCCAGGCTATAAAGTAAGCCACAACTGTGCCGTAACTAGCCACACATGATGACTTGGTTATAAAAACCACTGTTAATTACATAACCACACCATAACCGCGGTCTTCAGACGTCCTTCACATGCACACATGGCTGTGCATCGAGAGTGAATGGACACGGTCTGTCACCCAAGCGGACCATAGCGCACACACTGAGAGAATAAAATTACTGATCCATGGCCTTTGCCATAATAATTAATACATACATCACACATACCTTCACGCCTGTAATCCCAGAGTAGGGTGGCAGAGCTATAGATTGACCTACAACACTAAAAACTTGTTGATAATTCTGTAACTACATTTTGCAGAATTGGGCAGAAACCACTTCTGTCCACCTGCTAATAATAATAATTAATAATAATTTAATTACCATTCATAACTGTAGCAATAAAGACAACCATCAACGACAGCGGGTCAAGACTCATAGTGCAGTTGAATCTGAAAGGACAACACGAGTTCTGAAAGAAAACAATGCGTTCATTTTGCGACTAGACCTTATGAGATGTAGGCTACAAGCGATGTGGTCATTTTGCGAGTCGTTCCACTACTAACCGTTTTGTAATACTAAGTTAATTTATAATTCTCATGAACATTAATTACGTAACGGTACTTAACCATAACGCCCGCGGTGTGGAGACGTCCTTGGCTGGCCCACTGCCCACATGGCAGTCTGATGCATCGAATGGAGAGCATTCGAGAGTGAATGGATATGGTCTGTCGCCCAAGCGGGCCATAGCGCACGTATATTACGAGTATGTAAACAAACATCGTATAACGGACACACTTGGACTGGACTAGTTACATGGAGAGATAGTTGCGAGTTATAACAACGTTGAGATAGAACATCCATCTTGACGTTACAGTACAGGGTGTATCATCGGCATAGTTTAGTTAGGTGATACTGATGTATTTACACACCAGATAAAGATGTGGACTAAATATTTTAGATTTTAGTTGTTTGGCCTTTGCACTAGTGATCGTGGAAATCCGAGCTTATTTCTAAGAAGCTGAGGAAGAAGTTGTTGTTAGATTACCCGGCTATTGTATTACTCTCTTTTTAAACAAATAACGAGGGCAAAAAGTAATTCTACATGTTCTATGTCATTTATCGAACTACAATCATCATACTTTTTTGCTTTAATTTGCTCTAAACTGGTTTTCAGCTGAGTAAGGCAACTTTTTCAGTTTTCCAATTATATCTGCGGTTCGGTTAGATTAGGGTTGTATTATAACAAAGCTAAAAAGTTTTAAAATGTAAGCGCACAATGGCTTTAGGATAAACGAAAATTCGGACAAACGATTAGGACAAATGACGATTAGGGATTCCATAAGGGAACCGAATATATGTTACATTTACTAAGTTACCTTTTCTATTTAATTTTATACTTACTGTTTTTACGCCGAAAAGTATTACAGTCCACCTAGAATTTAAATTCTAAAGAGCTATGTTGGTCTATCCTTAAATGGGTGGTAGTTAGTCATAGTTATTTATCGTTACGGCCACAAATCGCAATAGAGCGCCTTTGCCGGTCTGGCTCGCCAAATTTGGATTTGATTTCTCATGAATTGGCCAAATGTAATTCCGTTACAACAGAAGTATTTGGAGCTTAAGTAACACAGGCAGGCAGCAGACTAATGAATAACGGTAGGTATTTGATGTCGTTATTTCTTGTTTTACTCTGTAAAAAGTAGCATACCACATGTATACAACATCTAAACCTCTTCTTGGAAGAATGACGGTTTATACTCTCAGCATATACTATTTTAGACATCCTGTGTTCTGTAAAACGGTTTTCAAATGATAATTTAATTTTAGATGTGTTACTTTTTTGGCCAGTCTTGAAAAAGGTGTCCATACGTTCTAGCACGATCTATTTTATTAGGTACTTGAAAAATACTAACTAACCTATCTATGTTTTGTTGCAGGTAAGACAGTCGCTCTACGCGGATCATGAACGAGGCCTATGCTCAGTAAGACGTTATACAGGGTGTAACCAATCTACTGAAACCAAAACTGTAGTTAACCATTCTAATGAACTAAAATTCAGTGGATTAATAACCTAGCAAAGTAAGGATGAAAATTAAACTGAGTTGAGCGCAAGGCTTCCCTGCTACTTTGCTCGGTTTTCAGATACCTTGGTTGATTTCATTAAAGCACTTATTATAAAACGAAAGGAGCTTCAGTTTGTTATTATACTCCTAGATCGCAAAATATGCATGAATTTAAAGTATAATAATTAGAACAACTGTGTAAATCCTCGGAAGATCGTTGCTCACACTCTGTAGAGACTTGTTAAGTAAAAATGCAATTTTAATCATGTTAATGGGGTCGAGTAGAAGTATTTTTTAACGTTTCCTAAGAGAATAATTAGCGCATTCACAGGCGAGATTTTTCAAGTAAAGTATAGACTTTCTTTATCGTTAATAGTGCCTTTTCGGCGCGATATTTCTAGCAAATTGCTACCTTGGGCAATTAGTGAATTAGTGCTGTAACGGATTTTCTCCGGGACGGGATTTATTGGTTAAGATTGGATTTTCAAAAATGACTTTTTACTTTTAATTTGTTAGGCTTCGACACTGTTTAATGTTGTAGTAGTTTTTATTTATTTTGCTTTGTTTATAATATTATGTATAAGTTCGGTACTATAGTACATTTTTGATCACTTACAGTCATCTGGCTGAGCTAAATTTTTACTTAACTTAACTAATCAGGTATTTGGGCCCCCAATACCTGATTAGCAAACCTCTTGTTGCACTAGCTAGCTAGGTAACTAGCTGATGATAGCTAATTATGATTATTGACGATATTTTTAAAATATTGATAAAACCTAAACAGTTTAGGTGCCCTAGTTTTTTTACCCCAGGGCCTTTGGTCACCTAGCTACGCCACTGAACAGATTACAAAATATAACCTCAAACTTGGTCTTGACAGAAGCGCGTGGAGGTAACCTCATGTGGTTCTGTTAAGTCCACCAGAGTATAGACTCTTTAACCGAACAATTGTCCTCGTCCGTGATATCCATGATCTGGTTTGTTTAATAAGTTCATGGTGATTGTCTTAAATCCGACATTGGCGAAAAACACTTTACATATTACACCTAAAACAAGGAGTGAAAAACTCAAACATGCCTTAAACACAAAAAAACGGTGTGACTATAGGAATATGTACGTTGCCATTAATAATATGATGTCTAAAAGCTGATCTGATGATGGAGTCGGCACTCGGGGGGTGGCAAGAGGATCTCCGCAGTACGTAGGTACGTAACATAGACTCACCGAGTTTGGACTCGTTAAAACTAACGAGTCGGGCTTATCTTCAATACAGTTACGATAAATAGTTAATGAGAATCAAAAATAGTACAGCCGGCAAAAAAGTTTAGCATATTTTTCTTAAGAAATCTATTCATACATCCAGAAGCACAATACAGTACTAACAATTTTTCAATAGTGATTCAACACGAGTAAGATATACAGAGTGTCGGTGGAAATGGCTAAGGGGATCGACTCGAGATTATAATTATAAAATTCTGGAATTCTGGCCGAGGAGTGTAATCTTTCGGCGTTTTCGTGGCCGCCGGCTAGCGGACACCGCGAAAGTGTATTATTAATTTTGGCAGAACAGGACCACACTGTTCTGTCACCTCGGTGTAGTTTTAAGTTTTATATTGTTATGTATGTTAGTCTATAAGGTATTTGTAAAGATGGGCTTCGTTGCCTGAAATAAAATTTATCATTATTATTATAATTATAACATACCAAGTTCGAACCCCCCGGGGTCATCATGTCCCAAAGAGTTTTTCTAACTTAAGTACGAGATGCTCTTTTACGGTGAAGTAAAACATCGTGAGGAAACCTGCACATTCGAACAGCTAAGTGTGTAAGGGGGTAATTGCACAAAAGATCGACAAACGCACAAAGGGTTGAACTGTATCCAAGAGGGCCCATCTGTAAGGTAAGATAAGATATACATTCAGTTGCAAAGCAAGTGCAAGTCTGATAGCCAGCCGAACGCTAATTAGAAACTGAGAGTACAGTACTCAGTAACGAAAAGC
This sequence comes from Acleris cristana, assembly GCA_948252455.1. Lineage (NCBI taxonomy): Eukaryota > Metazoa > Arthropoda > Insecta > Lepidoptera > Tortricidae > Acleris > Acleris cristana. The sequence continues at coordinate 15,121,352 of OX411779.1, read as the reverse complement.
CGGGTAGCACTCTATTACTGTCATTCTTAATCAACTAATCTCTTCGACAATCCGCAATCTCAAGTAAATAACAATTCTTTCACTATCCATTACTTACTGAAGAAAATCAACACGTCTAAGACTTGGATTAACGTGAAAGCCGATCTGTTAACTGATATTACTCAACCGTTAATCTGCTGCCCGTCCGGATAACCGGCTAAACGTCCGGGTCCGGATAATCCGTACACGCATACGGCTAATGCGATGGGACGTATTGACGGAGATATCGGATGGCTTCGTTTGTGTCTTAGGATAATGTTTGGGGGTGTGTATGTGTATGTATGTAATGTGTATGTCGTTTCTAAAATGACTGTATTTACTTAGTTGAATGTATTTGCTTTGATGTAGCTATAGATACTTCTTAACTCCCAAAATGGTAGCTGCATTTAATAAAAACGGCGGTCTATCTACTTATATTTTTACTTTTATATTTTTTGTAGGATAGCCGAATATTTTTATATAAGTTTGTGAAGTGTGTTTCACACTTGTTTGGATGTTACGAGTATGTTTGTTTCAAAGACAATGTATAGGAGTTAAATGTCGTAGAATACAACTTGTCTATACTCGCGTCGTTCTAAAATGCCCTATTTGACAGTTGTCATCGTAGTACAAAATATAACCTGAAAAAAGAATACCATCAAACCTTGAAAACCATTATATAATGAGCGTTGCCATGGTGATAACAGTTCTATAATAATTGTTATAGTATTGTTATTACCATGGTTACGGTCATTTCGGATATCAGTCTGGGCGTCTAGTGAAGACTCGACATCCTAATTTGTATGATAAAATCGTTAAAAATGTTTTAATAACAATTGAAATTTAATAGATTGATTAAAAAAAAGAATTGAGACTAATAATGTGTTAAAAGCTTTTTTTTAAATCCCTAATAAAAGGATGATCAATGATGTTATGAGGAATTATGTAACGTTGCATAGGCTAAGCTAATTAATAAAGCTGAGCTTCATTATGTCACAGTTACATAATTAACTATAATAGGTATCACATCTTTATTTACTACAATGTTTTTTATAGAACAAGTTATGGTACTGTAATGATTCGCGACAAGTAAAGACAATGCAAGCGTCCGAACCATAATTATCAAGGCTGTCAGTTGAACGACCGTTGCCAAGGCTGTTCGGTTTCAAGCATTCCACGTTTGAATCAAACCGATCCTTAATCTTAACGATCACGTTTGTTGCTTTTTATTTGCATAAATCCTTTTTCGTTAAAAACTAAGTGTCTTGGATATCATGTTGGTACCAATAATTTCCAGTGTAGCTCAGACTTTGCAGTTAGGTACCTGAATTTAGTTACCCTCTCGTTAACTACTTAAACAACAGTGACACAATTTGTACTAATAAACACGAAATTTGGAATTATAAAATTATACCTACTTTCAATTTAGAAATGTGGAACATATTTAGTATAGAAACATTTTTTTTCTCAAAATAACCATCGTGTAAATGTAATCAAGTTTTAAATGACAACGTTATAAAATTCCAGCATCCAGGCCCTAAATTTAGATGTCAAATTAATTTTATCTAGGTCACCTCGGGACTGTAATTTTTTGTTCAGTAAATTTATTGCGTACCCTTTTATCTTTTAAATTTTACACGGTGTGACAGTATGTGATAAACAGATAACCGTCAAAGAAGTAAATTAGATATGGTAAAAAAAAGTATTATCTTTACTAATTTAGCATATTGCATTGCACTGTATTACTAACACTTACAATGATCTAATGTTGGTCAAAATTACATATTCAATTCTCTATTCTATTATATTATAATATCCTGTTATCTTATCTTGTTATCTTATCTTGTTAGTGGGGTCCTTACGGATACACTTCGACCCTATGGGATCTTTTGTGTAATTACCCCTCTTTTAGCGCTTAATCCAATGCAGCCTCCACTCCTTCCAAGAAGCGGATAGTGGAGTGCAATGGCAGTGCCTTGAAATCGTTCGGTTCTGGGTAGCCACAACCGAGGATTTTCATTCTTACTCCGTAATAATATCCTGTTACTTTGTGATTCTATTTCTCGATAAATCACATTCTGAAAAAGGGGAATACTTTCTCGTAACGTTTAAAATGATAGGCAATCACAGTTTTGTGCATTTTGCTAGCGGAAAACGGATTTTTTTGGTTCAGAAATCAATCTGGCAAGTTTTTATCCGTAGGAAAGCTAGTTTTTAACTCTCCCTACGAACCCCAAGTATAGATGAATTAGCGAGAGCGTGGAATTGCATATGTAGTGGTAACATGTCTTTACAGGCATTCTATATTTAAATATCCTCTACTTCTTATACCATCAGCATAAAAAGAGTTTTGTTATATAATATTAAATAAGTAAGTACAAAGCTAATGTCAGTGTCAAATTCTAAAAACTTTTTATTGGATACTCGCAATTTTCAGAATTATTTTGTCTGGGCACGTGCGACTGTAAGTTACTTACACAGTTTGCAAAAATTAAAATTCACCTTATACCGCTGCCCAATTCGTTGTAAAAGCTACAGGTGTTTCTCTCACGACTATTTATAAAATTATGACTGGGAGTAAGAGTGACAAATTCAAAGCAACGAAAAAATTCCTCTCTCCGAGTAAGAAAATGTTACGTACGGTCCGTCGGCAGTAGATGATTTTGATCAAAAAGTCTATATAATTTTCATCTGTCCCATAAGCAATTTCCAACCTTAAAGATGAAAATTTAAATAAATGATAGCAACTAAAAGCAAAAAAAAGGACATACTTGTTCCACTTGTTTAGGGTAATCTCATTAAATTAAGAAGAAAACTTAAATGGTTTTCATTTTCATGCGAACGGTACAACCACTACATATGCAATTCCACGCTCTCGGTAATTCATCTTTACTATAACTTTGTGCTGCACTCTATTGAGTTCTTTTACATGCCTGAGACAAGTCCCAAGACGAACACAATTGAGGAGCGTCGCAAGAAATTCAACAGTCTTTATTTTATGTGACATCAAGAAATAACACTTATTTAAATGTCTGTATGCCCCGAGAAGTTCTGTCAGAGCACAATAAGATGCGATACCGTTCGGAACAGGTTCGGAGCAGAATTTAATAAAGTCTTCGCATTTTTACGATTCCAATCGTAAAAATATTGCCGCGGCCTCGGAATAAAATGTTTCGCAATTTATGGAACGGCGGGGCACGGGAATATTTTATTTTAATGGTGCTTTAGTAAGGTCAATTAAAAGATTATGTTTGGATTAAATACTAAGAGAAGAGTTGGGGACCATCTTTCTTAAGTTGTAACTTAAGTAAGTACATAAGTTTATCGCAAATAAAGAATGTCCTCCTTGCAGAAAAAAAGTCATCCATCAACGCTTTAATCTTCTCATATAGTTATTTATGTAACTGATACATAATGAAGTTTTATAAGGCACGAGTACCATAAGAGCTAATTATGTACCCTTGCATATATAACTTTTTCTACAAATACCATTTCAAACAATAAAGTTTAAGAATTGGAATGACAAATGTTGTACGTAAACAGTTTTAGACAAGTATAATATAAAAATTGAGATGTCAATTGATCACCAAATAAAACACCATCACTGACATCGTTCATGCGCGTAACCATGGTGATAACAATGCTATAATAATTATAAAAGAACTGTTATTACCATGGTAACGCTCATTATAGAACTGTGTTTACACTTCGGTTACGCTAACGGTGTTATTCTGATACCGTTTATGATATGAATATGAGCGGTTTTAATAGTACGCGAGTAAAAGAATGTAGTAGGAATATACGTACTCTAGTGATATTTGATAGCGCACAGACCATTTAAAATATTCACGAGAGCAACACTCATCGAAAGTGAAACGTGTCCAATACTGTTCCTAGGGGGGGCGTAAACTTGAATTTTATATGTGGGGTCGGGGGTCGGACATAATTCAAATTAAGAACATGACAGAAGGGTCGACTCGGGGGCGCGTGCCGCCTGAGTGATCGGACGTGGTGTATTTGCTATGTTACAGTCATTTGTCTATCGTAATCAATGTTAATAATTACTATTAATTACCTATTTGTGTTTTTATAATTATTTGATTAAACGAGGAAGATGCAGGAGGCGGTAAGTGAAATAAGTTTCTGTCAAAATTTATTTTGAGACTTTTATTGCACAGCTTTTATTTGCCAAAGTATAGATACCAAACTGAAGGTGCTGTTTCACTGACGAAGCGAGGCGAGACGAGGCAAGGCGAGAATTTAAATTTGTATTTTAAAAAACCATTCCCTCCTCGCGCATCTTCGGTGAAAATGCAATTTAACGATTTTATACTACAGAGATAACGTAGAAAGTTACTTTCCAAATCTATCATCAGATTGTGATCTGTATGTTACAAATTTGTATTCCGAATTTCAATCCAATCTACTTAATAACAGAGGTTTATAAAATTGACTTGTCATATTTGAACTAAAAAAACTAACAATTTTATCGTATTTTCACCGTTTTGATAGCTCTTATTTACTTGACAGTAATGGCGGCTGACGTAAAAACAGGTAATCTACGATATCATTTAAGTTTACCGTCTAGAATAGAGGCGCGGTCACCGGCCACCGTAAAAAATGATTTTAAATTCAGTTGTTCAAAATAATCAGATGTTGAATTTAGATTGTTAAATATCATCACATAAAACCCTAACGGCTTTATTTCAATGTATTTTTAACAACCTCATTACTTTAACTCTCAACTCTTACGCGACATCTTTCCGAAAGAAGTAAAATATTCCAACAAGCGATCACACGTTCTTCCGATATTAAGGAGATAATACGAGAATGTCGCGAACGTAGTCGTTGTCGAAGCGTTTCATACTTTCAATATTTCGTGTCGATGTTTCAGACATTTGGTCGAACGCTTGGCGTGCGCAGGGTTGCCATAATTTAGGATTGAATATGTCTTGTTTTAGTCATTTTGAAAAGGATTTTTTTGTAGTGTATTACAATTCGAAATGTATGTGCTTGCATTCTTAAAACTACTTAATATTTATCATTACATGGAGTTGTGAATTGTATGTAGGCCTAAAAGAAGCTTTTGCTCAGCAATGGGGCACAAGTAGATATAGATCAATATAAGATTGTATATGTTGAAGATTCCTGTAGACATTCACTAAAATAATACAGTAAAATTGTCTTTGTGAAAGAGAAGGTTAACGGGCGTCAGTTTTGATTATTTTGCTAGTTGTTTAAGAGTATTCGGCTAATGTAAAAACCATGTTTTTGACATTGAGCGCCGAACGCAACCTTGCTAAGTGTTGGTTGTGGTGTTCGTATGGATATCTAAAACCTGGCATTACTTTATCTGTAAAAATTGTTCACAAAATTTTAGTTATCGCTTTAGAAATGCGAGACGCGACACGCGTTGGCACAAATGACTTATTTTTGACAACTGCCGGACTTTTTAGTAGATTTAACTTTTTCGTATGGCAACCCTAACGCGAAATGGAATTTTGATTATAAATTTCGGTACATAATTGGAATGACTGCGTACGTGTTTGTCGAATGTAACGGCGGTAACAGGTGTGGGATTCATTTGCGATAAATGGATGTGGGTTGCCAACTTCTACACAAATAAGGTAAAGGAACCAATAACCGACAAGGGACCAATGATCGACACTGATTCTTATTTTACAGAAGATAAGGGTTTTTCATTTGTTTTGTAACACTCAATTTATGACCGTATGATCTTTGAATTAAGAGTCAAGTGTCGATCATTGGTGCATGTCAGCTTAAAGTGTCGAACATTGGTGCCACTACCTTACGTGATTTAACTTTTAGTAATTAACTAGTAATTTGGTATACATCGGTCTAGTTAAATATTGAAGATAAAACTATAGAGAGATGTAAACGTGTGTTAATTATATATTATAGACGATGTTGAAATACAGACTTTCGGAAATCCAAGCCTTGATTAAGTATAAATAATTTTTAGAATGTTTAATAAGTAAGTCTAACCAAAAGCAAGATTTAAATTCCCGCCCGCAAGATTTGATAATTATTAATCAATAATTTATTAATTATATAGACGACTAATAAATTTATTATTTAAATCTGCCATTTTGTCTATCTCCCACAAATTGACTTAGTCCCAAACTAAACTCAAGAATTGTACAAGTGTACTTACTATGTGGATACTAGACTAGACGACAACGATAGTATGTCTATACTGAAATACATACTTAAATAAATAGAAGACATACAAGACTCAGAACAAATACTCGTACCCATACCGGGTATCGAATCCGAGACCGCTAGCTTCGTAGGCCAGTGGCCTAGTGATTATTTATCCGTAGTTATGACAATCTTCAGCCTCTACCAGCAAAAACTAACTATACATATATAACATAACCACATGTCCCACCTACTCGTAAGGTGTTTAATTTTCGACACAGCATTTTTTAATGAATTCGATCGAATTCTTGGACCTACTTATCTAAAGGTCCAGTACCTATTCAAAATTATTAAATATTATATTTTAATTAGTTGGTATTTAGGGTTCGACAACTTTTGAAATCAATTTTTATAATTTTATGCAATTCTCCAAAGCGGAAAAACAGGTGATGGTGGTCATTAGTGTTTGACATAAGTTGACAGGAAAGTTGTTTTTGGTAAAATAATAAACATTAAAAATCTGCTCCCCCTAAATGGTCAATTTGTGCAACGTCTAAATATTGTCCATTCACTTTGAAATTGAGTGAATTGAAGACATTTACTTTTTTCTATAGAAATATGAAACACCCTATCGTACCTACCTACATGCATACAGGTCGAAAACATTACCGTCATTTTTAGGCAATCGGATAGAAAACGTTCTACAAATTGGTTTATTCTATTTACATAACCTATTTTTCGGCTTGTCTTCGTAAATTGTACTTACAAGCCAAGCGTCTTTAAGGTGTTATCACACGAAAACATCTCTCCCCTTTTCCTCAGGAAATTCGATAAAAGTGAACTCGGGGGAAGCAACTAGTTACTCGTAAATAAGTGTATTTACGGTTTATTTTGGCTGGAGCTCTATTTGATAGAACAGTTTTACGACGTATATCGTACGAAGAGGGCTAGGAAAGAAACGAAGAAGGGTAGACCACACTGAAGCTTTAAATACGCTGACGCAACGCAACGTTTACACAGCGACGCGTCTACCGCGGCGTGTTTAGTGCGTCTTTTACGTCAGTCGGTGTAGTCAAGTCTAAAAGAACGTCATGTAATTATTTTTTGTAATTTTGAAGCAACTCAATTGACAACAGAAACTTTTTAATTAAAAGGTGTTCTGAAAAATCCAGCTTATAGAGAGTCTCAAAAGCATTCTTTACATACAATTTTTGTGGTTCATTATTCACTGAGAAGAAAAATATTTCATAATTATCAGTGTTTGCTACGCCTGCTTTGGACTAGTGGTCTGAATGACGTCATTTTGTTTGTAACGGGTTACGTAACTCTAATAGCTGTGACGTAGAAAATACCATCTGGCGTTTAAGCTGTTTAGCAATTAGCAGACATTTGTTAATTTATTTTCTCAGTAGGTAAATGCACAATAAAAAAAGCCAATTTTTAGGTTTGGTCTGGTCGATCCTTCATATTAAAATCTCTGTCGTTCTTTCATCTGCCCTATAATGAACCGCATAGCGTTTTCGCTTAATTGATGGATGCAATCTTTGCGGCTATAAAAACCACGGAATAGAAAAAACAGTGGATGTGGCATGAGCTTCGCTTAGTATCAGACCTGTTGTCGCCAATACTCAAACTATCATAAAAACAATACGCCACAATGGATAATGTAGTTGGTGCGGCTATCGGTTTTACACTCCAAAATAGCACAATAAGGCATGCTTCTGGATTTATTTCCTATTTTAGAAATATCGAAATAAGCGATCGCGGCTAAAGTATGGTAGGTTATGCGGAACTCCGCATAATTATGCCACACGTTACACGCCCACTTGACACTTCTACTGTTTTTTCTGTTCTGTGATAAAAACTTTGGCTGCTGCTTCTAAACGCCCTAGAATAAACATCATAGCCTACGAAACATCTTACCTTTAACCTCATTATTAATGAGAGGTTATATTCTTAGACATTTACCTTTTAGCTTGATCGACACTGAAACTAAGCATTGTTCACTTGTTCACTTTTTTTTCTTTGCCATCGCGGTGCGTCGCGGCCATTGGTTGCTTTTGGAATGTTTATTTCTCAATTTATAATATAAGCAAATGTCTATGACGTGGTACATAATCGCTTCGGACCTAGATAGAATAATTTACAAAGTAGATAACATAATTCAACTCTCTCAAAACTTTTTCCTCAATGTTCCTGTCCAAGCGTTGTTGCCAGGCTAAAATAAATTTGCGGTGCTATACAGTTTATCTCTACAATAAATCCGTCACTTGGCGTCATGAATAATGCAGAGCTGGCTGATGAGCACAGACGGGGGCGCAACCCTTCCGCAACTTTTTTCGCTCTAATCGTCATCAAAACGTGTTATTTCGTTACTACGAGTACTTTCTGTCTGGTGTGAAGAGGGTGTTATAATGATGAGTTTTATGATCCACAGTCGAATTAGTAATTTCGCAATGGCTGTATTTTACGTCAGTCACCTTACTGCTCAAAATATCAGTCACAAAGTCACAATTTCTTGCGCATAGATTATAATATAGGTATTATTGTGATATGCTTCTTCTCTGCAATGATGTCTTGTCCGAAGCGCTGGTAGATTCATTCCATATTGCTGACTTTTAAAAAAGCGCTGATGTGATTAATTTACTGAACAATTTATTTCATTTCATTTCATGAAAACGACACTCCTGATTTAAGCAGTGAGTGTAAATTTAAGGCTGTTTTTATGAAAAGATACGTACTTATTGCTATGAGTCAGTTTCTTATGTTTATTATAAAAATAGAAGTTGGTAATCTCTACAGTCAACGTGTCAAAATTTAAGCTTTCAATGTGGTCAATGATACCTTTCTGTGGCCCTAGACGAGTCATAGTAATTAACGCTAACGTGAACTTTTTTCGAAAACTGTAAAAATTTATGGGGTTGACATAAAGCGCTTGACGCAACCGCCCGGCAGCTCACGTCAATCCTATACATTTTCGATAACGAGAACGTTCTCGCAATGTATTTGGTCCAGACCCACTGATCACGCTTTAATGCCCTTGAAGTATAAACTCAAAAAAATGAGAGCCAACAAAGAGAGATTTTCTCTTAGTTGACAAATAATGAATACAATAGTTAAGATATTAGTTATATTAACCAAACCTGATAGTAACAACAGCAATTTCTTTAGTGATTCAACTAACATCTTAGTTGATGTATCTAACGTCTTGTCAGGCTCGTATGGAATTAAGACGCTTATGCACAATAATCACAATCTTGTTAGAATCGACCAATTTTTTTTTCAGTGATACATAGTGTATAAGTGTATAGATAAACTAGATCACATTTATTGAGGATATTGTTACGCTGACTACAACATCCAACATAAACAGCCTAACCATAGCCAACTTTTATTTTCGTTTGCTTTAGATAGCTACAAAGTTATCTTAGCCTTATTGTTATTCTCAGTCTCACTCGAGCAAGATTCAAATAAGAGTCAAGACCGGACCCTTTTTTACAGCTATCCTAATGCCTCGGGTCACGGTCTGGGGACCCGTTTCACTATGCCCTTACAAGAACTCATTCTGACTAGGAAAAAATCTACATAATAATAACATAATATAAAAGCTGTATTAGGTACACTAGGTTCTTAGATAAAGATAAAGATAAAGAAAAGAAACTTCAATTTAATCATCCAAACCAATTTCTATCCTTGGTCCAAATCATAAATAGGTACATTCAAATAGGAACTGTATAATATGTTTGAATCAAATATTTATTCAACAGTATAAACATAAGTAGATACATATTTAATATAATACAATTAAAAGTTAAAACTAAACTTATTTAAATTAAAATAAAAACTAAGCTACTCAAATATTAAAGACGTAAATAATAATCACCACTATAAAAAGAACACCCCCTCTAGCAGGTCCCCTCGCGGCATGGTCCCTATGACACTGGCTGCGTTACCTCTCTGGATCTGAATCAAATAAATCTTATAAAAATCATTTTTATTTGGCTAAAAGGCTATAAAAATGATTTTGATATTTCCAGACCAAGCTTTTGAAACTGTTAACGTTATTTATTAAAAAAGAACTCCTCCTCTGAAAAGCCAAAGCACTTCAAATAGTAGAATATGATAACAACAATAGATACAGCTTTATCCGTCTAGCATGGGCATAACAAAACTGCTGACTAAGCATAGACTCTTGCATAAAACAATGTAGGTATCGTTTCCGTCTATTCCTCCCGGTAGACATTTGATCGCTGCTCGCATTGAGCGTGTTCGGGCGATAACAGCGCTCGCCAGCAAAATGGCAGATGCTAAGTTGTTGTAGTAAATTCTAAAAAACTCCTTCGGAGACTACAAACTATACTCAGGGGCAAAAAAAACGGGTCAGAGTGCACTTTTCATACTAAAGAGGCTATTTCGAAGTCTTGGTTTCTCGCCAGGGGATGCTTTTAGTGAAATCTGATGATGGATACTCCGCGCATCGATACAGAACTTCCAGGGTGCCTAGGATACCCAACTGATTGAATCTGCGGTTAACGCCGGAATTATGCATGTTCAGAAAAACATCTAAAATGGCAATAAAATGTAAGGAAATCCAAATGCTGACCCAAACTCTCTCGTTGTGGTGTTAACTGATTGTGCGATCAGTTAAGTATCTTAAACACTTTTGACCTCCTCTATTGAACCTCGGAGTATCCACCATTAAAGCTCACTTAAAACAACCCCTGGCAAGGAACCTAAGCTTCGGAATAGCCTCGTTTGTATGAAAAACGCACTCTGACCCGTTATTTTTGCCCTTGAGTGTAATTAACTGTTGACTGTATGGTCTCCACAAATTGTAAAAGCGACAAGACACTCAGCCAACATTTTAATTCAAAGTTTGCGGGTGTGCTAAATATTTTTTGTTCATGTGTACTGTATCATGTCCTGTTGTATGCCGATTGTGTTTTGTTTCTCCTACACAAATTTAGTTAAAAACGGCCAAGGACAACACAATCAGCCGACTTTTTCATTTGAAGTTCGTGGGGTGCTTAATTTAATCTGCCAGGACACAATAACATTGTCCTATTTACTATCAAAAACAGTATTTCATTGTGATACTTTTGAAGTATGATTCATCTTTACCTTAGTAGCAAATTTACCTTTGTTCCTATCAATCGCGTCTATGTATTCCACACACCCCTGTAGCACTCACCTGTCGAAAGTTCACACATATCGTTTTATAAAAATACCATTAATGGCATAAAACGCTGACCGAACTGTCAATCGTGCTTTATCCTGTAACTTAACTCCACAAGCGCTGACGTGCGCTAGCAGCGATTTTGTCGGCGGAACACGTCCATTGTCAGATTCTGATTAACGAGGCGACATACCCTTTTCTGCGACAGCTTGCTAAACTGACAGCTGGTAACATTACCCCAGTCTACATATAGTTGTCGATGGGACGTATGCACTAGCATTATAATATTCTTGGTACGGGTATCGTTATAGTACAATTATTTAACTGAAAATGGTGTCGTTATAGAGTATTTTTTATTTATAGCCTTGTTCATGATTAAAACATTGTAAATAAAGTCCCTCACCGCACCTTCCTGTTTACATTAATCTCCAAAACTACTGGACCCAGGAAACTGCCACTTATGTCTAGCAATTCTTAGACCCATGTCGATTACCTTGGTTCTAATTCAGATCTTTAATTCCCATGCTAGATACCTGCTACATTATATCCGATAGAAGATGTCTTTTGGCAGATATAAAGTGTTAGAGATACTGGTAATGACAGCACTTATAAATGTCTCACGTACCGCTCTAAAATTGAACCTTCTTCTTTCTCCTCTTACTCATAAACATAATAATTGTCCCTGACATTAGAAATGGCGTTCCTGCAAGTGGAGCGTGTCTTGCAACCAGTCCTTGCGGTCCGCAAGATTACCATCTTCAGCAAATAACACAGCTTCTAAATTGCGGGGTCCTTCAAGTTAGCTTTATAGCGGCGATTATCTGTTGTCTTGTTTTGATTAGGTTAGGCCTTTGGTTACTGTTTATGGCAACATTTGTGAATATTGTAGATCAAAGTATCTCAAGCGGCTATTTTCAAACATAGGTAGTTCAAGCACGGACTACCTAGTATTCACCTGCCATGTTATTCTCTATGACTCACTTTTCAACGGACAGACTTGACCCGTCAGTTTTTTTTTAGGGCGTGCATACTCAATAGGAAATATTCCTGACTTTTTTTCACAGCTTCAATAAAAGTTGATTCGTGTAAAAAACAGTTGAGTGTTTTTTAATAGCTATAAAAATAACCAAGATATAAGCCTACAAAGATTTGTTTCTATTTATTTCTAGTAAAACACATTACATGATTACATGACGTCACACGGCGTATCAGATCTCTCTGTCTAATCTCTGTCTAATTAGCAGTTTAAAAACAAACAAAATGCTTGTCTTGTATCATCCGTATTGGCCGATTTTAATTTTGACTTCACTTTTGGTGAATTCTTTTACGGTATTTTAATATTTTGTTGAGAAATGCGATTTAAAAATTCAATGCATATTCCCTTTTAGGTAGCTTGACCGTCATTCGTATGAGCTCGTTCGCTGGATCAAGCAATTTCCAAGATAATAACACCTCTGGGAGAAGCCAAATATTCCACTTTGACTTCAGAACTATGAAGCGATTTTCATAATGAGGATAACTTGGAACGTGCCGGAGTCAAGTGTGTCAGACCTGCCGCCATCAAAATCGTCGACGCTGGAAATCTAAAGATGCACTCTAGTTTTTGAACTGTTGGACCATTCAATAGGGTGTCATATTAGTCAATAACATGTGATTGGCGTAGGCTATATGTAAAATAATAGGTTTAGGGGTACCTATTTAGGGCTTCGGTTGCCAATCGTGTTTTAATTCTTAACTGTGAGTTATATAGATATATATTCTGAGGGCTTTATTGTCTAACGCACTCGCAATCACGATCGTTTTCATTTTGAAATTCAAAGGCTTGTCTGCATACAAAATGAAAACAATTGCTCCACTTTGAAGCCGGTTGCGATTGCGACTGCGTTAGACAATAAGCCCTTTGGTCTAAGTAAAATCTGACAACAATCGCGTAGAAGGAACAAGAATGTCCTTGCTCGTTTAAAAAACTAATTATGTATTTATGCAGGCGTAGAGTCTGAATTTTAGAAAAGTTTGTAAAGGCCTTCCTAAAACATCGCGTGATTTAAAATGATTTTTTACAACCTCAACTAGAACTTAGCTATTAAAGTTGATATGATGTGCCTACAGCTATTATTTGAAAATTAGCTAAAAGCTTATAAATAGACTAGAGGACGCCCGCGCACGCGTACGTTCGTACGCGTAGAATTAGTTTACCGCTACTCCCCCCATTTCTTCCCGTTGGGGGTCGATTTTCGGAAAATCCTTTCTTAGTGCTCACTTACATTATGAAAGGAACCCCTGTACCAAATTTCAAGTTTCTAGGTACAGTAGTCTATCCCGTAAAGACTAATGATCATATCGCATATTCAATTAACTTAAATGCCACCGGCTACTTTTTATACGTAATTTGAGCACGCCCAGCGTAATACCGGCATTTAACATGTAAATGAATTCACTGCCCAGCTTCCTAATGCCGTACTATTCGGACTCGATGAGGAGTTCTCGGTCTGAATGTGTTATCATAGAGCGGAGTAATTCTACTAAAGCTATTGTTTATAATTACACGTGAAGCCGGGTGATTAGTGTTGTATTATGCAAAACGTGAGCAGACAACTCTCGTCGTAAGGAACAGAGGTGTAATAGTAATATGATATTAACTATTAGAACAGGTTAATGAGACCTTAACTGCCTTAACTAAGCCTTAAATAAGTGTTTTTTTTAAATACTGTAATTAGTGTAAGTACTTCTTATTGGCGGTTTAATTACAAAACTACTTACTGGTTACATTCGTTAGATTACTTAATTGTTTTTTTTAAATAATAACTACTTGTTGTGTACAGTCGGCCTTATAAGAAGCTGCACACTTTTGTACCTTGTCGCTTTAACGCCTTTGACAGATTAGTGCAGCAGTTCAAACATGACGTTAAAGTGACAAAACAATAAAGTGTGCAGCTTCTTATAAGGCCGACCGTACATATCTGTGGCCCATGTTCACTCGACCTTCAGAGGGATTTTTCGTTTACTTCCGATGTACTTTTATGCTGCTCTAACCTATTACTGCGTCTTGTGTGCTTGGATTTTGGGTCGAATAATGTGGAAACACTCTTAGGATGTAAGTTAGTTTCGTACATAGCTTTGAGCGTAATCACAAGTGTATTTTTTTGTATTCCTTTACTTGAATAGGTTATTAAATAAAGCTTTTAATCTTGCCACAATATAAAAATACGAATTTTACTACAGTTTCTAGCTTAAACCCAAAACAATACCAATATAGAAGAATTTTCAACCCCTCGCAATTTGCAAGCAGAACTTACATATCGATGGAAATGGAGCAATCTTCATATCTCACGTGGCAATACCGTCCTATTGTCCACCCTAGGGACCGAACAAGGGAAGTAAAGGTGCTACCTTTTGGGTCGAATCGATTTGCCTTACACCGGTAATTTACGGCCCGATTGAATCGGACCGTTCTCTATGTTCAGAAATGTTGCCTGAATATTTTTTTCGTATTTGTAGGGGTTTTATGTTTGAACTTTTATATTAGTTGAAGTGGTCCTTTGGGAGATCTGTGTTCGGCATGATGGGTTTCGAATGATAGTTGTGATTATAAACTTTCTAAATCTTTCAATGGTTCTCCATAGATTTATTTAACAAAAGAAAATCTTACTGTATCATACATTAATTCAGAGCTTTAATTTGAAAAACGCACTTTGTAAACTATTTACTAAAACCAATATGGCAATATGTTACTGATTGCTTTTAAAAAACTAAAAACCACTAGCAGCAAAGTTTATTTATGTCAAAATGTATGGAACTGTCATTAAAACTTAAACCACAGATTAAATATAATAATTATTATACCTACGATATTTGAAGAAGTACTTATAATATAATAATTTAATAATTAAGACCTTAACAATATTTTTATGTCCAACATGTTCCTAATAATTTTATTGTGTAGGATTATACTTGCATACTTATAATAAATAAGCTTTATGAAAAAAAGTATTCAAGGATTGTTCTGTATTCTGTAACGACTTGATAGATAATCCTTTAAATAATAATTTATAATAAAACGTTAATTAATAATACCAAATATTGAGTAAAGTTTTGAGGTAGCAAATTGGTTTGTGAATTAAAATTCTTATACTTTAATATTATTTCTAGACGAACTTGTAAACGATTCGCACTTGACGGTTATGATTTGACAAGTGACTGCTCCCCGCCAAATTGTACGGGTAACGTTGGATTTTACTGTAATGTGATGTGAATAAAAAACTAAACAGTTAAACAAGTTGTTTTACACTCTAACAAATTCAGAAGTGCTATATTTTTGGAGAACCTGTAAAATTCACGCGCCGAAATCCACTTTGGCCTGTCTGACATCGAGTTAAGTTTGCTCCGCTTGAGTTTGCAGTCGTAGATACTGTTTACTAGCTGAAACTTGGGGATCTTTGGATTGAAACAAGTACGAATTATATATGGATGGAGTTAAGAGGTGACTAGCAGCCCGACGAGGTCAGTGATTTCCTTCTTTTCTATCTCCGGGTGCGAGAATCTTCATTCAAACGAACTAAAAGTACGTTACTTACGTTGCGTTTGTGTCAAATTTGTGATCGACTTTATTAATGATTGATCATTGTGATAGACATCAACGTTTTCGAAGGAGTTTAATACATTTATTCGGGTTCAGTGGAAACGTATCCACAAGTCAACAGATAAGTTTTATCTAAGAACATAAGTGACAAGTGATACCTACTATAAGTTAGAGACAATTTTATGAAACTATGTGTATATATTTGTTTCCTTATTTTAAGTAACCATTCTTGAATTTAGTATGTCTGGTGTAATTTTCGTTAAATGCCTTACTATAATGATCTTTATTGCATAATCTTATAGTGTTTCTTGTTCAAATTGTAATACCATTAATTATATTTAGATAGATATTAAGGTTATAAAGGAATTGATATTGCAATTAAAATTATAATAATAATTTAAACAATACTGCATATAAAGTATACCTAATTTGAAAGTTGGAGTTGATAACGGGGTTCTTTATCAATTTTGATGTTAATTTTATAGATATTTATGTTGGTATAGAGTTATTTTGCTAATGTTATAACTTTCTAACAAAATGGGAAAGCACCGAAGATCACGTTCTAGGAAAAGACATACTGGACATAGGCGTTATAGGAGTTATTCTAGTTCAACTACTTCAGATAGGTCATACAGCACAGATACATATAAAAAGCAAAGCCGGCATTCAAAAACAAGGTACGATCGATCACCATCCAAGCACAAACATCACCATCGTAATAAACATGGAAAGAAATCCTGTAAACTTGGTTCAAGGAGAAGAGATTGTGTAAGGAGTAAGTCATGTGAGACTCCGCCCCTTAACTTTACACCGTTAAATGAAAATGTGTCCATGTTGGTGCCTAACACTAACCAAAACTTAATTGACAGTTTAAATAACGATGCATCTGTACCAACTGTGAGTCCTGCAGTGTCTACCACTGTACCACCAAGTACTATTCCTGTATGGTCTCAGAATTTATCAGCTAATTTCAATGTTATTCCTGAATTTGATCCATCTGATGATAATCAAAGTGTTGAGTGGTGGATCCATAAAGTGAATGAGTGTTCAAAAATATACTCTTGGGACGATAGGCAAACATGCCATTTTGCTCTTTCAAAGCTGATGGGTTTGGCTAAAAAGTGGTATCAAGGGTTGCCATCATTGCTTTTTACTTGGAATGAATGGGTAAGTAAATTAAAAGCTGCATTCCCTTCGAATGAAAATTATGGAGATTTGCTAACAAAAATGCTTAGAGTGCGTTGTAAATTAGGTCAGCAGCTTGATACTTATTACTATGATAAAATAGCACTTTTAAACAAATGTGAGATTGTTGGGCGAAAAGCTGTTGGATGTTTGATACATGGCATCGACGATAAATTTGTAAGAATGGGTGCCAATGCATGTATGTTTGATGAACCTGAAAGACTTTTATGCTATTTAAGAACTGTTTCTAATAGCAATGATAGTGCCATTGTAAGGCCTAGATTTGGTTTTTCTGCACCGAAAAGTAATAAAATAACTAATTCAACAACTGAATTACGTTGTTTTAACTGCGGAGAGATGGGGCACATTAGTGTAAAATGTACAAAGCCCTTAAGAAAGTGTGGGTTTTGTCATCGCCTTGGTCATTACACAAAAGATTGCTACAAAAGGGGGCCCTCTACCACCATGGAGGACAAAAACAATAGTAATAATGAACAGGAAAAACAAAACAAAATAATGTGCATAAGTCAGACTAGTAGTAATCCAAACAACAAATATTATAAAACTATTAAAGTCAATAGTATAGAACGACTTGCATACATAGATTTAGGTAGTGCATGTACACTGATTCGTGAGACTGATGCTAAAGATATATTGCTAGGTTGGGATATAACAGCATCTTTACCAAATCTTCGTGGCTTTGGAAACTCTGTCGTTCAAGCTTTAGGTAGTAGGGAAGCTATGGTGGAGATTGGCAAAGTTAGCGCAAAAGTAAATTTTATTGTAGTAGCAGATCACTACATGCCTGTGCCAATTATTGTAGGACAGACTTTCACAGAGCAATCAAATGTTACAATATACAAATCAGCAGAAGAACTTCTATTCATACAGACTCCTAACTATGATTGTTGTGATGAAATATCCAAACATAAGTTATTGGTTAGCACAGACACGAACGTTGAAGCCAATTGCACATCACCAGTACTAATTCACACGGAAATGCACTATACCGGTAATTTGTTTGTAACAGGTGGTTCAAGAATCATTTGTGGGAAAGAATGTTTTGTTGTGCCAGGGTTATATAAAATTGATAACGGGCAAGGATATATAATGCTAACAAATGTTGGAAAAACGGATTTGTTAATCAAGCAGGATTATGTTATTGCTAGAGGTTGCATGTATGAAGAAGTCAATGACCTGTACATAGGGCTAACTGACTTTTCTAGAACTTATGAACCTTTGCCTTTAAATAAGGTAAATATAGGAACAACCTTAAGTAACAGTGAGCATGAACAATTTCTTAAATTGTTAACAAATTACAGAGATTGTTTTGCATTAGATTTAGCAGAATTAGGGGAAACCACCTTAACAAAAATGCAAATCAAACTGAATGACGACACTCCTGTTGTATACAATCCATACAGAATGTCAATCAAGGAAAGGGAACATCTTTCGGTAATTGTGGAAGACCTTTTGAAAAACGGAATAATCAAAGAGAGCGCCTCGCCATACGCTAGCCCCGTAATACTGGTGAATAAAAAAAATGGCGAGAAGCGACTCTGTATAGATTATCGCGCCCTAAATAGAAAAACTCTTAAGGATAAGTATCCTCTCCCTAGAATCGAGGATCAACTCGACAATTTAGGAGGAAATAGTTACTTTACAAGCTTAGACCTTGCGTCAGGCTATTACCAAGTACCGATGGCTGAAGACAGTAAGCATCTTACTGCATTTGTCACTCCAGACGGCTTATATGAATATAATAGGATGCCGTTTGGACTGGCAAATGCACCTAGTGTTTTCCAACGTACAATAAACACAATGCTGAAGGGGTCTGGGAGACGATTAGCATTAGCTTACATGGACGACCTGCTTGTTCCTTCAAAAAGTATTAAAGAAGGTATGGAGAAACTAGAACAGATATTTCAACTCTTACGTAATGCAAAATTGACTCTGAAGTTGGAAAAATGTCAATTTTTCCAGACCCAAGTTAACTATTTGGGCTATGAGATTTCCTCAGAAGGAATTCGTCCCGGAAATCATAAAATTCAAGCTGTGAAAGACTTTCCAGAACCAAGAAACGTCCACGAAGTGCGTCAGTTTGTTGGTTTGGCAAGCTATTTTAGACGATTTGTTAGGAACTTTTCTGTAATTGCAAGACCCTTGACAAACCTAACAAAGAAGGATGTACCATGGATATTTGGTAAAGATCAACACAATGCATTTTGCGAATTAAAAGAAAAACTCATAAGTCGCCCTTTATTAGCATTGTACAATCAATCAGCTGAACTTGAGGTCCATACAGATGCGAGCAAATTAGGAGTAGGTGCAATTCTGATGCAGAAAATTAATGATAAATTACAACCAATAGCTTATTATAGCAGACAGACGTCGCCAGAAGAGCAAAGATTTCACTCTTATGAGCTAGAGACTCTAGCTTTGGTTACCGCTCTTCAAAAGTTTAGGGTATATTTGTTGGGCACGACGTTTAAGGCAGTGACGGACTGTAGTGCTGTACGAAGTACAATGACAAAACGTGACCTCGTACCAAGAGTAGCAAGATGGTGGATATCAATGCAAGAATTTAATTTTACGGTAGAATATCGACCAGGCGCTAAAATGGCACACGTTGATGCATTGAGCCGCAATCCGGCAGGAGAAGATAATTTAGATATCCGGGATATCGTGGAGATACTCTTGGTAGAGGACGATTCAGCTTGGCTACAAACGGTACAATCAGCGGACCCGGAAATACAACGTACGATTAAAATTTTGCAGGACACTGAAAGTGATGAAATAGTAGACATAAAAAAGAATTATGCTTTTAAGAATGGTAGATTGTACAAAGTGGTCAGACTGGGAGAAGATGTTACGCTATTGTGGGTTGTGCCTAAATCTGTCAGATGGCAAATCCTACAAATGAATCATGATCGTAATGGTCATGTGGGGTTCGAGAAAACGTATGAACGAATAAAAAAAGTGTATTGGTTCAAAAACATGCGAAAATTTATAAAAAAATATTGCAAATCCTGTCTGGAGTGTGCGCATAATAAAGTGCCTACAGGTCCTAAAGAGGGGATGCTTCATCCGATAGAGAAGATTAGTAAGCCGTTTGACACACTACATGCAGATCATTGTGGTCCATTCCCTATGAGTAAAAAGAAGAATCAGCACGTATTAGCTATAATCGACTCATTTACAAAGTACATCTATCTTAAAGCAGTTAAGGATTATAAGAGCAAAACCACCATTCAAGTATTTGAAGAGTACTTCGCCCTATTCGGTGTGCCACGGCGGTTAATAACCGATCGAGGAACTAGCTTTACTAGTCATGAGTTCAAAAGATTTAGTTCTGAGAAAGGTATCAAACATATATTAAACGCTGTTGCAACACCCAGAGCGAATGGACAAATTGAACGTTATAACAGAACCCTTGTTGATTCGTTAACAGCCATAAATCATGGGAAACCCGATAATGAGTGGGACTTGGCTATACCTAAAGTTCAGTGGTCCATGAATAACACTGTCAATAAGGGTACTGGCAAAATTCCAGCAGTGACTCTATTTGGTGTAGCGCCTACTGGAAGTTGTGATCGTTTCATGAATACATTAGTATCTGAGGCTAATCCAATCCAAGATTTAGAAGAGATTCGAGAGAGTGCCAAGGATCGCATTATTTCTGAGCAACAAAAACAGAAAGCAAGATTTGATCAAAAGAGGAAAATAGCACACACATATAAAGTTGGCGATCTTGTACGTATAGAAAAAGACATATTTACACCAGCAGGGCAGAGTAGAAAGTTAGTGCCAAAATGTTCTGGACCTTTCAGGATTACAAATGTGCTGGACAATGATCGTTACGAGGTACAGGATACTCCTATAACGCGAAAAGATGGTAAAGCCATATATAGAGGTGTGTATTCGGTGGATAAAATTTATCCCTGGTTAGTTTATGCAAATGATCTGATTTCAAGTGATTCAGACAGAGAAGATTGAGATATTATTCAATATTATAATGATAAATACATTTCAGTTAGTTTTAAGACATTTAAAGTATCTTTGATTTAATGGTTTGTTTTGGTATTTTGTTATTGTTGGATGGTTGGGTCTTGTAGATGGATGGATACGATGAAAAGTCTAATATATAACATAAATAACATATATAAAAATAAAAAAAATGTTGAAATAAGGTCTGTTCAGTGTTATATTAACTAAAACATAATAAATATAATATGAAAATGTTAAGATATTGAGACCTGATTGTGATACATAAATGAGTATAACTTAAATATTACAGATAATTAAATATTTAATTAATATTATAGAAGATTAAGAGGAGGCAATTTCGCTATGATACTGAGCCGACGCTATGCGTGGGCATATAAATAAAAACTTTGTTAAACAGTGAGCTGACGCTATGCGTGGGCATACAAATAAAAACCTTTGTTAAACAGTGAGCTGACGCTATGCGTGGGCATATGGATTCAAAACTTTGTTAAACAGTGAGCTGACGCTATGCGTGGGCATACAAATAAAAACCTTTGTTAAACAGTGAGCTGACGCTATGCGTGGGCATATAAATAAAAACTTTGTTAAACAGTGAGCTGACGCTATGCGTGGGCATACAAATAAAAACCTTTGTTAAACAGTGAGCTGACGCTATGCGTGGGCATATGGATTCAAAACTTTGATAATTATAGTGAGCCGACGCTTTATGCGTAGGCATTAATAGAATCCAGATAAGATGGTGAGCCGATTGACGCTATGTGAAGAGCCATTTAAATAAGAATTTCATGGAAATTCATGTTGACTAAAAGATACATATTTTAATAATTAAGTTTGTTGGTTACTTTTTGTTTTTTTTTTTTCTATTATTTTTGTTTTTTTTCTTATTGTATAATTGTCAACTAGAACCACGCGAGGACGCGTCTGTTGTCAGGATTGGTCGAATGATAGATAATCCTTTAAATAATAATTTATAATAAAACGTTAATTAATAATACCAAATATTGAGTAAAGTTTTGAGGTAGCAAATTGGTTTGTGAATTAAAATTCTTATACTTTAATATTATTTCTAGACGAACTTGTAAACGATTCGCACTTGACGGTTATGATTTGACAAGTGACTGCTCCCCGCCAAATTGTACGGGTAACGTTGGATTTTACTGTAATGTGATGTGAATAAAAAACTAAACAGTTAAACAAGTTGTTTTACACTCTAACAGACTGAACCGGAAAGCGAAATTCTTTAACGAAACGTAATTGCTTCTAAGCATTCTTAGGCTTTCATCTCTTTTATTTTCCCTTTTTAAATTTACATTGAGACAAATATCCTCGGTCTGTTGCCTCGGTAGTAAAAAGGACAACGTACAAAATGGCGGTGTCGTTACATTTGTGTTATTGTTTTTTGCACTAAACCCTCGTTTGCTTTTATTTTAACCGACTTTAAAAAAGGTTAATTCTGTAATTGATTACGATATAAAAATAAAAATAATACATGTTAAGAGGCCACATTATGCTGCCCCAACGCCGCTGCCATGCCAACACTTTTACCGGCGCTGAGTTCCACCATCGAACCACTCGTCGTAAAGCCAGGTTCCATCAACATCACCTTGATGAAAGGCGTTCTTCCACCGTGTGAATCACTAGGCACTTTATGCAGTACCGGTAAAACGGGGCTATTTGGGAATCACGAGGCTATTTGGAATCGAGTAATTATATTATAAGCTTTTAGTTGGTATATTTTTGTCATGGCCATGGTAGAACTGAAAACTTCGCCTGACACCAAGTTTTACAGTTCTATCACAGCCATGAAAAAAAAAACAACTAGAAGCTTATGATTACTTAGTTCCAAATATCCTCGTGATTCCCAAATAGCCCCGTTTTACGTGAAACTGTTGAACGTTGTACGAGCTGTATTCGCATGCTCGTTTGCCTCCCTCTCTTATCCTTGTCCTGCCCAGTGTTCTTAATAAAGGACACATTCGATTTGATAGTTTCTGGCCGGGAAATCGAATTTTATGTATCAAATGGTCCTTTATAGAGGATATCGGGCAGAAATTGGAAGTATTAAAAAGAACGCTTGTGCATGACGAGGTTATAGAAAAAATTCTAGCGCGCTCACATTTTAAGTTTGGCTAGTCGGTCGGTCGCTAAGTAAAGGCGTTTGAAATAGAATTCCAAAATATTTTTTCCAAATAATAATTTGTCCGAATTTTTATTTTTCCGAAAGCTATGTTATGCTGGAGCTATTTTGGATTAAATGATTAATTTAATGACTATACGTAGGTCTTCTACCAAAACATTGCATTGGGAATTATGAAAATTCCGAATTTTGATTAATTCGGAATTATGACTCTTTGGAATTATGCGGGGTACACCTAAGTGCCGATTCGACCAAACTGGAATAAGACTTACTCCGAGATTAGTCCACACAAAATCGGCGTTTAATCTAGGTATAAGACCTTATTCCAGTTTGGTCGAATCCGCCTTAAGAAGGGATACACGAGCGAACAAATTTGTTTGAAAATACAGAATTTCAAATCCAAGATATTATCCCGGCCTAAGGCTTTGCGTTGACTTTCGAGTTGGGAGTTATGACTTATTTGAATCTGCTTATTTGTTCGAGATTAGCCCAGTTAGCCAAACAAGAAACAATTTCGTATTCAAGGCGACATTATGTTGTTGGTTTCGTTTTCATTTATATACAATAAGACGGCCCCCCTATTTCACCTTCCTGTCAGTGATAGGTGACAAGTGACTATTCCGCATATAGTCACCAGCAATAATATATGATCCATCATTGGACTCAAAAATATCTGACACTCTCTTATGCCTCCAGTAATAAGAACGAGTCAGATATTTTGAGTCCTACGTTGGATCACATATTACTTCTGGTAACCGTACATTGCAAAGTTAACAGGTTTTCACATCACTGGGATTCTTATATGCTCCGCCATGTACCTACACCAAAATGTCACCTGTCACCTGTAATTGTTAAGATGGTGAAATAGGGGAAACGTAACCAAATGATTGCCTAGGTCTAATTAATTCAATTCCCTTCGCTAACTTTTATTGTCCTAAAAATGGCATTTTTAATTCTGTTTGTCCTTCCACGTGGGCAAGGAAGTGGATGGACGTTTATTTACACAGGAGCTCTATACTGCTTGGTAAATCCATATTGTTGTGACATGTTATCACATTGTCAACGTTATGATAACTCTTATTTACTCGACTGTAACGACCGAATTAAAAACAATATACAAATCCCGAGCATGTTTTGATATTGTCGTGTGTTTGTTATTTAAAAAATAAATGCTCTGCCGTTACCGTTCATCCGATTGCGATGAAGTTCGGTTTGGAGATAGTTTGAGTCCCGCGGAAGCACATAGGGTACTATTTATCCCCAAAAATACGATACTTCCGGATGGCAACTAAATAAATATTTTGAATTTTATCTTTGTGATAAACGACTCCGACGCCGACGGAGTCGCGGGCAACAACTATTTGATCATCATGAGAAATAAAATTAAGATAGAGCTGTTTATGGACCAATGGCACGCGCACCTGCCAATAGCATTAGTGCAGGAATCAACAAAACTAAAACTGAACATAACATTATAAAGAAAGGTTTTAACAAATAAAATAGAAAATAAAAAAGTGCATCGTATATTATGATCAATAATCAATGATATTGATGTACCTAAATTGAGAACAGAAAACTAAACCAAGTCAGCCTCGTGCTTTGAGTACATTCTACCTATACGGAAAGTCTTGAAAGTTTATTATCCCTTTTCACTTTAAACTATCCAATAAAAAGATAATTTTGTTTTGTAGCTGTCTTGATTTACAGCGGTGTGGTCAGACCCCTATCTGGTCACACTGGTCACGTACTCACCACCAACTTTCAAGTCCCAACAGCACGTCGCATTGCGGTTTGCACTTATCTTCAACAAACGTATCCGATAAATATATCCCTTTACTAGAAAACTGTACGTGTTCATTTATCACCCCAATCTGCGGTTGTATACTTCCGTTCAAAAGAAAAAACCGGCCAAGTGTGAGTCAAACTTGTAGTTTGTAAATAGGTTGTGTATCACGGGTATAGAGTCTTGAAGAATTTTCCCACCTTAAGAAGAGATAAATCGGGAATATCTAGCCTTGTTTTGTAATGTAGCAACAAATTTACGGTTTTTTTTAAATTTTTCATGTCATTGGGAAGTACCCTACAGGTCCCGATTCCCTTGCGAGTGTCAAAATATGCGGCATAAACGGCTGTATCTTTTCATTGCATTAACTTGGAAGTTTGATTTTTGACAGTTCTAAGCCTCCAAGGGATTGCGGACTGGGTATTTGATATTAATTTTAACTTGATACCTCCTACGTTGACACGCGTTCTAGAGATAAAATTACAGACGGACCCAGACACTTAGCAAAAATGGCACATTTAATGTGGCATTAAAAAGCTCTGCATTTTGAAACTTGCCGGTCTTCAGTCCAAGTCCTATGTTTGGTTTGGTCTAATACAATAAATTGCCAACAGAAAAACGTACACAAAACTTTAAATATCTCTCTATTTAAACCACATGAAAAGTTGAAGAAAGTCACTAATTTTATTCCATTTACTGCCAGAGATAACAGTGTGTCAGTCGTCCGTACCGAGGAACGACCGCCCGGTGATTATGGCCCGAAATACTAGATAAAGTCATTAAAATATGCAAGTTACAGGCCCCGGCTTACGCGCGTAGCTAATTACCGACAAATTCTCGGTCTCGACATTCCCTTATTAATTTACTGCTTATTGTATCATTACTTCTCCTAAAGGTGCTTTTACAATGGTACGCTGGTAGTAATACACAATTACGTTTCCATTTTAGAGAGCTGGAAGTTACTGCCTAAAAGTGGTTCAAAGTTGCCTTCTTCTTTTTTTTTCAGCCTTTGGTCACACATACCTGAGCCTCCTCATTTGCACGATGTTGGTCAATCCTCATCCAACTTTTCCCTAATAACTTCGTAATTTGATCCACATAAATATCCAGTGCAAAAATGTAGTTTTTAACCGTGTATGTAATTTGAAAATGAATGTTTGGTTTTGACACGAAACCTAAAACTGCAAAAAATACGTTGAACTCGTTTCAGAGGCAAAGTAAACAAATGCAACGTCCAGTTCAGAAAAAGTAAAAAACTCTTTTAATTTTGTGAAGCATTCTGATTTTACCGAAGTGAATTGTGGACAGGAAATGCAAGACAGAGACGAAGCACTATAAAAGGGGAAACGTGTTGGAGGCAACAAAATTTTACGCGACAAATAGCGGCGAGTCGTCGGCTATATTTTACGGACGGGCGTGACACGTAAAGACGTTGCGGTACACAATGTAATGTGTAAAACGAATGACGGCTCTTACTGAATAACGTAACGACGTCTCGTTTTGAAAAGAAGAAATGAATGTGAAAGAGGGTGTTTGAGGACAGCTCATTTCTCGAAACTAGATACAGTAATAAGGTATAATTGTATTGCTGAGGCCTTTTTTATTAGTCTGGTATGTTTAGAACCACAATATTTGCCAATGCGACGATACCTAAATCTAGCGTAAAAGAGCTAGGTAGTCAAAACGATGCTTCTACAGACAATAGCATTTAAATACTTAGACAACTCGATATACCTACAAGTATTAACAAACCAAAAGTTTTGACGAACCCTAGGAGGCTTGTGAGTTAGGTCTCTGTGCTGTTACTACACCCCACCTTAGTTTGCAAAATCTGACGGTGCATCATCATTGCTAGCTTGATGTTCACTGGTGGCCATTCTCGCTCGAGTGAAGATATCCACAAAATGAACGAAATTTCGCCGCCTTTATACAGCGGCTATTTTATTAATGTGTATTGTAAACATCTCTATGACAAGCTCTTTCACTACTATATTGGTCTCGTGCTTAGTCAGCCTTCATAGCAAACGTTTCCTGAAATTTCAATCTTCCCGAGAACCTTTTATTAACAAATCCCAAAAACCTTCACAAAGGAATCAATCAATTTGGAGTCTTTTGTTCAGCAATCACTTTCGGCGGACAGAGACTAATGGCCGCCCCAGCTGCACGCATCTGCTTGCTAATTGTTGCTGAATGCATTAAAATTTATAATAACGCCGGCTAATGCTGGGGTTTCATCATTCAGGATTAGGGAGGTTTGTTTTTGGTTATTCTATTATGGAGTGAATCAGCTGTGTCACTGTGATGAACAACACTGAATAAGTTAGCTACAAGAACGAGTTTTCATTTGTCACTGCAATTTTTTGGGAGTTACGTGCGCATCAAGTCGATTTCCGAAAGTTTATAGTCAATCAGGGTGACGGCACCAATGTTGGACACTTTTAGCTGAAGGCACCAATAATGCACACTTAACTTTTAATTCAAAGATCATAAGGTTATAAATTGACTGTCTCAAAATAAATGAATAACCCTTATCTTCTGTACCATAAGAATCAAGTGTCTATTATTGGTCCTTGTTCATTACTGGACTGGTTCCATCACGCTAGGAAGTTTTTTTTTTTAATGATTATATCGTAGTTATGGTAGCACAGACTCTTAAAGTGAAAGTAATTAATTTTTTGAAAGATAGTTCTTATCACCGCAAATAAAAATAGGTAAATAATCTGATGAAAATATGGTTAAATTTATAAGAGATTCTAAACACTATGAAAATATTACCGTAGTTTTCATTAAATTCAAGTTAAACCTTATTTAACTTGCCGTTGATCAAATGTTCAGCTACATTTAATTATAAAGTCGGCTCGGTGAAGTTCAGCAGCCCAGCTTATAATGGGAGTTGCTGATTCCCTTCCTTCAATGGACTTAACCTGATCCCGAACGTTAATTAAGAAATGAATCCCGTTACATTTTACTTTGGACATGACCAGGGTGAATATAAACGCAAATATTATTTAAATACTAATATAAAGTTTAAAGTTTAAGTAGAAACAAGAGAAAATTAACATTCTGTAATGTACATTAGACTTTTTAATCGTCTTGTCCGGAGTTCCTCTTCTGTTCTGTTTAAGGCGTGCTTCAGCCATTATTTATTGTTTAATTCTCTATATATTAGTAGGCTTATTGTTAACTATACCAACAGTATATAGTTAGAGCTTAGTGTGGGACTAGGTCAATCTGCGCGCGATTGTCCTTGGATATTTATTTGTTTTATTAATTGATTAATAAACACTTTCAAGCCTGATTATCCTCGTATTGATTTATCTCTGCTCTGGAAATCATCTTGTAGTTTTCGATCGGTAGTTTTCTAGCTATGGATCCACAGTTGCGGATGCGTGTGTCCACGTCCAAATCCCACTTTTACGTTTTATTTTACTGTCGAAGGAGCCAAATTATATAGCTCAGTTCTGTCCATTTTTCTGCCTGGAACTTGACAGGAATAGGCAAATCACAATGATGATGTCTGAGGTATAGACATACTAATAAACATAGTAAAAACGAATATGTTGTTGATCTTCAAGTAGAGCCAACGGTAAGCGTTGGTGGAGCGCAATTCGATGTTTCTGACGAGCAGCCGTTTGCATTACTTACTTACTTACTTGATTTTAATAATTACACATTACACAATTAAACAATCCAACTACTATTTCGCGTCACGCCACTAGTTGTTTAATCTGGAATTTAAATTGGATTAGTTCGTGATGATTACACATGGGGTTCAAAAGTTTTAATCAAATTTTACGCGAGTATATTACTCGTAGATCAACGAGATAAAATTCGGGTTGAAGGACCAAATAAAATACATTATAGGTACAGGACGTGCCATTTTGTTTACATAGGTACACTATGCTTGTATGTGAAACGAAGTATGTCTGGTTATTTTGTCATAAAATTTGGTATGGAGGTAGTTTGTTATAAGGGGAAGGAATATAGATTCACGTAAATAGATGATTTACAATAAAATACGGTTCAAAGAGCCGACAAGTCTCCTTTGTAGACTCCTTTATAACTGTATAAAGGACTCTATTTGTATTGTTGTGCCCCTATAATTACGTTGTTTTCTGTTCTATACAATTAGCTAATACAAAATGTTTGTTCAGGATACATTGTGATGTATGTAATCTGCGTAATATTTATTTTGTAATCCCTAGCGACCTCTGGCGGCTCTCTTTAATGAATACATAATGCTGGATTTAACCCTTTCTTCCTTTTGTCATGTTATTAAAAACCTTGCTTTGTTGCAGATGTTGATCATCAACGCGGATTTAAAAATGTAAGTGGTTTTGAATAACATTTTTTCATGTATTTGATATGTTAAAAACTATAAACAACCCTCCTCAGCGCTTCTTCTTAGCTATAATAGTTGGATCTCAAGCGATATAGTTCAATATCTTCTACCGTCCGACGTAATAGCGTTCTGAGACCAAATAAACGTTTCAATTTCGATTTCATAATATTGCTTTCTCTGTAAAGTTCTTTCTGAGCTCAAAGTAAACAGGGTGTAGTTTTTATTCTGCAAGCTGAGTACCTACGCTGCAGTTCCGACATTTCCATTATTCATGGACTGGACTTGGTGGCGACGCTCTTCCGTGTGAAAAACAATAGCTGCTATATCGTTGACAAATGGTGACGAGGTTGTGTTTAATAATTTGTCATACGCTTGGGGTTAGAACTTTAACTTGAGATGTTATACAATAAACAATAACTAAACTTATTTCAATTAGAATAAAACTAAGCTACTCAAATATTTAAGACGTAAATAATAATTACCACTATAAAAAGAACACCCCCTCTAGCAGGTCCGCTCATAATAGGCTTAGGCTGTGGTTGTTGAATTCAGAGTTCTACGATTTGTCGGAGTTCCTTGTGTAAATCGACTATTAATTTGGAGCACCTACCTATTAAATTTATACACTGTTAGAATTAATTTTAAATTATTATACATATGTATACCAGACCTGTAACAATGTTATCAATAAAATTTCATTTTCATTCATTTTCATTTTAATAAGATGTTATTAGTTGTGATATTCTTTGGACAAAGGTTGATAATCCTGATAAGGTTCGAGGAAATTGATAAAAATATAAATCATTTTAGATTCCGTACCGTTATTGCTGATCTACACAATATAATAACCAATACATATGCTCAAAGCCGTAAGGGCATAGTTTGTTGCGAGTATAGTATTTTTCAGGTTAAATATCTTTGATGCCTCAGAGGATGTTGACTTGTAACTTAAATTATTCAAGACAATTTGATCAAAGTTAAAAAGCTTTGCGTGTAAGTAATTGTATTGCGTGTTGTTTTGGTCCAATAATTCGATAATTTAAAGTGATCGGCCATTATTACCATATTTTAAAATAAAACCTGCAACATATATGTTCGGAATTTTATGTTTACTTTATTGAATGCCCAGGGAATGTATTATTTTATTCCAAAATACTTTCTCGAATGTTTCTTCACTGTCACTTTTGAATATACACTTTGAGACATATTATACCTACAGGGTGTTTTTAAAAGTGAGCATTGTTTGGTCCACTCTTTCTTATTCAGGAATAGCGACCCGCCCTCGCTTCGTGTAGGTTTTGTGAGTTTTCTGTAATACCCGTAATAATCCAGGAATCTAAATATATAAGAGAAGAAACTAACTTTACTGACAAATCAACTCAGAGTCTTAACAGCTGGGTCTAGCTAGAGATTCTAAATTTGGCACGTAGGTTACTTCTAAGGTCTAAGGGTGCACTAAGAAAGTATTTTCTAAAAATCGACCCCCGACGCGAAGAAATAGGGGGAGTAGCGGGAACTAATTCTACGCGTACGAAGTCGCGGGCGTCCTCTAGTAATACCTACATCAATACCTCCCTCTTGAATCACTCTATCCATCGATGAAAACCACATTTAAATGCATTGCGCATTTTGAAAGATCTAACCGTATATACAGAGGGTCATACGATGGGAAGCGACTTAGTCTTATACTATGTAAAGACAAAACCATAATATAACCGTACCTTAGTTTAATCATCGTCTAAAGCACGTACCCTTGATGTCGTTAAAGCAGCCAAACCAAATTTATAAAACTCGTTTAAAACTTCCGAGGGGCACCAGGAGTTACTGAAATAAACCAGGCTGCATTGAATGAAGCCTTTATAAGATTTCCGCGCCCGTCAAAGACCGTGCTTTCTGCTGCAAACGGAGTCCTTCATCATCCGTGACTATTTTTGCAAAAAGGATCGTTCATTAAAATAGTATTGCTTCGTTTGCGTTCTTTTAAGTAGAAATTTTCATTTATTGCCTTTGATTTTTTCTTTGCGTTTCCATTGCTTCAAACAGTTAAATGAGTTTGGTTTTAAATTCAATTTCAAAGGAGAATGTGCAGAAATGTATGAACACTGGCCTAGAAACCAATAATATTAACAACTATATCATCGGATATCCTTTTTAATTCTACAACGATTCTGTGTTGCGGGAAACCTCAAATAACTGAGAAATATTTAAAAAATCTGGAACATCGGGACGCCTACATAGACGACGTAAGCATAATTACTTTGAGACACCGCTGTCTTTGCATGGCGATAACTTAAGATTTCGAATTACCTGCCATAGTAATAGTTTTACAACTTAGAATTACCTATCCGGTGACATATCGCTTGTCCTCATTGGTCATATAGGCCAATTAGCCCACCGTCCTTTGAACAAAATGGCCATTAGGGTTCATTTACCCCCCACTAATATGAAGAGATTCCACAAGAACTTTAGAATGACCTTGTTGAGAAAATGCGTGGCTGTAAAACAATAGTTTTTTTTTTAAATTGTAATCTAATACATAAAAATCAATGTTTGTATTTTCTTATTTCATGCGCTGCTATACCGTTTTCGTCCGATTGCTAGTTTGAGTCCCGGGAAAGGACAATAATAGTACTTTTTATTGAAAAATAGGACAGTTCCCGAGGAAAAATATACGAATAGCGTTAAACGCGTTCTCAGTGGACGGTGTCGCGAGCAACAGCTAGTACCTATTAGATAAAACTTTAAACATAACAAATTGATTTTTTTTCGCTATGTAAAGAAAACATAACCCTGTCTAGTTTTAATTAAAATTGCAACAAAGTTTCCTTGTTCCAAGTTAATTTCAAAAACTCCCTTTTATTCCTCTTTACAAAACAGGCTCTTGCTCTCATTTAATATTTTACCAAAAAAAACCCCATCTCCGTCCCCCTCGCGCACTCAATTCCTCGACACACCAAAATTACGACACTTTGAGGAGCACCGCGGAACAAAATGAATTTAACCAAACTGGAATGAATGGCACTCGGTCTCCAATTACATGCAAATTAGCCCCATCACAACTTGGCCGGGTTGGAGACATATTACACTCTTATAAGTATTAGAAACATAGGCAGCATGATATGCAAATGGATAGGTTAGGTCTAAAGTAAAGTTCTGACATAGAAACACTAGCTTTTGCGCGCGATTCCATCCGCGTAGAAGTCGTTTATCGCTACTTCCTCGGGAACAGTCCAATTTTCCGGGGCAAAAATTTGCCTATGTGCTATTCCAGACTATAAACTATCTCTGTGCCAAATTTCATCCAGATCTGTTCAGCTGTTCTGGTATGATTAAGTAATAAACATCCAACTTTCGCATTTATAATATTAGTAAGATTATGTTCTGATTTTTTAAGGAACATTATTTCACTATCGAAGTAAGGAAGAACAAACATGAAGTCTTTCCGATAAGTCCTTGGCTATTTTAATTTGATTCATGTTTCAAAGGATTACATGTCATGACATACATAACTTAAAGCCTAAGAATATTTATCAACTGAGAATGAATCTTGTTGCAAAATCTGATTATGCGCGAGTGTTTGTGCCGTTCTTGGATGGTTTCTATGTATTTAACTGGCTCTAGATCAATTTGTGCAAGATTGTCCCCTAATACCTACTAATTTATTGATTATTAGGGTTCAAACTTATGCAAACTCAAAATTGAACCGATTTAACTGTACGGCGGCTTGTGCCTTTATTTATAGCAATTTCTCTCCCGCGCTAAATTATAAAACTAGAAGTGTGATGGAAAGCCAGTTTTAATAGTAGTTATAACTCCAAAGCCGTTTATAGTCATTGAGATAACAAACTTTTAATTGGGAGCACGCAGTGAAATGCACGCTTTGAATTTTTCACGTTTCATCCAGTTTTGATTAGCTCGTAGATTTAAAATTAGAGGTAGAGAACTTGGAGGTTGAATTTTAGAGTTATGTGGCAAAAATAGCGAAATGTTGGATAATTTTCGTTGATACTGAAAATGATCGGCAAGTGCACATTTTTGTACCTTGTCGGTTTAACGCTTTTGAGATAATTAATGCAGAAGTGACAGTAATCAAATGGCGGCCGGTGGCTGCGTTAGAAACAATACCTACAATAAAAATGCATCAATTCGTTTGAGTAGTTGTCGATTTTCTTTCATCAACATTTTTCCTATCACTTATCCGTAGCTTTCTATAAATACCCCACTAGTTAGGTATTTAACTATTACTGGTAAGTACTGCGCGTTTTACAAGAGAGAGCAAGTCTTAGTACTTAATCGACTTAGTGAAACCGCGTAAAACTGCTTTATAAAACGTTTCGCAAGCTTAAATACATTTTAAACGCGCTCGTGAATTAGTTGAGTCGGGATATAAATTTGGTGGCTAATTATAATGAGGTTCTGCAATTAGCGTTTTTGTTAAGCTTAACTACACTCAGGAGCAATGAATGGGTCACTTTCTATTGTACTACTTTACAAAGTGACCCGTTTTCATTGCTTAACTATATTATAAAGGTCTTTGTTTGATCTCTTTCATTCCGTATGTCAAATATAAAAGGTGTAAGATTTGGCAATCAGGCCAAGTGAAGTCCTACGATCAGAAAAACCTTGATAAAACCTGTGCCCTGTAATTACGTGACATTTATAATTTACATTCATGAGATGTGCGATGCAGAGATGGTAATATAATAGTCGACGATATATTCCAATACATCTGTCAAAATTAAGTAGATACCTACTCAATGAAGCAAAGGAAAGACAATGTATTTTTTTTAAATCGTGTCTTTTTCTCTAACTTTCGAGCTAGTGATAGTGGTGGAGTTAGGGGTAGACTGGTATAAGTGCCAAGGAGTCATAAGGCTATAAGAGTGTATCATAATAAGGTGTCCAGTTAGATTTTAGTTTAAGGGCCTGTTTCACAATCGACGAGTAATTTTATCTGCCATTTGAAGTTGACTCTCTTCTTGTCTATTTTTAAGTGTAAGAAAGAGAATGGACTAAATGTATCTGTCCAATATGCATTACTTGTCGATTGTGAAACAGGCGGTTAAACTTTTAAATTATTCTAATCACGATTTAGCTAGTAATACTTTGTTAGAAAATATTTCTAATTATTATTGTATTTATTAGAACTTCAAATATAATCGCTACATAATGTTCCTAACTTAGCCAAACAAAAACCCCTTCATAAAGAATTTCCGCATTAAATACAGAAACATCGCAACCTGTAGCAACACCGACCACTCAGCGGTTGGCGGGACACTTTACGGGCAGTGTGCTCACAAGTTTAAATTGAAGCAATGAAGTTATTAACCAGTTAAACAGAGTTCCAAAACCTTCATTATATCAACCAACATCAAACAACAATAATAATATAAATCAGACCGGGTAATCTACGCATCCTTTTATATCTCCCAACCCAACCTTTACCTACATATAAAACTTTTTAACAAAAAATTAAACCGCCGAAAAAAGAAAACTGAAAAGCAAAAAATAAAACAGAGCCTTTTAAGTCTAACTAAGCTCCTACACTAATGTTAATACCTTAATAAATAATTTTGAGTCGGCGCCAAACAAACAAATAAGCAAATTAACTATTTCGTAATGTAAAATGATGTATCTGTGTGATGGTATGTGCTACCTCCTGAGTGGTTTGAAGTCGGTGCCTGCCTTGCTAGTTTGTTTGGCGCCGACTCAAAATTATTTATTAAGGTATTAACATTAGTGTAGGAGCTTAGTTAGACTTAAAAGGCTCTGTTTTATTTTTTGCTTTTCAGTTTTCTTTTTTCGGCGGTTTAATTTTTTGTTAAAAAGTTTTATTTTTTGCTTTTCTGTTTTCTTTTTTCGGCGGTTTAATTTTTTTGTTAAAAAGTTTTTATTTTTCACTTTTTAGTTTCTTTCTCTGTTAATAGATACTTATTCTTTGATTACTTAATTGAACTATTCATTGTTTCGCTACAAAACACAACCGTGTCTATACAATTCGTTCCATAGACGAGTCTCGTGAAGTTGCTACCTATGGGAAGAAACCTCCTGATAATGTTGTTCCAAAAGATGTGAACAACTGTGGCGGTCTTTTGTCTGAGCTAAAATTAGCTACCGAATCCCGTGTCATGCTTAGAGGTAACATATCACCTATAACATTATACCTGTGGGCCTCGTCAATGGTGTTTTTTTTTCTTAATTAGTTAATTAGTTTTCTTAATTAGGCTTTCACTCCTTGTTTTAACAAGGTGTATTTCGCCAGTATCGAGTTTTAGACAATCGCCACTTATTAGAGAAACAAGTCCATGGATATCACACGCGAGGACAATTGTTCGGTTAAAGAGATTTACTCTGGTGGACTAAATAGAAGCACATGGGGTTAGCTACAACAACAACACGGGAACAACACTTGATAAAGCTGTAATCGACCTCGGAAAGAAACTAACTTTTTGCAAAGGGGCAGGTTTATGTTGCACTGAGTATAGTTAAACTACTTGAAGGTATCTGAGTTAGAGCGAAATAAGGTAGGTATAACAAAAGCCACACGATGAACGAGCTTTAGCAGAAATGCAGAAACTGAGAGGTTTACACACTACACACAATTACGTCGCAATAGGTTTGTTACACTCTGATTAATAATTTAAAAACCTTAGTTTCCAAACAAATAAGGGCTTCCCTCGACAGCCTTCCAACTCCATCATCAAACCCCATCATCAGACCCTCGATGGTAGTCATAATCCGTGCATCATACTTAAGTTAGGTATAAAGTTCTCATTAAGATGCATGAATAAGAGAAATCACGAGGTAGCTGCTGTAATTCGTTGAAGAGTTCCCTCATCTGTCTTCCGTCTCAGGTATCAGATCAACATCAAGTCTCCGTCATGTTGTAGTGTCATTAGAATTACATATGTGTGCTAAGTTTGAACATAATCGGTTCACAGAAGGGGGGGAGGGTTCCAAATTAAATGGGAGCAACTTCAAAGTATACCCTTATACCTTAGTTTCCGAACAAATAAGGGCTTCCCTCGACAGCCTTCCAACTCCATCATCAAACCCCATCATCAGACCCTCGATGGTAGTCATAATCCGTGCATCATACTTAAGTTAGGTATAGAGTTCTCATTAAGATGCATGAATAAGAGAAATCACGAGGTAGCTGCTGTAATCCGTTGAAGAGTTCCCTCATCTATCTTCCGTCTCAGTTATCAGATCAACATCAAGTCACCGTCATGTTGTAGTATCAATAGAATTACATATGTGTGCTAAGTTTGAACATAATCGGTTCACAGACAAAAATTCATGGGGTCAACTAACAATCCCTATATTTCTACCATTGACGGAGGGGGGGGAGTTCCAAATTAAATGGGAGCAATTTCAAAGTATACCCTTATACCTTAGTTTCCGAACTAATAAGGGCTTCCCTCGACAGCCTTCCAACTCCATCATCAAACCTCATCATCAGACCCTCGATGGTAGTCATAATCCGTGCATCATACATAAGTTAGGTATAAAGTTCTCATTAAGATGCATGAATAAGAGAAATCACGAGGTAGCTGCTGTAATCCGTTGAAGATTTCCCTCATCTGTCTTCCGTCTCAGTTATCAGATCAACATCAAGTCTCCGTCATGTTGTAGTGTCATTAGAATTACATATGTGTGCTAAGTTTGAACATAATCGGTTCACAGATAAAAATTCATGGGTTAAACTATCAATCCCTATATTCCTACCATTGACGGAGGGGGGGAGTTCCAAATTAAATGGGAGCAATTTCAAAGTATACTCTATCCAATAAAAAAAGAATTATTGAAATCAGACAACTCAGTAAAAAGTTATGCGTGATCATACATAGTAGCCATAGTAGCCATTTGTGGTCTTCATGATCAGTTCCACTTCACCAAATGATACTTTCTGAATGAAAATGCTGGATTTGTTACTAAAAATACTAAAATCGCTATATGTATGCATTTAATATTCGAAGAGTTCCCTCGATTCCTCACGGATCCCTTCATCAGATTCAGATTTGGTGACAATGGGACCACCTCGGAAGTATACTCTATCAAACCAAAAAAGAATTTTTAAAATCGGACCGCGCTGTGAAAAGTTATGCGTGATCATACATAAAAAAAAAAATATATACGCGTCGACTTGAGAACCTCCTCCGTTTTTTTTCGTCGGTTAATAAAATATAGTCTTATAAGAAGTAAACAGCTAATAAATAACGTAATAATTATAGATTAAATAATTATGAGTTATTGTAGTATTATTGCTTATATGTAACCTTATTAATTGTGTATTTTGCAACACCTTAATGAATGAGGGAATACCGTGAATTTCGATAAAACGACACAGTAATGTTCTCAATTATCGATTTTATTAATGCAATCTTACTTCCGCGAAATGTAGAGCTAATGAGTAATAAAAAGTATTATTTACAGTTTATTTTATCTTATTTGTTTTTCACACAATACTATGTACATAGATGACATTACATTAAGGTGCGGTTTGTTTAATAGACATCAATTTGTTCTTTTTGTAAGCTTCTATTTGACTTGCACTATTCCCCCCTTACTAATAAACGTTGAGTAACGGTGGTATAGCTATACAATGTTTTGTTCTTATCTGTCATTGTGACATTTGAATTTGACAGATAAGGACAAAACATTGTATAGCTATACCACCGTTACTCAACGTTTATTAGTAAGGGGGTTAGTATGTAAGTATGTGTGTAAGTTGTCCGTCGCAAGTCAATTTGAAACCAGAGGCTCTACTTTGAAATCCGTAATTCGAACTTCGTCTATTGTTATCCCTTTTGCTCTCGGAGCGTCACTAATTCGCAAGAAAGTGACGGGGCGATCCGAAGTTCGAATTACTCATTTCAAAGTAGAGCCCCAGCTCCCGTTAATGGAATGGGCTGAAATTTGCCATCTGTTATCCCGATGACATTGCAATATTATGGTATCTAAGAGCTGATCTGATGATGGAGTCGGAAGGTGGCAAAAGGATCTCCGCTATATTTAACGTAGGCCCACCGTGTTGGAGTCGGACTCATTAGTTTAGTTGATAAGCAGATAAAGACTATGCAAAAAAAAAGTGGAGTTGACAGCAAAAGCTGGTTACAATTATTATTTTTTGACAAAACTTTTTCTACCGTTGACCATTACATTGACAGTGATTATGACCTCAAATAAAATTACAGTGTCAAATGTCGTTAGCAAACTTTTTTTTATTGGATCATGTAGCTAAATTTTTAAGTGTTTGCTTGCATAGGAATGTATAAATCACAAGCACCTTAACACGTGTTTTTTTTACCGTTGATGGTTTGACGTCAACACTCAAAAGACCGCATATAATACTAACTACCAACACCTATATCTATACATTTATGTCCCAATGTTGCAAGAATTCTCAAGCATAATATCTCAACGGCCTTAGTCCATTTCTGTCAACACGTACGTTCGAAAGCTGTCAATTTGTAACTGGCCAGCACGTACCCCAGACTATCTTAGGCATCGCACATGGCACGGTCACGTTGCAAAAGGATCGTCGCATGTAATAAATTCAGCTTTATAGAAATAGAATTTATATGCGTGCGTGAAAGACGTTTTATTGATGTTGTGAGAATTTTGATGTGTGCATTCTTGTAGTTCTTGTCTAGGATTGGTTGAAAACTTTGTAAAGCAGTAACGTGTTTTATTAATTTGAGATTTCTAAATGTATCTACTAACTTTGAGTCCTAAGTCCAAATCGATCTAAATGTACACTTTAACTACTCAAAAATCTCAAAATCCTTTATTCCCAAAAGGCTTTGCGCGGATTGAAACCGAAATTGTATCGATAAACAAGGTGGAATTTTTAATATGGAAATATCGCTTGCAGCTGCAGTGGATCGAGATCGACCCCCGGGTTCGCGATATATCGCTGATCTCGAGAATAGGGAACCGTAGGGTTGCCAGAAACTTTGTTAGTTTCAATTTGGAGACAGTTGTGGTGAGCTTCTTTGCCAAATTGTTGCATAGCAGTTATGTAATATGTGTCAGAAAACGTGAAGTACTAAACGTGAAGCAATGAGTGCATTTAGTGTAGAAAACGCGATATCGGGTCGATTTTGTATAGAAATTATCTTGGTACAGAGTGTGATGAAAGTCTGTGCCTAAACCGCCTCCTAAAATATAAGTAATATAACTATAAGTACTCTATTTGTACAGTTATTGAACTTAATTTAAACAACAAAAAGCACGTGATTATAGTTCGTTATTCAAAAGAAGCAAAACACTCAAAGCTTAAAGCTCAAAATACAAGTTTCGATCGGCTGTTGACAGATCCACGATGTTTGGTTTGATTATATAAAGTTATGTACCTACTTAAACAAATAGAGCTCATAATATACTTACACCCTGAGCAAAAATAACTCTACAGGTATGTACCGCTATAAAGCTATTCTTTTTTTCACTTACCCTTTTTACGTAAACATAGGCCTATATTTTACTGGAAAACAGAAAATTCATACTACGTTATTATTCGAAAAAAGCTAAAACAAAGGCCAGTTTCATAAAAAAACCAGTTACGTAATTAAAAACAGGAATACATTTTATTAATGGCAACCCTGGGAGCCGTTGACAGTTTAGTGCATCCCAATAGAATACCTGCAGGATTTACTGCGAACACTGCCCTGCATTCACCGCGAAAAGGCCTATAAGTCCTCAACTCCGTTGCAGATTCAACCTTATCGTAAACAAGAGAGAGTCGACTTTGAGCGAGCTATTGAATTGGAAATGAGCCTCTTTGCCAAGTGGAAAAACTAGGAATATTTCTTGCCCGACGCACCCGCTCCTGTTTCGGACTAAGTATAAATCCAGGGAGTATTTCACCTCCCTATAAATACCTTTATAAGTTTCTTGGTTTAGAAAATGAAAATACAAGTAAGGTCAAAAATTACAACATTAAAATGTAAACTCTGTTCATTTTCTTATGGCCAACCTTGAGACAGTTACCATTGAGGAGTTCCGGTGCCCATCTGTGGTCTTCATCATCAGTTCCACGTCACCAAATAATACTTTCTGCATGAAAATTCTGTTTGTTACTAAAATTACCTAAATCGTTATAATTTTTGTGGTCTTGGTGACAATGGTAATACCTCGGGAGTAGACCTTATCAAACAAAAAAAGTATTTTCAAAATCGGTTCACAATTGACGGGGCAATCGCGTAACATACCTACCACCTCCTTTTTGAACTCAGTTAAAATTGAATAAACTTGTTTAAATAGGCTACATTATCCCTATTTCCTCTTCAACACAATGTGGCCTATGGTTACCTTCCGTCCGCCTAAATCCATTCTAATTTAATTCGTTAATAGTGTCTACCCGACATTATTACGCATTGTGTTTAAAATTAGTCCAGTGATTGAAACATGAAACTAACAACAAATTAGCCAATCTCAGAGTCCTTAGCCAATTATTAGCATGTCCGGCACTCGGCGCGCCCGCAGCACTGAATCTAGCTAAAAGGTTGATGACGTAAGAGCCATTTGTCTGCAATTGCGGTCTCTTTATTTATGTAATGAAGTATTTTTCATCGATGCAGGCCGGGCTCTATTTGCGTTGGTCTTAAACCATGTTGTAATTATAGTAGATAGTAATGATTTGACATTAAAGGCGGCGAAAGGAAGACAGTAGAGAGAAGTCCTGGGGCTGTACTCGACATTATCGTAATAATATCGTTTTCGATTGATTTCTGTATGGATTTTTATGGCATGGACAAGAGAAACGAACATAGGTAGGGTTACCATCCGTCCGGATTAGTCCTGACATGGCCAGAGTTGTAGACTCTAGTCCGGGCTTTGCCCGGCTCTTTAATAGGTATTCGTATTGTTTTCTTCTTATATGTCTAGCCGAAGTTGTAACCAATAATTAGTTTCAATATATTTTTGTCCTTCATCTATATTACCTGTAAAAGCAAGAATAGAAGCAGACGATATAACATTATCTAGATTCTCAATAGTACCGAAATTTGACAGCAATAGTTCACTTTAGATTGTTTTTAAATGTTTTAACAATTTCACCATGTTTATAACCCTGCGGTAACTTTCAATTAGTAAATAAAATTTTATACTCAAGCAGTTTCCATTACCCGGTCCATTTAAACTTGATATTTGCTTTACATTTGCGTTATGGCAAATCCTTAATGGATCGCACAGACTAATTAGCTGTCCTCACGGAATTTTATCCAAGCACCGGCGATGAAAGGCTTGTTTTTTGTTTATTTTTCAGACTCTCCTTATTAATTTTAATATTAAATCTTAAATTTCGGGGTGGAAACTTTAATGGAGTGTTTTTGTCTGATATTTTTAATATACAGATTGTAGAGTTGTCATCGCGTGGTACCGAGGTTTACAACCAGCCTCTGAAATAAGAGCTATCTAAACGTTGACAATACGATAACAGATCAAAGACGATATGATTTTTAGCGCCTAGAATACCGACCCTGGTGTCGTACCTATAGGAGAGTTTTTTACTTACGGCCACCGAACATCTTCCATTACCGAAAACTGTTTGCTGTAAACCATAAACGTTAAAAATTGTAAAGATAAAGACAGTTGTGTAATTTCTGAATATCTAG
This sequence comes from Acleris cristana, assembly GCA_948252455.1. Classification (NCBI taxonomy): domain Eukaryota; kingdom Metazoa; phylum Arthropoda; class Insecta; order Lepidoptera; family Tortricidae; genus Acleris; species Acleris cristana. Next base: position 15,079,345 of record OX411779.1, on the reverse strand, counting down.
CCTCCTCCTATTTATTTACTAGCCACTTTAACACAACATGTATAACAATATTAATAAAGTACCTAGATAATTTATGATCTCAAATATAATAAATGACTAGAACTATTTCATTCATTCAAAACTGTTGAATCATCACAATGACATCATCTAGTACATAAAGTTGCCAGTTATTAAGAATTTACCGCATCCCAGACCTACATAAAACATGAAAAACTACGACATGTAAGTTATTTGATAGGATAATCGTTTCACTAAGTTGCACAGAATAACAATATGCTGGCTAAGTCAAGATGAAAAGCTTGTTAATTAATACATCATCAAAAGCTTACCTGCACAAATGCATCGCCTTACATTGCTCTGCCTGTTGCAATCTCACGCATCGTCGCTTTGCGTAAAGCCTTGCCTGTACCGCTAGCACAAGTTGTGTTTGCTCGCTTGTCGCTCAGTGTGTCTCTTTCGATATAGATTAGGGAAAGAGGGATTACCGAGCGACAGAATGGATAAGGCTGATGGCTGAGCTACGTCGAGCCAGGACTCCGTACTTACTTAGCCCTCGCTAACTTACTCCTATTGTGAGCAGAAGCTCTCAAAGCGGCCCAGATATGTTACGGACGAAATCTACGTCGCTCGCCGACTAGCGAGTTTCTCGTGATGGCCGCGAGAGGCGCTGTTAATTATTATAAAACGGGCAACGCACGCCGCCGCGTCCTCTTTCCTTCTCAATCTACTGTATGGATAATGTCACTGTACTGTACTTACCTTATGTTTCAAATATATTCTTTCAAAATCAATTTTAATAAAGCATTCATTATCGAGAAACTAAATAGTTACACCCCTGCCTGGCTGAATCAAGAAGCTTCAACAGACCACAACGTATGTCAATTAATGAAGTGTGAGTTAATTGCTTCCTTTCTAGACTTCATTGTTTGAGGCACAACAAGATTGGGGACTGGGGTACTTACAACTAAGGGGATTTTTTGTACGTCTCCTCTTTTACAAAAGAAACTTGTCTCACGATGAGAAGAGATTTTCCATCGATCGAAGTCGAGTTAAAAGTTTTGAGGAATTTATGGAGTGCAAAGCAGAGACAAAAGTATCATGCATGACACGCTCACATTTTTCATCAACACAGGTTGCTAAAGGTAGCAAAACTTTCACAAACGAATCTCCCCATATTTCTATCAATCTCCATTTAAGCAAAAACCAAGCCTAAACACAGCGGTGAAACCAACCAAAAACTCGCAGAAACCCCATTTAACTACGTTGATCGCAATTAGTCTCTAAGCCTACGTTAGGCCCCACGTTTGTGCAGCAAAGCTACTTAATTATAGACGCAATTTGCAGATGGAGCTCTCAGACCAATTCCAACATATCTGCCTAACGCCCCGTCGCCAATCTAACAAGACCTTTCCAACCGCTGATGTTGATTTGACGCTGTATGTCCAAAGTGCGGCCTTTAGGGGTCTCGCACGGGGCTGGCCCCACAACCTTTTAGTGCTTTAGTGGTTCTTGGATCGTTTTGGATCGGGTAGTGGTGCTGTCGGAGCCGTAAAGCGCTTTATTTATTCATACGGGAGCGGTAGTACAGCTTCCTGTTCTGGAATGTTCGGTTGTCAAAGTGGCACGTGGTTATTGTTTATTTGTACAGTTTACCAGCTGCCTATTTGGCTTTGTTTAAGTGAATCAACTCCTGTTAAGTGGTGAAGGTGGGGTTTTAACGTCGCATACAGTAGTTTAAATTATACTTGTAGATTATTAATCATATTGGCTGAAGGTTTGTCAAAGTTGTTGAGATTTGGACAGATTTATACGTTAGCTTCTAAGTAAACTATTTAAAGAAAATATAGGTATTAATTAGGCCAGCAAAACAATGAATAATAACAAAGATAACATTAGAAGTCACCCTATCAATTTCCCGTTTATTTTCTAACAATTTTAGACCCAATGGTTACTTAAACTGCAGAATTTACAACGCTTGATTTACGCCATTACTGGCTCATGTTTTTTATCCGCACCGAGTCTTGTAGCGAACTAAATCAAAGTACATAAATTGTGCAATGTATTAGTTGCAGCGCAGTTTATGGGGCGTGCAACAAAGTGCCGCATTATTCTCTATAGCCACACCTCGTGGACGTCGACCACATTGTTAAATCTGTACCTCAAAGGCGTGGTAAATTCTTACCCCCTTATTCACGCACAACAGACCTATTTTAGTTAAAATATGCTTTGCCTCTTTCGGTCCAATTCAAATGTCATAATGGCAGATAGGACAGAGCATATTTCAAACACACTTAAGCTATTGCGCGTTTATAATTACGAGGGTAAGACTCCAAATATAAAACCCATTTTCAGTTCTGTCTGGTGGCTAATTTTTTTTTTGATGTAGGATTTACTTTTATTTTCTCATTTGTTACGACAAGTACCTTCGTTTCTTTCGTTATTGACGAGGTAGAGAGGAAATACCTAGCGTCAAACAAGATGCAGTCAAGATGTGCTAGCCGCCCTGAAGTCCTGAAATTATTACCTACCTCGGCGGTAAATATAGTTTTTTATTCCCGACTGCGGTTCCCCTAAGTGAAAGAGTCGTGTTATTTACCTGCATGTATTTGTGGATTATTTCTTCTTTGTTTTTTTGATGAAAGTCGACATTGGAAACATAGTATATTGATAAAAAATTAAACGTAAGGAATTGTAGTTTTTAAAACTTGTTTGTTGACAAGTTTACTTACTCGTTTTGCATCAAAGTAAAATGGTTAAGTGCTTGCTAAGTAGAATCACTGATTAACCATGATTTTCACCATTTCCTTAGATTCTGGAGAAATACAGGTTGAAAAGGGACAATGGCCTAAAATGAGAGATATGTAATGTATCAAGTACGTTATTTTTCTTCAAGAAACTATGTAAATACCGTAAATTTTAACAAAGCTTTAACAGATGATTGAATATACCTAAGGCCTTACCTCGACCTCACCAAAAACAATATTTATACCTTAGACCTTAGGGTTGTCAATTCATCATTATAATTTGCATCAAACTTTTACAGAACGATTATACATAAATTTCGTAAAGAACCCTCGTCGTCCACGTTTTATTACTTTATATCGGTAATAAAATCGACAGTAGTTAAAGAATAACAGCGCAGTAAGTTGCAGTCACCCTTTGACCCGTACTCGCTTTATGCCCACAACACAACGATGCAGTAAATGTACCGGAAAACGCTATATTTCCTATTTCTTAGCATCATACGCTAACAAATTACTTGCAGTGTATGAAACGGGAATTTTGCTTGAGGTTTCGGTGAAGTATTTATACTTACGGTAGACTTGTGATGTATGGTATTGAGCTTTATGCGGTTGAGATATTATATTAGGAGAAAGGAAGGTAAGGTTTTTCCTTGTATGTATTGCGTGTACGGCTTTTTGTTTCCTCGTAAAAGATGAATGGATTGCCAGATTTCAACGGACGAACGCCTCTTACAAATTAGTCATAGCATCGTAATAAAGTGTGGCTGAAAAAATCTATTGTCAAACCACAACGTGTAAAGTAATGAAATTAAACATTAAGTAAATATAAACAATGGATAAATAAATAATACGAATATTTACCTGAAAATATAAAACAAAATCACGCAATTGGGTTGTTAAAGCTTTGTTTTTGTTAAAACAGCCGCACGGGCACTTTTACACGACAAAAATCTACCAGCGCTTCGCAAGAAACTCAGCTGTCAGTCGTTTTCTTTTTAATATTGCTTGTGATATTATTAAGCTGCGACCACACCGGTGCTTAAAATACGGTGACGGTACGGAATCGCAGTGACGCGTCGTATTAGCACCGTTTTTGACGCAAGCTCCACACACCAATGCTTAAAAAACGGTGACGGTACGGAATCGCAGTGACGCGTCGTATTAGCACCGTTTTTGAAGCACTCTCCCCACACCGCTGCTTAAAAAACGGTGTCGTTGCTTAAACAAAAGACGGGGTCATAGTAACAACATGGCGCCGTTTTTGACGTACCGTAATATACGCACCGTTAAGCAGCGGTGTGGGGAGCGTGCGTCAAAAACGGTGCTGATACGACGCGTCACTGCGATTCCGTACCGTCACCGTTTCTTAAGCATTGGTGTGTGGAGCTTGCGTCAAAAACGGTGCTGATACGACGCGTCACTGCGATTCCGTACCGTCACCGTATTTTAAGCACCGGTGTGGGCGTAACTTTATGCAATTATAAAACTTAACCTAGCGTTATATAAAACAAAGAATGTAACTTAAAAAAATAAAAAACAATATAACTTAAAAATATGTCATGCGTAGTTCAGCAGGAAAATGTGTCAAACTCAGAATTTTCGCAAAAACTCATTAATAAAATATTATACTTACCTATGACGGTGCAAAAAAACACATTCAAAGTTTCTATACATTCTCCTACAGAAACCGTGAAAAGTGTTATACATACATACTTATTTTGCTACGGATTCAGTTATGCAAATAAACATTTCCTTATTAAGTTAGAAGGAGTTATTCTGTTAAGCCGCCCCTAATAGCAGTTGGTTATGGAACAGAGGAATACTTTTAACTAATTAAAATATCAAATTTTACAAGCGGAAGCTTCCTCAGGCTTATATTTGAAATAGTCTGTTTGAAGTTGCCCCTTATAGTTGCCGGTTTAGAATAGTGCCACTCCATGTCTTCCCGTGGATGTCGTAAGAGGCGACTAAGGGAATATAGGCTTGTAGTACTGTTAGGCGATAAGCTTGCAACCTGTCACTAATACGCTGGTAAACATCTTAGCCTATTTGTGCAAAATGTGGTTACTAAATTATCAATCAACAAGTTTTTAAAGTTGTAGGTAATTATGTAGCTCTGCCTACCCCATTCTGGGATTACAGACGTGAAGGTATGTACGAAGTTAAAAAAAACTCAAAATTTCAGTTTGGTAAGAAGGTAAGAACGACCTTAAAATCTTTAAATCGATTTCGGCCATTACATATTAGGTATAGTCGTGCCTATTTTATTCATTTCAGTTGTTTACAATACACAAGGGGTTAGTACAAATGGCGAACTTAACGGCTTAAAGGGTTTAGGTCGCACGAATCCAGATGGTTTTACGAAAAAGAAAATTATCCAAGATATTTACCTATTGGAAATTTATTTCACAGCTAGTAAAGATAAAATCAAGGAAAAATTGTAACTAAATATCATGTGGTTAATAAAACGCTTCCGCTAAAAAAAGGGTAAAGGCATTCTGCCAGTCAACCATATGCCAAACATAGACAAGGGCTTCCTCTAGTACCTATTATAGCTCTTAAGATAAAAGGAAGTGAACAAGAAACCTTAGCATACACGCTAAAAAATCAACTTAATAAAAACTGCATCTCCATAGGGATTCCATATCCCCAAACAGCCAAACCCCTAGATATCCATCCTAAGGCCCTACTTTGAAAGTCGAAGCTTGAAGTTACGTTAGCTCCATCCCTATCACTCGTCAATCGAGACTGAATAGATAGAAAGGGATGGAGCTGACGTATCTTCGAACTTCGATTTTCAAAGTAGGGCTTCAGAATGTGCCCCCCATCGAGTCCGGGGCACTGAACCGTCCCAGCAGGACGCTCCGGCGCGTTTCCGGTGGAACCCGTTCGGGTGTAATGCGGTTATCGCGTTGGTTTGATTGACTCTGCAGACGCTGTGGTCCTGGTGAGTCATGAGTGATGTGACGCGTGTTTTAAGCTTTGCAAATGTTACAATACATACATACATAAACTCACGCCTTCATGCCCAGAGTGGGGTAGGCAGAGCTACAGAATTACCAACAACTCTAAAAATTTGTTGATAAATCTGTAACCACATTTTGCAAAATTAGGCTAAGATTACCAGTGTATTAGATTAGATTAGATATGAGTAGTGCCACCACTCCATGTCTTCCCGTAGATGTCGTAAAAGGCGACTAAAGGAATAAAGGCTTGTAGTACTGTTAGGCGATCGGCTTGCAACCTGTCACTAATACACTGTTAAATGTTAAGGTGGGTACAGACTGGTGAAACGTAACATGCAATGTGTCATGAATTCACCGTACACATTGCTGCAATGTATCATGAAAGGTAACACACTTTGTACGGTGAATTCTTTCATTGCATGACACATTGCATGTTACGTTTCACCAGTCTGTACCCACCTTTACAATATCCTACTAATATTATAAATGCGAAAGTTTGTTTTTGTTCCTTCACGCTGAAACGGCTGAACGGATTTGAACGAAATTTGAAGTGAAGATAGTTTATACTCTGGATTACATGGGTTACATTCATCCTGCAAAATGTAAAAGTTCCCGAGGGAATAACGATTAAAATCCCCCGCAACATGGGATGGACGAATAACTAATTCTACGTGAACGTATATAGTTGCTGGCAGAAGCTATAGTAATTAATATACCTCTAGAATCAAGCCCTATTCTGTTGCTATTCTTATATTAGAAAAGACAAAATCACCGTAAGAAAACGCCTTTTATTTGTACAACCTCATTGGAGAAATCACAGTCACTGTTTACCTTCGGACCGTAATCACTTACTAATAACCTTCCACACAGCACGCGTTGCGGTTTCAATCGGAGTCGATGCCTCCAATCGACGGGATTGAACAAACTCATTCCAATCCAACCAATACACATACGGCTTCTTCGCTTCAGCTTTTGTCCCTTATGAGTATACCTCTTTATACATAATACGCATACGAGTAAGTATATCTAAACTGCGTTTACGTAAATGATATAGATACATACAAACCTTCATGCCTTCATTCCCAGAGTGGGGTAAGCAGAGCTACAGAATTACCAACAACTTTAAAAACTTTGTGAGTGTATGTACGCTCGTATGTGTGTAAAAAATAACAAAAGCATTAAAATAATCATTAGAATTGCAAATTAAAAGTGATTTTAGTAGGTACTTAATGTTAACACCGAAATGGTTGCCACTCAGCATGGTGGCATTCTTATATGTCTGCAAACAATCGCGTCGTCGATCCAAAGTACCGTTACTGTGTTAAAGAAGGAAAAACTAACAAACACACATTCATTAAAAACAAACATAACATAAACTCACGCCTTCATTCCCAGAGTGGGGTAGGCAGAGCCACAGACTCACCAACAACTCCAAAAACTTGTTGATAATTTACATTCATTGAATTTACAATATTAAATACAGATTTTGTTCTATGTCTTGACTTTATCATAACATTCAAAGACCGCAACATTATTATAACCTATAGCAATCTGCTTGCCTTTCGCAAAAACAAAAAACATGACAAGAGCATGTCGTAGGTACCATACTCAGTGTAGGGTTCCGAAGCCGTTATTACAAACACAACAAACATCTCAATAAAACAAAAAGTATGAACTAATTTTCCATATAAAGTTATTTCACGGCGTAATTTCAAATGCCAAATTACAGCTTTGTAGTACCAAGAGTCAAACCGCAAACGAACAGATGGACATAGCGAAACTACAAGGGTTCCTTGTTTGACTTCGGAACCCTAAAAAACTAGTATAATTATGTGCGTGCAGGTAAACGCGGGCGCAACCGGTCGCGCAGCCTTGTATTAACCCAGGTGCTTACCAAATTACACCCTTATTCCCGCCAGAGTAAAAATAAACTTAAAACCTGAAGTGTGTGATACATTTTCGACTAGCACGTTTACAGTTCTGCATAATAATTTGATGGAGTTTATAACATGCATCTTATAAAGTGGTGTAGTATTTCCCCCGAGGGACTAGAACCTCTCCTGCTTATAATTCTTTGAAATATTTTCATCATAAATTTAGTTTTCGTTCGGTTCGGTTCGGACGCCCGCGAGTTTGTACGCGTAGAATTCGAGTCTTTGTTTTTTTTTCTTCTACCTTGTTATTAATTAGTTGGTGTGTGAGTTTAATTATATATTTTCACTTTATAGTTTAACTTCTAGATTTAAAATTTAAAAGTTTTTCAAAGTCATAAATAATCCAAAATATGAGTTAGTTGAATTTGGGATCCCCTTCTTTTATAGACAAACATTTCATAGACACTATCACTTCACAGAATTTGCATTTCATGGTAAACTATTTTCTGCTGAACCTGTGTTGATTTCAGGTTATCTTTAATATGTTTCACGTAGGTTACTTTAGGTTAGACTTGTAACCATCACAAGATAAACTGAAATCAACACAGGTTCAGCAGAAAATAGTTTTCTATGAAATGATAGTTTTCTGTGAAAAGTGATAGTGTCTATGAAATGAGTGTCTATTAAATAAGGGTAAACCGTTGAATTTACCTATAGTTAGATAATCATTTGTTATATTAATAGAGAAAGTTCTAATTTTTTGTCAATCATGTATTTCTTTTCCTAATCTCTTGGTAAATATTGAATACATGAATAAACTGCCATACTGAAAAAAATAATTGGTCGTTTCTAACAAGATTGTGATTATTGTGTGTTGTCTTGATTCCATACGAGCCTAACAAGACGTTTAACACATCAACTGAGATGTAAATTGAATCACTAAAGAATTTGCTGCGGTTACAATAGTTTTGGTTGATATAACTAATATCATAACTATTGTATTCATTTTGTCAACTAAGAGAAAATCTCTTCATTAATTTTTTCTTCGATTGGTGTGGAAGCCACTTTTAATACCTATGTAAGTCAGGGTAAACAGTGGCCCAATGAATGAACAAGCCCACCGACACTTAACTGTGTCTGAGCCAAGTGTGAACGCGACCGAAGGCGTCCATACCTCCACTTCCAACATTAGGACGGGTTATCCGAATTTCCTGAAGTGCTCCCTTCATTTCCTCTCGCCGTCAGAGATCCTCAGTACCCTTAGCAAAAAGAGCATATCAGTTTTAGAAAAGGTAACATATGCGACCTTATGCTTTTATCTCGAAAGGTTTATTATGCCGCGGCTATTTGATATCAGATATAACGTTATCGTTTAGGAGGGAAGCTTACTCTACCGGCCCGTGTTATAAATTGAAAGGACATGTGTTTACAAGAGTGCTGAAGATTTTGCTTTTAACTTGGTAACTTAATGCGGTAGAGGTGCTAATAGGGAAGGAAGAATTATGGAACCTGGAACTTACTGTGTTTATACAGGTTTATACTTATTTATATAGGTTGCGGCCTTTTATCGTATTATACACGATTATTAAATTGTGTTCAAAGGAGGACATGTCATAGCGCTGAGGACATACTCGTGAGGTAACTAAATGTACATAACTATTCAATAGAAAATAAAAAGGGCTGGCTTTTCAATCCCCAGATAAAGCTATCAGGAACGTAAATTTTCACCTCAGAAAAGGATAGTAATACATATAACTGACGGATAGTTTTATATGGGGATTGAAAAATCAGCCCTTAATCTTATAAATAACTAGAGGACGCCCGCGACTCCGTACGCGTAGAATTAGTTTCCCGCTAATCCCCCCATTTCTTACCGTTGGGGGTCGATTTTTGGAAATCCTTTCTTAGTGCTCACTTACATCATGAAAGGGACCCCTGTACCAAATTTCAAGTTTCTAGGTACAATAGTTTCGGCTGTGCGTTGATATAATAAGTCAGTCAGGTTTGCCTTTTATATAGGTATATAGATATAGTAAATTAAGCAATAGTGTTAACAAAAAGGTTTCGTACATGAATATCAGTGGTCCTCACACTAGGACAGGTCTGTGTTGTGAGAACCGATATGATGACCGAGGTAGATCAATAAAACATGATGCGTGGACAGATCACATACATTGAGTAAACTTACAGGATTGAATGGTGTGCGAGATTACATTAAGAAATTAAAGTAAAATTTTACGATATTATAGGTAAGTGAATTTAGGGTACTAATAGCGGCGACCCTTAGGTACTTTCAGAGCTGATTGAACGGCCTAACCGTTTTTGATGAAATGTAGCAAGAACCATCCCCATTAAAATAGCTTTCTTTAAAAAAAGTGTCCGAATCGGTTCATCCGTTTGAGAGATAGATAAATGCCACAGAGAGATACGCAGTTACATAGACACACAGATGCATACCTCCTTCATTTTCTCTCAATTTTCGAAAATTGCTCGCTTTCTATTAGACACTGTCCACATCATATTCTACGCAAAAGCTAAAAGCGAATTAAGTTCGTGAATAGCTGGCCGTCCTTCCATGCTGTTTTGCATTATAAAGAGGCTTGTTAGACCTGTTAGGAGTAACTGGTCGCTTTGCTGTTATTCCCTACCACATCAGGAAAATTCAACGAAGAACTATTATATTTCGACCCCTTTACTGATAGCAACTGTTCAAAATCGGAGCTCAAGCACGATGATTACTTACCGTCTAATTGAATTGAAGTTAGAGCTGCAGTTTCAGCCTTACCAAAGACAGTGGTAGTTGTGGTAACCTTGTGTTGGGTCCGTCCGGAACAGGGACCGGAAAACCCCTTCATTTGATTAACCCTGTCGATAGGCTAACCCTATCATTTGGTTACCCAATCGATGTAATTACCCCATGACTGAGTTACCTTATCATTAGGGCGAACTCCTTTGAATTAGTTAACTGCATCCATAGAGCTTACCAAGTTCATTAGGGGTTCGGTTACTTAGCATTGACTGGGTATTACCCCACTGATCGCTTCTCTCTTTTTTGCGCCTTCGAGCGAATTCTGGCTGTCTCGCTTAATACTACCTGACGCTATACCCTATCAAGTGTTAGGTAATGCAATAATAAGTCGAAACTCTTGCGCATATACTGAAACGCTATAGCAGCCTGCACCCGTAAAGTTCGGACCGCGGGAAACGCCACGTGCCGTTCCAATCTTCGTTCCGAACCGTACGTGTAAATGCAACTGTAATAGTAAAATAGTAAAACATGTACGGTTCGGAACGATCGAAATCGACAAACAGACGCGGTTGCGATATAGAATACCGCAGTCCCGTTTCTAGCCCAACCCTCGCTTTTGTCCTGTGAATATGATTCGCTCCACGCAGCTGGACACTGTGTACTTTGTGCAACACCATTCAAGAGACGATGTTCGCAGCTCTTAGCGCATTTACAGCCCATTATGAAAGCATTATTCACAAAAAGTCTTCTTGAAGCTTTTTTGTCGCAATTGTTCATATTTACTTTATCAGGCAGGCAGTTGGGGTACTGATCGGTTTCCTTTACTGATTGACTTTCAGTGCTGGTAGTTTGTTCCATGGTTTAAATTGGAGTCTGGCTTCCGTAATAATACATAGCGCATAAAAAGTTTTGCAGTCTTTTGTCATATGTTTATTGTAGTTGTTGTGTTCATTGTAGCAGGATCTTGGCCTCTGATACCAGAGGGGCTATTGCCTAACGCACTCGCAATCGCAATCGTTTTCATTTTGAAAATTGAAGGCTTGTTTGCATACAAAATGAACCCAATTGTTCCACTTTGAAGTCGATTGCGATTGCGAGTGTGTTAGGCAATAGGCCCACAGGTTGCGCCATGCTTCCCGGTACTAGTCTTACGTCCGTCCTCCGCTCTCGTTAATTTTCAATACCGTGGCTGCTTATGGCATTTTGGACCGTTTTGCTCAAGCGGTTATTTAATAGTTATTCAAACTAAAAATACATTTTCGGTTATGTCCACATAATGTTTAACACGCTACCCTTCCTCGAAAAAAATGGTTTTACCGCGACCAATTATCAAGTAAACCATTGTGCATTGTCAAAACGCCGCAAACCATAGACTCTCAACATAGTCTAGACGGTTTATTTGTTCCGGTTTCTCAATTAAATCCCACCGGTATCCGTAAACAAGATCCCCCGTTAAACCTCAACGGCTTTCACGTCCGTGCAATTAAAAAATCTCGCATGTGTGAACACAATGGGATTCAGGACTTGGAAAATACTCCTTCATTCCTGACGTTGTAGAATCCACAAATTTCAAATAGAAAGGAACTGTGGTTCACTTTGAAAAGTGAGTAAAAATTTTAGGTTGCAAAAAAACATGCTCTTTTTGTTCATTATTTACTGAGAAAATATCAGAGTAATGTATTAATATTTTTGATCGTTTCCTCCATACTCAGAGATATTTTAATTTTAAATTAGAGGACAATTTACACAACAAAATGTCTAACGCCCCACTCAGAGTCAGTTAATGACGACTAAGGCCCCGTTGTTTGATCAGTAGTTAACTCAACTAATTGTTAAAATTCTAAAAAGCAAAAATTTACACATTTCCTTGAGAACTAATGGGTAAATCTCAAGGAAATGTGACAAATTTTCGATTCCTTTTTCGAATTTAAACCATTAGTTGAGTTAACTACTGATCAAACAACGAGGCCTTAATCGTCATTAACTGACTCTGAGTGGGGCGTTAGACATTTTGTTGTGTAAATTTAAGTGTCCTCTAATTCTTAATAAAATTAAAGTTTTGGAAATACAAAATTCCACATATTTCCCTGCTACACTCTCCTTAATACTTTTCCCTATCCACACGTGGAACCAATAGCAGAATTCCGAAAATTGTAAGGCTAAGCCGCAATCCGTCTGATATAATCCGCGGCCGAATCTGTAATGGAGAGTCGGAGGATAATCCCGGGACCAATTTGTCAGGCCCGGGAAGACGAGGTTCGACGCCGAAGTAATATGTGGAACTTTAGTTACATGTATATGTTGTATAGAGGATGGCTGCGATTTCTTCGCTACGCCTCCTATTTCTTCCCGTCAGGAGTATATTTTCGAAAAATCCTTTCTTAGTGCAACCGTAGAATTAGATAGGGAATCATTCTCCTGCCCTTATCCCAACTTATTTTCATCCATATTTCTCTAGTAGTCGTCATCTCGGTAGAAATAGAAACTCCCTTTCTAGCCATATCATCTCTTTCACACAGTCCATCCATAGTTTTTTTGGTCTACAATGAGATAGAGAATATTCTCTGCAAATTTTAAACCTCTAGATGCAGCGGTTTTGGACGTGTGATGTCTGTAATTTAGTCAATCACTGAATTTTATTTATAAACGAGTACGTTTGACTCGAACTTAGCAGAGGCAGTGTAGAAGAAATCTATAGGTACAATAAAGCACGAAGTTACATTTTAAAACAAGATAATATATTATTAGCACAAAAACAGAAAAATCAATACAAGTGACAAGACACATAGCTTCTTCTTTTTTTATAAGTAGGTATTACATCGCAAACAACAAAGAGGTTGCACCTTAACACCTTCTCTCGATGTGTAGACCTAGCTGATCAGCCAGCTGTTTAAGCCTCGGTCTAGCAAGTGGCTTCGTAAAAATATCAGCCAGTTGTAGTTCACTGCTGATCCTCTTCACTATAAGATTTCCATTCGTCACCAGTTCACGCACAAAGAAATGACGAATTCTTATGTGCTTGGTTCTTCTGTGAAACTCAGGGTTTTCAGCTAGACGCACAGCAGCTTCATTATCAACATGTAGCACTGGTAGATCTACTGTCTTTACTAATCCACCGATAAGGCGAGTTAACCAAATGCTTTCTCTTGCTGCCTCGCTGGCTGCCACTAACTCGGCTTCTGTTGTTGATATAGCAACACTCTGCTGTCTCTGGCTTAACCATGATACTGCTCCGCCAGCGTACAAGCATACAATGCCAGAAGTTGATCTTCCTGTAGCAATGTCTCCGCCATGATCTGCATCACTATAACATTCTAGGATACCCTTTTTATAATTCCTTTTGTAAAGGATACCCATGTCTGGAGCATACTGTAAATACCTAAGTATTCGCTTCAGTCTTACGCAATCTGCTTGAGTTGGATTCTCTAGGCTTCTGGAAACCACACTTACGGCGTACGCGATGTCAGGTCTCGTACCGACCATCAAATATGCAAGCGCTCCCACAACTTGTCGATAGTTGTGAAGAAAATAGTCTTCAACCTTCTCTGGCTTTTGAGCTACATCTTCTTTGACTATTGGAGTGGTCACCGGTCTGCATTCTTGCATTCCAAATCGCTTTAAAATTTTGTTTACGTAAGCTGTCTGATGTATCCTTACATCACCACCTTCTCTGATTTCTATTTCTATTCCTAAGAAATATGAGATTGGTTTAGTTGTAATTTTGAATTTTCTTTTTATCTCCTCAAGAAACTCTTCTATTACTTCCTGATTTGATCCAGCTAACAGTCCATCATCAACATAGAGAGCTAAAATCAGCTTCCCTTTAGCGTCCTCTCTTTTGAATAGGCATGGATCAGCTTCACTAACTTCGAGTCCAACTCCTTTGAGGAAATCCAAAATTGTTCTGTTCCAGCAACGAGGAGCTTGCTTTAACCCATAAAGCCCTTTCTTTAGCAGGCAAACTCGACCCGTCCCGTCATCATAACCCTCAGGTTGTTTCATATATAACTCTTCGTCAGATAGAGATCCATACAAGAAAGCGGTGGAGACATCAAACTGACTTAACTTCATACCTTCACTAGCTGCTATACTTAAAACAGCTCGGACTGTTGCCATCCTGGCTACAGGGCTAAAAGTCTGGTCGTAGTCCTCTCCCTTTCTTTGTCTAAAGCCTTTTACCACCAACCTTGCCTTATATTTGTCAACTGTTCCGTCAGGATTCAGCTTGACTCTATATACCCATTTGCATGGAATGGCTTTCCGGTTCTTCGGTAGCTTCTCAAGGATCCATGTTTCATTGGCTTTTAATGAGTCAATTTCACTTTCCATAGCTTTATTCCATAATTCCTTATCTATACAAGCTATTGCTTCCTTATACGTATTTGGTTCTACATATGATTCTGTGCCGACAAAAGAAACATAATCATTGAATTTGACCGGACGTCTGAGAAGAGATCGATCTCGTAAGTGCATGCCTTGTCTTACTAACTGTTCCATGAACTCACCACTGTTCTCTTCATTCTCCCCCTCTAATTCAATTGATTCATCTTGTCTTGACAACTCTGGCATCGCATCTTCGAACTCTGTTTCATCACCACTAGTGGCAGGAGCCTCAACTACGTTTTGATTTTCTTCGAGCTCAAGGTCGTTATACCTTTCAGTAGATCTGTCCTCACTCACTTCTACAGTGACAGAAGTAGGTAACGTAGGGTATTCCTTTCTGACATGTAAAGGAACTTCCATCTCAGTCACTTCTTTCAATGATTCAGAATCTTCTCTACCCAATTTTGAATCAAGCGGTCTTTCATTGAACGTGACGTCTCTGGACCTTACTAAGGAGTTCGATTCTTTGTGCCATAGTCTATAACCGTCGTCATTGTCATAGCCAATCAATATGCACTTCTTTGCCTTCTTCTGCAACTTCTTCCTTTTCTGTTTAGGAATATGCGCGTAGCAAGTTGAGCCAATGATCCTCAAATGTTTTATTTGCGGTTTCTTCCAAAACCATAACTCAAACGGAGTCTTTTGTTCTACAGCAGTTGGCCCTGTTCTGTTTAGAATGTAAACAGCAGTTTTTACCAACTCTGCCCACAAAGCCTGAGGAAGCTCTTCATGAGCATGCATCATAACTCTGACCATCTCAACGATTGTGCGGTTATCCCTCTCGCTACAACCATTCTGCTCTGGTGTATAGGGCATAACAAGACGTTGGTGTATTCCATGTTTGTCTAATTCTTTGCGAACTTTCTCGTTGTCGAATTCGCCGCCATTGTCACTTAGAAATTCCTTAATTCGGTGACCTGCCGTTTTCACTTCTGCCAACATAAGCCGCAACATATCAGGTACTTCCGATTTATTTTTCATAATGTAGACGTAACGAAATCGAGAGTATTCATCCTTAAAAAGAACAAAATAGCGAGATTTCGAGCAACTTAGTGGGAATGGGCCACATACATCCGAATGTATGCGTTCTCCTGGACTAACAGCTTTTTCCCGAACACCAAATTTCTGTCTGTGTGTCTTTCCAAAGATACATCCTTCGCATAAATTGCCATGGTCCTTGGTCTTTACATTAAGCTCTCGTTCTATAACTCGCTTCACATGGCGTTTGTCTTGGTGACCCAATCGTTCATGATACAGCTGTAAAGTATCAACCGCATTCACCATCACGCTTTCCTTGGGTTGAACCGGTTTACAGTTCAGCTTATACAAACCACCGTGTTTTTGTCTGCTTCCGGTCACGCACAATTTTCCGTTGATCCTTAATGAACACATAGTGCCTTGTGACTCAAACAAGCTGTTCTTATTAACATCTTGTGCTGAAAGCACCGAAAAAAGATTCTTCGTGACCTTCGGAACATGCCAAACATCATTCATCACGAATATTCTTTTCTTCGTCTTCATTAGAATTGAACCTTTCCCTAATGCTTCAATTGTCTTTCCGTCTGCAGTAGTTACCGTGTGCGGTTCCTTGAAACGTTCGAAATCCTGATACAGGTCGCCTCTCATCGTGACGTGGTGTGTCGCTCCGTTATCGACGTACCACTCGTCTCGATCTGTACTGCAATCTGTAACATTTACCAACACAGCCATCATGTTAGTTGTACCAGATTTTCCACTACGTTCCTTCTTAGGACATTCGTTCTTGAAATGTCCGACTTCCCCGCAGCCATGACATTTGAAAGCTTTGGTCCTCTTCTTTTTGACTTTTTTGTTGCTGTTAACCACCAGCGCTTCACCTAAAGATCTTGACACGCATCCGTCATCCTTGGAAGTTGTCGTCAATGCCCTCTCGTGTGCACACAGCTGACTGGTTAAATTGTCCACAGTTCTATCCTTTTTTGACATCATTAACCAACTTGACTTGAAAGAAAAGTATTCTTCCGGCAACGTGTCTAAAATCTTGCAAATCAAAAGTAACTCAGGTAGTTCTTTCCCTTCGTCAGCTTTTATCAGCTCCTGATTAAGATTGTGCCACAAATTCTTTGCTTTCGAGATGTGAGTCACCATGTTATCAGAGGTGTCCATCTTGAGTTGAAACAGTTCCATACAGACATTATACAATCGGTCGTCGTTCACACCGTCATACAGCCTATGCAATTCATCCCAGACATCTCTTGGATTTGTGAATCTTATTACCTTGTCTAGTGCTTCATCCGTGATATTGTTTGTAATTAGTAGGAGAGCAGTACTTTCCAACTTCAGGTACTGTCCCATTTCCTTGTTATAGGTAGCCATTGCCGCAGTAGTAGTAACTCCTCCATCGCCACCACCCACCGCTGACTTCTCAGGCTTACTTAATTTCCCTTCAACAATATCCATGAGTCCATCCATCCCGCGTAGTAGAGCAGTCATTCTGTACCTCCATTGCACCCAGTTGGTTCCATCCAACTTGAAGATTTGAATTTTGCTCAACTCCATGGTTTTAGTTTTTTTTCCTCATACGTCTGTGCCCGTAACCTATAAACGAGTACGTTTGACTCGAACTTAGCAGAGGCAGTGTAGAAGAAATCTATAGGTACAATAAAGCACGAAGTTACATTTTAAAACAAGATAATATATTATTAGCACAAAAACAGAAAAATCAATACAAGTGACAAGACACATAGCTTCTTCTTTTTTATAAGTAGGTATTACATCGCAAACAACAAAGAGGTTGCACCTTAACATTATTTAGATAAATATAAAGACCAAGTAAATCAGTGAATGGGAAGATGTATTGAGCTCTTTTTGCAGCGGTTGAGTAAATTTAACCTAGATTTTTAGAAGAACTTGCTGAGTGGACTACCAACCTCCACTAGTCAGAGAGAATGAAAAAGAACAGTCCTGTCAATATTGCAAAAAAAACTCGGCCTGTGGCGTCAATTTCTCCGATTTCATTTGAAAAAGTACTCCTTCCGACCCTTCCACTCACTTTCGCTCCGTATATAATTAACCACATTAAATTTAAAATGCTTATACTACTAGTATGCAGTGCGGCGCCTTCTCTGGTATCACAGTTTTGCAGTTTACCTGTTTTGCCCATTCTTTGTATTCGAAGTATTGTTTTAGTCTACTCCATAAAAGTATTAATTTTAACATTCTGCCCTCGTAACCCAAAAAACATATCTCTGATTCAATTACCAAAGTAGATTCAATCCTTTCTTCTTAGTAATTAGGTTGAGAGTGCTACAGGAATTTTACTTGAGATACTTCTATTTGGCTTAGCAGGGCAGTGTTTTTATTTAACTCACATAATTAGGGTAAGCTCTCCGGTGTCACGTTACTATGACCATAAGAAACCTTACCTGGACACCATAATGCCTCGCTAAGACGGATTTGGACAAAAACCTCTTGACCGACTTCCCGTAGCCGTATCAAATAACGGAACTGCCTTAAAACTTTACGAAAATATTCCAAAATGTTACAAACGGACGATATTTGATTATTTTTACTGACGATCGATTCCAAGCTTTTCAAAGGTTTTGGCTGTCTTAATATGTTTCCAAGTGAACGCAATGTATCAAAGAAACATATCCCCTCCCTCTGGGTAGGTCCGGTAATAAAACTAAAATTACAACCGGCTTTCTAGTATCGCACGTTCTTCACAAATCATAGTAAATTATACCCTATTTATTAAGTTCGGTCCTAAACTTTAGAAGCTGAAGTGTAACATCCTGGTTGGCTCACTCACAAAGACAGTTAAACTTAATAACTTCCGTCTGGCTTCGCGCAATAAGGTAAAAACAGCGGATCGATTTTAAGAATCGAACTCTCGAAGAACTTCTTTCGAAAATGAACGTGAAAGATCGTAAATTTTAAACTTCAGAGTTGGCTTTGACGATCGTATGCATACGATATATTTTCTACTTTCGAGAACTCGATTTCTCATAAATCAACCTGCGGAAAGCTATATAGTGGTTGTAGCTCTATCATTAGCACTACCTAAGAGCATGAAACACTTCAAAAGTTCTTCGTACAGCAGCTCCGCAAAATCACATTATATCACGTGTGGCCTCCTTTAAAGAGTGAACCGCACTTGACTGCACGAGGGCTCTCGCAGGACGAATTTGCCCTCCCAAGAATGCCCTCTCGACGGAGAGCTTCTCCGCTATTTCACCGGCCTCTCGCGAAATCTGTAGCACTCAGTCATATTGTGACACGGATTTGTGCTTCGATCCTTCTTCTATTTTTACTTTGTGATACCATTTTTTTGGCTTGTTACGAAATCAATTTTGATCTTGATTTTTGAATTTGAGGTATAAGTTGGCTTTTGTATATTCCTATTCTGTAAATATTGTATTTGCATTTCTGTGTTTTGTACAATTAAGTGTTTAAATACATTCGTCACGTACCTAGTAGGGACATAGTGACGAAGCAAACCAAACCGAATAGAGCTTGAACTATAATATGGTTTACCATTTTTGGCTATGCCGTTCATTTCACGGCGAACGTAAAGGACAGAGCTATAGCAGTTATATATCTCTGTTCTCTTCTTTCAGCGTAAACTGAATGAGTGGCTATGTTATGATAAACCCTCTGGTTCAAATTAACGTTCACAGAAACCCAATCAGTTTTTATCCACGTCTACCGCTGGATCAAATATTTTCAGTAACGAACGTCAACAACTGTAAAAGGCATTAGTTTGGCTTTGATAGTGTGGCCGCACCAATATTCTCTTTTTAAAAAAATATTTAATCTCCAGAAATACACAAAAATGTTACCCAAATTTCTTTGCACCGTACGTTCCAGTGTACCAAATGAAATTCTCGCAGCGACTTTTCTAATTTAATCCGGTCGCCTTTCCAAGGTTTCATTCGGCAAACATATTTTGTTTATTCCTTGTTAAGATTAAGAAAATAAGGTTTGTTTTGAAGGCAGGCAAACATCAGTTTTTGAGATCCCCTTGTTTGTTCTTATAACGAAGCCAGTTTTAATAACGCTTTACGTTTAAAGAATTAACAGAGATTAAAGCGAGTTTTGATTTTGTAAACAATAATGATTTTTGAGCTGTTCTTGATTAACATTTTATGAGACGCATTTTAAAAGTAAAACTTTTAGCTAATTAAAATCGATGGTCCAATAAAATAACAAATAAAAACGATGAACAAGAATAACTCCAAGATAATATAATAGCAATAACTAAGCTCAATAACTAAGTTTTTTCACCCTTGCGTTTCTATGCGTGTGTGTAAATATGTACCAATTAAATTAATCCCAACTAACATAAAACCTCTCACGCCACGTCTGTGCTTAATATTTGTACTGATATGAATCATTGTTGTGGCATTATTATGTATACCACTGTTACCGATTTATCGCATCACGAGCACCAGCTATGGCAACACCACGGAACTATGAATTTTTAAATCAGTGACTGACAGCGGATGAGCGGACCGCCATTGCATTACTCCGATTACACTACAGAATAACACACGGCTATGATACATTTTAACAAAGATACCTATCATCATGTTTCTCTCAATCCAATCAACAAACTGTTTAATAAAAAACCGGCCAAGTGCGAGTCGGACTCGCGCACGTAGGGTTCCATACCACTATACATCTAAATAAATGTATTAGAAAAAAACTGATTATTAGATCTCGTTCAAACCAATTTTCGGTGGAAGTTTTCATGGTAATGTACAACATATATTATTTTTACATTTATCATTCCCTTATTTTAGAAGTTACGGGGGGGGGACACACATTTTTCCACTTTGGAAGCGTCTCTCGCGCAAACTATTCAGTTTAGAAAAAATATATATTAGAAACCTCAATGTCATTTTTGAAGACCTATCCATAGATACCCCACAAGTATGGGTTTGATGAAAAAAAAAATTGAGTTTCAGTTCTAAGTATGGGGAACCCCAAAAAAATATAGTTTTTTTTCTATTTTTGTATGACAATCTTAATGCGGTTCACCGAATACATCTACTTACAAAGTTTCCATAGTATAGCTCTTATAGTTACGGAAAAAAGTGGCTATGACATACGGACGGACAGACGGACGGACAGACATGACGAATCTATAAAGGTTCCGTTTTTTGCCATTTGGCTACGGAACCCTAATAAAAATCCCCATATTCTCACACAAACCAGCAGCTCCCAACGCATCATATAATAACATCGTCAACAAAGAAAGGAAAGGTAATCTGCAGTAAAGATTCCCCGTTATAAATCTTCACACCTCTATATCCACGATCATTGAGCAAATTACACGTCCATAACACCGACCAGTTTACAATGGCCTGCGGGCAACACCCTACACCCCCTTTTAACGCCCTGGTTCAGTTACTATAAGGAAGGCGGGGAAGATCTTGGTAACTGGAAGCGATACGTATTGCATGCGTCTGTACTAGCAGGCAATACATTGAATGAGGCTTCCCACACAATATCTGAGGCTGGGGCCTGTTCACTGCCCGTGTTCGTCTTTTGTATAGAATTTTGACACTAGGTGTGTATCGTGGGCAATAAATGCGTTTAAGCAGTAATTGACCTGGATATACAGGGTGGATTTTAATTGGTGCTAAAATGCTCCATGGATCTTTGTTTCCAGTTTGTCTTAAATTTTTCTTTAAAAGTCTACTCACGTAAAGTATAAAAGATACTATCAATTTCATTATCCGCTACAAGCAAAGGCACTTTATCTTTATTGAAGTTTACGTCGAGAAATCTATGATTGAAAGTATTTCATTTCGTAAAGTTCTCTTAAGATCTTGAGCAGGTATAAGGTACGTTATTTCACGGATTATCATCCCTAAAGTAAATCAATAATACGTCGGTGTAAATATAACCTGTCTATTGAATATCTCCCCTCGCGGATTAGGGCTATGAAAAGTAACTAAGGATCAGAAACCTCTATTCAGAGCATCCCTTTGCGAATTTCTCACAAAATGGCTTGGCACAAAGAACGTAGGTGTACACCACATTATTTACCGATTTATGAAACTAAATCCCGCTTATTCCTTTATAACCTACAATAAAAACGGCGTCACGCTTTACTGAAATTCTTTAAACGACTTGTTATTTTTGCTCGGTAGTTTAGTATCTATCTGTTCCTTTTTATGGCATAGAGAAGGAAGAAAAAGCACACGGGCCACCTGGGGTGTAATTCTCTTAAAAACGGCGTTCGCTCGGTCGAACGCGTGAACGCGGCGCTGCTTATATAAACCGGCGAGTTTAAGTAGTCCCGTCAGAGCGTACAAAACACATTTAAGCGCGTGCTTTCTCTATTTGATTAGGCACAGGACTAAAGTTGCGGATGTTGGCAAAAGGATAGATGGGCGGGACACTTGGCTAGGCGAAACGATGGCAGGTCGAGGGCGCTAACAGAGTGGTGGCCGAGATTAGGTCACAGATCAGTGGGCAGACCATCAGCTCGTTGTTCTGATGACATTTGGCAGATAGTTGGGAAAGGATGGATGGCGTTAGCGAGGCAAGGTTCGTTTCACTTTTTATTAAAAATCAAAAAAACTATTTGTATGAGCCGTCACTGGTATAATTTTAGACTTAGACTAACCCAACTATAACATAACATTTTTAAATGGAATGCTAGTTATACATTCATCAAACAAAACACAGGGTGTCCCGTGAGTTGTCACACGCACTATCATTGTTAACACGTTCACAGACAAGCGAGACGTGACGTGAAACGGTGTCTAAAACCCTCACAATTTCCCAGGTTTTACAAAAGCAATCCACAAACAATAAGCTCTCAAAATAACCGGGATCTAGGCATTGTGCAGTACGTTGCAGGCTTCAGACCACTCAAAGTCTCTCTTAATTAAGGGGGGCAATACTCGAATGGGTCTCGTGGAGTCGAATGGACCCATTCAGACGTGTGTCTGGAGCGATAACGAAGCTCTCTCGGTTATTACTTCTGTTTCTTTCCGCGTACGGTTGGTTTGTAAGAGTTTGTTCACATCAAGCGTGCGCGCTCTTTTGAAACGCGCGTTTAAAGAACAAAGAGATTTAAATGAACGTTCCCAATTTTATATGCACGAACGCATATAATAAATTTAGCTCAATATAACAAGGGCTGTTGTCACGAAATAGAGCGCAGAGACAGGGTCAGAGCTGTAAAATTGCTAAAGCTTTGTCCCTTTCTCTACCTAAACTAACCTGGTTTAGTATGTCATGGTAACCCCCTGGTCTATAATATTTTCCTGTTCATTTCATCGCACAGTTTTGTGTAGAGTTAGAGCTACAAGCCGGTGGAGCTTAGAGCTTAGTTTGGGACTGAGTAAATTTTGCCCTGCGATATTAATTTATTCGTTTACCTCTGCGCGAGTTTGTACCGCTCAACCCCCAGTGTGTACCAGACCTAAATCTCCCGTGTGATGACAGATTCGCTTGATTAAATTATTTGAGAGGCTCCATTGCCTGCGGAATGGGTGTGGAAAAAAGTGATTGCGAGAGGATAAAGATGGTTTTTGCAGCGGATAACGTTTGCCGTACAGTTTCTTCTTTATATTGCGTTATTTATTCCTTGATTACTTTTTATTAAAAAAGGTTTTTATACAGTGTGTCTAGACTACATATTTATACTATTGCGCGGTACAATTTCTGACATCAGCCTGTAGACAAAAACATAGTCTGAGTAGCTCTTTTTCTCGTGTCCTTAATAATATTAGGTATAGACGCGTTTGCTAATTTGTTGTCCAGTTCCCTGCAATAAATTCTACCACCAGCTTTTCTCATTTTCTTTATAATATATTATCGAACCGCTTTCTTATCTCCCAATGTGTTTATTTTACTAGACAAACAGGACCCAGTGCAAGTACTATAGTAGAATACCTAGAGCGAGACCAGTCCTGTCGGGTTGAACCCAGGTACCGTTAGCTAGCCTTGCTTGTACTTGGCGAACGGGATTCTCCGACCAGGCCATAAGTCTGACTTTAGTTAGCACGTTTACTGCCGCAGGTTAAATCGGTTCAATTGTGTAATGCAATCAGCAGGGCATTTAATTTAATTTAATAAGAGATGCGTTGAGCTGTAGGTATGATTTTCCCAATTGAACTATTTATTTTAAATATTTTAATACGTTACTAGCTCGATACAGAAACAAAGGCATAATTTAAAATAAATAAATAAATAGATCCCTATGGCACTCAACGATGAATCACTATAAATTTAAACTCTACGAAGTCGCGAAAAACAAATAAAGGCAAAAGTTGAAACATCCTGTATTAGATTTATGAAATAAAAACGACGCTTTATAGGATGTTCACAATTTTGCTACCATGTTGAAACTACATAAAAACATATTGAATATTTTGTTAAGAAACTGGAGAAACCGAAGTAAATGTATTGCAATATCCTTTGCAGTAAACAAAGGAATTACGAGTATGTTGTATTGTTGTTTGTTGCGTCGTTGCGTGGGTGGGTAGCGGGGTTCCTGGCAAACAGCAATTGTTTTTCTTACCCGTAGTATGTTTTGATTGTATTTGCTACGAGACGTTTGGTTTATTCAGCAAAATAAATACCGATGAACATGCCTCGGATACTTCTAACAATATAAATATTTCTTTAAATGTATGTTGAGAAATATAATAATAAATCAGAAATTAAGGAAGCTTTTGCGTGCTAGAAACACTCGGTAGGATGCACTTACGCTACGGGAATAACTTCAAATATTAGATCGAAATTTGTCAGGGCATATTACTCCGGCGCCACGTAATCAATCACTTTGGTCAGTGTCAAATACAGGTGCCGCTCATACGGCTGTGCATGATATTTAACATTAAGTACAGGGTGTCCCATTAAGTGAAGTGAACGATATCTGCTGATAGTGTAAAACACATCGATACTAATTGCTATATTTGAATTTATAGGTAATTTAAATTGCAGGAATAATTGCATTCTATGAATGTATTCGAAATTCTCAATCGAATTCCTAATATGCAATATCATTTAATGGGAACATTAATCCGTTATTAGATAGCCATAAGCCCGATAATATAACTCCCTGAATGGAAAACATATTCCCAGTAGTCCTATGTCGTAATGGAAAATTCACGATTGCGAAATGGCGTACAAAAGTGTAACTTTTTCAAACCTTAATAAATAATATACTTCGCTGTGATCCTTTGAGTTATTATCTATCTATATATATAAAAGGCAAACCTGACTGACTTATATATCAACGCACAGCCGAAAATACTGTACCTAGAAACTTGAAATTTGGTACAGGAGTTCCTTTCATGATGTAAGTGAGCACAAAGGAAGGATTTTTCGAAAATCTACCCCCAACGGGAAGAAATGGGGGGAGAAGCGGGAAACTAATTCTACACGTACGAAGTCGCGGGCGTCCTCTAGTTAATTAATAACCCCTTAATACGTGCGTAAAGCAAAATGATTTCTAAAAGCTCACGACTTATTTTACCTCCAACTTGAAGCTTCTCGTACCACTAACGTCTCTATTGTCGCCGCGCGTCCGGCCAATGACCCTGCGCCGACGCAGCCTCTATTTACCTTGATCGTACGATGATGCAACGCTAACGGCAAGAACAAGGTTAAATGATTTATTAAGAACCACGTGGTTTGAAATTGAATGTATTTATGAATGAATGTACGTACTACGAATATACAGCGTGTGGTCTAAGTAAACATGACCAATTGAATGCCAAATTTTTTAATGTGAGAAGAAAAAAATGCTTTCAATTTTATTAAATTTACATAAGGGTCTGAGTTTCAATCTTAAGCAGTCAAACTTTCTTTAAAAGGTTTGCGGCCGAAAATAGGTTTGACCTTTTTTTGGGGCAGTAAATCTTGCTAAACTCCTAATCTCCCTGTTTTCCCACTTTATTCCTAAAGCATTAGCAATGCTACGACTTTAAACTACTTTGCCTTTTTATTCTTATATTGTACTTAACAAATATGTGTTTATTACTTGAATTTTACTTCTAAATAACCCTGCAGCTCAGAATACTTGGCTAACAAACCGTTTAAAGTATTCTAATGGACTACATTGAAAATTCTCCGTAACTGCCTCGACTATCCGTCATAGCCTGTAATCATGGTTCAGCGACCTCGGTCGATAATGCGTTCGTTATATGTTTTGTTTTCTATCGGCCACTAGTCATTTTAACTACCTACCTTCTGATTTTGCATGTTACAGGGAGTAGTTATAATCCAGTATTGGTACCTAATCATTTATGCGAAAACTTTGAGCGTTATTCATTTTTTTTAGAGTTTTTTGCACCTTTTTGGAGACATGACCATTGTAAATCAATTATACTGGTGGTGGTAAATTAAATGTTACAATTTTAATGGGTAGTTGTCTACCTACGTCATACTTAACTATAATCTCAAACGTTTATGTTTACAAGACATTATTATTTTTTGAATAAGTAATATTTTGTAGATGAGAAGGTATCAACTTAAAGCACCCTATATTTCTTCGTTTTTTATTAAACTTTTCACCGTTTAATAGTTTAAATTGTAACTCGTCGCTATTATAAGATACCTAATTTATTTTATAGGAAAAGACAGGCTACCAGTGTCGAATGTTACATAAAAAATAGTACTTATTAACCATTGTATCAACCATTTATTGAGTTGTATTCTTCTCACCAACAAAATTAATCCTTCTTTTCTTTTGACTCTATCGCATTATCACGAGTCTTAGTAAAACTTCTTTTAATTTCAACGAAAGGTTAAAAAATCGACACCGAAGCATGACCATGTAATCATGTGCCAACTACCAATCAGATCGAGAACAGGGAACAAAAAACTTAAATACTTGAATTCATCGAAACCGAGTAACGGTTTCGCGTACGTGATCGAGATGACGCTTGTGACAAATCCACGCAAGTAAGAAAGAGCAAACGACGTTTGGGTTAAACGAAAATGTTTATTTTTTTTGTGGTCATTTATAATATTTTAGTGTACTTAGTCAAAGAATATTTCCAAAAAAAACCTGCTCTTGTCAAAATATTAAGGTTATAGTAGGTAATAAGTATTTTATGATATATCTACCTAAGTTTTATAATAAAAACAGAAATGAAGTTCATAGAGTGTGAGCCTGTCTGATAGACATTAAGAAAATGGACAACCTGTATACTACTTGTTAAGGTAGTCAAAACCAATCGACGATATCCATACAAACGGAGTCATTACCAACTTCAAATGTCTTCGTTCTGTGTAGGATTAACCAATAAAGAAAATATCACTTTTATTTAACAACATTATCGACGTCCTATCAGCAAATAACAATCGAAATCATAACGCGTACGACTTTTATTACTCGAGTTTGATATCCTAACATTCAATATGCCTTATTACACTATTGAGCTACCCATAATACCCATTCCGCTACCAATAATATTTTACTACTCCCGTGAGACTATTAATGTTTTATGTTACAAAACACTGGACTAAAATACAGCGGGTTTGAAATTAAGACGTAAACCACAACATGTGGTGGATTATCGAGATTCTTTCGGAATCCCCCTGTTAATCGAATTTCTCAAGCTGTAGGATTACGACCTTTCTACTGGACTTTTGCTGCTAAAGTGTTAGATTTGGATCTATTTTAGTTTTAGAAAACTCTACCCTGATTTATTTTATAGTGTAAGTAATACGGAACATAAAAAAGATGTTGGTACCTGCGTATCGAGGAACCGCTATAAATCACCAGATAATTTAGCCTTTAGTAACCACATCACGTATTCACTTTTTAAAGTAATACAGAAAGTGACGAAACTTATTAACACAAACATGCCATCCAATTACATCACTTTTAAAAAGGCCATATAAATGCACAGGAAAGTATAAAGACGGGATTGAATATCTTTAGGATATGGTATTTTTTATCGTGGTCAAAATATTATGTTATTAGTCGAAGTTGGTCGTAATTGAAGTATATTAAGATTTTAATTCGAGGTTTTAAATTGGTCGCTAATCGCAGTTACTACAATAAGTAACTTTATTAATTTAGATTTCGTTGCATATTTGCCTTTTATTAAATCTTCACATAATTCCAATCCTTGTCACCAAAATGTGACCAAAATTTACGGCTTTTAGAAGTTTCTAAACTAACGATCTTTATAACACCCTGTAGATGTCTACTGCTTGACACAGGCCTCCCTAAGAATCCCCATGACGACAGGTCCCGTGTCGTATGCAGAAGATTCCACCAGACCCCTTCACCAGCCTGACAATGATAGGTGACAAGTGGCAATTCGGTGTACATTGCAAAGTCAACAAGTTTTCACATCACTGAGATTCAAACAAGCTGCGCCATGTACACCAAAACACCTCTCACCTGTAATCATCAATATGGTGAAATAGGGAGCCTGTTTGAGCTACCGAGGCTGCGTCGTGCGTCTACTATTTTATATCTTCAATTTCCAAAATGAAACAAGAATCTAAGAAAAGAGCATCAAAATCGCTTTGCCGCATGATTTCCGAGTATAGCGAGCTAAATCGACTTCGGAGACAAACGAGCCGGTCCCGCCGCGTCCGGAGCCTATCCATCAGGACTAAGCCTGGAAGGTACTCCTATACTAAATTCGAAACTTTATACACCCGATCTCTCTCGCTCCTGATGTATTAACCATTGAAGGGAAAGAGACATAAGTAATGTAGCTGGAACGTGGGTTTTTGGTTAAAATGGAGCTCGAGTCACGCCGTACGTCACACGCGTGAGCTGATTTACAACTAAATCGTAAAATCGGAAGCCATTTTGGGGTTTCGTGAAGTTTAGAGCCTCTTAAGATGCGTCTAAAGGCGGGTTTAGACCAAGCGAACGAACAAGAATTCTATGGCACTATCTCTTACGTTTACGTTGTAAAAATAAAGACAAAACATGTTCTAGAGCATTTGCTCGTTTGGTCTAAAACCCACCCTATCTCGAGCACGAGAATGTCATCATGAAGTACCGGTTTTGTTCCCGTTCTATCTTGTTTATGTGGAATAGGTAAACGTTCGACTACAGTCTTACCTGTTAGGCCTATTCGCTCTCGAATATGAGAAAATGATCTACTAAAATCAATTCATTTCGACATGTCATGATCTACCCTTTTAATTAACTTCAAGGCAAAGGCTTCCTCTTCATTACGTAACATCGCTATTTTACCCTATCCTCGTACCCATTGTTCTTCAATAATAACAAATAGATTAAGTACGTTCTGCCCGGTAATTCAAATTATCCATATAATAATGTCCTTATAGAGGTCACGGGGCAGGCATCGGAAATTGCTTAAAATGCTTGAGCAGGACAAGGTTACACTTGCCATCCTGAAATGCAGATTAAAGTTCTTAATCAATCCGCGATCTTTTTAGGGTTCCGTACCTTAGAAGGAAAAAAACGGAACCCTTATAGGATCACTTTGTTGTCCGTCTGTCCGTCCGTGTGTCAAGACCCTTTATCTCGGGAACGCGTGGAGGTATCGAGTTGAAATTTAAACCATATACTCAAATCTACAGTCCCTTAAAGCTGTAAAAAATGAAACTCCTACATTTACGTAAAAAAAAGATACGGGCGTTTATGCCGCAAAAAACGTGTATTTCGACACTCTCGAGGGAATCAAAATGTATGGGGTAGGTATTTCCCATTGACCTAGAACTATGTTTGGCAAGTAACACCGGCTTTTACTACAAATATAGGAAAAAATCTGAAATCTGTATTTTTTTAGTTAAATCACAAAAAAACAGGGTCTTTATGCAAGGAACGAAGGCGGTGCAAATTTTGAATTCAGTTGACCGTGTCATGTGCGGAACCCTCGGTGGGCGGCAGTTTTTTTATATGTACCTCTTCTCCTGTTGAGGTTACTTGGGACCCAGTCGGTTATATAACATTGCTCGATTAATCCGAATCCATTCGACACACATGTTCAGCCCAGTTAGTCCATTAAGTCAGTTCATTCCCACTTTAGTTCGGCGGAGTGTGAATCTATAACCGTATAGCTGTAACTCTTACTAAATTGGTTTCTACTTAGTTCGTTTTTCTACTGAACCTCAAAGCAAATAACGTGGTTGTACGCTCAGTGTTTGAAAAAATTCACTGCCAAATGAAATCGTTTATCTTCAAACGGAATAACGCATGATGGCTGCCGCAGATTGGCCTTTTTTCTCTTTTCTCTGTCTTTGTAAGGCGGAATGGAGTTATCGATGTTCGTTAAACGTAGAATATTAAACGTTTGACCTAAACGTTTTTTCTGCTGAATATGTTGATGTCTGAAATGTGATGAGTTTTTTTAAGGCCTCCCCGAAACAGACCGAAATTCACGGAAAGTAGAAACTATAGCATTTAAAGGAGACCATTTTTTTTTTATTATTCATAGTACCTGAATGACGCAATAACAAGCGTTTTTATTGACTTCTTTCCTCAATAAAGTTCTTTGTAATCTACTGAGGCGTTCATTATCGCATTGATCTCCCACGACCGATTCATAGTCGCAAGTTATCTTTTCGGAAACCCTAATTCTAAATACCAACAAGAATTTTCATTTATTATAAAACCTAGGGCTCTATTCTAATCGGGCAAAATCTAATTGATATTGTCATGTTAACATTATGACAGCTCTCATATTTACTTTATTTGTAGCAGGTGGAAAGAAATGGTCTCTGCCTACCTCTCTGGGAAACAGGCGTGATTTAATGTATGTATGTATGTAATATTTACTTGACAGTAATTACGGACGAGTTAAAACGGTACAATAACAATATGTGTAGAGACAAAGTAGAACAATGCTATGTGTGAACTTTTAACTAAATATTCCTAAATAACATACTAGGGATGCATAACAAGTCCGGTATCATTTCCTAGCGGTGTACAACAGCCCTCGAGCTCTCTCAAAGCGAGTGCCACTCGTGCCGCGGACACGGACACCCCGAAGCTCCTAACCAGTCACGCCCTCTTTCTAGAGCCTTACAATAGACAGGTCTCTTGAGTTTCTTGTGTCCTGGTACATTTTGGGTGCAATAATGTAAATGTCCCTATTTCGTTGTTGTGGGAGACCTAAAATTAGGATAGGGTACGTGGATACAATGTTTTCACCTGTTTTGTTTAAATTTGCATAAGCAACCCTTTTTAAGTGAATACGTTTGTGCATATTCAAAGCAGCCATTAATTTGCAGGCATTGGCACGCCTCAGCGGGCGAGCGAACTCATTTGTCAAAATCACTGGGCTTTTTGTCCGTTTTGCGCTCATTTTCCACCTCATTAACTCTTAAACCAAAGCAGTCAACTACAGACTATGAATTTATCAGTAAAATGTTTATGTTTTGTTGCAGATGACGATAAAATGAAGTGATAGCTTCCCACGTCGCTGTAATAAAAGGTAAGGTGATAAAATGGCGCCATATCAGTGTCGCTTAGCATTATGTCTTCCGTATATCTGTGTAAAACTATAACTTATCGATTTTACTTCGGTAACTTAATATAGTACACATTCGAGAAACCAGTAGCTGATTAAAAAATACAATATGGAGATTGAAGAACTTGATTGGTATCGTTTTATGTATTTCGGAGAGTCATAAAGACGAAAGTTATGGTGCGTTCCCGATATAATTTCTTTTTTATTGAGCGGGCACGCTGGTTAAAGAGTATCTGAGTTAATGACATTATTCGATTAAAACTCAAGTTGCCTCTTAACTCGACTAATTATGTTCGCTCTCCGTAATATTATTTTAAAGTATCTGCATGGACGCCGCAAACCACGGCTTGATTTGTTGTGTGGTCATGAGACTTATGAGTATCATGACTTCCCGCGTTGAAGAGATGAAATTGAATATTTCTGAGTATATGTAAATTTACATTTTTACTGTAGAATCCAGGTAACAAGCAGTAGTAGTAGTATAAATAAAGCAAATACAATAAATATGACTTACTACCTAGTTATTTTTTGTTAATTGCTGTTCGTTGAGTGAATATAGGGAGAATGTTATTCATGAAATGCAATTAAAATTTGGTTTATGATTTCTATTTCATGATGTTATGCTCTGTCACATGTTTGGTGTCTATAATGGCAATGATTATTAAATTATCTGGGAACCTAGTCAAAATGCATCAACGCTAAGTTAGCGATTTTCGAAAACCGCTATATATAGGATTGTCGTAAGTTGATGACAGATCGCTCGACCACTCATGTCAACTCCATACATTTCGAGTCTATAGAAAACGGAAACGCTAGCAGCGTTTGCTTGCATCTTGGCTACACCCTCTGCTCTGATCTCTGGTTTTAATGACCTATAAAATCGTGTTAAGATTATTTTAATGGCAGAATTTACTTATCACATTAATGAGTGTTACTTCATAAGTTGTTAAGGTTGCGCCGGTGCCATAAAATTATATGTATTTAACACTAAACCCAAATTTACTCGTATCTACTGTTTGAGCCGAAACCCGTATTAGTTACGTGATAGTTTTTTAAGTGGAGTTTGTATTCGGTAGGAGCCAGAGGCACTGAATCGGTCTCTTCCTGGTTCATGAGGTGGGGTTGGGTTAACTAAAAGATTACAGGGAAGGCAACGCCTTCTATAATTTTTTTCTTGCAGATTTCCCTTGTTTTGTAGAAGTAATAAAAGTACAAATAACTTTGGTTAGTCGCATACAGTTTATTCTTTAATTAGTGCGACCACTTTCAATACCATCCGTTAGCAAATATTTTATGATAATCCGATTTAGAAACGCAATTTAACTCTTCATCTTATCAAACCCATATCACAGTTTCATGTGTGTACAGATAGGTACATTAATATAAAGTAAGTACCTAGGAATACCGAGCGTCGCTCGGGTTAAAATCGAATTTTCTCGAAGATGACAACTTGACAGATCGATTTTTGACCCCGTAAACCCTATTTTGCAAATTTTTTGTTTTTTTTTTAACGCAATTTGTACGATACCGATCGTGGAGATCCTAGGAAAAGGCCAATGTCCAGCTTAAATCCAGCATATACCTTTACCTCCTTACTAATAAACGTTGAGTAACGGTGGTGTAGCTGAACCATGCTTTGTCCTGTCCTTATCTGTCAAATACAAATGTCACAATGACAGATAAGGACAAAGCATGGTTTAACTACACCACGGTTACTCGACGTTTATTAGTAAGGGGGATAGTATGCTTAACCCAATTATTGTAAGCTAAAATCCCTTCGAAGAAGTGAATAAACCACTTTATTACGCACGCAAGTTCACGCAACTTCATTTATCTCAAACAACGCGATCAAAACAAATAAATTCAATATGGTTCCGTAGATTAATACCCCATAAACAGGTATAGTAGGGAAGTAATGACCGGGAAGGGATCGGGTCCATTCCTGGATTTAATTGATCAGGCCATTATCGCCCCTGCAGTCTGCTCCGTGAGACCGGGGCACTATTGTCTAGTGAAGAAAGTCTCACGGCAAGAAAATTGATTTTATTTTATAAACAGACGTTTTCATTAAATGGGCCGTTTTCAAAAACATTGTACATAGTTAAGGACAGTTAAAGCCTCAATTAGAATCCTTAACTTTTTTCCATTTCGTAACGATAATTATTATACTTAAATCATTCGATGGTTAAAATGGCAATTGGCGTATAGGACAATTTTACAGTACAATTTAGTTGTCCTTTACGCCATTGGCATTTTAGCTTCGATTATGGTTAACTTTTGTGTTACGAAATGGAAAAAGTTAAGGATTTTAATTGAGGCTTTAACTGTTCTTAACTATGTACATTTTTATTTGAAAACGGCCCAAATATGAAATGTTTATACGGTATTGTTGAGACTGCCTTATTTTTTTAAGTAAAGTTAAGGATCTAAAAGGATAGAACTAAATTGCTTTTGTTTCCTTTCAATAAAGGTTAGTTTTGTCAATGTCTTAGCAGAATATAAATTGGACGACTAATGTTTTATTTTCTTTTTTACTACATAGCAATCTACGAGTTGCAGAACATTCCGTGAAATTCGGTAATCTTCTTAAGAAACAATTGAGAAAATACTCGAAATCATTCAAAAGCATTAAATTAAAATAAAATTCATTTATTTATCGAACAACAGAGAGTTGTTACGTGAAAACAACTAGATACCTACGAGCACCACTATCACGATAGTTTTTTGTGCATAAGCCATAGTTAACAACCATAGAGCGACCGCTGAGTGTAGGTATGAAAAGAACTCCTGGTTCTCAGAACTAGGGAATGCAATTTAACCGGTTATTAACCGTTTTTGTATGAAAATAACCGGTTAAAAACGGTTATAACCGGTTATTTGCATTCCCTACTCAGAACGCGCTTTGGTAAAGCGCGCGTTTGAAAGGGCCCAATGTGTATCGGGTCTTAAGGAGTTTCTCGTTGGTACAGTCGAGTTCATAAATTATGTAGGTACTTGTCACTTTAATCGCTGTGACAAGTCATATATATGGTAGTTAATAATGACATTAAATAGACAAGGTAATAAAGTGTACACATATTTATGAACTCGACTGTAACTACTCGATACTGCTGACTTGCGTAAACATAACCGTGCGAATGGGCTAGTTATATTTCGACTTAATCCTATCTCATTTAATCACGTGTAATTAATTATGCACTGTCAACATTGATTACGATACGGGCAGGTGTAAAACGTTTTCCGGAAAAGTTTGTTGTTAAGCATTCACCTAGGGGCTGGATAAAGGTGTATTCTTTAAGCGAATGCTCGACTTTTAATTCGACCGGCAATCGTGACTTACTGCCGCACTCAGAGACGTCAATGAAATTTAATGCTTGATTAGTGACGTGTTGTCTAATTCTATTGCTGTAGCAAAGAAAGTGACAGCAGCAACTTTAATCAAGCATTAAATTTAATTGACGTCTCTGATTGCGGCGGTTAATCTTAGTTCGAGTAAGCTTTTACTGCCGCACTCAGAAACGTCAATTAAATTTAATGCTTGATTAGTGACGTGTTATCTTATTCTATTGCTGTAGCAAAGAAAGTGACAGCAGCATTTTTTATCAAGCATTAAATTAAATTGACTTCTCTGACCCTTGTGACACATTATCAGGGACTTTATTCTTGGGAAAACCTTATTACCTTTGACATTTTATCGTATTTTACTCGACCATCATTTCTGTCAAGTAAATACAAGCTATCGTAATGTTAACAATATGATAACATGTCAAAGACAATATGGTTTTTCCCAGTAGAATAGATCAACAACATTATTTCACACTGTTTTCTATTTCTCTTCGGTAGCACTTTACTTGGCTGTAATTCATGACATATTTCCGTAACATTGCTTTCATTTGTAATGTCAAATGTAAGGAATACCTACTGGTTCTGTTATTTATTTATTTATTTATATAAGGAAAACCAACAGCTATGATAAATACATTAGAGACATACATACATTCAGAAAGCCAATTACAGGTTCTCGCCGATAGAAATACAGTATCAATAATAATTTACATCGCATAAAGCGGACATTGGTGCATTGACTTAGGGTTATCAATATCTACCAGATACAATTAATTATCTTAAATAATACCTACTACGGAGGAATGGTACAAGGTATCAAGGTAGGTATTCTCGTAAACTCCAACAAACTAACACTGTAGATTTAAATCGTCGCAGTCCGAAGCATGCAGGGGGTTGCCATGACATACGAAAGCATTTCAGTTTAGGTTGAAAAAGGGACAGAGCTGTATAACTGCTATAGCTCCGTTCTTTTCCCTCAACCTATACTGAACTTTAGTATGTCATGGTAACCCCCCAGGGGTCATATTAGTCTTGTTAAATCGATCGACATCTATTTCACTGCGAAAGAGAATAACCGGGTGAACTATTTAATTCGGATCCCTAACAATCCCCATTAATCTCCTGACTGGAACATTTATAGTTTACCCAGTTCAACCTGATTCTGGAAAGCTTTCTAATTTAGCTCTTGTTTATGTTAGACAACAGTCAATGGTTGCTAAACTCCTCTTCAGGCATAAACAAGAAACTTTTGAACTGGGAAAAAAAAATGGCTTGTGCAAAGAATATTGCTAGGATTATGAGCACTTAAATTCAGCCAAATTCCACTTAGTGATAGGAATAGAGCTATAGAAATCATAATTTTGTACTATTAGATCACAACAGTAGGAACTTCTAATACTACTTCTATAAACTTTAATCAAAATTAGCAAGATTTTTGAGTTAATACTGTTTTGATCTAGCAGTGTGAAAGTTCTTAAAAAGTTAAGACTGCTTTTAGAATGTGAAGAAGAAACAAAAGCTCATATTACGTAAATACACTTGGTAAATACTAAAGTTTTTTTAATATTAGAAAGTTAAATTGAATGACTTGTCTGCGAGGCTGAGCACACTTCTTCTTGATTGGATATCCTCGAACGGCATGACATAACTTATGCATACAATGCCTTCTTTATTTCTAGCAGTAGACGAAGAAAAGTTAATATAGGTACAGACTTCATAGCACCGAGTACGATTCAAAAATAAAAAGGGTAACTTTACTACGTTTCTTCGAATTTATTAAAAAGAAAAAACGTAAATCGACCCTTCTTTAACTTTGTTCAGCTCTTAATTAATAATTTACGTACATGCACAAAATAATTACCTATTCCAAAGAGCGCCACCTGATCCCAACGACACCCGTCTACGAAACAAAAACAACTTTCGTTCGAACTTTGCAGTCGGCAGCCGCTGCAATATTTCTAAGCGATTTAACTGAAGGCTTCGACGTCTGGTCTGGCGCTTATTATGCTCCATAACTCGGCCCCCCGGCGCTCAGACTCGGTTATTACACTGTTTACATATTTAACAAAACGCTAGACCGATAGCTATTTGAATTATATCGCGTTTTTGAGTATCCCATGACTTCTGCTCCGCTGTGTGTAACGTATAATTTGTGTAACTTGCTGTATGGTTACGCTGAATATAGGTAAACTTAAAGTTATTGTTATGTTGCTGTAATAATGACATCATCTCGTTCTTGGTGTCAGCTTTATGAGATACAAATACAAATAGACTGTAAATCTGTAATGACATTGTATAGGTATAATCGAACAACTTCACGTAACGTAAAAGGTGAATAAAGTCTCTCGACTCACATGATATTGTACGCATCTACTGTTACCTGGCATAGAGAAGGCAAACGGCCCACGAATTAAAGATTGCATAAGTGTTGCTATGCCAATGCTGAGGACCAAAAAACGCATCTATACCTAGTCATTTCTCTTGTTATCTCTTGTATTAAAACACAAAACGTAAATTTCGTCATCGTGTGTAATAATTATTATAGAACTGTTATTACCATGGCAACGCTTATTATAGAACTATATTTCACGTTTCGGTTACGCTATATTTGGTATTCTGTTATCGTTAACAATATGAATATTAGCGGTTTATATTACGCGAGTAGAAAAACGTTCATTTACTAACTTATGTTTATAACTTTCAGGATGCACATGGCGAGCTCAGGCGTGAGGGTGCGGCGGCGACGCTGCAGGTGAGCGGGCGCGATGGCAGGCTGGCAGCTGGCGCTGGCGGCGCTGCTGGCGCTGGCCGGCGCGCGCGCGTACCTCGTGCTGGTGCCCGACACCGCGCCTCCCGGCACCCCCGTCCTAGACGCCGCCGTCTACAAGCTGGGCTCCGAGCGCACCTACTCCATAGACGTCCATCGAACCGCTAACTTCGTCCACCATGTTCTGCGCGTCAACCGCAGCAGCGGCCTCGTCACGCTCCGGAAACGCCTCCGCTGCGATGGCGTCGTCTACCCCAACCTCTTCACGTTCTACGTCGACTCCACCTCTGAACGAATCCGCGACATTGACTACTACAGCCTCCCTGTCAGAATCCTCGTCACTGGCGAAGACTGCAGTCGGCGGCACTCGGATTTATACGACATAGATTTCGATCGAGTCTACGATCAGAGCGACTCGGCGCTGCAGTACGAAGATGAACCGGTCACGCGGGATAAAAGAGCCGCGTTTTACCCGGAGAGTATAGACTGGAGGTTGTTGGAGGAGGAGGAGTTAGTGTCTAGTCAATTCAGCGTTCTTTCGACCGCGCATCCCTGGTCAAGCGCCATGTTCGAAGACTTTGCTGGTAGGAATAAAAGTAGAAAGAAAAGATCTCATCCTTTAGTACCATTCGACATGGCCATAGATGTTAAAATAGCCGAAGCCAAACAATGGATATCGGAAACGTACGCCAGTTTCGCTATACCGACGACAGATCGGTGGCAGGGGATATGCTTAAAGAAGTCCCAGTTTGTGAACTCGTTGACGGCCTTTCTGCCCCGCACGGTGCAGAGGATGTGTAAAGTGCAGTTCTTGGACGTGAGTGACCCGAGGTTTGTGATTGAGAACAGTCAAGGTGATTTGGTGGCGCGGAATGATGAGTGTATAATGGAGCCGATGTGGAAGGTGTCCGTTCTGTTTACGTTCAACTGTGACGGGACTAACATCGTGGATTCGGATCACAGGCTGAAGATAGTGTACCACCATCAGGAGCTGAATGACACGGATATCGCGAGGAGGGTGAAGAGGGAGCTTCGGAACCAGTCGCCATATTTTGAGCAGGCGCTATACGTCGCTTCTGTCGCCGAGGAGCAGCCGACAGGCGTCGTGGTCACCACTGTGAGAGCACGGTGAGTTTAATTTAATTTTTTCAAAACTTACTTCGCATGGTATATCTTTCTTTAAGTCATCCACAACGAAGACACACTTGCGACGGTTTATTTTTATTTCCCATAGGCACTGAACTTTCTAATAATATCTTGCTGCGGATCTTCCCTCGACCCATATTGCAGATAGCAACTTTTGTAGCGAAATTCGCAAAACATATTCAAGTCTAACGATGCCGAAAGTACTTAAAGCCATTCACAAAATTTCAACTAAAAATTCATCCCAGCTGAACAATTTTGTAAGTCGGAATTGCTCCCCGGACTAAGTTACGGTTTTTGCGGCATAACGTTGCTGCAAATGTATTCAACAAAATGTTATTATAGGTGAAGTTAAGTAAATGGGGGGTTTCTGTACAATATCTGTACCTCTATTGTCCCTCCCTACTAAATAAGTGAATTTGCTTATCTGGCTATTTTGTACGCAGTCCCGACTAAACCGCAGCACCGAATTCGATAAAACTTTAGAGTAAGAGGGAAAGAACTTAGACTACTTTTAGTCCAGTAAAATTGGTAGAGAATAAATAACAACGGGTTCTAAGCAGACCAAATCGCGCGAATACACTTGGATAATATCTGAGTAGGTACATGTGAAGAAGAATCTATTTGATTATAGCCCTGTCTAATCTAAATCCTGCCTAATCTGGGTATTAACCATTAATACTAGGCTGATTGGGGATTATATTAACTAACTACTTGATCTGGGTTACTCTTGCATATTTATTCAGTGAGTTCCAAATAATAATGCTAAACGAAGGTCAAATATAAACAATGGTCAGCATAAAACTATGTTAATTTAAATAAAGATTCGCAATTACTATAATTTTAAATGTAGCTGCGATAGCAAAACAGCAGCTCTTTTGTTTCTAATTATTTTTAATACGCTCCCCATTTTGCGCATTGTTTGGCAGTTGGGTATTTTGTAAACTTATATAATAACGTTCATTACGTTTAATTATGAAATAATTGCAGTGTTTTAACCATTTCTACTATGACCACAGAAGTACAGAATATTACTTATCTTTACACGCAATTCTATCCGCGTAGAAGCGGTTTATCGCTGTATCTTCGGAAACTGTTCGATATTCAAAGATACTCAGAGGGCCCTGCCAAGATGTATTGCGCTAACTAGCGTTTCTATTCGATTCGTATTTAAACCAATAGCGTCACTGGTAGATGACGTGATACGAAAAGTCACTGTATCTATCAGTGAAGCGATTGGTTTATAAAAATGAAACGAATAGAAACGTTAGTTAGCGCAATGCATCTTGGCAGGGCCCTCAGGATTGCAAACTAACCTATCTTAGTACAAAATTCGACATCGATTGGTTTGGGCGTTGTAACTGTGGAAACCGAACAAATGAACAAACACTTGCGCATCTCTACATATACCTAAAACAAAGTCGCTTTCCGCCGTCTATGCCTCTGTATGTACGCCATAATCTCGAAAACTACTGAACGGATTTTTATGCCGTTTTCACCATCAGATAGATAATTTTTCACGGAAGGTTTTTATGTATAAATAATTCTGTTTTAAGCTCACATAAACCGAACCGAAGTGAGGGTGGGTCGCTAAGTATACTAGTAAAGTTAAGGATAGTTCAGAATACAGGAAATTCCGTTTTCCCGATTCAATCTCCAGTCACTTCATCAGTCGTAACTACGAAGCGTTAATTGACTGACTACCCCGTCGGTCTTTTACGAGGTCTGTTTTACAGCTCCATTATAAGGCGGCGCAGACAATGGCTCGGTGACTGCGGTAATATGCGCTAACGCCGCAATTTATATGGATGACGGGGGGTTTTTGTACGTTATAGCTTGATACTGTTAGCTGGTGGGACGCTGCGTTATTGTGCGGTGTGCTGGCGTTTCGTTGGCGGTGTGATCGGAGAGCTATTATTCTCATACATATCGGTAGTTTTTAATGTAAATGAGGATAAAAACAAAGGACGCTGGGATTCTTCGGAAATACTCATATTCATACTCATTTATTTATAACAATGAAATGATAGATCGATTCCTTGTAATAATTGTTTGTTTATTGCTAGGAACCAATCTTATCATTACTTCCGAAGAATCCTAGCGTCATTTCAAGTTTGACGAACTCAGAAGTAGTTGTACATTTTAGTACGTGACGCGGCTATTGATAATTATACAAAATTCAAACCACTCTTACTTTAATACTGCGACAAGGGACTAAAAGGTACAGTTACTTTTCATGTGCAATAATTTTGCTGAATAGATAAGCTTCTCAATTAAATGACAAGGTTAACAAATATACTTAAAGCATGTTACGAAAAATCGTAACTACTTTACGAATTTACATTTTATAGTTGTTCTTTGAAAATATAGTAAAATGCTCATTTGTGGACTTGTTTGCTTTCTGTGGGGAAAACAAATCTTAAAAGCAATGTTTTTGATGCTGCTTTGAATCTTCTTACTTTAATATACTATCAAAGGCTGATCTTGACAAAGATCTATTGAATAGCACCACAGCAGAAGTTAACTGATCCCCTATTTGTATGGCAGCCCCAACCAGCCCTTACAGTCCCCACTAGATAGATGCCTTTTACGACAATTGACTCTGTCACTGTCACATCCCCTCAGATCCGTCGGTCTCCCTCACGCATGGAAATTCACTACAATCACATAAATTATTCCCACACCAAAATGTTTATAAGCGAGACTATTCTGAAGTGAATGCAGACTGGGGGACGGAAATTCGTACAGTAATAAAGACAAATTACAGTTTTGAGCATAATTTATTTATTTATTATACGTACTGGAAATATTAATAATATTAAGTGTAAGTATATATTCGTGCAAAGGTACGTGAATAAATAATGTGACTTTACGTTTCACTCTCAAGTACCAAGTCCTTAGTAATACACTCGTTGGAGTTCTAGCTTATTTTAGCCTAGATTTATAGTCTAATTTTACCTAATTAAATTGCCGAAATAGGTAAATAATGCTTGATCGTTTTTAATGTTTCCGGCTAGTCATATTAGGAGAAATTATCGTTTTACACAATTGACCTATTGACTACGCCAATTAACCATCATCATAATTTGTCATATGAAAGTGTAATAAAATTAAGACTGGTACGAGTTGTGTAGGTAGAAATTAAAGAATAGACGTACAGTACCCCAACGAAAATGTTAAGCACTTTAGTGCGTTGTCATAGTAAACTTCAAACAGAACATCAAATGACACACATGACAATGACTATGACATTCACTATGACAAGGTTCTAAGTATGCTCAACAATTCGTATGTACAACCGTCTTTACGAACGAATCGCTTTGCATCGTCCTTCATAATGCGTACTGCAATGCAAAAGAGTGGAATGCGCTTCCGGCGTCTGTATTTCTGAGTGCATACAATCCGAACCTATTTAAAGCTAGAGTGAATAGGCATCTTCTGGGTGAGCTCGCTTCATCGTCGACAAAATCTTCGTCGAAATTTTTTTTACAGTTCCCGAGGCAACAGCTACCTAGTCAGTTAATAAAATAACAGTTTTATATGTAAAAAGTAATCGAATTTGTTGTTATTTCCGTAACATTAACATTACTCGATGTTTATCTTCATAACCGCGTCTAATCCTATTACTGAGATGGCTCATACCACGGTCGTTGCAGCAAATGGGCCATCAAGAATACTTATTACTACTATTTGTCCCATCAAATAGACGTCCCACCAGTATTTGAGTCATTTTTATAGGAAAAGTTTATTCTTTAAATTATTATGTTCTTACATTTGGCTTAAGCGATTATTAATGAATGCTACAATGCTTCTGACAAAGAATTTACTTTGTGGTGTAAGATCATCCAAATAATCTTTTGGCAAACTATATCATTATACATACTTTTATTTCGCAAAAATACTTACTGCCGTATTTTTTACAAATTATTTAATAAGCCCTTGTTATCTATGTTATACATAAATATGGATGGTTTAAGCACAAACAAGTTTTTACGAAATGAAAGTTGGTAAAATGATACGTTTGTCAAACGTACTTTTACTCAAATGAACGGACCCCGTTAGATAGAAATTATAATAGGAATATCCTTTTATGTTTCTGCTAAGCTTACTTGATAAATATCAGATGCCTGTTGAGAAAGATTTACCTATGCTAGATTGTGTGGGTACCTAACTAAAACAATTATAACTGACCACATAACAACTTCAATTTATACATTGTGTAGTCAACATTTTATTTCTTCTTCTTTTCTCTTTCTGTAGCTGTTCTCACACCTACAAAATGTAGCAATAACTCAAGCATTTTTTATAAACAGGGACCCAGAGAGCAGTCCAGTGACGTACTCCATGTCAAGTCTCCTGGACTCGCGGTCGGCTGGCATGTTCGCGGTGGACGAGAGGACCGGGGTGGTCACCACTCAGGCTCGGCTGGACAGAGAGCGGCTGGACGTGCACTACTTCAGGGTCGTAGCTCAAGATGACACGTTCCCGCCTCGGAGTGGGACTACAACACTTCAGGTAATTCAGTGTAATTGGGACAGGAACAGGAGACTAGTCTAGTGTTGTAGCCGCACTCACATAAATGTGGTTGTCACATTTACGCTACACCAGTATAGGGTAAATGTGACAACCACATTTAGGTATATGCGAGCGGGAGCTGGGCTGGGAGCGGTTAAATGTATCTCAACATGCTAGGTTCCTACCTCGGCGTACGACTACAGCATCATCATCATTATCATTAGCCTATAGCAGTCCACTGCTAAATAAAGGCACATGTCTCGCCAACTGGCGCGTCGTAACTCTTGAGTGGTGGTTAGAATAGACGAGTTCCTGATTCGACGATGTTTTTTTTGGCAAGGTGAAGGCACACGAGAACACAGGCCATCTGATAGTTAGTGGGATGTGAGGCCCATTGACATTTGAATTCTCAAGACTACAATCTCAAAACTGCAATCTTAAGACTCCAAATTCGTTGCCAACCATGAGTACTAAGATGGAATGCCTCTATGCTAGTAATTTCACCGGTTGTCTTATACCTACACCGAAACACAACAATGCGAATACTGCTGATGCTGCTTTGCGGTAGGCTTCGTCGCGGTGACCAGGGGCTCTACTTTGAAATCAGTAATTCCTACTTCGGATCGCCCCGTCACTTTCTTGCGAATTAGTGACGCGTCGAGAGCAAAAGGGATAGCAATAGACGAAGTTCGAATTACGGATTTCAAAGTAGAGCCTCAGGACGGACACTGCACATCTCCTACAACCACTATAGCAATAGTATCAGGGGATAGTTTACTGAAGCCTGCGGATAGGTTGACAGGTTGAGGGTAGGAGTATCGTCGAAATATTAACTTTAGTATGACATACATACATAACTGCCCTCCTACAGAGAAAAGGCACAACTCAAATTAACTCATAGAATTATATTGAACTCTCAAAGGGTATAATAATAAGGTTAGAAGTGCAATACAATTCATATAGTAGATGTGCCTTTTTTCCGTAGAAGAGCAGTATACCTACCTTCACGCCTGTCTCCCAATCGGGTAGGCAGAGACTATGGAACGCCAGGTACACCTGAGGGCTTATTGTCTAACGCACTCGCAATCGCAACCGGCTTCAAAGTGGAGGGCTTATTGTCTAACGCACTCGCAATCACGATCGTTTTCATTTTGAAAATCGAAGGCTTGTCTGCATACAAAATGAAAACAATTGCTCCACTTTGAAGCCGGTTGCCATTGTGAGTGCGTTAGACACTAGCCCCTCAGCTCTAAACATACAAACACGCTTCCTCTTAATTCATCAATCTCTTCATGCACTTACGTCGGTTTCGAGTGCTTTTGATTTGGCCCTTATTCAGTACATCTTGTATCTGATCACTGTATGTGCATCTTGTATGATGAATAATAATAACCGCAATCGTTTAAAGAAGTCATTAAACCACATGACTAACATCCTATCTACCTCTATAGTTATGACTTATGATCTTTTAGAGACATGATCATTTTAACAGTATAACAGTAAGTTCAGAAGTTTAACGCCCTCAAGGCAAGTAGGTAGTCTTTATGACTCGTTGAATTTCTACGACGTTGTTAAAGACAGGACTTCCTGGATCATAAGT
Organism: Acleris cristana; assembly: GCA_948252455.1. Lineage (NCBI taxonomy): Eukaryota > Metazoa > Arthropoda > Insecta > Lepidoptera > Tortricidae > Acleris > Acleris cristana. The sequence continues at coordinate 15,034,838 of OX411779.1, read as the reverse complement.
CTACGTTCACTCAACGTTTACGAGGGATGTAATAACTTGTAATTAACTTGCCTAATGACTCCATGTCAATTGGAAGAATTAGATTGTTTCCTTGTTTTAAAATGCCTGTGACGTAAACTATGTGAGTGTAATTTCTATTGTTAAGGTTTGGTACCCGAAGGGAGCCCAACGGGACCCTATTAATATGCCTACGCTGTCCGTCCCTTTGCCCTAACTTTGAAGAGCTGTATCTTTCAAACCGGAATAGTTTTTTTTCTTCAGATTATGTGTAGAAACGGGATAAAGGCGGTCCTCATACAAGAACGTTATTTTTCAACGTATTTTCATTTTTGTTCTAGGTATCGTAAAACGGTAAAATATACAAGCGTCAAATATGGCATGATTTTATAAACAAATCCGGAAAAAAAACAACAAATACAAAAAAAAATTACAAGTCAAACTTGTAATTGTTGGACTCGCGCTGTTTTGATTCGAAATCGAATTCAAATTGGAATATATTATAATGCGCGTATCCAACTCGCACTTGACGGGTTTTTTACGTTTTTGAAAGTTTGTTGGGTGACATTTTTTTATTGCTTCTAGATAAACGTCTTGGACTGCAACGACCATTCGCCGGTGTTCGAGATGCAGCAGTACGAGGCCTCGGTGCGGGAGGGTGCCAGTCAGGGCACCACGGTGCTCACGCTTAAGGCTGCCGACCAGGACATCGGGAAGAATGCTGAGGTCAGTACGAGGAACTAGCCTCCTTCCATTTGCCATTAGCCATTCATCGAGCTCAAAACAATGAAGAATGTCAGTAGGTACGCCAAATCGCTTGAAACTTTGTAACAGTAATGTTTATAAATAAACAAACATAATACTTTTTATTTCATTCAAATAGACCCAGTAGTTTTGATTCTACAAACGTTTGAAATTTGGGTCAATAATATTAAAGCGCGTGGACGCCATCTTGCTTGAGTGACGTCATCGTTCAACTGCGGTACGCGCCCTTATATGAACGAGTAAGTTTACAGGGCTATATATTTTTAACCGTAATAAGTAGCCAGTTGAAATTTTCACAGAATACGTGTTATTATAAAATCTATCGTTTAAAACTATAAAATGAACAATAAATCAAATCCCAAGAGGGGTCCCCATACAAGAAACATGAAAAAAAAATCTTTATTTTTAGCATTTTTATACGGATTGTATTTTTATAATGGCTTCCTATTTTGATGCTATTTTAAACTTAAATTGTAGTCTAATTTTTATTGTTTACGACTAAATAGCAATCTTAAGTAAAACTTCGGCAAATATGTGACAAAACTGATTTTATCAACACGATGGTTTAGGCGGTCACCCATCCTGTTTTAGATTACGCGTGTAGTTGCTTAACTTTGGAAGACGAAATACGGGTTGTATTTGTATGATAGCTTTTTATTTCGGTGTCACATTAAGCTTAAATGATAATCTAAACTCCATACTAACATATATAGTTTACGACCAAACAGTAAACTGTAGTAAATCTCTTACAAATATGTTTAAAAGTGCCTAGTTTAAATCAACACGATGTTTAGGTAAGCGGTGGTTGCTTAACTTTGGTGGTAGGCCTTTCTTTACAAATTTCGTGTTAAGTAATGTAGAATTAATATCGCTACCGTATAAAAGAACGAACTATAAAACATGATTTTTTGATTGACCTAGTAGTAGTTCTGATACTTCGTGTATTCATTACATCGATTTCAAATTTCGCTTGGTTTTTTTTTGTGGGACCAACGCCCTTTGTTACACTTTGGTACAATAGAGGACAATCTTGACTTCTACGGCTCCGACATTTTAAACGAGTAAGATCACTTAAAACTACGAGTACGCTGTACGAGACCGCGTATATAGCGAACTGCGTGAATCATAATATTGTTGAATAGTACAGTCGAGTACAAAGATATGTATACACTTTTTCACCTTATTCCATTGAAATAAGGGCCACAAATGTATACATATCTTTGTACTCTACAGTACCTACCGCTGACCGCTGCAGGCTCGGCCGCCTGTGTCCCGCGTCTCGCACTTGGTTTTTAATTTTTGGCATGTTTCACCTTAGCTATCAACATACTTTATTGGTATTTTTATGTAAAAAACGGTGAACCCAAAATTAAAAGTGCCTATTTATTATTCTAATTTTATTTAACCAACTTACTCGACAAACATTACAAACAGAAAAGCCGGTCAGTGACAGAAAGTTTGTTTAGTTAAACTGTATGTAATACAAAACAATAGATACCTAACCATAACTACCATAGTAACATCAAAACGAATTCGTAAAAATAATTACGAGTATTACGACTTACAAAGTTAAGCAACTACAAGCGTAGTCTAAAACAGGATGGGTGACCGCCTAAACCATCGTGTTGATAAAATCAGTTTAGTCACATATTTGTAGAAGTTTTACTCAAGATTGCTACTTAGTCGTAAACAATGAAAATTAGACCACAATTTAAGCTTAAAATAGCATCAAAATAAGAAGTCATTATAAAAATACAATCCGTATAAAGATGCTAAAACAAAAGATTTTTTTTCATGCTTCTTGTATGGGGACCCCTCTTGGGATTTGATTTATTGTTCATTTTATAGTTTTTAACGATAGATTTTATAATAACACGTATTCTGTGAAAATTTCAACTGGCTACTTATTACGGTTAAAAATATATAGCCCTGTAAACTTACTCGTTCATATAAGGGCGCGTACCGCAGTTGAACGATGACGTCATCATCCGTGAGCGCTAGCCGCCGAGTTTCGAGCGCCGCATACGAAGTTTAAAATTCAATATCTCGAAAAGTATTTGACGTATCGACATGATTTTTTTAAAGCAATTTTTTGTTTTTAATGAAGAATACGATAAGCCAAAAATCGAAACTGGCTGACATTCTCTATTAGGGCTACGAGTACGTTCAGCACTTTTTTCGGCTGATATGATATTGAAAGCTCTGGCAAATGGAAATCTTGCCGTATTTAAACTGGGTTTACACAACAATTTAACCTTAAAAACTGATGTTTAGGTGATTATTAACTAGCGTAAGTCATGCCACAATCTTAACAGAACAAATGGAGAGGAAATAAAACGACTCGCATACATTTGTAGAGTAATTTCAATTCTATTTTCTTTGCATTGCATTATTGATGACAATAATGACTAAGGCTGGAAGTCATTGTAATAGCACAAGCCAAGCCTTTTACCAGGGCTGTCCAAGAAAGTTGAGCAGCTGTTCCACTAATATAATTGCTTTGTTTTCGAAGAGTGCATTGCTTTGCTATCCTATTCTTCCGCCCTTCTCGTGCCCTAGTTGGCAGGTAGTCTTTAACTCCTCACAACGAATATCTAAAGATAAATACTAATCAAATGACTTTTATATTCCAGGTGGAATATTCAATAGAATCCGTCTCAGCTGATAAACTGGACGCAGACGTGGACGCCAAAGAATCTGTAGACGAACAGCCGGGTCAGGACGTGTTCAGGGTTGATGGCAGGAGCGGCGCGCTGATGACCAGGGCACCCTTGGACCGGGAGAAGGTGGCCCGGTACACCGTCATCGTGAAGGCCACGGATCAGGCCAGTCCTGTGTCTGATAGATTGTCTAGCACGTAAGTGGAACTAAGTGCCAAAAATATAATTTGTTTGATTATTAACTGAGAATAAATTGACTCTAAAAGGGAAAGCGAGAAGCTAAATTTTACTACTACTAAGGTGAAATGGTGTAATCTGTGAGGTATTTGAACAGTATTTGGGAAATACTTCCAATTTGAATGCACCTATTGAAGCTAGAATTTATTAAAGAGTTCAATTATTTTGTCATTGGTCCGTTTATTCTGATTGCCTTTTATTGGATGTAAGGGTTAGGTTTTTAAAGGGCGTTGAAAGTTATGAATTTAATTGTTTCTTATGTAATTATCTATGTAAGTTTCAAGTCTCTAGCTTATCTGGAGGTTAGTTTAAAACCGATTTCAAAATAGCAACGTGGTTACTAAGAGACATTTCTATATAGCAATACAGTGTCTGACGTCCGAATCTCATCTTCCATTTTAAACGTTACCTAATAATTATTCTTTATTATCCAGTGCAACAGTCCACGTGAACATTCTCGACGATAACGACAACTACCCGCAGTTCAGCGAGAAGACCTACACCGTCACCGTCGACGAAGACATCAACGTCAGCGAGAACCCCGTCGTCGCGAGGATCAAGTGGGTTCTATGTCTTGATACTTTTTACCTTAAACACTACCAAAGTTGACTGTTCTCCTACTGTTACTTTTGTATGGCGACGTGTACAGAAAAGTAATCCCCGGTGCATTGAAGAATGGGTTACTTTCTCTGCAGCATGCTGTACTATAGCAGAAAGTCCGATTTAGCTGTCTTTACTTACTGAATCGATGAGTCTAACAAACATCAAGCTTTGAATACTTTAATACTCTTGTATCATCAGGACTAAGGAAGTGTTATTATAGTCTGTGACACACTTTGCGTAAATTCCAATCCAATGATACCCCGCAATTTAATCCGTCAAGCCACAAAGAAACATAGATCATATACATACAAATACATTACATTACATACAGAAATACATTAAATACTCCTTGTTCGGTAGTCGGGTAAAAAAAAATTGGCCGCAGTCAACTTTTGGCTTTGAGATGGAGATGATGGAGCCCAAAGATGGCCACAGGATCTCCGCCGTATTTTCCAATTAATGAACCGTTTAATAATGAATTGTTCACACGTTTATTGTGCGTTTGGTTAGTGTCGGTCCAATTTTAAGCTTTTTCTTTTTTTATCGTTATTAAAAACTACCTTACATTTAAATTTACTTTACCTTCAGAAGTATTACTCTTCATTAAAACTTCACGTTCATATTACACATTTATTACAGTCCTTTGTTTCGGCGTATATTGTTAACTGCGGCCGCCCGTTGCGCGAGCAATTTAGAGTTTCATGTTCTAATTGTTATTTACACTGGTAATGTTTTATTATTTGTTTAGTATCAATATCCGGAATCCATCTTGAGTCAAGCACCTGTCTTTCAGCCTTAAGTCAGCGTTTCCGGTTCCTTTTCGATGGTGGCGCCCTCTAGGGTGTCGTTTTGGTACTACTCACTTGGCGCGCGGGAATCTTCTTGTCATTATAGCGTCGTTTTTCGCGCCGTTCACAAGTCAGTTCAGTTGCAAAAAACTTTTATCAGTTTACAATTAATCTAATTATTTTTGCACAAATAATTTCAGTTCCTTTCCGATAAATAAGTAGGTACGTTAAATAGTTATGGAGAATCCAAGTGAAGAAGATACAGCCTCACGAAAACGTGATCGTTCTCCATCACCGAGTTCGGATAGCAGTGAGTCATCCAGTGGCAGTAGGAGTTCAAAGAAAAGGAAAGTGCAGCAAACCGTGAGTTATGCACATTTTGAATTTTTATCGCAACAAGTGGCATTTTTGACTAATATGATTTCACAACATAAAGGAGTTTCGAATCCCAGTCAAGAGAGTGTTCCATTAGCGGTTGATTCGAATGATCTGAATTTACGCCGGCCTACCGAAACTGTTTCGCAAACTATTAAACTCAATTTGTCTGAACCGAGTACCACTGTTAAAGATCCGCTTTATTCACGTGCGAACGAAGCGCATGTTAAAAAATTAATAGACCTTCAACGGTTTAAATGTGATGATTGGTATGCAGTTCGGTTTGCCGATGCTCAGAAGAAATATTTGGCAACCCCCGGATTCGTCGAATTAAATCTAAATGATTCGTTGAAACGTTTTGAAGTTGCATCCTTACGGGAGGATCCGCGCTCATATTTGCTAGAACGATCGTTTGCCGGGTTAACAAATGCTTTGCTTTCACAAAAACACGAATTGCAAAACACCTTACAAATGTTAATAGATTGGGCGAACGAGTCTAAACAGGCATTGACTCCTAATACATTATTCGACAAAGTCGAGTCTTTATTTTCGAAAGAATCATCTTATAGTAAGGTAACTGATGATTTGTTGCAAATAGTGTGTGGTAGGCGGGCGGATTTAATTACTTCAAGAAGGGATACATTACTACGACAAATACCAGAGGAATTCCATCGTGAAGTTTTTTATAAAATTCCCCCCAGTGTAGAAACACTTTTTGATGACGATTTAGTTCAAAACTACCTTCAAAAAATTGGCGGGGCGGATAAATTGATTACTGCGTCACAACCGATACCTCGATTGACTGCCAAAGATAAATTTTATCAGACTCAAAAACCATCAACTAGTAAAGCAATAGATGATACGAACTTTCGTCGATCCGATCCTTCAAAAAGACATACGGCTCGCTCATCCAAACGTAAACACCAGGGAAAATCGGGATATAGGCAAAAAGGAAAGAAGCAACATAACGCTTCCTTTAAAAATAAGCGTCGCGAATGACTATTTGACATTTCACGGCGGCTGTCTAAAACAATTTCAATATGTCTGGAGCAACTTGGGGGCACCAAAACAAATATGCAGATTACTAAGCGGGGCACGTATTCCATTCGGGGTAAAACCACCACTGATATTTCCGAATTCCATTGCAATGCAGAGTTACAGAACGAAAACTACCCTCGATATGACTGCTCAAATTCAAGATATGATAGAATTAGGAATTCTCGAACCAGCAGAGCCCAGCCCCAGTTACCTCTCGACATTCTTTCTGGTACCCAAGTCAGACGGCAGCCAACGTCCCATATTCAATTTAAAACAACTGAACAAATTTGTTATAACGAAACCATTCCAACTCTTCAGCCATTTTCGTGTACCTACCTTCTTGCAACCTCAGGATTGGTTGGCGAAAATGGATCTGAGCCAAGCGTACTTTCATGTACCTATTGCCCAGCAGCACCGTCCATTCCTAAGGCTCAATTATCATCACGATCTGAATCGCCACCAGCTGCTACAGATGACGTGCTTACCGTTCGGACTTGCATCGGCCCCGAGAACATTCGCTACTCTGACGAACTGGGTCGCCGAGCTACTGAGAAGTCACGGTATCCGGTGTATCGTCTATTTAGACGATTTTCTGCTGGCAAACCAGTCGAAACAGCAACTGTGCGACGACATAGCCTGGACGATAAAAATCATGCAGATACTGGGATGGAAAATAAATTACGTCAAGTCTGTTCTGACTCCGACACAATGCCTCGAGTTTCTCGGTATAACATGGGACACAAAACGCAACGCAATGTCCTTGTCAGAGTCGAAGTGCCTATCGCTACGCAAAGCACTTCAGCGACACCTCAAAACAGACAAGTGGTCTCTCAAACAGTACCAAACGCTAATGGGGAGACTCAACTTTACCACCTTTGTAACCAAACGGGGTCGCCTCCACTGTCGAACGCTGCAAGTCTTCAGTCGACAGTTGTCAAAGAATCACCCTTACCGCCAAGTAAAAATCCCGCAGCTAGTTCGATCCGACATGGAATGGTGGTACAATTCAATAGGAGCAAGCATGCCGATACACATGAATGCCGTGAGCCACCTTCTGACGACAGACGCGTCCGATATCGGTTGGGCAGCTCAGATCAACGACCAGCTCATTGCGGGCACATGGACGGACCGACAGATGTTGTGGCACTCCAACAGAAAGGAAATGTTCGCCGTATACGCAGCGATATCTCACGAGCAAAATCGGATTCAAAACGCGCAAGTACTCCTACAGACGGACAACCGAACGGTAGTGTCTTATATCAACAAGGAAGGCGGCACAAAATCGAAGAAACTGCTCGAACAAACTCGACAGCTACTTACAATCCTAGACGATCTAAACGTTCATCTTCTTGCTCAATATTTTCCAGGAAGGTTCAATGCCGAAGTGGACGCTTTATCACGCCAGAAGACTTGTCCCGAGTGGCATCTCACTACAGCGGCCACAGCAAACATTTTTCATATGTGGGGTATACCGGAGATGGATTTGTTTGCGTCAGAGACAGCTCATGTAATACCGAGGTATGTCTCGATGGACGTGCAAGATCAGAAAGCACTTCATCACAACGCGTTCTGTCACCAATGGCACTACGGACTGGCATGGTTATTCCCACCTCCGAATCTAATTCCGAGAGTGCTAAGTCACCTGAACCAGGCCAGCGGACGATACATTCTAATTGCACCCAGATGGAACAAAGTGTTTTGGCAAGTAGATGTTCAACGCCGGGCTCTACGGCCTCCTTATCAGATTCACAACCTTCATCAAGTTTTAATAGACACGCGTACAGGCGTGCATCCACCGAATATTCAAGACCTGCACTTAGAAGCATGGCTGATTTCGGGTGGAAAGAGCTGTTGACAGAGTGGACTGACCAGGAGCAAGAACTTTTAATGTCCAGTTGGCGTCCCTCCACCATGAAAACCTATAAACCAGCGTGGATAAGATGGAGGAAATGGTGCGAGTCATATTCAGTAAACTTTAAATTTCCTAAGGCGGATCAAGTCGCACGTTACCTTGCTTATTTACACTGTGATGTAGGTTTAGCTTATAAAACCATCTTAGTACATAAATCTGTAATCTCGACATTTACTCACTTACATTCTAATGTAGATCTTTCTTCAAATTTCTTTATAAAACATACACTAAAAGCTATATCTGTTGCCCGTTCTAAACCTATAAAGCCACCTATTTGGAATCCTAAAGTGTTATTACAATATATGAACACGTATAGGCTAGATGAAAGTAATCTTTACCAAGTTTCTAGACATACAGCTTCCTTATTATTATTAGCCTCAGGTCGTAGAGTTCATGACATAACCCTGTTACATATGGATCAAAATAGCCTAATTGATGAACAAACTAGTATTGTTCTATGGCCGGCTTTTGGGTCCAAAACCGACAATGCAAACCACCAGCAGTCAGGTTGGAGACTTTCAGAACATCCTGAGAAAAGATTAAATATTGTTTTGTGGATAAGAAACTTGTTACAGTTATCTTCAAGTCGCAGACAAAATATTAATAACTTGTTCATAACAGCTCGTGGTGATGCCAAGCCCGCGAGCAGAACTGTGATTGGTGGCTGGGTAAAATCTCTCTTAAAAGACGCAGGTATAGAGGCCTCTCCCGGTTCAATGCGTTCCGCTGTGGCTTCCCTAAATTGGTTAGAAAATTTCCCTCTAGATAAAATTCTTGCTACTGGTAATTGGAAAACTGTACATACGTTCCGAAACTATTATCAAAGAGAATTAAGTAATAATGATTCAAGTAGAACGCAATCAGTTTCTTTATCGCACTACTTTGATGCAGTCAACTGCTAAGTTATTTCAATAACGTGCAATTTTGTGATTTTTGATTTTAATAATGTGTCTACACAATATAAATAATGTATTTAATTAAATCGAAATTACAATCTATATTATTATTATTTTCTTGCACTATCTATTCTCACACATTATAGCGTCAATAACGCAAGTTATTGGCACCAGGAGATAACAAACACATCACTCAAGATGGATTCCGGATATTGATACTAAACAAATAATAGAGAGTTTTACCTAAAATTAAAACTTACCTATTATTTTTTATTCAATATCCGGAATCCAGGTAAGGTCTACCTGGTGCATCATGAGTGCCATAATGACAAGAAGATTCCCGCGCGCCAAGTGAGTAGTACCAAAACGACACCCTAGAGGGCGCCACCATCGAAAAGGAACCGGAAACGCTGACTTAAGGCTGAAAGACAGGTGCTTGACTCAAGATGGATTCCGGATATTGAATAAAAAATAATAGGTAAGTTTTAATTTTAGGTAAAACTCTCTATTTGCGGCCATTATAGCATAATTACATTTTATGAGATGTTTGCTGTTTGGTTGGTATAGACATGTAATTAAATTGAAGTAAACCCTGTTACACATAGTAAATAAAATGTAGTTAAAATCCTGACAATTGTTATTTGTGATTTTGGGCTTATTGTCGTACAACTTAGCTAAGAGCCGGGGTATGCATAGGGTGCGGGGAGAGGGCAGTAGTATTTATTATGTTTATGTATTTTCAGTCGAGATTTTTCGTACTTCACCCCCATACCTCATGTCTACCTCGGCTCTCAATGAAGATGTACGCTTATAGATGTAATTTGTTCCGCAAAAACAACTACCACCACTCTAATAGAAGCTAAACCACAGAACAAAGCCCACTTTGTTATGGATTTTAAAAGGTTTCCCTCTTAGGTAGACCTCTTAGACACCACAATATTGCTTTGTTATCGGGTTGACTTATAACATCCCAATAACGGAAACTTTTTATTAATTACTTGCAACCTTTGAATTAAACATACCAACGAACATTTTTTTTATAAGAGCTTTTCAAGAAGGCTGTCAATAAACCCTTTACAGAGCATCGGACGCTGACGCCGGCGCAAATGCAGCTATCCGCTACGCCATCATCGGCGGGAACACGCAGATGCAGTTCTCTATCGACAGCCTGAGTGGGGATGTGTCGCTCGTCAAACCCCTGGATTATGAACAGCTGAGGAGCTACAGGCTGGTCATCAGAGCTCAAGGTATTTATAGCATTGTTACTTGTTTTCTCTCTTTTGTTTTTAATTTTACTTCTCGTGGCTTTTGGGGTTGAGAGGTTTTAGAGTGGCCAGTACCAGAAGGTGCAATGTTGCCATGTTAAACAAGCCTTCCATAACCTGGAGCGAACATCTAGTAAAGGACGTAGAAAACAGCTAGATAGGAGTAGCACAGGACCATACCATAGTGAAAATCTTTGAGAAGAGATATGTCCAGTAATGATGACGAAGCTGTGGATTATCTGTTACTCGAAAAAAAGTCTTTAACACGGTTTTCGGCTTTGTACAGTCGACAACAAACAGATAATCCACATTCCCCTTATTACAATGTAATAAGGTGAAAAGTGGATATATCTTTTTGTAGTCGACTGTACTTCTCTCGCTGTTGCTCTCATACGCTCTTATGCTAGTCTAACCGCTGTCACGTCATGCCGAACATCTTAACTTAGTACATAATTATTTACTTTTTTTTCCAGACGGTGGTAGCCCGTCCCGCTCCAACACCACCCAACTGCTGGTGAACGTGAAAGACGTGAACGACAACTCCCCGCGCTTCTACACCTCGCTCTTCCAGGAGTCAGTCAGCGAAAACGTCCCCTCGGGTTACAGCATCGTTAGGGTGAGTTCGACTTAACAATTTTACTTCTCAATATTTAGCTCCCTATGCATTTATTTAGTTTTAAAAAAAGATTTATGCCGGTTTTATGGAGCTATTTATATATTTTATATATTTAAATCTGCATACTTAGTGAGCGCACGCATACATCTCCCCGCGCAAGACTAATTAAACTATGTTTATTTGTAATGAAGACTATATCGTAGACACGCCCTTTTAATGTATTTATTTATGCCTTTTTATAACACTAGGTTAGTGCACAACAAAGAGAATTACAAGCGAAACAATGAATAAAAAATAAAAAGTCAAAAATACACAAAAGTAATTACTTATTTCTAACCCAATAAAAATAGTAATGGGCATTGGTAATGGGTATTAAACGCAAAAGAGCATAATCAAGCGAAACTCTTTGCTAGACGTTTCGTATATAGTCGCGCTTAATGCTTACTGGCCACAAAGACATAAATTGCCATTTGCTTTGAAATATGATTAAAAAATGTTGACGTGGCGGCAAAATCTCCATCTCAATATTAATTGTAGTTTTAATTTAAAAAGTATGTATTTTTTCTTTTAATTACGTGGTTTTTTTTTCTAGGTGCAAGCGTATGATGCTGATGAAGGAGTTAACGCAGAATTGACGTATACGTTGACCGACAAGGAATTTGGACGAACTGAGCTGCCGATTACCATCGACCCTCGCTCTGGCTGGGTCTACACCAACGGACTGTTGGACAGGGAGGTGCAGTCGAAATACCAGCTGCAAGTACGTATACTTTAAAAATTACTTTGTTTTTATAGTGTGTCAATTGAAATTGCCAAAGATGTAAACAAATTAATACTGTTTGACACATAACCTCAAATATTCATCATGAGTGTTTTTATTTAAATTAACAAATAGTGAAGATTAACATCTTAAACTTAATTTGAAAGTAAAGATCAAGTGTGTAAATCATTGCTAAGACCTCACTTGATCTTTAAACGCACGTGATTATCGAGTAATAATGGTAAATTGGTTCGTTGTTCGTTGGTTGTGTTTACATCTTTGCCAATTTCAATTGGCACAGACTATACTTACCTACTCTTGTATTCATTGTTAAATTCGTATAAATTGGAGAAGAATTGAAGATTCATAAGTACGAGTTTAGGCAGCTATTAAAGGGCGTCATTTTGCGTAGGGACATTTTGCAACCACCCAGGGACTATTCTACACGATAAAACCATATACCTACGGCTTTTGACATGTTATCGTAATGTTAATGGCATGATATGATCGCCCTTATAATATTTGACAATAAATGGCGGTCGACTAAATTAGAGCTGATGATGATATCCTCCAGATCCATCAACGGTGAACCTAGGTAATTCCGGAGGTGTAAGTGGAGGTGACTGACAAAAAGACAACCTTTAAGACGAAATAAGAGCTATCGTGACGTTGACAATACAATAAATAATACGTCAAAAGCAATATTGTTTTACTCTTTAGAATAGACGCCCAGTTCAGTGTCAATAGTGTAATGTTCTTGAACTACAGACAGCATTATGAGGCCACCTATGATAAAGTCTGTAGTGTTCCGCGATCTGGATCTCAATAACGATAACGCTTTTGTATCCGTTCGTCGGATATATTAAACTTGATCATATTTGCTTGAGACTGCCAAACGTAAAAACACGATTAGAAATAAAATCCTCGCTAGTTTTATTTATCAAACATGACACCTTTTTTTGCATGTTTTTGGTTGAATCTTCGAAACCCTATAATCTTTAACAATGATTTTCGATTCAACAGTTGAGTAAATGTAACTTTATAATCCTGGAAACCATTTTTTCAATGTTGTGGTTTTAAAGTTAACAACAATTAATTGAATTTGACGCTGCCATCAAGGCGCGCGCGAACTATCTCCATCTCACATTCTTCGCGCGGAAGCACATAAAGCCATCCCTTTTCATTCTTGTGGTGGCGTGGCACCATAGGTAGCGTCTTAAGAATCGATCAATGTTGAACGTCGAATACTGTAACATGAACGTCGTCAGGTGACGGCGACGGACGGCGGCACGCCGCCCCGCTCGGCGACGGCGTCGGTGCTGGTGGTGGTGCAGGACGTCAACGACAACGACCCCGTGTTCGCGCCCGCGCACCTCGACGTCGCGCTCGCCGAGGACGAGCCGCCGGGGACGCCTGTCGTCACCGTCACTGCTACCGATGCTGATGAGGACAACAGGTGACTACTATGAGACTAAGCTATGAGTTGATAAACTTTAGGCCGTATTATAAAATTATCTTGGCTGAGATGGCCGTCACAAGATACGTCAAAGCAAATGTCAAGCCATAGAAAATTGACAATTTTTACGCATCTCGAGACGAGCCTTACAGTGAAATCAGTTTACGGCCCTTTTAGTACCTATGATTAAACCCCTCAGGTGTCCTACGCACAACATGTGTGTGTAGATTTTTTGACATTACGTGACTTATTAATTTGACATACTTAAAGTTTAATTTGGATGTACAACAACTTTGACACATCGCTCGACGGGTTAGGAGTAAATGTCAAGTCATAGAGAACTGACATTTCTGATGCGTCTTGACACTGGCATCTCACACAAGATAAGTTTTAATACGGCCCTAAGGACAATATTGTTCAACTGGTCTTTGCTGTCTGCCATTTTTGATGGCTATATTTTTTTCCCTCGGGAGTGGAGACTTAAGCAGAATCCAGACGACCAATTTCATCAGCCAACCGATAGGGACGCAACTATCTGTTAGAAGAGAGATAAACACGCTATCTCTTTTTGACCGAATAGCTGCGTCCTTTTCAGTTGGCTGACGAAATCGGTCGTCTGCTTTATGATTGTAGTGTTCCAATCCAAGACGTCCTACCCGCTACTTTATTTTAAGTACACTAACGCAACCGCGCACCGTCAAATTGAATGGTAGGGCATACCGTCGTGAATTGAATTGAATTATGCTCTCTAATCCTCTTCATATATTTTCTAGGTTGCACTACGATATCACAGGAGGCAATACACGCGGCCGCTTCTCCATCACATCGCAGAACGGTCGTGGTCTCATCACGGTAGCCCAGCCGCTGGACTTCAAGCAAGAACGACGATACGTCCTGACTGTGACCGCCACTGACAATGGAGGCCGATCAGACACTGCCATGGTCCATATTAACATTACTGATGCTAATAACTACGCGCCGGTGTTTGAGAATGCGCCTTATACCGCATCGGTAAGTTTGATATCGAGTGTTCAATTTGTATACATGATTAGCTAGCGCGGCTAGTTCGGCTTCTCGACTTGGTCTTTACGAAATCAACGAGTGCATAATAAAAAAGATGTTCTTAGCGAAAATCCAGAAGAACCGGGTTATGCTTGACAATTTGGTATGGTACACCTGTCAGCTTTTTCATTAACCTGACGATGACTGTGGCGGTGACAGTTGACAATTCAGTATAAACGGTGTAGCGTACTCTCTCGGTCACAAGTATTAATAAGTATAAGTACTTGTGACCGAGAAACTCGTCGACTTTGCAATGTAACTATATCAATTTTACTCCTGTTACTTGCCGCTGGCTTGTTGGTAAAATGTCTGTTTACAGTACAGTGTTTATTAACAAGTTATTCAATGTTGTTAGCATAGTTAAGTACCTAGTCATAAGCGTTAAAAAGTTAACTAAAAATTTTGTTACGTTATTATTTCCATTTACATTATTGAGCTGGTGTTCATTCAGTGTTCAAGTTGCTCGTTTCTTTAGATCAAAGCCACAAGTCTCCCCTGGCTTAACCATCTGAAAAGTTTATGTTGCTGTTTGTTTTTTAATATTCCTTAAACATAAACTTTGTCCAGGTATTCGAAGACGCGCCAGTAGGCACAACAGTGCTGGTGGTCTCAGCTACTGATAGCGACGTGGGCGTGAACGCTCAGGTCTCATACAGCCTGAGTTCTGAGATCTCGAACGAGGCCGTCGCTCATCATGACCAGGAGTTTATCATTAACGCACAGACCGGCGCCATCACTACCAACAAGCTGTTGGATCGGGAGACCATGAGCGGTATGTACAATAATCTGCTAGTTATTTCACCGATCTCACTGGTTTCTTCACGTTTAGTGCCGTGCAGAACAAAATACGAATTAAGTACACTGTTACCACCATATCTTGAATTCCACTTCAACACCTGTTAGAAATTTGAGATCAAAATATTGATTGTATCCATTTACTGCGGTTGAAGTTTTGTATGTCAGCATGTGTGGATCCCGAGGTGGGCCCAGGGGTGCAAAACAGCGTGCATCGCGTTTATACCATCGTCATCATCATCATCATCATCATCATCATATCAGCCGATGGACGTTCACTACTTGACATAGGCCTTCGAGCTAACCCTAAATAAAAGGAAATTTGTCTGGACCTGCGAAGACCGTGTCTGAAAGACTTAGAGGCCCTGTTAGTCCTATTTTTATTAAAATCCTAGATCTGCCCGTTCACGGCAGTATACTCCGAAACAGAGGCTCTACTTTGAAATACGTAATTCGAACTTCGTCTATTGATATCCCTTTTGCTCTCGACGCGTCTCTAATTCGCAAGAAAGTGACGGCGCGATCCGAAGTTCGAATTACTGATTTCAAAGTAGAGCCCCAGTCCCCTTTAAACAAAAGCAACCCTCATATTTTTTTCACGTTAAATACGTCTTTCTGTGACATTTTCCTATAGTAGCTCCACATTTCAGGGTACCTACTGACAGTGACGGCTCGCGACGGCGGCGTGCCGTCTCTCTCTGACACCACGGACGTCGAGATTTCCGTCGTCGACGTCAACGACAACGAGCCTGTCTTCAAACAACAGCTGTACTCCGCCAGTATTATGGAAGATGCTTTAGTTGGTAAGTTTAAGTTCAAAAGATGAGAATTCGTTAATTAACCTTAACATATCTGCGAGGCTATTATGGTCGTGTTTATCCATGTGGATAAACTTGAATAAAACATCAGTCACTTTCTGACCAGTAAGTTAGTGCGAGAGTGTCGGATGCTTTATCCACTGCGATAAAGGCGACCATAATATGGGCCCTGTTGCAAACATCTATTTTTACTTTTATTGTTCCGTGTTTTGTTTTTGTTGTGTTCAATTAAGAAACGCATTACCATGTTTGTAGCGTGACAACAGTAACAACATGACAAGAGTCGTCTTCTCATTCCCTATTTACAGTGCTTCATCAAGGAGTCAAGCTTTTGAAACAGCATCCACACATTGGCTTTCACAAACAGCCAGTCTAACCTAGTGACACGCCACTAAATTTAATAAGCAACATAATTTCTTCACCAAATATTTTTTCAGGAACCTCGGTAACCCAAGTGGCGGCTACCGATGCGGATGTCGGTCTCAATGGACGCGTACACTTCGAACTGGACCCCAAGGACCGGGAGGAGGGCTCGTTCGTGGTTGACCCTGCCTCGGGAGTCATACGGACCAACAAGGCTCTGGACAGAGAGTCGGTGGCGACTTACGACTTGAAGGCGCTGGCGATTGATGGGGGCACTCCAGCGCAGAGTTCCACGGTAAATAATTGATATTTTAATAATAATTACAGTTTTTTTTGCATGGAATGGAGAAGGCAAGTGCTGGTTCTAAAGACCATATAAATTTTGCGATTTCACGATTGCATGTGCTTTGCCAACCCTGAGTTGAAGTTAGGATGGACTAGTCTAGATACAGAGCGGAATAAGCAGTGGCAACTGAGAAAAAACAGGTTGAAACATTTGATTTAAAATATGTGGTGTGGTGTATAATTTAGGGCTACCTAGATGTCACAATATTTAAGTCTTCTAAGACTTGACGCGTGTTCACCCTCGCGCAGGCTGTAATAATCTAGAATATGTTTTTTTTCTAAATACACTTTGTTCGGAACGAAACACTTAGAGCACAATGTAGGTTTCTCTGTGAAGTGGGTGGCAGCAACAGCGCTCTGGCCTTCCTTCTATCGGACCAAGCGGGGGTTTGCAGCTAGTCAAATATGGAATTAAAAATAGACGTAAGATTGTAACCCAAACCTAGAGCTTACTTTATGACTAGGGAGGTCAATTTGTCAGATTGTCCCGTGATCGTGATGAATAGAGATAAATATCTATTTTAACTATAAGCTGTTATTTGTAATGCTGTCTTATGATTATGAAGGGAAACAGTAATTTTCATGACAATAGTACATTGTTGCAGAGGATAGAAATTACGCGATTTTTGGACGAGTCATATACGAGTCATATTGTGTACGAGTCCATAAATTGCACTTTCTACCGAGGCAGACATAGTGCTTTTCACAACTACTGAGAGGAAATAAAATGAAAATTCATATTCAAAACTCAATAGTGTTAGTCAATTGGCCTCGGTTTTTCAAAGGTAGTATGGACGCTGTATCACCGCCAATTTTACCATAGATAACTTTTTTATCTGGACCCCTATTCTCGTGGCACTCGAGATTAATAAACTAACATTCGAGATGAAGATGTCAACTCCGTATAATTGCATTTGTTTCGCCATATCTCCCATGTAATTTCATCTCTAGTGGTTCGAGGTAGGAGCCAAGTTTGAATTACATTTAAAAAAAAAGCAGTCTCATAGTTTTTAGTCTGTGTATCTTTTAGCAAAAATACACCTAATATTTTTACGACTCGAAATTGTGTATTCTGATTGGTCGATTTAAATTTTTCATTTTAAGGAGCTATGACACAAAAATTGATTGATTTTCATTGGTTCTTAAAGTTGGACAACAATGTTCTCGACCAATCATCAAACATGCCGACAAAAACATTCTTGGTCTGTCCTTATAAGTGACGTTTTGTGACCCCAAACAAGACCATCTATGGCCATATATCCGAGCAGAGTTGTGAAAAACTTTATTTCTTTAACCTTTTCATTCCTTCCTCAGGTAATCGTCCACATAAAAGTGGAAGACATCAACGACTCCCCGCCGGTGTTCGAGAGCGACTGCCTCACGTTCTACATCCCCGAGAACAGCCCGGTCGGCACCACGGTCGGCGAGATCCGCGCGCACGACCCGGACGAGGGCGACCACGCCGTCGTCCATTACTCCATCAAAGGTAAACGTTCATAACTATGAAGTAATTGCGACCCTACTTTCAGAGCAGATAAATCTTATACGGTCTATCCGAATTTCGTCAAACCTAGATCAGAACCATTTCAGTTATACTAGCTTTATATTAAAAACAAACGGCGTCCGAATCTGTCTATTCGTTTGAGAGTTACACTCGTATTCACTAACAATACTTAAGGGATCCTTCACTGAGTAAACGCACTGCCTTCAATACAGCTGTGATTGGTCCTCTTTGACCCACTTTTTGCTTATGAGACGATTTGAACCACCCTGTGCGTTCGTGAGCACTGTGAGACCTCATAGTGACGTTTGTGAATACGGGTGTTGCCTGCCACACGTAAAACTTATAACTCCTCCTTGTTTGCGTTGGGGGTTAGCTAGAACTTGGTTGATATTTGAGATCCATCTAGAGATAGAGATCAAGAGACAGACTTTACCCTGTGTTTACCCTGTTAGTCTAGGCAAAATGCATTCTGCAAACGATAATCACCGTTAAATGAACAAAAATCAAATATTGTTAGTGTTAGACACCAGACACACATGGTTCAGGTTCACCTATTATTTGGATCATATATGTGCAAAAAGAACCATAGGCGGATAAAATACCAAGCAAAAGCTTGGTACTTTATCGAGTGGACTGACCAAAAAACTACAAACGACTTCCTCAGGTGGTGACGACTCCAGCAGCTTCTCTCTCGAAACGCGCCAAGGCTCCGACAAAGCAGAACTGGTCACCATGGTAGACCTGGACTACGAAAGTCCTCGGAAGAAATACGAGCTGATCATCCGAGCCGCCAGCCCTCCGCTATGGAACGACGTCAGGGTTGAAATCCTGGTCACTGATGTCAATGACAACGCACCTGTCCTGAAGGACTTCCAGATTATCTTCAATAACTACAAGGACTGCTTCCCTGTGGGACCATTTGGGAGGGTACCGGCGTATGACGCTGATGTTACTGATAAGGTTAGTTTTCATGCTAAAGTTGGATTTAATTTTCATAGTAGTTAAAAAAAGGATTGTACGATTAACGACAACTGTTTCATTTAAACTACTTCACACATGTCAGGTGTATGTCAATTCCAGAGCTCTGAATTAAAAGCAATATCTACCAATAATTATGCATCGCACTGCGTGACTGTAATTTTTTACTTAGGATTATTATCATCTCGAGCATCTATGCGTCCAGCGGGCCGATTATGGTCGTGTTTATCGACGTAGATAAAACATCTGTCACTTTCTGACCAGTATGTAAGTCCGAGAATGATGGAAGCTTTATCCACCGCGATAAAGGCGACCATAATACGGGCCCAGCGTTGGACATAATGCCTTCTGATCTCCTCTAATTTTCTCCATTCATTCATAGATAGGAGGCTCTCTTCTTCTCTTCCTCCCAGTTATTTCCACAGTCATCAGATCTACCAGGTGTTAACAGATCATTAACATTTCTTTATATTTTTATAACATACATCATAAGAAAACATCATCAAACCTAACGGAACATTTATTCCAGCTGCAATACCGAATATTATCCGGAAACAACGCGAATCTGGTGCTCCTCAACGAAACCACAGGGTCCATGACGCTGTCCCCGCAACTCAACACCAACGTGCCCAAACTGGCCACCATGGAGATCTCCGTTACTGGTACGATTTTTATATTAGTTAAATTGTGTTTCGTTTCTTTTACTCTGATACACCTTGTCTAAGTTAAGGAGATGCCTTTTACTACTTGTAGTAGATAATAATATGCAATATCGGGCGAAACTTAAACGAATCAATCAAAGAAATATAAAATGTATGGATGGTTCAAGTGTTTTAAAGATATTTTTGATTTTTGGTTGGGGGGGGGTTTCTTGCCTTGAATATAGGTACTTGCCATATTTAAAGTCTGATTGGATCTCGAAAGGAAACTGAGCAAAGTTCGTTCTAAGGTGATCTTAAGGCCAATACTGTCCTGCAAATGGCGATACAGTCAGACAAAACCGTAACAAGTGCACACTAACGGGAGAAGATTGAATATCCTTTGGCTTTTGAAATTGAGATACCGTTTATTAGCTGATGAGGCCATAATAATGAGCGATCGAGCTCACATGAAAACTTTACTAAACTTGTTTATTTACAGATGGTGTAAACGACGTAAAAGCGATGATGCAGCTATCAGTCCGCCTGGTGACTGAAGAGATGCTGTTCAACTCTATCACCGTCCGTCTGAGTGACCTGACGGCGGAACAGTTCCTGTCGCCACTGCTTGGTTTCTTTGTCGATGGACTCGCAGCCATCATACCCTGCCCTAAGGAGAACATCTACGTATTTAGCATACAGGTTAGTTGATACGGAGCAGATGGTGACGTCATTAAAATCTCAACTAAGTGATATCCAATAATCGATAGAGATCTCTTTTGAAGATTCCTACAAGGATCTTACGCATGCTTTTTATGGTTCATCGGTTTCTAGGGACTGTAGCTAGTTTGAAGGTCCATCTTGTGCAAGGGCTACTCCTAGTTTTTGATCTCACGTAGGTCTCAAGATATTAATGATGGGGATGGTGATGATGGCAATGATATGGTGATATTATTTGGATGACACGGTTGGCCTTATTAGTAGTGACATGACCCTGCCTGCGAAATAGCATTCCCCCCGGTTCGAACCACGGTTAGGTTTTGTAATGAAAAAAAAAATGTTCTTGAACCAAGATATCTTCTTTATCTTATAGTTCTTCTCTCGTTTTTTGGCTAATAAAATCCCGGGCGCAATGAGTTTTTGAGCTAAAGCATACTTTATACGCTTTGTCCTTAACTTTCAATGGGACATTTGAATTCAACAGAAAGTGACAAAGATACTTTTAAAATGGAGGATGGAGGATTTTAGAGTTTATGAATAAGGTGCAGTATTTTCTGAATAGACATACCTAGTGATAAAATGTATGTGTTGTGTTGTCCAGGACGACACGGACGTGTCGGGCAGCATCCTGAACGTGTCGTTCTCGGCGCGGCGGCCGGACGCGGAGCTGGGCGCGGGCGGCGCGCACTACTCGCCCACGCACCTGCGCGAGCGCGTCTACCTGCACCGCGCCACGCTCGCACGCCTCGCCACCGTGCAGGTAACATTCATTATTAGTTCGTTCGTTCAAATAGTGTGCATACACACCTTACAACCATACAACCTTTTGAAGTCGCCGACATCGCTTTATGAGCGCCGCGGCGGCTTTGTAGCAATTGTAGCGGCACATCAAAGTATGCCAATTATTTGAACGAATGAACTGTACTCAACATTCAACATACTATGTCAAAGCTGTTTAATACAAAAAAAAAATAACATGGAGAAGGCAAACGAGCAAACGTCACCTGTGGCCCGTTTCACGAAGCAACAAGTTACAAATTACAAGCGGAAGTCTCTTTCTAACTCCTTTTGCTAGAAAGTGAGTTCCGCTTGTAATTTGTAACTTGTTGCTTCGTGAAACGGGCCACAGATGGTAAGTGCGATCTGAGAAATGATTATTTTTAAAAGTTATTCCTACTCTACATCAGTTGTTTACTGCTAAAGTTATTATGTCAGGAAATATGAATCGTTCGTTATAATGTGCAGAGGCATTCTATCTTTGTCTACAGGGTCTTCAACACATTTGCGATCTAAGGATTACAGTCTTAAGATTGTAGTGTTGAGAACGTAAATGTCTATGGGTCACAGATCCCACTTACTATCACAGGGCCCTGCCAAGATGCACTACGCTAACTAGCGTTTCTATTCGTTTCGTTTTTAAACCAATCGCGTCACTGGTAGATCACGTGACTTTTCGTATCACTTCATCTACCAGTGACGCGATTCGAAACGAATAGAAACGCTAGTTAGCGTAGTGCATCTTGGCAGGGCCCTCTGGTGGCCTTTAACCCTTCGTCTGTGTTTGTTTAGGATCCTAACAAGACCGTCGTCTGAGCGTGTTTAGGATCCTTATCATTACTACGTCTGCCTATTTTCGCGATTCTATGCCGTTAAATATAGGGTTCTAATTTGCTTGTAGAAGAATCTTAAAAATTCAATCTTCCATAGATAACATTCAGTAGTTCCAAACATGGAACCAATTGAGAGCTAGGAGCGTTTAAACTCGGTCACGTGACAGCGATGACGTCATAGCCACACAGACTGGGGGTACAAATTTTTCAACGCCTACACAGACGAGGGTATATGGCCTAAGTTCTATAAAAAATTAAACCTTTTCTAACTATGTCCCCAGGTACTCCCGTTCGATGATAACGTGTGCGTGCACGAGCCGTGCCTCAACTACGAGGAGTGCTTGACCGTGCTCAAGTTCGGCAACGCCTCGGGCTTCGTCAGCAGCGACTCGGTGCTCTTCCGGCCCATCTACCCCGTCACTACCTTCACGTGCCAGTGCCCTGAAGGGTTCACAGGTGATTTAGATCATTCTGATGTGTTTTGGCAAATTCTGAATTGCAGGGCTGAACGCTTGTAATTCTTAAAGCATGTTCGTTTGTTACTTTTTGAAGTGTTTTTTGTGGTTTCATCAAGAAGCTAAGCTATGGAGAGCGCACAGCTGACACACAATCGAAGCTTGGAAAATGACCTTTTGCAATACTTTCTCCAGGAAGGAATAAAAGAAACAATATCATCTTGCATCTCCTTTCTACTTTTTTTTTATTTCTATGAAAAGAGATGCAAAACAAACGTGACGTAATTCAAGGTTATATTTCCTAGCTTCAACACAGTATATAAATAAACCAGTAATGAAACTACGAACAAACGCTCGAAACGACGCACTCACACAGACGCACGCCTCTACGAGACCGCTAAGAGGATTTGGCGGTGCTGTCAGTCGCGAGTGTCGCGTCGAGACGAATGGGCTCCTTCACATTTTACGTTCGTTCTTTAGAACGATGCCACAAAAGTATTCCTTACAAAATCGAAATCT
Organism: Acleris cristana; assembly: GCA_948252455.1. Lineage (NCBI taxonomy): Eukaryota > Metazoa > Arthropoda > Insecta > Lepidoptera > Tortricidae > Acleris > Acleris cristana. The sequence goes on along the minus strand of OX411779.1, from coordinate 15,011,663 downwards.
GGGGATCTGTGATGTCTCTGACAATGATTTCGTTGGCAGCATTAGAAAAAGTAGCCGCCATCTTGAACTTTTTAGTTATTCAACCGATTGCTTCCAAAATCGATATCTGGGGATGTGTATGGTCTCCGACAACTAATCTGTTGGCAGAATGAGAAAAAGTAGCCGCCATCTTGAACTTCTTAGTTATTCAACCGATTGCTTCCAAAATCGATATCTGGGGATGTGTATGGTCTCCAACAACTAATCTGTTGGCAGAATGAGAAAAAGTAGCCGCCATCTTGAACTTTTTAGTTATTCAACCGATTGCTTCCAAAATCGATATCTGGGGATGTGTATGGTCTCCGACAACTAATCTGTTGGCAGAATGAGAAAAAGTCGCCGCCATCTTGAACTTTTTAGTTATTCAACCGATTGCTTCCAAAATCGATATCTGGGGATGTGTATGGACTCCGACAACTAATCTGTTGGCAGAATGAGAAAAAATAGGCCCCCATCTTGAACTTCGTAGTTATTCAACCGATTGCTTCTAAAATCGATATCTGGGGATGTGTATGGTCTCCGACAACTAATCTGTTGGCAGAATGAGAAAAAGTAGCCGCCATCTTGAACTTCTTAGTTATTCAACCGATTGCTTCCAAAATCGATATCTGGGGATGTGTATGGTCTCCGACAACTAATCTGTTGGCAGAATGAGAAAAAGTAGCCGCCATCTTGAACTTTTTAGTTATTCAACCGATTGCTTCCAAAATCGATATCTGGGGATGTGTATGGTCTCCGACAACTAATCTGTTGGCAGAATGAGAAAAAGTAGCCGCCATCTTGAACTTTTTAGTTATTCAACCGATTGCTTCCAAAATCGATATCTGGGGATGTGTATGGTCTCCGACAACTAATCTGTTGGCAGAATGAGAAAAAGTAGCCGCCATCTTGAACTTTTTAGTTATTCAACCGATTGCTTCCAAAATCGATATCAGAACATACACATCCCCAGATATCGATTTTGGAAGCAATCGGTTGAATAACTAAAAACTTCAAAATGGCGGCTACTTTTTCCCATGCTGCCAACGAAATCATTGTCAGAGACCACACAGATCCCCAGATTTCGATTTTGGAAGGAATAGGTAAAATAACAAAAAGTTTAACATACCTTGTTCAGTTGTTTTTTGTCCCATGAAAAATAATTAAATAAATAAATTCGTTGTCGGCCACACCATAACCATCCCCAGATATCGATTTTGGAAGCAATCAGTAGAATAATAAAAAAGTTCAAGATGGCGGCTACTTTTTTCACTCTGCCAACAGATTCGTTATCGGAGACCACACACATCCCCAGATATCGATTTTGGAAGCAATCGGTGGAATAACTAAAAAATGAAAGATGGCGGCTACTTTTTCTCAATCTGTCAACGGATTGTTGTCGCAGATCACACGTTTCGATTTTGCACTAACTAGCTGAGATACAATAAACGAGAACTTTTTTCAATTTTACAAAATGTTAGTGGACAACCCTTACGCTCAATTGGAGCGTAGGTATTTATCTTGAAAAGTAGGCCTAGTTTCATTACTGGTTTATTTATATACTGTGGCTTCAATCCAAAGTTTACTCTGTATTTCATAGTATCTATTTAAACCTCTTAGGTTAGGTTTCATTCATAGTTTGATGAAAGCCAAAGCTTGATATTGTTTAGAATATATTTTTTTTTTATACATTTACAAATTTGGAGATATCAAGTTAAATTAAATGTAACAGAAACAGTGACGTTGACAGGTAAAATGCCTCCTATCTAGAATTTCACCGCTTTCCTTGACCATAGCATCCAAAGAATATAGCCACCTCTGTATGAGCAACCAAACAGCCAAATAGCAAATAAACACATATGTTTACCATAACGAATAGAATAGAAGATTGGATACGTTTAATATTATAATTTATATATTTCGTTGTAGGGTCACGAGAACACTACATGTGCGATACAGAAGTGGATCTGTGTTACTCGTCGCCATGCCAACACAACGGGACCTGCGTGCGCCGCGAGGGCGGGTACACCTGCGTCTGCGCACCGGGATATACTGGTAACCTTCTTGACATTTTCAGGGCTAGTAGTCACTGACTTCTACTCAAAATACACCCGAAATGTGTTTGACCGAAAATTGTATACTATACTAAGTATAGCAAGACGATTGTTTGAAATTCGGCCTGCGTAATGAAATTAACAATAACAATAATGTGCAGAATTGATTAGCTTTTGCTCATAAAATATGATATATGACAATAGTTAATAGTGGCTTCTAAACGGGCCACATTTTCATTGCAATATGTGGCCGGCAACTATTGGTGTCTTTCTCTAACATACGAATAAGAGAGGGACACCAATAGTTGTCGGTCACATATTGCAGTGAAAATATGGCCCGTTTAGAAGGCCCTTTACGATTGTCATGTAAAAAATAACTTAAGGGATTCACATGAAAAAATACTAGTACCAATTACAGTGGCACCAACATAATGTTACTAGCTGATAGACTTCGACTGGACATAGGCTTTCCCCACGGATCTACACGACGATTGGTTTTGTTTTGTGCTAGCGATTCAAACCTCTGAAATACAACCATTTCCATTCGTCCAGGTGTGAACTGCGAGACGATCCTAACCAAGGCCTCTTGCACCATCAACGGCGACGGCTCGGTCTGCCGCGGCGGCTCCCAGTGCGTCGCACGCCGGGAAGGGGGGATCCTCTGCCAAGGATGCTCCATCGATGCGGCGTATACTACTGACATGTGTGAACTGAGGGCTAGGAGCTTTCCTCAGTCATCGTTCCTGACTTTTCCTGGGCTGAGGAGAAGACATCGGGTACATCTAAAGCTAAAGTAAGTAATGGAGGCTTTTGCAATTGTGTCACCAACAAGTGCTTCATCAGCTGAGGATTCGCAGCTTTCTTCAGTTCCTGACTTTTTTGATCTAATGTTTTATTTGTGACTAGTGTCTTCCATAGGTTCGGTCCGGTTTAACCAAATAAGAAATAACTTATGTCGCTCCAGAATAAGTTTTTTTTAAATAGGTTTCGTGGTTCCGGAGATTACCTATCGAACAGATACAAAAGCTCACAAAATTCGCTCTCTCTGCTTATAATACATTAAAACCACACAACTATCATGTGGTCCTAGCCTGCAACAATACTCCAATTTTCCTCTTAACATTATTCTAAAAATATGATAGTCATAGGTTTAGCAAGAGTTTAGAGCAATAATAGCAGTAAGCTATCGTATTTTAGAATAATGTAATGAGGAAAATTGTCTAGGACCATAGTTTTATGGTTTCACGGTACTCGTATTAGTATAGAGTTGTGTTTGTGATTGCAAAAACACATGAACTGCTACAAATATTTCGCGCTAAAACGAAGATTTTGCAAAAGAAAAATCCAAACATCCGTCAAAACATGCCTTAACCAGCATCCTCACCTAAACCCTTTCCCTAGGTTCGCAACTCAGACCGCGTCAGGCCTGCTGCTGTACAACGGGCGCTACAACGAGCGGCACGACTTCATCGCGCTGGAGACGGTCGCGGCGGGCGCGGGGCGCGGCGGCGCGGGGCTGCGATTCTCGTTCGCGCTGGGCGGCGCGCGCGCAGAGGTCACCGTGCGCGGACACGTGGCTGACGGCATGTGGCACACCGTTGAAGTCGACTATTATAATAGGGTGAGTTGATTTCATTCCCTTCCCTTTCTCCCACTTGAACCTAGCTTGTTTCGATATCGTAATCAAAACGTTAGCAGCTTTGAGTATATCTCCTTATAACGGATTTTATTAGATAAGATAAAACACCCTGTAGTCCCTGTCATAATGACGTTAAGTTCTGTAGCCCAATAATTATGAAACTTTGAATAAAAAAACATGGACACAATAAAGTAAGCATTATTGCCTAGGCAATATTTGAACAAATTTCTTTCAAGGAGACCCATTCAACTTATCTAATGGTTCAAGTTTTTATACTATTTGCATAGCCATTTTGAATTGAATTTCATTCGTAATATTTGATCAAAAATATGTTCTAGTAAATTTGTTGAAGTCACTTAAATTCTTTGATCAAATGCACATTGGACAAAGATATTGGACAGGTGGAATACCGCCCTAAGTTAAATAGATAGGTCGTACTAATGACTTACAGATTTATGCAATACGGCCTGTAAAAACTAGCCATTGACCGCTGCATCAATTTCACGACAGATACCGTCTTACGTCTTATATTTTTTATTACGGCTTGCGGCTTCGAAAACAGATCCAATACCATTTCTTCCCCACAGACCGCAACGATGATCCTAGACGACTGCGACAAAGCCCTCTCCCTCGCGGGCGCCGCAGCCTTCGGCGTGCAGTACGCGTGCGCGAACCAGACCACCAAGATACTGCCCCCGCGCTGCGACTTACCCACCGAGACTTGCCACAGGTAATATATCAAACTAGTAAAAAGGTCCTCTTAAGTAGGTTTTTTGGCTCCTTAAATTAAATTTCGAAGTTTCGGAAGCCCTCCCAATTCTATCACGACTAAATTGTTAAATTAATGGAAAATATTTTTTGCAAAATTAAACTTGCGTTTCGGAAACAATAGAGGTATTCTTTAAAAATAATCAGTTAGCCCTATTTAATCTATGACAAATTACGTGTAAAAGAAATGAAATATCCTGAAATATCAATATCCCAATCTCTTAATCATTCACTGACTTGGATAGAGTGACGAAAAAAGACCCCATCCACAAAGCTAACCCGTTTAAATTTCGTCCAACGTAATGCCCAAATGAAAGGATTTTTTGCGTACTATAAACTACTTATTGCTTAGGTATGGAAAGGAGAACTTTCCGCGAACTTGACTTCCACCTTTTTTAATGCTAACATCATTTGTTTAGATTCCTGGACCTGACGGGTCCACTGCAGGTGGGCGGGCTGCCCAACCTCCCCAGCAGCTTCCAGGTCAAGAACAAGGACTTCGTTGGATGCATTTCGGACTTATACGTGGACCACAAGTTCATAGACTTGAATAGGTAAGACATGACCACCATTTGGAAGCTTTTTCGGGTGTACTACGGTGGGGACGCACCCAGGGGCTTATATGTATAATATGGAGATTGCGGAACAATGTTCGGATTGCAGCCAGAAAATATAACCACGTATGTTTTGCATCTTTTTGATTGATACGTGACGTAATTCCAGGTTTTTTTTCTAGCTTCATTTGACTGAATCTGTGTTCCCTGATGAGTCGATTTTTACTTCTTGGCGTGACTTTCTCCAAGACGGGGTACTTCAAATTGAATTATTTTAAGTGAGCTCGATTCGGCTATTGCGCTATGTAACGTTGTTATTTGTTACAGTTATGTTGCAGACAACGGCACCATAGCCGGTTGTTCCCAAAAGCGATCGCAGTGCGGCTCTACGCCGTGCTACAACGGGGCGGAGTGTCGCGAGCTCTGGGACACCTACTTGTGCGAGTGCGCTGAAGGACACACCGGGAAGGAGTGCGCCGAGAGTGAGTAGTGTAGCAGATATCACTATAGCAGATTTCCCAGAATTAGTTCCATTGAAGGTCGACGCAGTGCTACAACGGGGTGAAGTTTCCTGAGCTCAAGTAGTTTAGGAGACAACACAATAACAGACTGTTTTTAAAAGCATTCGCAGCAGATTCGCTCGGTGCTTTACTTATGCTCTCACTTCCGGACTAAGCTAGGTTCGCTGTTGACGGACACGTCACATCATCACAACGGGACGGAGTAACTTGAACTCCTACTTGTGCGAGCGATCTGAGGATCACATCGGGAAGGACTGCGCTGAGAGAAGAGGAAGAATCGATTGTGTCAGACGCACGAAGCACTTTATAGTTGATCATATTCTTCCAGCAACAACAGCCCCATGGCGGTTCAGCGGCGACGGCATGCTGTCGTTCAACCCGCTGCTCCGCCCGATCCAGCTGCCGTGGCTCAACGCGCTCAGCGTCCGCACGCGGCAGCGCGACGCCTTCCTCATGTCCGTGCAAGTTGGACAGAACAGCTCCGTGTTCATTAGCGTGAGTTATTAAAGCTAAGCAAAAAAAAGAGAGCGCTCTGTTCAGCGTGATAATTTATCATTGGCACCATGATCTAATTTTTTCCTAAAAACTATTAAATATTAAGATGATTGCCGTAAGAGAATATTGTATTCTCACAGGTTAAAAGGTAAGTGAAATATCGAATGTTAATCTATCATATTTGGGAGCTTATTGTTTATTCATCAGAAGCTCCTTCGGCAATCACGTGAAATAGTAAAATACAGTGCAGTGGTCTTGAAAACTCGCGATTGAGAGAGAAGTACAAACCCGAAAGACGTTTTAAGATCTATCGCACTGTACGACCCGTGAGACTAAAAAAAAGAATCGCCATAAAGTTCTTAATCCAAGAGGGATATTTTGTAACTGCATGTAAAAAATAATTATAAAGTCCAGTTACATCAAATACCAACATTAAAACATGTGACATTTCCTTAACAGCTAAAATCCGGCCTGCTCCACTACTCCTATAACGGAGAAACCATGTTCCTCCCCGTCACAAACCTGGCTGACGGCGCCTGGCACCGCGTCGAGATCAAATGGCTCGGCACCGACATCTCAGTGTCCATCGACTACGGACTCCGCACCGCTTTACTACCGATGCTTGCGAACAAGGTTCAGGGGCAGTATATTGGCAAGATCCTGATTGGTGGACCAGATTCTACCGCCGGATTATTGGCCTCGGAAGTTGGGTACTTTGAAGGCTGCATACAGGTACAATATATTTGGATTATATTATTTAGTAGGCCTGCTTTTAGGTCAGTGTTTAAAGTTCTGATTGAATGTTAATTTTGATCATTTGGAACGACATACTTAAAAACCAGACTTTTTATAAAAAGACATTTCTAAAGGACTAGCCTATTTTCTTTAGTTTTTGGAAACTTGTGATGGAATAATTTTATTGTTGGTTATATTTCAGGACGTGAGGGTAGGAACAGCACAAAGTTTGCTCAATCGACCTACTGTGAGGGAAAATGTGAGAGACGGTTGTCAGTCTAGGGCTGACTGTATGCTGTCTATCTGCCCGCCTTATGTGAGTATTGGTTTTACAGTAACAAACATAACCAAGATAATAATTATAATGTACAGTGTTGTACTAGAAGTTTTCTAAATTCATTTGGCAAGTGGTCAATTTACATGTCGTACAATATTACATTACAATCAGGGCCTGATTCTATCTTCTTCCAGTTTAAGTTATCGCTTTCCTTCTCTTTGTCATATGAAAGAAAGGACACCGCTGCAATTTATTTACCAGATCGACCCTAAACATTATGGTTGTAATTCCGCCTCTTCAAAAGAAGCGCTTTGCATCATCATCTATAATGCGTACCTACTGCAAAAGAGTGGAATGCGCTTCCGGCGTCTGTATTTCCGAGTGCATACAATCCGAAACAATTAAAAGCTAGGATGAATAGGCATCTTCTAGGTGAACTCGCTTAAAGAGTTAGTAAAGAGCAAACCCAATTTCTATTTAAAAAAGTTGTCTGACACATTGCCTATGACCATCCGTTTATAACCTCTTCCAGAGTAAATGCACATCTTCCTGGGACACTACAACATGCGAATGCGAGCACGGCCGCTTCGGCCCGCAGTGCGTCGCCGCGTGCGACCTGAGCCCGTGCGGCGAGCGCGCGCGCTGCGTGCCCAGCGACGACGAGAGGGGCTACCGGTGCGTCTGCGAGGATGGATACATACTCACTGGTAAGGAATTAAGCAACCATAACTTCATTATAAAATGCGATGGGAATATGACTCGTTGTAAACCCATTAGTCACTCTGGTCTAATTTGACACATCCATACGTGTCTGTCTCCCGATGGGATAGGCAGAAACAATGGAATGGCAGGTGCACTGGTCTAAATTAGAACTTCTGACTCTAATTATAATTTTCTGGTATCATTCTTTAGGACAGTCACACCAAACCAAGTCACACCAATCAAACCAAAAAAAGATCTTTTGGTAGCTGTTCAAAACCTGTTAATCTTGTAATAGGCCTGCTACAAGCGCAATACATTAATTTGGACGCTTATTGCATAAATACTAGACTACTAGACTAATCTTTGCCAGATTCCTATGCAAAACACTAGATTCGACTTTTATAAGCTAATAGATTTTTTTTCAATGCTAATAACTTTTTTCACATTTCAACGGAGCTCCAAGTTGGGCGCCATTTATAGATTATATATTTTTTACTGACCTCAACCCAAGTTTGTGGCCGCGCTCGGTACGAAGAGGCGGGAAGAAGAGATCCTGATAGTTAGCATGCCACGGGCCTTGGCAAGATGCATAACCATAAGTTAGCGATTTACGAAAATCGACATAATGTATATAGGATTGATGTAATCTGATGACAGGTCGCTTGACCCCTTATGTCAACTACATTCATTTCGAGTCTATAGAAAACAGAAACGTTAGCAGCGTTTGAGTCTTAGCGATTACGCCGCCAGAGTGACTCGGTTAAATAGGGCCCTAACAGCTCCCTCCATTTGTTGCTACTGGTATTCGATATAAATTTTGTTAAGGGCTGCTTTTTCAATCCCCAGATAAAACTATCCGTCAGTCAAATGTATTACTATCCTTTTCTGAAGTCATATGAAAGAAAAGGACAGAGCTAAAATTTACCTTCCGGATAACTTTATCTGGGGATTGAAAAATCAGCCCTAAATCGTAATTGTTTTTCGTAGAATCTGGGTGCATCGAGCAGGGAGTAGACGAGTGCCCGGGCGGCTGGTGGGGCGCGAAGGCGTGCGGGCCGTGCGCGTGCCGCCTGGCCGCCGGCTACCACCCGCACTGCGACGCTCGCTCCGGAGAGTGCTACTGCAAGGTCTGTAGCTAAACTATATCTAGCAATAAACTATACATTTTTTATCACTATTACATAGATGAAAATTTAAAACCCCCGGTAGAATTGTGACCCCTATTTTCAGAGCTGATATCTCCTAAACAGCCCAACCGACTTTTATAAAACGAATGCCATAGATATACACAAAGATTGACTGGTAGAGAATGCTTGTAGCATTAAGTTCGCCTGTTAAGAGATAAAAAGACTTAGATACACACGTTAAACATTTTGCGTCGTGGCGTGGGTTGAAAATACAAGATTGAGAGATAGATGATACACAGCCTTAACCGGCTGCCGTGGAGATTTGATATTTGGGTGAAGTAATACTTGGGTACCTATAGGTAGTTCCACGAGAGTTGAGATGAATGATTACACACACAGCTACATGAAGTACTGATTGCAAAAAAAGTGAATGAATGAAATCAGTGAGTGAATGTAAATGTAAATAAAAAGCTTAATTATATTTTTAATAAGTATCAAAAGCAGTAAAAAAAAATGCTTTTATAAACAATAATCACTTGGCATATCTTCATCTGATTCGTTAAGATTTATTACAAGGTTTTCGGTTAAATAATCAATCCTAGGTTCCATTCTCTTTGGTTTCTACAATTAGTATTATATTCATATACCTACGCATATCTGAACTTTATTTATTCATATAAACCATTTATTTAAATAAAATCGGTCAAAATATTTTATTTTCTGTTTTATTTGAAGTCGATAAATTATTCTACATAATATAATACTTAACTAAATAGTTTAAAGAAACTTTTTGGTCTTTCTTGCAGTTCAGTGTTGAACTTGCTATCGGTACAATATTAGAACAGTAATTTCAAAATCCTGCTGTCATTACATGACAGTGTTGTTGTGTGCGTGACCTCAACTCTCGTGAAACAAGCTATACTAATAAACTAACAGTACTGTATATAGAAAATAATTTCTCAAGATGGTGAAGTAATTCGTTATAAATTCGTATTTGGACTGATATTAAAACAAAAACACGAAATTTTGGAAAATCAACTCCTATACTAAAGCGCTGTAAAGGGGGGTTAAAAGTTTCTTTGTTAATTCAACCACTTTTAAATCACAAATGGGTAAGATCCAAAAAGTTGGGTATGCTAACTCACTCAATTAAAATTTCTATTAAACTTTTCCGTTGTGACACGAAAATTTGCGATACAATTGTAGAAACACTTTTCGTCGCACAACGGAACTTTTTTCGACTTCGTTGTTTGTATGGTTAACTACGCTTAACTATGGTCCAACTTTTCGGTCCTCACCCAAACCAGTTAGTTTTACGGATAATGATCACTATTAAGATTTCAGACGACCAAAAGAACAAACAATAAAATCTCCCAATACTCTTGAATCTCACATATCTTAAGATAGCTTTAAACATGACGCAACTCCAACTCGTTTCACAGGAGAACCACTACAAGCTCCCCGGGACCACGGACTGCCTGCCCTGCCAGTGCTACGCGGCGGGCTCCGCCAACAGCTCGTGCGAGCCCAGCACGGGCCAGTGCTACTGCCGCGGCGGCGTCATCGGCCGCGCCTGCGACTCTTGCGCCAATCTCTACGCTGAGGTCAAGCCGAATGCTGGCTGCGAAGGTAAGTGACGGTTAAATTCCTGAAACTGTAAACTAAATTGTATCCACAATATTGTTTTGTCTCCACAAGTGTATCAATAGAAATCTTCCGATAGAAAGTTTGCAGTCTGCACGGCTGGCACAAGTTGCGCGCGACTTGATTTTCGCTCGGATCTCCCTTTCTATTGAGTCAGTAACGATAGAGACGCACTGAGCGACATGCAAGAAAGTACTACTTGTGCTACCCGTGCTGATGAAGCTCTTAACATCGCTATTATCAGTCCGGTGCGATCCACTACCCTCTGAGATTCCTGCGGCTTGGTTGAGGCCATGTTGCTACTATATTAAGAATATCGTTATCATATTGATGACGTTAAAGTACACTAACATTATGATTACGATATACATAGCAGGATGGCTAAAACAATATGGAATAGGAATCGATCGAATGCGAGGCAACCTTTATGTTAAATTAGTAGGTCTGATTTCTGACACGGCAAGAAACTGCTTTCTGCTGTTTTTGATTTCAATGTTGGGAAAATAAACACCCTTTCACTAGTCTTCTCTGGTTTTAAGTTAGCCAAGGTTCTAAGAGTGATGTTTTTGTTGCAGTTGTTTACGACGGATGCCCGCGCTCTTTCTCTGAAGGCGTCTGGTGGCCGCGGACCAAGTTTGGGATAGAGGCCTACTCCGATTGCCCTCCAGGTACTTTAGTAGTTAAATAATAGAGTAAGCTCACCATGTTAAGATTTGTGATTAAAATATGGTAGTAGCTGGGTAAAATGTAATGCGCTGTTTGGAGTAAAATTGGCAACATGATCCAAAGGAAACTTGGGATTATTGTTATTCAATTTGGAAAAAATTACCTTCTGCTGGAGTTTCTTGCGCTTCTTCTCCGAAATGTTGGTCTTGTCCGAAGTGCTAGTAGATTTTCTCCATATTACCGACGTGTAAAAGAGCCCTCATGTGGCCAATTTACTGAATAAATATTTTGAATTTTGAATTTTTTGTATTCGACCTGTCACTATATCAAACTCTTTTCTGTCAAGCTATTCGTCAATTATTAATTTAATTTGAATCTTAAGTATACTAAAACTTTACCGAAATTGTATTCAACAGGAACCAGTGGCAAAGCGACCCGCATGTGTGACGAGAGCCAGGTGGTGCCGTGGCAGGATCCGGATATGTTCAACTGCACCACTTCAACCTTCTATCAACTCAGAAAACAGGTAATGGCCCCTCTATATCTGGGAGATTGAGAATTATGAAGGTGATGTTGGATAGATTAGATGTTTTTGCACTAGTGTTTTTTACTTTTCCATTTTTTAACCTTAATTGTTCAGATTGCACTGTGAATTTTTATCAGACTAAGAATTAAGTAAAATTGTCTCTTTTAAATATTGTTTTATTTTTGTTTCATTGTCATTCTTTCATATACGTCGTGCGGAACTTTTATTTTCGCTCGTCCCGACACTCGGGATTCTAGTAAAAAAACATACTTTCCTCACTTGCACGAGTGGTCTGTTTTATAAAGGTACAAATTACAATTTACGGGTTACAAGTTTCCATTTGACATAACCTTGACCAATGACGAACAGCCATTTGAGCAGTGTAAAATTGTTACTTGTAGCTTTATAAAACGTGACCCTGAATGTACCATTCACTCACTCGTACACTGAATTTCCAGCTAAGCAAAATAGACTCTGGCGAGCTCCTAGTGAACACGTTCGTGGGCGTGCGTCTCGCGGCCGACCTGGCGGCGGCGTGCGCGCGGCCCGCGCGGCTGTTCGGCGCCGACGTGCTGGTGGCCGACGGGCTGCTGCGCGCGCTGCTGCGGCACGAGCGCCGCCAGGCCGGGCTCAACCTCACGCACAGCCAGGACAAGGACTACGTGCGGGTCAGTCGAACAAACAAAGACATTTATTCACAGCAATAACACACATAAATGGGTCGATCAAATTTTTGTTGTTGTTATTCTGCCCCGTAAGACAGGAGACAACAGTGATAGAGTTTCTTAGAATAATTATATAATATAACTAGCTGTCCGCGCCCGGCGTCGCCCGGGTGCAATTTTTTTTTTCATACAAACCTTATGAAAAATAGTTTACAACCTATTCTCAGACCTACTGAATATACACACAAAATTTCATAAGAATCGGTCGAGCCGTTTCGGAGGAGTTTGGTTACAAACACTGTGACACGAGAATTTTATATATTAAGAAAGATAAGATCTATCAACGCGGAATCGGCTTGAGCCGGTAACAAAAAGTTTTATCTCTATGCAATAAGAGCGAAAACGTCGTCGTTCCGTTCGCAACGCCGAAGCGAGCCGAGCCGAGCCGATCGACGTCGTTTTCGCTCTTATTGCATGGAGACAAAACTTTTTCTTACCGGCTCAAGCCGATTCCGCTTCGATAGATTTGGGGAGACCCTGAGTCACTCAGGAGAAAAGCCATAAAATAATGGGTTTGTAATTGCCAATAAAACTGATTTTTAGTGGATTTATATCCTTTGAAATCATAATTTTAAAGAGTGACCCAAGAGACGTCACCATGGCAACGAGCTACAACAAAAAGTTGATTGAGCCAAATAAAACAAAAATAAGGGAAAGAAACGACAGATGTCGGTAATTGTTGCGAAACGGTCCCAACTCAGCATGTGCTGGCTGTGAAGCCAACGCTGGTCTGCCTTCAAGTAGGTTCATTAACTGCGGTGACCTAGCGACATCTAGCGGCAACTTGTACCTAATAACTAAGTTGACAGCGCCACCAGCGTCAGACAGCGCAACTAAATCTGATAGTGCGCTGCATCGCGCTAACGAAGTATCTCCATTCGGTTGACCCCCAGTTGGTAGGTCCCCCAGGCATAACACCCGCCTGGAGAGAGATGTCTCTATTGTCCTCTCTTCCTACATAAATAGGGTTAGGATGATGATAGAGTTTTGATGGTATACCGTGGCTCTACAATCGATGGAGTCGCTATTTCCTAATTATTTTATTTATTTAGGAACATTGTAAAATAGTTTATTTTTAAGATGAATGGGAAAGCGATGCTGGAATCGCATAGCAGTCAAAAAAATTATACACATTCACCAATAACGTTTCTCACCCCCTAAATCAAGTCCGATTTTCATTTTGAATATGTTGTAGTTACTATGAAAAACTAGGTTTATACGTTTCCATTTTTTTGTTTCTATCTAAGAAATGTTTTTTTGGAAAAAAAACGTGCAGACTTTATTTTTCACACTATCTTCAACATATTCAAAAATCGTTAAAATCGGACTGGGTTTAAGGGGATAGAAACGTTACCGCTTTTTGTGTGTAAATTTTCAGCTTCATAATCCTCTTAATTAGACAAAGAATCCAATAACAAAATTTTGCAATAATATTAATTTTAACTAAATCGTCAACAAATGTAATGTAATTATCTTACAGTCAATTGACAATGACGTGACGACGCAATTTTATTTTATTTCCTTTCTTTTTTTCTTTCATCCAACGTGGAGTTGGTATGCAATTCACAAGGAGTTTGTATTTGTTTGGGCACATTCTAGACTATGCACTTATATACTCCAAAAGGCTGCTTCAAAGTAATAAATTGAAAATCGTTGAAATTCCGGTCAATACTGCACCGATAACTCTAAGCAGTTTTGTTTTAAATACCCCACTTAAATATTACTAAGTATTCATATTTGTCCAGAACATAAGGAAGCCTAGTACAATCATACCCTTTTATTTCAGAACATAATAAAGTCCACGAACACGATCCTAAACGAGGAGTATGCGCGGGAGTGGCGGCGCGTGCGCCAGCTGACCGGCCGCGGCGTCGAGCTGCTGCTCGAGCTGTTCGACAAGTACATCGCCGTGCTCGCGGAGAGCCAGCACGACACCTACACCAGCCCGTTCGAGATCGTCACCAGCGACTTAGGTACGATTTATAAACAGAACTACAGATCAAAAGTGTCAAAGGATCAAATATATTCCTACATTATTTAGATTGTCTGGTTGCCGGGTTAGAATAGTGCTACTCCATGTCTTCCCGTGGATGTCGTTAGAGGCGACTAAGGAAATAAAGGCTTCCAGTACTGCTTGCAACCTGTCCGTTGTCACTAATGCGCTGGTAAACATCTTAGCCTGATTGTGCAAAATGTGGTTGCGGAATTGTCAACAAGTTTTTATAGTTGTAGGTAATTCTGTAGCTATGCCTACCCCTCTCTGGGAACAAAGGCGTGAGTTTATGTATGTATTTATGTATTTAAATTTTTACAATGTACCGTTTTGTGATACATTGCAAAATATATTGTCGGGACAGTTAAAATATTGCTATCTAATTTACATACGAGCATTAGGCCACTGTGTAATTTTTTCTTCCTTTACAGTAATTGGCGTTGACATAGTAACATCCGAATCAATCTACGGCTTCGAACCAACTCAACTTACACGCTACAACATCGAGTCATACACAACAGAGCGCGTAATACTTCCCGACACTTCGGCCTTCGTCCACTCCCCCATACAACCCGGTTACTATGGCAACGGGAAGAAGAGCAAGAAACCTTCCAGCCCCACCGTCTCCTTCCCCAAGTATAATAACTATGTGAAGAACAAGAATAAATTTGATAAGTTCACCAGGATTCTGTTGCCGCTGGATTTGCTTGGGATTACCAATAATAATGGCCAGGGTAAGTACAGTTATATCATCATCATCTTAGTTTTCCTTCCACAAAGCATATAGCAGAATAATTTTGACAGTATTATTTGACTTCCCATGTTGTCAACATTAGCAACAAAGACCGTGAACAAAGATGTAATTTAATTACCAATAACTTTAATTATTTTAAACAAAAAAGACAAAATGTTTAAGATTGCAAAATAAAATGCAAGATCAAATTGGTTCAGCCGGAAAGTCAAAGAACGCATTCAATTCCCGCGTAAGCGAATGCTCTCCTTTATGTTTATGGACCCAAAGATTGGTTATAAATTATCCATCCTATTTTACTAAAATAATCTTACAGATACACCAGAGCCTGAATCTCGCGCAGTCTTCTCCTACCTCCAATACTCACGCAACACATCTCGCCTGATGCCTCTCAACACGGACGAGTCTGTGGGAAGACGTTGGGGAGTCAACATCACCATCGGCTCGCCCATACTGCAGGTGGCTCTGTTCGTGCCGGAGTACGTGTATGTCCGGGAGTCACGGGGAGGCGAGGATGCTGTGGACAATAATGTGGATGATGAAGGTAAATAGTATAGGCACATAATTTAAAAATGCTTGTGTACTGATGCCTCAGATTGTGGCATTGGAGCCATATTTTTCCATCGTTTGCCGCAACTTCTTTTTATACTTGCAACTTAAAGTTTTGAAGACAATGTAAGACTCAGAAGCTCTAATGGGCGTTTCTTGTAGCTGTAATGGTGTCTTAGAACCTTAGAAGTTGTGTTTACATGCTATGTTATGTGACCTTAACAATGATAAATCTTTGTTTATTCAAAATTTAATGGTGCTCCACCATTAATCTCTAGTAACAGTAACTAACTAAATGTTATATTTTCCTCAGTTATATCATACGCCAACAAGGGCCATCATCACGTGACCCAAGCCCACAACAACGCCCCACAATATTCAAATGACCCCGAAATACAAACGAATGAAAACCACGGACCCGTCCTTATACAGCCTGCCTTCAAAAAACAAGATAAACTTCTACACGCCGAAAACATACAAGAGAACGACTCTACATACGTATCAGAGAACCAAGAAGGCCCGAAAGTTCTAGCCTTAACTATGGATCCGGAATTCAAGGATGAAAACACCACAAGGCTTGGGAAGAAGCTGGTGTATAAGAGTTTAGGTGGGATTCGTTTGAAGAAGCCGATTAGGTTCCAAATGTGGCTGGATATTGACAGGGAAACGTTTGGTTCGAGGACTAACCCGCAGTGCGTTCATTGGTCTACTTTGAGAGGGTAAGAATTTGTAAATTTCTTTATGTTTGGCTGTAGCTTTTTTTAGAATTGCTTGCCTTTCCAACGTCTTATTTATTTAACAAAATAGACACACCAAAACTTTATTCTTTTACAAAAGTTTTAATGATTTTTTACATGTTTTTAGGACTGGCGAATGGTCTCGCGTCGGTTGCCACACTGAGATCGACTATGATTGGTCACCATATTCCAATGACCCGCTCCTCATCAATTGCACTTGCAACCATCTCTCTACTTTCGCCGTTCTAGTAGACGAAGTCGATATCGAGGTATTCCTTATAACATCTTCAAATTTCACTTCTGTAAAAACGTCAATACTAAATACTATTTTTTTACAGTTCATTCCAGAACCATCGCTGCTAGAATCCGTGACATCTTACACCGCGTTCAGTATTTCCCTCCCGCTCTTGCTGGTGACGTGGTTAGCGCTCTGTCTCATGAGGGGCGGTGCAGCCACTGTCTCCAATTCTATACATAAGCATCTGATCTTCAGTTTGTTTATGGCTGAGCTGCTATATCTCATCGCGTTGAAGGCGAGGAGTTCCTTGGTGCAAAATGAGGTAAGTCATTTACAGGGTATAAGATTTCCTAAAACATAAGTTTCTGGATAAGCATAATTAAAAAAAACTAATAATCGACCTTTCAAATGATTGTATAATGGCGTCCGAGCATTATGGATAACTTTTAATTTCATCGGTTTTAGTCCTAAATAAACTACATCAACTCACGAATACTCTAAAGTTACATTGGTTGGTCCCTAGGGATCAAAATTAGGCCCAGTACTTATCAACTTATTTATAAAATATCGTTGACCTGCAACTTTCTCTACGTAGAACAATCCCCTATCCCTTTTACGCCCTGTAAATTGGTTTTAAAAAAAACACCCTCTAGCTACCAGTGATAGTCGTCGTATGTTTGTATGTTAAGTTCGCGTGCAAGCTGATCGCCATGTCGCTGCACTACTGGTGGGTGTGCGCGCTGGCGTGGGCGGCGTGCGACGCGTGGCAGCTGCGGCGGCTGCTGCGCGAGCTGCGCGACGTCAACCACGGGCCGCTCGCGCCGCACCTCGCCGCCGCCTACGCCGCGCCCGCCGTCGTGCTGGCGCTCTCCGCCGCGCACCACCAGCACCAGTACGGACACGCGCTCTTGTGAGTACAACTAACTATTACATACATAAAAACCCCTGTAATACAGGGTAACTCCTAAGTCGAACTGAAATTATGGTTTCTAACGCAGCATTTTAAGGCGGATTCAATGCATTAACTCCAAAAACCAACAATTAAACTTTGTTGAAGTAAAACTTAAGTTTTCAAAGTGTAAAAATTACCAACCGAGCGGTCACCCTATTCTACTAGATGAGTTATGTAGATTAAAGTACTCAGAGTCTATGGCAGTTCAACGTAAAAAGTAGGGTAACCATGCGACTCGGTAAATTTAAATTAACAATTTTATGAATTATTACAAAATACATTTACCAGAAAAACATATTTGGATTCACGACTTAGGAGTCACCCGGTAATGGTGACCCTTTCTTTCAGAGCTGATATCTTTTAAACAGCCCAACCGATTCTCAAGAAACCTAGCTAACCTGCATTCAAATTTAAAAATAAGATCCGAAACTTCGATTCGATCGATTCTGTGCTCATTAAATTCATAGTTGATATCATATTACTTTTAGTAGCATTAAAATTAAATATAACCCTGTAAGATTTAACTTTGTACTGTATTATATATTGCGTCTTCAAGCTTTTCCCAATTTGCTTTTTATCCAACCCAACCTGTATATCTGTGGCACCCACTCCATGTGTAGAACTTTCAAGTATTACGTCTAAACTAAGCACGTTCTCAATAATTTGATTTTTCCTACAGTTGCTGGGTAAGCTGCCACGAGCCGGTAGTATGGTGGGTGGTGGTCCCGGCGGCGGCGTGTGCTGCCGTAGCGTTGGCCTGTCTCGCGGGAGCCACGCGGGCGGCGTTCACGGTTCGAGACCACGTCACCGGCTTTGGGAACTTGAGGTCAGTTACTAAAGACAATCTTTGATATCCATTTTAGTCCCACTACTGATTAAAAACTTCCTTCAGGTCTGTCCACATTCTTATATCCAGTTACTCCAGAGCTTTACAGAACTGAAATTCCAAGGTCGTCGTGCATGCTCTTTCTTGGTCAGCCTCGTCTCTTGTGGCTTGGTGTCCACTAGGTGGAATTTTGACCATAGCTTACTTCGCATTCAGCAGACTTGATCAGCTTAATCCCATTTCAGCTTAGCTGCTACGTGGCTTACATCGGTGGTCACTGTTCTGGAGTCTATAATCGCGTTCCTTGCTTATACATACATATTCATCATCATTATCATCAACTAATAAAATCGTACCATATAACTGACTTTATTTATTAATTAACTAGCGACCCGCCCTCGCTTCGCTTCGGTTTATTTGAGTTTTCTGTAACACCCGTACAATAAACCAGCATTTATTATACATAAAAACCTTTCTCTTGAGTCACACTATCTATTATAAAAACCGCATCAAAATCCGTTGCGTAGTTTTTAAGATATAAGCATACATAGGGACAGACAGACATACAGCGGGAAGCGACTTTGTTTTATACTATGTATTGATGGTTTTCACTCCTTATTTTGCCAATGTCGAGTACTAGACAATCAACATGGATTTATTAGCAAAATAAGTCCATTTATATCACAAGAGAGGACAATTGTTCGGTTAAAGAGTACTTATTTACTCTTGTGGACTAAACAGAACCACATGGGGTTACCGTATCTGCGAATTTTTACACGAGAAACTCCAAAAAAGTGGTCACATCATGCTTACATATTTGCATTGACATAATAATACTGTTTGCGCAGGATGCTGCTCGCCGTGAGCGTGGTCTGCCTGCCGCTCGTGTGCCTGGCGTGGGCGTCCGCGCTCATCCTGGGCAGCGAGGCGGGCGCGCGGCGCGACGTGCTGAGCGCGGCGCTCGCCGCGGCCGTGCTGCTGCACGCCGCCGCCGCCTCGCTGGGGTACATAGCCTTCAACCGACGCGTCCGGGACAACCTTAACAGGTCACTAATATAATTATGTAGAATTAGCGCTTGTAACTTCCTCGGTATAAAACTGAATAGCATCGCCAGCCATTTTGTGCATACCTAGTTATTTTAACGTTTTGTGTGTTCGTCTAGGATTTAAACATTTTATTTCTTTTCTATTAGAACTTTTTAATTGTTTCATTGCTCTGCTCTTGACTAACTCTTTTTAGTTTTAGTCAACGATGAAGCGAGCTCACTCAGAAGATGCCTAAGTATTCACCCTAGCTATAAATACTTAAGGTTCAGATTGTATGCACTCGGAAATAAAGACGCCGGAAGCGCATTCCACTCTTTTGCAGCTACCTAGGTACTTAATTTTACGGATGATTTCGATTATAAATTTCATAAATCCACCCAATAAATCTCTCATGATGGTAAATGACGATGGGGTTCAAAAATGAAAGTAAAAATGAAAATTTTAGGTTATATTGTTAGCGGAAAGAATCTCAGGAAGAACATGTTGTTGTGTTGTTTCTAAGTAAATATATTTTGTTACAGAACTATGCTTCGGTGCATGGGGAAGAAAGTGCCATTAGCTGACACTTCAATTATCGTCAGCAGCAGCGCTCAGAATCTATCTGGGAACAGGTAAATGCGCCGTTTAATCCATATTCAAATAACCAAACTACCGTTTGTACTTTTAATTATAATGCAATGTAACTATTGCGTTGAGATACATAGCAAAATATCAAAATAGTCTTATTGATGTGTGCATTTGAATAATCACGTTACACCAAAATTCCCTTAGGTCTGCTTTGGCGTATCACAGCGGGACTGAACCAGGTCGACAGTTGAGAAACATCGGCATATCAGCTTCTTCAACCACGTCTAGATCTACGACCAAAACTAGTTCGAGTCCTTACAGGTTAGTGCAAAAGATGTCAGACCCACGTTGGGCGCCAGTTATTCAAGATTGGCGACGGAAGTTTTGTCAAAGAGTGATAGTTTACAATGTATAATGTAGGTTATGTGTTGTTTGACAGTTTTAATAATAGGCAAGTTGCCTCTGTTTTAAAGTAGGTCTCAAGTTATTAATTATTGTACGATTAGATGAAAAAAAAATCCCACATTTTTTTAGGACCTACAAAACCGCAAAACTTTATTTTAAAAGTTTAGTTTTCGTTAACGGGCGAAAACGCTTACAGCCATATTAGTCTATAGATTATCTGTGCTGTGACGTCATACGGGCCGAAAACAAACATTTGTTTGACAGTTGACGAGAGCATTTGACATATAGATAAACATAAATGACAATGTCATGTCACAGCACACAGGGGCTCTACTTTGAAATCAGTAATTCGAACTTCGGATCGCCCCGTCACTCTCTTGCGAATTAGTTACGCGTCGAGAGCAAAAGGGATAGCAATAGACGAAGTTCGAATTACGGATTTCAAAGTAGAGCCTCAGAATACTTGCAGAATACCATTGCGAATTTCACTCGTATAAGAACCGACATGAAGTTTGCTTAAGGTCCTATGACGTCATAACATACCCGACAGCGTTTTCAGAGTTCAAAATAAAAAATAAAAATGAACAATTTTTAAATAAAAAATATGTAGCCATCTTACACTTTTAATATCTGAAATCGATAAATATTGGTTTCTTAAGTCTAATAAGTACTAAAGAAAATATTAATTTATTAAGCCAAATTTAATATGAGGCAAGTAGCCTATTATGAGCACTGCGTTTATTAATAATCTAAAATGATGTTTTTTGGGTGTATTCTCATAGTATTGTTTTTTGTAGCCGCAGTGATGGCCAGTTGAGGCATACAAGCACATCGACGTCGAATTACAACACCAGTGCCAGCGACATGCCAGCCTACCTACGAGGGTTCGACTCCTCGCTGCACACTAGGAGAGACGGTAAGATACAGTTATAAGTGTAAATATGAAGAAAATCGTGTATTTGTCTTTTGCTTTGTGTGTGAGCGATTTCATATTTGATTAGAGGACGTTGGACCGAACTAAAAATAATAAAGGAGTTTAGTAAATTAAGTTGTTTGTAATGGCGATTTTTTACGGTTTAACCAAATTGATTTGCTTTGATTAAACGACGCAGATTCGTAAGGAAATCTATTTTTTATTAATGTTATGTTAACAGAGATAGTTTTAAACCCAGATACAGGGCATAAAAAAGAAAGACAGAAAAAGATATTTCAGCCACATCAGATATAAATAAAAACAACAAATTTATTTTACAAAAATGCAGCTGTGAAAAGGCTCCTGGCTCAGCAACAAGTCACGAATAACTTCGCGACGCTGATATTTTGCCAAGACCTAAAGCCCTTAAAGCTAGTGTACCTAAAGATACCACAAAATCGAACAGTTCTTGAGGAATTAGCTACAAATTACCTCTGTACCGATGAAATGTTTGTGAGCCGTGTAGGTTATATCACCGTAACGATGTCCACTGTCTCTCAGACGAGAGGCACCGCCGCCGTCGTAAGGTCCCACCAGGCGAGCCGGCCCCGGTGGAAGCCACGGACAGCGACAGCGAGGGCTCCGCGCGCAGCCTCGACCTCGCCTCCTCGCACTCCTCGGACGACGAGGACACCTCCGCGAGGCGCTCTAGTCAGCCGCCTTCTGACACACGTACGTACAATCATCAACCAATATGGCGGTTACCGCGCAGGTAGCAATGCGGTCGCTATGGTAACGCCCGCTCCCCTCACTCCGCGCCGCTTACCGCCTGCCTGTGGCACCTATAAATCGACGTTCGCGCAGATTCATGTTACGTGGTGAGCATTATATCAGTGACAGTGTTCTTTTATAAAGATTATAACTAAGCATCGCCGCACACCGAACATTTCTTCGACGAGCAATAGGAATCTCTTTAATTAGATAGGTAACTGAGAAGACACGAATCACATTTACAAAGTAGCTTTATTCAGGCCAACGAAGATGGGTGTACTTTCTTAAATACCATTATTTCTTTCCTTCTTATTCATAAACTCGCAATAGACCTATTTTAGTTAAAGTATTCCTTGTCTCTTTCTGTCAAATACAAATGTCACAATCACAAATAAGGACAAATCATATTATAAGCAAACTTTCGTTATTGCGCGTTTATGAATAAGAAGGATTATATTTAGCATCAGATTTACAGGTTTTAAGACAGTTAAACTGAATGGTGATAATATTTGTTAAAGGGGAACGCGCTCCAAGCAACAACGGGAGCGGCTACCTGCCGAATATTGCAGAGAACGCGCCGCTCGGCATCACTCCGCGGTGGCCGGCGCATATCAGAGAAGGTTCGTTCACTAATTTTGTTTCAGTTAGGTACTTTCTAAATAAATGTTTCGTATTGAGATTTGGTCGATGTGGTGACTCTTTCTTCATTAAATACAACACTGTAACTTTAAATGACGTTGTATCAATTATTCCGATTGGTACTTATACGTTGATGACGAAATTTAGTAGATTCTTTTAAAAATCACTTCATATACCAATTTTTTTCTTATACTTTTTTTGTTCATACTTTTTAAGTCATAAGTAATTATGGCAATTCATAATGCATTTTTTTAAGAAACTTGTAGTTTTTGAGGATTTTTATAAATCTAACCTAACCTAACCTAACCACGTAAGATATTTAAGAAGTTTTGAAGGTGTACTGTTCCATTAATATCGTTATGAATTCAGATGATTATGAGTTCCGATCGTTAGTAATAAAAAAATATGAAGAATATGAAGAGTGATCATAATGATGTAAAATGGAATGAGAAAAATTTTCTGACTTCTAATAATAGGACTTAAAATATTATGTGAAAAAGTGCGCTTCCAAAAAATGATCCAACATAGACCCCCTATATGATACAGAGCCCAACCGCCCAGAAGTCGGGCGCTGGTCGCAGGAGACTGGGTCGGACAGCGAGGGCGCGGCGCTGGCCTCCGCGTCGCCGGCGCCGCTGCCCGTGCCCGACCTGACGTGCGTGTTCCCGGCCGGCCGGCGCGCGCCCTCGCTGCTCGAGAACGTGCGCGACACCTACGTCGTGCACACCATGCAGGCCAGGGACAACAGGTATACAACCTCTTTATTAACTTCCATTTAGAAAATGTAGATGACTCGAGGGGAGGACTGACTCCTATGATACAAGTCTGACTTAGTTTAGGAGTTAGTTGGCAATATATTTTTGACTAATGTACTATCACGAACGTTAATTTGTGACCCATTTCAAGAAAAATATGCTTGAAGTCGTCAATGTCATTAGAGATGTCAAGTCATTTGTAACTTTTAGGAAATTCAACCTTATTGTTGTAGAATGTCAGATTGACTTTGGACCTAAGGTGGGTACCAAATTAAAGTTCGCGACTGTACAATCTTTGTTAACTTTAAGTGTACTGTTTATTAATAAGCATACTGTACATCTTTTTATCTAATAAATATTCTTATTCTTTTATTCTTAAACCAGCCTATTTATAACAATACACTTGAACAGCTGCTCGATTACTGGAGTTTGGCAGTTAGCCCCGCATAGGCGCATATTTTTTCTTGTATCTGTCAAATTGAATAATTCTTCGGCATTGAGTCAGAAGTAGGGTCTGTTCCCACTAGTTTTATTGTCGGTACCTACCATACAACTCTAGTTAATAGTTAGTTTAATATAACTATTATGATTAGACCTGAAGTAGGTAGTCTGAATATCAAGAATCAGAATATAGTAACTTATTTGTTTTTACCTTCCTTAAGAGCTTAAGTAAAAAATGATACCATTTTTATTGTCATTATGAGCCATATTTTAAGACGTTTAACTCTATTTGTATCAAACTAATATACAGTCTGTACAATCAGTATTATTTTTAAAAAAAATGCATAAGACGCCTTAAAAGGTTTAACGTAACATTATAATATTTATAATATTCAAGGGAATAATTGTTTTACTACACACCTTTCACTCCGCCTCACAGATACGGCGTAATGGACGACGAGCTAATGTACGGCGTGCTACCCACCGACACCGAAAAACAAATCCCATACGACCCCAACTACCCAATATCCCCCACCATGTACCGCCTGCCAGGCAACCCATACGGCTCCAAAACCTACCTCTCCTCACGAACCTCCGACTACGGCTACAGCCCAACCAAGTACCTGAACACAGACACCAACATCTACGGCTCCAGAGACTTCCGCGACGGAGTAACCACGAGGGAGCACGATGGATACCCTCCGAGGGACTTCAGGGATTCGGGAATAGCGACCATGCTGAAGAACGACTACCAGAGGAAAATGGAGTACGGAGAATATAATGATAGGATGTCGGAGGGATCCGACAAGCATCACCCGCATGACAAATATCTGTTCCCCTATACAGGTAGGTCTTTTGTAAGAGAAGTTTTCATGTGTTACGCGAGTTGCGAGTTTTTGTTGGGACGGAGGTGGTTTTTGAGCAAAGTGATATCTCGTTGAGAAGTAGACATATTATGGACTGATCATAATGGTCGCAAAACATCGTCTTGACATCTCAACATGAAGATTAGCATTATAAATGTCAACAAACAAACGATGGGTTAGCTTGCCTCGTTGTTTATTGAAAATCTACGGTACTCATAGTTAATTAATTTGTCCGCATCCACTTAATGATACAATATCTATTTGAACAAAAGCCATGAACTACGGCAGGCGTTTCTAGCATTTTTAGTAAAAAAATACTGCAACTGCCTTGAAATTAAAATAAATCATCAACGCTATCACCATAGCGTAGATTTCAAAAGCTTTAAACGTTATAAGTTATTTTGAACCTTTATTGTTTTCTACGAGTAGATGTGGTTAAACTAAAAACGAAAGTACCATAGATTTTTCAATAATCATCGACGCTCGCTAACTCGTCTTTTATATGATGTAAATTTATTGAGCTACGCTTAACACTCAAAATTTAATTATCGCCAGCGACTCGAATGCACAACAACCACCTCGTTTTTTTTGTCACCTCACTTTTACTTGTGTTCTCTTTTTCTAGTTTTGACTTTGCTTTACACATCCCTTTACCCCGACAAGCTTGAGCATTCTACCATCCATATATGCAAAAAGGCACTGCAATTTACATAGCAATTATAAATTGGACCAGCCCTCCTATAGATCCTGGTTCTTTGGCAGCGCTTTTTGTATGATTTCCATTGTACGGGCTTAGTCGGAGCGTAGCAAAAAGTATAGTTTAGAACACGACCGCTTTTCACCGGTGCGCTAGGGAATCAGATATAGGACCAAGCCAAGAAGTAGAAATTTAGAAAATTGTGCCCGCGTACGCCGTAAATGCTACTTACGGCCGACGTAAAAGATTGTAAAAAGTATGGCAACTGCCACGACATTATTACGTTCTACTATAAGCCCCCAATACTCGGCAGTAGAAGAGTGCATTCCAGTGAGATTCCCACTTGACCCTTGACACTCGTCCGACAACGATTTTGTGTCGGATCAGATCAAAAATATCGTGTGTTTTGTCAGCCGGAAAAATATCGTGTCGGATAGTGGGAACAGAGGCGCCGACACCCGATTAAAATCGGAATCCGACTCACGACGACATAGTGTGAACGAGCTCTTAACGCATAAATTAACGCAACGACATAATAATGTAGCAGATGTGGCCAATACTTTTGTTAAAGGCACTTTTGGACATAACATTCAATGGCAATAAAATATATGACTATGACTATGACTATGACTATTAACACTAGTGAAGAAGCATAAAGAAAAAACCGGACAAGTGCGAGTCGGGCTCGCGCACGAAGGGTTCTGCACCATTATCTATACAACATTAGCAAAAGATGGCAAAAAAATCACGTTTGTTGTAAGGGGGCCCTTAAATATTTAATTTATTCTATTTTTAGTATTTGTTGTTATAGCGGCAACGGAAATACACCTACTGTAAAAATTTCAACTGTCTAGCTATCACGGTTCTATGAGATACAGCCTGGTGACAGACATACAGACGGGCAGATGGACAGACGGACGGACAGTGAAGTCTTAGGTACTAATAGGGTCCCGTTTTTACCCTTTGGGTACGGAACCCTAAGAAACCAGCAGACAAGAAGAACATCTTCTATCAATATAACTTTACCTACACAGAACAATAAACAATTCGCAAATGTGCCCGATCCGACTTAACCCGTTAATCATACACAGGATGGTAGAATTCCACAGTGTAAATTAGCTTCTGACCCGTTGTTTTGCTTTGCTCAGCCGAGGAAGACCACTCGAGCGTGCGCGGCGCGCCGGCGCCCCGTAGCGACCTAGCGCACGCAGGTAATGTAGCCTAGCATTTTATTTGCCCCCTGTATATACGCTGTGTTGTTTCTAATACAGGGTGAAAAAAAGGCGGACAGCGGAGGAAAAGTATAACAAATATTCATGCTAACAAATTTTATTTCAATAAGTTTCTATTATGCAAAAAACATAAGAAAGCTGTATTCAAGAAATGCTTAAAAATTATAACAATGCTAGCATTAATATTTAAGGTACTTACACTCCACAGCCCGCCTTTTTTTCCACGCTGTATAATTGATTGTTTTGTTTTTTTGAACCACAGTGTTGCGTTTTAGTTGATTTTGATAATTGCATTGGAATTGCATTGGTCTCACAGCACTATCAATATATGTAGTATAGTAGGTATAGTCCAGGTAGTTGAAGGCCACACCGTTTGTTATGTTTGGTAAAACCGTGAATAGAATTTAATTATAGATTCGCAGTGTTCATGCATAATTTTGCGAATGCCGTTTGATTTGGAGTAAGGTACTATAGGAAATTATTGATAACCAAAAGGTATACTAAGAATCACGCATTGTTTAACTTCTGTTGCCTGTTAGTCAGGAAGTACAATGATATCAATCAGCTCCACCAGCGATATAGCATTGAAAAGACGAAAATTGCAAAGTCTACTCAGTGGCGTAGCGTGGGTTTTCGCCGCCCGGGGCCGACCAGAAATTCGCAGCCCCCTATTTTTAACCGACTTCAAAAAAACAGGAGGTTCTTAATTCGTCGGGTTTTTTTTTATGTATATTCCCCGATGATATAATATTTTCCGTATGCCGCCCCCTTTTGTCTGCCGCCCGAGGCCATGGCCCCCCCTCACGCTACGCCACTGAGTCTACTTCCCCATCAAGCAAAGTATAAGTATAAATCGTACGTACCTACTACGAGTTCACCATAGCGTCATGCCATATTACCGGCAAGTTGGTCCTTTGAACCGTATTCACTAAAGATATAAAAACATAACTGGAATCTTTCAAATAGATACACCCTATAGCACGGCACGTGTGGCCAATTCAATAAATAAATATTTTGAATTTGAAAATGAATTCTTTTATTCCGTTATTCAGGTGAAGGGCAGCAGCCGATGGGGGCTCCGTTGGCGAGCATGGGAGAAACTAGCGAGTGAGTTCTATTTCCATTAGAATACGATACATTTTAGCATGAATCTAATTATCTATGTTGCATGAGTCATCAACAAGGCATGGTTGAGGTGTCTTTCAGCCATTCTTTACATACCGTCTAGTTATTTTATCATGCCAAAAGTGTAAACAGATTTTTTTTAACATGAAATGTAGGTAATACGTCGACAATGGGACTGGGCCTTTAAATAAAGGGTGTTTATAATTATGTTGATTTTTGGTAATTTCATTTATTTTATCTATGCTTTTGGCATTACAGTAAAATTTGTGAAAGACACAAAATCTGGCAAAACGTAACAAAGGTTGCCAGCCTTCCAAGATTTGTTATTTACCTCTACTAGATAACTTATCTACTCCTTTATTTTTATAATTATTTTTCATTATTGAATATTTGGCACCTTGACTTCTTTCAAAATCTCTCTTTTAATATTTCTACGTACTCTAACACAATTCCCCACATATTAATACTTAACTATTTTTTACCTGCAAATTAAATATCACAAGAAGTTAAGGTGTTCTTACCTTGCACGCGCTCTTATAGTCATTGGTAAATAAAATAAGTTAAAAATGCTCCCATGATGAATTGAATCCTTGCAAAATATAATAACATAATTATGTATAGTTTCTATTATAAAAAGGGAGATATTTCCTTATTTACCAATCTCCGAAAGATTCGTGCTCGGCCTGTCAATGAAATCATAATATAATAAATTGTTACTAGATGGTGGCGGTTGTATGAGAAAAACTCATTGTAAATCATCTTTTGCTTTACTAACGGTGGTGTTGCCGCGCGCAAAATCATCTGCCATCTTAGGGAGGAGGTAAACACTTTTTACTATGCATGTATTATCTATTTAAGCGTCCGTATATTCGGCGGATGTAGGTGATCTCGAGTGATGTAGATGTTTAAAGTGAGATACGAGAATAACAGACGAAGTTTTATATGTTTACACTTCAACGATCATCGATTATCGCCGAATATGTGGAAGGGCCATTTAACCAGTTACACAATTAAAGAAACGTCAATAAATATGTGTAATAAATAATGTTTTGTTTAAGTAACCGCCGTGTTTACTACACGTCGCATCTACTTGTAATAATCTAAGAAGTAACAATGCAGATGGTAAATTTAAATCATCCTGGTTATCGAAAATTGTGCAACTGAGTGAAAAACTAAAAAAAATGTTCAAAAATCAAAATATTTGATGTGCGCTTAGAAAAAACTCGCTCATTACAAAACTTATCAACGTTGTACGTAATTAATTTTTTCTTCCAAATTTAATTGTTTCCCTTGAGTACCTATACAAGTTTAATCTCCGTACAGAGATTGAGTTTGTTTCTAGCCCATCAGAACCTAACATTACATTTTTTTTTCTTGTGACATTGACGTTATAATATCGAAGAACTTAAGATAAAAATAATTGTAGTTGTTACTTGTTATGTAAAAATAATTTTTAATTATTTTTTAAGACGAAAGGGTAGTAAACTAACAAACTCACTTAACCCTAGGACCCTTACATTTAAAGAAAACGCAATCTATAGATAGCTCTATGTCTATCATAGCATTATTTATTCTTCCAATCCCACTATTATACCCTTGTAGTTTACTCTTTTTCCCACGAATCAGTTCGCACAGAATTTGTGTACCGTTATTTCCTCGGGTACTTCCAGAAAACTATCTGTGTTCCAAATTTTACATCGATCCTGTGTGTGAAAACAAAACAAACAATCAAACGACCATTGATTCACATTTATAATATTCATAAGGATAATTCGAGCGACTTATTTCTGTGCTATTTTTATCCACTTGTGATTTATCAGATATAACATAATCCTCACTTATCATAAATCATAAGACACGTACTTGAGGATAGATAAATAGCTGCACAAAATTTTCCCACTATTCACAAAACAATTTTCCTACCATAACAATTATTTAACTTTTTTAAATTATTTCTTGATCCCACCAAAGAAAAGAACTGTTACAAAAAAGGTAATGATTAATTTCGACGATAATTTCTTTCTCGTGACTTGACATTGTCATTATAAGTAATAGAGTATATATGGTGGTTAATTCATTATAATCATCATTTAATACTTTTAATTTTACATTTACCTAACCACAACGGTAAAATTTGGTAAAAGGAATCGCTATTTTGATAATCTAATGACGCGTTTAGGTACAATCAATCAATCAATCATTTATTTTACATAACTCCGTTTGGCCGTATTCGACTACAGCTCGTATTTGGTCATCGGCCTATGTAAACAGGCCAATTCGGTAAACTACCTCGGTTAAACCGAATGCGGTCGACGCATTCGGCCACCGACGTAATGTATTTAAACGCCGACTCAGCCCGGGGGTAAAGCGTTAATAATTATTCTTATACTTAATTATTAAAAGATAAGGCCCTATATAACTTAATAACTCCTAAAAACTCTATAGAATGGATGTATTCTAAAATAGTCTTATATTTTTCAGGAAATCTACTACTGAAGATGACGCCGAAACTAGAGTTTAAGGAGAACATCACTATAGTACAAGATTTCCAATGAATCTCAATTAGTTTGTAAATGAATTTAACTTAATCTTACATATGCAACTAGTTTTATTGTTTGTAAAGACTGTCTTAAACTATCAATAATACACTGCCATAGTGTAGATAAACCACTATTTATTTCGACTTTCACAGTAATTTACCTTTAAGTAGTAATTAATACAAATACTCAAACATTTTAATGAATACTCATACTGAATATCAGTTTTTTAAGTAGTGAAGGTAGTCTCAAGGATTTTATGGAAAAGATTTCTCGACTATAAATGTGTAGGAATAAAATCTATAGTATAATGTCGCGCAAGGGTTTGTGTGGACGAACGGGACTTGTGCAAAATATTAGTGTTTCAACTCACGGGATCCTCGAAAATGTGAGGTGTAGCGGAGAAATTGTTCTGTACTTTAGTAAATTTGGTCAAACCTAGGTAGTCATTTAGGGGCCGTAAGTGATTTCCAAAGTCAGTCGTGTAAATACTTGTGTTTTTTTTCCAATCCTTTGAGAAGTGTAGAAACTGGATCAAGAATTACTTTATAATATTATTGCCGCAGTAGTCCAGGACCATATCTACGGGATTCGGTAATGATTCGTGTTGACGTCTATTTCTTTAACTTATAGAATGAAAAAGACGCCACTATGAAATTTTGCGAAATTCCGCAGATGTGGTCCCGGCATTAAGTGAATTCTCGTAACGGGTTATTATAGAAAACTATAAAGTTTTAAGTAGATACAGAAATTAAATGACAAATATTGTATTTTTGTATAAGAAACCAAAACTATTAAAGTAGGCTTTTGTGTTTAATTAGTAATAATTTTTAACACTAGATAATCTAAAGTAATTTGAGTAGAAAGTCAAATTTTGCGAGTTAATAAAATAGTGTGACAGATATGGATATTTGAATTTGATGTAAATATAGTGTTGTGTGTATTTGGATCGTTTTAACGAAGAGTCCACCTATTTTGTAAATAATAAATAGATTTTTACACTTTGTAGCATTTTATTAGAGTTAGTGAAATGTTGAGAAAAGCTTTACTCAGATATTTTGTAATGTATTATTGCCATATAATATTGATAAGTTTAGTGCACAGTGAATTATGTATTCAGGAATTGACTTGTAGGAATCTTTGGTACCTATTACTTGTGTAAAGAGATATCTAGGTGCGTAACATTAGGTGCTCTTCTGTGATCACTAATTTCAGATCAGAGGCTCTACTTTGAAATCCGTAATTCGAACTTAGTCTATTGCTATCCCTTTTGCTCTCGACGCGAAACTAATTCCCAAGAAAGTGACGGGGCGATCCGAAGTTCGAATTACTGATTTCAATGTAGAGCCCCTGTTTCATGAAAACTGTTAAACTTAGTGATCGCACTTTTGCATTAGATCCACTTGAATATAGATTCTTAAAAAAAAATGTGGCGTATGAAAAATCTTAATTATAAAGGCAACTTGTACAAAAAAAACTGACCTCTACATTTTGGGGCAACTAAACTGAACTCTAGATTCTTTTTGCTGCAAGTGGGCCTAAAGGGGTATCATTTCTGATTAAATCGTTTATTTCAAAGGCTAGGTAGGGTTGGATTTATGCTTATGAAATGAACTATAATGTGAAATATACAATTAAATTATTTCCTCATGACATGAAATTTGACACTTGCTTTATGTGGTAGAAAATAAGTTATTAATGCTTCAAGACATATTTGTACGGAACTTTGGCTCATTTTAACAAACATTCCATTTTGTGATATATCGTATGCACCTACTGTGTTACAAGCAATTAATTACAAAGTGGTACAAACACTACATCCGAATAAAATTGTTTTATATAGAAATAAAGTATTTTATTGCTGAAGAAATCGCAACTTATTGTTCCTACCTTTATAAATAATAAAAAAACCTACATAAAATCAAAAACCCGACTGCGTTAAAATCTGTAACTTATGTACCTACAGAAGCTAGTAGTTGCTATCCCTTTTGCTCTCGACGCGTCACTAATTCGCAAGAAAGTGATGGGGTGATCCGAAGTTCGAATAATTGATTTCAAAGTAGAGCCCCTGCACTCAACAAGTGAGAAACAACCACAGTGACAAATCGAATGACATAAGAGTTATCAAAATCACCACAAAGAAACAAACATACAAGCGTGTATACATATAAATAGACTTTCAAACAAATTACTCTCCTTTGCTTCGTGCAGTCGAGAAAAAAGATCGGGCTCCAGGCTAGGGTTGCCAACCACTTTTTGGAAAAATTTGGTATTTTCAAGTTTTTCAAGCCCAGAGGCCCGTTTCACGAAGCTACAAGTTACAAATTACAAGCGGAAGTCTCTTTCTAACTCGTACTGCTAGAAAGAGAGTTCCGCTTGTAATTTGTAACTTGTAGCTTCGTGAAACGGGCCACAGGTTGTAAAAAAAGTACACTGAAAGAAAATATAGAACACTAAAAAAAAAATTACTTTGAAGAACAACTTAAAAAAACTAATCAAATTAAACTTAAAAAATGTTAACTAATTCATTAAATATAATGCACAATATTTAATAGTTATTTAACCTTAAACTAGTGTGTAAATCTTTGCTAAGACCTCACTTGATCTTTAAAAGCACGTGATTATCTTACACAGTCAGAGTTTTAGTTGGCAACCCTATATACCGTCAACCGGGGTTATTAGGGATGGCGAGGTGAATAGGGACAAAAACCGGGGATGACATTTACCTGATAAACTCTCAAAAACTACCAATTACGAATGTTATTATGAGGTTGAAATTGATAGTAAAATAGGTGCTTTCGGTAATGGCAACACTGGAACGACATGAAGCTAACGCTAGATTGTCAAACATTTAGTCTGAAGTTGGGCTTTCTGGTGGCAGTTTAAAATGGTCTCCAAAACTTTGTCGCAAAATTAGGTTTTAAAGCAAGTTTAGTACTTTAAGTTGTGTTAAATTGTTTACTTATTTAATCAAGAAGCTGTTTTTAAATCGGTAAGTGCAATTGGTATTTGTTTTGTTAGTGAAAAGTGAAAAAATAATGATCAATGGAAATTTCAAAACAAGACGAGGTTTATAGGGACGCATCGGGGGCTATTAGGGACGACATGAGGGGTCAATAGGGACGCCGTTCAGAGTTAATAGGTACGAAGGTGTTTATATAGGAACGGCTAAAGGGAGTATAGGGACAGGGTTGTCAACAGTTGGTTTTTAAGTAGGTACCTAGATAATAGTTGCCAATAATAGATTTTTTAACCGAATTGGCCCCTGTGAAGTTAAGGACTCAATAATTCATATTTTAGAAGATCTCAAACTGTTACAAAATATTTTATTGTGTTTATTTAATTTAAGTACTTACCTATTGTACCTATAAGATAGATCTTTTATAAATTGCCATGTAATAGTGACAGAAAAAAAACAATTCTTAATGTCTTGAATTCTCCTCTTCTTAATTTTCCTATGTAGATGCTTAGATAAGTAGGTACCTAGGTACTTATGTACTTACTAGTAAGTACACTTATTAAATTTGTGACAGCCCTGGCTACTTTTCCCTATTGTACCCTTTTTCGTCTCTATTGACCCCATAATCAGTTTAAATAGGGATGACCTATTTTTTGATAAAAAAAGGGATTTAAAGATAAACATTATTAAATATAATATTCCAAATCGATTCACATACATAAGACTAAAGTTTTAAAATCTTAACATTGTTAGTATCTCATAGAAATATTCAGAGAAAATCTAGATCAAAGTCCAAAATCGTGCCCATTCACCCCGGTTGACGGTACTCCAGGGGCTCTACTTTGAAATCAATAATTCGAACTTCGGATCGCCCCTTCACTTTCTTGGGAATTAGTGACGCGTCGAGAGCAAAAGGGATAGCAATAGACGGAGTTCGAATTACGGATTTCAAAGTAGAGCCTCAGGCACGTACATTTTTGCCCCCGTCAATCCGAGGTCTGCTAGATAGTAAGTCACAGCACTGTCTGGGTCCTGTTTTATAAAGCTACAAATTACAATTTACAGGGGCTCTACTTTGAAATCAATAATTCGAACTTCGGATCGCCCCGTCACTTTCTTGCGAATTAGTGACGCGCCGAGAGCAAAAGGGATAGGAATAGACGAAGTTCGAATTACGGATTTCAAAGTAGAGCCTCAGGTACACTGTAAGTTTCCATTTGACACAACCTCGACCAATGACGACCAGAGGCCTGTTTCACGAAGCAACAAGTTACAAATTACAAGCGGAAGTCTCTTTCTAACTCCTTTTGCTAGAAAGAGAGTTCCGCTTGTAATTTGTAACTTGTAGCTTCGTGAAACGGGCCACAGTGCAACAGTTTTGTAGCTTTATAAAACGTGCCCCTGTAGGTATATTATGTCATCAGACTTTATCAACCGAGCCGGGCTAAATAAATTCATTATTGTCTATTCCCACCAATTATAACTACTGGGTTAATTTTCTCAGTAGTTCAATTATTTAAACCGTTTAAAATAATAATATAACTAATGAGTTTTTCTTCTATCATAAATATGATAATGCAAAAAAACACGCAATGTTTTAATAACAACATATTTGCATTGTATTGCACGCTCCCTGAAAAACGCTTAAACTTGATGACGTCACAAATCACGATGTTGTTTATTGCGTGAATCATGAGTCAGAAGGAATCCCTGCTTGTCTGGTCAGTCGTTAATTAAGTAGGTACAGTCGAACAAAAAAGTTGTACCTACGCCGTAATAAGGCCGTAATGCAACCACGCGGACTGTTAGCAATATTTTTTGATACTTTCGTATTAGCGTCTCTCTTAAATATTTAAAAATCTCACAAACGTAAAAAAGTAGTGCGTATTGCATCAACATACCTACTACTAAGGCCTGGGACCCAATTCTCGTGACTTAGAGATGATTTTTCATGCGAGATGAACTGTCAACTGCATAAATTTTTTCGACATATCTCGCATAAAAAATCATCTCGAAGTCAAGAGAATTGGGTCCCTGAGCATTAAATTCGGAACTAAGGACTTCCCATCTCTTTCATTCGTCATTCGAGACTTAATCGGGAGCAAGAGACAACTTCAAATATAGATTTTGAATCGAACTCTAGATCACACTCTTGGTATTCCGCCCGGAGGCCGTTTAAACCTGTTAAGAAAAACCCAGAGACAAAAAATTAGGCTTTCTTGGACCCTCTGTGCTTGAGTGGAACCGTACCCTTGTCCTCTCTTCTCATAGGTACCTACTGTCCATTTAATGAGCAGTAGATAGAACTGCAATATTATCAAGTGGCAGCTGCCATAATACTCTGCCGAAATTGGGTCAATGTTGCTAATATACCTACATACTTAGAACAGGGCCCGTTCTTGCAACTGCAACCCTATTATAACTGCAGAGCCGCATCATCGCTCACGGTCAACGTATTGACCTAGCAGCTCCGACTTAACTTATATATGACATCCTTTTGAGACGAAAAAGTTTGTATTTATCTTGCTTTTTCAGTCAGCTGTAGTACCCATTAATAAGCCAATTGAAAAAGCCAGTCGAATTCGAACTTATCAATACTTAATACAATGTCATACGCACGTCTGAGCCTCTATTCTACTCTGTACAACCATATTGCCTTTGACGTATTAGGCATTTGTCTGCGTGATAATTACTCGCGGCGTGATTTGACCTTTTCAACGCCACCGACTGATAAATTTACCCGCAGCTCCGGTTTTCCGCCATCGGATCCCGTCACCGTAAAAGTAACCTACATAACAAAGTTGAAATCAGAACGTCGTCGAGAAAGTGAAAGACACGGCCTTGAAATAGTTAAGCCAACATTGACAAAATAGAAAAAAAAACTTCAAAATTGGCCGACCCTATTAGAATTTTTCATCATCCTTTAAAATTTAATAGATATTTAAGATATCCTGAGGTCCTTTAAGGTTTATTACCTGGTAATTGAGATAAACAACAACTTTTATCTATTTATTCATCAACATACATAATATCTACATTTGCACAAATAAAATATTTCAACTTAGAATTACACGAGCAGGTAAATGTTACTTAGGACTGATATAATACTTTCAAATTGTTTATTCCAAAACTGTTTATGCAACATTGCGTGTAAGTTATCAATAAAAATTGAATAAATATACTCGTACACAATCTATGGCATTAATTATTTCAACACCTAAGTTAAGATTAAAAGGATACGTACGAATTTACAAGTAGTTTCTATAAATCAGTGCTCACTAGAAACAGAAAATCAAAAATTAATATTTACAATTGAAGTAATATTTGGGCTGTATACAAATTAACATTGAACTGCATTGAAACAACTAGTTCATTTTAAGGTTCTTTTCCATTTTGAGACTAATAAAGCAGCAAAACTGTGTTGACAGTACACCAAATACATATTGTGGAGAATAAATAGGCCACTTTTTATAGCAACAGTTACATCTAAATTGATAATCTCATACAATATATTGAAATACATTTTGATATCTTAACACTTATTTTGGAAAACAACCTTAAATATTATGATATATACTCCAATAAGTTATGTACACTATACCGTCAGGTCTGTCGGATAACCAATCAAAGCTACGTGAAGTTGAACAAGGTTTATGGAATGTTTAAGCCTTTAACAAAGTGACTGAACACAACATTATACTAAACGTCTGAAGCTAGATTAACCAAATGAAATTAAAGCGACTTCACTGCAACTCTGGAAGTTAAAATAACATGAACACCGCCATTTACCATTTTACATGATACCATATGCCTCATATTCTTAATATAATGTTAATTTAGTCACTCTTAACTACTAAGAGTCAGTGAATTTTCTCCAAAGTTTACTGTTAAATTGTCAAAAAACACTCCAAACGAAATCCTACCCACAAACCACACCTGGGTATATTATGTCAGATATCTGCAACCTCAGCACAAAATGCAACAACTGAAATAAGTTTTCATAGTCATAGTCTGAATTTCATGAAGAAGTGCTAAGGTTGGATATCTTAAGAAAAATTGTTAAACAATTTACCTATTTAACAAGTTTTTACAGCACAAAACACATCAAGCTAGGATACTTCAGTTGCAGTGATAGAAGTAATGCTTCAGCCATACATTGAGTGCTCAAGTTTAATTTTGCCTTTGATCTAATACTTTTTTCAGCACTGTTTGGTTTCAAACTCAATATCGTTAGGTCTAGGTCTAGGCTGGAACGATCCAGTGCTGTGGTATACTGAAAATAAATAAAACAATAGTAAAATATAAATAAGAATGACAATTTATTTAACATTAAACATTACACACTAGAATAGCTTCAAAAGCTTGTTATAGGGCTCAAATCTAGATTTTTTAACTATGATAGTAAATATGAATTCTGGCCACAATTAAGTACAGTTACAAAATATTACATTAGTACTCACACTTATTCTTAAGTTTGCCATCTTAGGCTCCACCCATTTTGACTTTTGATGTCATGTAAATGCCAACAATTAGGCCAAATAGACCAATAGCGGAACCAAAGATTTCAACAATAAGAATCTTGACAAAGAGCGCTGCATTGGCAGCATCAGAAAGGGCAGCACCGGAACCCACAATCCCCACTGCGATTCCACAGAACAAGTTGACGAGTCCCACAGCCAAGCCAGCACCGAACATTACATATCCAGCCAAGAAGTTCTGATTTTTGATGGTTTGGTCAGTCAAAGGCTCGGGATACTGATCAAGCATGCCTGACAGCACGATGGCGGTGATCAGGCCGTAGATCGCGACGGCCTCGCAGAAGATGACGGAGATCAAGTTTTTGGTCTTGATGCGAGGTGCCTTCACTCCACCGCCAACGATGCTCACGCCGACCGTGTGGATGCCCATGGCAGCGCCGACCACCGATAATGACACGGCGAAGGCGATACCCAGGACCGCCCACATGTAGGGCGACGTGTTCGCCAGGAACCATCCAAAGTCAATTTGCTCACCCTTTCCGCCCAGTAAGTAAAACATCGAGAAAACGGGTATCACGATGATTATGATGAGCCCGAGAAGATAACCTAAGAAGTACCTCATCTTGATGTTGTTTTGTACTGAATTGGAGCAATTTTACACACAAATCCCGACAGGGACGGCTTTTTCTCGCCCAATTTTTGCCTTGACAGAAAACTAGAGGGAAGAAGTCTTGTGATCACAAGATGTCAGAGACAACAAGAGTGTTGCTACCTGTTAATTAGATTCTTGTGATCCTAAGTCACAGAGTAGAGTAAAGCAAAACTGCCATTCAAGCGCAAACGCAACGAGCGTGTGAAAGAAGCTTTATGATAATAAAAAATATGTGCTGACCACCCTACCACAGACAGAAGACCAGATAACTTTTAGTCACATCAGCTTTTGGTATTGGTTGACACTTTGTTTTTGATGACATTACAGTCTGTGGTCGGATCTCGGACGGACGGACGAATTGCGTAGGTGATTGATTGTGATCCGTGAAATGTGACTGTTTGTTTTAAGCAAATACTCATGTAGTTTATCCCTTCCCTCAGTTCAAGTATTCGTTTTAATTTACTTTAACCAAGATGTGAGCTAATTATCGTGCAAACTGTATTCGTGAGCTTTTGTTGGTCATGTGTTGCACAAACGTTAGGAAATGGAGTAGGAAAAAAATTATGAAGCCTGAAAAGACATCGCGATGTGGTCTGCTTACGCCAGCTTTATTGTTCGTCACTCCTACCTGTTTCTATTTTTAATTAGTGTGGTATCTACTATTCTCACAGTAATTCCACTAGTATGTCACAACCTACCGTCGTTCTCCGACCCACTGACTGGGTTCGAGACGCGCGGCACGGCGCTGGCGCACCGGTTCATCGCGTGGGACAACCTGGTGGACGAGACCCGGCCCTCCCGTCGCCTTGCCGTCAACCCCAAAGAAATCGAAGACCAAATCCGCATGAATTCCTCCTATCATAACAAAACGAAGCAAGTTAAAAGAAGACCGAAAAATGATCACGGAAATAAGAGAATAGGCAAGAAAAGGAAGGACAAAGTAACTTTCAACACTGGAACCAAAAAGACCTGGCTCAATTCTACTGAATCTACATATGCCAGTGATCATGTGCACTGGGGCTATGGGAAAAATGTGAGCTTTCAAGATGAAGATGATGTGTTTTTACAGGAGCACATACAGAAGCAGTGGAAGTCCCTTAAGGAGATGCAGCGGGAGTCTGATGCTCCAATACATCACAACTATGCATTTGGCAGCTGTGGCGCACCATTATCTGACTATGCGCATCTTGTTGTTACAAACACAGGTAATACATCATTACTCACATTTGAAAATATTGAAAAAATGTGTAAATGGCAGTTGCAGCTTGTGGAACTAGGGGCCGTGGAGTATTTTAAGTTGTGCCAGAGGCCGGTTAACATTGATGACATCTGCTGTCCTGTATGGAGTGTACCAAACTATATAGCTTTAATCTCTGGCAAAAAGTCATGCGAAAACTTAACCAGAGAAGATATCAACAAGACTACTGTAATTTTAGAAAAATGTGCTAGTTATTTTCACAATTTTTCATTGATGTCTTCATGCGAGCTTGACCGCTGTAAAGTGCCAAAATATTGCTCTCAGTATGATGCTGTTTACAACATGTTATTCTATCTTATTGATTCTGATGCATTTGCTCCGCCAAAATTCTCTCAAAATTATGTTAAAAATGTAATGATTTTCCTCCCACTGCCTAGAAGTAGTACAGTTATGCCATATTATGAAAAATTACAAAGTTCCAATATGTTTTATGATAATCTCTTAATACCTGCCATGGATTTTGGTCTCAAAAATACTCTTTTTGATTTATGGGTAATACAAGATACTTGGCTAGTAGGTTTGGGTGCAGTTTTTGTATTTTTTTGTGTATGGGTCTATACAAAATCTTTTATATTGACAATTATGTTATTCATAGCAATTACCTACTCTCTTGGAATCGCATACTTCTTGTATGTGTATGTGTTCAATTTAGAGTTTTTCCCGTTTATGAATTTATTAGTGATAGTAGTTGTGATTGGGATTGGGGCTGATGACGCATTTCTTTATGTGAAGGTGTGGAAGATGGTCGGTAAGCAGCTGATTCGAGATAACGTTGCTAGTCTCGACAGTGGTCTGGGCGATATTAAAAACGTCTCAAGTGCAGGAGAAACAATACTAGTGCAAATACTTGAAGAAACTCTGAAACACTCAGTTGTGACTATTTTTATAACCACCCTGACCACTGCTGTTGCATTTTTTGCATCCTACGTAAGTTACATTCCTGCTATCAACTGCTTCAGCATATTTGCTGGCACGGCTGTTCTAGTCAACTTTTTTCTTATGGTAACCTGGTTACCTGTATCAGTATTTATATTAGATGTTAAATTATGTAAAAGCAAGAGTAACATTGTAGAGAAGCTGCACAATTCTATAAATGAACTTTGGGATGAGACTAGAGTAGTATTGAATAGATTTATCATTGCGTGTGTCTCAAAGTTGCACATATGGTTTGCTATTGTATTAGGTGCTCTGGGGATCTACAGCATTGTTGTGGTGTTTTATGCACCAGGGCTTCAACTCCCTAACTCTAAGCAATTCCAACTTTTTCAAACCTCTCATCCCTTTGAACAATATGATATGAGCTACAGTGATAAATTTTGGTTTGAAAGATTTGGAAGAGATATTGGAACAGGGAGTAAGATGCCTCTAAGATGGATATGGGGCATAAATGCCATTGACAATGGGAATCATA
The DNA here is from genome assembly GCA_948252455.1 of Acleris cristana. Taxonomy (NCBI): domain Eukaryota; kingdom Metazoa; phylum Arthropoda; class Insecta; order Lepidoptera; family Tortricidae; genus Acleris; species Acleris cristana. Next base: position 14,970,413 of record OX411779.1, on the reverse strand, counting down.
TGAACCCTAATTCCAGAGGAAAATTAGTTTTTGATGATACATTTTCGATATCTGATCCAAAGTCACAAATTTGGCTCATGGACTTTTGTTCGAAAATCAAGGCCCAGCCGTTTTATCAACAAACGCTAGGCCCTCTACTTCCAAACTGTTTTATTGAAAGCTTTAAAATGTATATGAGTAGACGATGTATTGATAATATTGCAAAAATAGATAGGTCACCTTGTTGCGAATCTTCCCCGTTTCCCTACAAGAAACATGTGTTTGAATATTGTATCATAAAAGCCATGGAATCGTTATATCAAACTCCTCGTGAGTTATTTATGCCTGGTGTGGCGGGTCCTAAGTTCCTCAGGAGCGCGAAGCCTAAAGTAGCATCTATCGTCGTGGAGTTTGAGAGTGTCGTTCCATATTCCATGTCCTACGTAGAAATGGACAATTTTTTTCTCCACGTTGAGAATTGGACTGAGAATGAACTGAAGTCGGCACCGTCCGGTATGAAAAGCGGCTGGTTTCTCTCTGATTTGCAGTTTTATGATCTCCAGCGCACTCTAGCCGGCGGTACTTTAACGGCGCTCTTGATTTCTGCCGGTTTAGGGTTTCTGGTCCTACTTCCCGCAACTTTGAGTTTGGTTATAAGTATATGTGCATTAACAGCTATGATATTCTCTTCGACTGTGACGATAGCGATTTTAGTTCTGAGTGGCTGGAAATTGAATATTTTAGAAAGTGTTGCCATATCGACGTCGGCAGGGTTAGCCGTGGATTTCAGTCTGCATTACGCTCTCAGTTACACCAATGCCAGTGGCATGAAGGCTGCGAGGGTGAAGTACGCGCTGTCCACATCTGCCGGGCCGACTGCGGCTGCGGCTCTTACAACTGGCTGTGCTGGAATATTTTTGCTCAAGTCAAATTTGCTTCCTTATTCCCAAATCGGATGCTTCTTAGCTCTGATCATGTCGGTCAGTTGGATTTATGCAACGTTTTTCCTCTGCTCCTTATTCTTCATAGTCGGGCGAAACTCCTCGAAGGAGTTTCCCTCTGAAGATAGGAAGACGGTTTCACGGGTCAGCTCGATATGTTCAGGGATTCAGAATTTAGAGAGTCACGAGTTGGAGCACCTGGCCGACAGTAACCGAACCAACCTCACGCTCTCGCATAGTCCCTCCAGCATGAGCGCCACCACGGTCGTGTTGCACGACGAGGCTGACGCTCACAATAAACCCGACAAGAAGATTAGTATAACAACTAATTTAGCATGTGACAATGACTGAATGTTTATATCTAATTACAAGTAGTTACTAAGTAAAATAAGTACTTACTTAAAACTTTTGAGAGTATTTTTTCAAAACGTTAAGTGTTCTGAATATCTATAGATCTGAAAACTAATTTAATTATAAATTTAGGACATACTTGACCCTTGTTTGTATTGTTGACAGTATCACAGTGTTATATGCTATGAGTATGTAAATATTTCATTCTGTCGAAGCGCAAGATTTAGAAATGATTATTGTGACAATAATTATCACATAAATAATTCTCAAACGACAATATAATATGAAAACGAGCTTAGCTTGAACATTTTTTAAATGTGTTGCTTTGTACTTAAATGCTACTCGATTTGATAAACGAAGATTCTGTGCTTTCTTAACTTCTTAATAACAGCTGATAAGTTTTGGTAAGATTGTATTTGTGTAGTCGCCATCGCCATTAAGTATATTGGAGCATACAAAGGTGCTCAAAATTATCTAAACTGAAGCGATTTTTAAGTGAGATGTATTTAATTGCTCGGTGTGATGTTTGAAGTAGGTTTCTTTAAGCGATTTGAAATTATCAGATATTCTAAAGGGGCACCATTGACGACCCTGAATTTCAAAACATACAAAGTCCTGTGCTCCACAGTAGCAAAGTTACTACTGACATCCCGACACAATCTGATTTTTTCTTATAATTTCAAATTGTCAAAAATACCTCCTCCAAATAGTTCCTACTTGTGCAAGCAACATCATAGTATTATAGGTACCTCAGTTTTAATGTTTGGTTTTATGACGGTACGATTGTATTCAGAGCCGTACGTTTTCATCACAATGCCCCTTGGTATGTTTACCCCAGTCAAATTGGTAAATAGCAGTTACCTTTGTTATTGGTGGGTGTCAAAATTCATAAGAGGCTAGTCATAATGCGTGTTGTATTGTAACGTATGATTGGACGTCTGTTTTTTTTTGGTATTCGCCTGAAGGGCCAAAGACAAAAGTTGCTTTTGTTTACTGTTTTTAATTCATTACTTTTGAGAAAAAGAAAAAGGGCAGAGGTGAAAATCCCTTCCGGAGACCTGGGAATGGAGGGCCCAGGTACTGCCGGGCTCGCACCGTCTAAAAACACCAATCCTCGAAACATGGAGTCATCTTGATGAACTGTCAACTTGGTTTATGTTGACCTGCGTTTTCTACCTAGTCTGGCCATAAGCTCTGTTACTAAGGTTGGGTCAAATAAAACTAACTAATGTTTATGTTTAGGGTTCCGTACCCAAAGGGTAAAAACGGGACCCTATTACTAAGACTCCGCTGTCCGTCTGTCTGTCACTAGGCTGTTTGTCATGAACCGTAATAGCTAGATGTATTTCTGTTGCCGCTATAACAACAAATACTAAAAACAGAATAAAATTAATGTTTAAGGGGGGCTCCGTGGCGGAAAATCGTTTTAGTATAAAGCAAAGTATTGCTGACATATTGCTGATGATAATTAATAGACTCGACGGATTGACCGGTGTACAAGCGGATCTTTAGTTGCTTGAAATACATTTGTATCAGAATGAATGCTAAAAGTCTTATCAATATGTCACGCAATTTGATCTCTACAACTTCTACAAGAACTCAAAAGTTGTGGCCGTTATCAGTATCATCGTCTTGCGTGATTTAAACTATGATTATCAGTCCCAAATGGGAATACTTCAAGCGCATCAAATAATTGCAATAGTTTAGAATATATTATTTTATTTTATATAAATCGAAGTTTTGATTAATATACAGGTTTATAAAACTCCTTTAATTTATTTTTTAAATTGTAATAAATCTCAGTAACAGAACTTATGACAGTTATGATCCAACCAGGTAATTGTTTCTAGATAGTGAACAGCGGGTCGATTTTCGCGTTCGTCGAGTTTTATAGCTGCTGCATTTTTATAACGTGCATGTTTCAAGTAATGGGTGTGTGTGCCAAAAATAGAATGTGGCCAAAGATAGTGTATAGCCCGGAAACGGACATAGGGTACTTATTAACAAGGGAAATTAAAAAGCAATTTCGTAGTAGGTAAAAGCTGCTAAGATTGTATATATCGTTAACTGCCAAGGGACACAGGGACGAAGACTAGGGGAGGGGGGGGGGGGAATCTAAGCAACAGAGGGAGTTAAGGTTGACTTCCATGGGTAGCGGCTGATGCGACAGACGCGTGCGGCTGACGTGCGCGACTGTCGCGCGCGTCTCGCGACAGTAGTAAACACTATGAAAACGTATGGCACCGCTTCCGTGGTTAACGGCTGACGAATCTGCAAGCCGTGCGCGGCTGAGCCGCTTACTACGGAAGCGGTGCCATACGTTTTCATAGTGTTTACTACTGTCGCGAGACGCGCGCGACAGTCGCGCACGTCAGCCGCACGCGTCTGTCGCATCAGCCGCTACCCATGGAAGTCAACCTTTAGATTCGGATACATCTATATAATTGAAACGCATTCCTACTTAAATTAACTATTGGTACCTAAGGTATAATATATACATGTTCATGATCCATTTGTTTAAAAGTGGGGTTGCCCCGCTATGCTCCGTCCATTGGGGTAAAGTGGGGCAGCAGAAGGGGCATTGTGGGGGGTACTAAATGGGGCAGTGTGGGATTTTATTTTCGTTTGCACAAGTGGGAATTCCCGCGTTAACAGTGTTGCCACAGAATAACGTGGTTTATGTCAATTCGCAATCGCAAGACGTTACTAATCGAATCTTCAATATTTTATCTGGATGTTACGTTAGTTACAGATTTTCTTATAAAATGGATGTTAGATATTTACGAATTATAATGTTAGTGTTAATACGAAACTGTGCTTAAAATATCAAAAAATAATGTAACATAGTTTTAGATTTATAAAAGTAATATGTTTTGATTATGTGATGAAAAAAATATGCAGTATGCACAAATTTATGTTAGTTTAAAAATGTTGATAAATATGATTGTATTTAATCGTTTTGACTCTGTTTTTTTGTCAGATGTCATATGTTTGGGTGCCATATAAAACCGAGCAACTGCTTATTGGACTCGCGCATCAAGGGTTCCGTTTCCGTACCATCACACGATATAACGTTTATGACAATATATATATATATATATGAATAAAAATGAATGTTTGTATGTTTGTCCTCCATGCGTCCCGAAACCATTGATCAGATTGTGATGAAACTTTGGTAGAGTGCACTGGGGACGCCCGTGAGCGTTTCTGGCTCAAAAACTCCATGTCAACTTTTTTACTTTACGTGGCATTGCAAAACATGCCGGGTACAGATAGTAAGATATAAATACTAGATACCAAATAGGTATTTACTTGATGTAATGTGATGAAAAATGTTTCACTGTAGCCTCGTCGTAAGGACCAGCGTGCAATGGGATGTACATTATCAAGGCAACTCAATTTGAACTGTATTGTAATGGGAATTAAGTTTACCTTTCATCATAAATTAAAAATGGCATTTTCGAACAAACGTAATTTAACTTTATTGCTTTCATGGTAGATTTAAAATCCGACTGACAAAAACTGTCTGTTTGTACGGTGGGGCTTACGAGGATAGAAAAGTTTAGCGGCTGCACGAGCAGATCAAAACTGTATACCTACTTAACTGGGTAAATCATAAAACGATAATAATATTGTATTTTTTTACATACTGTGCGTAGTTATCTATTGGGTACGGAACCCTAACAATGATGATAAAATGTTTACACATTAAATTTACCAAGTACGTACAGTCAGCTGCAGAGAAATGTAACCCCCTTTGCTATGAAACTTGTATGCAGGGGGGGTTACTTTTCTCTGCAGGTGACTGTACTTGCATAGAATGTAAGCACGGCAGGGGCACGTTTTATAAAGCTACAAGTAACAATTTTACAGGTCTAAACTGGCAACACTGCTCAAATGGCCGGTCGTCATTGGTCGAGGTTGTGTCAAATAGAAACTTGTAACCTGTAAATTGTAATTTATAGTAAAACAGGCCCCAGATGGGACAAAACTTTGTAGGTGTTTGTACCCAATTTAAATGTACGTAGGTAGATAGTTACTCTTTGTGTTTCGACACTGCATTTCTTTCTAGTAAAATAACCAGGAGAGTATCTTACCAAATCGCTGACGAAGCGCTATCAAACGGAAAATCATAATTAAGTTTTTATTTTTTGTATCTAATCCCTTAATTGTTTACTTTAAAATATGCCGAATTTGATGTTACCGCCTCCTAGATATATATTATGATACGTGCCATAACGCGGTGAATGCAACGTTATTCTGACTTAAGTTCCGTGTACCAAAATGCTTTGACTACCGTTATTGTTACAGAATGTTGTGTCACCTACCTCTACACGCATCTATGCATCCCTTTCTCAATTAACTTAGGTATATACATGTTCAGATCTCTGCTATTAAAAGTAATACCCCAAGCTTCAGTATTAAAATGTGTTTATTATTACAACTAAATGTTTCAATGTTTAATTATAGGCAGCAACGGTATTATAAATCAGTGTTTAGTTTGATAAGAAATTAAAAGTCATACCTAAGCCATTAAATAAAATGTTGATTTTTTTATACAAACCACGACTTTCATTTATTCTGTCCCATCCACGACAGCGCGCCTCGCCACTATTATTGACGTTGCACGGTTGCGTCGATATATTTTATACGTAGAGTAGAAATAAACAGGGGGCAGGACTGCGTGGGCTGAAAACACTACCGTCTGAAGTACCTAGCTAGATCAGTACCCTTACCATGAGTTCCAATTTACCGTACTCGCTAGCGAGTCGAATGCTCTGTCCCTCGCACTCTATAATAATACTGCGAGAAAAAGAGCATTCCGACTCTAACGAGTACGTTAATAAAATTGTGACTCATGGTAAGGTGTTCGCCACGATAATTCCGCGTAGCAATATTTCCAGTCGCGTTTTTCCCAATTCGCAATATTTTTACTCTTTCGCATTTTTCCCTATTGATAATTATAACTGCACGCACTTATTACATTTTAACTTTTTCCGAGTTGCATGATTGCCTATTTCAAATATCAATTTTATAGAGTCGGAGCTCGTATTTCTGGATGCTTTGGCCCTTCGGGCCTGTTCATAGCGGAAAATATGCAACCGGGGTAAAATCACGAAGGGAAAAAATTGCTAAGTACGCGGAATTATCGACAAGTCAGTTGAAATAATAGCAATAACTGTATTGGTTAACTTTTATGAACTTTTACGGATATTGTACTTACTATATTCTACTATGCTACCACCCCTTTCTCACTAGGTCCGTTATTAACTGATTTCCATCTGATTTCCAGTGGCAACAAAGGAGTGAGAAATAGTGAGAATCGCTTACATAAATCCTGCATTTTTATTTAATTGTGTTTTAAATATACCGCGCTTGAATTGTAGGACAACGCATGCATAATGCCGGCTTTACACACTTGCGACGCACCTCAAGACCCTGAATCCGCAATATCGAATAACGAAAGTCGCAAAACTTTTTGGCTCGTGATTACCCGAGATGACATCAGTTTAGTAAAATCTTCATCTTCAATCATAATCAAATTTTCAAAGGCTGACACCAGAGATAGGATGGTGCGTTTTTAGGCGAGAGGCATAACGTGTCTTGCCGAGTGTGTTCAGCTGGCATAAGCTACTACTGAAGCGTTTATGCGAGTGCAACGAACAGCGCAGAACACGGAAATTTTATGACAGTTGTCCTGACGTCATTATTGCTTGACAGTGACAGCTGTGATTCATCTTCAACAAACAACAATTTGTGTTACTCATCGGTTAATAAATACTAAAAGTTTTCATTTTATAGTACTAAGTTACAAATTCAAGATGTTTTCTATAAATCCTAACTATACTAAACTCAAAACCCACCTTAGACTTACTATTAACCGCTTGAAGTTACTGGAAAAGAAAAAAACTGAATTGGCGCAGAAAGCTAGAAGAGAAATAGCGGAATACATAGCTGCAGGGAAGAGCGAACGAGCTAAGATTCGGGTGGAACACATTATAAGGTAAGGGAGACTTCCAAACGCAGCACAATAGTAGCCTTTATTAGCTTGTTATTGACTCGCACGATAATCAATTTAAGTGGCCTTGAGTTGTATTAAATGAAATCAATGTACTTTGTCTATTAAGACACATTTTTCTATACCGCCTTTCTTCAGATTACACGGTCTGTGTATTTACTGTGTCAGTCTTGTGAAAGACAACTACTCTCCTAGATCATATTATTTAAATTATATTATGACCAGGGGTCGGATTTTTCATCGCATGGTGAGATGAAAGAAAACTGTGGAGTCGATATTAAAGCTAAATTTTAATTCATATTCATACTCATACTCACCAATTTTCTTAGTCCCGTAATACTTTTGTCCCTTGTGCAGGTTGACAGATCGAAAATGTTAATCGAAAATTAATCTTACTGATGTAATTAAAATTATTTGTGTAGTATGATTTGGGAAGTGTTAAGCCTTTTGCTTGGTAAAGGGTTACATTTACCCTGTAACTATATCAAATTAGTTAATCTTTTGTTTGGTTCAGACTACTTTGTTGCGGTAAAAAAAAGTAATATTTTATTTTATTTTTATTTACGATATAATTTATTTCTACTCATATGACTTATTTTATTTATAATTTAATTTCGTTCTTAATTAAATGAATGAGTATGAATATGAATTAAAATTTAGCTTTAATATCGACTCCACAGTTTTCTTTCATCTCACCATGCGATGAAAAATCCGACCCCTGATTATGACTTATAAAGTAAACCATATTGCATCAGGGTTTAAAAATATATTTTTGGGCTGATTATTAATCGCCAGATTATCTGTCAGATACGTAAATACTAGCCCTGTCTTTTTCATTCAAATGACAAAGAAAAATAAAGTGTAGATACTTAATCTGCAGATTGGCTCTTAATAATATGTTTGTTTTGAAGTAATGGTAATTATTGGCAAATTTTGCCACATAGATTAAGCACTGCCATTCAATGTGGCAATGCTGGTAGTGGTTGGTTTCATTAATGTAGTTTTAAGTAAGGTTGTAACTAGGGAATGCAAACCGGTAATTCTTTGTATGGAAATTACTGGTAATTTACCGTTACCCGGTAATTCCCTTACAAAAAATTACCGGTTTGCATTCCCTAGTTGTAACTTCTTTTGTTTCTTTTTTTCTATTTTACTTGTAGATGATTCATGAAAAATATTAATTAAATGTTTACATTGTCAAAAGAAACAGGAAACATTAAGTTAGTTAATGATAATGATGTAAAATGCTAATGATATCTCACTGAGTAATGCAACCATGACCATGACCAAGTTATTTTACAGAATCATAATATCTTCAATCGATCAATGGTCTGTAGTAGGTAAGGTTCTTAGTTCTTCTTCTCTGTTGTTGCACTCTTTACAGAGTGCACATGCGTAACCACTGTGCATTTACAACCACAAGGTCTAACTGCTGTTGTTAGGTGCAGATGTTGATTGCCGTATAATATGGCGCAATATCCTTTGTTACTTACATATAATTATTGTTTTTTTTTTAGTATTGTATGTCAATAAACTTCCATTCTGCTATGTGATCATTCATAGGTACATTGAGGAGGCTTTTTTGGTAATTTATAGTTTTGGTAAATTATAATTTTTAGCATTATTAAATGTGCAACAGGAAGTTAGTCAGTAGGTACGGGAAAAAGTACTTTTATTTCCTACATAAATATTTTTGTAGTTACTGTATGTCTGTCTATAGATAACATAACACTGTCAAAACTTTGATTCTTTCTTCAGTAGTTTACAGTTAAATCAAACACACACATAATGATCACAAACCTGTATCTAAAGTTATATTTTTTATTAATAGAAACAAACTGACAGTTCATGTATGGTTTATTTCAATAATAGCTGTTTTGATTGAACTTGTGTGATTACAGCAAATGTATTGAAACAGAGTTTATTAAACAAGTTTTGTTTACATTTTTTGTTAACTTTCAATCAAAGAATGACTCGAGAACTGTGTTTACTTCTTCTAATAAAAAGACTTTAAATCAAATACGTAACTTCCACAGAGAGGACTACATGGTAGAAGCCATGGAGATTGTGGAGATGTACTGCGACCTGATCCTGGCTCGGTTTGGGCTGGTGACGCAGATGAAGGAGCTGGACGAGGGGCTGGCCGAGGCCATATCCACTCTTATCTGGGTTGCACCAAGGATGCACACTGATGTGCAGGTAAGGGAATCATCTTGCTAATATTACAAATGCCGAACTATGTATGTTTCTCTTCACGCTGACCTGGCTGGATAGATTTAGATGTCATTTGAAATGGATATGGATTATATCCAGAAGTTTAAACACAATAATGCTATAATTATTTTACCCTGAAACAATGAACACTGGGGTGGGGGTGAATTGAATAATAAATGTGGAAAAAATATGTACTCCAAGTTATAAAAATACTTGAACAATTATGTTTTAATATTTCAGGAGTTGAAAGTAATTTCAGACCTGTTGACAGCTAAGTACGGTAAGATATACGCTGACGCGTGCCGCAACGAGAGCGTGGCCACGATCAGCGAGAAACTGAGACACAAGCTGTCCGTGCAGAGCCCCCCCAAAATCCTTGTAGAGAGGTACCTTATCGAGATAGCAAAGAACTACAATGTAGAGTACACTCCGGATGAGCAAGTTATGAGAGAAGAAGAAGGTACGTAGTTTTGGATTTAATTATATAAAACAATGTCCTTTTCTGATTAGCTTAAGTAGTCTGCAAATATTATTTAACTAATAAGCTTGAGGAAATAATTAACCTGCTTCATAGCGTAATGAGGCCTATGTTTCTGCGATGGAAGTCTGTCAGTTGACATGGTGTTTTTTTATGGAAAGAAGAGGGCAAACAAGCTTGGAGGCAATTCCAAGAGTGTAAACGCATTGCCAACCTCAAGCACTAAGCTGAAATGCCTCTGCACTAGCAACTTCACCAGTTGTCTTATCCCCATAGTCGAACAACAAACATACAACATAGTCATGATTTTTCATAAACAAGTTAGAAAAGGAAAGAGTTAATAGTACATAATACGGCCATTGAAATAAAGATCTAGTGCAAAGGAAGTAAAGTGGAATTTCTTTTGTTTTTTTGACTAATTAACAAATTAGAAAATTGACTTTATTTCATTCTGAATAGATTCATATTCCATTGACAAATTTCCCTGTATGGTGGGCCTTAGGAGAATGTCTGAGTATGGCAGTAATTAATAGCAGCGTTTTACCTACCAATAAAACGCTTATTAAATTACTTACCTTATTCGAAGCTTAATAATATTGAGATAGGCCCTTCCGTTTCCCGCTTGTTTACCTCTCTCTTTCTACCCTTATACATGCCTCCCTGTCGCACATCTTGCCATCGTGACGTCACGATCACACCACCACCAGGTAGCCTGGAATAGTTCCGGGCGCTTCTGGCTCATTGATGTTTGTAAGCACCAGGCAGGAATTACTGTAAGCTTCGAATAAGGTAAGTAATTTAATAAGCGTTTTATTGGTAGGTAAAACGCTGCTATTAAATCACTTGACCGTTATTCGAAGCTTAATAATATTGAGAAGTGTTTGTTATCGCCTGGTGGTGTGTGTGGTGGACAAGATGAGACGCCAATGTGACCTCATTTAAAGTATATGAGTAAATACGTAGTTGAATGTTTTGTTAAATAAAGTAAATCAAAGACCAGGATGTGCGTAATCATTGCTCTATATTGTCACTTAAGTGCACTACCTACTGTTAGGTACTCTAGAATTTATGTACCAATAGAATTGTACAGCATTTCCATATTATGAGTAATACAGAAAAAATTATGAATTAACCATCTCACTATTATTTATAAGGTTAAAGAATCTTATTAATCAATGGGATTAAAAAGCCTAGATACATTTGTCTGAGGGTTGGTATGTGAACACTCAGGCATAACTTCACGCCTGTAAAATTGTCTAAATGTATTACCCGATCTCCAGTTGCCTCTAGCTAATATTTCATCAACTGGCAAATTGTCTGCCCAATGTTTCGAGGCAACTGCCGACCGTACGCTTCCAGGAGTTGCAGTTATGCCTGCTTCTGCCAGCACAGTTTTAATCCAACCCGCAATTACCGTGCGAGAGGCTGCCTTAGCCTGACCTCGAAAAGTAACAAACAAATTATTAGATTTAGCTAAAGCTCTTCTATCTCGAAGAACACCAATTGTGCGATTAATCCACAGAACAGGATTTAATTTATCATTCCTATTATTAACAAACAATCTCCAGCCAGACTGTCTATAATCAGTGGAATCAGTCTTTGACCCAAAACTTGGCCAGAAAGTTACAAAATCATCTGCTATAATTAGGTGATTAGAATCAACACTTAGCAGAGTCAAATCGTGAACACGCCTGCCGGAACAAAGTAACAACAGCATGGCAGTATGTCTACATATAGCAAATACATTGTTTTCTTCTATGGAATAACTGTCTAAAAATGCAATCAGGACGTCGACATTCCAAACAGGAGGCTTCGATGTTACTGGTTGTTTCAAACAAATTGATTTTAACATATGTTTTACTAGAGTATGAGTACTTAAGTGCCCAGAGCTATCAGCATTACAAAGGGTGGAAACAACCGATTTATGTAACATAATTGTATTGTACGATAATTGGTCTATTAAAAATAAATCAGCTAAATATCTTGCCAAATCGGAACCACTAGGTCCAATGGGGTTGATTTTGTGTTTGCTTGCCCATTTTATCCAACGATTCCAAGCACTTTTGTAGGTGGTACGAGTGGATGCTCGCCAGGAAGACTCCAATAGTTGTCTCTGGTCTGTATTCCAATCAACTAGATTCCCATTCCACCCCCACATTTCCATACTTCCAAAGTCATTTTGTGAACCTCCGGGGGAGCGAGCCCGGTTGACATGTCTATGAGGCAGTGTGGTAGGTTCCGTATTGTAAACGGAGCTGCTAGTGCACGCGACTTCAGGTCGGCTCGCCAAAACACCCTTTCCCAACGAGGGACCACTAGAAGATAGACTCCCCTTGCTTTGTTCATGTGTGCCAGGACTTTCGGTATTAGAAAGGGGGGCGGAAACAACCAAGCTATCGAGTAATTCCACACCCTCGAGAACGCATCGTGGTATATCGCCTGGTCGTCCTGTAGGTTTAATGAAACGTAATTGACAACGACATGAGCTCTGTCCGATGCAAGGAGATCTATGACTGGGACTCCAAACTTTTGAAAAACAACTTCCGTTGCTTTGGGCAAGAGATACCATTCTGGAGGTGATCTGTGGCGAGACAAATGATCCGCGTGGCGATTGTACTTGCCCGGAATATAAAAAGGTATTAAAGTTATTTGGTTTTGATCCAAAATTCGAAATATTTTGATCGTTATATCCATGAGGCTGCTGGACCTCGTTCCGCCCTCGTTTCGAAGGTATGCAACCACTGTCCGGTTGTCGCACTGCAATACCGTGGAGCTTTTTCGTAAATACATGTAATGATTTTCCAATACCTTTAGAACTGCTAACATCTCCTTTTGGTTGGAGTGTACAGAACTCTCTGACTCGTTCCACGTCCCTGACATTGGATAATTGTCTAACTGGGCCTCCAAGCCTCGATCGCCGCATCGGTTGTTAGAAAATGCGTCGCAGGTGGTAAGTGTATTTGTGTAAAGCGATGACTGTTCATTAACCACCACCTTATCTCTAACTGGACTTGCTCTGGGAGGGGGTGCAAGACGTACGTAGGCATACTTTGAATTTGTATGAGCATTCTTTGAAGGGCTCGATGATTCAGCCTTCCCAAAGGAACTACAAAGCTCGCGAAATTTAATACTCCAACTAAGCTTAGGAGATCTTTCAGGTTTGTCTGACCGTTCCTTAGCATGGCTGTAAGTTTGGCTAATAGTGAAACTACTTTGTCCTGAGGCAGACGTTTTTGGTTCAACCACGGGTCCCAGTGTATGCCTAAGTAAACCAGACTCTTTTGAGGAGTTAAAAGTGATTTGTTCCAATTTATCTGCCAACCCAACCTCTGCAGAGTTTGTATTAAAATCCTGACATGGGAGCGCAATATATCTGGGTTCTGATGAGCTACGAGAAAATCGTCCAGATAAACAAGGATACGTATCCCCTGTTCCCTCAATGTTTGGGCTATCCAGTTTGTAAGAGATGCAAACACCTTGGGTGCAGTGCTGAGTCCAAAGGGAAGACAGGTCATTTCCAGAAGCTCCTTTCGATATATTAGACGCAGGAACCGTCTGTGCGATTTCATTATTTTTAAATGAAAATAAGCTTGGGACAAATCCAATTTGCAAAGCCAGTCCTGCGGCTGAATAAAGCCTGGAATGCGGTGAGCATTGATTAAGCTGAAACGATCTGTTAGCACATATTCGTTTAGGGCTCTTAGGTTGAATATTGGGCGAAGAGCACCGTCGTTCTTTGGAACCAGGAAGAATCTTGACAGAAAGCTTGGGGATCGCTTTGCCCTTTTTAAGACCCCTTCTGCTATGAGCTTCTTTATAATTGTAGTCATTGGTTCTGACACTGGGGTACTGAAAACCTTGCTGTCTAAGTCTGGCATTATCAGAGGCGGTCGCTTGTAAAATGGTATGCGATACCCTTTTATTATTTTTAGAAGTACATCCGGTGCTCTCAGGGCCTGCCATTGATGATAAAAATTTGAAAGTTGACCGGCTCTGAATGTTTGGCAGTCAATACCTACGCTTCTTACCGGATCCATACGCTGATGGAGATCCGCCCCGCTTGCGACCTCTTGCATTAGAATCGGTAGCTCTGTGGTTTTGTCTCGTCGATCGAGAATGAAAAGTACCCCGGTTTACACCAGTTTTATTTCCAGGTTGGTAGTGACCTTGCGGAGGTCGATAATAGTTGTTACAAACACCCTGCGGAGGAGCAAATATGTTGCGACTACCCTGCGAGGGTAGGTTATTATGGTAGGCATAAAAAGGGGCTCGCCAGGGAGCAGAGTAGCCTTGTCTAGTGCCCTGCGAGGGCTGATGTCCCATGGCCGACCCCTGCGGGGGGTGGTGGACAGTGGAATGCTCTTCCCCACTTGCGAAGTGGAAGCATAATTGGATTGCTTGTGATTCAGGGGCAAGAAAGCTTTTTTAACACCACCTTCCCTTTCCAAAGCCGTACGCAGCTTCTCCTGGTCAAACAAATTACTAAAAGATGGCGGAATTCGTCTGAGTGTTGATTTAAAAAGCGGGTCGCGCGCATAATTAATTACGCCATCACGTCGCATTTGAATTGTTTCAGCTCTATGACCACAAATTATTTGCAAAAGATCACTAGAAACATTAGCGTATTCACCGTTTACAAGCTCATTTAACTTTGTTTGTAGGGTCTCATGGCTTAAATCATTTTCATTCCTAGTCCATGCAAGAAAAGCACTTAAGGTAGATTCTATGACGTTTTTTGTTTTAAAGCACAAAAGGTCAACGCTGCAAATGCTTTATCAGCATAACTCAAATGCATGCGAGTGTCATAAGCCTTTCTTTCCTCATTTATTTCCAGATCTATGAAGCCAGGAGAATGGATATAGGATTTTTGCACGTCTGCGTACCTAACTTCCGTCCATTGATCGTCACCAAGATGCTGCATTGTTTTGAGAATTTTTAAAAAGGAATCGGGCGTTTTCGTAACTGCGGGTTCCTTTAACTTTGTTCCTAAGTCTAGAGAGAACTCCGGGTTGATGTCTGCAGCCTCTCGGTTATCGTAAAGCTCACGACTAACATCGGCCTGGATGAGGTCCTCGTCGTAGCACTCATTAAAATTGGATACATCATAATCACAAGTTCCAGACATAATTTTCTCCTTCAAATCACTTACTTGTTTGACTAACTCGTCTATCTTACGGTTTTTGCGACGAGCGCGACGGGATTTTCTGTTGCGGCGACGCTTAGAGCGGCTCCGCCTGCCACGCACCGACCCCGCTGAAGACGATGACGAGCTCGACGACGAGCTGCTGCTGGAGCTGCCGCTCGAGCTGCTCCGCGCCCTGCGCCGCCGGGGCCGTATCGCCGGCGGCGCCGGCGTGCTGGCAGGCGTCATACGGCTCGCGCCTGCGTTTTTAGTATCATCCATCCTACCAAAAACTCGTATTAGCAAGAATATTATCTTGTAAACCTACAACTATTCGAGAACACTAACCTTTATTTTATTTCTATTAAAAGGGTAGTCGAACAATTCGTAAAGAATATTTTTTAGCAACGTGATAACGTCGAACAATATTCAAAAATCGAACGGTAAACAATATTTAACAGTAAAACACAGAAGTACATTACTTTTTAAAATTCGAATGGTAAAACCATTAACACAATCAGTGCCGATGACAAGTCAATATCAATACCTTTATAATAAAATTAGCAATGGCGGCAACGAATGCGAAACTGTGTTAACTGACAAATTCTTAGATTGTAATCACTCACCTATTGAATGCGCACAGGTTATTTCTTACCAAAGGTATATTTAAATTCTAAGAATTTTGATAATGGATGGACCAGGA
The DNA here is from genome assembly GCA_948252455.1 of Acleris cristana. Lineage (NCBI taxonomy): Eukaryota > Metazoa > Arthropoda > Insecta > Lepidoptera > Tortricidae > Acleris > Acleris cristana. The sequence continues at coordinate 14,954,606 of OX411779.1, read as the reverse complement.
GGTAGGGAACTCCGAGCCATCCGTTCACGGCGGGAAACAAGACGCCAATGAGCCAGAAGCGCCCGGAACTATTCCAGGCTACCTGGTGGTGGTGTGATCGTGACGTCACGATGGCAAGATGTGCGACAGGGAGGCATGTATAAGGGTAGAAAGAGAGAGGTAAACAAGCGGGAAACGGAAGGGCCTATCTCAATATTATTAAGCTTCGAATAACGGTCAAGTGATTTAATGGAGTATTTCCAGCTCGGGACGCGATGTTGATCGACATCAACGGGCCGCCCATGCCGCCGGGCTTCATCGGCTTCCCGCAGGGCGGCCCGCCCGGCCCGCCCGGCCCGCCTTCGCACGGCCAGATGCCCTCGCTGCCGCCGCCCCACGTCACGCCTTTCAGTTACCCCTCCGTAAGTTCACGTTAGTTGATTAACTGCCAGTGGTCTGTATGGATTTATGGCGAGTCGTGTGCTCATAAAGCCCCTAGAAGTAACAATTTCACAAGCAGTAGTCGCTAAAATCTCTTCAATTAATTAATTTATTGAACAAGCAAGTATAATGAAATAAATGGATTGGATGCTTGGATGGATGAAAACATTCTTATAATCTTGATGATGTGAAGGATGTATTTTATGATAAAATAACTGAATGTTTACCGAGTGGTAACAGCAGTAAATAAACTGTGCTCAGGTTTTTATTTTTATCAGCTGTTGCTGAATATAATGTGTTATCGCCCAAAGGTTCGCTAAAGAGATAGATTTGTCTTTGTATGTACAGTTAAGGAAATTGATTGTTTAGCAGTTTGACATAATACGTAAATTAGCCTTATTATAAATTACCTGGCGTGACAGAACTAACGACGCATGGAAAATGTATAACCCGGCAAATTGGGGGAGTTTCAAAAAAATAGCACACCTTTGACTTTTTCTTCAGATTTGGGAAAAAAATTGCACCTTGGTTGGGATCATCATTCTGAACAAGAAAAAATAGTACTCCCGATATGTCCCCAAAAATATGTATGGAATTGTCCGTTTTGTTACCAAGAAACGTACTGGATTTTGGTAACAAAACGGACAATTCCATACATATTTTTTTCCCAAATCTGAAGAAAAAGTCAAAGGTGTGCTATTTTTTTGAAACTCCCCATTGACGTATTATGTCAAACTGATAAACAATCAAATTCCTCGACTGTACAATATTGTAGGTGTTTAGATTTTTCATTTTGTAAATAAAGGGTTTACATACACACATATTATACTAATTCTTTTTCGTAACCTGTATGAGTATTCCACTGCCAGCTGCCCCAAAGGCCTCTCCAGAAGGTCTACACGACTGCCTATTTGATGCCTCTTCTCCAAGCAGCTCCTTGATTTACTAAATATATAATTGAAATTCAGGGACCATCGGGCGGTAAGGCGGGAGGGTTCATCGCGTCGCCCCCCCCGCACTCCCCGCCGGGGCCCGGCGGGTACCACGTGCCGCCCGGGGTGGACTCCAAGGACCTCAGTAACAGCTTCTTGCAGGTACCTAGTGCAGATACTCTCACTCTAATCAAAAGTGGCCTTGTCCCTTCCGTAGCACGGCGATTTCGAAAATAAATATGGTCGCCGTTCGAAATCTTTGGACTCTTTTTTTCTTCGACGCGTGCGATAACGGTCTTATAGTTACTATTTTTTTTGACGCGGTTACAAATTGCTGATGGTTATAAATCTTCTATATAATAAAAATGAATCACTAAATGTGTTGCTAAGCGCAAAACTCGAGAACGGCTGAACCGATTTGGCTGGTTTCTTTTTTGTTGTGTTCTTTATTGTCAGGATAAAAGGAAGGTTGTATGTTAAGGTAGGCTAGCATTATTAGCATGTGTTCAGCTTTATTTGTACGCTATCCTCTTCCTTTTCTTGCAGGAAGAGATGCACAACCTGCCACCCGCTTATGACAGCATTAATCATGATTTGGTAATTATTTTATTTTTATTTTTTAAAAGCATGTTTTTTGTGTGATGCATGGTTTTTTTTAAGATACCTATTTACCGGAAAGATGACAGTTTAAGAAATTCGTGGCATATTATGAGGATTGTAAGGTTGAAGATTTCTTTACAAACGTAACGTTTCTCTTCCCTTAAATCGAATTCGATTTTTGCGATTTGTAAATATGTTGTATATATTACTAAACACTAGGGCTGTGCGTTTTCTTTTCAAATAAATATTTCTTCGAAAAAAAAACAACTGAAACGTACAATCCTAGTTTTTCATAATAACTTCCAACATATTAAAAAAACGACTAAGTGCGAGTTGGACTCGCGTGGAGGGGGTTCCGTACATACGTTTTTTTTATAGAACTCTTATAAAATTTCCTGTAATCTACAAGCAATCAACTATACTTTGTATGTTTTTCGAAATTTTAGGCTCATTCGTTTTGGTGATCAGGGGGGGAATAAAAATCCCTAAAAATCGTAGAAATCGGACTTAAACGAAACGCCACCGCGCGCGTTCCCGTCGTCCGGAGCTTAATTTGTATGAAAAACAATTGACAGTTAAGCGTTTTTAATTGTCGCCTCACAATCCTATTAAAGAAGTCAATAAAATATATTTCATAGACCAATTTATACCTAATTGCTTTCCATCAGTCTTGATACAGTTTACAACATCCTTAGACCGATGCCGATAATTAAGTTGTAACTTCCGAAACAGGGCTTCATAGAATACCAGCGTTGCAGCACTAACAAGTGTCGCAACACAATGCTAAGTGAAGACCCATATTGATGTCACACTACCGCACCCTAAATGTTAAGATTAAATTATAATTAAATTATAGGTTTAAGATGGTGATGGTGCTGAGTGTGAGATTGATTAAATACTTTTCATTTTAAAAATGATAACTGTGTGGTTCTGCAGCCGTCGCACGTGCCCACGCCGCACCCGGGCGGCGCGGCGCCGACGCCGGTTCCGCGGCCCCGCGCGGCGCCCGCGCTGTTCCCGGAGCTGCCCGAGCTGCCGTCCGTGCCGTCCGACATCCTGCTGCCGTCCGTGCCGCACAGCGACCACTCGCGCGCCGGGCCCGGCTCCGCGCCCGACGAGATCGACTTCGAGGACTTGAACAGGCGGTTCGAGGAGTTGAAGAAGAAAAAGTAATGCGGACTTTCTTGAGATATCATTTTAGCGTTGCTAGGCCCGTTATAATATTGATGTGAATCGGAGTACTTGAGACGCTTTTGTTTCATACGGACGCAATATAAACTAGGTGCCCGAGGGGCGCCCCGCCCAGAAATAGCAGCTCCGCATTCCGGGGCTCCGGCGGATTATGTAATTGCGAAATGTACCAGAATCAGTTTGCTATTGTGTTCTAATGAAGGTAAATTGTGACCAATTACGAGCCGGACGAAACATGCAAAAACAATTGGCAATAATAAATTACAATTTGCGAAAGCCTCGACTTAAATGCTCACACATTTCGTAAACTTCAAATATTATATATCAACCATGAATGTAGAAAACATAATATAGGTTGTTCCGCAAGAGCTAAAACAAATTATAGGAAATAAGTTTCATGCGTTCCAACCATCGCAACTCTTGTAAAATCTATCATCTATTATAATAAACTACAGCCTTACAATAGTGTTATTTAGTATATATTGACGACTAGAAATACTGCCAGAAAAAAAAGCAATAACAAAGAAACACGAGATGCGTTTCAAAACAAAAATACTATGAATATTTTACTACCTTAAGCAACGCTAACATTCATTATCATAGTTTATTAGGTATTATGATTGATAATCAAATATGTATAGGTTATTTGGAGGAGGTAATCGTTACAGCTTACTATAATATCTACGCTGTGAAACTTTGCTTATTGCAGAAAGGCGAAAAAATAATGTAATCACAATACATTTCGATTGTTAATGTCTCAAAAAACATAGCTAAGTTACGATAAGATAAATCTTGCTTATGTACTAGTGTCTTGTAATTTCGTAACGTTTATAAGTCTTAGTTGGGCTCTATTCTACTCTGTAAAACCTTATTGATTTTGTTATCGTATTGTCAACGTTACGATAGCTCTTAGTTACTTCACAGTAACAGCGGCAGAGTTAAAAAATAGGGGGGCGTAACTAGCGAAAAAATTACACTTTAGGCCCTTACTCATAAACATGGAATAATCGTGGGGTAGCTAAACCATGCTTTGTCCTTATCTGTCATTGTGACATTTGAATTTGAGAGTTCAATATTTAGTTTAGTACCAAAAGTCTCAGAGTTAACCCGCGGACAGACGTCATGGCGAAGCTACAAGGGTTCCTTGTTGACTAGGGAACCCAAACAATACGATAACATATCAAAATAAATATGATTTTACCTAGTAGAATAGAGCCCTGTGGTGTTGAGCAGAGGGGCTATTGCCTAACGCACTCGCAATCACGATCGTTTTCATTTTGAAATTCGAAGGCTTGTCTGCATACAAAATGAAAACAATTGTTCCACTTTGAAGCCGATTGCGAGTGCGTTAGACAATAGCAGGTCTAGGTGCGAAATCGGAATCCCATTGCGGCGCACACTACGCACGCACGCTACACACGTGAGTCGGCCGGATCAATTTGTTCTAGGCGTGTGTCACCAACGTCATTGTGTGCGTGTGCCGGCTGCAGGAGTATCTACATGCATATTGATACGAAGCAAATTTATACAAACGTCTGCGTGCGTAGAATTGACAGCAAGAACTTTTTTAAAAGTCATTGTCATATCATCAAAAACATGGAAAAAAAACTATTATTTACTGACTTTTTTTTTTAATATTGTCAGTATATGCTACGCCCGCTTTGGACTAGTGGTCGGGCTGATGTAATTTTGATTGTAACCGCGTTACGTAGCACTAGCTGTGACGTAAAAACGACCATGTGGCGTTTAAGCTCTCTGGCCAGTAGCAGACAAACTTCCATAAGCATGTTTTTTTTTCAGAATATCTTTTAAAAGGTTAGTTCTCGTCTCGTCGGATTCTTGTTTCGCCGGATTCTTGTCAACGATTAAGGGTTCTGATTATCACATTTATAAGAAATTCCGCTGAAACGAGAATCCGACGAAACAAGAATCCGGCGAATCGGGAACTTACCTTAAGTTAGTAGTTCCTGTTGTCAATTCCCTATGCAAGGTGCGAACAAATTATCGGACGAGTCAATCAACTGCGGATGAGTGTGCACCCACGAGCGAAAGCACCCACTGTTGACTTCTGTCAAGTGAAAAAGAGCTACCATAACGTTAACCATACGATCTCGATATATTCTAGCAAGCTCGGCTTAACTAAAGTAAAATAAACGCCCAGCGCGTATAGCCTGTGTCAATTAAAATTGCCAAAGATGTAAACAAATTAGTTGTTTGACACATAACCTCAAATATTCATCAAGCGTGTTTTTATTTAAAATAACGTATAATTAATAGTTATTTAATCTTAAACTTAATGTAAAAGTAAAGATCAAGTGTATAAATCATTGCTAAGACCTCACTTGCTTTTAAAAAGCACGTGATTATCGAGTAATAATGGTAAATTGGTTCGTTTGGTTGTGTTATACGATTATTATTGGAGGTTCAAATACTAACGACGGCTTAGTAGTGACGGGGCAGTGGTCCAACTGCTTTGTCCAACTGACCAAAATTAGTATCATAAATATGAGGTAGGTTTAGGTTATGTTAGTTGTTCAGCTGGCCCGGAGGGCCAAACCAGAAGTAGGAGCTCCGCTATAGCGGAGCTCCGTCGAGCCTCTTGATTAGATATTCAAATGGAAATTATTTGTCAGTTGAACAAAGCAGTTGGACCACTGCCCCGAAAGGGGCTTAGTCATACGCGACTTATGATCGATAGTTTGTAGTTAAGTGGATTTATACCTTGTAAGTGCCAGCAAGGCGCGGCGTCAGATAATTTGTTCCCAACTTTACCTTTAACTTACCTTTTTGTCGTTCAAATCTTACCGTATTTGGGTGTTGTAATCGACGATCAACGCATCAGTACATTTAGCCCTTTATTTGACACAAAAAGTCATGAATTTAAACCTTTTTAGATTTTTAAACAGCATATAATTGCTACCATAAATATGAAATTAGTGTATTTTATCGTATGACAATGACACACATTGCCAAATAAAGGGTTATACAACAACGCAAACAATGGTTTTTGTTATCCCGGCAAAACCATGCTCTAGTCTTTAAAAACTTGTATATTTTTAAACTTTCGAGAATCAACATGGACGTCTGTAATATAAAATAAAAATATTTTTTTATATTAAAATTATTTAATCGTTGCTGTTGAGAATAATCACCGCTGTTACACTAAGCAACTGTAAATTGTGTAATATAGCTATAACAATGCGTTATCACTTCACGTATTGAATTAAATCCATTTCTTATTACACTGCGTTTTATTCATTAAAAAATGACAATATTTTAAAGTTATTGCTTTCGTAACGCATACACATTAAATGTAAGTGCGATAATCGCTTTATAGAAAGCAGCTCGCATACGCAGTTAGATCAAAACAGTCACAACTCAAAAAACTGGCTAGTTCTGTTTTAGGTTCATAGAAGTTGTATTAAAGTTGATTTTAAAATACAGGTGTATCCCCAGTTGTTGTTATTTTGATCTAGCAGTGTATATAATAGAACTATTAAGGCGTGTGATGCACCGCTAATAGATAGGCAGCCTTATCGAGTTTATTCTGGCAGTACAATCATTAAATACAACCACTCTTTTTCAGTAAAGTCTCACTCTTTCCCTTAATAACAGAATCATACTATTACAGTACAGTGTTAGGCCGGATTTACACTTGTAAGTTATTACTGTAAGTTTTGAAACAAAGTTATATGCAAGACAGAGATGCAGATTTTGCCACTTACTCTTACCCATAGTTGCGTTTCAGAAGTTACAGTAATAACTTACAAGTGTAAATCCGGCCTTAGGCATCTAGCATTTCGCCGTTCTGGTATATAGACAAAGGTATCTCTGGTATTTAAGTAAAGGTGCAGAAAATTAAATGTGTTGTCATGAGCTTGAGGGAAAAATAATTCTTAATCCATGTAAAATGAAGATTGGCTCAAATTGGTTAGACTACTGACCTTCAAAACAGTGACTGATTTAATTATCATTTAACACCAATTTTCAGGACAAATTAAACAGTTGGGTAATAAAAACTCGTCCTTGTACACTACACTTGTGGTTACACTAGTATGCTTGAAATATATGATGGCGACTGTATATAAATAAAATGAAAGACAATTACTACATTAAAATTAATGTCAAACAAGAAAAAATAATAAGACTGCTTAAGTATCACTATAGTTATTAATTCTGTTACTTAGAGATTGAATGTTACCGAACAATGTTGACCTTAATCCATCGATCCCCGTTTGTCACAAGCATGTTCATGCAAGTTTGATTCACTTTGTGTTTTGCTTGGCGAAAGAGGAGTAAATTAGGAGTGAAACTGGTATCATGATGCAATTTGCACCGAAAGACTGCTTGTTATTGCCACTTGAGAATATGGAAGTTCCACGTCCTGCCATGACATACTAAAGAAATTTAGTTTAGGTTGAGAGAAAGGGACAGAGTTGTATAACTGCAATAGCTCTGTCCCTTTCTCTCAACCTAAATTGAACTGATTTAGTATGCTATGGTAAACCGCCTGTTCATTCCCATGATACTCTTACAGACAAAAATACCCGCCCACCCGTATTTTGTTCATACAATTGTTAACAAGTATAACTTCTTAAAACAGAAAGTAACTTCAAAAATACTGAACGAATTTCGAATTAGCTTGAAATGTTTTGTTATTAATTAACGTAGGTTCTAAAATGGCCACCAAGTATTCTTTTTAATCTTTTGAACGCCTTACGTCAAATACAAAATGTGACTCACACGCCAAAACATGATTGCTATGCTACGCAAACTACAACTTATTTCGTACGAAATGAAGTCTCTTTTAATATTTAACTTGTGTGGGGTGGCCGACGGTGGCGCCAGTGGCACGACTTTCAAAAGATTAAAGGGCGTAACTCACTCCAAAGGAATCCAAGAGATCTATAAATTCTCTGTTCGTAGTAAACTATTTTCTTGAACGACTTTCCAAATAGATCCTACGGAGAGAGTTAAGACCTTTAACACGTTCACTGTCTCCATACAAAACGATCTGACGAATGTCACAAGTCCAACTTGTGGATTCAGTATGGGGATGTGACAAGACTCCTAAAAAAAAGGTTCATGACCCCACATTGGGGCACATTGGGGGCACCCGGACAGGGACCGTGTTAACAAAAATAATACCAAGAACCTTATGTTTAGTTGTAAATTTAGCAACAAAACACTCCAAGCTACATCGAAATTCATTCAACATTATTAAAGTTACTCTCTGATTCAAGAAGTTATGCTTGTTAACAACAGTATGAACAAAAGACGGGTGGGAGGGTATCGCCTGTGAGCGTACAAGTGGCGATGCGCGGGGTCCCCTATAACAGGCTGAGGATCTGCAGCGAGCAGGCCTGTATCTTGGTCTTGTTGGCGCTGGCCGCGTCCCGCTTCAGGCGGCTGTGCAGCGGCTCGTTGGAGACGATCTTGGCCTGGATCACCAGCCGGTTGGGAGCCTCGGCTAGCAACGTGCCTAGAGATACCAGGGCCCTGTAAGGAGGTTTTAATGTTAGTCATGTGGTGTAATAGTAGTTTACGTAACACCTGGCCATAATGTGAGTTTTATCGCACGCTGCGCGCACGGTAAAACTCGCATTGTGGCCAGGTGAAGACGTAAAATTGTGTACTCATCACGGGCAGTAAAAAAGAAAGCCCTCTATCGCATATTTACAACCCTCGCCTACGGCTCGGGTCTCAAATACCTGCGATTTCGGGCTTTCTTTCTTTTACAGCCCTTGTTAAGTAATGTACTATTATTCACTAAGGGGAGTAAGTGTACGTACGAGTGTTATATACTGCTTTATACTACACTAAGAAAAAAAATACAAAAGTTACAAAGAAATTCGCGAAAGAAACGCGCGACATCAACCAGCAATACGTTTTTTTAAATTGTTAATTTTAGTGCGCCGAAAGATACAGAAGGTGAAGACGACGCCCGATTTGCAGGGTTCAACTTGTGAGCGCGTTAAAGCTGGTTGATTGACAACACCATATATGCCCAGCATCATATAGGTATGAATTATTTATTTATATGGGTAGTTTTTATATAAATTGAATGGAGTTATAATTCCATTCAATATAACTACCCAGGTTTTTGAGAAGATTTAATTAACGGCTTTCACACCTTATATTAGGGTAGTAATTAATTATACACTTACCCCCTTACTAATAAACGTTGAGTAACGGTGGTATAGCTATACAATATGATGAAACCCTGCGAGTATTGACTTCGAAATTTAATTTGGGTTTGGCAGTCAGGCCTGGCGGCTCGTGTCGTACCTGAAGTAGGCCTCGGGGTCGGGCAGGCGCGCCAGCAGCTGCACGAGCGCGGCGGCCAGCGCGGGCGCGTCGCCGTGCTGCGCCAGCGCCACCGACAGGTTCAGCAGCAGCGACGCCGCTGCGATCTGGGTACAACGGTCGATCAGACTCACTATGAGGTCTCACAGTGCTCACGAACACACAGGGTGGTTCAAATTGTCTCATAAACGGTCGGTCTTAAGGGACCAATCACAAAGCTGTATTGAACGCAGTGCGTTTACTCAGTGAAGGATCCCTTTAGTATTATTTTTGAGGTTTTACATATAATACATAAAACTTCTCCAATATTTAACGTAAGTACAATTTAGATCTAGGTATCACCTACGTTCAAAGACAGCTGTTGTCGTGTATAATTTATTTATTTACCAATAAAGAATGTCAGTAGGTACGCCAAAAGGTTGAAACTTTGTAACAGTAAAGCTTATATATAAATAAACATACTACTTTTTGTTTCATTCAAATAGTCCCAGTAGTTTTGATTCTATAAACGTTTAAAATTTTGTTCAATAATAAGGGCGCGGACGCCATCTTGCTGTAGTGACGTCATCACTTCACAGCGGTACGCACCCTTATATGATTGAGTAATTTTACAGGACTATATCTTTTTAACCGTAATAAGTAACCAGTTGAAACTTTTACAGAATACGTCTTATTAAAAACTCTATCATTTAAAATTATAAAATGAACAATAATTCAAATCCCAAGAGTGGTACCCATAAAAACATTTTTTAAGCATTTTTATACGGGTTGTATTTTTATAATGGCTTCTTATTTAGATGCTATTTTAAGCTTAAGTTGTAGTCTAACTTTCATAGTTTACGACTAAATAGCAATCTTAAGTAAAACTGCTACAAATATGCAGCAAAACTGATTTTATCAACATGATATTTTGAGCGGTCTCCCATCCTGTTTTAGACTACGCTTCTACCGTTTCTCTCTTACCTGCGCGTTGGCGTTGAGCTGCGTGAGACAGATGATGGAGTGCATCACGCTCTCGCGCGCGGCCAGCACCAGCATCTCGCCGGGCAGGTCGCTGAACGCGTTCACGAGCACGCGCATCGCTAGCAACTGGTTCGCTGGCAGGTTATCTACCGATAGAAACAGCAACTTAAACTTTTTGATCGCCTACCGCCATACAAAATGTGTCACTCACACGCCAAACATGTTTGCTGCAAATAACAACTTAATTAATACGAAACAAAGTCTCTTAACCCTTTGACCGCCAAAAACACCTAAAGGCGTTGTGTACTGTCGTGCCTACCACGCCATCGACGCTTATAGTTGTCACACTGTATGAGCAAAATAGATCCGAGTATTTGTGACGTAAGGTTGAAATTAGATGTGGTTTTCAGCAGTCATTGGCGTTTGAGAAAGAATTTAGTATCAAGTGCGGCGAAAGGGTTAAATCTTCAACATGTATCGGCTGTGGTCGACGGTGGCGTTCAAAAGGTCAAAGATATACTCACGCCCTTCATCCCTAGAGTGGGGTAGCCACATTTTGCACAATAGGCTATTTGACAACATTGAAAATACACTACAAATTGTGGTCATCCTATTAGATAATAGCGTAAAACAACATATTTCACTTTATTTTAAACTAAATTATGTATATTTTTTTGGAAATTACACAAAAAAAAACTAATATTTTTTGAAATTTTATCTGTGGCAGAAACGCTATGTGATTGCTTTGTAGCTGTGGTTACTCGCTGGTGACGTCAAACGCAAGTAACCACAGATCATAAGGGCATATCTCTTCAAATGATTTTTTATTGTTTACTTGCGTGTGACGTCACACTTGTCATATGGCCAGCGCCATGATAGAAACAGCGTTTTAAGCGCGGTTTTGAAAATTTAAACTTTAACATAGATTTTTATTGATAATACAGCTGAATGTCACGGAATTATCAATGTAGTGTGCTTCTTATGTAATAAAGAATCCTTTAAAAAGGTTTTCTAAAATTAGTCAAATAGCCTATTAGGCTAAGATGATTACCATTATTGATGATTGATGTGATGTGTATTAGTGACAGGTTGCAAGCCTATAGCCTAACAGTACTACAGCTCCAGAGCCTTACCTAAGTAATCAATCACTTTCTAAAGAACAAAGGGATGTATACTAACCTGGACCTATCAAAGAAAGGAGGTATATGATGAAATTCGGCCCGTGCGTCGTATCGAATAACTCTGCATTAATTTCTTTATTCCTAACGGCTAGCCTCGTGATATCCAACACGGGGAACAGAATTTCTGAAAAGAAAAGTACTTATACAATAAATTTGCTGCTCTGCAAATGCCAATTTTATGAGCTCGTTCACGATATACCAGAATGTTATAAGTCTAATAAAAAACCAGTTTTAAACACCCGACAGCATTTTTTGATATTTTTGTTGATAAGGTTAAAAAAATCATACTCTCTCTACTTTGTCTCATTACTTTGACTTAAATAAAGCCTATGTTACTCCCAAAACCGAGACCAATCTGACGAGACGACACTCTCATATGTTAAAATCCATCGAGCCGTTTAGGCCGCAGACCGTGCGAAATATACATACATACATACATACAGTGAAAAAACGTAGTCGGGTAAAAATATCTGATTCTCACTATATTGGAAATAGTAGAGGAGTTGTATGAAAATTTGTAGGTGATAGGTCAAAATAATTCCCACAAAGACAGAGTTTGATTTTTTTAGTTCCTTGTTTGTATCTTTTTGACATACTAAAAATATAGAAAAATATAAGTGTGCAAAACGCGTTTTTTTGAACGCCAAAATTTTTTACTTCAAAAAATTTAAAAAATATTAAATATCGTGTGTGGTATCAATTTACAGGAAATCACACACTAAAAAAGGTTATGAGATTGATTTTATAAATCAAAAATAAATAACAATGCGGTGGCTGAAAAACTGAAAGATTTTTCAATGTAGAAAATTATTTTGTACATTGAAATCTAAACTAAACTATTATAGTTTTACACATCACAATTCGTTTTATAAAAGAAAAGCATATTTAATTGATTAATATTTTTATTTATATAAAAAATAGAGGCTGTATATTAATTTAAAAAGTTTTATCAATGATAAACTCATTCCGGGACTGAGTCGTCAACGTGACAAAATGTCCAGTGGACGAATTGTTTAATGGTCTTAAGTAAGAGTGTCAAAACGTACGTACGTAACGTAAAATGTATAAAACGTTTATGCGTAAACGTAAATGTTTTGGTGACAAATTGCTAAAATGTATGCTAGTTAGAATGTGTACATGACAAAATGTCCAAAGCATTCAATGAATCATGGTCAAAAAGTAAAAATCTCAAAATGTCCAAACGTCATAATTATTCAGTAAGAATTTGAATAAGTACCAAAATGTATATTTGTCGTGTAGTAGGTGTTGAATAAAGTCGAGTGCTGAGATATGGTACAACTTACTAGGTACATGGAATTTTATGAAACCGGTGGCTTTTATACATAAAAAATAATATTTTAAAAAAAATTGTAGCGAAAGCAAATGTTTTAACAAAAACTAGCCTCTTAAACAAACAAACAATTAAAAGGCCTACACAATAGCAAACATAAACATGAGCATTCCCCTGATCATTGTATGTTGGCTTGTACGTTTTAACATTTACACATGCTGTTACTTTTTCATTTTGGCACTTGGGTTTTTTTTTACTCTTACGTATTTAAACGTCTGCACATTTTGTCACCTATTTATTTTGGAACTTGTACGCTTTAACACTTACACACTCTGTCGCATTTACATTTTGGCACTTGGTTATATTTACACTTACGTATTTAAACGTCTGTTCATTTTGACTCCTATTCATTTCGACACTCACTGTATGGGCACTTAACAATATATCCCCTGGACATTTCGTCACGTTGACGACTCAGTCCCAGAATGAGTGTAACTTATAATATGGAAAAGCTCAAATATCATCAGTTTTTGGTGATTTCTTTCAGCGATGACTTTTAAAAATACAAAATGCCAGACATGAACTGTATCTTGTGCTCTGAAAGTGAAAACGAAAGTTCAAAGTGTGTAAAATTGACTACCAAAGGTATACAAGGTATCATCAGTGCAAGTAAAAATCGAAAAGACAGTATCCATGAGTTATTTAAACCATTGCCTGATCATCCCGTGAGTGTCCATGTCGAATGCCGCCGTTTGTACCTAAATCCCAATAATATCAAGAGTGAACTGAAATCAAAGTTGCATATTCAGGATGAAGCAAGCACCTGTAGAGTATTACGGTCGGACATATCTAAATTTACATTTAAAGAACACTGTTTGCTTTGTGGTCGTTTTATTACTGACAGTGAGAAACGTTTCAAATCTAGCGTTACTGAAGTCCGTACAAAAATGTTTCAAAATTCGGTAATGATCCAATCCAATGTTCAATCACGATTGCAATCAGTAAATGATTTACCAGCAACACAAGCCATTTATCACCAGGCATGCAGCGTAAATTTTCGAAAAGGTGACCTAGCAAGTCTCTTGGATGACCTGCAGACAAAAAAAACATGACGCTTTTTTGGGATAATTACGACAATTGCGATATTTTTGTAATTCAGGGTCTTCTTACTAAGTTTCTGGTAATCTAAAACAATATTAGATACTGTTTGACCTTAAGTTATTTCATCATCTTTGGAAACGATAATGTTACCAGAAAAATGTTCTAGCTTCTGCAGCATCCTCACATTAGTATATGGTTCATTATCAACTGGCAGGAAGTCTTTCATTTGAGTCACCAGCTGCTGGACAGAAACAGTCTCATCATTTTCTTGAAACCAACTACATACGCCCAAAAAAGCGTCATGTTTTTTTTGTCTGCAGGTCATCCAAGAGACTTGCTAGGTAATGTATCTTGGGAACCAATGTACTTCTTTGGGACTGGGTCACCTTTTCGAAAATTTACACTGCATGCTTGATGATAAATGATATTTGTGCTTTTCCATATTATAAATTACACTATTGACAATACAACAAAAAAAACGCAAAACTTTTTCCCACCATTCGAGTACATACATCCTTACTGCACTCTGCACCGATCTCTATGGTACAATAGTTTTTTTTTAATATTCTGCTAAGCAAGTTTCCTTTGAGGTGCGTTGAGTTTATAGATAAAAAAATTATTAATATACAGCCTTTATTTTTTATATTATATTAATATGTATAATTAAAAATACTCATGAACTATATGCTTTTCTTTTATAAAACTAATTTTGAAGTGTAGAACTATAATAGTTTAGTTGAGATTTCAATGTAAGTACAAAACATTTTTCTACATTGAAAAATCTTTCAGGTTTTCAGCCATCACTTTGTTATTTATTTTTATTTTATAAAATAAATCTCATGACCTTTTTTAGTGTGTAATTTCCTGTAATTTGATACCACACACGATTTTTAATACTTTTACAAATTTTTCAAATTTCAAATTTTTGGCGGTTAAAAAAACACATTTTGCACACTTATATTTTTCTATATTTTTAGTATGTCAAAAAGATACACACAAAGAACTAAAAACATCAAACTCCATCTTTGTGGGAATTATTTTGACCCCAAAGGCTATATCTCCTCTACTAAAAACCAACATTTTACATTTAAATAGAGGAATTATTCGAATCTCACCTTCCTGTTTAAAAAAAACACTTATGCCCTTACTTATAAACGTGGAATAACCTTGGAGTAGCTATGCCATGTTTGTGTCCTTGCCTGTCGTTGTGACATTTGAATTCGACAGATAAAGACAAAGCATGGCTTAGCTACTGCATGGTTACTCCACGTTTATAAGTAAGGACATTAGATTTAAAACTATAGGCGTAAAACTTAATTGAGAGCCGGGGTATGCATGAGGTGCGGGGAGATAACCTCCTTAGATGAACTCCTGGTAACCCCCGCACCTCATGGCTACAGCGGCTCTCGATTAAGTTGTACTCCTATAGTACATTTCTTATTATTTACTACTGGTGACAATCAACAAATAAATATAATTCATACTAGTATTATAAATGTGAAAGTGTGTCTGTTTGTCTGTCTGTCTGTCTGTCTGTTACCTCTTCACGCTTAAACCGCTGAACCGATTTAGATGAAATTTGGTATGGAGATAGCTTGAGTCCCGGGGAAGAACATAGGCTACTTTTTATCCCGGAAAATTAGACGGATCCCGAGGGAGCAGCGATAAACGACTTCTACGCGGACGGAGTCGCGCGCAAAAGCTAGTAAATTATAAGTAAATAAATACAATAAAGGTTAACAAGAAAATGAAGCAATCAGTCTTACCTTTTGGCCATTCTAATATTTGTTTCAATAAACCTATTGTTTCGGGATTATAAGTACTATTCTGAAACAAACACATCATTGTTAATTAAACACATCCTGATTCAGATTTAAGTAATATGAGTTTTACTTTTTAACCCCTAATCAATAATGGAGGGGTGTTGTAAGTTTGACTAATCGACCAACATTATCGTGTGACATATCAAATGAAAGGGCTTGTTGTGAAAATCTCAAATATTTATTTATTATAATTTTAAGATGTATAGTTTTGAAGTTATTTAAGAAAATATGCGAAAATTGACCATCCCTCCTCCCAATATCCGAAAAAATAAAAAAATAAATTAAAAAAAAAAACAGAAGGAAGTCTATGGTATTTAAAGTAACATAGGAAAATTCTGAAAACATATTGAACGCTCTCCACGCGAGTTGTTTTATTTTAGTAATGGTCTAGATTTCGTAGAAGGGTGATTCCACGGGCGTTTCAACCGCTGTCAGTCCCTAGTATTAGTACATTAAAGAAATCTGCCATAATATGGTTAAAATTCGATCAATTGTGACCAGAAATACGGTTACAGTACATCTTAGTATGAAAGTCTGCTGCTTGGTGTAGGTCATTATTTCAATATTTATGACTAGAGGACGCCCGCGACTTCGTACGCGTAGAATTAGTTTCCCGCTACTCCCCCCATTTATTCCGGTTGGGGGTTGATTTTCGGAAAATCCTTTCTTAGTGCTCACTTACATCATGAAAGGAACCACTGTACTAAATTTCAAGTTTCTAGGTACAGTAGTTTCGGCTGTGCGTTGATATGTCAGTCAGTCAGTTTTGCCTTTTATATATATAGACTAGGGACTGACAACGGTTGAAACGCCCGTGGAATCACCCAGATGTAAATTACCTAGCATCTATTATTTTATCAACACATCTCCGTACAAACAAATGTCTCTCTACTCTATTCTCACGTGGGGCCAAACTAACAGTATAGGATTAAAAATATTAGTTGGTATTCTTACCATTTCACCTAATTTAACGATATCAGCTAATTGTTGCTCGGTCAGGGCGCTCAGGCCGTCGCCAACTTTGCTGTTAAACTCTTTTAACTTATCACATATTGCTTTTAAGTTCGCTTGGTCGAATCTGGAAATTAAATGATACAAATTATTAAAGTCTGGAGGTGTTCATTATAACCACTAAATATGGCGTTATCTATGAAAGGGACCAATGTTGGCCACTTTTAGCTGAACGTACCAATAATGGACAATTGACTCCTAATTCAAAGATCATACATACATAACAAACATTAACTCACGCCTTCGTTCTCAGAGAGGGGTAGGCAGGGCTAATTACCTACAACTCTAAAAACTTGTTGATAATTCCGTAACCATTTTTTGCAGAATTAGGCTAAGATGTTTACCAGCGTATTAGTGACAGGTTGCAAGTCCATCGTCTAACAATACTACAAGCCTTCATTCCCTTGGTCGCCTCTTACGACATCCACGGAAGACATGGAGCAGTACAGTGATTTCTTCGCTACTAATTGGTCCGACTAGTCGAAATATGAACCTAGTTTTGTTCACTAAATACTAACTGTGGTTGTAAAAGTAGGTAGGTTAGGTTCGGTAGGTCTCTTCAGATGCCCGAAGGGCAAAAACATCTAGAAGCAGAATCGGGCGGGGCTCCGTCGAAAGTCAGGAGGTTCGTCTATTGCTATCCCTTTTGCTTTCGACGCGTCACTAATTCGCAAGAAAGTGACGGGGCGATCCGAAGTTCGAATTACTTACTGATTTCAAAGTAGAGCCCCTGCGCCGTGCGTGCACTGACCGTATGTATGCGTCGTGCGGTATGAGCGGCTTGTCGGTGCCGCTGCTCGTGCTGGACAGCGTGGAGTAGGCGCCGGCGCCCGTCAGCGGGGCGGAGGCGGGCGGCGCCAGCGCGGCGCGCGCCGAGCCCGGCACGTAGCGCGACTCGCCCGTCAGCGGGTCCGCGAACCTGACAAATACAAAAAATACCGGTCAAGTGCGAGTCGGACTCGCGCACCGAGGGTTCCGTATTGAAGATAATATGCTTGGTAACAGCAAAAGAAAATACTCATTTTGTTATAAGCTTTATTTTCCAGGCAATATGGTCGATTTTGACTAGCGTAAATTTTAATACAGATTTTCTTAGTTTTTTTGTTATTTCTAAAAAACTGTAAATAATGAACACTTTATTTTATTTTTCCCAGAAAATATAAGTAATTATCTATACGTCAGGATTTTTTTCAGAATTTTTGATTAATAAACTTCGGAGATAAGGGGGGGGAACGGTCATTTTTTGTACATTTTTGGCTATAAATCAAAAAGTACATCACAGAAATTTTTCAAAAAAATAGTTTTGATATGTGCAGATTAAGACCCCCCATTTACTATAATCGAACCACTTTCATTTTTGAACCCCCCATTCTAGACCCCTTTTCAATTATTAATAAAATTAATTTCATTTTTTTTTACTACAAATAGATGCGGGCAAGCAAACTACTGCCATGCCAAATTTCAAGTTGATAGCATTTGTAGTTGCTAAGAAAACCTGCTGTGACATACAGACAAACATACAGACAACGAAGTCTCACTATAAGGGTTCCTTTTGTACCATTTTGGTACGGAACCCTAAAAAACATCCTGTTAGACACGGAATAGAAAAAAAACAGTGGAAGCGGCATAAGCTTCGCTTAGTATCAGACCTGGTGTCGCCAATACTCAAACTACCATAAAAACAACACCATAGAAAATGTTTTTGGTGCGGTTATCGTTTTTACATTCCAAAATAACACAGTAAGGCATGCTTTTGAATTTATTTCTTATTTTAGAAATATCGAAATATCAAACTAAACGATCGCGGCAAAAGTATGGTAGGTTATGCGGAACTCCGCATAACTAAGCCACACGTTACACGCCCACTTGACACTTCTACTGTTTTTTCTGTTCTGTGGTTTGGCCACTGCTTTTCGGAAGACAATACCAGGCGAAGTATATTATTGTACCATGTTACTGACCGCAAATAAATTGTCAACTACCAAATTGACTGTCACCAAAAGAGTAGCAGCTTGAAAAAAATTACTCACCCGTTACTTGAAGCCGGCAGCACATCCAGCTTGGCGTTGGTTATGATGAAATTAGCGACTTGATCCAAGTACACTTGCGGCAGGTCGTGGCTGTAACAAAACATGTTTCAATGAAAACAAAATAAAATAACATTAATAAACACTTAATATGTAATTAATTCTAAACTTATTAACATAAAAAAAAATTAAGTTCCTTTAATAACAAGCGATTGAAATAATCAAACAATTATAAAAGAACACCCCTGTTTTTTTGTCGGTAGTTAAAAAACGAAGATTGCCAGGCGCTAACACGAAACTGGTAGGTTACGTTCATTTGGTAGACGTTTTCCAAAAAAAGCGCACGTGTAGTTAAGGACTTTCATTTACAAACGGTAACTTTTTCCATTATGTTAAATTAGGACAAATGACGATTACTACAAACGATATTATGGATCGAGAATGACACCCCACCAAAAGTCCTGAGGTCCTGACCCTAGTTATAAGTGCAGATGTATGTTACCTGTGTATGAAGGTCTGCGCGGCGATCCAGGGGTCCTCACCCTTGTTGAACGGCAGCTTGAGCGGCGGGGCGCCGTCCTTGATGTCCACGCTGAACACGAAGTCATATTCCTGAAACCAACAATGTAGATATTTACTTTTATATGGCAATCGAACACACAGTAGCCCTAGCCAAGATGCATGGTTAGCGTTTCTATTCGTTTCGCTGTCCAATCGTGTCACTGGTAAATGACGTGATTTACCAGTGACGCGATTGGTTTAAAAACGAAACGAATAGAAACGCTAGTTAGCGTAATGCATTTTGGTTAGGGCCCCAGGCCATTTGGGCCTCTATTCTATACGGTAAAATTAAATTTTGACGTGTTATCGTATTGTCAACGTTACGATAGCACTTATTTACTTGACAGTAATGGCGGCCGAGTTGAAAACAATACCATAACACGTCAAAAGCATCGGAATGTCAATTTTACTCACCAAACGTCATTTCTGGTGCCACCGTATTGCTATACATATAGCAAAACGGTCAAAGTAATTAACTTAAAATATTTTTCTTAATAATTATTTCTTCTAAAGCTCCAATTTAAAATACATTTTTTCATTTAAATTGTTGTAAAAACAGTTTTTGATAAGTTTAATATAAAAAAACTGATATGACAGTTGATCACGAAGCACCATCATTGACATTGTTAAACGTAACCATGGTAATAACAATGCTATAATAATTATAAACGAACTGTCATTACCATGGCAACGCTCATTATAGAACTGTTTTCACGCTTCGGTTACGCTGTAGGTACTATTCTGATACCGTTAACGATACATTATAGTATAGCATTTTAAATTACGCCAGTAGAAAATGAGTATTTTATTGTACGATACAATATAAATACTCATTTTCTACTTTTATTGTACAGTGAAAGACTTAAATTGTGACCCACCTACCTTAGGTCCAAAGTCAATCTGTCATTTTACAGCAATAAGGTTAAGTTTCTTATAAGTTACAAATGACTTGGCATCTCTAAAGGGGCTTCTAAACGGGCAATATTTTCACTGCAATATGTGGCCGGCAAATATTGGTGTCATTCTCTAACATACGAGTAAGATAGGGACACCAATAGTTGCCGGCCACATATTGCAGTGAAAATATGGCCCGTTTAGAAGCCCCTTAACAATATTGTTGACTTCAAGTACTTTATTATTGAAATGGGTGGTAATGCATGTATAGTATACCTTCCCCTGGTGCATGGTCTTCCCTTCTGCAGGCGGGTTGGCGCCCAGCACGTCGCCGAGCTCGGCCCAGGCGCCCTGCGCGGCGCTCCATGAGTAGCACTTGACGCCCGCGCCGCGCCGCACCAGCTTCGTCTGTCCGTCCGTGCGGCCTGGCTCCAGGAGCACCTCCGGACCCGGCAGTCTGCAATAGGTAATGTGCATGGCTTTAAATTGCATTTCTCAACAAAATATCAAAATACCAATATATAGATCACCAAACTTTTTATGTTTTGATATCGCTCATGGTCTAGATCTTCTATTTTTACAAAGAGCCACTTTCTACGTCATCAGCACGGATCGGAAATTAGGTACGATATTTACCTAATCTTTGGCAGCGGCGTTGTTGTTCAGGTGTATGGAGGCGGGCTCAATTTTAATTTATTAACAATTCCGGGGATTTCTGATAAAATAAATTACGCCAGCATATCTACGTATAGATTTACCAAAATTAAATGTTTTTTAATTTACAGGTAACTCATCTAACCTAACCAAACCTTACGAAGTTTAGAGGAGCAAATTGACAAAACGTTTTATTCTACATGTAAAATAATTAATATAAACGTTTTGTACAATCCCGGAATCCCGGACCTTTAATTATTAATTATATAAGAAGCCGACGCCATATTCGCTTAACTTCTTCCGGGATTTTGCCAACTTTAGGTAAATATCGCACCGATCATTCATCAGTCATCGTCATCACATTAATTTTCGAACGTATGTTAATAGCATATTTCACTCTCGCTCAATATTATTAGGCCAATGATTTCAGAACAGTATGAGATTACCGCCTGAAAATAATATGTAAAATTCTTAGGCCCGTCATTGACTACACAAGCCTCGCGCCGCCGTACCTCGTACCGTAATAATCGGCAGACAAATCCGTCATCGCGCACACACTACACGAGCGCTCAGTTGTACTCCAGTTGCTTGTGTACTATGGGCTGAACCCTGCATCCATATACATGATGATAACTTAAAACGCTTTATTTTGCGGGGTAAGTAACACTTTGCTGTGGTTAATTTTTGTTTCCGTTAATGTAAAAAAAAAGTTTCAATACATTAATTTTGTTACTTGATTTATCGCAGCCGATACCTTGACCTTGACATTTTGAAGTTGATTACTTTACTACTCCAAATGTTCAATGTGACTAACGATAAATTCCAAGTTCAAGGTCCATGATACGTTGGTTACATAGTATATAAAGAAATCGACCCATTTAAACAAATAAAAATAATAATTAGGATAACACTATTAAAACATATTATAAATTCAATGCAACTAACAGTACATTTATTTTTGCAATTTAACCTTATAGCGGGCTTTGAAATGTTAACTAGACCTCTTGTGCACAGCCGAGACCTTATGATATCTCTTCAAGTACAGTCAAAGAATCAAGTCAATTAGACATTCTACAGCAGTAAGGTTGTTTTTTCCTATTAGTTACAAATGATTTGGCATCTCTAATGACATTGACGGCTTCAAGCATTTTTTTTTTGAAATCGGTCCTAAATTTACGCTCGTGAGCGATTATATGTTTGAACTCACTCGGAGAGCTTGAACCCGCCGATCTCCTGCTGCGAGGCGGCCTGCAGCTTCTCCACCTCCTCATCGAACTGCTTGAGCGTCGTCTCGTCGGCGTAGCGCGCCGGGTCCTTGGTGAACACGCGAACGATGCCATCGTTAGAACCTGCCATAGACAAAGGTTTTTTTACGGCTATTGCAAATCTATCTTATCTGTATTGCACGTTTTTGTTTAAGGCCTTTTTGGCGAGAGTCCCGACTAAAGTTCTGTCGACCTTTTTAAAGGAGGAATTCTAGCCGAGGGGCGATTTCATAGCTGCCGGCTAAGTAGCTGACACCGCGAAAGTGATTGAATTTGAGTAGTTATGTTAATTTCAAGTTATATATTGTTATGTATATTAAGTCTGTAAGGATTTGTAAATATGGCCCTTGTTGCCTGAAATAAAGTTATTCTTAACTATTATATTTTTGTTTAGTTCCATTATCTGGTCTAATGTCTTCTCGTCTTCTCCGATGTTGGCAAAATACATAGAATAACATTTGCTCCTAGAACCAATGTCATATGTGTGTATGTGTACAGTCAAAGATTTAAATTAGTGTCCTACCTTCAGTTAAGTCCAAAGTCAATGTGATATTCTACAACAATAAGGTAAAGTTTCCTATAGGTTACAAATGACTTGGCATCACTAATAACTGACGACTTCGAGCATGTTTTTTGAAATGGGTCACAAATAGACATGTGCGCCGCGCCGGTTTCACGCCGATTTTACGCCGCCGCTGACATTTTTTCTATGTTGTGTCGGTATATAACCAGCGTGGAACTGGCGCGGCGCACATGTCTAGTCACAAATCAACGATCGTGACTGTATATGAAGGGTCCACGGAAAGAACATGTCTAGTCACTTTTTTTTGAAAATGAGTTTTGTATCTCAAAATGTAGAGGACGAAATGAAGCATTACCTACCACTCAGTTTTAGATATAAATATTCATATTTCTTGTATTTTTTCACTCTTAAAAAAACCTCTACACGAAAATGACGTACAAAATGTCATGGTTCCTAACTTTCAAATCGCGATATCTCAAAAAGTTACTAATGTGACTAGACATGTTCTTTCCGTGGATCCTTCATATGTTTGTGGAGACGCACCAGTGACGATGTCCCCGTTGTCCATGCACAGCACGCTCCAGACGGAGTGCACGGGCAGCCGGATCTCGCGCTCGCAGTCGCCGCCCGCCCACAGCCGCACGGCGCCGTCCTCGCCGCTCGACGCCCACGCGCCCGCGCTCGCCGCCCCCAGGGGGCTGATGCTGGACAAATAACACTACTTCATCTCTCCCGTTCCAAAATTTAGGTTATTCACGCGTCTCTCTGCCTTTTGGCCGAAATTGTTTGGCAAAATGTATCGTTTCCCAACTGTTTTATTGCCGCTTTTTTTTTCTGTAACTGTAAATATTTCAGCAAATTACGCCAACATAATTTCACATTAAATAATTTGAATCGCTCAAAAGTTAACTGGAAGAGATCCCTTAAAGGGATAAGTCCGCCTTTGTACATCCCTGTTGTATTTTAGACTGTTTTATAATCAGTGATGGGAAATAGGTGAGCTAATTTACCTAAACTTGACGCATATTCATTCATGCGTGAGTGAGATGGGAATACATTATTGAATGAACATGCATCAAGTTTAGGTAAATTAGCTCACCTATTTCCGATCACTGTTTATAATTTTTATCGCTTTTGTTTCTACAATAAAGTGTTTGTATACACTCATACATAAATTTACCATTTGAAGTTATTTTCCATATAAGTATTATTATTTAATTTACATCCTCATTTATTTGACATAATATTAACATGTAATTCATTGAACTAAAGAAGTTTGAGGAGCAAATAGATGTAAAGCTTTATCCTAAATGTAAAATAATAAATAGAAACGTTTTGTAGAATCCCGGAACTTGTATTCTTCGAATAATATTTCTAAGAAGCCGACGCCATATTATTTGCCTATCATTTTCCGGGATTTTGCGAACTTTATGTAACAGAGTAGTCAGAGTCCGAGTAAAAATTTAAAATAATGACACTTAATTAAGATAAAACACCAAACTATATGATGTAATTGTAGAATTATCCAGTATCACAAACAAGAGGAAGCCAGGGACTTCGAACGCTAACAATAACTAGTTTTCTGCTACTCTCCTCTCTATTATTTCCCATTTATGAAAATACTGCAGTTCAGGTTGTACACTGCATGTCTATTGTCAGTCAGTCATATGTATACACTAGAGGACGCCCGCGACTTCGTACGCGCAGAATTAGTTTCCCGCTACTCCCCCCATTTCTTCCCGTTGGGGGTCGATTTTCGGAAAATCCTTTCTTAGTGCTCACTTACGTCATGAAAGGAATCCCTGTACCAAATTTCAAGTTTCTAGCTACAGTAATTTCGGCCGTGCGTTGATATATAAGACAGTCAGTTTTGCTTTTTATATATATAGATTGTAAAACACAGCTCACCTGTAGATATAGTTAGAATGTCCGTAGTAAGTGTTGAGGCAGTCTCCCTTGTTGGCCCACAGCCTGATGGAGGCGTCGTTGGAGCAGCTTAGGAACGAGTCCTGGCTGGCCACAGCAAGTCCTCGCACACAATCCGTGTGGCCTGGAACATGTGAAATCACATATGAACATCATCTTTCTACAAGTAAATTGGTTTAAAAACATTTTAATTCGTAAAACCGTTATACGCGTTAATGGATTTGAGTTTGATAATGTAGTCTAGTATACTAAATAGCAAGATACAGCTACAGTGCAACAAGTTTAAAATAGGCTTGCGAATGTCAGGTATGAAATGAAATAATTTATTAAGTAAATTGGCCACACCAGGGTACTCTATTACACATCGGTAATATTGAGAGAACCTACCAGTGCTTTGATGATCATACAAGAGAAGAAGCACCACATAAAACTCTAATAAAGCAGAAGGTAATATTACCGTAAAATACAATCATACTAAGTTAGATTAGGATGTGAGTTTAGCTGCCGCACTCAGAGGCATCGATTAAATTTAATACTTGATTAAAGTTGCTGCTGTCACTTTCTTTGCTATAGCAATAGAATAAGACAACACGTCACTAAACAAGCATTAAATTTAATTGACGTCTTTGAGTGCGGCAGAAAGACAAGTATAAACCTGAAGGTTGTTTTAAGAGCTTTCGCACTACACAACAGTTCTACGACTTAAGGTGGGAATACGCCTCTAAAACAAAGCAGTAGCTCGTATGAGATATGGGCATATGCAAGTAAGTGGAACACTGTGAATACATTGATGAGTTTACTTGCATGCAATTTCATTCAGCCAGGCATGCCTGTAGTTATTGCATTCATTCACATGTGCCCTAACTCATAAGCATACAATTTGCTGCCCCCTGCGAGCCTTCTCATATTGCATGCCAGTAAATCAAATTGTGTGCTATTTACTTGCTTGCCAAGTACAGGCATACAAGTTAGTGTATAATATGCATAACAATAAATGGCACTCGCAAGGAGCTGTGCTGGCTTGGCTTTATAAGTCATGAGTGACATGACTAATTAATTGTACATGTGACATGATAAATTTTAACATTATTTTGCTTTATTTAAAATACAATTAAATAACAGAATTGTGCTTACGCAAAGTTATAATATTAGACGAGCAAGCATTAAAAGCAATATTATATTTCATTGAATTAAAATATAATTCAAAGATGTTGCATTGACAAAAATAAATCTTTCATCTTTTGTATGGTAATTGATTTCTCCTGTTTGAATTAATAATTGAGCTGTTGCCAAAATAAACAGACTGTTACCAAACATTTGCTTTAACTAACACAATCCTTATTTATCTTGCTAAATGTGTATTTTCCCTTGAGGATTAATTAGAGAAAGATTATCTTTTGCCTGCAACTGTCCAGGTAGAAGTAATTTTACACTGTTCCTCAGGGACCCCAAATCCCCAATCTATAAACTATCTGTGTACAAATCAGCAGTGGACCATGAAAACAGAAAAACAAACAATTAAGAAAGGAAGCAAGGATCCCTTAGTAACGTTTCATAGGACAAGGATATACTGTTAGACAAAAATTACCTGTCAGAGTTATTATTGAGGATCCATCTTTTTTCCACAGCCTAATGGTCTTGTCAGCTGATGCCGTAGCATACGTACAATTGCCAAGCTCCACCATAGCCCAAACAGCTGCTTGGTGACCTTTCAGCGTATTTGGAGTGGCTTTAGGAGTGTTCACATTCCAAACTTTAGCAGTGCTGTCCCAACTTGAACTAAGGATGAAAGTTTTAATGTTAATTCATAATAAATTTGCATTATAACTGTGATAATATTAGTAAAACAGTTTAAAATGCACTTGTTTAGTAAGATTAGTTGGTTTTTAATACCGCCCTGGTAAGCCATATGGCAGTATCTCGGATAAAGCTCCTGATACATACATCCATGGGTAGTAATGCCAGGACTAGTCTATCATCAGGGGTCGAACTTTTAGTGCCGATGACATCAATTTGCATAGTGATTAAAAAGACTAGTATTGAAAGGTTGAAATTTGGTGCAAGTATCGCCAAACAAGTTCTGCACAAAACCTTATTAAACTTTCCGAGTTCATCGATACATAATTACATGAGATGGACAGTAGCAAAAAACATTTAGTAACATTATCAAAACACTGTTTTATATTGTAATAAAAATTAGTATAATTAAATAGTCAGAAATAATATTCTTGCATTGACATAAATAAAATAAAATTGATTCAACTTGCCATTTTAAGTAATAAATCGTGAAAAATATGCTTCTGCCATCATCCGTATTTTGATTGCCATTAAAGCTGTACTTAACTGTGATATTTTTTTTGTACTAGTTAATACCTATGCACCTGTTAAATGAAAGCAGAACACCCTGTGTGTAATTTTTTTGATTTTCACGTCATCATCACCAAATGTGCAACCTCTGTCTATCATAAATCTGCACTGTGTTAGAAAAAAAACGAACTTGGATCACCAGGACAAAAAATCGTACAAATCACAGCCCAATTGTAACAAACCATTTGCATTCTCAGTTGTTTTAAATTATTATATTATACATGAACACTTTGACAATGTGCTGAAAATCAGGACAATCAAACAATCAATCTATATCATTTATAGATTGATTGAATGGGGGAATCGTAAGAGGGATTTATTAACAAGTTAAATGGGAACACACCTTAAAAGAATGCCTGCATCTGATCCAGGGGTGACACTACACACAGTATTCTCATGACCTTCCAGGGTCATCACAACGATGCCATCCTGCAGGTTGTAGCCCAGAATGGTGTTGTCGTGACTGCCAGTAATCACAATGCCGTCTGGGTAAGCTTCGCAAGGTGGCAGCCAACAAATGCAAGACACAAAGTTTTTGTGCCCTTTATATGTGACCACATTAACGAAATCTTTAACCCTGATCAGAAAAAATTAACAGAACATTAGGTTTTACTTTCGATTACAATAATCTGACAATAATTGAACAATAATCTGAAATCATTCTAACGCACTAAGGAGTGGACGTCTTTCGGCTGAAATGATGGTGATAATGATTCGTGACTGCATTAATAAAATGTTTAACCCTGATCAGAAAACATAAAACGATACAGAACATTAGGTATTACTTTCGATTAGCGATAATATTTGAACAATAATCTGAAATCATTCTAACGCAATTACCCTTCGGGATGCCACAATTTAGCGGTTCGGTCTCGCGAAGCAGACAATATGCAGCCCTCTTTGGTTTTCGCGACACATCGTACGTCTAAAGAATGACCGTATAAAACTGCACTTAGCTTATAATCAGGTAAAGCCATTGCAATACAAATATACTTAACGCTTCCGATCGATTACTGCTGACGATCGGAAACAATCGCGGTAGGTAAGCGAAGTTGTCATGTCATGTCATGTCATTTGACAATACAATATTAAAACCATTCCGGTTTCCGTTTAAAACGCCTTGGCTTAAGAAATGTACGCAAGGATAATCGTGTATATCTTGCTTATGTATAAGGATAAAAGAGCCTTACATACAAAATCGAAGTACTTGACAAACTACGGTGAAAACTGATTTTAGTTGTGATAAAAGCACCTAAATTCGCAAAGAATTGTCTAAATAAAGATGGAATGTTGTATTTTGGAGATCAACCCTGTAACTATCTTGTCTATGAACTAAATTGAACGCACTCTAAATTTCCAGAAGCACCAATACATGCAAAAAAAAAGCGGGAATTGCGAATATTGCACTTTTCACGTTATCATTTTATTTTATTTTAATACAACCTTTGGGAGCTATATACTTAAATAGCACAAAACAATACTTCATTTATAGTTTCATTAGTTGAACTCAATTTCCTTACAAGTTTTTAACTTAATCTTAATAAGAATTTGACTCTTATCTTACGTTTATCAGACATATCAATATGAATTGAATCGGTCCTTTCATGTCATTGTTGTTTTGAATTATGAAATTACTGGTTTTTTAGATGAAATTTATTAAACCGAGGAGATTCTGTGTGGCGGCGCCTAGAATTTGGTGCGAGCGAATACACATAGTTAGTACTTATACATACGTAGTGCAAAGATGGCGTCGACGGTGTGTGTTTCTAGGTGCCGACTTTTAGCAAAATTAGAAATAAATCGTGGTTTGTGTTTGTCGCCGATATTTAGGGATTTGTCTAATAACAAGGTGAGTAATTGTGGTTTTTATTTAGTATTTAGAATTTTGATGCGTACCATACATACAGATTTCTGAAGTATTCCTGCGGAAGACTGTTTCATTATGCACGTGTAGTAAATTTAGATACATACGTATAGGGACAATAGATGCTATTATTCAAAAGCAGCTGTGAAACGTCATTTTGTTAAGAGTTCTTTCTCTGTTGTTTAAATATTTCATGTTTTATTACTTGTTGCTAAACTTTCTGACAATTATTCGGAATAACAAGTAGGTAATTAAAAAAATATCGTTATTTATGTTCGAAAATATTGTAAAATCAATTATTGTTTTAAAATTTAATAAAATTAGAAAGTTAAAAGTTTGTGAAATTTCTTAAATATAAACAAAAGAATGGGATTTTGTCAATCATAATTACAAAAGTTAACGAGGCTTCTAATTAGTGATAGTCGTTTGTGAAGGCCAGTGAAATACTGATAAAACTGGACATGCTAACTTTGTTACATAAATGAAACATACCAAATAGGTAGTTTGCTTATAAAAAAATCGAATCTTGTGTTTTCTTTCTTGCTAGTAAACTTAACGTCTTTTTTATTTTTTATTGAATATGCTGTTTTTATATGATTTATGATGTAGGTACCTGCAAAGACTGTTCTCTATTCTCAATTCTCATTTAAATAAAATGATAGCAAAACCATTCATCTGAACATCTGTCAAAAATTCCTCTGTCATTAAGTTAGTAGATAATGTAGGTTAAGTATTGAGTAGTATGCAAATGATTTGTTATTATTCATCCAATCCACATAGCCTCTTACCAGATAAGGAGGTCATTGATCTAAACATGTTATCTAGTTATATGTTTTTTTTAAGCTGTAAATTTAGAGATCTGCGTATTGCTCTAACAAACTTTGAAAACTTGGTTGTACCTACATTCAAACATATTTTATGTACTCCCCAAAGGTGGTATAATGTAACTTAGGACCCATATTTCAAGGGTCACATATGGATTAATTGGCGGGTGTGTCAAAGTTCATATAAAATTGCAACTCCGATTATTGGAACTCCAAAATGTAATTTTTATACTGCTGGAACCGTAAGCTTTTCAGAAGTTTTGAAATATTCAATGTGTAGATAAGACTAGGTTAGGTTAGGTTTGATTTACAAAAATCCTGAAAAAGTAAGTTACAAAAAAAAAGACATGAGTTCCGATGATTATGACTTAAAACACTTTCGAACTACAAATTTTTATAATGAGCCAATAATAGCGTAATTAGCGGTTAAATTTTAGGTCGTTCTTCTGTTACATTACAGTTACATTTTAAACCAAAATATAAACGTTTAGTCCTTTGTTTTTTTTTTCATTTGAAATCAGTAATTTGTACAATTAAATTAAAACTAACTGTAAGATCTGTATCAAGCTTCATCAATTTCTAGCCAACTGCTGCAGAAGAAGACTAAAGTTTTTATAAGTTTATGAAGCTAGTTTCAGTTAATTCCAGTCATTCAAGTTGGTAACTATTTAAAAAGCATTAACTTTGGCATAGTATCTCCTTTTTGTGTTGCTGTGTTAACTACACAATTTAAAATGTATTCTTTGCATGTTTAACAGACTATAAAAGGATTTAGAGTTCAATGACTGCTTGATTGGTTCCAAACTGGCTCTAACTTTAGGTTACTGCACTGTGAAGGAACAGTAGGTATTTGAGAGTTAAGTATTCATAACAACATAAGGGTCACAATGTTTTATTATATTTATTGCCCTGTTCATAACATTTAGTTAGAATACACTTGAGTTAGTGTGTTTAATCTTTCTATACTCTATACATACAAATCAAAACAATTTTTTTGGAAACTGAATTTTCAAGTTGGTTTTGTAGGTATGTAGAAGGTAATACCTTTGGAACCACCACCTATTTATTTCACCCTTAGAAAGGCACATTACCTATTCCAGGTGGATACAGGATAATAAATATGTATTAAATTAACTATGTATGTATTCTATTCAACCCGGGAGAAGTCAGGATGGATCGCTAGTACTAATAGTGATTCTTGAATCTTAAGGTGTTAGGTGTTGTATAAGTAAATAAAAGTCTAATAAATGAACATTTATTTTTCTCATTTGTGCATTTCATTAAACTTTATAGAATTTTGATTTAGGGTTTTTTTATTAACCACTTGTTTTCTTAGGCATTTATCAAAAGTACATATTTTTTTGTACCTGTTAAGTATTTTTACACTTACCTTATTCAACTCCGTTGACGGATCAATTCGTCATGACATGGAAATAATTACTTCTGTTTCTGTCCGTAACATGATGTTCAATTTGTATGTTTTTTTTAACATACACTTAGCCTGGGTTTTATAAAGATCCGTTAGATCAAATTTCGGTCAGGAATGTCAAAACTTGTATGAAGTTACTAAAATTTGATCTGACATATTTACTAACGGACCTTTATAAAACCGGGCCTTACTCTCCCTCTCTGTAGGTATATTTGTCTATCCTATCATGTTTCTAATGCTCATAATCGACGAATACAGGCATTTTAAGGTCACGATCGGCACGTAATGTGTGGAGGGCGTCATGATCGCTTATAATCGACCGTCATCTAGAACGGGGGGCGATCGCCGGCTTGTCGGTTTTTCCTGCCCAGATCAAATTTGTCCACATATTCTATTATATTCTATTGTTGAAATTAGCATCTTGGTTAACTATACGAGCCTAGCAAGACGCTAGATACCTACCTAGAATCTATATGTTACAAATGTTACTATTAGCTTTTGTTGATGAATGTACCTTACTATTATCATGGCAGTTTTATTCAATTAGTTTGTAAATTGGGCTGTGAACTGCGTTTCATTAAAGGAAGTCATTTGCAATTTGGTCCACATAATTATCCTATTGTTGAAATTAGCATCTTGGTTAACGATACGAGCCTAGCAAGACGCTAGATACCTACCTAGAATCTATATGTTACAAATGTTACTATTAGCTGTTGTTGATGAATGTACCTAACTATTATCATGGCAGTTTTATTCAATTAGTTTGTAAATTGGGCTGTGAACTGCGTTTCATTAAAGGAAGTCATTTGCAATTTGGTCCACATATCCTATTGTTGAAATTAGCATCTTGGTTAACGAAACGAGCCTAGCAAGACGCTAGATACCTACCTAGAATCTGTATGTTACAAATGTTACTATTAGCTTTTGTTGATGAATGTACCTAACTATTATCATGGCAGTTTTATTCAATTAGTTTGTAAATTGGGCTGTGAACTGCGTTTCATTAAAGGAAGTCGTTTGGTACTTTGAACAACCTTCAAAAAGTCTTATTTTTTGAAATTAGCGTCTTGACTTCATACGAGCCTAACAAGACGTTAGATAGGTACCTATGTTACTATTAGCTTTTGTTGATAAATACCAACTATTAACACGGCAATTTTTTCAATTGGATTTCAGTTAAATCGGACGTTTTGCTAACTGCGTTTCATCGGAAAAAAATATCGTCATTAGCCCAGCTATTGTGGATGATAAGATAAGATAAGGATCCTTCACAAGAAATCATTGTTAGCATTCATTTTTGAGTAAGGTTTTATTATTCTGGTCACACGCTCACATAATGACGCCCTAAAGCCAAATTTAATAAAACACGTCAATCCTATATCCTTCTAAACTGTACGTACAGCCATACAAGGCAGGGTTGCGTTATCAGCAACGTACAAACAAATATTAACACAATATGATGTTATGCTTGCATAGATGGTATGAAAGGTCTATCTCAGAAATATATGATGCATGCTAAGTTATTATTTCTCTAGTGGTGTTATTTTCTAAAGTGCACCGAGCCGCTCACAACCACGAGCTGGACGCAGTCGCTTAGAAATACAGTTTATGTTGTAGTAATATCGTAGCCGGTCGCTTTATATGTATGTCTCTATGGTTTCTCGTATAATTATGTGGAATAGAGGCCTAGTATGTTAAGTCAAATTCGTGTATCTCAGCTTAGGCCATCGCTTTACTGGTTCGAAGACCTTACGGTGAGTTTAGCTTCGTTTAGTGAATGAAACACATCACTTTTTTAGATCATTATCATCATGTCAGCCGAAAGACGTCCACTGCTGGACATAGGCCTCCCCCAAGTCTCTCCACTCAGATCGGTCTTATGCTTTTCGCATCCACCGCGTTATCGCGATTTTTACAAGTTCGTCACTCCATCTTGTTGGAGGCCTACCCACAGCTCGTCTCCCGATCCGCGGACGCCACTCAAAAACCCTCATTTAGTTGTTAAGCGTCTATTCCTTAGAAGATACAGATGATTTTCATCAAAGATAAGCCAAACGTTCTGATAAAGGCGGTATACTTCTACCTATACCTAATTCTAGTTATAATTGGGCAGCTATGTCAGCTTTAAATTTTAGAACTGCCTTCAAATTCCTTGAGCAAACATTATTTTCCCAAAACCGTTCAGGACCATGAGATCCTTATTTGTACGGATTTAAAAGGCACCATGTCGTATGGCTTTCCTTGTTTTATCTGTCAATCCTCACCCATTTTCCATAATAGCTAGCTAGTGACTATATTTTTCCTGCTGACCGCTTTTAAAAGTTCAACAGCTGTAAAATTGTATTGAATAACAGAGAAATAGGGGAAATTGCATCGTTACCGCTACACGGTCCAGGGGCTCTAAGATGGCTGCGTTTATCGCGTGACAAAGTTTAGATAAGGCATCCGTTACCTTTTGACACGTAAATAAGTACGACAGTGACGGATGCTTTATCCACATTTGACACGCGATATAGACGCAACCATACTATTTAGGCCCACGGGGGGCCCTAAGATGGCTGCGTTTATCGCGTGACAAAGTTTAGATAAGGCATTCGTCACCTTTTGACACGTAAATAAGTACGACAGTGACGGATGCTTTATCCACATTTGACACGCGATGTAGACGCAACCATACTAGGCCCACAGAAACTAGGTCTGTGGCTCTTAAATTGCTTTATAAGCTTCTAATTTCCTGTATATTTTTATTTTAAACTTTAAAAACAACCCATATTTGTTTTTAAAAATCAAACACTTGGCAGTTTTTTTCTTGTTAAAATTTAGTAAATCATCATTTTGATATACTTACGCTTGTTGCTCGTAGACACAAAAAATGGAACGGAATTCGCATTGTGATAAAATTTTCCTCCTGTGCTATTATTAGGTTTTTCTGACGTAATAAATCTCGGGTATTTGTGTTTTTGTAGTAAACACAAATTGAAGTTGTAACTTTTAGTAATATTATTCGTATCGTACCTATTTCATACACCTTAACCAAGATTTTCAAGATAGATATTTCCGATACAGTTGCGGATTTTGCGACCCGTAGTCGGTACTTAAATTTTATTGCTGCTAATTAATCTGGTTTTACCTAATTAGTCATTATACTTTTTCTCAACTTGCCTTCCTTTTTCCGATCCTCTCGAATGGTGTTCTGCCTTTGTAGATTTTTCTCTTATTGGATGCGGCGTCAATCTCGCCCGCTTTCAGGCAATTTTAATCATATAAACTTGGTGGTGCAAGATTAAATAGGCATTTTCTGGGTAAACATGTACTATCAGACCATTGGAACCTTGACCCACCTTAGAACTGTGTCACAGAGACGTTATGATTCAAGTTATAAGAAGTGTCAAACAAATGGTTTTATAATGTCACTGTGACACCGTTCTATGGTGGGTCAGGGTTCCATTGGGCTGATAGTACCTACCACCTTCGATCTCGTAGTCACTTAACATCAGGTGAGACTGAGGGCAAAGGCAAACACATTATTGATTTAAAAAAAAATGGGTTATGAATTCAAATTTTAGTTATAAGTACTCTTATGTTATACTCCACTTGTTCCCGAAAAAACAGGGGGCTAATGTAGTCAATTTCTGTTGTTATTAAGTTCATTAAAATTTTGGCCTCTTGTGAGTATTGGCATTACTGTTTCTTAATAAAATAATATATAATGTAGTAAAACAATGTGTTTTGTGTTGTATAAGTTTTCTCAGATGTATTAATTTGTTGTACAGGAGTCTTGGTGCCGACGATGGCGACCAGCCCGTCGCTCCTTCTTCACAAGCGTATGCGCCCATGGATCCAAATCGTCATCAAAAGTTGACCACGAAAAATCTGACGGTAAGGATAGGCACAAGAATGGACGTAACCAAAAAAACACATTGAAACTACTCAAATTGTAATTAAATACAAAGAAACCATCACCAAGACTACGGCATTCTTTAATTCATAATGTTACATTAGATTTCTAGATATCAGGATATGCTTACGAACTATATTAAATACATTTTAAGCTAAATATTTATATTAGGTACATTTACAAGCAATAATTTAATAGCATCAAACGAAAACAGATCACAATTTTATATAAGCAATAAGCTTAATATGCAAGATTTATTTATCATTTTAATGACTTATTGCTATTTAAACTATCGTAACAGGATTCTAATACTTCGAATTCTTCGAATACCATTTCTCCGAATTTTCCAGGTGTCACTTTGCTTTGCTCTAAGTTCTCGTTAACATAGTAATACTTCTTCTCAAAACTGTGCGGGTCGGTTTGCTTTGTTTCAATCTGTGGTACATCTGCAGATTCAGTTTTCTCAGTTAGTGGTTCTGGTTTTTCATCTTTTTTAATAGAGATTGGTTGTGTGACTTGTTGAGGATGGACCACATTCTTCTTTAATATACCTTCATTTAGTTTATTAATTGTAGTAATGCTTTTGATTTTCTTGTCTTCGTTGTCCTTTTTTTCGAATGGTGTCTTCACGATACCCTTGTTGTAGCTCTCGAGGCGGCAGATTTTGTTCTTAACAGAGTTTTCGTCATCGTTCATTAGTGGAGGATCATCTGTTTTCAGCTGCTTACTAGGTGATCGGTATTTTATGCGAGGATTTTTACTGTCATCCGTCCCCGTCAGTTCTAGTCTGCTGCTACAACTATTTGATTTTACGAGTTTAAATTTGAAAGCTGGAAACCCCTCCGAGCGTTTGTTTTTATCACTGTCTGGGTTACCTGAGTCCGATGATGCATTAGAGCTTTGTTTGTCCGCGGCTATTTGTTTGTGTTTATCAGCCACCAGACAAGAACATTTCTCTCCACGGCATTTGATTTGACAAGAATAGCAGTCCCTGCTGCAATTTTTTTGCAGTCCTTTTATTTCCTCCATTATAGCTTTAGTCATGGGGCTGACTGTGGAACCAGGTTTTGAGTTTAATACTTTACCTCCATAATAAGTCACAGATGTGCCGCATTCTCGTATCTTTTTCATGATGTCTGGACTGACGTATTGACTTTCGCAACAGAAGTCGTGGCTTACGGAATCGCAGAGATACTCGTCACTAGAACTATAGACATTGTCTTTCAAGTTCTTGTTTGGGTAAGGACTAAGGCCGTCGGTTTCGTAATCGTTGTTGGAGCTTAAATCTCCGCTAGATACCCCACTAGAAAGACTGGCGTTATCCCATTTTTTGTTACCGAAGTTGGTGTCTATAGTTAGTTGCCGTATAACTTTCTTCCTGCCACCAATTTTGCTGCCCTTTGATTCTTCGTTAAGGTTTCGGTACGAAGTAGCTCTTCGAGTTAATCCAATAGATTCATCAACCAAGGGTGGGTCCCGGGTAATAGTCATCGGGCTTTTCATTTTCAATGTATCTTCAAATAGGTTGCGAACTTTTTTGACCGTATCTGGATTCGGTAATTCTTCTTCTATTATTTCTTTGTTAACCCTAATTGGGTGGTAGAAGAAATGCCGACGAATTGCATTTTTTGATCTGTCGACATGACTGCACGAGTTATCGTTTTTCTTAAATAATGTTGGTGGTATTTTCCGCGTATCCTGACTATTGTTGTTTCGAGGAATTGGTTCAATTTTTGTTCTTACTGGTTCAATGATGACAATGTTGTTATTGACTAATAATTCTTGGAAGCTGTAATCTTGTAAGTATTGTAACAAACCGTCAAATTGAGCTTCTTTGCGATAGTTAGCAATCATGCTGTTTTTAAATAGTTCTGATTTCATAACCTTGTATCTAACATGATCAAATTCATCACTCTGTTGGTCGAAGCCCTTAGCTTTAATAAGTGTTGCTTGAGTCTTTTGATTCTGATTATCATCGCTGCTCAATTCTACTATTTCAATTTCTGGAGTATCTCTGGATAAGTCTAAATCGGATTTTTTATTGCTCATCGTAGGTTTAGGATTCTCATAAATATTGCCATCGCAATCTTTGACTACTTTTTTGACAGCAGCTTCTTCAATTTCTGAGTCACTTTTAACCTTTTCAGATTCATCTTTCCATAGTTGTAGTTTCGTTTGACTCATCTTGCGTATACTGTCTACTATTTTTACACTTTCTAAAGATTTGATAATATTGCCTACTGACACATCCGTAGAACCATCGGGTTCATCTTTAATATCTTTTCCCGGTTCTACGAATATTTCAACTTCGTGAGCTTCATTCGTTTTCAGTTTACATTCCGTTCTTCCATTGTCTTTAGTATCAGGAGACTTATCAATTAGTTTAGACCAATAGTTCTTGACCGAGTGTAATTTTTCTTGATATTCAATATCAGTTTTAATAGCATTATTTAGTTTATCTTTATTACTATGATCATTTTTTATTTCTTTTACTTCTTCTTTTATTTCTGAACTTAAATTTGACTTGAGAGTATTAGCAACTGGATCTATTGTTTCGGCCAAATCTTTTTTCTTGATTTCTTCCTTTGCGAAGTCTTTTGGTTTTTTGTTTTTTGAGTCTGTTACTTGTAAAACTTGTGGTCGTGTCATATTAGTGTTTTTCTTACTAACCTGCGAGTTGTGTTGGTCTGAATTTTGCTTATTGTCTTTAATGATAAGCCTGGTCGGAGGTTTCTCGAATTTATACTGAGCGCCAGCAATTTTCTCACAACTTTCTTTTTTGAGTTTCGGAATTGTTGTTTTAACAACTTTATTCAACTTGATGGTGATGAAAGGGTCTTTGGGAATCCAGTAACTTGAATTGTCTACTAGCTGACTGTTGACTTTGTTCTCTTTGATTTTATCGTTACTTTCAGGTAGTTTTACAGATTCTGATTTAGCAATTGGAACCTTTATGGGCGTGATCAAGTTGGCCTTAACTTCTTTTTTTAGAATTGGTTTAATACAATTATCTTTTAAATCTTGAGTTAGGGGTGGGTCTATAACAATTGTTTGATGTCCACTTAAAGGTACAATAGCTATGTTAGAGTCCGCAGATGTTTTAAATGATTGCACACGAGACAGTAACGGAGTAGTGTTGCTTTCAACGGATATTGCACTTTTATCAGTAGAATTAGTACAAGGTTTTATTACACGTCTCTCGACGGTACTTGGGCTCGGTAATCGATGGATATCATCGTCAGTGGGGTCCCGCTGTCGCAGTGAGTAATGTTTGCGGATTCCTAGTCGCCCTTTCTTCTCTTGTGTGGATTTGTTAATGTTATCGTGTGAAAACGATTTTGCTATGTTAATTTCTGGTCTATATGTAGAATTTGAATTTATCTTTAAACTTTCAGACTTTGTGATGACCTTATTATTTCGAATAGTTCCTTCAATCTCATTTATCTCCCTTTCGTTTTGATGAGAATCCGATCTAAAGAAATTAGTTTCTTTGTCGTCGGCGTTAGAACTATCTACAGTTATTATAGATTTTAAGTCGTCTTCAAGTTTAGCAAAACTTTGTATTATTTGTGGCTCTCTGTAGTCGGCCAGATAAACACAATTGTTAGATTGATGTGTACAATTATTAGTGAGATTCGTTTTATTTAACTGACCGTAGTTTTCAGTGCCCTTCGTTGACAATATTTCTCTAAAATGCGTTTGTGCTATTTCGTATGTGTTCTCACAAGGTATATCTTCTTGATCCTCTTCTCTCAGTTGAGCATCAATGCGTTCAGATTTTCTTAAGCATTTACTAATGTTTATGTCAGGTAATGAATAATATTGATTTTCGATTAATGTTGTTACGAATGGCTCTGTTGTTATATTTTTAGATGAAGTGCAGTTGCTTTTGGTTGAGTAAAGGTCGTTTTCGATGTATGTGTTGGTTACGAATACTTCGTTGTTCGGTTTCTTTGGGGTTTCATTAAATATGTTGCTTCTGTTAGTAAGGAAAGAATCTCTTCGAATATCAGCAAATGTTCTCTTTTTGTTTACTTTAGTATAGATCGGATCACTTTCTGTGTTGTTGTTTTCTGAATTTATAGTATGTGATGTAACGGATACGTTGTCTTTGAATTGTGACTCACAGTATTCGTCAATCTTCTCCGCTAGCGAGTTGGCCAAATATTCCAATTTGTGTGATTTATCTGTTGAAGAGGCTATTGAAATTGATATGTATGATGTGATGCTATCTGGTGGACTGGATATAGTACCGTCGTTCTCTGATACTACCGATTGTATATCCGCGTCTTTTGTGGTGTCCCTATTCTCAAAGGCGATATCTTCAGGCTCAGTATCTTTTAGGTTCTCACTTCTTTTGCTTTTGATCGAAATCTCGTCGTACGAGTCTACGTCATTAACTTGCTCGGGTTCAGTCAATTCTTTCTTATCTTTGTCACTTTGAGTGATCGATAGGCTATCGTTGGTAAAGGATTTAGGGGTATTATTTTTAGATCTGTCTCGATCTTCTTGATCTGTGTCGTGATCTGTTATGTATAGTTGTTTGTTACGATCTGGGGTCACGACCGAACGCTCAGTTTCAGGAGAACTATCTTTGTAATTCTTTAGATGCGCTTCAAAGTTGTAATGCTTTCGCACGTAATTAGAATCCAAGCTGTCTATTTCGCTTGGGTTTCGAGAATGCCCAATACTATCTTCGGAAAGATTAGTTGGTTTTAACTCGTCGTTTAAGTTTGGCCAACTACCACTTATTGATCTAGAGTGGTGACTCTCATTTCGCGATACGGTGTCTTCTTTTTCCGACTTGCGGTCAGTATTCTCAATGTGACTTTCGTTTTCTCTTTGACCGTTAATAGCTCCGAAACAGGATGCAGTGCTGTCGATGTAAATACCTTCTAAAACTTCCTCTTTTGTTTGGTATTTAGCGCGTCCGGGTAACCTGAAATAAGTAAAAAGAATGTTTAACTTAATTGTCGCTTCATTCTCACTTCGAGTTAAAAGAGAAACCTGCTTTAGAAGCATATTGCACTTTTTTAACTACCTACTTCAGCTTAGCTTTGTTCCACTTCAGTTATACTTTGTTAGAATAAAATATCATCTCCATAGGATCGAGACAAACGAGATCTTTGAAGATTGTGTTTGTCTCCATTCTGTAAACGTAGAGAAGGTGATAGTATTAAAGTGACACGATCATCATGTGGTAGATCTAGACATTCTAGACAAACTACATTCTATAAAAGTAAAGGACGGTACAAAAAATGAATGTTGTAGTGTATTCAATCGGTAACCTATGCCAATTTGTTTAGTTCATTTTGTCTTAATGTATGTATAAGTACGAAAGAAATCAAAAGGATAGAAAATATGCTAATTCGTAAAAAGTATATTGCATTACTCAAACACTACATACAAAGCTCAAGGAATATTTGCCTATCAAATGACTTTTAAATAATCAATGAACCACTCAGTCAAATGATCAAATAAAAACAAGAAGGTTAAAAGAACACGGTCACAAAGACCAAATACCCGTATTAAAATAAAAAATAGAATAGACAGGACATAAACTTATGTGAATTTATGTATTGTAAGCGGAAAAACTAGATCCGTGCGTCTTGTAAAAAAAAGTGAAAGAAGGGTTAAAGTGCGAAGTAATAAAAGAGCTAAAGATTTATTACACTACCCTCTTTGTAAGCTACTGTATTTATTTATCTGTCAAAAAAACGAACAGCAAATCTGAGATCAAAGTCATGCTACTGTATTGAACAATACTTTATTTAAGTATTGAAGAATAAATGACTTACTTACTAATAAATTACTTAATTACATACTTACTAATAAACGTTGAGTAACGGTGGTATAGCTATACAATGTTTTGTCCTTATCTGTCATTGTGACATATTTTTTTTTTATAATGGCTTCTGTCCATTTGGATTTGACAGATAATGACAAAACATTGTATATACCATTAGAAATATAAATCGTACCTGTCTTTGAAGCAAGGCTTGTCGAATAAGCGGGCCCGAGGTATGAGCTGGGACCGCTTGCTCTTTGCGTGGTTTTGAATCTGCAGGTCAGTGAAGGTCTCTTCTCTGATGACTGCTAAGCTACGGCTACGCCGTAAATTGGAACCCTCTGATTCTTTATGCTTGCACAATCGTCCGTAACTCCCATTAAACTCTGTGTCAGAATTCGAAAACCTCTTTTGTAATAATTCTTCCGCCGCTTTGGACCGTGTCAGATGTTGATAAAACTCGTCCTGTGGCAATTGCACAGGAAGTTTGTAATACTCTGCTAATTTACTTTGGTATTTCTCGTGTTTTTTGTTTTTGTTCTCACAAGCGTCCTTATCCTTTTCTTTTGATTTTGAGAGCTTCCTTTTTTTGGGACGCTCGTCTTGGCTCTTTTTGGATTCGAGGGAATTTCGCGGTTTGTCAAACTCTAATGTTTCAGAAGGGTTTTCGAAATATTGAATGTCACCGACGGTGTTCGCTGCGGATTTGTGTTCCTCCTGGTTGGATTTCCTTTCGACAAGTTCTCGAAGGCGGCTTCTTGTGGAGCTAGTGTTGGACGTGACGCTTTCCGGCCGTTTATGGGGATACTCCAAATTGGATGAAGAGCGCCTGAAGAGGCTTGTCTTTATCGAACCGAAGTCGCCTTCGTCTTGACAAGAAGCCGCTGAGAAGTTCTGTGTCCTTATGCGGTCAACGTGAT
Organism: Acleris cristana; assembly: GCA_948252455.1. NCBI lineage: Eukaryota > Metazoa > Arthropoda > Insecta > Lepidoptera > Tortricidae > Acleris > Acleris cristana. The sequence continues at coordinate 14,912,847 of OX411779.1, read as the reverse complement.
TCTGGCTAGAATACGACGCGACCGAGTCCACTGAATGCCTGAAACGCAAAACAAAAATAGATTAGATTAAGGTTGTCTTCCATGTTGTACACCAGCTTAGATAACAATGTTTGCTTAAGATATTCGCTTTTGGCTTGGCTCGTTTGACTCATAGTCATTTAAGATGACGTCAAGACTAATATTAAGTTAGGATACCGTTGTACACAACGCGATTTTTCGTGTTAGTACTTATCGAGGACCAAACTAGAGTCTTAAGTGTAGGAATTTTGGGAGAGCATAGCAACGTCTGTTGGCGATTTTTTTACGGCTGTGGAAATTTTGGAAATCTGCCAATGCCGTGCAGAGGTACGACAACAACAGTCTTGTCAAATATATATCGTTCCGCTCGATTATCGAAGCTAAAAGTAGTAAATTAGCTTCGAATAAACTAAACAGACAATAAGCACCGTAGTAAATGGCATCATTGGTAAACGTAAATCATAGTTAGTCATACTTTACGGTTGCCTATTTTAATATATTCTAGTGTGAATCTGTAATCTGTAATTATCTATGTTTATGTAAACTGTAGGTATTGTACTTGGTTATTCAAATAAAACATCACGTTTTGTAGTGAACATCTTAGAAATATTGAACCCCTAAAAATATTATAAACTGTCGTCTCATTTAGGGACTGAAAGGTAGAAAATTATGCCAATTGTGCAAACGAAGACTAATAAATGAAATGCCACGATGAATTAATTTACCCTTGGCCTTAAAATAAGCTTGAGTTCCTTCGGATCCTGTTGAATTTCATTATGGTAAAATACCAAGGAATATCGTTAAAAATGCCCTGCTTGAAGAAATACAATAAAGCAACATTATAGGCCTCTACGTAGTTAATTAGTGATTGCCCAAAATATCCTTAATCAACAAGAGGCCCAGAAGTTCCAGAACTTAAAAACTGTTTGTTTTCCTCGAACGAAAATAGTTAATAAAAATTTATCAAGCACTTACAATAATATAAGCATTAATCGGCCGACTGAAAGAGACAGATTGACAAAGGCTGTTATGTTAGCACATACACCTATCAAATCCTTAATTGGGTTAGGCTTTAAAAGTTTCACAATACTTGAAATTGCTTTAAAAAACCGATTTTTTTACAGTTCGGATGGATTCGCGAGCAACAGCGTTTTTTATAAAATTAAAAACACTGACCCATCTGTAGCTGAAGAATGAAATACAAATCATACTGTAGGTATGAAGTAAAAGAATTCTTGAAAAACTTAAAAATCCCGATATCAATGAGGTTGCGAAAATCGAAGGTCCTATCTAAGGGTTAGTGCTCTTTCTAGCACATGACATCTGCAGAGACTATTTGAAATGCTGCCAAAACAAGCCTGCCTTAAAGACCCGGCGCCTACTATTCTCGGATGGAATTTAATAGGAAGACATTTGGCCAGCCGTCATCGTAGTTTTTGAAATAGTTCTTCTCTATACTAACCCAGTTTATCTTGGCAATGACTTCAGAACCTCTTTGCATTTTAAGTTACTTTGCGGTAAACCTAATGAAGAGCAAATACGAAGTATTGTATGAAGTTTATGCGAATTAGTTAAAATTTATTTTAAATACCACCCAGAAAAATAAACAAAGAATCTCTTTATAACGTAGGTAAACAAATTTTACGCGGCGGTAAAAATGCTTGTTTAATATACTGATTATTTTTACTTTCCTATCTAAACAGATGTTCCATTTTATCTTAGTTGATTTAAATTCTGCAACACGCAAGAAAATGAAAATCATCTGAGTATATTACCATTTTTTTGAACTAGTATTCCCAGCTTCTTGATAGGTTTCGGCTTACTATCGCTATCACGCTTGCACTCGCAACTGACGGTATATTTGTCACTCGTGTGTAATAGAAAAACGAAGATCGCTATTAAATAAAATGGTTGCGCTGTAGCTAGTATTTAATTGATTATAAATGAATATCGTGGTGACGATTAGGTATCAAAGGTATTACAATCTTCTAACGTTAAACTAAAACCATTGCGTTTATTACTATCTAACATATCTGTAAAAGTAATGAACCCTTAAAACGCTTTTTTTTTCATGGTTTGTTTACGTAATTCCTCGACTTCAAAGAAACTTGAACGCTATCAGTGTAAACAAAATACCAAGTGCACAATTGGAGTAGATAGACAAATATAAAAGGACTTAGCTTTTTTATTGTGTACCCCTGCGAACATGGCTTTGATAAATTCACAATGTGCCACGTGTTACTTCACCCTATTTTGCACAGGAATGCTTCTGTACCCCGTAATAGGTTTAAACATGGTATAAACTTAGATTAAGATAGTAAGATTGCCCTCCCACAGCGACAACGTGTTTCCCCAAAATTAACACTTTCAGTTTCGTCTGCGTTTAGATCTATAAATATTCACGGTCCGGAGCCGGTGCCGACCTTTCTCTGAGCCGTGAATTTGCCCGGAGTGTCCCAGAACTTTGGATATGTTTACGTCTACATTTACACCCTGAAGACGGATTACGACCCAAAGTTTTTTAATTTAGGACCTGCAGATTTATAACAAGACTTTTTTTAATGTTGAAATATTAAGGCGATAGTGATAGTCAAGATTTGTTTCTTCCGTGTCATAGTCATCTTAGTGGAAGATAACCTGCCTCTACCAAAAATCGTATGTTATTTTCATATATGATTTGTCAAGGAAACTCTGAGCATCTCTCCGTTGGCCTTGATCATCCTTATAAACCGAAGCGAGCGACCACATCTTTGTTTTTATACGTACGTAAAGATTTTTTCTTCATAGACAACGTTGCTACATAGAGCTATCAATCAATCATGTTGGAGAGGGTGTGCGTACACGTGTTTGAGTACTTGGCCGTAAACCAAAGAAACAGTTGCCTGTCAGTAATAAAAATCGACGTCTTTGTGTCCATTACGGATATTAATATGTTGCCGTTAATCAGAAAGATAAAATGTCCTCATGACAAGTAGCTTACTAGTGATATAGTATCTTTCTTAGTTTTTACATGTGTGTAAGCAATTTTCATGTTCACAGTGAATTATCTCTTACTTACCTAACAGTTCTTGCTCATTAGACTCAAAAAATAGCGAGCTGCGATTCTCAATACGAAGGTATTTTTATTTTTATGTAAATCAACTAATCCAATGTCTCATTTTAAACTACTTCGGCCACTTAGTTGTCATAACTGAAAATGTCAATAACAGTAAACACATAAAGGGGAGTGCTGTCAGACTGAAGACTCTAAAACAAAACACTGTGCTGTGTTGGTTCAAAGGAAAGCATTTCAATTAGCTCAAAGACACGCTAACCCGTCTATTGTCAGGATTAAACTGAGTGGCTTAGGTTTACCATGCTCTGCGATCTGCGGTCTTAACACTAATATTGTTAACCTTCTAGTTCTAATTCACAATACAATACAATACAATACAAAACACTTTATTGTACACCAAACAAAAACAGTACAGAGAAACAGTACAATTAAAAATAACACAGGTTAACAACAAGCGGTCTTATCGCTAATTCACTTGACAGTTTTGAATGCAAGATAAAGATAGGTTAAAATGAAGTGGAACGGATGTATGTCGATCAGGGGGCCTAATATGGCTGCGTTTATTGACTGGCAAAATGTGGATAAAACATCCTTCATGACACGTGTATAAGTACGAGAGTGACGGATGCTTTATCCAAATTTTGTCACGCGATAAACGCAACCTTACTATGCCCGCTGGACAGACATACAAAATGAAGCCGAAATTACCTTTTCTGTCCTTAATGTCTGTAAAATACTTAGCAGTAATTACTGTTCATACACAGGACGGTCCCAATTTCTCGACGCGTCCGGCGTGCTTAACAATACAGATGTATTTAAAATAAAGGATGTGTCGGTTTTCCGCACTGCATGCTTGCTTGCTCTTTCCGGTGGCCTTATCAGTACCCTTAGGTATGCAAAGCAAGGAGGCTAATGTCATATTCTTTTACATTATCTATTTTAAGACTATTGACAAAATAAAGTGTGACGATAGGATGTAGGTATGTGCCTGACCAATACAGCTCTAATTAATAGACAAGTAATTTAAGATCTTTCCAGCACTTAAAATAGCAGAAATGAATAAAGATTGTTCTAAAATATTATAATCGTAGCAAAATATCTACAGTCTATATTTTGTAGTTTTCAAACCGACTTGAAAATCTTACAAACTGAAAACGCCTGTGAAAATGGCGCTTGAAAGATGGCGAGGGTCCTTAACCCTTAATTTGGCAAAAATAAAAAAAGTCGGGAATTCAAACCCTTTTTGATTTTGAAACAGCAAAAAAATAAAAACACATTCCAAACAAAGAAAGTGTAGGATTATGGTATGTTCACTGTGATGAACATTGCCAAATTAAGGGTTAACTTGTCAGTCTTAACATATCAATTAACCGCACAAGCTGTATACAGAATCTCGTCAGGCCTTAAGAAACCAGGAGAGCGTGAAGGCTTGACTTAAGTCTTCTTAGTCGTAGATAAAGGATAGAGTGCTCAGAGCTCAGAGTGCGGTCAAGTGAATTCAATTGCCGTGGTTGGATAGTTATCGTAGTAACTTAGTAATACTACTAGTTACAAGGTCTCTCAGATGTAAGACTTCTTGACTCTAGCTAAGTCTCAAACTCTTAACTTGTCTACGCTTAATACTGGTGCCATGTTTTCTAATGTCATCAATATACTAACGTGTATTTGTAGGAGTCATTAATATTACGTTGTCTGAGAAGATAATATATTAGAACGCTTGTAAATGCGACAGTACCAAGTGCTTCAAGTATTTAATAGCGGATAGAAAACGCAGACTGTAGACAAAAACGTCTGACAAAACAATGAATAAAGACCAGCAATGTGCTGAGGAAAAACATGCGAATAGTCGGTAATTATATCATTTGCACACAAATCATGTACATGTGTAATTTAAATAATGTTTAGAATGCCTAAAAAAAACAATATTATGCCGTGGTAGAAGTTCCTCTCGGCAGAATGTTTTATTGTTTATTTATCACTGATGATATTTAGATGATCATAAAGTTGATTAACGTTTACAGATTGATTTACTACGCCATTTAAAAGCTTTGGTTTAGGTAAAACTATCGCGTTTTTTGAATAATCGTAGTTGTGAAAGAAAAATTATTTCATCAGATATACTCGTATTAACGTATGTTTCCTAAAGTGAAAAAAGTACAACGCCATTGCCTCGTACGAGTATAAAGATACACAAACCCTTTAATGTTACTAGATGCGGCGGTTTCGGTATTTCTTCAAAAATATTCAACAGCTTTTCGCATTCGTCGGCAACCGCACAACGTTTTTTTTACGCTTTGAAATAGAACAGTGTTTGTGATTCAGTGTCAGATATTTTAGGACACAGTCGTAAATGTCTCAAAGATACAACATTTTACGAATTTTCGCCAGAATTCAAGTGTAAATAATACTGGTTTTCACTATCGAGGTTGATACGACGACATTGAACTAAAAACTGTTTACATTTGATATCGGTATGGAATGTATGGTGGACATAGTGTAGTTAGCACATAATTAACTTTTTATCCCCATCCGCAACTGCCGCTTTCTTCCGTCCGTGACAACCCAGTTGCGATCTGTGTTCGTTCATTTTTTATTCACATTGCTTATCACCAGCGATTACGGTGTAAACATTAGAGATGCTACTTATTGATTATTTGAGTTTCATACTTTTGGACTTTAAGTCAATGTCTTCATTTGTAAGAGTGCCTTTGACGCGTTCAGACGCTATTTGTAGAGCGTTCACTAACATGTTTACATGGTACAGTTTTTGTACAAAAACGATCACTCTGTAAAGACATTCTTTTGTTTTAAAGAAAGTGTAAAATTTTACAAACACGATAAAAGACAATCATATAACGACATAAAATATTCCAAATACTTATCCAAATTGCGAATCCCGCGACCGTAAAATGGGTGTATAAAAGAAGAATTGAGGCTGCGGCAACCACTCCATTATAAAATGTTACCCTCTTCTGGTGAAAAGGTCCCGTTTTATTTTCTTTCCATATATTTCCTTTGTTGATACGCCAAATTAGTGAAATTACTTCGTGTTTAACGTATTTTCAGAACATTATTTTTTTCCAATGTTAAATAGGTTGTCGTTTAGATACAATCTAAAGTTAGTTCTGTCAGCGCTTTAGTTTTAAACTTTATCATAACTGCGATGGCTTATAGTGTTCGCGACGTTTCCTGTTCCGCCAACAGCTTTAGTAGATTGTCATTAAAGAAAGTTAGACTGGATTAGTTCCCTGAAGTTAGTTGTGAATTCACTCAATATCGCATCGATCGTTCGTATTAACGTTTAATAAAGTATGATAATTATGATTCACTTACCTACTTGAAAGTGAAAGGTAAAGGGAGATGCATTTGTAGCTACATAATAATGACCTCATAGCATGGTTTTTCGTGTAACGTACCGGCAAGTTAACATTTATTTGTATTATATTATTGGTTACCTACTATTTATTACTTATTTACGAGCTATTGCTTCCATGACAATGGATCGTTATCATAAAGTAGAGGACTCTAGATAGATGCCACATAACTTTTTCCAAAGTGTTGTGCTATTTGTCAATTATTATTAGAATCAACATCAAAAATCTTCATGACAGTTAAACAATCTGTCTGATTTTCAAATATAATTTGATACCATTTTAAGTTCTTTATAAAAACTCATTAATGCACCAATAGTTACGCACCGGGGTCCTCGTAAAATGAATGAGAAAATCTGTTGTTTGACTTGCTGACTTGATAACGTAAAACTTGGTGCAGCCCAGGCACTATTTAGTCTTAAAGTAAAATTACTGATATGTACAAATGGACATAGCGCGACTATGACTAGATGAACAATCTACAATCTACGATCTTAGTTAACTGGGTTTTAAAATCCGTCCTGTTGGCTTACGTCCAATTTAAAATGCAATTAGTTACAAAGTGTGAGATTATTTATGATCTACTAATTATAGTGTTACCAAAAATAAATTATCGACACGATTGGCATCATTTATTATGAAGCAAGTGTATCATCACCATCAATAGAAAACAATTTTTGTTTATCTCTTTCGGACAACTATTATGTTTTCTCGCACTGTTTAAAAGGTTGGCAACTTACTTTACTTACTTTTGCTTAATACGTGGATACGGCAGATTAAAATATGTCGTCATTGCGTGTTAATTTTATTTGTCTCACTAATCTACTTATAGTAGTTTTAAGAGTGAAATGATACTGTTACATAATTTATCTAGTGAGTTACTGTTTGCAACATACACATTAGACCAGATCTTTACGCAACTGGACATGAATTTCTCAGTAAAGTTACGCAAGCAGCGCAATAGAAAAGTGATCATTACTTAATTAAACATATCAAGAATTCTAAATACCAATATGTGGAAATCAATATGGTGCAAATTTTTCCACTGATAATGAATGATCCAAGACTACCATAGCGAACACAAAAGTAGAAATACTCTCTAGAAGAAAGTAAAAATTGAAAGAAAATAATTTTATGACCAATCCCCAAGTGGTAAATAAAACAAAAAATGCTGAAGCGCCCTTCAGTATTGACATTACTTGGATTGGTTACCCTTTTAATTGACTTGAAGTCGATTAATAGGTCTGTAAAAAGTTCCCCACCCTTATTATATGAGTTTTAATTAAATGGTGTCCTTAATGAGTGGGTTAACCGCTTTAACTAGTATGTCAACTGCCACGAGATAATCAACTTAAATCAGTTGCTACATAAACATGTTCTTGTAATAACTAAGCTAACTGAAGTTTCTTGCGTCATGGACTTAATCTAACCTTTAGCAGCGTCTTTAAAGGTTTTAATAGCAAAACCAATATTTTGATATGACTAATGAGATCTTGCTTGTCGGATTACTTGTACTGACAAAATAAATCTTGTGTTTGAAGATAAACGAGAAGATTATCTCATATGTAATGTTTTTAAATACTATGACTAGTACACTTGAGAACAGATAAAATATTGCGTTCATTCAATCAACGCCTAGTATAAGAGGAGGCCAGTGGCAACCGCTATCTTGTCATGTTATTTTCGCATTAAAGAGGAGCGCGTTAAAGCTTTAAATAATTTTTGACTAATGTTAAAGTGATTGGTGTGGTGTGACGTATTGTGTGATCTGCCAAGAAATTAATTGAATTAAAACGCTGCGTAATGATTGTGCCCGTGAAAATTTGATCAAAACAAACAAGTGTTACTATCATTGAACAGCCAACCCGTGAAATGATATTTTAATGCCTTCAGCAAATTTGATTGCCCGCATCAGTAGACCGGGCGGTCGCGACAGCAAATTCACAACGGTGTTAAGGTCGGCGCGCCCGGTATCTTGCGCAAGGTTTATTTATATTTTTTGTCAAATCATCTATCAATTGATCTCATTAAAAGTGTCCTACAAACGAAACGATTGTCTTAAAAAAATCTTCCGGAAACATTTATTCAGGACATGGATGGCATTGAAGATTACCAAATTACTCGTATATAGCCTGAACTTGCAATGCCAGAGACATGTTAACCAAGTCACAATGCAATGTTTGCATTTAAGACCTTGAATACCTGTTCTTTATGTATGGTCACTTATTCTCATAAATGCACATGATGTTATATCTGGAACATGTTGTAAAATTTGCATATCATTTAGCGAAAGCGTGATTTTACAAGGCTGTTAACATGTTTGTGGTAGTCACGCCAAACACTGCGAATAAATAAGTCGTGATGCTTTTTCAAACATAAGGACTTCCACGTTTGCAATGAAACAATTTAGGTGGTAAATAGCGAAATTCAAGCTTTAAATGGTTGTCTAACTGCTTAAAGTGAGACAAACCAACAAATACGAACCAGTAAAATAATAGTTTCGTGTAGGAATAACATTCTAAAATATTCTCAGCTGCATTATCCTACATATTTTGAATAAGAAAACCACAAAAGAATTTAACGCTACGTCTTCTTCAATTCAAGTATTTCCTGCTTCGCTGAGTCGGAACTAAACCCGTGGAGGAATCAATAGGGAAGGCTGCAAATAGGGAAACCTAAAGCCCTAGAATTCCTTCAGCCTCAACACTTTCTTGTTAACGGTCCAGAACTCAACTCGCGAAAGTGGATTCGATATTACTTTTTCTTGTTGTCAATCCCAATCTTTTCAATGGAGACGCTAAAAAAGTTTACAGATGCAACGTTGGTTTACTTATCAGCATAACGGCATCTTTATGAATTGAAAATTATTGAACGGCCGCGAAATGCAACCGAGTTCACTCAATTTGTTGCTATTCAATTATTTTAGGTCATCATTAAAATGAGTTATTATGCTTGGTAGTTACTGCAATTATTATAGCAAAATTGCCCGCACATTCATTAAAGCGCCGATTTGGTTCCTGCCGTGGTTCCTGCAAATATTTCCTTTTGAATATGGTTAGATTCTCAGTTCTGCGGAGCAGTTATCTAATATACTTAACAAGATACATCACATAATGTCACGCCCACATCGTTCGTGTATATTAGGTTCGTTGATAACCCGATAAGGTCGGTTTACAACACTGATTCACCCACTTGAGTTGCAATAACGGAGAAAGTGCTATCACTAAGTATTGTTGTATATTAAGCATTGGGTTTGAAGTTGTGGTGCTATTTCAAGATATATATAGTGCCGTGAAAAAAATACGTTTTAAGGGTGCGGCTCCATTGAGGCGGAGAAGAGCGGAGCGGAGCTGTGCCAATATCAACCGATAGAAGGCGCATGCGGTCACGTCGAGCGACCCTTCCGCACGATAGTTTAGATTCTATTGGTTAATATTGGCTCAGCTCCGCTCCACTCCGCTTATCTCCGTCTCAGTGGAGCCGCAGCCTTAGTGGGGTAATATTTAAACTCTTAAATAAAAACGTTTAACATTGCTGACGACTTTAATATCAATATTTTTCCATTGTATCGTATTGGTTACCGGGTAGGTAACCCTGGAAAATGGAATTTTGTTACTAAACGACATGCATGCTATAATATCGGACAGGGCAGACAGAAAACGTTTTATCGTTTGAAATTAGATGGTTGAGCCAGATTACCGCAGGCCGTTCAGTGAGATACTACATTAGGTCATAATACAATGTGTTTCGTAATGTCTTTCGGTTTAGAGGTTTTTAAGAATATAAAGGTATTGTGGCCGCATACCAATAAATACAAAAACCCGACTGCTTTGTAAAATACGGATGTTAATCGCTGCAACGTCGAGATTGAGGAATCAGAATTTAAAATTTATTGCGAAAGTCGTTGCTTGATATTTTCAACACGAAATTTAAATAAACATCCTTAACCTTGGTTACCCTTCCTCCTAAGGTAGTTGGGTAAAAAACAGATAAAAATTAAAATAGTCGCCTACACGAATGAACGAAAAAGTGAGTTTCAGTTCCCCCCCGGGCTGCAAATCCGCCATAAGCCATCCCACTCAACTACTGAAGCGGCGAAGTGACCGAAATACATTTCGGGTGTTTTTATAGCCGAATAGTTTTTCTGTCTAAAGATTAAGCGTTTGGCCGTTGTTTATTCATATTTAGGCTGTAGCTGGCTTAGCTGTGTACTTGTTAAATAATAATAATTTAATTTGAATATAGGTATCATTAAGTGTTAAGAAGTTTGTTTTGATTGACTTTTTACTCACCTGATGGCAAATGTTGATAAAGTCGAGAGCAGGGGGGGGGGGGGGATCGCAGGTTCGTTATCAGCCTATTCACTCTTACGACGACGTTTTTAAAGAAAACAAAAATAACTACTTATAAACATGCCATTACCCATTAAGTCTAAAAATAACATGGTCATTCTACCAAAAAAACCCACACTTTATACTTTACAATTCGGAACAACATTAGTGAAGATTATTAGTGTTTTTTTCTCTTAACGCTTGCTGATGTTTTTATTATTGAGATACGAGGTTCAATTTGAATCATACACGCACGCTCGTGAATTGCAAGAGCTAATAGTAATTGTTCATATCGATCTCGCCACGATTTCGTGGGTGACGATGATATCGTCCATATGATACTTACTTACCGACGCCACATGCGTCAGAGGTTACGCAAAAACTAAACAATAAATGCTAAAGGCATGCTAAATAAATAAATTTATGCTAAAGGTCATACGAGAAGAAAAATATACGAATTCGACCGATCGTGACAACACTTCAATGTAAAGGATGTCCTAGAACTTGAAGTCAATATTACGGCACGAGAAAATCCACTTTATACCGGTCCAGAATAGGTACAACTACTTTTAGCTTTGCAATGTGTTAATTAGTTTAAGTACTTAGGTACAGCTCGATACCTATCTTATTTTCAACAATATAGCAATATACTTAATTACACCATTATTATTGATTAACACAAATACTCTCGTGTATGAATGTTGTGTATGGTAGTCATTGAAATGTAATTTTAAACCAATTTTACCGGTGCGTTACAGAATCTTTTTATGGGCAAAAAATAAGTTGAAGCTACTTTTCTTCCAAGTGAGCTAATTTAGGTAAGATTTCGCATCCGTCTTATTATGCTCAAAGTTTGAATTAAACAGTTTCTCATCTATGTTAACCCATAACATTTGACGCAATTTGCCCATGACAGTTAAAAGTTGTTATAAATGGTCCAAAGTTTGAGACAACATGCGTCGTTGGTTTTTGAGACACAAAGAATCAAAGTAGTTGAATGAAAAACCAGTAATGATTTAGTGGCTTTGAAAGCATGGATTTATTCCACAAATGTTGGTACTTATTTATTTATAATAGGTTTGCCAACAGGTAAAACATTTATGTAACTTACAAAGTAAACATAACATTTTTACTCGGTTTAAGTATCTACCCAATTACCCAATTAAACTCCACATGCATAACAAAAATTATACGTTTATTACCTAGTCTAGTGATATTTTGGCATTATAAGTAGTAATCCAGCACATCTCTACGTCATTGAGGATTAGATATCAAGTTTCGCAATCACAAATTAAAGCTATTTTCAACCAAGGGAGCCAAGGTGTAAACCGCAAGGTAGCGGTTCTTAACATGTATATTAACTCTAAAGTAATTAACTTATTAGAAACTAGCAGCTAAACTGGACCGGTAAAAAGGGGTTTTCTTATGCAATATTTAGGTACGTCAAGTTCTGCGACACCCTATATAAGATTGCCTTAGACAAATATTTCTTGTAGTAGTATTTTTGATATTTTACAACTTGGTTTTGTCTTTTTAATTGATAGTGTTGTCTTTATAGATCTTTTCCAGGGTATTGATTCTCTCAAAAGCAAAGATGAGCGAATGCAGGAGTGAAGTCCAAGCGGCGAGTTTAAGTAGTCCCGTCGGAGCGAACAAAACACATATTAGCGTGTGCATTCTCAATTAAGCAACGTTCGAGAAGCCATGCTGCCAAATTGAATACACGCGCTGAAATGTGTTTTGTTCGCTTTGACGGGACTACTTAAACTCGCCGCTTGGACATCACTCCTGCGTTCGCTCACCTTTGCTTTTGAAAGAATCACTACCCAGCGTGATTATAAATTTCCATTGGCTGCGTATAAACACAAACTAACGTGCGCAACTATTGCTCCACAAACCATTGAATCATTAAATAGGTATCTCTGTTTCCTCGTAACGTTTTGTAATTCTAATCTCATCGGAGAAGACAGCAGAGCGTTATTCTCGTCAATGTAATGATGCGAGGCCGACTGTACACGCTCGATGAAACACCATCTGATCTATTTAACTATTGTCTGTGACATCGAAGGCTGTGATGTTTTACTGAATGTGGTATAGTCTGTTGATAAGATTATGTTTATCGATCTTACTTTTTATAACACTTCATTGATGTAAGTCTCACCCTAAGTTTACCAACAGTTTTAAAATTATGGCCTGATCAAACATTCAGAAACTTAGTTGTCAGATGATTTTGTATGCACAAGGGAGCTAGGAGTGCAGTAAGTTGGAGACACGCTCGCTTTCCCACTTTGCAAGGTGCACTTACTTATCAACCTACTTTTAAGCACGTTCCGAACTGCACAAATATAAGTTTGACATCGCAGTTATTATTTTTAAACCCGTTTAATGCTAGCGTAATTATTTTCCAGCTTTGACGTGACTAAAATTATTTCGTTAATGTCAACACGTCGCCTTTAATTAATTACGGTACGTCACACATCTTGTAATTTATTTTCCATTAAACTATGTGAAAAGCGATTTGTTTCTGTCGAATAATTTTGTGTATTTGAAAGTAGGTAGAAATACGATTTCTCCTAGCTAAATATTCTACTAGTATCTAATATGTGCAATGTGCATCTCAGCGAAACAATTAGTTGTATCTTACACATCTTAAGACGTTGGCGTTGCATATACTTGGTGCTTGCTGCAATAATACAGGTTGCATACGAGTTGTTCCGTTTTGGCTTCGCATATAGGTTGAACGACTAGAAAACGCCCGCGACTTCGTACGCGTAGAATGAGTTTCCCGCTACTCCCCCCATTTCTTCCCGTTGGGGGTCGATTTTCGGAAAATCCTTTCTTAGTGCTCACTTAAATCACGAAAAGAACCCCTGTACCAAATTTCAAATTTCTAGGTACAGTAGTTTCGGCTGTGCGTTGATATATAAGTCAGTCAGGTTTGCCTTTTATATAGATTATTACTATGCAAAAAATATGAATTAGTTATACGTGACTAAATTGCGTCATATTTAACTCAGAGTAGTAAAAATGATGGTGTCATTTTGTTCTACCGATAAGCAGATGGCGTCAGAGTTCCTGGCCGCAAATTATTAATTCAGGTAATTATGTTTCCCCTTATGCAGAGTAAAATGAACCTTTCTACTATAGTAAAAGAGTTTAGTGGGCTGTAGAAATTTTACTATAACCCCTCGCCCGCTGGGCGTAGTTCCTGCCGCATTGTCTCTGGACAAAACCCCGTGTGCTCGATTATGTGTTATGATAACGGTTTTGGTGTCCAATTTATATCGAGTTGATCTTTCGCCGTTTTTGTTTGGCCGGCAAAATTTGCACATTTTAGGTCTGATACATTATTTATTTTAGATTTCATCTGCTTAATTATTGCTATGCTTGGTTTCGTGAAAATCGTTTATGAGAATCATGAAATTTAATTTAATTTAAGAGCATCGTGATTTTTACGATTGATTTAGTTAAAGTAAATAATACTCAACTTGACCTTCCTCGTATTTGATCTGTCACTATGACATCATTAGATGGCGATTGTTCACTTAGGTAGGTACTTAATCAGTTTATTTATAGATATTATAAAAAAGGAGGTTTGTTCAGAATTTAATAGCCATTGTACAAGTTATAACTTAGAACTAGAACCTTATAGTCAAGTAAATGAGATTAGAATTAAAGTACCTAAACAACAGTAAAGTAAATTAACTTTCTAAAGAATCAGTATTCAGAGTACACCTCACGTACTAATTGCACAACTTAGTTGGTAAAAGGGCATTAAGTGCCCAGCCACACGAAGGTTCACATACCTACTAAATGGGCTGACTTGTAATCGTGAAGCAAAACACGTCACGAGACTCCATAATAAAAGTTCCAGTAACGAAAATGAACGTGAAAGTAGCGGCAAACAACGCGTCCTTGATATCATCCTTGAGATAAGTTACGTTGTTTTTGGAGTAAGGATGATTAAAGATGAATACAGCCTTGGTATAATGTTAGCGAGCCTATGAGATACGGCGTTTAAAATGAATGAAAACTTTGAAGTCAGATGTCATTTATTGCAATTGGCATTTCATATTTTAAATACTGTTAAGAAATAATATTTTAAGTGAGTGTAATATTTGACCTGGTTAATCGTTTCCTAAATCTTTGACAACTATTGTCGGAGCTTTGTCACGTTGTCAGATTAAATTGTATTGTCAACTGAATTAGGTAATATATTTACGTAAAGAACCTCGTGACTTAGCATTACGAGAAATACAAATTTGAATTATAGTTTATTACCAGACCTATTTAAGTAAGCACCGTATCAACTTCCCGCAGTGATACTACATCTGAAGTTATCAGTCAAAGATAACAAACGAGAGGCGACATGAAATTTCGAAGTGGTTTGTCAATAGCAAATATTTTGTAAACCTTGCCTTTGCTAGACCTCTTGCACAATTCTAGACAGCATCTCAGTGGCATTTTATTTCGCGACGGTACCTAAGTTTAACACTTTAACATTATTTCGTAATTGTTTTAACGTCTTCATGTTGACACAAACTCGCAAAATACTCACAGAAACAAAGATACCTTCCCTATTGTTACTGTGCGCGCTTCGCAATCAATTAGAGAACAATATTGCTGACGCCAATGATATAATAAAGACGAATTAGCAATATGTCAACAGTAATAATCTATTGTACAAGAGTTGCATCATTTAAAATGGCAGCAAATGACATTTTTGCAAAGAACACTGACATAGGCTTGTTTGTTTTACTCATGTACCTATCCCATTTTATAGGCTCTTTTAAATTCCTATAAGTTACTGTATTTACAAATGAAGTAAGTTAACTTGGAGTTAACAAGTTCAAATTTAATGTTTATTTACTCTGTAATCATTATTCAAATTCACGATCCAATTTTTACTCCCATTCAAGTTTACACGACCTACCTTTACGAACATCTTGTCACATTACCGGAACACAGCGACACACACAAAAATAATAAAATATTTGTACCATTCACTTTTGTCACACGCGTTAAGTACTGATAAGTGCGGAGGCAGCGTTGGTTATGCGGGAGGCTGTCGCGCGGCGGCGGCGCGTCTGTTTGGCTGCGTGCGCGCATGCATCACGTGCATCCGCGCCGGTGGCGCCGCAATGCCGGCTCGCTGCGGCCAAGTGTGGAACTAACGGGGCTTTTCACGCTCTAACAGGTATCTATAGTGCCGAATGGTTGCAATCTGTTGAAATCGTTATCGCAACGGACACCGGCGCCGAAACGCAATTGAATGAAGCTGATCTAACATAGGAATTTGGTTAAAAAGGTTCAAATTATGTGATACCAGTACATAGTTAATGTTTACGTTGGGTTAAGTATACTTGTATGCTGTTAAGTGATTGTTAAACGTTGTTAATGTCATACTTAATTAACGAAACAATTTTTCATGCTCAACAATGTTTATGTACGATTGCATGTTCGAATAGAACACTTTAGCACACGCTACACTAGTAGGTTTAAAGCAAACAAACCCCCAGCCATAGCCATACAAACTATGCACTTTCCAGTCAAAGCCTGTGTCAATAGGGGGGAGCAAACACTGACTAGCGCCTGTTTCTGTTTCGCCAGTGAGGAGGTAGGTATAACGAGTGAGCGTCTGTATATCCACCCATTGAATACTCGTGTTGAATTCCTGAACTTCCCAGCTTCATCAATTAGGGTTGCCTCCACCAAATATATCCCTCGCTGAAAGGTTTTCGATGAAAGATTGATCGTGTTCCAGAAAAAGTTCATATAAGTGCCTAGTTAAATAACATCTTTATCAAAATTGCAGTGTTTGAATGTTTAACATGAAGAATTAAATACCTATCCCATTTGTTTTGATATTCGTTTGAATTGATTTTGGCAGCATCTCTAATAAAAGTAATAGAAGAATCTAATGGAATCAAAACAATTGCGTCCAGTCTTCACGAGATGCTATACATATAACCCACAGCTATGAATATAAAGTGGCAGGGCTGTGTCACGTTCTCCACTTGTTTGTCAGAGTAAAGAAAACCTCGCTGGAAGGTAATGATCATTCATGAAACCATTTTACTTGACACAATGCGTTTGTGATATTTCCGGGCTACATTATGACTGATTACTGTCATGAAAGTTAAACTGGTTTTATTTGTGTTTACCACATTTACGACGCATATGTGTAAATTCTTGCATTAGGTACGATGAGATATATCCTAAATTTCTAACAGACGTACTCATCATATTTGAAGGTACCTACAATGACTCGTTCCTTTTTTAAACTTGTACCTTTATGATAAATCATCACTAAGGCCCTGTTGTTTGATCAGTAGTTAAACTAACTAATCATTAAAAATCGTAACGTTCTTATGGTTAAATCTCAAGGAATGTGTCATTTTATAGATTCCTTTTTCGATTTTTATCAATTAGTTGAGTTAACTACTGATCAAACAACGGGCCCTAAGGATCGACCTAATCATCATTAACTGACTCTGAGTGCTGTGAAAGATTCGATTCAGAGTTACTTAATTTAAAATTAGCTCTTGCTTACGTCAGTTATCGCTAAGTTCAAAATCTACTTTCAAGACTGAAACTTCGCACGATTTTACTTAGTTTAAAAGTGTGCGAGTTAAAGTAAATTGTGCTTCATCTTTGCTAGAGCAGATAATATACTATCATACATTTTATTCTTACTATAAAATGAATGAACTAGAGGGAGCAATTTCTTTGAAATAAGACTCGTCTCTGCTACTCCATCGAGAAAATTACTTGAAGATACTTGCTACTTATTGGAGAACTGAAGTCCGTTGTGTTGTGCCTTTTGTGACTTAAGTAAGTTCTAAGAAAACATTTCTTACTGTGTTTTTTCTAGTTTATAACTCTTCTGATTATTGGCTCTAATAAATAAATTATTCTATCGCATGAAAGTAAGTTTCTGAAAACTTTCCTGAGGCCGTTACGAATTCAGGGCTTCAGGTTATGGCGCCGGAAAGGGACTGAACTGTAGCAAATATATCTTCGACCTTTTCACCAGCCGTGGACTGAACTGCGTAGCGATGTCACTAGTAATCCCCCAAAGAGTTTGCAACTCTGAAACTAATTCACATGTTGCCGTCATGTGTTAATGCGCGTACAAAGTCCGGCTACTGTTAAGGGGATTAAGTATTACGTGTTCAGCAACGTCTAAAGGTAATCCCTGTTTGCAAGAAGATTTATTCGATTTCCTCGAAACTACTTTGGGCTTGTTCACCTGCCGCGCTAAGTAATGTTGTAAGAAAAGCTGCATAGAGCATGATTCGCATATTATATCTGTATTATCTGTATAAGACAAAATTGCTTCTTTTTACGTACCTACTTATTACAAGACGACCTTGCCGTGCGACGTTACGAAGATGTACATATACTTAGACGTTATATCGAGCGTTAATTCACAAATCGTGAGCGTTAGATATCATAGCAGCAATGCTTACAATTTCGCTTCAAGGGACAGTAAATTCACCTTTTTCAAATTATAAGTACCTAATACGATTTTTGTAAGAATTACTTTGCAAGTGTTAGCCAATTATCTGGTTCCCTTGCATTTACAATGTTTATGCTACACTAACAACAATATGTTGCCTCTATTTCGTACCAAATTTAAGGTACCCATCAAAACTCTTATCTATATGTATGAAATTGAATGAATAATTGTTTGACTTAACAGATTGTCCGATAGCATAGAGCTAGGGTTTAGTGGTAATTATTCACGACGCGGTCAGGGACGTTCATTCAACAAGCCGTGGGCCCATGGCTAGACGGGCCATATTGTTCTATTTGATTATATGATGGGACGACACATACGACAGGAGTTCAATTTACGTCTTCGGGTTAACAACGAGGTGGCCGACTCGTGCATTACGTGTTTACTTATTAATTTATTTTATTATTTTATTTGATTATTTTATGGTTTTTAAGTGTAGAGTTATTGGTTTATTTACTTTTTGTGCACTTGTAATTTTGCCTATCCTCGTACAGTTTCCTCAATCTTAGTTAGGTTAACTAGAAGAGATCCCTTCAAGGGATAAGTTCGCCATTGTACACGTTATCTTAAATTTATGTACCAACTTACTTGTAATTGGTTTTTTGTGCAATAAAGAGTTGCAAATTCGATTGTAATTAGAAATTTAGTAGGTAGTAGTAAAATTTACAAACTCTTTTCCCCACGAATTTTCTACTTCGGGCCTTTGAAAATTTATTTAGAAGCGAGAAAAGCCATGATTGCAGATTTAAATGATTGACATGCAATCGATTAAAAATTTTGTCGTGTGTGGTTTGTAGTGCTGCATAATATTTATGATAATCCACGTCACAGTCGGAACTGAATTGCTTCCTATATCGTGAATAATTCGTGGCACGATAAATTTCAACATGCGCGATGATTTTGGCTGCATAGAGCACAGCACGCCTGTAACTCATAAATGGGTTGAATTGGTTGAGTGACCAATACCGAGGAGTGTCGCCACGCAATTCGCCGTGTTGTGGGTTGTGAGGGGAGGTGGGGTTATAAAGAATGCATTCAAAGTAGGCAAATGTCCAAAATAACGGGAAATATACAAGGAATTGGGCATTTGATTTAGTTTTTATTATTTGTTTTTACATCGGCAATCGAATTACTTATGTATACGCACTCTGATAATTTCAACAGACCTATTACGCTTCATGCATGAGATACAGTCTGCTGACAGACAGACGAACGGACTTAGTAATAGGGTCCCGTTGGCACCCCTTGGGTACGGAACAGTAAATAAAGCCAAACAAGTGCGAGTCGGACTTCCCCACCGACAACAAAGTGATCCTATAAGGATTCCGTTTTTTCCTTTTGAGGTACGGAACCCTAAAAATGAAGTAAGTGGTATACATAGTACCTAGGTACTTGCTACAATAAAAATGTTGAGCATACTTAGAACCTTGTCACTGTCATGCTTGTCATTTGAAGTTCAGTTTTAAGTTTATTATGTTTAACATCTATGACAATGCACACACACATCTTCGTTAGGGTTCAGTGCTCACCTAATTATTTAAGAACCTGAGCAAAACCAGAACCGGTCGCTGTATTACCATCTATCTAACTATCAGTTTCACTATCCTAAAAACACAGGAAGACTTGTATGGCAAGTGATTGTAAGTAATTATCTCATTCAAGGCCGTTAACGATGCGAACTGTTAGCCTAAACAATGACTCGTTAATAATCAGCTAAGCTCGAACTGGGATAAAAACAAACGCGGTAAAGAGGTTTTTTCCATAAGCAATAATCAATATAGTCGTGCTTAAAGTACGCGTTCTAGTGTAACAAATGAACACGGGCGTCATAAGACGTCAGAATACGAGGATATTACAAACATTCTGAATTTAAGGACGCGGAGACTTTTGCTTATAATGGCCATGCATTTTTCCCGGCTATTCACAGATGTCCGCACCCCTTTCTGGTAATAAAAACGAATTTAGGTTTGGACAACTGGGAATAAAAATTCCCTACTAGGAGTCCAGCGGACGACTGGGAAAAAAATACCAGTTGTCCGCAGTGTGGACAAAGGGGGTGGACAACTGGGAATTGCTCATTTGTCCTATTCCCGAATATAGGAAGAATCCCGGATTAGGCCCTTTGTTTCGCTGATTAGTAAAGGCGTAGTGAGGTTTGTAAGCCGAATTTACCAAGGAACCGAAATGGCGTCTGCTGAATCTGAGAATTACCAGAGTATAAAATAAGATTTATTGACAAAATCTCCCACTCTTAGTTTATATTTGTGGTAACATTTTTGACTGCTGTTAAAATAAGTATATCATAATATTTTCATATTTTATTTAAAAAAACCCCACTGATCATTCCAGGGAACTTCCTTTTGTTTGGTAACCCTACGCAGTTCATTTATTTTGGGATGGAATCGAAGGACTACGAAGTATGATTCTGACGAAATACGAAAACGAAACCATAATTTACTTGTCTTGATTCGCATAGAAAAAGGTCTTGCCTTCGAATCATGGAAAACTTCGGTACTGTACAATAATGTGAAAAAATCTAGTCCGTTTATTACTTTGTTTACCTACATACGTTTCCGTGCGCGTGTAAATATATATGCGTGTTGAGTAGTGCTAATGCGTGCGTGCGGATTGCGTGTTAAAGACGAGGGTTTATTTTACTATGGCCAGTCATTAGTTGATGGCGACTTATTCGTAGAAAGGAGCCAGATTTTTCACTAGTCGCTTAATTATTAGCTTTGATTGTAACCAGATCCCTCTAAAAACGAACAAGAAATTAAGGCTAGGTTTTATAAAGATCCGTTAGATCAAATTTCGGTCAAGAATGTCAAAACTTGTATGAAGTTACTAAAATTTGATCTGACATATTTACTAACGGGCTTTTACAAAACCGGGCCTAAATCTAATAAAGACTATTTTATGTATATACTGATGTATGTTGATGATGTGATGATATGATGTTGTCAACTGATTACCTAATTGCAATTATATTATGAATGAAATTTCGCATTGTTGATATTGAATAGAATAGAATAGAATAGAATAGAAAAACATTTATTTCGCTTAATTATAATCAATACAGTGTGTGAAAAGTAGTGCTGCGAAAATGGTATCCACTCAGCTATGCAAGGTTTTCTGTGGACCCGCGGACTGGTTTAGCTAGACAGCATACATTGCATTCGCTTGTCCCTCCAAGTTACAATAGGGAAAGCATTTATATATGAAAGAACTCAGTATCTACACAATAAGCGCTTATATCGAATGAATATTAAAAATATGAATATTGGATTGATATGTAAATTTTATTCTACTAACATAGGCAATCAGAAACTCTACTAACTATTCAATGGGGAAGGCTAAAGAAACGAACATTTTTCACGTTTTTTTTTAGATTTCGATGTTAAGTGCCGGGCTCCTAGATTTTAATATAAAATAAACCGATTTGGCGTTCTTGGTCATGATTGTGTTAATTATGATAAAACCAATTTATATTTGGACAGTAGTAATATCCTAATGTCTGTCGTTTGCCTAGTCTATTAACTAGAGCGGTAATAATTAACGCACACGCAAAGAGACAAATATTAAGGTATTATTATTCTGAAGTAGAATTCGTTAAAGCAAATGCGGTAAAGTCTGTTTTGCGAAGTAAATGAGCCATTTACGGAGGTGCTTTGTTTTGATTAAACTGGCTTATATTTCGGACAACTCTTTATAGGTCTTTTCTAATTTGTTTGAAAAATTCAGTCACGCGTTTAGGTTAGACTGATTATATACATGCGTTTTTTCAGTCTAATCTTAAGGAAAACTCATTTAAGTAAGTAAAACTAACTAAAGAAAAATGACTCGAAAGATCTAATATATAATCCTAGACTACCAAAATAAATTACTAACTTTTACTAGCTAAGCTTATCATCGAAGATTACGCTAATTGAAATGTAATAAGGCAAATAATAAACTGCTTAAATAATTATGTGCTCAATCTGTTTCCCTGGAAATTAATTATACTTCGATTGGTCAGCGACCAGGGTAGTGATTCTTTCAAAAGCAAAGGTGAGCGAACGCAGGAGTGATGTCCAAGCGGCGAGTTTAAGTAGTCCCGTCAAAGCGAATAAAACACATTTCAGCGCGTGTATTCAATTTGGCAGCATGGCTTCTCGAACGTATAAGGCTGCCTAATTGAGAATGCACGCGCTAATATTCGTTTTGCTCGCTCTGACGGGACTACTTAAACTCGCCGCTTGGACTTCACTCCAGAGGCTCTACTTTGAAATCCGTAATTCGAACTTCGTCTACTGCTATCCCTCTTGCTCTCGACGCGTCACTAATTCGCAAGAAAGTGACGGAGCGATCCAAAGTTCGAATTACTGATTTCAAAGTAGAGCCCCTGCATTCGCTCACCTTTGCTTTTGAGAGAATCACTACCTAGTTGGCAAAACATCGAGCCCGCGCTGAATTAGATCCGTCCAATTTGGGAGACTGTCGATTTGTCTCATTAGACCATTTGTTTACGTCCACCGTCTATTACCGCACGTTATTGACTAGATTTAGTTAGCTATTACAGCAGACACAGTGTTTAATTTAGCTGTAATCTACGCAAGTAATCGTAAGTTATTACTGGTTAGCTAGGCAACACAATAACAATTCAATGTTTTATTTTATTTACTACAAAGCTACAAACTTTTAATGTCGGTTGGACTCTAAAAAGTAACAAATATATATATCTTCGTAAGTACCTGACTTATTAATGTGTCTGTAAACACTTTCGGCAAATGTTTGCGAAAAGTATTTGGTCCCAAAGGGCCCTTCGGGGCGCCTCTCGGCGGAAAAAATGTGCGATTATCAAAATTTACGCGAGAAAACTTACTCGTGCTCGTGGTGAGCATCTGAATGGTGCAAGTTTCTTAGCACCATAAAACAGTCTCACTTCGTTTGTGCGTTGTTTTTTAATTATGTGTTTAATATTAAAAAATAATGCGGACCTTTTTCTGTTACAGGTAAACACTCCCAATGATTTCTACCGGGTGTATTCGGTAAAATTAAATTCTAAGTAACGTACAAACATTCCGCTTAGCAAACAGTCTAGTAAGTAAATAATTAAATTAATTAAGAATGGTTTTAAACTCCTTCATATGAATTTGCCTGTTTCTTCCGTTAGGATAAAATATTAATCTTGTTTAAGGCGAAGGGGTAGGCAAACGCTTTTTCATTGTAATTTGGGTCTGATTTTCTTTTTGAAGTTATTATTTAAATTTTATCTTAAAAAACACTGTCAACATAAGTTTTTATATGAAGTCCAAATCTGAATTTTGAATTTATAATATCATTATCAGTTACCTAAACTAAAAGCTGAAAGGGAAAACAAAGATGGGTGGTTTATGTAACCTCTTTACCTACTCTTCTTTTCTTAACAACAATATTAATTTGTCATAAGCATAACTTATTGCTGTGTAGATGTAAGCATTCATTAGCCTCTATAATATAGTCGGAAGGTACATAAAGTTATCAAATAAATAGTACGCACAGTTAGTGGTGATTGTTATTGCAAAGCAATTTGTACCAGCTGGCAGCTGGTTGCAGAAATCGATCAGCTAGATTTTATTGGTTATAATTTATAATTCAATACCTTTCTAAGATAAGCATTTTAATTTTTACCTTATCATCTTTCCTCAAGTAAACTTCATGCACTTGCATGAATTATTTCGAATACTAGGTTCAGGTAATTTAATGTTGATATTTTTTTGATTCAGTACGCCGCAGCAAAAACGAATCAAAATGTATTGTCACGTATTTCGTGCCAGTTTAAAATTTGCGTGGGCAAACGTTCCGTAAACAGAATTCTTCATACTTGGCGAACGTTGTTTACTTTTCTCGTCGGCATATTTGCTACAAACAACAACAGAAAAGCTGTCTGACTGCATAGTGAGCTAATAAACTTTAGTCACGTCTTTCTTTTACGGGTAGGGGAAGCCCGGGCAACACGCATAACCCAGGTAAGAAGAATAATCGATGTTACCAAAAAAGTATAATAGATATCGTTACTGGGCTTGCTCACGTCGGTAAAGCAGCGATCCTGTGACGCCATGACAGTGCGACCAATACAAAACGCGAGTGAAGTTGTCGTGTAAACAAAAATGAAAGTTTTTGGCTATTTTGTTACAATATTTTGAAAGATATGTCTGTATTTTTTTTGTATTACGTGTCAAGTACTTGTAGGTAAGTTTTGTTTCATCGATTGAGTGTTTACTTAAGTTTAATTTATGATTATAACTTTTTATTTACCAGTTTAAGGTTTCGTTATGTGTAGGTAAATTAAAATATTGGTCGTTTGGGCAAGACGAATATGGGTAAAACGGATAATAATTCCTTTTGCTAAAATAAAAAAAAAAAAATCTTGCAAGGCAGGCCCAAGCAAAGCCAAAAAATCAAGATCCTCCTCCAAAACTAATACCAGAAAGACAGAAAGCTAGCTATTTATGTTTAGTGTGTACGGAACCGTATATAGAGCCACCCAGTGAAGACTGGATACAGTGCAGTCAGTGTAAAAGATGGGCACATGACAACTGCACATCTTATTCAGGGGTTGGCAGTTACTTTTGCGACGACTGCGATGACTAGTTTTTGATTTTGTTGCATATATTCTTATATATTCCTTTTGCCCTTGCGACGTATCCGTTTTACCCGGGGGGGTCGGGCAAAACGGATAATAGGCAATTTTTGTTAAAACTAAAAAAAATACTAGAAGCCGTTTCAGTTTTTCATATTTTAACAGTGTTTTCGAAACATTAATAAATGTAGTAGAAATTAAAAGTACAAAGAGTTTTGTTGATGATTAGTTTGTGTGATTTTTTTACCCATTCCCTTAACATATGCGTCTTACCCGGGCTTCCCCTATTGTTGCTCGGATGGATCTGTTCTCCTTGCCTAGGTCGGAAAGGGTCAATGCAGGATTAAGGCCGAGACTAGTTCAATTAATTCTGCTTCAATACAAATTGCAGTAAGATTAAAGCGGAGCATAAAATATTTCTAAATGAAAACCAAATACATTTACGACTTGCAAACTATCTCACACATAATGTATGTTGAATAATAAATGACACCGCGGATTCGCATTCTAGGAATTGACTTTTTCATATAATTGGTTTGCAATGTCGGAATTTGCGTTTGCAATATTGGTTTTATTAGTTTCTATAGAATTTCGCCTCATCATCGCGTTTTTCTACATTCACGACTTATAAAACATCGTACAATGTTTGTTGAATTAAAGCTATATATGACACCGTTTCACCCTAGGAATTGACTTTTCAATAAAATTGGTGCTACAGAGTGCGACTTTGCGTTTTCAATATTGAAATCTATTGGTTTTCGCCCCGTCATCTCACTTTTACTATGCAGTCTGGGATGGAAACCCGTAAATGACTCGGCAAGAGTCAGCTGATATAATCACAACCCTGACAATTTAAGGACACGATTGCTCTTCTGCTTCTCTGTTAAACACATTTCGGAAATTCATTTTGCTTTAGGGAATGAAAATGTTAATGTCGACGTTTTGTAGACGTTAAGAAGACGCTGTTAAGCTTCCGGGGCTTTTTAGCATTAATTTACGGCTCCTTTTAACCTGTAAGGGCCGCAAATGCCGCAATATATTTCTTCCTTTTAACGTAGAACTTCGTTTTAACGTTTAGAATGCTTCGTTTCGTCATGAGAGTTGTATAGCAAATAGAGCACAGCCTTTGATACGGTTTAGTTTGACATTTGCATGTATGATGAGTGTATTATGCGGGTTAAATGCGTGGTCTGGTTACCGAATGCTGATTACTTGTACAAATAGAAAGAAATGGTAGTTATATAGAATATCTATTTTATTAATAATCGTGTCGGTCTGTCTGCATTCTAATCTCACTTGCTCTCCTATGTTACATTATATTTTGTAATACGTGTTTCTGTGAAACACGATGACATTTATGAGTTTAGAAGTAGTTGTCAACTGTGTATGTACTTTGTTTGGTTTTGACGGGTTGTGAGTATTTATGATGAAATTTAGTTCGCATGTCGCCTTTGATTTTAAACTTACTTCTTTTAATTTTTGAACTATTTTCTCTAATTTCTCGCTACCTTTTAGTTTACATGTAAAAAAAAAGCAAAGGAGTTTGTTTGGAATTTGTTCATGTTTGACTTCCCTGCAACTTTAGTTAGCGTCACTTCAGTTGCGAGCATAAATTAATTAACTACTTTACTGCCAAGTTAGACTACTTACTGAAATAACATGCAAGAGACGGTTGCAAATATGTACCTATGTGAGTATTGTGAGTCTATTTACTTTTCATTGTATCTAACTTTTACGTGTGTCTTTTTTCGCCGCTGTTTTTTATAAGTAATAAAAGAGCACTAAGAAAATATTATTGCATGTTTCTCCTGTTTCAGAGCCAAATTTCGCGTCTGTACTTATTTTAAAATTCAAAATATTTATTCAGGAAATTGGCCACATGAGGGCACTTTTACATGTCGGAGAATCTACTATTCGTATTTAGTATTCGTATTGACAGCCTAGTAAAATAATAAGTCACGTCAAATATACCCATATGACTCAACATCATCTAGTTTCTCTAACATCGTGCTTAAAACTCTTTACTCGAAAGCAGATGTATAATTCATCCAGCAACACCTGTTGGACATATTAAGAAATCATCCTGAGGATTACCCCAAGCGCCAGCAGAATTGACTATGCGGGAATTACTGAGCAAAATGGTACTGTGACGTCTCAGTACAAGGTCCTCTTTGGCTTGATTGTAGCACCAAGTTCAACAATCATTACCATAGAGTAGACCCTTAGTTATTAATGGTCGCGGTTTATGCGATATTCAAAGAAATTTGCGGCTGACTTTAATGCGGTGTCGGTGAACCGCATTTATTACAAAATTTATTTACTGCTTTAAGTCATAAATCATAATAAGATTGAAACACTTCTTATCGACTTAATGAATGTAAAATGTTCATTTTTAAACCTTGTTTTAATGTCAACGTAGAATTTTTTCCCTGTATGAGAATTGAATTATAAACATATTAATTTATCCAGCTGTTCCTTGATCAAGTGCTCCTTGTACTGCTTATGTGTTGGTCTAGTCGGTTTTTAGACTGATTGACGTTCAGTGCTGAGACTACTTGTTCTGGCAGTTTGTTCCATGCTTTCACTACTCTGTTAATGTGTGGCTCTGTGTGTGTGTGTGTCCGTGTTGGTGTGTGTTGTTGTGTGTGTTTTGAGCAAAAAAAATAAAATGATAACAATAAAGATATATTATCGTCTTTAAGGAAAAACTGCTCAAGTTTTTTGAACCCTATTCAATGGCAGAATTCATTGTTCAACTTTACTAATTGGGTATCGAGCATGACTGAGCTAAATTGATTTTGAGGTAAATTCTTTACAAATTTGCAATTCAAATGACAATGTCTAGAAGCAAATTGAAACCAGCCAGGTATTTTGTATTATGGAATGGCTATTTAAGTTCATCATCAATCTACGCGATTTATTCTCTTTAGAAAATCATTGGCCAAAAAATCACCAACTCGTGGCCCCAGACAAGCTGCATTCGGCGTTCGCTATCGTTACTTAAAATGTAAAGAATTGATTGATTAAGCTGTCAGACGATCGCGTCGAGCGCGTACGTCAATTCTATACATTTAGTTAGTTTTCGAAAATCGTTTACGTAAGCGTTAAGCAAATTGTCTAGACTCACTCTGGTAACATCATGGATAAAGGGCACATCAAATGCAAAAGAAATAGCTCTTCTTTACAAGAGACTAAGCGGCATTTTTATAAGTCATAAATATACATGTATTTAATTAAGTTTTTCCTCCCTTTATTGTCTAAGGGTGATTAAAATAATACTAATCTAGCTGTATAAAATCAAGCGGCTCATGTGGATAAGCTATACGCAAAGACATAACGCCATTCAACAATGCTTTTAGGATGCTGATATGGGGCTGCATCGATTCTGCAGCGCATCGGGTATGTCGACAAAGGTTTACTTCCCAATTCACCTCCCAATGGGTCGATTTTTAAGAAATCTAGCGCTCCAAAGTAGAAACTAAATCGCATCGCACAGAAACGTCGCAACGCAACCAACCCCGAACTTTGAATATTAATATTTTACCAAGAATAATATTTAACATATTCTAAAGAAATTTTCAAGTGTTCGATTCGCAAAAAGTTGACTTCCTGGTGCATATTTATCATCGAGGTGTATTATGCGGGTCAGCGCTAACAGCATCAGGTAGACCTTCATTGTCAGTATCTATGTGAATCAACAAATTGACCCAATCAAGGACTTGCTTAACATAACAAACATTAGCTTTTAACTTACCAATACTAATGATCCAAAGATCAAAATAAATAATTATCAATTAGAATTGGAATTTGAATAATCAAACGTCTAACTACATCAAATACGCAGTCAGCAGGACATTATTTTGAATATGGGTCATAGTCTCTAAATCACTGCCTATTTCATTCATAAACTTACATAATGCGCCATTAAGGCTCGTCGAGAACACAAGATGTAATCGGAAACGGTCGCCTTGAACGTTCACGGTTCAAATCTTTCTATAACTAACAACGACGGGTAATGCCTTCCGGTCACGAGATGTAGCTTATTAATAGTATGTCATAGGCCTTTAATTGTAATTGGTATGTATTCTTTATTGCCAGCGCAGTGTAGCCCTAGCCTCACTATACCGATGTAAGCAAGCAACGACATTATATGCAAGAGTTAAGTCAAAAATGGGCGAAATTATCCGTGAACATACATAAAAAAAATACCCGGTCGAATTGAGAAACCTCCTCCTTTTTTGAAGTCAAAAATGGGGGAATAAAAGGGGCTATTCTAAAGCGAATTAGATTATGTTTTGAAAATATTTTGTGTTGTGTAAATGCGAAAAATAGCAGACATTTTAGACGCACACAGATCATGGATGTTTGTTCGTTAAATGATAAAAATATGAAAGATGTTGATTCAGTTAGGTACTAGGACGCACATCAGGCACATTAACACATTGAAAAATCTACCATCGCTTACCAAGAGGTGACCACTGCAAAGAAGAAGCGCCGCATGTTAAAATCTGGGAAGTCTCGGTTCCCTATGAATATTAAGATGTATGTTTACCCCACTGCCGAAGGAGGACGGTAATGTGTTTATCAGTCTATATGTATATGTATGTTTGTTCCTTTGTGGCGCTCTAGAAACTAAACGCGTGGGCCGATTTTGATGATTCTTATGTCAATCGATTTGTCTTAATCTTGTGAGTGTTACTAAAGATATGACAGTAATCGAAATTCAATACGGCGGCAAACATACGTCATATTGTAAAAAATAAAAAATAAGTCGAAGAACTATGACAATCATTGAATAGGTATTTCAAAATCATCCTTAAGTTTCTTTCATCAATTTTCATTTTCAATGATCATTAAGGATTTATAAAGATTTAAAGTTGGTTAGCAACAGTCGGGTATTTCAAAGCTTGCTTTTCGTTATTCATGGTGAGAATCTGTGCTTTCTCATATGATATGGCTTTGGTATCAAATAGTGGTGTACTAAAAAGGCCTGCCCACTTAATCGGAGCCTCCAAGAAACATGGTTCCACAATAAAAAAAGTAACATGACACTTAAATTTTTCAGCGGAGCCGGAGCACACATTCTAAATAACTGTTTGAATTATACTTGCTTTAAAGATGGCTATAAAGTTCCTTACTATCTAGAACGCGGTTCAAAATTGCCCTCACAATTTTGGTATGTGTACCTACAACGAATAGGTATAATAGTCGTTTCGTTTGTGAGCAAATTGTACGATTAACAGTAATGTACGAAGTTTGCGAGCCACGTAATGATGGAGGGTGTGGCACAGACTTTTAATCAAATGAAACCACTGAAAGCGCATTGAGAAGATATATTATTTCCTAAGTATATGTATGTGATATATTGCGTTTGGATATAATGGAAGACCGGCTGAAATAAAAAGAAATATTCCATTATCGTGCTCCGAAATTTTCGACTACTTCTCTTTGAGTTGACATTACAAAAGAAACTCAGAGCGTTTGTTTTACTGTACTTTTTCCGGGATTTCAGGCTCGACGAATCCCTATCGTAAACGTTTATACTGGAGCCCACGAAAAGAATAAACTGACCGTTTTCTTTTTATTGTTTTAGTTAATGCGGTTAAGGCGGAATTATTTGCATGTTACTAACCATTAGCTGAGAATTCTGAAAATATTACCGAGATAATATTTAGGGTGACTATTTGTTTGTAACTTGAAGCACATTTGTATACATTTAGATTGAAATTAAACGCAATAAATTGATCAACTAGAATATAACATAATTTCAGTGTATGTTGCTTTGTCCCCCAGTCAGCCCAGCCTAAGCCCAGATTTCAAAGCCTCTATATTGGGTATATTGCCGTTGACGTGTTATCTTATTGTTATTAACTAAGCCGCCTTTACTATCAAGTAGGTACATAAGACCTATAGTAGCGTTAACAATACGATAAAAATTCAAAAGCAATGTGTACAATATTGTCCCAGTTTGGGACTAGGTCAATTTGTGTGAGTAAAATGACTTTGTTATGTATGATGAGGTTACCAAGATACTTCAATCAAAATCGAGAGTTTTCAAGGAAGCTCCTGGCAGCGCTGCAGGCGTTTTTTCCTACACTTAATTATAATAAATTGTTGTTGTTTAGGAGGTTCATGACCCGGAAAGTGAAGCTCGGCACGTTTTTGTTTCGATGTTACCACGTCCATAATGTCAAGGCAGTAGAGGTGATTAGGTGATTACCTGTAACAAAAACAACGTAGTGTTATAATTCACACATCTTTACCGTAGTTGGGTTATAATAAGGCCTCTTTTTGACTTTGTCAGATTACTTTAAATAAATAAAAAGTACATGGTAACATGAATATTTATATGACGGC
The DNA here is from genome assembly GCA_948252455.1 of Acleris cristana. NCBI lineage: Eukaryota > Metazoa > Arthropoda > Insecta > Lepidoptera > Tortricidae > Acleris > Acleris cristana. The sequence continues at coordinate 14,881,592 of OX411779.1, read as the reverse complement.
TTGATAGAGATGTTTGGAAGAAAAAGACATGCTGCGCCGAACCCAAATGATTGAGATATAAGAGCAAGATATATGTATAAATAATTATAAACAGTTCCTAGATGATGTTGATACTTTTCCAAACTTTTAGGAGATTATTTCACGATATATTAACTATGCCAGTCAGTTCCAATCCTTTTTTATTTTTTTAAAGGCTAGTATTCAAAAAACACTATCCTCTGGAAATTCATACAATGCCAGGCTGTCCGATTTCCATAAAAAATGTATACAATATCGTAGCTGTAGGCTCTAAATGGTTCGTCCAGGCCCAGATAGAGATTTACGGTTGATTCAATAAAAGCTACTAATGGGCTGGGTTTACAGCGGCAGTTTTGTAGTAATGGCTTATTTTATGTCTTGCTCGCCTTTATACTTAGATAGGAGGCATTGTAGCGTGTTTATTAGACGCGGACGGGAATTTGTTGAAGGTGTTTGAACGTTTTGTGAAAATGTCTTATACGGTCTCGCCACAGCGCGCGACGAGATGTGAGCCGCAAGTGCCGCAGCAAGCAAATACATGTGTGAAGCATGCGTCATGTCACACGTCGCCATGATGAGGCGTTTGTTATGCATTTCTTTTCGCTGTCGTCGTCCGCTATATACCTACCTGACAACATCGAGCAGGACATTTTTAAAACGTTATAATGTGCTTTCATGTACCTATTATTTTTATTATTAGGTAGTGCTATACGTTAGTATATTTTCAGATTTTTTTCCTATTCAGAGCCTTGTCTTATTAAACACACTGGTATGTACGGCACGACGCCTAGTTTTTTTTAAATTGGTTTAAGTAAGTTCTTGTAGTGTTTGGCGATGGGCATGCAACCTGTCACTAATACGCTGGTAAAAATCTTAGCCTTATTGTGCAAAATGTGGGTACAAAATTATCAAGAAGTTTTTAGAGTTGTAGGTAATTCTGTAGCTCTGCCTACCCCACTCAACCCCACTCTGGAAACGAAGGCGTCAGTTTATGTATGTAGGTAAGTTCTTCTTCTTCGCTCTCTTTTCCTCTTTTCTTCAATTATCATCTTAATGTATACGTCGTGCTGTAACAGATGACAAAACATCTTTCCTTGTCTATTTTCTACTGTCTGCAATAAACTTCTCTTTTCCTTCACTATGCTTAGTCCTTTTTCACTCGTCTTCTTTTCAATTCGGCTAATTCTATCCATCCGTCTCCAGCACTATATTTCGAAGGCTTCCAGAAGGATAGGATATAAGGATTTTATTTTACAACTTTGTTGGCGCAATTTAATTGTATGAATGTAAAAATGTTTATTTACAAAGATTATAAATGGGTAACTATCCCAAATTACAGCTTAGCAGTACCAAGAGTTTCTGAGTTGAACAACGGACAGGCCGACAGACGGACATGCCGAAACTATAAGGGTTCCTAGTTTGACTTCGGAACCCTAAGAAAGAACGAGTTAATTGTCTCTAAAATGGCTCTGAGTAGGTAAGAGGCTTACATGCACTTTGGCATGGCATAAAAAATGCATGACGCGTAGTTTCGAAGCAAGTTAGCACAATTAATACAGTAACATGCTAGAGAATGCTTACAGCGTACGTGTAGTTTAACTCCGCTCTCATTTATTTATCTCTACATTACCCCAGGGGCTCTATTCTACCCGGTAAAACAATATTGCTTATGACATGTTATAGTATTGTCAACGTTATGATAACCCTTCTCGATAGTAATGGCGTAATACGATAACGTGTGAAAAGAAATATTGTTTTAGGAGTAGAATAGAGGCCTTCCTTGATTAGGATTACTGAATCATTTCATATAGGTATTTTGAATACTGTTAAATACAAAATAGTTTAAATACAATCGGTATAAATAGATATTTGTTGGAGATTTTTTTGTGGCTGTAGAGCTCGTCGAAAAAAAACCGACGCGGCTAATTTGTGATTACAAGATAGAAGATCAATATTTACTTGTGTTTACGTGTACGTATATCAAATTTACAAAATTAGTCAAATCGTAAAAAGTCTTAGGAACTGATTCATGACGTCTTTGATGAAAGTAAAATAGCATCACGTCTTTTTAACCTAGTTCCTAAGTGGTCCAGGTATCCATTTGGCTAACTGTACATAAAGAAAACTTATTTCGGGTGGCGCAAGTCGCGATAGGAATAAAATACAGAGCCGAGTTTTCCTAATAATTAGCAAATCAGTGCCGCATAGCTCAATTTTAATTCGAAATTGACCCATTGGAGAGTTCCAGGCATTCAATGTTTTAATACTTCCAAACGCAACTCAACTTGATTATGTGACGATTGCGTGTTAAATAAGTTGTTTATAAAGCAATCGATACAAATGAGAGTTAAAACGATTTTCGACTGGCTGGGAATAGTTAAATTATTACCTTTTTATTTCAATCATTCCTAGATATTACAGAATAAAGGAGCCGTGGCGCGGAACGAAGTAAAGTTACGTACAATTGTTGAAGAAAATAACACCTTATTTTTACTAGATTCTATTTGCATTTTTAAAAATACGTTTATGAAGAGCCAGCGAGCAGAGTGTAGCATTTCTCGTTTGAATAATGTGTATGCTTTCACAGGACAAGTTTCTCACAGTAAATAATTACTGAAAATGTAAAACAATATACACGAATTTCTCTCCGAGGCATGAGCCGCCTTACAAAGTACATTTGTCTCGATTGTTTCCAAGTAAACATAAAGAGGCATCTCGAGGAAATCCTCCTAGATTGTTTTGTGTAACACACAAAAGAAGTAGGTATCACTTAAAGCCTCGGAGTTTGAATTGCTGAGATGAGCCAAAGATGCCTGGAGCGCTGTATTTCCAATGTTCAAAGCTTAAAGATGAAAGAAGTGTGATGGCGATAAAAAAATAGAAATGAGGGCAATATGTATTTCGAAGCAGTTTTTCCTTAACATACAACATACTTGGAATGATATGTCATATCAGTAGGGACCCCTCTTTTATAGTAAACTAGTTAGCCCCGCCCTCGCGTCGCTTCGCTTTATGTGAATTTCCGTAACACTCGTACATAAACCAGAACTATTATACATAAAAAACATTCCGGGAAAAAAAAACTAACTAATGGTGAAAACCGCATCAAAATCTGTTGCGTGGTTTAGGATTTGTTAGCGGATATACAGACGGACAGACAGACGTGGATTGATTTAAGTATAATATATATAGAAGATAAGGATAAAACCCCTTACTAATAAACGTTGAGTAACGGTGGTGTAGCTAAACCATGCTTTGTCCTTATCTGTAAAATTCAAATGTCACAATGACAGATAAGGACAAAGCATGGTTTAACTACACCACGATTACTCAACGTTTATTAGTAAGGGGGTTAGTATGTGTACAGTTTGTTTTGCAAACGTTGGAACAAAATATACCTAATGGTTTTTCTCAATAAATCATTCAGTAGGTATAGTAAAATGAGGCAGATTATACCACCAACAAAGAGATATGTTTTGATTTGATAAATGCGAGTTTCAAAATGGTTTATAAATGTTTGACATCAAATCACATTTCGGTGAAACAAACAAACTTTGAACTGAAATAACGACAAAACGTATTGTTTCAGTTCGGATGAACTTTTCATTCTCCTCGAATGAAAAATGTGGCACGCTCATTTGCGATATATGTGCTTTACGGTTTTAAGTCTACGTAACTGAATATTAAAGCGTATAAAATTGTTTAAGATTTGCAAACTGAAGCGCTGACGTGGTACTGAAAGGATTGTTAGAACCATTGTTTTTGTGATAAATAGAGCGAAGATGCGACATTCTTCTAACAACCCGCTGCGGTGCTAAAAGTGACTCCTCATGAATATTTATTGTATATTCAAGCTAGCAACGTTGTCAGCGTGGTCGTGGTTTTATTTACATAAAATATGTTTTGGTATAACTAATATAGAGATCTTAATGGGGAGGCTTATGTACAACAGTAGACGTCATTCGGCTGAGTTATGATCATACCTTAGTACCTAAGTGGTTCTTAACGTAACGCCAGGTGCAAACATTTCTTTAATCAAAATCAGAACATCGTATTTTGTCGGATACGTTAGTATTTATCTTGCTTTCTCTCATGCTAGAGCTAACTGAGAAAGCACGATAAGTACGAATTTATCCGACAACATACTATATTGTTCAATTATTACTTACTAAATAAAATCAGTATAAACTTCGGTAGTGATTGTGTTGTTGTATTGTGTGTTTTTATTTTGAATAAGTACATTTAATAATTTTACGAAATGACGGCTTATCGTTGTTTGTTGTTTTTACCGTTCGTGCACAAGGTCGACTAATTACTTAATTAAAAACATACGTTAAAAGTATTCAACAACCCCGTTTTCGTGAAAGGTGCCCCGGAATTTAGTCCATTTGAGATTAGGCACTTAATCGTTACGGAATAAGCTCTTGAGATGCGGGTACTAAGTAGGTTCTATTCAGCGCACTGTCTTCAAGATGGATTAGCACTTAATTTAAGTGTTTCGGCTAATACAGTCTTGATAACGCGTTATAGGCAAATCTCGTTAGGTATACGGCGTCAGGACAGTATAGACAATAACAAAAAGCAAGTTTTAAAAACCCAACTGCATGTTTTAATTATGTCGTCTAAATATGTTACTTACCTACCATTTATATTAATGTTATCCCGCCATATTGCTTTTAATTTTAATTTAAGTACCCAGTGACACATGCGCCCCCACCCCCCTTCGGGCAAGAGTTAGTCATGAGTAAAGCCATTTTCTAATAAATAAAAGACGTTAAGACGAATCTAACGACACCTCGCTTCTTGAAATCGGCCCATCCATCCATTCTTTGTTCCCTAGTAGACACTAGAATACATATTTGCAACACATACATACATACAGATCAAAAACATTACCCTCCCTCCTCCTCCGCAGTCGGGTAAAGAACGTACGCGTACGCGCCACAAGCCAGTGGCGGGGCGTGGCATAACGCTGATAAAGCTGATTGATGCTGAATCACGCTGTGCGTGTGTGCGTGGGCACCCACGGAATAGAAAAAACAGTGGAAGTGGCATGAGCTTCGCTTAGTATCAGACCTGTTGTCGCCAATACTCAAACTATCATAAAAACAACACGCCACCATGGAAAATGTTTTTGGTGCGGCTATCGTTTTTACATTTCAAAATAGCACAATAAAGCATGCTTCTGGATTTATTTCCTATTTTAGAAATATCGAAATATCGAAATATTTAAATAAGCGATCGCGGCAAAAGTATGGCAGGTTATGCGGAACTCCGCATAACTATGCCACACATTACACGCCCACTTGACACTTCTACTGTTTTTTCTGTTCTGTGGTGGGCACCTAACTTGAGCTCCTAAATGGCCAGAGTAGAATTACTTTTCTGTAGATAGGTACTTTGGCGTCAGTGCCGGTCGTTGCCATTGATTAGGGTAGAGCAAGATTGCGAAATTGTCCTTCGGTGCCCTTTAATCGACGCTTTCACGTCAAATAAATTGTGTTCCAATTTATGTTAAATAAAATTTGACATCTTGGCGGCCCTTGCCACCTGGCTTGCTACCAAGGACGTACGGCGTTAAATTATGAAACGAACAAGACAAAACATAATTTAGAGCAAAATTGACTTATACCAGTCAGGTTGAAATAGGATGTTAATTGCGTTGCCATATAATTGTTTAGTCAGCTGCAGAGAAAAGTAACCTAGGTAACTTCTATGCACACGCTAAGTTGCTGCAATTAAGATCTTAATTAAAAACTTATTAGTAGGGTTTTATATTTAACCGACGTGCGTGCATGACTCGATGTATTAATGTGGAAGAAGCGAAAGAGATTTGTCAAGATCGTAGCAGGTGGAAAGAAGTGGTCTCTGCCTACCCCTCTGGGAAACAGGCGTGATTTAATGTATGTATGTATGTATATTTAACTATGAGATCTTGAAAAATGTACTGTTTCACTATAAATAAAAATTGAAAGTTTACCTCTGAAGTGTGCGACTTTTAGTACGTGCTTTGCTTTTATAAAAATAATGAAACCGTGTTGTATCGTGTTTGAAGCAATTATGGTGGACTAAATTTTATCAAAGCTTTAACTCTGTCTCGAAATCAAAAGCACTTTAAAAGATTAAACACAAATCAATGTCTGCTTTACGTTTTGAGGTTACAGAAATGTCACTGCTTATAAATAAACTTCAATATCAGGTATAACAGTTAAAGCGCCTCGTGTAAAAAAAAGCTTTTCCTGAACGAAATTGCTCTTCTAAAACGTTAGGCGTTACGCATGCCTCTTGGTTTGGCTTCTGTTACTTTTATTTGAATTAATTTGGGTAGTTTCCCGGGAAGGATGTCTGTGGTAAGGGTTTTGTTGGAAAGTGCTGACGCATTGGCAAATGTCGCCACGTTCGGAAATTGACAATTTAGTCCGGAAATCCAAGCCACGCCGCGATGATGCGTATTGGTTAACTGAGCAAGCGAGTTTTCGTCGAATATTTCAAGTACGCTGTCAATAAAGATGAACCCTTTTCTATTTTGTTGCTTTTACTCGTTGCATAATATTGTAGTAGCGGTAGTTTAAACCTTAAGTTAGGTTTATATTCAACAACTACACTCGCAAACAAATAAGCTGCATGAACTGACGAACAACTTACAAACAAATTGATGCATATTGTAAATAGTGTATATCGTAAATTGCCGGTTTGTACATGGACGACTTCATTTTATGCGACTGTCCAAGACGAAGGGTAATGTCACTAACAACATTGTGTATATCAAACAAGCATTTGTCCACGTCTCCTTCTGCGTATAACTTTGATATTGTTCTTCTCTTTTTAACTAAGTATAAAATTTTCCGTGTTTAACAAACAAAACTTCGCATTTAAAATTTATAATAAGAAATAACAAAGGCAATGTTGTCTGTTTCAATACTCTAATGAATGAGCTACTCTTAATGATACGTATAACGTATATCACGTGCTTGTAAAGAATATTAACGTGCATTCAGTTCCATATATTCTTCCCGCTTGCCAGCTGCTTAAAATTCTGCACTGGAATCTCGCTCTTTCGCCAGGAGAATTACGATTAGGACTAACTTTTTCGTCGGTAATGCGTTGGCAAACTCACGGGGCCACTATTCTCAAAACTACGCAACACTAAAGTTTAGTTAGCTTCGTTTCTTTCTCTCCATTTACTCACGAATGAAGAGTGACTAGACTAAGGCATCAGAAGTTTCAATAATTTATAAATTGATAAATAACCTCGATATAATACTCCCGTGATACAGATAAAGAAGGCGGCGAACTGCATGGTAATAAAAACATTTAAAATCTAATATGGTTATACCAATAGAGTATATAATTCTTCGACTACTATAATGCATTTAGCTGCCTTCTTTGGTATTACGGCTTACGGCTGAATAGCGACCCCTACTTTCAGAGTCGATTACTCTTGAACGGCCCTACCGATTTTCATCAAACATAGCTAAAAACGACCCCTATTAAACCAGCTTTCTACTTAATAAACCGCGTCCAATTCAGTCTATCCGTTTAGGAGTTACTATGCCACAGACACATACATACACACGTTAAACTTTTGATACCCCTCAGTACGGGTAGCACGAGTTGTATTGTCTCGCTTGTCGCTCAGTGCGTCTCTATCGTTACAGACTAGATGAAAGGGAGATCCGAGCGACAAACAAGTCGCGGACAACATGTGCTAGCCGTGTGCCCTAGAAGGACTGCTTGTTGGACGATCTGCGGTTGCAATACAAAATGTACGTTTGCTAAACATAAACCGCTCAAGCAGTTCGCTGTCAGTTGGCGAGCAGTCGTGTTATCGTGTCGTGTAGCTCTAACTCAAACCGCAACAGGGCTGGATGTCATTCTCGGGTCATTCGAGATGAATCTCTATCTTGAATCTGCATGGTATGACAGCGTCACTTCTATGGAATCTCAAATAGAAATTCATCTCTATCGCGACCGAAAATCGCCTCAGTTATTGTGCATCTCCTCTTGATTGCCATAAACAGTCTATGGAGGCACTAACTTAGGCCTGTAGTAGCCAATAAACATATCAGTGGCCATAGACAAGATGCATTGCTAGAACGTTATCGATATCGAAAATTTATAGGATTGACTTAAGTTGATGCGCAATCGCATTGAGCGCTTATGTCAATTCCATAGATATTGTCATTTTTCTATAGTCGTCTACGTCAGTATTATCATAGTTTCTCTATACTGTAGTATTGTGCTTCTTGTCTAACCTCACAGAACATGTAAACGTTTTTTAAAATATCTGAGGGCGTTAAAACATCTGCAGATGTTTTTGAGAATCTTGTATGCTCCAATGTATTTGATGGCCACTGTACATATGGAGCAAGATAGACCGTCAATAGATCTATTATTATAGCACGCATTACACGTATTTTACAATAGATATCACAAATCTTGTTGTATATAACATACCAGTACCAATGAAAATCTATCTTATTTACTCCTATCTAGTTATTGGTTAATTTCATATTCGGTAATGCCAAGCACATAGACGGACAGGATGCATAATCCTGACGCACTTACAGATATAGTAAGCAAGCACGGGTATAATTCGATTCGAGTCGAGTTCGACCATGCGCACGTTAAAGAATAGCCCCCCAGGTATTTTTACTTCGTCTAACGAGGCGCCTGCCTCGCCACGATTGTGGCTCGCGTGTGTTTTGTTGCGTGTCCCAAAACAACAGGTGCCTCGCATATGATGTTGTATTTTTAGCGGGAAATGGATTCACGAATGACGAGGTTTATTTTTTGGGTTGTTAAACAGCGTAATTGTTGGGAGAGATTTCACTTTTGTTTTTTTTGGGTTAAAATAATGTTGACATGAATTTCATCTTCATCTTCTATGACCCTTTGAGGAGTTCCTATGTTTCCCTTCTGTCACCATAATCATACCAGCTCGATGGTAGGTACCATACTATTGTAGTGTTTTCAGTCTCACAATTTTAAAAGTAAGTAGGTTGAAATTAACTTCCAAAACATGATTACATTGTTAGTTTGTTGCAAGTGAAGTTAATCTATATATACAAAAGGCAAAACTGACTGACTTATATATCAACGCACAGCCGAAACTACTGTACCTAGAAACTTGAAATTTGGTACAGGAGTTCCTTTCATGATGTAAGTGAGCACTAAGAAAGGATTTTCCGAAAATCAACCCCCAACGGGAAGAAATGGGGAGAGTAGCGGGAAACTAATTCTAAGCATACGAAGTATAATATAAAATGTATAATAACAATGGGTTAAAGCACCTTTAGACCTCCCAAAACACCTCCCGCCATCTGAAAAATATACGTCTGAACTACAGTCGTCCTTGTGAGTACCTAGTTGCACATTTTAGTACCTTGTCACTTTAAATCCTTAGACAGATTAATGCAGCAGTTCAAACATCAAGTTAAAGTGACAGAGCACTATCGTGTACTTTACTCGTAGGCACAATGAGTAAATTTGAAAAAGAGTAAGTCTTAACAGGCTCAATATATTCCTGTCCCTGAGAATAAGATGTCACCGTCTCGCTCCCTTAGACTCCTTCTTGAATACTAACTAGTTAAATACAGTACAAAGCTTGCTTTGCTGAAGCTGTATTTTTTTCTTACCAAGAATTAACTGGATCTGAATCTTACCTTTTGGTACGTGACTTCCTTAAGGTATAAACACAAATAAAAGCCAGTTTAACTTGGAGTTAGTTAGTTAGTTGAGTATTTATTTGTGTTTTGAATTTATAGTTTTGTTTGCTTTAGTTTACTTTTAGTATTAATTCGAATTTGATGTCAAAGAAGTAATAGAAAAACCGTCCAAGTGCGAGTCGAACTCGCGCGCGAATGGTTCCGTCTATCTATTCAACATTAGCCAAAAATGGCAAAAAAATCACGTTTGTTGTATGGGAGCCCGCCTTAAATATTTATTTTATTCTGTTTTTCGTATTTGTTGTCATAGCGGCAACAGAAATACATCATCTGTGAAAATTTCAACTGTCTAGCTATCACGGTTCATGAGATACAGCCTGGTGATAGACAGATGGATAGACGGACAGACGGACAGTCGAGTCTTAGTAATTGGGTCCCGTTTTTACCCGGAAACAATCGAAGTAACACGTTAAAAATGCATTATTTATTTAAATTTACATCTCTTATTTCTCATCTCTCTCATTGGCCGTCCCTATCAGTTTAACTAGACCAATATCGAGGAAACCCTTTTAGAATGCCTTGGCATTGTTATTAGTCGGATTACGTCTCGAAAACGTGTCAAAACTTGAAGAAGCCAATTTGATCGCGCGCGCGCTGAACGGTATCAAAAAAGTAGAATGATATTTCAGTATTATTTAAAGTTATATATGGTATACAATAAAGGTGTATATTTTCTTTAAAAGCAATAAACGCTGTACATACATGAGGGTTGAATTGAAAGCAAGCGTTCTCCACGTCAATTTTAATTTAGGTTTTAACTTCCAGGGACACATTAGAATAATTAGTGGCCTTGTATATTTCAGGTCGTTTGATTCTATACACAGTACACAGACTAGATACGACGTTCGGTCAAAGTATCTTACTGACAGCATATTGTTACAATATAAAACAGGGTTGAGTTAAATGCATTAATATGTCTTTGATTGCAACACGTGCTAAAATAGGTCATTATTAACACCTCACTACGCGGTCTAACGTTAGTTTTTCCGTTCCGTTCCGTTCCAATGACTACACCCAGCCAGCAGTTCTGCTGCAAGGACGCAGAGTCGTTTACCATCATCAAAGAGGTAGAAACAGGTCGGTTAAACAGGGGGGCTCAGATGCCCACAGTGACACTACGCGAGCTGTAGGACGAGGGTGTATAGGAACCTTAACATCCCCCGTCCAGATACCAGGTCCCGTAGGGACCTCGTGGATACCTACGCCCTCTCGTACAGCCTCGCTGTCTCTTGCCACCCGATGTCAGCAACTGCCACTCCTGTCCGAGACACCGGGGAGCCGGAGTTACAGGTAGGGAGTGTTCGGGGCTTTTGCAGTCGGATGAGGTGTGGGAGGGATGGATCAGACCCGAATACTAGCATCGTGGCCCGAATGAGGGAAGATAGATACTATAATTGTTGTGTAATAAATACGGAGAGGAAGTTAAGACTGCTTTTTACCACTCGATCTCAGGCACTTTGCTTCCTGGTTCATTTTATTTTTCTTCATGCGTTGTTATCTTCAGGTTCCGTTTCCGTGTCGGTTTCTGGACTCTTGTATATTTTTTCGGCTGTTTTTTTTAAAAGGCTCCTGTTTGGCGCTCTGGATCTCCAATAGGTTCGACTCTTATTGGTGTAGTGCTCTATGTCATGTGCTAGGGAATCATCCCAGGTAAAAATTGGCCGGCCTACTTTCTTTTTCCTCTCCTTTAAGCTCAGCGCAGCACGTAGTAGATGCGGCTTTTGTCGTCGGAGAATGTGACCATAGTAGGAAATTCTGCGCACTTTGACTACTTTAGTAATTGTTTTCCCCTCAAGAACCTGATGGATTTTTTGTCTAGGGGGGTCTTTTGCTGCCTCCATCATCTCCTTCAGGATGTGGCGCTCATATTTCCTTAGTCTTGATCTGTTGGCCTTTGTAAGTGCCATAACGTTTAATCCATAGGTCATAGCCGGCGAGATCACCATTTTATACATAAGCCGCGCAATGCGCCATTCTAGTTTGTACTGTTTTACAAATTTGGTAAGGACTTTTGAATTTTTGATCGCTTTGGCACATCTTGTTTTAATTAAAGCTTTACGATTGTGCGTCGCTGTAATATACGACCCCAGATATTGTATTTGCTCGACAGGTTGTATCAGTATGCCTCCCATAGATTTTGGTAGCTGCTCGGCTGCTGGAGGGCCAAAGGGGTCCCTAATGACTAGTTTAGTTTTCGTGTCGTTTATGACCAGACCAATGGTTTTGAGCAAATCTTTCATTTTCTTCACTATACGGTCTAGGGTAGTGCAACAGTCTCCTACTATGATAAGATCATCTGCAAAAGACAGAATTAGCGGTAGTGTAACCTTTACGTCCTGGTCTAGCTTGACCACATCCTCTTCTTCCTCTAGAGTTCGTAGCACTTCATCCATTAAAACTGTAAATAGTCTGGGTGATAGGGGGCATCCTTGTTTGACTCCTTTACCTTTGTTGATGATTTGTGAGTTTTGACCACACCACGTGATAAAGGTTCGTTCCCGCATACAAGCCTCGACTATCCTGTTTGTTAGCGGTATGTTTGTGCGGGTGACGAGCACGTCTCTCAAAGCACTCAGATCTACATTGTCGAATGCTTTTTCAATGTCGAGCGCTACCACATACAGCCTTCTACCCTCCCTCCAGTTTACGTCTAAGACTCTACGGAGTGTAAATAGATGGTCCTCCGTTGACCTGTTGTTTAGAAACGCTGCCTGATAACTTCCCAGAGCTTCGATTTTCTCATCCAGTTTTCTTAAAAGGAAATTGGCGTAGATACGGTAACCTACATTACAAATCGATATTCTTCTATAGTCGTTGACGTGCTGTGGGCGTGCTTTCTTTGGTATCGGTACCTGCTTTGTAATGAGCCAGTCTTCTGGTATTTTGTTTTCCAACCAAGCTTCGCGCATTATGTTGGTGACCTGTTGTATAAACTCACTAGGTGCTGCCTTGTATAGTTCCGGGACTATTTGATCCGTTCCCGGGACTGTCCCTCTTTTCAACTTACTAATAATGTTCGTTACTGTTTCAATATCGGGACCGTCGTCTTCCGGTACTCGGTTTGTGCTGTGATCTTCTGGTCTAATTGGATCTCCTTCGCTTTTTTTCAATTCCGAAATCCAATTGGACATCGGAATATATTTGTTGCTGACTGTTCTATTCTCTGGTTTATTTTTAAAGCTGCGCAAGTACTTGTACGTAATCTTCATTCGAACTGCTCTGTGCGCCTTGCTGAGATTGTTAAAGAAGCGCTCACATTCAGTGTTAAAGTCTTCTTCCTGGGTCCTACGCCAGTGTTTGCGCGCCTGTTTAACTTTTTCGGCGTAACTTTTATCTTCCGGGCGCTTATTTTTAAAGAAGAGCGCTTTTTGCAAATTTGCAAGAGCAAGGCGGGCTTCTCTAGATCGGGGTATTGACTTCGGGGGAAGTTTTCTTGCAGCTTGTATTAATATCCCATTAAGCTGATTCCAAGTTGGATTTTCGTTAGCATGTTGTGAGATAAGCAGACGTCTGATTTCTTTCTGGAATTCCTTTTTTATTTCGTTGCTTTGTAAGGTGACATAAGCGACCGTTTTGTAATTGAATAGTTTTACTACATTCTCTTTTTCCGAGAAGTTGGTATTTTTCTGTCGCTGGTAGTTTTTCTTGCTTTGGAAGCTTGTGTTGCGGATTGATCCCCATACTATTTTGTGATCGGATTTTACGGATTTGGCGAACTCTCCTCTTACAGTATGGAAAAAAATGGGCCTTTGTTTAGATGATAAAATATGGTCGATCTGTGAGCTTTTGTTTCCTGAGGTCCATGTTACCTTACATGATGTGCGACCCCACGAATTGTTTAACCTGAGGTTGTGTTCTAATATGAAACTCATTAGGAGGCTGCCGTTCGTATTGGACTCTTGGTGTAAGAGATTCTTTTTAGATACCTGTGAGCACGCCTTTTTCACGTCCCGGAGTCCTACGTGTGCATTAAAATCGCCTAAGATTATTGGGTAGGCCTTCTTAGGAGCTTGACGCAGAAGCGTGCCTATGTTTGCCAGGCATGTTGAGGCCCCGGCGGGCATGTGAGTGTTAATTATAAGCAACTCCGCCGGGGCTCTGCTATTTGTTAACTCGATTTTTATGTGGACAGCTATGATATTGGAGTATTTCTTATACGTGTAAATTAAATCATGGTCTATATGTTTGTTAATCAAGATTGCCACTCCGCGTTTTTCCCGTGGCTTTTCTCCGCCATTGAGGAGCCAGTAATAGTTATTGGAAACCATTTCACCGCGTGAAAGGTGCGTTTCTTGCAATACCGCTATGGTTATACGCCTTGCCGCTAGTTCTTGGTCTATGCGGGCCCTGTCTTTCGCTGACGCGCAACCTCTAACATTCCATGTTGCTACCGTGACTACTTCGGAAGATTTCGGCACCCTGGACCGGGGGCGTTGAGGGGCCCTGACTAGTCTTTGGCCCGTTGCATCAACAACGTGCACACTCTCTACCGAACTATTTAGGTCCGGGGTAGGCAAACTCGCTATGACCGGGGTAGGGCTGAGTGTTTGTGCGTCCGGAGCGTCGCACGTGTTTCGTTGTTTTACTGTTGCATCAGTCTGTCCTTTGTTATTCGTAGCGTCCCTGACGCCATCGGCCTTCTGTGACACAAACGCTTTCTCCGCTTCCGGAGAAGTAAATACTACGGAGTCGTAGTGGTGATTATGAAATAATAAATGGATTCTTTTCATTTTTGCGTATTCCGCGATTGGGGCTTTGTAATATAACGCTCGCTGTTGTTTCGAGTGGACATAGACGTTTACTGTGAAATACTGCGACGCCGCTAATATAATTTCCTCACCACCCCAGAAACCGTCCTTAGCCAGGTTCTGAATGTAGCTATCTACTAGTTGTGAGTAGTGTGGTGACGTGTCATTATGCGCAGCCGTGATGTCCAGGATACTACCTTGGAGGGCTAACTTAATTTGAGTATCATCCCTTTCTGAAGCGAGGTGGTTGGCAAGTTCCTCTCTGATATACCTATGGTCGTAATCCATATCCAGCACTGTTTTCATTTGATGTGCTATCGCTCTAAATAGACAATTTCCGTCCTTCGGAATCGAAATAATTTCCATTATTCTAACCGTGTTTGTAGAACGCGTAATATTCGTTTTTAAATCAAAGGAATGACTCGTCCTTTGTTTGGTTCCTACGTACGCAGGTTGCTTGTTCTCGGAACTATTGAGCAACTTTCGTCGACTTGTGCAATTGTGCGGGGTAGTACAGAAACGAAGCTTGACCCTTTTTTTTTTTCCCACGGACTTGACGTGCCGGGTTTTTCCTTTCTCCTATCTTGTTTGAAGTGTTACCGTATGTCCTTACCCTATGTTGAGATAAACTTAAATGTTATGATGAACGTAAGCTTATTGCCTATCGCACTAACCTGAGTCCTGTAGGTTACGTAAGAAGCCTCTTTATATACCGTTTTACGCTACTTGAACCCTACTCCTATGCCGTATCGACTAATTTATCTAAACCCTTTGCGACACGTACTTTTTTTTTAAAAGTTCTTATTTTAAATTCTACTCTAGTTAGTTATTAATTTTAAAGGCTAAGTACGTGTTGGTGAGTGCTTTTATTGGAGTTGGTTCGATAAGTCATGAACGGCCGCGTATGGTCATGTATGACTGCTACAAGCCGAATTCTATACACCCTATTAACTTAGGTACAGTTTTTGGGTAGCCCTATTACGCTCCTAACAATATATTATGTTAAACTCGGATTCATAAGCTATTGGGAGGCCGCGATAAAAAATAATATAAAATCTACTCGCAAGAGACAGTTAAAGCGTATGTAATGAAACGATCTCACCCGAATGTTCGCTCATGTGCCCAGGATGTTCTGGTCAGGGCAGCGGTACTGCTGCGTGGGGCACGCGAGCCTGCACCCTCACACGCTCACACTCGCCGTGATGGCGTGGCGTGGACGCGGCCACCGGCACACGTACACACTTGCCGCAACGAGGAAAGACGCGGCCAAACACACAACGCAGAACGCACACACGAAATTAATAAAGACCGAATTTTGATTCGAGTTAGGCACCCACAACGCGATTCCGTTGTTGAGTAAAGAGCAACCGGGCCGGCGCACAGTGGGAGATCGGAGGAAAAAAGTCCCATTTCGCTAGGTTTTAAAACTGCATTCCGGCCATAATTAATGTGAAATAGACCCCTTGACTAAGTTAATTCCAAAGTATTTATCTCACAGGTTACTTATAAGAACGTTAATCAGCTGTCTAACTGGACTAGACTGAGCGCGTTGCATTTTATACGAAATTTTATGGTTATTTTGAAATGTGAAATCACTAGTAATAATGCGATATTAATAAAATAAAAATAATAACAATAACAAACCATGTTTTGTACTATTGGAAAAGTATATTTGCGATCGTGAAAGGCCACGTGTTTTTTTATTGTTGAATTTTTTATGTGGTTATCGATTTTCATCAGGTTTTTGAAAAATAAACGCTTGTAACTGTCTTGCCATCCACTGCCTTCCAGTGAATTGTGTATCAAAACATTCTTTGAAGTCTTGGCTATCATTATCTATTAGTATTAGCTGCTTCTAAGTGCGACTTTAAGAGATATCTTAATTACAACGAATTAACCTAATAACTCCTGTTAAAATGCGTATTTGCTTAAACCTCTTTAATGACGGTAATTAACTAATATATCAATGAAAAACATTTAAATAGGGTAGAATAATATATTTATACTCATTTTCGGGTGTCACATCAAGAAAGTAACATCGAATTTAACCATGTCTACTTTCATCTTGGAAGTCATCAACTCCGGAGCCCAAGTTGACGCGGAAAAATTTGGGGAATACTGCGAGGATACAGCCTTGCACTATTTGAGCTTGTACAGTTGGTACTACATGCCAAACACCGTACATAAAGTACTAATACATGGCAGTAAAATTATATCTGCTGCAGTGTTGCCGATTGGAAAATTAACTGAAGAGGCGCAAGAAGCACGGAATAAGGACTATCGCCATTACAGGTTGCATCATGCCAGAAAGTGCTCTCGGGAGAGTACCAATACTGATGTTATCAACATGCTGTTGACTTCATCTGATCCTTTCATATACAATTTAAGAAAGGAACCAAAAAAAAAACATTTACCCTTAGACGAGGATGCCAAAAAACTACTCAGTGACGCCTGAACGTCAAGTGTTTAATTAATTAAGTATGTATATAATTTATGTTTAAAATATAAACTTTATATGTTTTCAATTCGTAGAACTTACATTTTTAATAAAATATACATTTACTAATTATAAATGCATTTTTTCTTATTTTAAGCCTTAACTACCATAGAAAACCCATTTATTTAATCCCTTCACTGACTGATAAATATTAATGATGTTAAATCTTATTATAATCACTTAGTCCTATCATAATTTTATCATAACACTAATTATTAACAGTAATAAACAACCGTAAGGACTTTTTTCCGCGCGCCCATACACCGTCTCCCACTGTGCGGCGCCAGGTAGAGGTAATGCCTCAGCCAACTTTTTAGTGTCGGACCGTCTCGTCCCAAACACGTGTTGCTCCCTTGGCGGCTGACCGGCAACTCCACTACGCGGTCTAACGTTAGTTAAAACAAAATTGTATGTATATTTTATCTATTATATGAACGCTAATATTACGTAACGAAAGTGGTTTGCTGCAAGTACAGTTCTGATATTAATTTCTATATATTAAGTACATGAAAATTAAGTAATGAAGTGTTATGTTTGTAAATGATAAACGATTCGAAAAAAAAAATTTGTGAGCTGTTCCCAGGCTTGTTTAAATTGAAGAAAACATTAATAGCACGCTCTATTTCATGAGTTGCACTCGAACAATGTTTTAGTTGTAAACTAGAGTAATGCGGACTCAAACTTGAATAACAATCCTTTTGGTAAAATTTTCGAGTGCTGTCTGTCCCAGTTTTCATCTACTAATTGGATTAAAACTTGTCCCAGTGTACTTCAAGTTTGGTAACATTGACTTTTGAGAGACACTTTCTATCATAAATAAAAACCGCTATAGTGAAAGAAGTATAATACTTTCTTACATAGGGTAACGGAACCAGTAATGGACAAGAACACTTGATTCTTATTTAACAGAAGATAAGAGCTATTCATTTGTTTTGCAACAATGAATTAAGACTGTTGTAGCGTTATTCTCTTTTAAGATGATATGACTTCTTTAAATCATCAAAATCAAATATCGACACTTTCGCTTGTCCAGAAGCGATGCTTGCCGTTTTCCCTAACGTCGCACCATATATGGTAATTTCTCGGACGCTTATCGCTGATTGGCTGGAAACACGTCGCGCGAACGTCGGAGCCTAGGAATGTCGTACGTCTTGCACGGCCGCTGACCGTCATTCGCCCTTTGTGCTCTCGAACCTCTGCCCGCGTCTCTATTTACGCGGCGTTCGAGCCTTATTCTGTGAATAATTGTTTTTCATATGAACCTATTCAGGTCCCATAAGTGAACTGTGCAGTTATAACTAATTTATATATTTGTGCAGTGCATCTCCCCTCTGTTGGGTAAGTGTGAACATATTTTATGTAACTGATAGCTTTAGATATTACGGTAATGTATAGACTCAACGTTTAGAATTAGAAATACTTTAGTACGTAGTGTTCCCCATCTTACTTGTTGTTAATGTTGTTGCCTGTCGCTTATGCTGCAGTACAGTTGTTAATTAAGGCTTTTATTCATCTTTCATTCTGATCATATGTGATGTACTGAAATGTCAATTCCTAAGTTATCGTCTTCCTTACGATAATTAATGCAGTACATTTAATTAACCGATTTTGGACATCTTACATAATGGCCAACATTTCATATTTTATTTAACCAATCGCAGTATATCGTGCCTAATTCACTTTCTGTAAACTTCGCTTCTGCCTTTAGTTTACCGCCACCGCTTGAACCGTATTATAGACTGCTTTCCCTCATTTTCACGGTCGTGGCGCTAAACAAAAGATAGCCTAAACAAATTCTGATTCCTATGGGCCTCCACAGGAACTTGGCACCTGCTGCCCCATTCAGGAGTCAACGACATCCTCCAATCGTCCTACAATCTTTCACCGCCTGGGCAATTTGCAATTGCCCGAGTACGCGCGACGGCCTGCGACATTCCGCGCTCCGAGTTCACGCATACGCTACGTGGAACAAAGGGAAGTGCGGTCATTAGCGTCTACCCGAGTTATTAGTAATTTAATTTGTATCCTCAAATCTGTCCAACTTTATCGGCCGGGATTCCTCCCGTTGTATTTAGTACATAGAAATAAAGTAGAATTATAAGTACGTGTTGTGTTATTGCTTCCCTAGACATATTAGCAAGCGCAAACGCGACACTGTATGCAATTTGAATTAAGAGTGAAGTGTCCATTACTGGTGCCTGTCAGCTAAAAGTGTCCATCATTGGTGCCTTCACCCTACTTACATTAAATCACGCCTGTTTCCCAGTAGGCAGAGACCACTTCTTTCCACCTGCTACGATCCTGACAAATCTCTTTCGCTTCTTCCACATTCATAGATCGAGTCATGCATGCTCGTCAATTTCGGGTACTTACGATTTGGCTCTTTTCCAGTATTTCTCCGATTTGATTCGGAAAAGTAATACTTTCTTATCAACGGTTATTGTTTCGCGTGTGAAAGAGTCTGTAAAAGTCCGATTTCGGTTTGAATGATCGGTTTCATTGCTTGCTTTGTTGGTTTTTGCTTTTAAAGTAATTAAGTTGCGTAACTCCCGCAGAAATAAAAACAAAGTGTTTTTTACGTGTAAAAAAGTTACGTGTTTTTAAAATATCCACAGAATCTGTTTAACGTTTTGTGGAATACAGTGTTTTTTATATTTTAAAGCCTTTTATTTGTTCATTCGTTTAGTTTCCGTTCAAACTTGCAGTCGTTTGTTGAGGGTTTTATTTTAAAAATACACTCTGCGCAGAGATGATTTGAAGCGTTTTTCTTTTGCTTGACTGTGAACAAATGGGTAACACCATCATATTTTTGACAATGCCAAAAACGATTTCCAGGAATAATCCTTTTCCTGGAAATTGTTTCTTGTGACCCAAATTTTTACAATGTGATTTTTTCGACATGTTCTTTGCGTTTTTGTCTGCCATTTATTTGACCGGAAGGTAAGGAAAGCCCTTGCAACGACTTGATTAAAATGGTATATTATAAAAAACTTGAAAAAAAAAGAATTATTAAGTTGGCCACGGGCACTTAATTACACGTCAAAATTCCACCAGCGCTTCCCAAGAGGAGACCACTGCTGAGAAGAAACGCCGCAAGAAACTCAACAGTTAGTCATTTTTATAATATCGCTTATGGTTATGACAATCATAACACTAAACCTAGCAATTTATGAAACAATGAATATAAAATAAAAAATATCATGCGTAGTTGAACAAGAAAACGTGTCATAAGAAAGGACGATTGATGTCTATAATCTACAATTATACTTATGACGCATGACTTCCCCGTTTCGGCGGAGATGATCGTTTAAGTGACTGAGACAGGTTAGACATGTCTCCGATTTATAGACTTTACGAACCGTCGTTTGAATACTAATCGACAGAATTTCCAATACCAGGTAAATCTCTGAACGTTAAATAATCCCTGACCGCTTACTGGAAGGTTATCAGCCATTCTTTTACTGAATAACGCGTTGACGTCAGTATTAATGGCTATGTTATACTGAAGTTTGCTTTTTTTTTTACTTGAATTTACGAAGGCGAAATAGGCTGCCTAGCCTAGTATGGCTGCGTCTTTATCGCGTGTCAAATGGGGATAAAGCATCCGTCACTCTCGTACTTATTTACGTGTCAGAAGGTGATGGATGCCTTATCCATACTTTGTCACGCGATAAACGCAGCCATATTAGGCCCCCAGAGCTTATATTTCTCTAATTGGCCGGCAACGCACCGACAACTTTTTGAGTTGCTGGTGTTTATTGTGGGCAGTGGGGATTTCCTCCGACCCACATGCTCGTTTGCTTCAAACTCTAATAAAAAATATATTTTTTTTTTCATTTTATTAAAAACCGGAGGTTCCTAGTTCAGTATTTTTAAAACGGTTTAAGGACCCCAATCCTTAAAGTGATTTTGGCATAAGGTTACTTTTACATTAAGTCTTACAGAAATATACCAAGTCTTTTATGCATTTTATCCTGAATATTTTATATTTTTGTACCACTTCACTCAAAGCACGCAAGTTTAAAGTGGATTACCTGCACTCACGATCAAATATATCGTTGGCCAAGTTATACTGAAAATCTTCACAAAGTGAACCGTTATTTTCCTCGCCAGTGTACATTGTATAGTCCGTCTGGTGGAAATATATTGCAGATCCGTAACAATATCCCGTCGTTCGAAGCTGGTGCTGTAGGATTGGAAAAAGTTAGGAGCATGTCTTTTGTATGTATGGAACTGTTATTTATTGATTCATATGGGTGAGGACCAAAAGTTGGACCAACGCACGCCAAAGTTAAACTCGGCCGCCATTACTTCCAAATAAATGAGAGCTGGGTTAAAAAATGTTTAAACCAGCTATCATAACGTTGACAATACGATAACATGTCATAATCAATATGGTTTTGCCGAGTGGAATGGAGCCCCAGTTGGTCCTATGTGGATTCCAATTAACAGAAACATTAATTAACAAACTTCAAGCTCCTACGAAAATGTTTAATAGCCAATCTCTGTAACTACTTAAAAGTTTCAGAATATCATTAACGCAGTCGGAAGCTAGAACTCGAACTCGATATATATTATGCCCCTTTCTATAGCTACCGAAATATTGAAGTTTCCTGGGCCTCTATTCCCGGCACTAAAAACCATATCGTATTTGACCTGAGGGCTTATTGTCTAACGCACTCGCAATCACGATCGTTTTCATTTTGAACATCGAAGGCTTGTCTGCATACAAAATGAAAACAATTGCTCCACATTGAAGCCGGTTCTGATTGCGAGTGCGTTAGACAATAAGCCCTCTGTTAAGGTATTGTTTTGACGTCAGCCGTCATTACTGTCAAGGAAATAAGAGTTATCAAAACGATAACAATACGATAGCAGATCAAAAACGATATTGTTTTTACCGTGTTTAATAGAGGCCCAGGTAACTACTATATTTCGAACCAAATATTATTGTATTTCCGTTCTTGTCATTAATCTGACACTGTCTTCACTTTCCTAGATACAAAAGACTGCGAAATAGCTACTGAAGAAAAGAAAATCACTAAAATCTGAGGATTCTCAGGTAATATTTTCAAGTAGAGATGCGCCGTATAGTGGTTTCACCGAATAGCCGAATACCGAATACTATTCGGTTTAACCTTTACCGAACCGGATATTCGGCCGAATTATTCGGTTTACCATTTCATTGTTTTGCCGCGTCGCACATGTACACTACGTGTCGCTACTGGCTGTTGACTATAGGTCCTAACTATAGGTTAAGAAATAAATAATTATATTGACTTCAGGTTTCAAAACACTTAAATGTTAATTTGAAGTTTAATTGCTTTATTTTATTACCTTTATTCAATACATTCTTCATAGGATTTCTTTGACTTATAATATAACATAAATATTACATAAGAATTTTGTCTTTTAGTTATATACCGAGTGTAGCCAAGAAAATAGAAATACTCGAACCGAACATATTCGGCATCAAGACCGAATAATTCGGCCGAATACCGAATACCAAACGAATATTCAGCGCATCTCTATTTTCAAGTGTATCCCAAGTAGGGAATACAATACCGAGATACGGGGACCCCGCATGCAATATGCGAGACTGATCTCGTTGGTAAATAATGAAAAAAAAAATGCTTTTGAGACAAACCTCTATAAGCATGATTTCATCAGAACACCTTAAAAAGTCCCTGTTGTCAATTGGGATAGACCAAAAAAAATAACTCACTGTTTTTACACTCTAATTCGAAAGAATGGGTAATTTTAAGAGATCAAGTTCATTAACTTTGTATTTGACCCAATAGTTTTGTTTGAATATCTTTATTTAATTAGCAGACGTTTTATGGATGACATGATTATTTTAAATTTGGACTGGCATTTTCTAATAAATTACAACAATTAAATGATATCTAATGATAAAAAGTGATTGTAATAATGTATTAAAACATACTATTTCAAGCGGTTTTCGCCTAACCCGTAAGATACACCTAGGAGGGCTTCAAGCTAAAAACTAAAGTCAAACAAACGTTAAATATACCTTTGTCGAAATATCCGAAATACATAAATATTTCAAAAACTTAATAATGCAGAACGGCTTTAAAACCCCATTCCTCGAAATGGTTTTCGAATTAGAGTAATTATAAAATTATGAACAATCCCAATTGACATGAGCGTTCGACGCGACATTATACATAACGATAACTTTCGCCAAATGCATGTCGAGGGCCAATAAAACTTTATCACTGCTTGTACAAACAGGGCGCATCTTGTATAAATTTCCATTGCATGAGCAACCTTATTAATACCAACATAAAGTTAAATATGTTTATCTATTAAAATGCACATGCATCCTTTTGCTTAAACCATCAACAACAACTACTCTACTAATTTGCATAAGATCTAAAAGGATTCTACGGAGCTTGAATAACACTCGCTACGTGAGCCTCTACGGCGTAGTAGCCGCTACGAGGCGTAGCGGTTGGCTTGAAAAGGCTGAACTAGCCCAAGAGCCAGTAACGCTAGACTTCATGCGATATTTTCATGTTCGTGGAAACAATTTCAGCGTTTGTGTGGCACTACAGTGTGAGCGAGATGGCGCCAGAGAGGCCGCCATTTTATATTTTTTCTTTATTGGCGCGGCTAATATTTAAAAATGTATGTTTTGGATTTTTTTACATAAGAAGACGTATTAATTAAGAAATTAAGCAATGAAAAGAAACCAGGTCTTTTAGATTTAGGTTAGTTTAATGTGCTATATTTTTTGGATTTCGTTGTAATTTACAGTCTTGCAAAATAAATATATCATTTTATTAAAACATATTTAATTCTGAAGATCTATTTTTAATCTTCTTTATTTTATCGGCCTAGGGCCTAGAGCTTTTGATTTATCATTAGTTTGTACTATTAGAGAAATAACAACGTAGTTAAAATTAGGATTCTTTTATTCCAGTAGCACACAATCTACAGAAGGTCTCTAACAGAATGTTATTTTCATATTTGTGCATGGCAACAGTCAATTTCAAATTATTAGCATCTAAACAGCCAGTTGGTAGGTACTAACATGTAGTTTATATGCTCCAACACCACCCCTTAAACTATATGTTCAGTACTACACACACTACTACAAAACTGAACTAGGTACCTACTAATTACTAAGCATATAAAAGTCACTTACAAAACGCTGATACTTTTCAATAGATAAAGGCTTCGTCAAAACATCCGCTAACATATCATTAGTACTCATATATTTGATTACTATTGCACCGTTTTCGACTATCTCACGAATGAAATGATGCCTCACATCAATATGCTTAGTTCGAGCATGAAACATATGGTTTTCAGACAACTTTATCGCAGATTGATTGTCGTTGTAAACCACTATGTTTACGTTTAAATTTAAACATTCCGATATGAACGCCTTTATGAATAATGCTTCTTTACACGCATCGGATAAAGCCATATATTCCGCTTCCGTGCTGGAGAGAGCCACTGTACGTTGCTTACGACTCTCCCAAGAAACTATCGATTTTCCTAGCTTAAATGTGTAACCGGTGTACGACCGACGATCGACAACACTGGCAGCCCAGTCAGCGTCCGCTGACCCTGTCACATTCAAACCACTCTTTTCATACGTGATGCTATAGTTCATTGTGCCTTTCAGATACCGAAGCACTCGCTTCGCTGCTTTCCAGTGAACTTCTGAATAGCAATCATTAAACTGACTAAGCATACTCACAGCGTGCGCTATGTCAGGACGCGTACAGACAGCGATATACATTAGGCAACCAATCAGGTTTCTGTATTCATAGTCTCCATTTTTCTCAGTTTTATCAAGCTTCAAACCAACTTCCATTGGTGTTTTAGCAGGTTTACAATCTGTCATCTTAAACCGTTCCAAAACTTTTCTAATATAGCTTGACTGATCTAGATTAATTTTTCCGTCTTTATGACTCACGTGTATTCCTAATACACTTTTCGCAGGTCCAAGATCTTTCATGACAAACTGTTTCATTATCTCCTCCTTTACCGCCCTTTTCTCAATTTGGCTGTTACTAAACACCAAAATGTCATCGACATAAAGGCCGAGAATAACTAGTCCGTTATTGTTAGATCTTACGTACACACACGGCTCAGACGCTAGTCTTTTAAACTTTAACTTCTTAATCAGTACGTCATTTATCTTTTCATTCCATGATCTGCTGGCTTGTTTCAATCCGTAGACAGCTTTGAGCAAGCGATAAGCTTTTCCTTTGCTATTCTCTACCGGAAAGCCTTCAGGAATTTCCATGTATACGACTTCTTTCAATTCTCCGTTTAGAAACGCTGTTTTGACGTCCATATGGTCGACTTCCATATTATATTCAGCCGCCAGTGCTAGAAGTAACCTTATAGTAGAGTATCGAACGACGGGTGAGAAGGTTTCGAAGTAATCTTCTCCGTACTTTTGTGTGAACCCCTTTGCAACTAAACGAGCCTTATACTGCAGTAGTTCTCCATTTAATCCTCTCTTTTTCTTAAATATCCACTTGCATTTAACAGGTTTCTTTCCCTTTGGTAAGTCCACAAGTTCCAGACATTTATTGTCCAAAAAAGATTGGTATTCATCCTGCATTGCTGCCTTCCACTGCGTAGACTCAGGACCATCGAGTGCCTTGCGCACGGAAGTTGGAGTATCCGTATCGCCATTCTTTCCAATGACAAACGCTGACAAGAAACCATCTTCCAATTCGCTCCGTCCTCTGGAATCTTCTGAATCCCAAGACGATGACCCTGGAACATAAGTTTCGTCAGAACCGTTGATAGATTCATCATCGTCATCATTATCTCCGTCCTGCGTCTGTTCTTCGTGGGGCTCTTGTGTGTCAACAACTGGTTCTGCCGTGTGCACTCCCGAATCGTCAGAGTCATTAATAATCTTGATTGCATACGGAGTCGGCACGTTGACCACAGGTTGAGGAACCTTTTGTTCACTAATGTCTTTGTAGAATTTGTCTTCTACAAACACGACATTACGCGAAATAATGATTTTAGTTGGATAAGCGGGATCTACGAACCGATATCCTTTAGTATTTTCGCAGTAACCGATAAATATATATTGTTTACACTTGGAATCTAGTTTCATTCGATTCTCGACGACAGAATAAGCAACACAGCCAAAAATACGTAGATGGGTCAAGTTTACCTTAGATCCTGTCCACTTCTCCTCAGGAGTAGCTCCCAACACAGCTTTAGTTGGCGATCTATTCTTCAGATAAACTGCGGTACACATTGCTTCTGCCCAGTATTTCTGATCCAAGCCAGCACCCTGTAACATACACCTTGCAGCCTCAACAATTGTGCGGTTAGCTCTTTCCGCGACGGCGTTCTGTTGTGGGCAGTAAGGAACAGTTCTCTGGTGTTTTATGCCATGCCGTTTCAGAAATGCATCGAATTGTTTATTAACAAATTCGCCTCCGTTGTCGGTTCTCAAAGCTTTAATTGTTTTATTTGTTTGATTTTCGACAAAAGATTTGAATTCTTTAAACCTTTCAAAAACTTGATCCTTTGTTTTAATAAAATAGCAAAAAGTTTTACGGGTAAAATCATCTATCAAAACTAACATATAGCGCGAACCAGCAAACGAAGCCAAAGGAGCGGGACCCCAGAGATCGCTATGTACGAGGCCTAGCACTTCGGTAGCTCTTGTAAACGACTTCTTCGGAAAAGGCAACTTAGCAGCTTTTCCTTCAATGCAAGAGATGCATTGCTTGAAGTCGGAGTTATCGTAATCAATGCCAATTGCCATACCTGTTCGCAGTAGGTTCATGCTCCGTGAGTTCAGATGACACAAACGTTGATGCCATACATCTTGAGATACTCGTGCAGCCCCCACGTTTGCCACTACACGATCAGTGGTCGCGTGCTCACATAATGTCGATGTACTATTTCTATTCGAGAATGTTTGTAATTTATAAAGACCGTTCTCGCGATTTGCAATAGCAATCAAAACATTTCCAAAAAATATTTTACAAAAATCAGAACAAAATACGACTCGAAAACCTTTAGACGTCAAAACGTTGACAGACATCAAATTGCATGACAACTGGGGAATAAAAACTACACAGCTTAGAGTTTTTATACCGTCTTTAACATGCAGTTCGGTACTGCCACGACCCGCACTATAAAGTTTTTCGCCGTTCGCTACGGTAACTTCCAGGCTCGTATCTACTACGAAGTCGTTGAGTATGTCCCTCCTATTGGTCATATGGCACGTTGCTCCGCTGTCGATGTACCAGGCATTCTCCTGCACGTCCACCGATAGCGCGCTCAGCATATTTAACGTGGCCTTAGTAACGGGATTCTTCACCTCCTTAGACTTCTCGGGACAATTCCTGGAAATGTGACCCAGCTTTTTACAGCGGTAACATTTGACCGGCTTCCTATCTTGTCGTTTCGCCACCATCACGGAGCCACTACTGATGTCCGCTCCGTGGATCGTAACCACGCTCTGCTACCATATTAGAGAAATAACAACGTAGTTAAAATTAGGATTCTTTTATTCCAGTAGCACACAATCTACAGAAGGTCTCTAACAGAATGTTATTTTCATATTTGTGCATGGCAACAGTCAATTTCAAATTATTAGCATCTAAACAGCCAGTTGGTAGGTACTAAC
Source organism: Acleris cristana (assembly GCA_948252455.1). NCBI lineage: Eukaryota > Metazoa > Arthropoda > Insecta > Lepidoptera > Tortricidae > Acleris > Acleris cristana. The sequence continues at coordinate 14,853,950 of OX411779.1, read as the reverse complement.
ATGTAGTTTATATGCTCCAACATGTACAATCTCCAATTTACATCCTGTATATGAATTATACAACTGCAAATGCTAACAAAGGACGTTGTTGCTTAATGCAAAGCATTCCCTGCATTTGTCACCATAGATTACTTCAAACTCAGCTCTAATTGTGCATAATTGCTGCATTCTGTAAGCGGAAAGAGCGAAATGGGATGGCAGCGGAAACAGATCGCAGTCCGCGGATAAAGCAAACACGCTGTATAACAGATTTGTAAGAGCTAGTTTACAACACGCTGTATAACGGATTTGTGAGAGCAAGTTTACTATGGACGTAAGTTGAAGTCTTACTAATATAATTAGTTTCGCTCCGTAAGTCCGTACTAGCAAAGGAAATGTTATTGAAGTTGGCATCCAACTAATATAGCGTCTGAGAAACGTACCTATGTGGAGGATGGCTTAATCAAAAGTCGGCGATCTATTCTAGTGGGTAAAACAATTAGTAGGAGATCCGAATAGGAGACGATTTGCACCGGGCTGCTTATTCGATCAAAAGTATTTTATATCAAATTTGATACGCTAAATAATATGTGACGAATAGGTTGGCTGAAAAATTTCAGTACAGTACTTATATCATTAAAAAAATATTAAAAACTTTCCTTGCAAAGGGGGTTACATTTATCTGCAGCTGACTGTACCTACGTAAAAACAGTGCAAGTTAAATATAAACTTGAAAAAAATACAGGATTATTCATCGTTAAAAAATGATTTAACGATTTAATTCCAAGCTTTACTTGTCAGTGACAATTGACAACCCCTGTCACGGAACTATAACGGTAATCAGGAAACGGTAATGAATTAGCTAAACGCCGACGTGCGTAATTACCACGAATGTGACACTGACTGCAGCGGAATCACGCCATGTTTGTTTACTTTGTTGGTTTAACACATCGTTTTTCATATTAGTAGCGTTCTAATTTTGAATGACATTAATAAGAATTAGACTGAAGTTACGCGATTAAATTTGGTTCATTGTTGTTTTTTATTTTATTTAGGTTATCAATTTTGAGATACAGGGTGGTGTAAAGTGACTCGAAATGATTCGCATAAATATTGCTTAGCGAACTTTGCGCGCGTGACGACCTGTTTTTTTTAATTTGGTTTTTCATTGCTGCGTAGAACGTCGCTTGGAATAACTTTTTAATCTGATGATAGTAAGTTAGTAAAAGCCGGCAAAAAAAACAATTCAGGAAGTTTTCTCAGATGAAATAAATTGAATAAAAAATAATAGTAAATAGTATAAATACAAAAAAATACTAGTTTTGTTAGGCTCGGGTGAAATCAAGACGCTTGTTTTAATTATGAAATATAAACAGTACCATGACTGAGTGACAGACAATGCAACGCTTAAACTAAAGAGTGTGTTCCTTGGGCACCCTAGGGGTGCACTAGATGCCACTAGGTGCCAAAGATATAAATAAATTAATACTGTTTGACACATAACCTCAAATATTCATCAAGCGTGTTTTTATTAAAAATAACGTATAATTAATAGTTATTTCATCTTAAACTTGATGTGAAAGTAAAGATCAAGTGCATAAATCATTGCTAAGACCTCACTTGATCTTTAAAAGTAGTGATCATCGAGTAATAATGGTAAATTAGTTCGTTTGATTGTATTTACATTTTTGCCAATTTCAATTGGCACGACTATACATAAGTATACATTTTTACTTAACTTAACTTAACTTGTATTTTAATCTCACAGCTTGTGTCCACGCATGCGTATCGGCTCCTCAATATGCCCCCTACTGAGACGATATGGCGTCGAAAATCCCCGCCCCGTAATAATCGATGATGAGAATGTACCAGGATAACAGCAATACAGCGAAGGTTTCCACTACTTTCCGCCTTCTTGAGTAAAAAGGTCGAATATGCAATGTAGAAGTTGAAGAAAATTCGACGTTGAACTGCGCTTTCAAGGGTGCATAAGCATCGCGACTTTAATGATAGTTACGATTTTTTTATAGAATTAAAAAGTGTTGCTGTTTAAAAAGTTGGCCTTTTTTATTGAACTTTGCTGACCTGTTTGGACGATAAACAAATCACTGTTATGAGAAACGTTTATGTTACGTATCATTAGCAGTGCACATGCAAGGGGCATTCGTGCCAGAGTTAAGCTTGCAACAAAAGGATTGGTGACACGTATGCAATTTAAATACATCATGTATTTCGTAGAAAATATGATTTATTTTCTTTATGACATGCGGCAAGAGCTGGCTGAGAATAAAAGCATTAAAAGACAAATAAATACTAATTATTCGTCGACGGTCTTATCGTTAAGAGAATGCCAAAGCAAAAAATTAAAAAATTGTAAAAGTAGTATGAAACAAATTGACGGAGTGTGTCTATAAGCATAGTAAAAAGATTGGTGTAAAGTACCAAATCGATACTACAAAAATATTACAAAAAGTTGGGGAAATTTTAATTTGTCTTAAAATTTGACACCATTTTGCATAATTTTAGTATCTCTAATAGAGTTTAGTGACTCACGATACAGGTTGTTCAGTAGGAATCACTATATCTTGTAGTACCGGGAAGTGTAGAATCTCTTTAATCTGTGTTACTATAGTTTTTTTATTAAATTGTGGAGATAAATAATTAAAGCAAAAAATAAAATACAAAACAAAACACTTATAAAACACCACATACATCAAGGAACGGGATAAATATACAAAAAAACTTATAAGATCCAACTTATACGTATTTGAATTAACATATATTATCTTAAATATCTTTCGTTCACAAAGCTGAGTGGTGGCATAACGCAAAACTCCTTTCCGCATCATTTTAGCCCCAGGCACTTGCCTGTTTGGATTTACGAGCCCTATAATAATATGTATATGGGAAACAGTACACGAACAGCTTTGTTATAATATACAACTATCTATAGCTCTAATACGAGACTTTATCTGCGTTAATCTATCGTGATTTGGGAACAGTTAAATTGTGTTAAAAAAACGATGTGGTTTGTTTTAGGGGGAATAAAAAACAATTATGCAAAAACGAATAATTAAACACCCTTTCGCGTTTGACAATAGAGTAACAACCTGTATGTGTACTTTTTACTTGTCACGTCACAGGGTTATATGTATAGGGTGCGATTATTTTATAGAATATGAATTTTATTTCTTCAAGGAAATATTTTTTCCAGTGGAATTTATTTTAGTACTATTGCTACTAAATAAAAACGAAGACCTGAGAATCTACATTATGATACGATAAAGTTTACCGACAATGTGTATCTTCCAACTTTGTTTGTTAAAAGCCTCGTTGCCTAGTTTATGATAGCGGATAATATTTTCATCGTCGTTCCGTGGAATATGGTAGGAGCGGAGCACCTGTTAGTTTTGTTGTATGGCTGTTTTGTGTATTAAAAAACGTGAGATGTCTGTACATTTAGTAGGTTAAAGCAAAAACTGTCTGTTGTAAGGGGTCTTTTTTTTGTCAGTGTAATTATATTTTCATTTTTATTTATGATTCATTGTAATAGCAGCGGCTAGCTTTACCGACGTCAGTAGTTATAGACAAGTAAAAACATACACCAGGGGCCCTAATATGGCTGCGTTTATCGCGTGACAAAGTTTGGATAACGCATCCGTCACCTTCTGACACGTAAATAAGAACGAGAGTGAAGGATGCTTTATCCACATTTGAAACGCGATATAGTCGCAGTCGTACTAAGCCCGCTGGGGCATTATTCGACATTATTTATACACCTATTCTTATCGTGTTGTTTTTATCTCGCCCGCCTTTACTGTCAAGAGCTGTCAAAACGTTGACAATACGATAACAATTGTGGAACCTGACAGACAATGTAGAGGTCCCAGAAGTATAAATATAAAGGGCTTCTATCCCGCTTTGTTTTATCTTGTAAAACAAATTTTAAGGTTGACAGATTTATAACACCGCTTTCTTTTCCGGGTTATAAGACGCCTTTTCTAACCGTCGTAGATTTAGCTGGCTAGGTTAAGGGATGCGAAACGCATCGGGGCCGCGATCTCTGCAATGCGTACCGTTTCGTATCGGCCAACTTTAACCGGGACGTCCCACTTTACCTACTTTATCTAGGGTTGCCAGTTACCAGCCATCTTCTAAATCTGAATTGTAAATAATCTATTTTCACAAGTTTTTTTTTTAACTTGCAATATGAATAAGTATGTACGTTCGAGTCAAATTTTGCAAGGAAGATTTGAATAACTTTCCGGGGACTAATTGAGCTGCAATATATACCTACGTAACTTTGATGATAATACAATAATATGTTAATATGGCACCATCGACCAGAGGGATTATTGTCTAACGCACTCGCAATCACGATCGATTTCATTTTGAAAATCGAAGGCTTGTCTGCATACAAAATGAAAACAATTGCTCCACTTTGGAGCCGGTTGCGATTGCGAGTGCGATAGACAATTAGCCTTCTGGTCTGATGATGAAGAAGGGTAGCCATGGGAACTGCTAAATTACACACACCAGACCCAGGCTAAAAAAATACAGTCTGCAAGAAAAACTTGTCTAAAAATGATTTATTGTCAGAAACTTATTTTGAGGTCTCTTCTAATATTAACGTCGTCTGTAAGACATCTCTATGTAGCGAAAAAAGCCATTTTAAAATGAAATGTAGTTGTTTTGTATAATTTGTGATTATCTATGGTGTGAAATAAGTATCGTCTCCTTTGGGCACAAATTTGTGCCCCCCTTTCTACACTAATTTTAAGAAACTGAAGATTTTTTTAATCTTCCCCGAAGATTAAGTAACGAAGATAAAGGATAATTTATCTCAAACTTAATTTCCGGAAAAAGATTAAAAAAAAAGTTTTTTTTTCCCAAAAAAGCACTCTAAACTCCGTGGGATAGGACAAAATTCAAATTCAAAATTCAAAATATTTATTCAGTAAATAGGCCACATGAGGGCTCTTTTACACGGTCGGTAACATGAGTGAATCTACCAGGTTGGACAGGTTGGTTCCTTCATATACTTTTCAAAATGAATTTGAAGGCATGATTAACCTTAGAACTTTATTTATAAAATGCAGATAAAAATGTACTGTATTCGTGCAAATTACGCCAAAACGTTGGAGTTACCCGAAGAGCGGGACAAAAACGAGGATTAAAAGTTTGTTATAGAGACGCAATGCGGAGCCTTTTCGGAGGGCCCTGGGCGAACGAGCTGTCTTTGTGCCCCGAACAAATTGTGCCTTTTGCAACAGCACTCTATAAACGGTTTACCTAGTTGCGTTCGTTAACGTATTTTTACAGTAACTATGTTTTACCCACTACTTTGTACGCGTGCAAATATTTTTAAAAAAATTTTTTTCCAAAACTCAGCCTTTAAACGGGCGTGTAATTTTTAGCATAAAAACAAATGGTCTAATGATAATTTTACATTATACTAGTAGCATAATTTCATTCTGCATAATAAACCATCGATATAATAGTCATGATGCATAAAACGAAATGCATAATTTCAAAAACTATAATGTTTATAAATTAAAACCGCTTTCATTACTATTAATGTGGTCACAGTTCTAACCTAACCTAACCTAGTTAGAAGAAATTGACTTAAAATGCATAATAACAAGAAAATAACAGTTATGCTAAATGAGTGTTATATTATTCGATCGTATGCCAGATAAAATTAGGTATACAATTGGTTTTTGTGCTAAACGTTCATTATGCTTTTCGTGGTTAGTTGAAATTATACAAAATGCTTTTTATACTGATTGAAGCGCACCCCCTTTAAACACCCTGTTTTTATATTTTCGTGTAATAACTGACTTAATGTATCACGTCAATTTTGCTACTCAACACGATAGGATTTGCTCCTTCATTGTTACACACGTTAGGTTTTTTTTCTGGAATTTTGGCATTTGTTTTTAGTGCCCCTAGCATTCTGCCGTTCTACCAAAGAAGGCGGCTAACTGCAATGTAGTAGTCGAACCATTCTATACTATATTAGTAACCACAATAAATTTAAAATGCACTACTACTATACTAATAGCGACATTTGGTAGGACGGCAGCATTGCTGACGTTCATGGGCTATCGGGGGCTCTATTCTACTCGATATATCTATATTATCTTTGACATGTTATCGTATTGTCAGCGTTATGCTAACCCTTATTTATTAAATTAAAGTATTCCTTGTCACTTTCTGTCTAATTCAAATATCACAGTGACTGATAAGGACAGGTCATATTCTAAGCACACGTAAGATATTGCGCGTTTATTTATTTATTTGACATGCCAACAGCACATTGAAATAGACCTATAGACAGTGAAAATTAAAGTTTATGCGCCAATAACAAGCACGCGCCAGCAAGCATACAATCTATTTAGGGACTAAGACTAAAAGCTAAGACAACTATCTAATCTTGAATAGGTTCAATAAAAAACAAAAATAAGTTTAGGAATAAGAGGGTAAAGTAAAAGGGCGTTTATTTAATAAGAGTATTTTTATGTTCTTCCACAATTCACATGCGTTACTTAACTTTTTAGTTCGTAACAATCCTTTTAAAAGCATTGTAAAAGCAAGTATTTCGTCGTAAACACTTGTGGGTAATTTCTTCCGGCGCCGCGTTGGCGTGGCCAGCCCTCTAGTGGTGGAACGGGCGTGCAAATAGGCAGGACAAAGGGCATAACAGGCTGGCCAATTGACCGAACTTGAAGAGGTTTACCCTGATTATACATAGCTATACTTGATGACTTCATTTTTTACCCGGTGGCTTAAGAAGGAAGGTAAACGGTTTTTCTGGCGTATTTTAGTAGTGTAAAAATAATTTGACAATACAAGAAAGCCACGAATAGTTTTGTTAATTTTTTATGACAGAATGACATTTTAATTCCTTTTTCAAAAATATTGAAATCAAAATTAAGAAAATGAAATTCTAAATTTGAAATTCCTGTAAATACATTACGAAGCCATTGTGAGCTCACGTTGATTGGAGTTAAAACGGTCAGTCCCTTTAAAATCATTTTTTTTTCTGGTGAAACGGGCGTGCATTTAGGCCGGACAAAGGCCATAATACTGCCCTACTACGGGAAAAAGGCTTTTCACAAAATGAATTATATTGCACTTCTAATCTTATTATAACCTATGAGATTTTAATATGCTTTTATAAATTAATTTCAGTTGTGCCTTTTCTCCGTAGGGCAGAATAGGCCGGCCAATTTATTGCACCTAAAAATTTAATTAGGATTCATTAGGATCCAAAAAAAGACAATACCTATTTCAGTTGCAAAATAGATAGGGTTTATTGAATGAATAAATACTTTTCGTTAAGAATGTGTTTATTTTTAAACAAATTCCGTACGATACGATGACGATTTTTCAAGAGAACGTCATACATTTTGATGACGCGCTGGCCTCGTTGGTAGTGACTCTGCCTACAAAGCCAGCGGACCTGGATTCAAATCCAGGTAAGGGCGGATTTGTGTGATGAGCGCGAATATTTGTTCCTGAGTCATGGATGTTTTCTTTGTATATATTACATATACTTATACGAGTATCTATTTCTCTATATAAGTATTTATATCGTTGTCTAGTACCCAAAGTACAAGCCTAGAGCTTAGTTTGGGACTAGGTCAATTGGTGTGACTTTGTCCAATGATATTTATTATTATTTATTTATTAGATAAAGCGATCGTCGGCATAGTAAAACAAACATCATGTTGCCAAGATCACTGACCATGTTTCATTTCATTTCTGTTGTCGGGTGGGGACATTTCTCTGCATCTTATCTGCATCCATGTTCTCAATTTAATAGAAAACCATAAAAATATTAAAACCCGGGAAGTGCCGTAATCCCCAGCAGCCTGTTATTTAATGTTAACGAGTTGATAGCGCCGATTAAAAGATTACACCGCGCCGGTTAACCGCAGGGATAATTGAAACAAAAACAAATTTATTATCACTCTGTTTACATTTATTATTCGCGAGCTGTGGTATTGATTATCTGATTAAAAATCATTAATAATTAAATGAATAAATAGAGGACAACCTCACTCAAATTAACCTAGTCCCCAACTAAGCTCAAGGCTTGTACAGTTAAGGACTTAAAATGTTATTGTTATGCCACTATGGAAGCCTGTCGCACAACGTTAATCATTATTTTTTGCGTAAATTCTTTCATGTGGTTTGACGCTGTCATTATGACAGGGATCCATAGTTCCATATGATCCACAATTAAAGTCCTTGACTGTACTATGGGTACTAGACAACGATAAACATACTTATATACAGATATAAATACTTAAATACATATAAAACATCCAAGACTCAGAAACAGATACACGTGCTCACCACACAAATATTTGCCCATAACGGGAATCGAACCCGGGACCGCTAAAAAGAAATCAAGTTAGTGGTAATCATGTAATATTTATTTTCTTGTGTCAAAACACGATTTGATTGCTACGTTCTCTGGTCATGGTTTTCGCTATTTTTATTTTTCCCAACTAAACACGTGTACACGACCTCTATTCGCGTTACAAAATAAAGTCAAAGGTTATTGAGCTCTAAACTTACCAACAACGAACGTTCACATTCACATACTTAAGTCCAAGTTTTAAACGAGCCATTAAAACTCAATCCAAAGTGAATCGATACCAGAGTACCAGCCGAAATTGAGTCGTAAAGGCTCAGCCAAATTATCAGCGCACGTTCAATGCCAATTTAACAGAATCACATACAAAATAGACCCGGTTTGGGGTTCTTAGCACTGAATATTTATAATAAGGTATATAAAGCGTCATAAGCGGCTGTTCTCAACGTTTTCTTTTGCTTTTGGAAAAAAAAGGAATGCTCTCGATTTACTCTATTGAATTCGATTACTTTACAGGGCCCCCTTATTCGTACGGTCGCGGACTTTAATTGATGAACCACTATACAGGGTGCCATCGGAGACGTAATCAGAAACCACTTTTTCAGACCTGGTAATTGATGGTCATAACAACGTAATAGGAGTTACTTGAAATAAACGTTCTTTTTTTTTGTTAATTTTATTCTTCAATTATGTCACTAATTCACTAAATCATGGTTACCCTAATTATTTCATGAAAACCTCTTTGGTTTTCATTCAGAAAAGTTTATTATTATGATACTTTTAAAAATAAAATGACAATGTCACTGTAAGTCACTCTTAGTAAACAATTACGCATGTGGAACAAGTGTATCTTTGCATCTCTTTATTGATTGTAGGGTGACCACGCTGTTTGAAGGTCATAATTTAATTTTAAAGATTACATGATTAAATTTAAATAATGCAACTATCGACCTGCATTCCTGTGTTACTATAATCTCAATTTAATGCTTAATTAAGTATTGTCACTTCTGATTACGTCTCCGATGGCACCCTGTAGAACCTTCTCGCATAATACCAATGATTAATTCCTATGCAATTTTTATCTTGTCACGTGACGCTGTCATTGGGACAAGGTTCTATGGTTGATCAACATTTAAAGTCCTTGATGGTACCAGCACTTCCCTACATGAGACGACTGCTGAGAAGTAGCGACGCAATAGTAGTAAAGTAACCTTACACATAATTACAATTGATTCATTAATTGGTTCTTAAACGAAGGGTCTGTTGCTATTCTAGTGTAGATAAGCACGTATCTGATCCGTATTCGAGATATCATGTCCCAAAGTAGCTGCTTTATTAGATCTTCTTTCCGTCATGCAGTGCCCAATACTGGCCAAACCGTATATCAGTAAAAAGGCCATTTCAAATGTGCGATTTGCACTCCGTTATCCTGTCTCATAATTTGTTGTTTTTTTTGCTAAACGTTGCCAGTACTTTTTGTTATTTTTCCATCACTCAATTTTCGAAAAGGCCAATGAAAATGCAGAAGTTCACAGAGCTGGCAGCTACCTCAGGAAACACATAAGGCATCTGTGGTACTTTTCTTAGTGGCCATTAGGACAAGGTTCTATGGTTGATCAACATTTAAAGTCCTTGATGGTACCAGCACTTCCCTACATGAGACGACTGCTTAGAAGTAGCGACGCAATAGTAGTAAAGTAACCTTACACATAATTACAATTGATTCATTAATTGGTTCTTAAACGAAGGGTCTGTTGCTATTCTAGTGTAGATAAGCACGTATCTGATCCGTATTCGAGATATCATGTCCCAATGTAGCTGCTTTATTAGATCTTCTTTCCGTCATGCAGTGCCCAATACTGGCCAAACCGTATATCAGTAAAAAGGCCATTTTAAATGTGCGATTTGCACTCCGTTATCCTGTCTCATAATTTGTTGTTTTTTTTGCTATACGTTGCCAGTACTTTTTGTTATTTTTCCATCACTCAATTTTTGAAAAGGCCCATGAAAATGCAGAAGTTCACAGAGCTGGCAGCTACCTCAGGAAACACATAAGGCATCTGTGGTACTTTACTTAGTGGCCATTTTTAAAGTTATTATTTTGTAGGTTTTTCAGTTTAGTATTAATTTGGTTAATTTATGCTTTAATTATTTTAATTTGACATAGTATTAGTTTTATTTTTAGTTTATATTTATATTTGTATTATTTAACACAAATGAATTTTAAATATCTACTATAAATTTTAAAAATATCGCGTAAAATATTTTATATCCGAACATGGAAATGCTTTAAGCGATGTATTTACAGCCATTTGATCGTCATATCATAAAATCTGTTGTAAAGTTTTAAGTGTGGCCAAAAAGTTCCGAGACTTCAAGTATTGATCGAAAATTTATAGCATGTAGTCAATTTTACATTTTACTACTCTATCAGTTTTGGAATTCCCCTGATTCTACTGTAGGTATATCTTGTTCATCAGTTATTACTTTAAAAAAATCTGCTATAAACACAGTCGCTCCGTTCCAAAACGCCCGATTTGACATCTGTCAACTCAGCACAAATTATGTATTTGAGGCGTGTTTGAGGTTATAGGTATCCTGCCTTTCGGGCGAAATATATTTGGCAAAATGTACCCGCTTTTTTTTCTGTAACTTCAGGATTAATTTCAGTACCATCGTGTAGAACGGTCTATAGGTTAGGATAGATTATTTTTTATAAAAAATCCGAAATATTTAAAGTTACAGAAAAAAAGCGGGTTAGGCAAGTGAAACCGTTGGGAAACGATACATTTTGCCAAACATATTTCTGCCAAAAGGTAGAAAGAACCGAGGTTATATTTTCCACTACGTTGGAGGGTGACAAATCGGGCTTCTTAGAACAGCACGATTTATATTTCTATTTTTTATTGCGGCATACTTAATTTAGTATTTTTAAACGACGGACTAGACAGTCCCTTAAATCATATAGTATTAGTATTTGGGAAGTAACAAGATCCCTTTCCGTCCCCGTTTACAAGGTATATGATTACGCTAATGCGTAAATGGGCTTTTTCTGCCCTCCGCTTTGTAATGGGAAAATGGGCTACTAATGGCTTTAGCCTTGTTTATTCATTGTTTTATCCGTTTATTCTGTTTTCTATAAAAGGTCATGGGAGATAAATAATGCGTGAAAGATATATTTTGGTAAATGGAGTTTGTCTGAGATGAAAGCCCCAGAAAAAGTACAAGGGCATTCAGTTGTTTCTAACATTGGTAACAGATTTTCTACTATACACATTTTCGGTAAGGAGAGGTGAAGGGAGGCGCCACTAATCTATATATATAAAAGGCAAAACTGACTGACTTATGTATCGACGCACAGCCGAAATTAATGTACCTAGAAACTTGGAATTTGGTACAGGGGTCCCTTTCATGATGTAAGTGAGCACTAAGAAAGGATTTTCCGAAAATCGACCCCCAACGGGAAGAAATCGGGGTGTAGCGGGAAACTAATTCTACGCGTACGAAGTCGCGGGCGTCCTCTAGTCTAGGATAAGGACCAAAACTATGCGCAAAGTGTTATCAAATTCTGTTCAGTCGTTTAGGCGTGACTGAAACCATACAACGTCCAAAATACAATATTAACATGAAAACAGTTATTTGCTTGTAACTTGTGTAAAATATCAGCAACCAATTTGATAAACATGACACGTGCTACATTGTGACAGCATCATACTTTTTTGGTAAAAAATATTGTCTATTTTATCCAATTTTATCAGATGGTCGTGCCTGTCATGTTTCAACAAATAGAAGGCTGGTAGTCATCTCGGGGTTTATTTTTTTCAAACACGCTCGGTAACGATGGCAATCGAAAAGACCAAGAAAAATCCCATACACACCAAGCAACCGCTCCTTTTTTTAACACAATGCGTGTCTTTTTCATTTCTTTGTTAAAATGTCTATGGTATAAGATCATCTCATCGGGCAATACCCTATTTTCCTGGCCTCTACAATAATGTACTTTCACAATTTGGTTTAAAAATGCACGATTATTCAAAACCTAAGGCAAGAGGACCCCTTCAAGCAAATCCTTAAACTTAATACATAAACATAGTTAAGGGTTTAAAATGTTCGCATTTATTATTCTAATCTTGGAATGTTATTTTCGAACAGACTGCTTCTAATCGACTCTAATTGACGCCGACTTGACAAGCCACTTACTCGCATTGAGGACGTCTAAAATAAAAAGGATCCACAGCGGCTGGCGTTTAAGCTGTTCTTGATATTACTACGATACGAATAGCATGCCTTCTGTGATCAGAACGGCGTAACGCCAGCCTCCATGAAGGATCCTTTTGATTCAGACCGCCACAAATTGTCACGACCTCGACCCCGTTTATTTTGTGGCGGTCTATATCTCGCGAATTTTCATTAGTATTTTAATTAGATGCTAGAACCGAGTGTCGTTTGTTTTCACACACCAATTGGCCTAGGCAATAGGCAAGGTATATTCTGAGATCGTTAACGACCACCAACATCAAAGAAAATACGGTCAAGTCAAGGCTTTTTGAAAGTTGTAGGCTGTTGTATTAGCTCGTCTTGCTTTGATCTAGTAATGATATTGTTGACGTGATGAAATGGACTAGTTAAAACAAAGTAGAAAGACGGCCTTAGTCCAGTGGTCATTGGGTTAAATAATATTTAACAAGTGTTTGAAACTGTCAAATTGGACGCGGTTCTTAACAAGTTCCAAAGGTATGGAATAATTTTTGAAAAGCAGTTTCTTACATTTCTGAGATACCCTAAATCATAACAGATCCACAAGTAACATCACACTTTTATATCGAACAGTATCCAAGAATTTCAAGACATTTTTCCCGCGTCTTTCTTTTCCAAATCGCTCTGCACGGTGATAAGAGTTATGTAACGTTTTGGAAAATATTAGCACTTATCACGACAGAATGGCAAGCTTTAGAATATCCGTTCGTGCAGGTTACAGAAAGATGGGATTGGAAGCTTAGTGCGATATATTTGACATTGTAGCTAGCTTAAAATTAGATCTTTTACTGTGGTAGCGTCGTTTGAGGGTTTGATTCGAATAGTTTTTGATTATTCTCTATTATCAGTTCCTTTGGTTACTCGGCGTGAAATTAAAAAAAAAATGTGGCTATTGTAGAATTTTAATCTGAAGTAACCTAATCTATCTGTGGTTTAAATATTGGGAACGGTAATAATTATAATGATTACTTGAAAGTAAGTGATGGACAGGACATCGAAAATCAATGTCAAATCTATCTCGGTGATTGAATGGAAAGTAGAAACTTAAATAACATCAAAATAACTACGGATACGTTCTGTGAAAGAATACGTAGTACTTTACGTTATCGAATAGAAAAGGCGATTTAAAAACGTGACGTACGAATCAAATGTTTGTCTTCGAGCTATGCACCTAAATGTAACAGATTAAAAAATACAATCTACCTGAATAAACTGTTTATTGCCAGAACCATAGTATAACAATAGATAGATGTAAAGATAATAAAAAACAATTATTCATGATTTGTAATTTGGTAATTTCATTTTCATTGAGGCCGCCACTGTTTTTTATAAATGAGATGATGATGTAGTTTTTATTATGTATATTATAGTTTTATTTGTATACACTAAACCTTTTTTTTTACTCGTTCTACTTGGATTATCGACTGCGGTTGTGATACTTTGCAACTACAGTAAAAGTTTAAAGTCCAGGTGCAATATTTTATGTTTCTCATTATTTGTTCCCAGGTAAGTTTCTCGAGAAGCAGACAGTTAGTCGATAGCCGTTTCGGTAAGTTCACTGCAGTGAACTCAGTTGCAGGTGTTGCGAAGCAAGATCACAAGTGCTCCTTGATGAAATTATTCTAGATAAAAGTATAAAACGACTTAAAATCAAGGATATGATATTTATTTCGGGGTCACTTTTAAAGCCCTCTGGCTCTCTTATGCCCGGTTTCAATATTCAAGAAACGAATGGTTTTCCTTACGTCTCGTTAAAATTTGTCACATTTTGTACGTAGCAAATGTCAAATTTTAACGAGACGTAAGGAAAACCATTCGTTTCTTGAATATTGAAACCGGGCATTAGTATTGTATAAAAATTAGACTTGGTGTTAAGTTTCTGGGACCCAATTCTCGTGACTTCGAGATGATTTTTCATGCGAGATCAACTGTCACTTTGTTTTTTCGACATATCTCGCAAGAAAAATCATCTCGAAGTCACGAGAATTGGGTCCCTGGCACTGAATTTATTATTTACATAGATAATGCAGTAGGACCCGCAGCGGTGGCGCCTTCTATTGACAATGGCTACACATAACTACGAGTAGGTTCATTAGAATAGCAAATATATATGACATTAGTTTGGGACTTGATAGAAGCGCGTGGAACTAACCCCATGTGATTTTGTTAAGTCCAAAAGAGAAAATACTCCATAACCGAACAATTTGTCCTCGCGTGGATCCATGGATTTATTTCTCTAAGAATTCCGTGAGTGTCTATAAATAACTCTACATTGGCGAAATACACTTCAACAGTAGTGAAAGAATGAGAAAAATAAACTAGTTTGTTTGCGCTTCTATTAGTATTCATTTAAAATTGAATATTAATTGCTAATGTGCTCTCGTTTATAATTATAAAGTTCCCCGCAAATGCGTCCGTATATTGTTTTCCCTCGGGAAAAAGAAGATAAGTAGCGTTAACAGTTTACCCGGATAAAAAAATTCTATCGATATCTGTCTTAATAGTACCTATGCGCAAAATCCTTTTACCCTTCACTTCGTAAAGATATGAAAGAAGCAAGAAAATATTTTCCGAATTCGTTATGTTAAATTCTCAACCCACTCAGTATTGTTGCTTAGTTTTTCTCCATGAAATAAATAAAACCAACCTTGTTTGCTCCTTTCGCCGCCCAGGAAAACAAATAAACGGAAGGCCTTTCGTGAAAAAAAAAACACCTATTTGATCCTTGTCCTTGCCCTGTCTCTGGGTAATAAATGAGCTGTCGGTAAATAGATTTAGTTTCTGAAACAAGGGACAGTAAATATGGACGGATCTGGAAATTGTTTTTGATTTATTTACAGCTGAAGAAATAATCAGGAGGAGGAATTGGGCGTTTACTTTCTCATATATACCGTATGAATTAGTCCCAACTCAACTCTCATAAGACTAGGGCTAATCAATATGCTAAAACCATATTATTTTAACTTTTATCATGTTATCGTATTGTCCACTTTACGATAGC
Source organism: Acleris cristana (assembly GCA_948252455.1). Classification (NCBI taxonomy): domain Eukaryota; kingdom Metazoa; phylum Arthropoda; class Insecta; order Lepidoptera; family Tortricidae; genus Acleris; species Acleris cristana. The sequence goes on along the minus strand of OX411779.1, from coordinate 14,838,327 downwards.
TCTTATTTACTTGACAGTAATGGCGGTATTAATAACAATACCATAGCAATATTGTTTTACCAAGTAGAGTAGAAGCCCAGGGCTGCGATTTTACACGGTAGGTAAATCCTTTTTCAGCAACGGCGGCCCAGGGATCTTTTATCTATTGCGAGGGGGAAAACGATATTGTCTAAGACGTACATCACCGTCGATTAAATAAGAGCTATAACAACGTTGACAATACGATAACGTGTCAAATGGAAATATTGTTTTAACCAGTAGAAATAGTAGAATAGACTGCCAGAGGGCCCTGCCAACATGCACTTAACTAACTCATCATATCATACTTATAAAAAAAGTTCGTTTCTATTAATTCACTTTTATATTTATTAAGAAGCTTATTTTTATGTAACTAGTTAATTTATTGGGTTAAATACGATAACGTGCCAAAAGCACACAGATTTAACCCCGGAATTCCCAGATGTAGTAATTAATCTCATGCTCTCATGCAACATCGTATTCGATCGGAAAACTTCGTATTTATCTTGATTTCTCACTCAGCTTCATTGCCCATCAATAAGCTGAAGAAAGCAAGACGAATATGAACTTATGGGACAAAATATGTCGTATTTTCATGAACTACATCTATATGGACTTGTTTGCGCGCTGAAAACTTCCCGAATCCTCAGTAAGAAGTTATACATATAAGTTGTGTATCGAAGTGTTTCAAAAACTTATCAATGTTTAAGGAGAGTTTTGAGCAGTTGTGTGAGCATTTTTGATTACATGTTGTTTTTTACCGGCGTCTTGTTATTTTAAAAGAAATTTTAAATCCGTTATGAAATCATCATAGTGGCTCTTATTCAATGGACAGTAAAGACGGCTATATCAAAATCAAGATGGGATGACAATCTAGAATAGAAGCCCTGTCATTACCCGTGCTATGTCCCACCGGTCGTCACTTGTTGCGTACAGTAAGTGTCACATATGTCACATTATACAGGCCGTAACGTTAAGGAGTGACATAAAACACAGTTTTATGGATAAGGACTGAGGGCTCGACTCCGGTTATTTCGACGGTATTATTACAGTTGAAATTCAAAAAGTTTCGCTAAAAGGTACAAGGAAAATTACTTTAAGGTTTTTCTTTGTTTTTCGTAAAAGCTGCATTTAACTGGTGGAGTTTGTTGATATAAAAGAAGAAAGTATATTTTTGTTGGAATTCTTATTCTTAGATTACTCTAGTCTGTCATATCGACTAACTTCTTTACTGGAAGGTGAAAAAGATTGTATATTATATGATAAGTATACTCTTATTTAACAAAAATCAAGCCAAAATCGATGAATGTCAAAAAACGAATGTAAAAAGAAGAACCACCATTTCTTCTTTCTTATTTTTTATTTTCACAGTTTTTCAGGAGTTGTTTGATCGTTCCAATCTTAACATAAAATCTTTAACAACTGTCGTTTTTTTTTTGGACATTTATAGTTGAGAGACCCAATATTATCTCGATTTCTCTAGAATTGTGACTGGCAAATATATATCCATATTTATATTCACGTATTTTGAAAGTTGGTGCAAAGTTACAACGATCCAGTTGAGAGTTCAATGTGGAATGAAAACGCGTGTACATTTTCGTGTGGTTTAGTTGAACCTTATTGTTTACAAAGGCTCGTGTAGAGTTCTTCACGTTACACGTTACTATATGTTAGTGAATAATTAAATATTTACCAAAGTTGGGTAGTATTAACCAAACGGGTACTATTATTAATCGAAATACCTTTCAACGAACGTATCATTTCGTAGAATTTTCATTTCATCGAAAGGCATTGCTCGCCGCATGAGCTTTTTTTAGTAGTCACTAATCTAACCTAACCTTACATTCGTAGTTAACGTTTAAGGTATCCTGGAAACATCATGGTTTCAATAGCGTTCGATGAACTGTAATTCAATGAAATGTTACAATCTTTGGATGGATTACCATTTTTTACATAAATAGATTACTCTCGGGCATGTTTACGTTGATGCTGCACATATTATTGATTCTCGAATTGTTTATAAAACGTTTAAATCCCGTATGGACAATTATTTCTGTAATTAATGCGAATGGTTGTACCCAAGTGTAGTTTCGAGCTACTCGTCAGGAACCTCAAATGTCACAGTTTGTTTAATCATAACAACTGTGCACTTCGTAAAATTTCCCACAGCATTATTTTTGTCACACTTAAGGAAAGCGAAGGCCTTCACCCGGAAGTGGGTTATCCTATTAGAATATAAGTTAAATAATGTTTAAAAAGAATACTAGCAGTAACATATTTACGTAGTAAAATAATCATAATTTGAATAGGTATACATTCTTTTTTTTTATGGTTGCATGCTAACTTAACAGGTACGTACCTACTGATAACTTAATACTTAAGGCAATCTGTACACATTTGTATGTAATTTTATATGAAAAATAAATGGCTTTAATAAGAAAACCGAGTAATACATAATTAACTCTGGTTGTAAGTGAGACAAAATACTTTAATCTTTCGGATTATTTTGACTGTGAAAGAAAGAACACATATACTTAACTTAATTAAATGACAAAAGCAAACTAACAAAGAAATGTACATTAGCAGTATGGTAATTTATTTTTGGACAATAGCAATGTGGTCTTAATATTATTATATGTACTACACTTTACAAATCGGAACAATAGAGAAACGATATAACAACTTGCTAGAAGCCGACATTGAAGTATAAACTACGAGTAAAATACACTTAGCGGCGCTGAAACGAGATGCAACAACTAAAATCTGAATATTTCCCAGCGCTCATAAAACTGTCTTATTTGTTTTTGCTGGTAAATATATTTGCAGCGGAGCGGAATGCACTTGACGATTTGCAGAAAATGGATTGCGAAGTTGCATATTTTTTCTTAGACAATTGTAGTAGTAAACTAACAATAAGTAGTATTTGAAGTCAACTCTGAAGAGTCATAAGACGGGCATCTTATTCAAGACCAGTTTATTCATACTGTTAACTTTTTATTCATAAACGCAAAATAGCTAAAATATGCTTTAACAATACTTTGTTCTTATCTGTCATTTGTGAATGCAAATGCATCTGACAGAAAGTGACAAAGCATACTTTAATTAAAATAGGTTTATAGTTTATCAATAAGGGGCTAGTTTTTAACTATGAATTTATGCTAGCGTCAACAACTAGAGTCCTTAATCTTCGCAGAATAAAAAAAATCCCCACAGATATAACAGTTGTCAGTTAAATTATTTAGGCGAATCCGACATTGTATATTGTAAACAACGATTATCTACAAAACCTTTCCCTTGTCACGTGAAATAGCTTGTTAGTCCGGCGATCCTTCCTCACATGCCGATGTGCGATAACGACTCCCGCTTGACCCCAATTCGAGGTTCAGCGGAGTGTCCACATAAATCGTAGTACAATGGTTCTCCGTCCATTGTGCGGTCTCGCGTCCATGGTAAATCGTGGCTTGACCAACGTGTTTTATTGGAGAATGGAAAAAACATGCAGTTTCTAGCTAGAAGAGGTTTAGACCTTATGTATTGTTTGTAAATGCCTAACAATAATGTTATTAAAAAAAGAATTTATTAAGACACAAACAATAAAAACATAACTAAAACTAAATACTTAAATAAATTAACGTATTCTAAGTAACTATAATAATGTATTTAATACAGACAAAGATTTCATGTCGGCTGGCAATATCGTCAACGTATATAGACCTTATTTACCTTTAAAGGACGTATCTATACCAGCATAATCAAATACACTTTTGCATTTAGCATAGCAGGAAAAAACATCATATTTAATACTGTATTTTCAGGAGCTTTATAAAATAACGTGACTTTAGCGTCTTAAAAACCGTTTCGTTTTCGCTCCAAACATTTTACTTGCCATAATTCCATTTTACTCACTTTATCGCTTTATCCACCGTTCGTGTTAACTCTAGTATTTTTACCGCCCGTGGAAAATTTTATTACTTTTAAAAAATACAAAAGAATATCACTTAAATGTATCTTAGCTGTTCTTGTCTTCGGTAACTTCACTAGCTAGCTGAGGTTTATTTCCTTTTTTTTTATTTAAAACCTAAGGCTCTTATCTTCTTATGGTTTCCCAGTATTAGTCTGAGATTTTCTATTATATTTTATCTTCTTCATTCTTGCAGTTTTACAGTATTAAATGAGTTTTGACGCCATTTGCGTTGTGCGAGCACAGCGTCATACGCTTGCTCATGTTAGTGTTCGATGCATAGCTTTTACCTGTTCACTCTATTTATCATATATTATCAATCATTAGTCTTCTATAAAAAAAAAAACGAGCGTGCGTTGACCACTTGTCATCTGTTTCCGACAGTTTGCCGCCGGCCGCGTCCGCTTTGCATTAATACGGAGAAATAATTATGCTGACGGCGAGAATCTGCGGCAAACCTCACTTCCGCAGACGTGACGTGACGCTTCCTCGTCGTAGGACAGTTTTGTACTATCAGACCATTGGAACCTTGACCCACCATAGAACTGTGTCACAAAGACGTTATGATTCAAGTTATAAGAAGTGTCAAACAAATTGTTTTATAATGTCACTGTGACACCGTTCTATGGTGGGTCAGGGTTCCATTGGGCTGATAGTACTTTGATGGGCTATTTGGTGTCGGTAATAAAAATAAGACGTCAAAGTTGTCTGTTGTTGTCAAAATTCTTGCTGCTGATCTGAAAAATATTGGCTGTGGATAAATGTGCTTAAAGCATCTGTCACCCTTGCAATATGTCTAGTGGTGGTAAGACCTTGTGTAAGGTCGTTCGGATCGCTACCACCATCGCTATCCTTAAACCTACCGCCAAGCAGCATTCGCTTGGTGTGTTCCGGTGTGGGGATAAGACATTCGTGAGATTTACCGTCAGGTGGCCTGTGTGATCATTTACCTTCCCCGTGCCATACTTTTTTTTACAATTTTTTTCGAACTTGACTGATCCACATTCATCCACAGTAATAAACGCGGCCATCATAGGCGTGCTGCATCCCTATTCGATGCTGTCTGTGGTCTGAGTAGGACTTTACAAATCAAATTATGTCATTCAAATCGTGAAATGAAATGGTTAAATAAAGTTAAGGTAAAAGACCTGAACTGAAAGGTGCGTAAACACAAAAAGCTGTAACAACGATCAGACTTGAAGACCAATTCAAGTAATTAAGACACAGACAAGACGGCGGCGTCTGGCTTCGTAGTCAAATATTAGCCGGCCTTTCAATTTAGCTGTAGTTGTATAATCTAAACTATGTGAGAATTGAATTTATGGACATGTTGACTGTGGAATAAAATGTTGAAAAACTCGATAAACTCCCAAACATACTCACAACGACTCTCTAATTACCATTTTTTCCACAATTCCAACCTCTTTCGTTTTCATTAAAGATCCCCGTCGCTCACGTAAGATACATACTAATATTAACTTTTAATATCAGATTTTCTTCTAAACTAGCAATTTAGTGTTGCGTAGTTCAGTTAGCGTGACGCCGTTCGGATCCATGTGTGTCATCGAGAAATATGTAGTGTGGAGAAACGCGAGAGCGGCGCACGCTCCGCTGCACGCTTTTTTGCAAGATGGCGGCGCAGTGACAGCGGGCGGGTAATGGTTATTTGAAGTAGCTGCAGATGCTAGCGATTTAGGATTGGGAGCCATTTTATTCCCGAGCTTATTGACTTTAGAGTTCAAATCGAACGTTCACATGTATCAAATGGGCAATCATTTGGTGGTTTGCCAATGTAAATCTAGAGCTAAATCTTCCAATCTGTTAAAATTATTTTTTATCTATTCCAGTGCTTTTCTGATATCCGTTTTGAGCTGTTCATCAAATTTACTCAAAAAAAAACAATTTATTTTAACCTCTACCACCGCCTGTTCAAAGTATGAGATCAGAGGCCCTAGGCGTTCATTATTATTAATTGACGTAAACTGTCAAACGGTCACGTCGAGCGCCTACGTCAATTCCATAATTGTGCCAGTTTTCGAAAATCGTTTACTTTAGCGTTAAGCAACTTGTCTAGTTTCACATAATATCTTCAATTTGTTTTTAATTTGTTCAACTGGTGTCTCCGCTGGCTCCGCTGGCAGTTGCGCCTGCGCCGCTCGTTATCAGCGCGAGCGGCGATCTGAGCCAACGCGTGCATCGCATAAAAACACCTATTAAAATGTTTCTCCCTGACCGCCATTTAAATTGCTAATCTTTCATCAGCGAAGAGCTAATCGCGAAAATCCCCGCACATAAGACGTTAATAAGAAATGCCTTTCTTTCATAGCCTTGCTAATGTCATACACTGTGTACATCCCCTTCCTTTTTTTTCAACTAGGCTTTGAAGTTAGCCACTTTAAATGAGGTATCTTTTCAGTTTATGGAAATATACCTCACCTAAAATCCGTTATCCATCCTTTAAATATAACATTTGACTAGCCGAAAGCAGTTTTCTCTAAAGACGGTTTGTTTACGCTAACTTGTGGCTACAATAATGATCGAGGAATTCGAATGTATGTGTAGCATAACAATACGTATTTCTCCCTATGGCATGATGGATATATAGCACGTCAAATTCACGTATGTCAGTCAATCTGGTTATCATTCAAACTCCCTTCCGTCCTTAACGGCAAAACAAAAAAAATGTAAGTGGACTGTAGGACATTATCTTCTATTTTTTTTTGTTCTGCTATTACTTCGTCAATGGCTAATTTAGATTTAAGGTGGTAATTTTGCTCTAACGTTTTAGCTGTTAGCGATTGCTGGGCCCTTATAGATAGGAGGACAAATTGGAAGATACTTGAAGAGACACAGTTACTTTGAGAAATAAGTCTTCGGTTAATGGCGAAATTCTGGTCATCTACCTAAATATAACAGTACTAGAGGACGCCCGCGACTTCGTATGCGTAGAATTTCTTCCAGTTGGGGGTCGATTTTCGGAAAATCCTTTCTTAGTGCTCACTTACATCATGAAAGGAACTGTACCAAATTTCAAGTTTCTAGGTACAGTAGTTTCGGCTGTGCGTTGATATATAAGTCAGTCAGTTTTGCCTTTTATATATATAGATTACTGGGTTTATGTTACGGTTGTGGAAGTTGTTCAGTAAAACGTAAATTAATGATGAGATCAGTAAAATTAACGACTTCAGCCGTTGATTGAACATGGAATCGTTGCAAACCTAATTATAAATTAAGTTTGATACCAATATACTTAATATACTTGTTCTTGAACTTTTTCCTGCTTATTGTATATATTTATTTATTATATTATTTATTAGTTATATTGTATATATATATGTGTTCATTTATTATATCTGTTAATATTTATAGAAATTTATTTTAGTGTTGAACTTATTTGCTTATTCATTGTAATAGTTATTTCTCAATCGCTCAAAGGTTAACTGGAAGAGATCCCTTAAAGGGATAAGTTCGCCTTTGTACATCCCTGTTATATTTTTGTCTATTTTATAATTGTTATCTCTTTTGTTTGTACAATAAAGTGTTTACATACATACATACATATGATTCAAGAAAACTGTAGAGTAGTAAATATAACAATGGAAACGGAAAAATAAATTTGGCTTTGTGATCAAATAGTCAAAATAGTGTACAATACAAACATGTGAAATGGTTTTCTAAAATAAAACAAAACCGTAGGCAGCCAGCGCGGTCTCGTACAAAAGGTGCTTCGAATGGAATTTCGAGGTTTCGGAGTTTTGTTTTAGATTCGTATTGCATTATTATTCCATAAAATATGTTTTTCAATTTGTTTTCTTTGTAGTTTTTGCTTAAAGACCTATGTCTATGTTTGGCACGTAACTAATATTCCGTTATTATTTATTTTAGATTGGTTTATGCTAAGCATTAATGTACAAGGTTCAAATACGCAAAAGGGTCATGTCATAATCAAGGAAATTGTTTTAAAAATGATTAATTGTTTACATTTATTTATGTAAGTGTGTTTTGCTAAAAGTGAATCTTTAGCCCCTAGTCGTGTAATGAAGTCGTGTAGAAAATAAAATCAGTCCCAAACCAAATTATTACGAGGGTTGCTCATGATGAAAACGAGTTATTCTGAGATGAGATTTGCAATTGCGTAAATCCAGAGTTCACTGATGGTTTTCAATCATATTTTAATAATAGTTGTGACGATTGTAAAAACATTTATTGCCCCAAATTGACATGTGTAATTATTACCAATGTATTGTGTAGTGGAATTTTAACGCATGAAGTGCATTGAAGGTTTTTATGAATATAACTTTGCTTACTTTTGTTGTTAAGTTTACCGACAACAACGTGTATTAAAAACTCCGACTTCAAACATTTAGTTCAATCGATTTATTGTCCTATTTAACCTTCTTATTAAAATCGTAAGATCCGTTTTGGAGAAGCAGTGAGACTGCAAATATTAACTTCGATTAAAAATTAATATAAATAAAAACAAACTTACCTACTTTAGCATTTAAGTAGATACAATACTCTAACGAAAATAATAATCAGTTAGTGCATTGATATAATAATCTTCAAAATGAACCTCAAATGATAAGCATGACGATTTGCCAATGACAAGGTTCTAAGTGTGCTCAATATTTTTATTTCGTAACTGTTTACATATTATGAATCGCGTGTGATAAAAAAAAACAAATCAACAAACGTGCAGTTCGTTTGCAGTACGAGTAAGTCACCTAAAAAACGTTAGGTAACCGTAAAGCGTGTTTACACAACTAATTTGCTTGACTGGCAACATAATTCAAATTTACTTTTATTTCCGGAAAGTTGCTTTGGATATGCTCGTAACTTGGAGGCAGTGGTTGTGGTTGCTTTCGTGTGGTTGGAAGTTATCAAAACAGTTAATGTTTAATTGGTATCCTGGGGGCTGATTTTTGACTTTTAAGCGCTCGAAAGTTTCACTCGGAAGTGAGCAAAATCTGTGAAACCGTATTTTTGAAATTACGAGCGATAGAACATTTAAAGATGAGTGATCCACACCATTCGTTTTCAATTCTACAGCTTATTTTATGATTCAAGTAACATCTTATTCACATGATTGCTTTTGCAAATTTGATCGACCTTATTTATAAAGCAAATGAGGGCTATCACTGGTAAGACTGGTTGCACAAAGCGCGTGTGAGTGGTTATTTGATGTACATGCTTGTCTAATGTAACGTCTTTTAGGCCTCGTATGTAATCTAGACACTCATTCACAACAATCACAACCTTGTTTCAAGAACCCATGTTTGTTTTTAGTGTACGAAATTGCCAATCGAATAAAACGACAAGGTACAAAGTGGTCTATGACGTTGATTATCAATGCACGCCGAGGTTAAGCGGCAGAGGTTTCACAAACTAAAAATTCCTAAGGAGCTATTAATTAAGACTGACATCATACAATTAGAGTTACACTCCGCTTTTACGCCTGCGTGTCTGATTATTCAGAGTATCTGACAGCTTGTGCAAGTACAATGTAACGGTTATGACCCTTAATGACTTTATTAGTTAGCAGGAAGGATACAAATTGCTTAAGCTTTAAAATTATAGTTATTCTATTTTGATTTAAAATGGCGTTACAGAGCTTACTATTGAAGGGGTTAGAGTTGATGATGTCTCTTAATCTAGATTTGACTTACATTGAAGAAAATAAAAATGGATTTTCGTGTACTTTGATGATTCTGAACACAAGGTTAAAAGTTAATGATATTGGATGATTGTTAACGAATTTAGAAGCGCTATCGGTCAATAAACAGACAACAATGGTAGCGTAAGTTGTATTTTCTCGTTTGTCGCTCAGTGCGTCTCTATCGTTACAGACTAGATAGAAAAGGGGATCCGAGAGACAAACAAGTCGCGAACAACATGAGCTAGCCGTGCTGTTCGACAATCGCTTTGTCGTGTCATCAACATATGCCTACATCAAAGATATTATCTTGGATTAACTTAACGTTAAGTTGATGTGATTATACACCTGTATGTATTAAATTTGAACTTATAATCAGGTTATAAAAAACATTGCTTAACAAACCGGACTCACCAAGAAATACGTACATTTATTATAAATATTGATTTATTTGCTATTTTAAGACTTTCTTCCTTTTATTAATTTCTATACTTATTATTATTCTAAAAAAACATCCACTTCTTTGGATGCTATGTGGTAATAAAAAAAACTCACTAATAAATAACAAGCAAATAGTATTCGGGTAAAAACGCAGCGCATCATACAAACATACCTTCACACCGCATCATCCAAACCAAACAATATACTAAACAATAAGTTTCTAACGCTTCGTTGTGTATTTCTTTTCCCTTTTTTGGAAAAGAGAAATTAAGAACAGTTAGGTAAATATCGCAATTGAAACAATTGGAACAAGTCGATAAATTATTGCAGATTCATACTCATATAAAGCAATTGCACACGAATATATCTTAATATGGATCATATATCGCCAACTTTTTGCACTAGAGCACCATATTTGTCATAGTCGTTCGCATAATGATTATTTACGCATCTCGGGCAGTAAACAGCGTTACATAAACATTATTATTTAATTGCCTTTCTGCTGGTCAGCATCTTTATCAGTTAAAAAACGTCGGTAACGGGAGGCCAGCTGTATACTATCCAGTTAGTGATATGCTCTACTTCATGCGCTACCGCTTGCTTCGTCTTAATCAATTCTTAACCGAGAATAATGGCTCCTGGTTCAGATTTGTGCAATATGTCTTCAGTATCTTGTACTTGTTTTAAACTAGGCCTACATGTCTAATTAAATTATGATTTGTTCTTAATTGCTGTTCGGCTGTTACTGAAAAACGTTTGGAATTCTTCATGATTAGTTGCTTGCGGTGTTTTGTAGAATAACGGTGTAAATGCAATTGATTCTAATGGCGATATGCACAACAAAGCAAGTTAATTATTAAGAAACTGAATGAATTTAGTCTTGCCACTTTATTTTTACTAATTTACTCAAGTAAATATTTAAAGACGGATGTATTTTAACCACTGGTTTTCCTTTAGATTTATTGAGTGCTTTTAACTATCATTAAAGTTAAGTCAGTTTTTGTTTTACATGGCGTTAAAGTTGGGCTAAGATAGCACGTTTAAAAGATGGCTTGTCAATTTACATTATTACTGCAAAATGAGCTGTTGCAATATTAAACGGCGTGTGTAATATAAATTTGCGTATTCATAAATGCATCTTGGTCCACATGAATATTAACATGCATAGCCATTAGCGCTTACCCTCGGTTAGAACTAGTGTCACGTAATGGACGTAGATTTATTGGCTCCTTGAATCAGGAAAACGAGTCTACAATTTAAAACCAAAGGCAAATTGAATCCTTTAAGATTATGAATAAAGTCACACTTACAATAGCGGTTTTATAACAGATACGCTCTTTTTCTACGGAGCGTCGGTCAGTCCTAAGTAAACACTGAAATATCCCGGTAACTCCACCACTTCTGGAACTTCCCTCTCTATTCTATCGTAACAAATCGAGAATGAGACACATAGTTCTGAACTTTAATTTTGAGTAGCCTTTGGTGAGATTGGTTGAATCAGTCACATTGAATGAGGGGTTGAGGTGCTGTGCACACAAGGTAAGGTTTGAGAAACCAGCTGGAAATAAACGGTAGGTACTCTGTGAGAAAATTTATAAGATTTAAGAAAACAAATAAAACTGTAACTATTCTATTAATAATTTAGGGTTTTAGGGAAGCGTAGAGAATGACATATTGAAAAGCACCACAGTAAGATAGAAGCTAATGTTAACAAAATCATTACTGCAAAGGTAAGCATTTATCGTCTTGAACTTTTCCCATTCATATTTCCTACACATATTTATTATAAAACTGGGCTTGATACCGATTAAATTTAGAAATACAAATAAGTATTCGTTGCGTTACAATACCTAACAATATTTGGTTTCCCTTAATTTGTGCAAATCCGACCGAAGCAAAGTGAATTCAAACTATTTCCTATTCGAAATCCCCACGCTAAAAGTACTGTCTCCAGCACTTCAAATTCCCCGATAAAATTTACTTAATACGATCACAAAGATGTGACGCAAAACTCTGTCCATAACGAGTGCGATTTATTGGCCAGTAACATTCAACTTCGTGAAAATATTCTGTTCTTGAGCGAGGAAATGAAAAGTGCACGGTGTTTCTCAACTTCCTGGCCGTATCTGGCGATCGTAGTGCCGGTGAAATATTGTAATTGAAGTCGCTGGGCTACAGGAAATTGTGAGATCCTGTGGAGATCATTTAGAATCGTTTGTAAGATAAATATGTACATACATTAAATCACGCCTGTTTCCCAGAAGGGTAGGCAGAGACCACTTCTTTCCACCTGCTACGATCTTGACAAATCTGTTTCGCTTCTTCCACATTCATACATCGAGTCATGCACGTACGTCGGTTTCGGGTACTTAAAATTCGTCCCTTATCCAGTATTTCTCCGATTTGATTCGAAAAAGTACGCCTAGGGCGGCCCCTTCCGATCCTTCCACTCACTTTCGCTCTGTATATCTCTTTCGTCAATCTTCTTTCATCCATCCTTTCCAAACCATCAAAGCATACATTTCAGAACCATCGAAGCATACCCTTTTCAATCTTAGTCACAACATCTTCTTTTAGTCCATATTTCTCTCTGACTTCTTTATTCCTTACTCTATCAGTCAGTTTCATAAATATGTAGGATGTGGCTATATGTAGTTGTTAAGATAAATATGTGGGATTTGGTGATTCGATATGAGAAACGTCACATGCCTGTGTAAGTTTTAGGGTCTTTTTAATAAACTGGTAACTTATCTGGCATCTTAGCTAAGATGAGATAAAAACGACCAACGTGAATTTGATTGTTTGCTAATGCTTTTACGGTTGTTAGTAGATTGGTTTAGAGAGAAGTATCCAGATAAATAGCTTGGCTTATGATGAACAAGGATATTTACATCCACAGCAAAAACAAAACTTGGGTAATGATAGTTGGTAGGTCTTTATTGTTTGCCATAATTATAATTAGTCTTTTTTTTCAAGAAAATGAATCTTTTCCATTTTTTTAAATAATCAAACCTAACCTTATCAACACGTAAGATACTTTCGACATTCAGAAAAATTTACGGTTCCAGCGATAAAAAATATGACTACCAATAATTATGTCAAAAAAGTAATAGTGAAGAAAAAAAAAGGGAAGCAACGACCTCCCGTTGTGGGAAAATAAAAAGTTACTTATGCATTCCGAGCCCTTGTGCGCTACACGAAATGGTAATGATAATAAATTTTGCAAGTTGCACCTGCAGTTCTCCCGAATGCACGATCCATTATACAACCTGCCGGGACCAAATATCGGATGCGCGGCTCGCTCTTGGCCAATTTGAAATTAATTACGAAACTATTTTAGGGCGATCCGTTGCGCACACACACTGTTTTATTAACTCAGGAGCCATAAAACCTTTTTAACAGCCTTTTATGTACAATTATATTTACATAGTGACCTCGGTATTGCGATGTGTTTTGAAGAATAATTGAGTTCATGTTTGTATTGTTTCTTACATAGACTTTTTTTCATAGATGATACGTTGAATACGCAGTTTGCAAATACGTTACCGACCCTGAGGACTAAGATGGAATGCTAATAATAATCCCAGTAATTATACCGGCTGCACCGGCTGTGGTCCTACACGAAACACTACAATTCGAATACTACTATTTGATGGCAGTTTACAGATTTATGTTGTGATAGACATTGCACAGCGTACAGTCAAGGTCACCAATGTATACCACAAAGTCCCAAAAAAATGTAAACAGACCTTATTACTATGGCAACAAGGTATTTATTTTTACCCTTAACTGTATCTATTATTTTACCCAAACACCTTTTAACGAACGTATCATTACGCAGAATTTTCATTTCATCGAAACGCACTTCTCGCTGAATGAGGTTTTTGGTAGTCACAAGTCTAACGTAACCTAACCTACGTAATTAATGCTTAAGATATCCTGAAAATATCATGATTTCAGCAAAAAAAAAGCTTTCGATGAAATGAAAATTGATGAAGTAATAAAATCGATGAAGTGTAATTCGATAAAATGATGCACGAGATGAATCATGATGATGGTTTTTGCACGAGGTCCCGTAGCGGTCCTGTGCCACCCGCAAAGTGTGATATTAAAGAGTTCAGAAGTCTTTTAATTAGTTCTCTCCCTGGCCCTGAAACTTGTGTTGAAAGAAAGAAAGAAAGAAAATGAATTTGTTGACGCAAAAACGACACGGTTTGCAATTAAGCAAAGAATTGAAACAGATAACATATTTTCGTCTATTCAAATTCAAATTCAAATTTATTTATTGCATGTCACATTACAGGTTTATAGATGGAATTACATGGAAGGTATACGTACATATGACACCCTGCAAGGGCGTAGCAACTTAGGACAGTAGGGCTAGTACCTAATTATTAGAACTACGAATATTGCACATACTTATCAATAATTCTTACATAACTTACTTTTAATTACCTACGTGTAGTTTTATGTAATTTTTATTTTTTATTTTTATTTGTATTACTGTCTGTGCCATACGTTGCTTCAATAAGGGACCCACTCATTAAATACTACCTATGCTGAGGCAAGTCACGACACTGATTTTCAGTGGGGTGTTGAGGATATAGTTTTTATTTTCTTGAAATGTGTTTTAAAGGTTGTATAGAAAAAGTGGAAGATAAATTAATGGTTGTTAAGATATTACGTTCTGGAGCTCTCTTTTACTCGGAAAAACTATTTACTTATGACATGTTATCGTATTGTTGTTAACTCGGCCGCCGCCATTACTGTCCAGAAAATAAGAGGCATCACAACGTTGATAATACGATAACGTTAGCGATATGGCTTAACGAGTATTAATAGAGCCCCAGGTTTTCCTCCCTGACTAATTATTTCGCTCTTTACTTTTGTTTCCCTTGCTCCACATATTTTCCCAGTACTTTCCACCCGAGGTCGAAAACGAATTAAAACCCTTGTAACATTCTGCGACCCCAAAAGCTTATCGTATACTTTTATGTGACACCTGACGCGGTAAAAACGCGCATGGCGGTAAAAAATATTTTTATGAACGAATTCCGGTGTTTTTCAGGGTTCCTTTAATGTGAGGACCGTTTTAGAAGGGTTACAGCATCATGGAATAACAAACAACTGTTTATGCGGGCTTTATTTTAAAATAAAAAATAAACTTATTCCAGATACACAGATGATCCTGGCTGAGTCGAAGATATTAGTCATTAATGTACCTACTTATTAAGTTTATGTGGTTTTAGTGGTTCATTACCTATATTTAATAAGTAAAAAGGCTTCTGGGTTTCACAGAATACCAGCGTTGCACAGCACTAGCAAATGTCAGGTCTAGTCTATCATAAATCGGGACTGTGCTTGAATTACAGCCTCACTCACAAATTATATATGGAAACGCTGGCGATGTGCTGAAAATCGGGACAATTGGCGTCCCGATCACGGGTAAATCGGGTCGTGTCCATAGAACCCTGAAAACCGGGACGTCCCGAGAAATTAGGTCGTCTGGCAACACTAGTGAAGACCCATATCGACGTCACACTACTGCACCCTAAATTTTAAGATTAAATGTAGGTATGTCAGATAGATAAAGATTTTTAATTTTTTTCAAAAACAAATCTGAGACTTATGATCCTGGTCAAGATTGAACTTGTCACTTTCTTTGTCACCGAAGGTGATGCTCCATCCACCTAGTATTATGTTACCCTAGGAGTTAATGGATTGGCTTTGTTTGAGTCAGATTATAACACGTCCAAACCGTTACCATGATGAATAGAGCCCTGAGGGCTTATTGTCTAACGCACTCGCAATCCCGATCGTATTCATTTTGAAAATCGAAGGCTTGTCTGCATACAAAATGAAAAAAATTGGTCCACTTTGAAGCCGGTTGCGATTGCGAGTGCATTAGACAATAGCCCCTCTGGATACATATTGACGTTTATGCCATAGTTTAACGTCTATAATAACTATACTGGGCAAACCTATATATTTCCTTTGACCTGTAATGGTATTGTTTTTAACTCAGCCGCCGGTTATTGACAAATAATTAGCAGCTATAAAAACGTTACGTTTGCAATATGATTTTTACCGCCTAGAATAGACGCCCTGGGCATTCTACACGTTCTAAACCTTATTGTTTTTGATGTTTTTTCGAATTGTCAACCTTTAGATAGCTCTTATTTACTTGACTACAAGAATACCTCATGGTTTTTTTCAGAATTGAATAACCACCTACAGTAACAGAGATATCATTTTCATTTGACAACATTAAGTAACAAAAACCTTTGATTTCAGAATACACCCAAATAATGTCTCGCAAATTAACTTCTCAACTCCTCGTTTGTAAAACCGCCGACAAAGGCTTTGCGGAACCGCCTGTTTTTATTCAATGATACTTAACGTTTTTGAGCCTCCTTTTATAGATAAAAGATCGTATCTATCACGCTTCTTTTGTCATAAATATTTTTTTATTGATAAAGAGGCAAAGGTGGAGTTTGCTTGGCAACTGCTGCAAGATGTGCCTGTTGTCCCGAAGTGTGGGACGTTTTCCTGGAGGTATTCCTTTCTCGTAAACAGATTATTCGCGATTCGGTGTAAACTTCGCCATTGTTTGTTTACTAAACATGGAGCGGTATTAACAACGAATGTTCGCAACTATCGTGGAGAAGAGAATGGCTATTAAGTAGTAGTAGCAGTGCCCAATAGGAAATAAAAGGGTCACTATTCTACTCGGTAAAACCATATTGCTTTTGACATGCTATCGTATTGTCTTTAACTCTGCTGTTATTGTCAAGTAAACAAGACCTTGACAATACGATGCTACATACTACGTCAAAAGTATATCGTTTTATCGGGTGGAATAGAGCCCCAGGTACATACACCATTGTAGAGATGGTCTTATGTCCGTTTGCACCAACTCTTAAGGGACTCCTTGACACTTTTATGTGCCACTTAGTAATGGTAAGCAGTCGCTCAAGAGTTAGTTTGCTAGGCTAGCAAGTTATACTCTAAACCTTTTATTTCAGATTCTTTACATGGCAACAGTTGCATATGTTAAAGTAGCGAAAGTCCTGTAAGTGTGCTCTCACCATACATTCCCAGTTTCATGTTTCTTTTAATTTGCCGCCTTTTTATTGTGACCCAAGGCAATTAAAGCAATTGCTGGCCGGGCTGCAGTCCAGCTTGGAAGAAATTAGGGCGCTGTTCGGAGTGTAATAGACAACACTATCCAGTTTTTGCCAAAAAACTGTTGTTTATTGCGGTAGTTGCCACTTGAAATTATTTAGTTCCATTTATAACCTCGTCAAGTTTTTTTTTTCCAAGGTAGTAAGGACCTATAACTTTTTTTATATCAAAGATAAGTTTTAAATATTGAAAGTCGAGTTATGTGATCTATGGAAACTTATTTATACTGTTACGTACGTGTATCTCTTTAGATATATCTTAAGATACCGGTTTTATTGTTCATATATAAAATAAAGTCGACACGGTAAATGCTCTATGCGTTTTATTACCATACACCGCTTGTAGGTTAATCTTCAGACCGAGTGCTGAACGCTTTCTTGCGTTCGCAAACGATATGGAAATCAACGTCCAAGCGTTTTTCTGTTGGGATAACTGATGATTGCTATATTTTCAGATTGTATACGAGTGGTTATAATTTATTCATGTTAAGGCTCTTTTTGAGACCTAATTTTGTAACTACATGATAGTCAATTTTCAAATTTTAATGCTATTATCAGACGATAATGATTATGATTATGTCAAATTAATGCCATAGCAAGTGTTAAATGTATAACATTGTTATTTATGGCAAAAAGATGCGCTTCAATTATCCAAGTTTCATACTAACAAACTACAACAAAATCTTACCTTCGCCTTCTACTATAACTCTTTTTCCGATCGCTGGCCGGGGGGTCGCTGGCGTACGCGCCGCCCTCGGCCTCCGCACTGTGCCCCGCCCCCATCCTACCCCATAACACACACACACTAACACAGGCCCCCTGCGACACCCCGCGGAAAAAAACAAAACACTGTAAGTTAAAAAAGCAGGCCTGTGTCAAGTCACTGAGAAAAAAATATTAAAGACTTAGGGTGTCGAGGATTTTACCGCCACGTGATGCGCGGGCGGTTCGCGACGTTAATGTGAAGTGTAGCGTCGCACGCGCAGAGCGCGCCCGCCTTACATTCTTAATTGTTGGCGCAAGTGAGATGCGACTCGATGATCGCTATCGGGTTTTTTTTATAAGTGGTAGCGGTTTTTTTATTACACGTGATTTATAGCGCTTTCGGTGATCACGTTGATTGTTTATTTAATGCGTACGATTGATGAGGGTAGTAACGGATTTATTGGATTGAGTTATTTAAAAAATGCATATGTAAAAACAACACACGCAGTACCGTGCGTAACTGTAATCTATGCATATTTCTACAGCCTAGTAGCTGTAATAAATTAATAGGTTTCTATAATGTTTTGTGTGAAGAAGAAAATTACTCAGAAGGATAATGCACCTGCCATCATTCGGAAGTTAACGACTGTTATAATTGTTGTGCGATTGGACATAAGAGAATACACATAAAGTTAAAAAAAAAAAACTATTTCTCAAGTCGTTAACGTTTGTAAAATGCAACTTATCTGCCCCCCTGGTAGTTCTTATTAAAATGCAATGTTATCATGACACCCGAAAATCAATCTCAATATTCTAGGGTCTTAAAGTCCACTAAAGTTGGTCCATTCCAATCGCTACATCTTATCCTATAGCCTATCGCCAAGGAGTAGCGTTTACACTGTGAAGCATTCCACCTTAGTTTTCAGGGCGGCATCACATTTGCGGTCTCAGGATTGTAGACTTGAGAATGCCAATGTCTATGGGTCTCAGATAGCATTTACCATCAGGTGGTCTGTGTGCTCATTTTGTCTTCTCCCTTCCCTACCCTAACCTAACCCTAATTCTGCCTTAGCATTTAACTACTTCTATGAACTAGTGATCTTCTCTTTTTCTTCTTTGTCGTATCCTCGTGTCTGAGGTACGTGGACGTGTGCTGCTCGATCTTGGGCTCGGTGAGTTCTAGCATCGGACAGCCTGGACAAGTTTATCATCACCAGCTTTTTGGCAGGAAAGAGTAGAGGACGTATGCCTTAATAGCTTCTGCTCATCTTTTTCCAGTGCCTCTTCAATCGTGAAGGTTGGCCTTCAGCTTCTTTTTCTCTTCCCTATCCGCAGCCAGTCGGAACAGCTGTTCGACGGAGGCAATACCGGTCCACTCCCGGATGTTTCGCAGCCATGCTTTCTTCCTTCGGCCTGCGCGTCTCTTTCCCTCCGCTTTGTCCATCATTATCAACTGCAGCAGCGTGTATAAGTAAAAAATAATATTTGTGTTAATAGCTTTATGCCTATTAAATGGACCGAGGCAATAACAGCTGCAACCGGAACGATGTTTCAGGCTAGCATTCATCTAGTGATCAAAACTTCGCAGTCTCTTGCGTTTTGCGCCGGCGCCTTAATTGTCCCGATCCGCCTCGGAAATCGCTTCGCTCTCGTTTCTGCTAATTACACGAGCTGCTGCTTTCCCAATGGAAAACGTCGCGGAAGGAGCTGTGATCGATGGATCGTAGGTGACAATGCGCTGTGTCCGGTTTGCATATCGGTGTGGTTATCGGAAGTACTATTTTGTAATCTATAAGTACAAACCAAAAACAGACCTACTATGCCTTCTATGGTCTCCTAGTAGCATCGTTGTACGTTCAAATTTAAGTATTCCGTGCTTCGTTTTCGGACCTATAAGAGTACAAATATCACCGAAACTGAAAATTTCCATAGAAAAAGCGTTAAAGTTTCTCTCTCCTTAAACCTACTTCGATTTTTACGATTTTTGGATATGTTGTCGATATTAAGTATGACACAAAAAAACAACATCAGTCAATTCATGGAAAGAAAAATTGAAGAAAAAAAACAGAAATGTACCATCCTAGTTTTTCATAATAACTACAACATATTCAAAAATCGTGGAAATCGAACTTGATTTAGTGGGTGAGAAACATTATCGCCCAGAGTTAATAAATAATAAAAAAAATCATATGTATGGATTTTTTTTGACAGCTACGCTATTTAAGCTTTTCCTCACAATACTCTTAATAGGTATTGACAAAATTTCTAGCAGTCTTTGTCTGTGTTACTTAGTAAACTGATTTAGTTTTTATTGATAATAATGCTGGCATAGCTATGCTTTCATTTTCGATCTAAAATAGCCCAAGCTTATCCGGCTGTGAATTCAGAATGGATACACGAAATAGGCTGTCACGGAAAGAGCTTTTCCGCGTTATCCAACACATTTTGCGATACCCGACATTACATAATGTATATCATACTGACGAATAATATATAACATAACGATGGAAATCCTCTCTCTGGCTTATTCCGGATTTAGGCTTTATTAAACTCAATCTGACTTAACACTTCCAAAAAGACATTAAGCTTCAAACTCGGGTAAAAACGAAAATATAAATCCGATCCAAAAGTTAAACGAGCGTAACGCGAAATCTTCGTAAAATATTTACCTGAAAGATTAAGGAACACCTCAAACACTTGCCAGATGAAAAGAGGGGATCCGCAGACTAAGTTGTCTCAAGCATCACCTCCTTACTGTAATAACCGCAGCGTTTTCACATTAATAGGTAAGCACATTATTTTGATCGTAAGGGCGCTGTTTTACTGAAGCGGAGCGAAAACTATCGATAGTACGGTCGACCTTATAAGTAGCTGCACACTTTAACGCATTCACTGCCAGCAACGCATATAAGCGTTCTCCTGACTTCCACCAAGTGCCCTCAACGCATATGTGCGTTCTTACAGTAGGCAAGCTCCGTATAAAACAAAAGATGTGGCACCTGGCGAAAGTTTGAAAAACAGTACTGGCAGTGAATACCTACGTTAAATAATGCTTTGTCGCTTTAATACCCTGTTTGAACTGCTGTATTAATCGGTCAGAGGCATTAAAGGAACAAGGTACAAACGTTTGCAGCTGCTATAAGGCCGACTGGACAACAGCTTGAACAGTGTCACATCCACAAACAAAGGATGGTTTGATATCATGTTATAGGTTTAGATATACGGCCAGCGATTTATTCCGCGTAGAATTAGCAATTTGCCAGTTTCCGCACACGTTTTTTTGGAATAAGAGGTTTGTTATTTGTTGATTTAGGGTAAGTACTACCATACTTACTCACACACACACACTCTTGCAAACTTTCGCATTTGTTTGTAATGATACAATAGTAGGTAGTGTGATTTCCACTCGTCTTGATTGGAAACGCCCAGAACACGCAGTTTTTTCTGTCTCACTCGTTAACTTATTTAATTGCTTTGAAATTGTTATCGTTATGTTTTGTATGAAAATCCTATAATTAACTATATCTCTTTAGTTAGACGTTTGAATTATTGTATTAAATAAGCTTTCACGGTTTTGTTTCCTGGTATTGCTTGCTCATTAAATGTTTCTTATGATGCTGTAAATTTAAGTAGATTGTTGGAAATAATACAATCAACAAGAATCAAGATATACGTGCTCTGTTGCTTTTCCATTCGAGTAATAAGCAGTAAGTTCTTCCATTGTTGGTTTTAAGTTATCTATGTGAGAACGAACACAGCGTTTTATCTTCGGTGATAGAGCTATTTTAAAAGTAAGCTGTAGTACCTATCCTAATGCTCGTGGAAGGACCAATATTTGCGCACTCTCATCTTACTGGAACACCTTAAATTATTTCACCGACGACATTGACGCTTTTCTTACTTTAATGGTTGCCTTAATTAAATTTGAGCTGTTTGACAGCGAGCTGCGAGATGAAATTGCCACATGAACTTTGTTTTTTTTTTAAACCCGACACAAAGAAAGATGTTACAAGCTTAACGTGTGTAGGGTTACCATTTAGGACTTTGAAAAGTGCTGACAAATAGCCTGACATTTCGATAAAAGTCCGGACTTTTTAGTCACAAAATGGAAACATTACTTATTTGATTATTACTTAATTATGTAGTTTCATTACTCATATTCCATCTAATTAAAAAATCGGGACAAATTAAAGAGCCGGGCAAAGTCCGGACTGGAGTCTAAAAGTCCGAACATGTCCTGACTAGGGGATGCAAATAACCGGTTATAACCGATTTTAACCGGTTATTTTTATACAAAAACGGTTAATAACCGGTTAAATTGCATTCCCTAGTCCTGACTAATCCGGACGGATGGTAACTCTAAACGTGTGTATCTGTGTGTCTTCATAACTACCAAACGGATGAATGAATCTGGACGCGTTTTTTTAAAGGTAGCTATTTAAATCAGGATGGTTTCATAAACATCAGTTGGGCCGTTTAAGACGTATTCGCTGGGAAAATAGAGGTAGCCACGCCATTATATCGGGGGCTTGTATATATTTAAAAGTTTCTTTTAATTGGTCTATATGTTCTTCTGTGAAGTCGTCCCCCTGATATTAATTAATAGAAAGCTGGGGGGGTTGTTGGTTGCCCCATGCTGTCAAAAATATATCGAAATTTTTGTAGTAAGAATATCGAAATGTTTTTTATAATTTTATTACGAAGGGTTTTTTGTGTTTGAAGGGTGAAAAAATCTGTTAGTCTTTAATAAATTTATTTCATTATATACTCAATTAGGCAGCCATTTCTGTTAAGTTAATAAGAGCCATCATAACGTTGACTATACGATAGCAATAGTAGTCAATGCAGAATAAGGGCACAGGTCAAGTTAGACTTGCTGAAAATTTGTGACTAAGGCGGGATGAAAATGTACTTTGTTATGTAGTTACTCGGCATGAAAATATCGCAAGCCATTGTTTGTTTTTATCTCATTGCTCGCACTTTATCCGGTGTTAAATTCGATTGCGTCCGTTGTTGTTTATTACTTAATTCTTAAAAAAGGTATATTAGAGAATACCAGCATTAGTCATATTACCTGAGATATCTTCGGGCTCTTGAAAAATATGTATGCAACAAGACATGTCCTTCGGGTTTGACCTGCTTTCTCGATCGCTGTTATCCTGAGATTCGAATCTAACCGATTTAACCCAAAGGTCTTTCTAAACTTTGTCGCAATACTCGCCTTACGTTTTGGGTTACCATCCGTCCGGATTAGTCCGGACATGTCCGGACTTTGTCCGGCTCTTTAATTTGTTCGGATTTTTTAATTACATGATAAATGAGTAATAAAACTACACATGAGTATTGTTTGTTTCGTTAATGAGTAACGTGACAGACGGTTTGTTTTCCTGACTTTTTACACGAATGACCAAAAAAAGGAGCAGGCAATGCTGGTCATTCGCCTTTAGGCTTTTGAACCCATCTTAGTGCAGTGTTCACCAACAATTAAACGGTCGGTTAGCAGTTCAACGGTTGTCAAATGTATTGACTAACAGCTGATTAAGACTTAACCGTCTGTTAAATTGGTTGGTGAACTCGGCCCTTAGAGTACCTACTTATAATATGTGTGTAGAAAAAGTATCGTACGCGACTCTGCGTAATTGGCATTACGCAACCGTCAGAGTACCGATTATAATTATATCGTTTCGATGTTGAAGACGTGTATCTTCCCGACCTTGAACGAGATCACTTCTGTTAAGGGCTCACTGAATAATTCAGTACGAAGCCTTCTAATATATTGGATTAAGGTCAATGTCTGCAGCAGATTGCTGTTGATTATTAATTTATCTTATCATAAAACTAAGGGGTTGTTGTGTCGGTTATTACGTTTTAATTTTAGTCCTGATAGTACGGTCGGCCTTATAAGAAGCTGCACACTTTTGTACCTTGTCACTTTAACGTCATGTTTGAACTGCTGCACTAATCTGTCAAAGGCGTTAAAGTGACAAGGTACAAAAGTGTGCAGCTTCTTATAAGGCTGACTGTAGGATTAACAGGAGAGCTACAATAATTATGTCTTAATAGACTACTAATGTCTGCTACATTCTGCTTTTCTTATTTTCCTCAATCACCCAAAGGTTAGCTGGAAGAGATCCCGTAAAGGGATAAGTTCGCCTTTGTACATTCTAAATCTGTAATTATTGTATTTGATTTTCTGTTTTTTGTTCAAGCAAGTGTTTACATACATACATACATACATACATATATACATACATACATACATACATACATACATACATACATACATATTTATCACAGAGAAAAGTTGTCAAAGTGTGCAACCCCTAAATACCAACTAATTGTATTATAGTTTTGATTGCTGGTCTTTTGGATAAGACGGACCAAAAATTCGATCTAACTCATTAGCGGCCTTTACACGTAAAGTTCGGACCGCGGGAAACGCCACGCGCCGTTCCAATCTTCGTTCCGAACCGTAAATTTTTAACTATTTTACTATTACAGTTGCATTTACACGTACGGTTCGGGACGAAGATTGGAACGGCGTGTGGCGTTTCCCGCGGTCCGAACTTTACGTGTGCAGGCCGCAATTAAAAATTGCAATGTGTCATAACTCATAAACGAAATACCCTAGTATGTATCCTCCTCTTTCTTTATGATGTGCAATTAATCGTACTCACTTTAAAATCCGCATACGCTCACGTAACCAATCTAATTTCGCCTCCACGCCTAACATTTTTGCGGTTCGAGTGGATTCCTCGAAAGGAATTCTTCGAGCCGATGAGGTGAAGGAATGGCAAAGTGACGTAGTGGTATGTTGACGACACCTCGGAGAGACGTCGAACAGCTCTCTTTTGACGTACAGTCAAGGACTTTAATTGTTAAGCCACTATGGAACCCTGTCATAATGACAGCGTCAAGCCACATGAAAGAAATCACGCCAAATTTAATGATAAACGTGATGCGATAGGGTTCCATAGTGGCTCAACAATTAGGAGCCTTGACTGTACTTACTACTACTAAACCGAATAATTTGCCGACGTGTCACAGCCCTGGTACCATCGAGATAAATTTAGAAGGATGACAACATTAGCGGTTATCGCTTTAGCCGCGTAGCGTCGATATTTCCCGCTTGCAAAATTGACATTAGTCTCAATAAAGTAATAGTAGTTTATGTAACTGATACATAATGAGAGTACTAATTAGGCCGGATTTACACTTGTAAGTTATTACTGTAAGTTCTGAGACGCAACTATGGGTAAGAGTGAGAGGCAAATATCGGCATCTCGGTTTTGCATATAACTTTATTTCAAAACTTACAGTAATTACTTACAAGTGTAAATCCGGCCTTACACGAGTGTGGTTATATTGTGTTGGTTTTGGAAGATGTTCCAAATTTGAAACTCATTACTTCATATATTCGATAACGTAATTTGAATATTACCAAGCGGCCTACCTACTGTAACATCTTTTATCTTATATTTTATCTTTTAAAATATAAAGCATTGTAAACAATCCTCATTTACTTGTATTGCAATGCTGTTTTTACTTTTTCTAAATCTTTTTTAAAGTCTCGACTATGAAAGGTTTTGCTTTGAAACACATTAAGTTTCCCAGTAAATTGTCTGGAAAACGTTGCAACAGATGCTACTTTCCTCGGATTCACTGCGAAATGCTCTTTTTTGTTGCAATGCAAATGCTGAACATTTGAATGTTAGTTAAGTTAAAATCTTATTTCCAGCACGAACTTTTTATTTTTATTTATCAAAACGAAAACGTAACGTTATCGAGAACATTTGTATCGCGATTCTAATTAACGACCCGTGTCCATTAAGAAGGCACTAAAATTTCCTAGCACTTTCGTATCTTTCGTCATCGAGTTGCAAATTGTAAAAAAAATATGTATTGGAACGTCGGTCTGTTTTTGGGGTTTTTGCTATGAGTATATTCAGTAATAGTACACTCATTCAGTAAAAATGTGACATATGGCTTAAATATTCGCGATAGAGGATATACAGTGTGTAAATGGTATACGGGCGTTTATTAAAAATGGACATAGATTAAGACTCTACTAATCATAAACAGGAATAATTGTTTTGATTACGCTAACGTATACACCGTTATTAATTTTTGAACATACTATCACCCCGCAATGTACATCTAAGTCCATCTGTCAGGTAAGTAATTTTAAAGTGCGCCGTGCATGAAAGAGTGTTATACATTGCGTGTTAAATTATTTTGTATGGATAACTTTTTTTTATTTAATTTTAACAAAAGCTGCTTAAATGTGCTTATTAGGGGCTATACTAACCACAGTTAAAAGGAACGCCCGAATACCATTTACACACTGTATATAAAAATGAATCCCTGTTTCCCTTAGTTACACCATAACTCAAGAATGGCTCGACTAGTCTTTTTTTTTGTTGTGTTCGTAATTATCAGGACAAGGTTTGTATGAAAAAAATCCAACCGGGCGGCGCCGGGTACGGCCCGGTTCCCACTATGCCGGACCGGCAATTTTGCCGGATGCCGGTAAGGCTACTGGCTTATGACTCTGTTCACACGGCATAATGTGAACAGCTTCATATAATAATATAATTGGTCCGGCATAGTGGGAACCAGGCCTACGGAATTCTAGTAACAGATAGGTATTAAACCGCTGTTCCATGCAAGACTTGTAAAACTATTTTATCATAATAAACTCATTAAAACCCCGACTTACCTATATGATGATACAGATTTACGACGCAATAACTTTTTAATTTACCCCCGTGCGTAACGCAAAACGTAGACAAACCGAACTTTTCCCATATTGCCCTCGTTTGCGGCAAGCGGGTGTGAACATGGCGTATCAATTATTAATTTAATACGAGTTTAAAGCTAATAAAACACCTAAGGGCATTTTCGGACCGTGTTCGAGAAATTAGGGTCCCGCAAAGTACGTGTTGATTGTAATTTGTAGGTACGATCACCCCACCATTATTAATTACTAGCTTCTGCCCGCGACTTCGTCCACGTAGATTTCAATTATAGTAATTCCCTCGGGAACTTTTAAATTTTTGGGGGTGAAAAGTAGCCTATGTGTTAATCCAGGGTATAAGCTATCTCCATTCCAAATTTCATCCAAATCCGTCCAGCCGTTGCAGCGTGAAGAAGTAACAAACACACACACACACACAAACTTTCGCATTTATAATATTATTAAGTAGGAAGTAGGAATAGGCTAATAAAGAACCTTTTCATCATAAAAACGTCTAGTCTTGAGAAAGAAGTTACGTGAAAATGTATTATTAATTATAGATTTTGTGCGATAGGGTTCTATAATGGTCCAAAATTTTAGTCCGTGACCTATGCGTTGCGCTTACGATTTTGGATATAGACTTATTTTTACAGTCTGAAACCCTATACCCAAGATGCAAACGCTACTAGCGTTTTTCTTTTCTATCACTCAAAATGTATGGGATGACATTCTCGTGCGTTGCGATAAACCACGTGGTCGACTCTTAGCTAAGGCCTTTGGGTAAGGGTGCTTTTCCACCGGCGAAGCGAGACGAGAATTTAAAGTTTGTATTATATGTATAAGTATTTTCCACAGACGGAGTTCTGCATTGAAATGGTCACGCATTGCAATATATCGATAACATTTTGTTACCATAATTAAAGCGTAAGTCGTATAAGAGCTCCCAGATTCCGTCTAGAACTTCATAGACAAATAAATATAATGAAATGTACAAGTGCACTACTGAATCACAAATATATATACTGTGACTAAATGAAATTGGCTTTTGTCGACGTTCAACACAAATATTTAGCCGTTCACAATCAAACCACTTTGTGATCTGGTGCTTGTTAATGAAACACACTTAATTAAACAGTAAAGTGTCAAAAGCAACAATAGTTCAATTCAAACGACCCTTGGGCTTATAAAATGGAATTGAATTACGGTAACAAAGCGGATTACTGTAGGAGCTAAGCACAGCTTACTCCTAATAGATTTCTCTACTTACTTGGGATTTCTTTATTAAATTCCAGAGATAAAAATTTCGTAAGAATTATCTCAGGCAATTTCCGACCTGTAAAACATTTTGACTGATTTCTACAGTCGCTAGCTTTTCTGGCATGCAACTTGGCTTAACGTACGACGCAATAACGTAAACGTAGAGACCTCGTCGTGTTGTTCTCATACCCCTTAATAAACGTTGAGTAACGGTGTGGTATAGCTATACAATGTATTGTCCTTATCTGTCAAATAATGGTTCCAACGGAAGACCAGCCCTGACTTTAAAGCCAGCATTACGCTGAGTTGGGACCATTTCGTGGCTATTTTCTGTTTGTACGTTTTTATCTGTTCTTGTTTATGTTTGTCACGAATAAATGATTTTCTTCTTCTTAAAATCCAAATGTCACAATGACGGATAAGGACAAAACATTGTATAGGTATACCACCGTTACTCAACGTTTATTAGTAAGGGGGAAAGTCTTTATTATTAGTTTAAGGTTTATTGACCTTACATTTGTAATAATTTTATTTTTGCTAGTTTTAAGAATTTATTGTTTATTACTTTATTACCTTATTATTACTTAATGTAACTTACTTTTAAGTATTATTATGTTTTGTGATTGAAAAAATGACCATCTGCTGGAGTTTCTTGCGGCGCTTTTTCTCCGCAATGATGGTCTTGTCCGAAGCGCTGGTAGATTCACTCAATGTTACCGACGTGGCCTATTTACTGAATAAATAATTTAAATTTGAATTTGAATTTTGGCTTGCTAAAAAGATAATGATTACTCAGAAAGAAGACCACACGGGCACTTGTACGCATTAAGACGCGTCGCAAGAAAACGTGGTTGACGAATGACCTTGTGCTGTCTTAACTCCTGTGCCCTTCTTTAATAAATTTCTCCCCTGATCCTCACACAAAACGTCGACATTTTATCACTAAATAAATAGCACCGTGGCCAATATCAAATTCTCATTGCGTTTTGGCGAAATACATCTTGCCATACGAGATGTGAAAGCCATCAATTGAAAAAAAGTTCAAGACTGCTGTCCATCGGCCTGTAACATGCCCAATATTGCCCAAATTACGTGGTAAACGTGTTATCGAACACCGGGATACGATGCTAGTTCGGCAAAGCCATAAAATTACGATAAGGGACCAATAAGAACGTCATTTGGACCGCTAAAGCCTTCTTAGTTTTTATTGCCGCTGTTAACGCGAAACCGATATGTTAGGAAGACTTGAAATTATTGTTTCATTAGTCTCATAATAACATAACATAACAATAACTGTGTTGTAATTTTTAAGGGATAAATCAAAGTGGAAAGAAACGTTACAGCTTTTTTTCATGGTTTATGGTATCATTAAGAAAATTAGGGTGCTATTGCACCAATCGACTGATCGGTGATCCATGGCATTAATCAACTTTGATCAATGGTAGAATTGACAGAATAGTCGCCATTTAATTTGATCAAAATATCAAGAGATCAAGAGGGACGATCTCACACAAATCGGCCTAGTCCCTAGGCTTAACTAAGCTTTAGGCAACGATAAACATATTTATGTAAAGAAAACATTGATAACGTTCAAGACTTGGGAAATAACCTAACCAACAAAAAATTGTAAAACCCCCGACATTGACATTTCAAAGTTCAATACTTCAAAAACGGCTGAACCGATTTCGATATAAAATGTCTAAGAACCACCGCTAGAAAACCTGCTTTCAAATAAAAAAACCGCATCCAAATCGGTTCATCCGTTTAAGAGCTACGGTGCCACAGACAGACACACACACACACACACACACACACTTACACGTCAAACTTATAACACCCCTCTTTTTTGCGTCGGGGGTTAAAAATACTCGCGATCATCACACAATTATTTGCCCATACAGGAAATTTAACCCGGGACTGCTAGCTTCGTAGGCACGAAATAGGCTTAATGCATTGTCATTGTTTGATCGATCTAATTTTATTACCTTCGGCTGGTTAATCGATTTTGGTCGACAGTCATGATCGATCGTTTGGTGTGGTCACTTCATTGTTTTTAAGCTTTATTAGAAATAACGTGACGCCTCTTAGCTGCCAGATTAGTACCAATTTCACCAAACGATGTTAACCACTTAAGAGACGATTAGAGCGTTAACAGCTTTCAAAATGTATAAACTAACAGTCGATTAACATTGATTAAATTTAACATCGTTTGGTGAAATTGGTACTATTCGTAGCCTAGAAAAGCTCCCACTTCAATAAATATTATTTCTTTAACTTAATGACGCGATATGTTAGGGTTAATAACCAAGTCAATTTGTTAAATAACCATCAATGACAAAATTGATCGGTGTCAATCTGTTTGGTGAATGTGTCACGCACGTATAAAATAGTTTAGGTAAAAATTTAAAATAACCTGTTAAGACAACGGTTAGGTATGTTACTTTTTGTATCCAATCGCGTTAAGCCAAACGCACACTTGACCATTTGTGTAGTATTTGTTGTTTTTCTTCAGGATTCACTATAATCATACCAAATTTGACGCTTGTATTTTTTACCGTTTTTACAATACAACAAAATAAAAATATGTTTATTATTTATTTTCATTTTCATATTTTTTTAGTTAGTAAATCCACCGTAATAAAACATTCTGAAAACACTCGGACTTCGACTTGACCGGTTTTTCTACAACATCAAGGCGTTGATGCACCTTCAAGATGCACGTTGATTTCCTAAAGAAGCTTCATCTTTCGTTAATAACTTCCTGCATATGCTAAATGGCATATAAATAGTTTGCGGCAGCCCTCCGTTATCTTCCTGGCACCAACGAATATTGCTTGTGCTTCATACAATATTCAGATTGTAAATGTACAGTGTATTACAAGCGGGGACGCAGTTCAAATTGTGTTAAGGTAAACGGGAACATTGTAGTAAGGGGTAAAGTGGTTTGAAAATAAACCGCTCTTTTTTTGCAAACGCGTTTTTCTTTACGACTTTATCTTTTGTCAATTGATTTTGCAATATAAGTGTATGTTTATGTTGAACCAGAATCCTAAAAAAATCGGTTTATTCGTTACGATGCCAGAAATACACTCACTTCTTTGTTTGCGTTGCGAGTAGAGTGATGGCACCAATGGACACTTAAATCTTAATAGGGAATATGCATAGATTTTTCAAATCGCATTTGTCAACAAAACATAAAAATACCGTAAAAGACATCACCAAAAGTGAAATTAAAATTTAAATCGGTCAAGAAATACGCAGCATTTAAACTGCTAATTAGACAGATATCCGAAGTGCACCGGTGACGTCATTGTGCAGTTCGGCCGTTTTTTCTCACCTGTTTGTTACATGAATCAGCGTTTATTGAAGCTGTAAAAAAAACATGCATATTCCCTATTCAAAGATCATGCAGTCTTAAATTGATTGTTGCAAAACAAATGAATAACCCTTATCTTCTGCAAAATAAGAATCAAGTGTCCATCATTGGTCCTTGTCCATTACTTGTTCTATCGCCCTAATACGGCCATTTCAAGACACGTCGGAGATCAGTTATTTAACCTTGAGTTCATAAACCATTTTCTATCTTCATGTTAGTCGAGATTGAGATGTGTAAGCTTCGATCGCTACACACCGCACTTGACATGGGCCGTCGTGGCATAACAAGGGTCGTGACAGAACTGATAGAGCCTGATACCCGATACGTCGTTAGTAACAGATGCCGTCGTGTCGGTTACTACGCCGATATTAAAGTGTATACAGAAACTTCTAGTTTCAGAGCATTTTCCAATTTTAATCCGAAATTAGCTTCGATTTAAACGTCGTAAAACTGAACGTTAAAATTAGTTTACATTCTTTGATATCTTCGAATGTAGTTGCGCTTGGGTCTGCTGTTTAGGTAATACTTCAATAAGTAATAACTCCTTGGTATCATGTTTTCGCTTATATCCCCGTTAAACTTACTAATTAAACCTTGGAAAAGCCAATAAATAAATTTAATAAACAACAATACTAACGTTTTTCTTTCTTCAATTTCTTTAAACTCGCGATCCTCAAACTTTTCAAAAGAACAGGGAAAGCAACCAATATAATTATATGCGAAAGAATCGTTACAAATAACCTTTCGGCACAAGAGTAATTACACAAACCATACGAACCCTTTCAAATTACACTTGAGTCCATTAATTCACATCCCTTGGCCGTGTTACATCCCAAAGTAGTATGAAGACTTTGGCTCTGTCTCGTATAAAAATCAATCTTACTTCACGCGAGGGAAAAATAGCGACAGCATTGATAGATGATGTTGCTTGCTGTATTAGCAATTTTTCAACAAAGCTTCTAACGACGGCTTTGTTGGAAATACCAAGAAATACTGTTCATCGCTTCTGTATTAGAAGAATAAAACACATTGTTTGAACTAAAAAGCGCCTTCGTTTCTGACTCGTATAAAGCAGAGAGATGATGACAAACTAAAAGATATTTTTAGGTCTATCATCCATCCCATATCCCGATATCGTATAGTCTTTATCATTACTTATTTTAGTGTCTTTTTGTATAAAACAGTGTAAAAGATACCAGGAGACCTATATAACAACAGTTTAAAGGTCGTGTACCTAAAATTTAGTTTTGTTTTTGTCTAGCGACGAAAGAGGCTGTTTTCCACATAATGTATAGTCACGATGACTACAAATAATCGAGAACACTCCGTCTAGACAGTTATCGACCGGCTTCGACCCAAAAATATTTCCGGCCGCATTGGAGTAACCTTCAGTGAACAGGTTATAACATTGTAATAGGATTTGTAATTTTGTAAAGATAAACAAGCAAGATGGGGTAAACAACGTGGAATTAAGGCCCTGTAGAGTCAGTATTTGTGGAACAAGCCGATTACCTCAGCCACACCCGTTTACAGGACAGCAGTAAAATTTTGTAAAGGCTACGTTAGGTTCATAAATGTAAAAAGATCCATTATTTTAGTTCCTAATTTTTAACCCAGCTACCCAAGAAGGGGTCAAGCTTTCGGGTATACTACCGGGTAAAGGCAAGTACGTAAAATGTATGTCTTTGTTTGTGCGTCCGTAGACTTAACGTCTTTCGCCTTTTTCAAATGAGTTTTTAAGTTTTTTTTTCCTATTAACATGCATCCTCTTCGGTATCGTTTTATTTGAATGCCCATTGTTGCTTGTCCAAACTTCTTCCTTTTTGCCCTATTAACATGTATTACACGGAAATATTAAAACAGACTGTCGGATTCGCCTATAATTCCACTGGTCTTGCGTGTGTTCAATGAAGTTCGTTCATCCTTCACCCTACACTAATCGGTTCGTCCCCTTTCACATAAAAATCAACCTAACAAATTAATTCGTACCTTTCAACCTAATTGCGGGATGTAGCATGTCCCCGTTGTAAGTTCGCATTAGATCAGGCTACTCGTACCTACAATAGCTCTAATCGTTCAGCCTAATTCTCTTTGAATTGATCACGGATTTAATCCACATGCCCGTAGTTCACTTCATTTCACACGGGACTCCTGCTTCGGCACAATGGCGTTGGTTTGATTCTGAAATTCTGATACGGGTAGGCTCAGGCCACGTGACATCTCAACAAATAGTACCTAATAATATAAACGTGAAAGTATTTCTATTTGTTCATTTGGTACACTTAAAAATGCGTTTATTTTTATTTTTTCCGAATTTTAATTTTTCCGAAAGCTGTTTTGCTGAAGCTATCTTAGAATACTTGCATAATTTAATTGCTATTCGTGTTAGATTATGTTTGATTTATAAGTTTTATTAAAAAATAAAGCCTTCTATAAAAACATTTCATTACGAATTGTTATGAAAATTCGGGATTTTGTTTAAATCGTAATTATGACTTTTTGGAATTATGTACTTACCCGTACTTTTAAAAACATACTGTTTTTTTTATAATTCGGCTGTCACCATTATTGTCAAGTAAATAAGAGCTACCTACCATCAAAGATCTACAACTATATTATGACACTATACTTCAACACAAAGTCAAATAAACTCCCCGGTGCAGAAAACTTGAAATAGCTGGCTAGAATAAGAAATTCAAAGAGTCAAGGAAGAACTCTGCAAGTTTACCTCTGAAAACTCTAAAGCGATAAATTGTGTTCATGTGGGTATTGGTCAATAGAGCCGGTATGTTGGAGCATGCAGCATTCCTCGTTTTGTCTATGTAGCCGAGCCTTTATCAGTAGCCAGCAAACGAACAGGACTTATCTGAACAAAGGACTATTCAACAGAGCAGGATTCTACCGCGACCCGTATCGGCGTGCCTGAGGTTATCACCTGAACGAAATTAAATTCTTCCCTTTACATGTCCATTCAACAACTTTGTAACAATTTTAATACTGTAAAGTCCGTCGTTGGGTATTTTAGAAGGTTTATGAAGAGTATTACATCAGGTATTTCATTTGTTTATTGGAGTTTTAGACACTTTATGGTATGGAGAATGCAATCAAGCACACAGGCCACCTGAGCCGTGATTCTTGTCGGTAAAAACCATATCATCTTAGACATGTTATGGTATTGTTTTTAATTCGATCGCCATTACTGTCAAGTAAATAAGAGCTATCAAAACGTTGACAATACGATAACAGGTCCAAGACGATATGGTTTTTACTGCCTAAAATCTCGGCCCAGATGGTAGGTTCTAAGGCCGACGGCCATTTGCAAATTCATGGTGGCCAATGCGTTGCCAACCCTGAGGACTAAAATGGAAAGCCTCTATGCTAGTTATTTCACAAGCTGGCCACACCGGAACACGACAGGAATGAGTTGTGAAGTGAACTTCACCACGTACAGTACTTTTTATAAAAGTTAGCGTTTGAATACTTATACGCGGTCGAGTTGGTCCGCATCCCTAAAGACCGGTCCCTAGACGATCTTTCGTTTATATATTTTCTGAATTTTATTCGTGTTCTCGTCATGTGTGACTAGCTTTTTAACCACAGACGCAAATGAAGCGGTGTTATAGATTTATCGTTTGTATCTGTGCATCCTCTGTTTATCTGTGTATCTGTTTGTAGCATCGTAGCTCGGGCATAGCTCGGGTTCGGGTTTTTTTAATTTTATGATGAACATAATTATTATCATCATACTAGAGACCCGCCCTCGCTTCGCTTCGGTTTATGTGAGTTTCTGTAACACCTTTAGGCACTGGTCCCACCGCGAGCGAGTAAGCTATGAGCTATCGGCTATTTTCTAGCTCAAGAAACGAACAAAAGATAATCGCTTTCGTGTAAATAAAAGAGAGAGATATATATTTATAGTTTATAGCTGGCTGTTCACACCGTCGGCGAGGACACTCTCCCACCGCCCGGCGAGTAAGCGATAATTCCATATAATGTTTACTAGCCGCCCGCTGATTGTCAACTGTTTAATAATTTTACTAGTTGATAGCCGAGCTCGCTGATAGTTGGCGGTGGGACCACTGTTTACTAGTTGACCGCCGCGATAAAAGCTGAACTAGTGGAGCGAGTAATCGCCCGTCGCACGCAAGCACTCGCTTATAGCTCAGGGTCTAAACTAGTAAAACTATACTCACTTCTCGCCGCTCGCCCACTAGTTTGTAGTTAATAGTTTCACTCGCTTATAGTTTGTAGCCGGCGGTGGGACCAGTGCCTTACATAAACCAGAATTTATTATGGAAGAAAACCTTCCTCTTGAATCACTCGTCATTCATCATTGACGAAAACCGAATAGAAAAATCTAAGCGTACATGCAGACGGACGTGAGAGGGACAGTCGACGGCGGGAAGCGACTTTTTTTATGTGTACTATGTATGTAAAGAAGTGTAAATCTTTGGGCAAACGCAAACCCATTCGTAATAAAACCTTTGAAAGGGTAAAGTAAACTTAGTTGTGCAGCAAAAAAACGCCACAATAAAACAATTATTTGTACGCGTACGCAATTCTTACGAGATATTATCTAAAGCGAAGACTTCTGCCATTTAAAACAAGTGAAAGTGAGAGTTACGCTGTTTAGCATCACTTAAACATTCATATGATAAACGAGACGCGATCACGAGTTAGATAAAAAAAAACGCTCAGTTTTCTGTAATTTAGAAAATATTGCTACAGAATGTTGACCTTTCGTACTAGATGTCTTTCGTGTTTCGGCTAACAGAATTTATTAGAGGCAAAACGGCGGCGTGTTTAGCCTAGTTGGTAGTAACCCTGCTTACGAAGCTAGCGGTCCTGGGTTCGATCCTGATATGGAAAAATGTTTGTGTGATGAGCGCGAGTATTTGTTCTTGAGTCTCCGATGTTTTCTATGTATTTAAGTATGTATTTCTCTATTTTAGTATATTTATCGTCATCTAGTACCCATAGTACAGTCAAGGACTTTAATTGTTATGCCACTATGGAACCCTGTCGCATAACGTTAATCATTAATTTTGGCGTAATTTCTTTCATGTGGTTTGACGCTGTCATTATGACAGGGTTCCATAGTGCCAAAACAATTAAAGTCCGGGACAGTAAGTTCCTTCTGCTTGATTTGTGACTAGGTGAATTTGTGTGAGATGGTACCCTGGTATTTATTTTAAAAAGCATAATTTTCTGATGCGCCTAATTGTATTTTACTCCGCATCGCGTTCATGTGCAATAATTTTATCGTTATTTATCCCTAGGGGTGCTCGGCGGATATATTCCGGGTAAAAAACCCAATTTTACCGGGTAAATGGTTAAAACCTTCGAATATTTACCTGGGTAGTGGTCCATCTCTCTATCGCCTTAGGAGCTGTTACTCCAATTTTCTTGAATACGTATATAGGAAAGTTACTTGAAGTTTGTGTTTTTGTGTGTTATTAAGTTATGCAATAATTATCCGAAACAGCATTCACAAACGTGTCGCGGTGTTTGTCCATAATCAATCGATCTATTGCAGTTATCAACTAACATTTCGGTCATGTTTGATATCGGTATTAAGCCCTGAATTACGTTTTCAATTAATGCAAAAAAAAACAATTATTTTTTGGGCGTTAGTGTAGTGTCCACTGAATAGGTTCCTATATTAGTAATTTTTTTTAAAAAAAAACAATGAATTAAAGTTGCGATTTTAACCTGCTTAAATTAATTATTTACTCTGAATTCGTGACTGTCGTGTATGCTTTATATATGCTGTTATTCATTGAACAACAATAATAATTTAAACTCTTGCTCCTTCCTTTCATACATACAAACGTACGTTTAAAAATATCAATTGCATTTGATAAATATTGACTAAATAGTAAAGTTGTCAAGATCGAGTTACGTGCTGCGTTATAATATTCCGAGTCGATTCTAGATTATAGATAATAAATCACGTATTATTGGGATTACATTCGAGTCACGTTTTCGGTTGGTTCCGAATAGGAATTGGATGTGTCCAGTATTTCCATTTTTTGGTAGATATTCGTGAATGTAGTTAGAATGTAATAAGTATTTAATCTTATTTATGCATCTAATAAAGCCGAAACACTACAATTTAGCCATGTTTTTGTTTAAATTTACTAATGTTAAGCGTAAGGGATATTATCTAACTAATTACCTATACCAAATTTGTTCGACGCAAGCACGTCGGTTTACAGAAAAAAAAAACATGTCAGTGAAACACGGCCACGACTCGATCTTCCCAAAAATGTCCACCACGATTGGACTTGTACCACTCGCAATTTCCTTATTTCAAGATAAGTATAAGATATTCTTCATAGAGTGGATTTCTTTTCACGCTAACAAGCAATTCCCTATAAACTGTAGTAGAAAATATATTTCTGAAGGTATTTTTAACCGGAAAAATAAAAAAAAGTCGTCGTCTAACAAGGGTGGATCATTATTTACTACCACTCAGTATCACCCGAGCGTATTTCCCGACAATTTTGCTAGTTCGAAAACTGTAGCTTTGCGGTACTTGACGTTGGAAATAACGATGATGTATTGTATGACGTTGTCCAAATGGATTATATTTTAGCGCAGCTGTATTGAACTAAGCTCTACATGCAATATTGTCGTATCACTGTTCACTTACATAACAAAAGCTTTTTTCAGCTTACTGTTATTTAATAATAGGACCATTTTGTTGTTTCTATCCACGGAATAGAAAAAAAACCGGACAAGTGCGAGTCGGACTCGCCCACCGAGGGTTCCGGACATGACACGGTTCACTCAATTCAAAGTTTGTACCGCCGTTCCTTGCATAAAGACCCTGTTTTTTTCGTGATTTAACTATAAATGTACAGATTTCAGATTTCAGATTTTTGAATTTCAACTTGATACCTTCACGCGTTCCCGAGATAAAGTGTTTTGACATACAGACAGACGGACAGACGGACAACGAAGTGATCTTATAAGGGTTCCGTTTTTTCGTTTTACATACATACAATACATACATTGAATCACGCCTGTTTCCCAGAGGGGTAGGCAGAGACGACTTCTTTCCACCTGCTACGATCTTGACAAATCTCTTTCGCTTCTTCCACATTCATACATCGAGTCATGCACGCACGTCTTGAGGTACGGTTTTTTCGCACGTTTTTTCGTTTTGAGGTACGGAATCCTAAAAACAGTGGAAGTGGTATGAGCTTCGCTTAGTATCAGACCTGTTGTCGCCAATACTCAAATAATTCATGACAACGAATAGCCAAATAAGTACCTACAACACTAAAACAAATAAAGGTATTTTAAACCCACGCTGAAATTGCATTGAATTTGATTGCTATAAAATCAAAATTCGGTTCTAAACATCGTGCATGACACAGATATTTGTAGGATAGTATGTACTCTAAACAATATAAATATTTGCCTTAATTCATGCTAGATACTTCCATTTGTGGATTAAGTATGCACAGAACACTACCAATTACGTAAATGAGAGAGTAACCGGCTCCCTATTTACATACGGCTATTAGTTTTCTTTGAATCGTGTAACATCTGTGTGTGTGTGCAAATAGACAAAAAATGGAACCAAATCTGCCAATACCATCGTTGTAAAGTAACAAAGCATGTATGATATTTATCAAAGATGGCGGAGAAACGTGCGGTGTTAGGAAAGTGACAGGGCAATTACAACGTCTGCCCACTTGCGCGCATGCGTCGCTTGCCGCCGTACGCGCATGACGCGGCGCATGGCATAAGTTTTCAGCGAATGTTTTGTTAAGGGCCAAATTATAGCACCCGAAACCAACGTACGTGCATCTACATTGATGAATGTAGAGGAAGTGAAAATTGTATGTAGGTACACATGGCGTTTCATAGTCTCTGCCTACCCCAGTGGCAGATATTTCTGCCGTGTAAATAAGAACTAACATAACGTTTATAATGCGGCACATGAAGACCGATGACCGGTTATACCGAATAGAATATACAGCCCCTGATTAGTTTGTATACACTACACAAAACTCCAAATACACGAAAATGTCAAGACTCGAGTTATTTTAAACATATTTGACTTGAAAATAAACACTTGTGACGTCACAGGTCAGTATTTTCTATTAACTTTACGTTACGGGTTGGAATCTTAAATTCTTTATTGCATTTATATATATGTTACGAAGAACTATATTCTCGAAATAATAAATTCTCGGCGCAATTTAAAACGGGTATCAATTAACCGGTCAGCAAAATATTCTCATTTTGGTGAACAGAAATATGTATTTGGTCAGCCAAAATAGCTAGTTGGTAAGCAACTTATGGTTAGCAAACATTTATAAATCTGTCAGCAATTAATGACATATTGGGCTGCTGTAAATTATTTTGGTCAGCAAATTAAATATTTGAGCTGCATTGAACGACCCACAAATAATTAAATTTTGGTAAGCAATCAGAAGGTAAGCAAAATAATTCATTTTGTCCAGCAGAAAAAAGGAAGCAATAAAATCAAATTGGTCATCAACAAAATGGGCACAACTATTACAAAGTTCATTCAAATATACTCTCTTTTTTAGTAAATTATTCAATTTATCTAGAATTATTCCTCTAGGGCACACTTTCCTCGCAGATACACCCTTGAAAAAAGTTCGCCTTTATTCCTTATAGATACCAATTTTCCCTTTTTAAATACCAATGCAGTGGTTCCTAATAGATACACTTTTGGGTACCTACAGTTGTGTACACAAAGGTGTAATTAACAAATTTACTGCCGTGCCGGCAACACACACATCCCAAATCCACCATCAAATTTACAAGTTTAACAAAGTCGACGGAGCTCCGCTCACGCGGATCTCCTATTTCTGGGTTGTTCTGGCCCTCCGGGCCTGATATAAAAACGAACCTAACCTAACCTACCTCATATTTATGATACAAATTTTGGTTAATCTAGGGTGTGATTGTGATAGAAAATTGTGTGACAAAACTTAACTTGTAAACACTGCTGACTTTTCAAACTAAACGCAATCCACTTCTATATTATAGATGACCATTATTTTAATATGCATACCTCTTAATTAAACTGCTTACAGACATGTTTTCTCTGCTGACCAATTGTAAAATCTTGCTGCCCAAATAATTATTTTGCAGCTCGACTGTTTATTAGGCAGACAAATGACAAAAAAAGCTGATCGAAATTGTTTAAAATGTTACCCGTTTATAAATTGTTTGCTGAACAAAGAGTTGTAGCCCGATTTTTATTTATTGCCACCCAAATCTTTTTATGCTGCCCAAATGAATTAATTGCTGATTTTTTTTGCTGATCAATTTTAATAACGGCTGACCATTTAATTACTTCCCATTTAAAACAACAGCATTGTGACAGCCACTCGCCTGAATTTACTTCATATATCTTTTTAATGACAGTGTGACCGCTTTGTCTGATAGTAACTAAGTGTTAAGTAATGTCGAGCGCAACAGCAATTATGATTATAATGATTAATTTAAACAATTCGACGTTATTATTTACTATGACTTTCGTTTCCGGGTTACTTATTTCAGTTTTTGTATAAAATCAGTTCTAGAGAGTTCTGGAAGCTTCATAACTCAGCTTTCTTAAATTAAAAGTTTTGTAAACATTAATTTTAATATCCAGTAGGTACAACTAGGTAAAGTCAATAAGTTGTTAAAACAATATAGAACCCTGTCATAATGATAGCGTCAAGTCACAAGAAAGAAATTACGTCAATATAAATGATTGAGCCAACAATTTAACAATTGAAAAAAGAAGAAAGAAAGAAACATTTATAAGTGAAAAACAACAACAAATAACAAAGAAATACGTACAAAAGCATGAAGTCACGAAATGGTCCCAACTCAATAACTCAAATTAAAGTCAGCATTTACACACACACAATTATTTACATGGTCTAGCCAAAGAAAAACCTTATTAACAAAAACATGAAATAAAATATAACCAAGCATAAATAAAGTTATTGACCAAGCATAATGCTTTATAAAAGCAATGCGAACATTTTCTGCCAACTTTGAAACTTTTACTTCTAGAACGTCAATTGAAAGATAGTTGAACAATACGAAAACTTTTGGCTGTAATAGTTGGTAGGTACTTGAAATCTATAAACACGCCATTTGGGGTTACGTGGACAAAAAACTATAAACACGCCATTGGGGTAAACGTGGAGATATATACAATAAAACTATTTCCAGTTGTGTGCCAAAACTCGGAATATTGGTGTTTAGTTTGGAATCGCGGCTGCCGCTGGCAGTCGGCATTATTACAACAAAGGATCTGCTTTACCGTCATGTATATTGAACGAGCGTTTTCCAAATAAAGCCTTTTAATTTACGAGTTTTGATTTCCTTTTGTTGTGGCCAGTATTCACGATGGATTTGAAAATTGATGGTGTTCCATTTTTGTAATTCGACTGCAAAATAGGGTTCGGTTTTTCGTGGGTATGTTTATAAACTGACGGTTAAAAAAAAACGGAATAGAGTTAGGCTAGATAGACAAGATGATTAACGCTAACGTAAAAGGTTTTCGAAAACTGTCGAAATGAACAGAATTGATGTACGCGCTCGAAGCGATCGCCTGGCAGCTTACGTCAATCCTATATATTGTCTGTAACGATAACCGTTCGCCGAATCTTGTCTCGAGCCACTGGTCGTATTCAAAATCAAAGGAGTAGTATTTAGTCAGAATTGTGCTCGTAGGTTCAATAATTAAACAAAGAACTAATTTTAATACGACTACGAAGTCGTTCCACAATAAACAAAAGAACGATAGAAACGAACGAAGGAAAGTTATGGAAATGAATACCCAAAAGGTTTACCCGTTTGATTTTGTTTATGAATCGATGGAAGTAATAATCGTGTAATATAAGAAAATCCCGGTGGACCCGAGTTCGTGCCAGGTGTAGCAAATATGGAAGAAAAGAAACACTGGGAGAAACTGGCTGGTTATTATGAGGTTGTAGCCTTTTTCTTGGAAAGATTTTTCAGATGATAATAAGTTGTACCTACTGTTATATAGATAGTAATAGAGCGAATATTGGCATTGTAGAAAGTTTTTGGGTTTTTATCGTACCTACATTCATTTTAAAAACAATCTATAGCAAAGAACACCGGGTTTCATTTGTCTTGAGCTCTATTTTACGTTGACGAGTTGACAAAGTTTGACTTGATTTAACCTCGTAAGGCCCAACGTCCTAAATTTAGGACATTTGTCAAAGTAACTTTTGACTTTAGTTGACCGACACAAATTCTTTTTCGAACTAACGAAATTTGACGTGGGCCTTACGAGGTTATTGAAATATTAAGGAATTGAATTTTTACCCGACTGCGTTAAAAGGAGGGTTATGTTTTTTGATCACTTGATCACTTGTTAAATATTAACTAAGTGTCACAAAAATCGGCCGTAGGGTATCCAATCCTTCTTCTATCTTCGAAATATATTTACACTCCTCAACTTTCTCATGTTTCTTATCAATTAATTGTTTCATTTTAAAACTGGTGCAACGACAGCTTATCTATCGAATAATAAAGACAGTTATTGCGAGCAATTAAGGTGCACATTAGCATACGCGGAGAAACTGGAAGGTCGT
Source organism: Acleris cristana (assembly GCA_948252455.1). Taxonomy (NCBI): domain Eukaryota; kingdom Metazoa; phylum Arthropoda; class Insecta; order Lepidoptera; family Tortricidae; genus Acleris; species Acleris cristana. The sequence goes on along the minus strand of OX411779.1, from coordinate 14,795,383 downwards.
AAGTGGAGCGCGACAACCAGGGTGCGTCCGCGGCTTGATGAAACAATTTGCTTGTGTGCTGTATTGTGGGCGCAGTGGGCTTGTGGCCAGTAGGCCTGTAGTAAAAAAAACTACCTGTAGGCCTTTTATCGCTATTCGCTGTAAAAAGTACCCTAAGTCCTACATCAGGGGTCAATATATCTCCATACCTAATTTCATTGAGATCGTTTCAGCGGTTTAGCCGTTAAAGTGCAACAAGTAAACAGACAAAGTTACTTACTTTCACATTTAGGTACTTATAACATTAGTATTGATCTTCTATACATACATTTTAAACTCATTCGCGAGTGACTGAGTGATAAACAACGCTCAGCCTAAACTGCTGAATGTAGGGACTTGAAAATTTTGAAGGATTGTTCTTTGGGTACCCTAGCGGCGAAAAAAGTACCTTCAAATTTGTACGGAATACGGAACCCTCCGTGAGCTAGTCCGACTTGCACTTGTCCGGTTTTTGATTGAGTTCAGGGTTGGTTATAACTTTACTTAGAATGCGATTTATTTTCTACCGCTCGCCTCGTTAAAAATCGACTCGCCGGTATTAAAGGTCGCGGGAAAATACTGGATATAAGAAGAAAAGAAAGCATTGAGGTTAAGAGCGCTTACATCGCATTTTTTCGTTTTGATTATTTATGTTACGTTATGTTAAGTAAAGTTCTAAAAAATTAGTCGTGCCACTTGCAAAAATATACGTCGTTCATATTTTTTATTTAATTTGTCACGTTCTTTCATCTATCTCCTAAGCGAAGTCATACGTAACGTGAGACGATTTCGCATATTTTCCTTGACAAAACACTAAAGGTACTTCGGGAACTTATATTCAATTCACGATTCTTATACTTACCTATATTTAATGATAGTTTAATTTTTAATCCAATTTATAAAGGTAACACATCATTTTATCGAATTTCGCTTCATCGATTGTGTCATTTCCTCGAATTTAAATTTTATCAAACGCTATTTTCTGCTGAAACCATGGTGTTTTTGGGATATCATAAAAAATAATTATGTGTAAGACTTGCCACTACCAAAAAAAAGCTTATGCGGTGAGAAATGAAATGAAATGAAAATGTGTAATGATAGGTACGTGTGTTTCGATAACATAATAGGTGTACCTATTTAAAACCATAACAATTTTATTGTCGAACTCATGGAATGGTAAGATTAACCTACTCAAGCGAAATTAAATTCTAGCTATTGTTTCGGTTGAACGCAAATTCCTAGGTGCTTCTCTCATGTAAAGCCAGAACACATTTCTTACTTTTCCAAATCGTGTAGCTTTCCTACTGTGTCCTAATCTACTGCGTACGTATCGTCCATGATGTTATTATTGCGAGTGTATGCATGTAAGCATGGCGTTTAGTTTCGACCGACACAGACGTTATCTGTATCTCTCACACAACGTTAAATTAGTCCCGTGGTCCGAGTTTCAAGTTGTAACCTTTTCGACAGACGAAACGCGAAGCGAATTTCAACATTACGGGTGCAATTTGGAGGGATATGTACTGTCTATCGCGTCTAAAAGGGTTAATTAGAACTTCTTAACTATTTGACTACGGAATTGTTAAACCAGAGGTGTTAATTCAAAGTTTGGTGATGTGCTGGTAGGGTATTGTCTAAGTTTGTTTGTAATCCTCTAAGTCAACAAGGGTTCTGTGATGAAAGTATTTTTAATTATTTTTTACTCTTTACTCTTGCCGCAAAATTATCGACTTTGTAAACAAATTAAATGTGGACTTAAGTTCTTCAAAGCCATGCTCGACTGCAATTGATTTCGAATCATTATAGTGTTGAAGTACATTTAATTAACGCAGTAAGCATTTAACTTATCAAGATATCAAGCTCCCAAGTCCATACATTTATTTTCTTTTAAGCACTTATGCACTTGTATCAGTATCAGTAGTTTAATTACTTACCATCTGGTAATCGGCTTGCTATTTGTTATTAGTATTAGACTATAAAACGCTACACCGTGCATACCATGTTATTCCTAAGTGTATATTGAAGGTCTCCCCCAGACCTATGAGCTTATTGAACATTTTCAATGATACAAAAACAAAGATTAATGGTACAAACATTTTTGACAGTGGCGTTATTTGTTTCAGATGTGACAGTGACATACCGGCGCGGGCTGCCCGTGATCACAGTCCCGCTGCCCTCGCGCCGCGAGCGCTGCCGGTTCACGCTGCGGCCCGTCAGCCAGACCGTCGGCGATCTGCTCGAGCAGGTGAGTCGCCCCTCTCACTCTTGTACCAGCGGTGCTGCCCGTAATCACAGTCCCGCTGCCCTCGCGCCGCGAGCGCTGCCGGTTCACGCTGCGGCCCGTCAGTCAGACTGTGGGCGACCTGCTCGAGCAGGTGAGTCGTCCCTCTTACTCTTGTACCAGTGGCGCTGCCCGTGATCACAGTCCCGCTACCCTAACACTTCTGTTTTACGCTGCGGCGCTTCAGTACGTAACTTCTACGTTTAACCCTGCTGAGTTCAATGAGTAAAAAGGAAATAGTTTCACGGCTCGGAATTTGTCATATTTTGCTAGCTTATAAATCTCATAATACGATATCAGGTTATCTTATCCTTCTCACCATATATTTCTGTTGAAATAAACAAAAAGAGACTAAGCTTTTACGAGCTGAGAGGTGACAATGTAGACGTAGTCGTGTGCGTAGTCGTAAGACGTATGTTGATGATTTAATCTCTTCTCAACCTTGATTTGTATAGCAAACTCAACGCTCATATCCAGTGCTGCACGGGTAGTACAAGTTGTATGTTCTCGCTTGTCGCTCAGTGCGTCTCTATCGTTACTGACTAGATAGAAACGGAGATCCGAGGGAAAATCAAGTCGCGGGCAACTTGTGCTAGCTGCGCTGGTCCGTACGTTCGGCTAAGAACAAACACAACACAACAAACATCAACCCAAATTATAGGTAAACTCCAAAGTTCAAGTTTCAATGCATGATTCGCGCCTACTGTTCAACTTTTAATGTTTTTTTTCCTCCAGGTGAAGGCCGAAGACCGCGGCGTGGAGCGCGCCACAGCGATGGCGGCGGACGAGCGCGTGCGCATTGCTTCCAGCGACACCGTCGAGTCGCTGCTCGAGAACGACTTCCGGCTCGTCATCAACGACACTGAGTACTACGTCAAGAGCCCTGCGCTGGTCAGCAAAAGCTTTATTACCTATTTATTTATAACCCGAGTTGTTTTTACTGGCAAGAATCAAGTTACATTGGGTACGTACTCACTCGTACACTACAAGTATATAGATAATTTGGGACAAATAAAACTCGACATTGTAGAACAATGCGAAAACGCTGGCGCGAGCTAGCGGCTGAAAGGGCGCTTATAACGTTTTTGGACGACTGCCCTCTGTCCATAACTAGCTAAAAATGCACCTAGCAGTTGCAGCTACTCAACAATGGCTTTTAATATTAATGGATTACGCTAAATGGCATTACAAGTTTTGAAATTACCAAAACTCTTACAATTGTAATTAAAAATTATATAAAAGTACATTACATTTTGTGCATAAGTTTATGCTTGCGCCGCCTACTCTACGTAATCCCGAAGAGAAATACGAGTTATTTCTCAAAAACAAACTTTTATAAATTCGAACGTTATTTTTCGATGGAGCGTTAGTTTTCGATTGAGCTTTTATGATTTGTTATTGCTCATAAATCCATTAAACTAACCTAAACCTTAATGAATAATTGTTAAAAAAAATGAATAAATGATAAGCAACAAATAGGCAATTCCAAGGAGGACGATTATTATTGAACGCTTTTTATTGTGTTTCAGATGACGTACGGTAGTACTAGTATATTATAGAACCATTGTTGATTTTATAATGTTACACTGACATACCCCAACCTTCAATTAAATTAACTATAGTTCTCAATCCCCTTATACTGTTATCTGCTTATTTAATTGGATCGCTTACTTACACTAATGCTAAGTATTAATTACTTAACTCTGTCTAATTAGACGTCAATTACAGGGCAAGTACGACCCTGATTGCAGCTTGTGGCTTAATATATTAATTAACGTGTGTGGTCAACTATAATTAGCAATAGACTTTTGTAATGAGATATTATTGTAGTGAAAAAGATATCAAAATTAAGAAAAATAATGTGAAATACAGTTAACTTGTCGTCTGAATGACGATGTGGTACTTTTTTCATTTACAATCAAAGTTATATATTCTATTTTTTTATTTTCTCCTGTAATTATTGAAGTCTAGGCTATGACAATCCTACACGCCCGGGAAAGTAGTAAATGAATCAATTTAAAAATATTTTTATTGAATTCCCAATTTATTATTCAGTTTTAGGTCAGCCCAGGTCTGTAACTTCTTCCTTTTACGAGTTAGAGACCGTTGGCACACGGACGGACAGAGTAACAGCAATAAGGTTTCGTTTTGCCCTTTTGGTGTGGAACCCTAAAAACGTATTTAAATATTATGTGTCTCTTTTACTGACACGAGTGACACGGGATCCTATATCTTTTCTTTCAACAAACTTGTGGAGAGAGTTCTCACCGGCAGTGTTAACGGCTAGCGATCAACTATTAATATATTATGTCTCTTTTATTGACACGGGATCTATAATATATCTTTTGTTTGCTTCTTGAGCGAGAAAATAATAGTGGATAGCTAATCGCTTTCTCGCCGGCCGTGCCTAATTCCAGTGTACAGTCAAAGAAATTGATTCCTAGACCACTTTGGACTATGTCAAAGTGACACTGTAAATAAAATCATAACAAGTCTCTTACATTTTGATTGATTACGTCACTTTGACATAGTCCACACTTTGGAGTCTAGAAATCAATTTCCTTTACTGTACCTATTCAAAGTTGGCTATAACTATAACCCAAGTACTCAATCCTACTCCAATTACGAGCGAAATGGTCTCCCGTGAATGAATTCGGAACTACCGCATGGACATCCCAATTACCACCCGCCCGTCAACCGCAGTGCACGTCCGATGCAGACCAAGTTGTCCTTGCACTTGGCTTGTATGGGGTAGAATGCGATTTAGGGGTGCTGGTAAAGTGGTGACTACTCCGATAGTTTGGTCCGCTTTGCCATGGTTGTTAAGCGCGTTTAGGGATATGCATTGACTTGAGTTTTATCCGGTAGCTTGGTCGTTTAAAAGTTTATTTGTAGACGATTGCGCGGGAAGTTTAGATGAGAGTGTGGAACTTTTGATGTTAACAGGTAATGTATGTGAGCCAAATTCATGTTTGATTTTAGCTCTTGAAGTATTGAACCGATTGTAAAATTAATATCGTATGATTCTTAGAGATCGTGCGGATTTCATAGGCTATGTTGGCCTATTCAGTTTTACTTTGCAAGTGTTTGAACTCTCATTTTCAACATTCAAAAATCTTGTACAAACATAGTTAAGTAATCACAATCGTCGGACCTCCACGTAAATCAAGGAAATTTATTCTTATCTCTGTGACGACATTGCGATACGATTTTACAATAAATTTCCTTAACTAATACAAAAAATATAAAACTGTATCTACGTTTTTACAGCGATCGTTCCGGCTCAGCCGATAATTGCATTAGGCAGTTAACTCGCTTGTTTCCATCCAACTTCGAATTAGTGGTTTGCTGTGCAACTACAGCCGCAGCTTAGCTCACCTTGTTTGACAGGGGCTCTATTCTACTCGGTAAAACCATATTGCTTTTTACATTGTTTTCGTATTGATTTTTAACTTGGCTGCTATTACTGTGTACAGTCACCAGCAATAATATATTATCGAACATTGGGCGCAAAAATATCTGACACGTCTTTATTACGACAGGTATAAGAGCGTGTCAGATATTTTTGCTGCCAATGTAGGATAATATATTATTGCTGGTGCCTGTACAAGTAAATAAGAGCTATCGTAACATTGACAATATGATAACATGTCAAAAGCAATATGGTTTTACGAGGTAAAATAGAGCCCCCGGTGTTAGTATTGCGCACTTTTTATGTAGGTAATTTTTGAACAATATGTGACCGTATTTACAACTGTGAGACTGGCAATGGTGTATGGATTGTTTAATGTTTGATCTAAAATTATTCCACGAATAGGCGCCTAATTAAAGTCGTTTACGAACTAAAATTATTTAACTGTCGTGAATCATTAAAATTAGCAAAGGTTCGCTTTTGCGGTTTAAACTCACTATAGGCATTGTATAAAAATAGGAAGGATATTGGACAATAATCCTTTTGATATGAGCCGAAAAGATCGAACTTCACCTATTTATCTGCTACGGGCAAAAAAATGACATCCACTCTGAAATACTCAAGAGGGAAAAATATGTAAGTGTATTTTTTTCCTAAAATTTGATTCATTTAAGTAGAAATGGGGATTCGAAAAGAAAATGCAAATTGCCTTGGGCAATTTAATGTTCATCTGAATCAAATCTGATAAGATGAATAATAATTTACCTTTATAAATGAATCAATCACGGCGGAGAAAGGTGCCGTAACAACTGAAACTATATTTAACCTTTAGGTCTTATTAGGTTTTTCCGCTAGGTATCAACTTTTAGCATTCAATTCTTTTCCCCCGGGATGTCTGCGGTAATGAGTCCGCCCCACTTAATGAGTTTGCCAGAAAAAAAAGCCTTTTATGCCGGTGCTTTAAAATAAAATCCGCTGCTATGTAACAACGGTTGATAATTTGTTGATTCAGTTGAATCTTTTATTGAGCTTTTGCGGTTTTATTAAAGCTTTTAGATATAGCTTCACAAGTCAGTTGGTTGTGTTAACACATGCAAATTGGGTTTAAATAAGTTGCAATCATTAGAATGGACTGGAATTTGGAATACATATTAAAACCTGATGAAATTGAAATTGTCCAGTGTCCAAGAGCTGATCTGATGAGTAGGAAGGAAGGTGACAACAGGCTCTACGCTGTACTTAACCCAAACCCAAAGTTTGGACTCTTTGGACTCGTTAGTTTGGTCTTGATAACAAGATGGTGATTGTCCAAAAATGTACAGCCGACAATAAAAAGAGAGAAGTCAAATATGTTTTTTTGACAGAAACTTATAAATTGTATTAAGATATGCCTCAATAATAACCAACTCCTTATAGTAGGAGATCCGAATAGGAGACGCCTTCACCCAGCTGTTTATTCCATAAAATGTATTTTATATCAAATTTAATATGGTAAGTAATAAATGGCGAATAGGTTGACTGAAAAAATTCAGTCTTGTACACTCCATAATTAAAAATAAAACTAAAAATTTACACTTCCAAAAAAAATCTATTGCTTGTTTAATAGACCAATTACCATTGGGTAGGTAGGTAAGTTGGTACTAATAATTTGCACTAAACCTAACGTTTACATATTCTATAGGCTTCATACATTCGATTAATGAAGGGCGAAACAAGGGGGCCTTAATCTTCTCCCAAATAGTTCAAAAGTCAGTTACATCCCAAACAAAGCTAAATGGATCTTGCCAAGAACTTTGGCCTTCATTTTAAGACATTCCTTTGTCAATAGAGCGCTATCTAAATTGTGCTACCTACCTAACTAAGCCTTCATACACCGTAAATTCAGTACAGTAAATTAGTCTGTTTTCTGATATTTTTTAACGCAACGGATTAAAAATTATATTTGAAAAATAATCTGGATGAACACGAACGAAGTTGTTTTATACCCAATTTAATTTCTCCATTCAGATTCATTTGAAGTTTAATGTTGTTAGCTCTAAAAGTAGTTCTAACGGTGTTTTTCACTCTCTTACATTCCAACGGTCAGATCAAAAATCCAAAAACATCAGCTTCAGGCAGGGCCTCTAGTCTAGTGGATAAAATCATATTGCTTTTAACTATTTTAAGTTTGTCAAAAATATCATGCACCTAAAAATCCTTTATTTTACTTTTCAAGTCGCCCTAGTGTCATTGCTTGCACAACCTTTTTATACTGGATTTTAATTCAATTCAGCGACCTCTCATTAGAGATTTACCCCTTTTTTTCGTGGTTTTACACCATGGTTGTAATTCCGTCCTACGAGTACATTTTATTTTTTACGTGTTTCCTCTTGCCTTCATTTCGTTTGACACATTTTGTGCTGCATAAAAAAAGGTTTGATGAGTTATTCTATTGTTTATTTTTCAGTATTGGCACTTCAATCCATTTCGGCACTGTCGTAAATCTATAGGTGTAAAGTTTTTATATCTATATGCGAATGCTCGTAACCTACGGCACAATTTTATTGTTTGTTTGAAAAAGAAGACTGGATTGTAACGAGATGTGATTCCATGATATCGATTAATCTTATGCAAACTAAATCTATAGTAATCTATCGCGTAGTAAAAAACGATTTATGTATAAGTATACCTACTCAAATGGAATTAAAACGGAGGGCTTACTGTCTAACGCACTCGCAATCGCAACCGGCTTCAAAGTGGAGCAATTGTTTTCATTTTGTATGCAGACAAGCCTTCGATTTTCAAAATGAAAACGATCGTGATTGCGAGTTCGTTAGACAATAAGCCCTCAGGTCACATCGTACGTAAGTTATACATATTTGGTTCAGTTTTCATTGCTTTTGGCTACCTCGCGATGTTACAAAAGGTTTTTCCTTTATTACAAGTAGGTCATAGCTTGAATTGTTAAAACATATTCGTCAATACCTATCTTAAATCTCCACTTTGTACGCCAATATCGCCTGGTCTCCAAACCCGGCAATAACACGATTATGTGAGAATTGAAGAATTCATTTGGCGAGGCGTTGCCATGCAAATACATGTTAATGGAATAATGTTCCCTCCGTGTTATAATGGAGGGTTCACACTGGCGTATTCTCTAAAGCAGCCAAAATGAGTTTCCTTGATCGAACTGACTTAACTCGACCTCGGCGTTTCTATGATACAAATCCAAATTCAAATAATGTTTAACTAATAATAACTGATTTATTTGGTTAGTAACAAAAAGATTATCCTTACATCTATGTAAGTAGGTACCTATGTTTACATCTATTATTGCTCTTTCGGGCCCCAATTGATTCGATAAGTATAATTCAAAGATAACCTATTGCATCCATACGCAGCGCAGCGGTATGAACCAACCTACGACCAATGCAAAAGTCCGTTGAAGTAAATGTCGAATAACCAAGGTCAAAGACACGCACATCTACATACTATGTACGTGTTGAGCAATTAAGTAAAAAAAAATCTGCTATTTATTTCAAGCAAGATATTTTTTTTGATTTGCTTAACATCTAATCTTAATTAATAAAGATTTTAGTAAAAAAAAATCCCTCGTTGATGAAATCTATATATGTTTTTCAAGAAAATGGAATGCAAGTTCAGCTGAAGCTACTATTGTCCAGTTTAGCAGACAACAATCGCCGTAAGATTTTAACGTGTGCAGAGGTCTAGTAAGAACGGTTCGATCGAGCAGGATCGCTCTTAGGGCGTCACGTTATTTAATAACACCACATAAGCCCTCGCAGACAAGAAGTATGCGTGTCACGTCTGTTGTAATTAAATCTTTTAGCGTATTGAATTTTATGTAGAGCTTAGAAAACTCCCTTGATAATGTTTCAATAATTTGTGAAAATGAGCGGGCCAAAAACAAATTGGATTACCGTTTGAATCCAGCCGGCGTTGCTGTCGGGTCCCGCAATTCCCACATGCCGCATAATTGATTCCTTTATTATTATTGCAACGGCATTACATATAAAATTGAACGAGGAATGAAATCATGATAATTATATATTAATCATCTTTCAATTTAGTTATGAGTGACGAGTAAAAGGGATAGAGCGTCTAAAGTTGCGCATGCGTACTTCATAGTAAACATTCCTACCTGATACAATAGATATACAAGCATCGTGTATTCGTACATTAATATTTGTGTGATAAATGTAAGTATTTTGTTCCTGAGTTTTGGTTGTTTTCTGTGTACACTACATATCTATGTTTTTATTTTTCTTCATTATTGGTATATCTAAAGTAATAAGCCTATTGCTTAGTTTGGGACTAGGTCACTATGTAATTAATGCAAGTTAGTCTGTCGTTATATTTATTTCGTTTTGAGTTGAAAGAATAAAATCAAACTCTTTAAAATCGAAGAGAACCTAATTATGAGTAAAAACACTGCATAAAAAAATTGCCTGCAGCTCAGTAAGTTATTCAGGAGATATATTTTATATTCCTGTAAAACATTTGAACAGCCGTTTCAAATTAAGACTTATTTATACAAAGTATTTTCAGCGATATCGTAGTGACATCCCAATTTACAAATTAAGCTCGCAACGTCCAATTTAAGCCTCTGCGAAAAAACCCGCTTGTTGTGTTCATGTTCTCTTTCACACTATTTCATCGTTACTGAAGAGTAAAAAGGAAAGCATAAAGTTACGAATGGCGCAATTAACCGAGTATCAAGTATTCACGCGCTACACCGAGACTGACTTTTAAAAAATCGCACGCAATTATTATTTTTGGGAATTTTTTATCACGCTTTGAAACATTTTTTTTTTAATTTGCGACTGCTTTTATCCCCCGTTCTGACGCAAATAAGTTAAAAGTGTGTGACATCGTAGCTTCCAAACGTATTAACCAATTTTGATTTAGATTTTTTAATAGAAACCTAGTTAAACTGGGGTAGTTTTGAACCAGGTTTGATGAAAATCCGTTGGGCCGTTGAAGAGATATCAGCTCAGAAAGTAAGGGGCGGAATCATACAGATACCCTTTTTACGCTCAAAAAAATCTTTTACGCATACCACCGAGGCTTGGGGGATCCAAGGTTATAAGGGACTCACCGACCGATAGTCAAAAACCAAAACCAAAACCTAGCGATTTTCTCTCTGCCCCGTCGTTGATGAGGTCTGTTTGCAGTTTCTGCATTCGAATACATTTTGCCTGAACCGATCTTTTGTTAGAATTCAAACTATCCATCACGTCAGGTGTAGTGTATATCTATCTCCGTTTTTGGTTTTTAATTTTATTATGCAGATGTGTTCACATTCAATATTTTAAAAACGTTGGATTTCCTTAAATCTATTTTCATTAATTTTTCCTGTTTTTTAATAGGACAAAAATTAGTGGCTTCATGTTTCGTGCATGCCGTAGCACTTAACTTTTCAGACTCAGAAAAGCGTTATCTTGATGATCTTATAATATTAGACCTATATTAATCCAAATGAAATGGAGGGTTGAACATTCCTTAATTCCTAAATCATAATCCACCATCCTTAGACAGATAGACATTTCTCCAAGTAAAACCAAACCAAATTCGAACCTACTACATCACTTATGAAGTCGCAAATGCTCTAGCAGCTCTACAGTAGTAACGCTGTTTAGGTACGTCTAATTCTCTGAAACATTTTCATTTAGTCTCGCAGAATCTGATACCGTCCTCTAAATCATAAGTAAACGAGGGCGTGCCACGTTATCTGACCCGTGCCTCGCAAAAACAGATTACTGTGGACAAAAATACTTTTTAGATTTCCGCTCGACGACTTAAGGTCGGCCGAAATTAGTGACACTGCGTCTTAACGATAAGCAATTTTTATATCTAAGAGCTCGTTCCCACTTTGTCGTGGGTCGGTTTCCGATGTTAATCGGGTGTCGGCGCCCTGTTCCCACTATCCGAGACGATTTTTTTCCGAACGGGAGGGCTGACAAAACATACGATATTTTTGCTAGGATCCGACACAAAATCGCTATGGACGAGTGTGAATAGCTTCATATAAAACATTCTGCCACTGGAACGACCGATTAAAAATCGGAACGACACACGACAGTGGGAACGAGCTCTAAGATGTATTTTATATTACAGATACTCGTATTACGACACTTATAAACAGGGTTTCTTTCCGAAATTGTTGAATGTTTTGCTATCGAAACCTTTTTTTTTCGATACCTTTATTGCCACAAAGTTTTAACACTATAAAAACTATATGGTTTCAAACATATCGAAATCATAAACGCGATTCCCGTTTTAAGACATCAAAATAACATTATTATGTCAAGTCATAGAAAACTTAATTTCAAGAATATACGTGGGCACCTCGCTCAAAATCACTTTATTAATACGGCGCTTATAAATTCTATAACGAGTGTCGAGTGTCAAGTATCACCGTGTCACGTTGAGTTTGCGTTCAAATTAGGTTTACAGTAGACTAGCCTTTGCTCGGAGCCGCAAAACGTATTCAGTGCGGTCCGTCCCTAATCAAATAAGCGGCTGGCCGTAGCTAAGCAAACAGAAGTCTCGCTGCAGATTGCTGTTTCCAGTGTTAACACTGTTCAAGACCATATTGGACGCAGACTGGTGGCGCAGTGACACTGGACAAATTACCCATGAGCCGCAAACTATGAAGAGAACGTAATAAGAGGATGCGCGGGCGGCGTCTAGTCCTTACAAACTTATTCCCCTGTTTCCTCCCTATGTTATGGTTTATGGTTTAAAATAATTTATTTCTGAAAATGATTTACAAAATCACTTAGTGAGAATACATATGTTTTAAATGTAAGTACTCTTACGGGGCATGCATGTTCAAGTAATGTCTAAGTACGTAAATAAATAGGGTAGGTGGTGGCGGCGAGAATTAGTAATGCGATTTTTTTTCATCGACTAATTTGAAACTACAAATAATCATAATCTGCCACTGCTATGTCTCTATGTTTTTTATTCATTAATTGTCTATTAGAAAAATTAGAAGCCTTCTAAATTCACAAAAATCGCCCAGTATTAACGCCATAAAATCTAGCAAATAAGTTTATCAAAAAGCCCTCCTTATGTTATTATTGAAATAATTATTAAAATTGATCCTATTTTAGAAGAGGAATAACGCAATCCTTTTGACTCTTATACATAAGTAAAGCGTACAAATTCGCGGTCATCATCTAGTTGAATAATAACTTGCAAGTCAACTCCAAAACACTCCAATTTAGGAAATTGCACCATCAAGCTAACTCTTATTAGGTTTATTAGATTATGGCCAAAGTTTCACGGATTTAGAGGTTTCGTTGGCAGTACGGCTAATGGAAGAGTCAGTTATGAGAGTTTTACAGTCTTGGGGTAATTCACTCGACGGATTTACGCGGAATCGAGTCGTGAGCGCGCTCAATCGATAGATGTTTCCGCTTTGAGATATACAGTCGATTTGAATGTTAACTCGTTTGTAATTCCCATTTTTCAGCGTTGTCTCAGATGACGTTTTTCAATTGTAGTTGAATTAGCTTTTGTTCCGTAATTTCGCCCTCGTTTATTTTAAATGAATAAAATGTAGCTAATGTCACTGGGACAATGTAGTTTACCATCATTAAATTTATTTGCAGAATCGGATAAGCAGTTCCAAAGATCTTCTACAGTGAAATTTACGATAAATTTTCTGCCATCTGTGCTGCGAGCTATGTGTCCTACCATTGTTAATTAAATCTAGCAATTTTCAGGGTTATGTAGGTGTATTTGGCTCTAGTCCCTTAACTGAAGCTATTGTCTTCCAGGAGCGGCTAAGCACGGAGGAGATGACGAGGCTCAGTGACGTCAGGAACCTGGTCAACCAGCTGTATGAGGCGCTAAATGTGCGTGAACACCAAGTCCGCAAGGAGCGCGAAATCCGCGCGCAGCTCGAAAAGCTCACGGCTGAGATGGAACCACTTGAAGAGGTCAGTACCTTAGTATATATCCTACTTAAACCCCTGCAGGCCTAGTATGGTTGCGTTTTTGACGAAAAGTGGTTAAAGCATCCGTCACTCTCGTACTTAATTACGTGTCAGAAAGTGACGGATGTTTTATCTATATTTTGTCACGCGATAAACGCACCCATTATGATGCATGCAGTACAGTCACCAGAGAACGCACAAGAGTGATAGCGACGCTATCACAGCCACAGGTAGTAAGCAAATCGCTGATCGCTAGGGGAGATGATGATGATGATGCAAATGGTCTACATAAGGAAAACGACGAGTGGTTTTTATACCATTTTCTTCGATATTTAGGCAGATTTGTAGTAATTTGCAAAGGCCCTTAGGGATTTTTACGACCCTGAGTTTTCTGTACGTACATAGTTCCGTAAGATAAAAGTTATAAAACAAACTGTAAAAATCTGAAAAGTTCCATAGACAGTATTAGCACTCATAAAGCTGTCTCAGCCTGGAAATATATCTTTTATACTACACTATCCTAACCCGTTGGGCCACATTGTACAAAGTTACACAAGATGCGTTTAAAGTGAGACATCCTATTACTTCCATAAATATTAGGGATGGTGAATTGTAGCTTATAGCTCGATATTGGTCCCTTTAGGGTGATTACAACTTTTCGAGTCGAGAATTGTCTAAGCTGTTACAGTATTCTCAAACAAATTTATAATATGACGATATACGTGATGTGAAAAGGTGAAAACCACTTGGATTCGGATGATAACCTGTCGTTCGAAAATAAAGTATAAGGAAAATAACGCAGTCAATTCAGTTTGGGAAGTTATATAACGCGGAAATATTTTAGTTTCACACATTTCTCGACATACACCGAAAACACTGCTGGTGTCGTTTGAAATCGAGTATCAAATGGGTTATCGAGCCAGCATGGTTCGCTCCGCAAATATCCTTCATTGGTTTTTCTCTGAATCAATTCTCAAGAATAAATATTTGCTTGCAGCTGCTTTTTCGATGTCGTTTTTCTCGTATTTCGTTTGTTATAACTAGCCAATAGTTATTACCGGTTTAATTATAACCGTTATTGGTTTTCTTTAATGCTTCAATTAACAATTTGCTTAAGTACTTCCGTTGGCTCTTGATTGATGTGTACGATTTGACATGACTTGTGACTATCCATTATGGGCCCGAGGGTGTATAGTATAACCACTTCCCAAACATTTTCGGTGCATAAAGTAGGTAACGCTATTTTTCAAAATGAAAATTTAAAACTGTCTTCTCGAGACGACGATATATACAACTATAAAGAATAATTTCAACAAAATCCCTTTTAATTTATTTACATTGTCGTGTATTTTTTTTTATTAACATTTTGTGTCTACATTGACTTTTTTGGGACTTGTAATATGTTAAATTACTTAAAGTTAATATGTATATGAATATTGGACTTGGTTTAACCAAGCACATAAAATCAATAATGGAGAACAGAGGGCTTATGGTCTAACGCACTCGCAATCACGATCGTTTTCATTTTGAAAATCGAAGGCTTGTCTGCATACAAAATGAAAACAATTCGTCCACTTTGAAGCCTGTTGCGATTTCAAGTGCGTTAGACAATAAGCCCTCTGCTTAAGATAATCTGGAAACTAGGTATTCCAAGAATTCCATTAAACGCAGGTCAGATGCTGCTATTATAACTTTGTCTTAGCTCAATACCGCTTATTTAAGATCATTAATAATTAAATACCACTACCACCAGAAACGCCAAAGCCTGGAAGTGGAAACCACCCGCCGGACGTCTGCCCTCACGTGGGTGGGTCTGGGGCTGATGGGCGTGCAGTTCGGCGTGCTGGCGCGCCTCACCTGGTGGGAGTACTCCTGGGACATCATGGAGCCAGTGACCTACTTCGTCACATATGGGACCGCTATGGCGGCGTACGCTTACTTCGTGCTTACCAAGCAGGTAATTCATTGAGTTTCGCCAATTATTGTGGTATTTCCAGTTCTACGCTACGAGGAAGAGAAAACTTCTATTATACTTGGTAATTGGTTAGTTAGGTAGAGCTTCTAGTTATTGCTCTGAGTAAAGAAAAACTATCTTTACTCAGAGCGATAACTAGACGCTCTAATTACACAGTTAATTTAATTGCACGGTCTTTCAATAAAGGACTTGAACGTTTGTCGCCAATTATAACTTTCATATTCGTAATTTATGTGATTCTCGAGTCGCAACTTCATTATACACGCTTGCGAGCGCTTATTTATCTTTGTTTCCAAGTTTCATAAGATTCGTTCGTTTTGTTAGTATATTTACGTTTTCCGTTTGTCTTTCAGGAATATTTATTGCCCGATGTCAAAGACAGACAACACCTGCTGACTCTGCACAAAAAAGCGAAAAAGATCGGACTGGATATCAACCAATATAATCATCTAAAAAACGAGGTAAGCGACCTTGAGTAAACCTTTTAGCATATCAAAGTGAGTTAAATTACATTTCGGGCTTGAGCCAATAAATCAAATTTATTTGTTTTCTCGTCAGAACATCGCGATATAAAAAGCGTAGCGATGCGAGATAATACGGGGAACCATCATGAAAATTATTACAGCTTTGAGTTATGCCTTTTATTAAGAAAAGAGAAGGAGTACATATATCATAAACACAAACGTTATTGTAAGCTATTTTGAGGCAGATTACTTTTTATGGCAAGCCTATCTAGTCGGTGGTGACCTCGTGGTGACCCTGCCTAATAGACCATCAGCGATGCTAGTTTTGATTTTCAGTAAGGGCGAATATGCGTGTGACGAGCCTTGTTGAATGTTCTTGATTGGACATTTTTGATGTGTGTATTTATTCCGTTATCTTTTACTCATAGTTTAAGGCTAGTTAATTTTGGTACTAGGTCGATTAGTATATGATACATGTTTTTTTTTCAGATCGACAAACTGCAAAAAGACTTGGCCCGTCTCCACGACCCGCTGCACATCCACCTCCAGCACGTGCACGACCTGAAGCTGGGGTCGGAGAAGCGCTCTCCCCTCACCAAAATCAAGGACATGCTCGAAGAGACCGGCAAGAAAATGAAGATCACGTAATATTTGCTGACCGCCGCGCGTCGCGCCAAATAGACGCGTATGTATTCCTCAATTCTCAGGAATATTGTATAAAAACAATTACACATATTCGATTGTTCATATTCAAATCCCTTTTCGGTAAACTTGCGAGTGATTCTTTTGTTTGACAAGGCCCTACGCCTCTAGGTTATCGTCAATGCAATCTTTACTAATTTCTTTGTGTGGAGTTCCCGTGTTCACTTGTGTGCAGGCCGTGAATAATTTCCTGTTCATTGAACTTTAGAACAATGTGACTACATATTTCTCGAGTGTAATGTGCGCAACGGCCCTTATGATGAGCTTCTCATAAATGGTTAGAATAATGTAGTAAATTTTTTTTGGTTAGTTAAACAATGCTCAGAAATGGTTTCCTATTTTTGAATTAAGTTAGCTTAAAGACTAACATTCAGTAAAATATTATTCAATAATTGAACTTCAGAATGAAATATTTATTTAAACATCTTATTACCTAATTTTAAGAATAATTATTGATTTTAATAATACAATTTGTTCTTTATCCAATTTTATAGATCTGCTTGTTCTTACTATTAAGTTATCGTGTTTATTAAATAAAATCAGTGCCAATAGAAATAGTCAAAACAGTTGGTCATTTATTAACTTCAATAAAAATAACATAGCTAGTAAATGTATCAAATTCTAGTCTTTTTAAATAATAGTCTGGATGCTCGGCTGCAGATGTACTTAATGCACTTCAGTTTGCTGCCAGATATTGACATGTTTTGATTTGTATAATATTTGTAAATACACCTGCTGGTTATTCAATTTGAATTTGTAATTATCATTTATTTCTTCTCAAATTAATGAAATAAATTACCCAAATTGCTTAGTAACTTCCCGAAGTCGGTGGTCGGTGAGCCTTAGAGTTAAGAAAAAAGTGTGTATTTCTTAAAAAGCTCACATTGTAAGTGCGTTTTTATTAAAACTCGTGAGAGTTGATTTTGATTTGAGAACATAACCTGCACATGTGCCCTTTTTCACAGGCTGTATTATTGATAATGCTTTGGTGCTTGCGATATTCGCACAAGCGATATTCGCACAAAATTGATTTATTTTACATTAATAACTATATTAAGTTTGATTGTAAACAAAGAGCTTTTCAATATGAATTAAAACGTTTAAGTGTTAAAACTAGCTATACTCAATGAAATGTATAAATCGATTGTGTTGCTCTGTTCTTGTACACTGTTTTTACACATCTTTAAGACTATACGAATGGGCAAAATTTCCTTATAGCTATTAAAGAGGTTACTAATAACAAAACGCACAAGTGATGAACGCCAAAACGAGAAAAAACATCGTTATGTTTTTGCAAAAGTCTACGCTTAATTCTGCCCATTTGTCTTATTATCTCGAGGATTTCTATTTTAAATATAACAACATAAGGAACAGACAGACCTCACTTATACATTAAATACCTACTTAGTCAGGCAATCTGTAGTTTCCTTAGTGAAACATACATACATACCTACACATCGCTCACCGTTTCGACACCTCTTGCTTGTCTCTTATTGACCAAGACGGTTGTTCTATTTACGAATGCATACTGACTGGCTTAGGGGCTTTACGTGACGTGAGGAAGGGTGCGAGGGCGAGATATTGGAGTGCGAGGGGTAGATAGAATCGCGTGTTTGCGGGTCTAAGACTGGGTAGCAAGCTTGATAAGTTAGATAATTCATTAGATAGGATAAAAGGCGCATGGCCGTTGCCTTGCGCCAGTTGCGGAAAAGAGCCCGCTGGAATATGATAGAAAAAAATACGAGAACATCTAAAGCAGTTAAGTTGGTATGCATTTTTAATTAATATATTAGTATCTACTGGGCCTAGTCAAGACGCATTATGCTTAGTTAGCAATTTTCGAAAATCGACAACATGTAGCCTGTGAGCACTTATACTCGAAAATCTAATTCAAGACCAAACTCCTAATCTCAACGGGCGCACGTTCGCTGTGATTACTGCATTTTGGTTTAAGTGTAGGTATTTTTATCAATAAAACTTACCCTAATATTACTGGTTACACAAGTTCATTCATGTTTTTATGAAATAATGTTAAAATAACTAAATAATCAAGATGGGAACTGTCAGATTTTGGTCTTGAATTAGATTTTCGAGTATATCGAAGGTGCTTCGGGTTTGTACTTCTCTCTCACTCGCTCTTAATAAGAGAATATGAGAGCAAGTGAGAGACAAGTCCAAACCCGAAGCGTCTTGTAACAGCTATCGCACTGTATAAGGATTGACGTTAGCATGACAGATCGCTCGACCGGTTAAGTCAACTCCATACATTTACCCCCTTACTAATAAACGTGGAGTAACGGCGGTGTAGCTA
This sequence comes from Acleris cristana, assembly GCA_948252455.1. Taxonomy (NCBI): domain Eukaryota; kingdom Metazoa; phylum Arthropoda; class Insecta; order Lepidoptera; family Tortricidae; genus Acleris; species Acleris cristana. The sequence goes on along the minus strand of OX411779.1, from coordinate 14,776,274 downwards.
AACCATGCTTTGTCCTTATTTATCAAATTCAAATGTCACAATGACAGATAAGGACAAAGCATGGTTTAACTATACCAAGGTTACTTCGCGTTTATTAATAAGGGGGTTTGAGTCTATAGAAAACAGAGACATTAGCAGCGTTTCATCTGGGCAACGCCCTCTTTATTGTCCACATTATATATCAATTTGTTTTAAACTATTCAAAAAGCCTATTTAGCCATTACTATAACGCGTCCACCGAGACGGTTAATTGCGAGAAAAAAAATGTCTCGCTATACCTTTTTTGACAGGATTTTATAATCCCAGTTAAATAATATAACAAGCCGTAGGTTAAATAATGGCTGTGAGACAATTGTGAAAATAACATTTTTTCAGTCCATACTCTTTGTCCGCGTTTTGTGGCGGATTCATTTAGTCATTAATATATTTAGAAATTAATGTTTTACGTTCATCATTGTTAAATAATTAAACTTAATTGATATTTAAATGCCGTTGTATATTGCTGGCTGTAAAGCTTTTTATTTAAATAAGCTAAAGAAATGTAATCGTACGACCTTGCTTAGTCCACGATCGTGCTTGCTAAATTTAAATACGGTCTCGCTCATTCCCGAAATACCAGAATTTTAAAATACCAGGTTTTCAATCTATCGGAATCCCAAAATTAAACATTGAAATTAGGGTATTGTTTATTATCTTCATCCAATATTTCGAATCTGGTTTTTGGAGAACCAGGTAAAAAGAGCAATTTGGTATTTTGAAATACTGGTATTTAGGGAATGATCGCGTAAAAACTGTAAACGTCGAACTTGACATCAGAGACCAATTACAAATCAAATGAAGCGAACACCTTTCCAATTATTATCATCCTCTTTTCAATTTTATGTCTAAAGTCCCTTTGAATACTCTTCCAGTATTTTTCATGCTTGTAGCACTTAGATTTCATGATAAACCACCACGGACCACTGTGTAATATTTATGCCACGCGCAAGTAATAACGAACATTGTGCCATTGTTACATTGTTCGTGATTGTCTAACATTTATAAAGAACAAGTATTTATTATTCAAGGGGTGGCTGTTCAAGGCACAGAGCCTAGTATCACTGCGATCAAGATTTGTGGTCTAAAAAAAAGTAACAATATCTTGTAGAATTCAAGTCGAATTAGACAGGATTAAAATATATGCTTGCCAAAAATACATGTGGCTTTGGATACACAGGATTTAATGAAGAGATGTCGCTGCAAAGGTCAATTTAAAATGTTGAAGGCAGAAACATTAGAGGCATGCTTGTATAGTTGGCCCTCGTATATGTTTTTTGGTTGTTCTGTGTACCCTGGCAAAACTTATTTGGCCTAGCCGATGGCACTAGGGCCTAAACAACTGGGTTTATATTCGACATTGCTTAAAAATATTGTTTAATTTTTATTACAATGCTCTTTTTGTCTCTGATCTAAATGTTTATTCGTTAAGACGCATAACGATCAATCGTTCCTAAAGGAAACATTAAAATAAATTTTGTTTCATATTACAATGCTCCAAAAATTACTTTCTTATCGGTGGTTAAACTGTTAGGTCTTAGCATTAATGTAATTTTTTTTAACTCCTTGGTGCGCCTCAAATATCCAGATGCGTATTGCTCAGGTACATGTATAATTTTGTTTATGGACTTGGTATTGTACGAATTGCTTATTTTTCTTGTGCCCGTCTTGAAATCAATCTAGATTTAACTTTTTCGCATTTAAAGTGAAAAGTACAGGGTTTATCCTGAGCCTAAATTGCCAGTATCATACTCGAACTTAGTGTTTCTCGTGTCATACTGGGATATTATTCTCTCGATGAACAATCTACTATTAGGCAATGTCCAATAAAGACCATGTGTAATGTAATTGTACTTGTATTATACCTAGCTGTAAGCACGCACATAATGTTCTTCGTTCAAAATAGTTAGCTTTCTCTTGTGATTTGCGAATTTGCCTTTTAGAGTCTTTTTCTATCTAACCCTAGTTATAGAATTTTATATAATAATGACTAAGGTGGAGCAAAGCTTCGGTATGACTATAGTTTATTTACTGTAGTTCAAATGTTTATATTCGGAACGTCGTTATATATTTTTTGTATTTTTCGACTTGATCAAGTGTTTGGGTTTAAAGTTATTAACAGCATGTTGTTTGGAGGTTTAGTGCAATAGCGTTAGAAGTGTTAAGATTAGGTAGTTCTCAGAATCTGTTACGAGTAAGTAATGAAAAAATATTACATTAAAGGAGTACAGGAGGTTGTTTGCGACATAATGTAATCGAATTAATATGTTTACTTTGTTAATCTGCTTCGTTTTTAATAAGATAACAAGATTTTTACTCCATTGTTTTTGCCCTGTACTAAAATACATCCTTATTTAATTTTGACGTATAAATTGATTTACTTAGCATTTTCTTAAACTTTTTTTAATGTAAAGTTTATCACAACTTTTTTATTAACTAGGAAATTTATCTTAAATATATTTTTAAATTAATAAAATACTGTTTTGAATTAATCTCACAATCGAATAGTTAGACTAATTATACTTATACCTATTTAGCCTAATAATTTAACGAGATAACTTTCCTGTTAATATTCACTAATAAAAATTGCCAAAATTTACCCTTCCAGCTATTAAATTTCTTGTTGACTTATTACGCCTTCTTGCAAGTATCATTAATAATGTTGTTGGAGTGATGACACGGAGGCGACTAGCACACCCTTTAGAAGACTGCATCGCTAAAGTTGTGAGGACGTTTGGTGAGTCCCTATTTAGAAGTTTACACCTACCCTTGACTTTGGTCTTCATCACCAAGTCTTCTTGACTGACACTATGCCCGTCTCTTACCAGCTTCATCAGAAAGGGTTCCAACAAAATCCTCACAGTTTTAGTCTGCAAAAGTACTGACTCCTTGTAACAGTAACTATTTTGCATTTTGTTAAATATTTACAGTCGTGTTAATCGAATAAATTTTTCAGAAAATCGTACCTATTGAGTTTCATTTCTCCTGTTCGATACCCGTGTTGATTTAGAAGCAATCAATGAGACAAGCACCCAATTAAACAAGTATTTACTATTAAGTCTTTATTCGCTAAGGTTGTGACGACGCTCAATATACAAATTATATTAGTTTAATAATAACATTTTTAGATTAGGAATGTTCGAATAGCCTTACTAATACTGATTGAAGACATAATTGAAGTATTTTTACGTCTTGTCTTTCTCTATAGCTTCGGACGGCGAGATGGGTTTCGACTCGTACGGGTATAAATCAATACTTTGCACGTGGGCCCTCACGGAGACTCCCGGAGGGACCCCGAAATAATCCTGGCCTATGTTTCTAATAATCGTGGTTCCTGGCTTAGTATGGTGGATATTGAAGCCTATACCGAACACTGGCACGTCTTTGTCGCCCTTTTCAGCGCCGTAATCGTCTCTGTCGTCGTTAGTATTCGCTGTCTGGAAAGGTTTTAGTGGCACATAAGGTTTCTTCGTCGGTTTATAAGGCTTGCTCGCTGGCCGCCCCGGTTTGCCTGTAATTTTTAATCATTTCTAAAGTCCGTGCGGTGCATTGCTTGTGCTTGGTGCCGGAAGGTGTGGTGTAATAAAAACCAAATTGGTTGTGAATAAAGTTTATTGCATTTAAGCGAGTTGTATAAAAGGACCAGTGCTCTTCTACCTTTAGAGTGAGGAAGCGGATTGAACTGATCTTGCTAGTTTGGTGCGATTTGTACTTATCGCTCATAATCTCTTTTAGACAAAAGATAAAATGAACTTCAAAATACAAGCTCAAAACAAGAGTCCATCGAACTACTAAATAAATTTAGATACGACTTTAAATAAGCAAGAAAAAGTGATTTAAATTCAAAGGTCTGAAAATTTCTGTCAATTTGAAAAATCAGACAAGATCACTAACATCTGCTTGCCACCTATTCATCATCATCACCTGGTCCTTTGGTCGGCTTGGCTCCGAAACTTGTATCCTCATCGACGAAGCCTAGGTGCTCGCCGCTGCTGCCACCCTGGTTGCCACCTTGGCTGCTACTTCCACTAGCTCCTGGGTTGAACGATCCTGTAGTACTGCTACCATGGGTGAAAGGGCCATTGTTGCTGCCACCTTGATTGTAGGATCCCTGATTGCCACCTCCTTGGCTAAAAGGGCTTTCGTTGCTACCCTCCAGGTCAAAAGGGCTATGGCTACCACCCTCATTTGAGCCTTGATTACTGCCTCCCTGGTTGAAAGACTGGGTGTAATCATCATCTCCAGTGACATCAACGTCATCAGTGCTGTGGGTGGCGTCAACGGGGGTGATAGTGGGCTTTTTGCTCGGCTTGCTCGGTTTATCTTTGTCTGAGCTTGGGAACGGCTTTGGTTTGACATGGCCGGATGCTGCAGTGCCACCATCTGAAACGATACATAAATCATAATTCTTAATTCCTTTAAGAAAGGTATTTTACGAATCCTTACCTAGGACTCTCGGGTTCCCCATAACAACGTACCTACTTTCATTTTAATTTTCGGATGCCCTGAACGATAAAGATGAATCTTTGACAATGGTAATCTGCCATCAACGATTGAAATTCCGTGTTTGTTGAAAAGTTTCACTTCACTGAGATATACAGTTTAAAACAAAAGTTACGTTTGTACTGGAAAGCGAGTAGATGCTCGTTCTGACGCCTGTGAAAATGGAGTCGCCTAAGCATAGCGTACCTTTGAAGACATCATCAGAACCGGTGTCATCAGGAGAGAACCCGGTGGCCCCAGCATTAACGAAGTCCGAGTCATAGGCGCTGGGGATGGTGGGGAAGTATGCCGGGATGTAGGGGTCCTTGTTGCTCTTTACGATGCGGTAGCCGATGCCTGGCCCGGCTATGTAGTTTACCGTTCTGGAAAGAGAAATATGTGAATAGGTATGGTATAAGGTATAAGTAAAATCATTTGCACTGCAAATTTACTAACGACTAGGTAAATAGTAAAAGCAACATTTGGGATGAGGTTGCTATAATTAACTTTAATCTGTAAAAACTTGTACATGACTGAATCTACCGGGGTTTCCCAAGCATATCCCGATAAGAATTGCCAAGAGAAATTTAATAGGTAGTTAATTTAGTAATTTATGGCCATCTCCCAAACTTATATGAGAGCAATATTGTATCTACTTAAAGCGAATAAAATATTATTTTGGATAAAAACAAGGATACATTTACTAGCACTGAAGCCAGACCTTCCAATTCAAGACAAACCACTTGCTATGTTAAGTCTCAAAGCATAATGTTGCTAGTATTAAACGCTTCACTTGGAGTTAATGTGTTTTGCTTCTGTGTTACAAGATTAATGGTTGTTATAGGATCACAAATCGTAGCAATAATGGCCGAATATATTGCTAATCGGGCCCTCGGGTCGATTAATAGTGTTTAGTTTAGGATGGATGTATAACCTTTGGACTCCTTTATCATCGAGGAACGTGTAGGAGCCTCGAACGTTGCCGTGGGAGTCGCTGCTCTCCGTGCGTCTTTGGTCAGGACCGGCTGATATAAATCTGAGGAAATACAAATATGTTACTAATATTTTAACCGTCATTTGAATAAAAAGTGAAGTTTCATGTGTTGTTTTTTAATGTAGTTCCCGCAATTGGCTTCGTTAAAATAAATACGATATTATCTTTAATTGACTAAAATATGTACATTGAAATTGTAGACTCGTAACTTTGTTATTTTATATTACCTATGTATTGTGCAGTCGCAAGGTGAAGATGTTAGCATACCCGCTTGGAACCTTGTCGTTGTGATTGTCATTGTCATTTATTGATACTTGTCATTTGATGTTCAGTTTGAAGTTTATTGAGTTAAGATACTAAAACACTCGGCCATTTCTTTAGTTGACTGTACCGACAGGGCCTGTTTTATTAGTGATGTTAGGTTAAGCACGATACATATTAGTGTTTTAATGAGAACTATCAAAGAGGTAAGTGCATGTTTAGAATTACATTCAAATATTTTGTTTCTCAATAAAGTAAATAAATATTTAGTAAACCTGTAAGAGCCATCGAGTCCTCTCTGCACGGCCGTCCGCCCCCGGGGCCGGGTCTCGCCCCTGACCAGCGGCGCGCGGTGGAACGGCGACCCGATCACGCTGGGGCTGTCGGGGTGGGCGGAGGACACGTGGAACCCCGTGTCGCGCCCCGCTATGTACGACACGTCGTGGCGCTCGCCGACGTCGTCCACGTACGAGTAGTGCCCTGGGCACAAAGGGAATGGTCAACGAGGTTTTTGTTATACTGCCCGCCTTGGAAAAAAGAGCGCATGTCTCATAGAACCGCGTATGTATAAGTGACCTTATTTCTTAAGGTAGAGGGAAAAATTTGCATTGACTATCAAATTGCGCATGGGTCTTTTTTATTTAGAGAAGTTGAGGGTTTCTGAAGAATCAAAGCTTTCTGAGGAAAATGTAAGCGAAGATTTGGGTATACTATACCTGGATGGACAGGTCAGACATGAAGGGCGTAAGAGACAAAGTTTAAGCGTTATTACGGCTACCTGAGGAAACTGTCCAGAAATTGAGAGTTACGAAATAGACAGTATAGTGACGAGACGAGAACTTAATTTTAAATTAACGTCAAATCATGTAATTCTTATAGGACTTTAGCTTTTTCTATAAGTACCTAAGTTTCCGCACAGGGGCGATTGGTGGCGACCTGTGGCTGGCGCAAGTAGCCTGTATGCGGCGACACTTAGTATGAATTAAAAGTTACCCACTATCTGATCTTGAAACCAACGGCATCTTTTTCCTAGAGGTTCCCTCTAAATCCACCCATGCAATGGCTAACTATCCAAAATCTCTGTACAATAGCCCTCTCCTAACGACTTGCTTCTTTTCTACTCGATTCTTCTTAACCGTACCTTTAACGTCTCCCCTGGCATCAGCGTTCTCGTTTTTGGAGTAGGTCCTAGTGTCAAACTTGAAAGCGTAGCTGGGGTCCTCGTTGGGGTCGAAGTAGGGATCATCTTTGTTGCCGATAGGCCCGCGCGGCCTCTGATCCAAGTCCATTTTTCTGTGGACATTGGGACCTTTCGCGCGGAATCTGGAAAGGTGCATTGGAAATCATTATGTTAATGAAGAAGGGTTCTAGGGTCCGTTAGAAATTTGTCATTATTATAATCGAAATATGTATATATTTAATAAATATCGTGGTACAATCTCACACAAATTGATCTAATCCAGTCCAGGAACTATTTGTTCACGCTCATTACCTACCAGCAGCGACCATGACGCCAATTTTGGCAAAACGTGAACACGCTGCTCTGTCACCTCGGTGTTAGTTTTAAGTTTTATATTGTTATGTACGTAAATCTATATAGTAGTTCTAATTATTATTCTTTCTTATACTTTCTTATTATTTTTCCACAAATAATAATTGCTCTGATCGGAAGTCAAACCCGGGACCGATAGCTTTGTGGACAGAGTCACTACCAACAAATCCAAACGCGTCAAACAGTCAATAACAAACAACCAATTATTATTTTTATGTAGGTACATGTTACGTACCCTCTAGGTCCCGCGGTGTAGACAGTTTCCTTAACGGTACCCGACGCAGGATCGACGGCTCCAAATCGCCCGCCCACCACCTTGTTGGCATTTCCATGAGCCAGGTGGTAGCTACTCCCTCGGTCCTTGTTCGCGTATCTGCATAGAGAAGTTTTATAGTTAATGTTAATAATCACATTGCTTTTAACCCCCGATATGATGGTGACCCCTTCTTTCCACCGATTTTCATGAAACCTAGCTAAGAACCACCGATAATAAACCTGCTTTCTAATAAAAAAAACCACATCCAAATCAGTTCACCCGTTTAGGAGCTACGGTGCCACGACGGATATATCAAAAAAAGTAATCAAATGGTGACCGCAAGAACTAAGAAGGAGAAACTGCCCTTCTCTTCAAGGTAATAATTCAGCAATCACTAGGTGCCAATAGCTGGTATTTTGGATGCTAAGAATAGGGTGTTTTACTTTACTTTAAATTGTGCCATTATTGTATTTTTGTGCTTTTTTATGGAACCTGTTTTCCGGAATAAAACTATTTCATTTCATTTCATTTCATTTAGTTACTAGACGAATAGAAAGAGACGTTAACTTGGACACTGTAAATAAAACAACACTTTTCAAGAGTTAGGTAGCTTTTTGTTTTGTTTGTATGACTCAGAACTTCACAAAAAATAGCTACGTAAAGCCGACGCACAGTGGGGCAACGGCGGAATTAATTCATTTTGGGATGGTCAGCAGTAGTCACATTTTTTATCGGATATGTATATATAACATTTCAAATACCTATGATCTAATAAAATACTGTGTATATATATTATTTTTATAAAGAAATTAGGCCGCCAAACTCGTACAAATGAACTCGCATGAAATAACCGTTAAAATACCTTGCATTTGCAAAGGGTGTATTCCTCTCAAGCTACAGATTTTGTCTAACATGTTTTATTTATATACAAGAAACATTATTCCAGCTATTGTAAATAAAAAAATATTTATGGTTTCTCCTTAATTATGTGTAATTTTAGGGCTGTAGGAAGTTGATAGTATTTCTCGCCTAAATATTACATTCATTGGCTATAACTTTTTAGCTACAACGACCCTCAAGCTCTAATATAACAATATTTACACATTATTTAATCTAGATCATTATTTAATTGGTTCTAGCTGCAATAATTTGCAAACTTTTTAATACTACCCCATTAAGTTAATGAACTTATTTTTCCGAGTTTTTTTTTTCTAAGGATTGATTTTATTAAAAAGCCATTTTTTATTATTTATTTACCTTTTTATTAATCTCTGTGATAAATATAACATGGATCATTAATGTTACATTAGTTATGGTTTGACTTGAGTATATTTCTTGTACATTTTATTTTAAGTTCAATCAATGTAGGTATTTTTTTAAATATTAGTAGGAATTATTTTATTATACTTATAAATATATTTAAAATGTGTTTTTTATCCATTAACCTAAAAAAAAACAATTAATTCCGCGGCTCCATACAACGTGCACCACTGTGCGACGTGATTTTGTTTTGTTAAATTTGAATTTAGATATTTTTGAGTTTGTTTCTTCAATAAAGAGGATAGGGAAGAATAGAGAGAAGTTAACTGAACATTGAAAATAAAACACCGCTTTTCAAGTGTTAGCTGCATTCGCTTTAGTTACTTTGTATGACTCACAACTTCACAAGAGATAGCCAGCAAAACCGACGTGATTTTTTAGTGTTAAATTTTAATTTAGTTATTTTTGAGTTGATTGTCTTTAATAAAGAGGATGGTATGGTATGTTTTTGTCGAAAAATCATTTTTCTATAGTGTGTCCAATCTATTAAAAGACGAGCCCATTTCAAAAAAATGCATATGTTTACCAATAGAGTATATGCTTCGACTACTACATTGCAGTTATCTGCCTTCTCTAGTAGGTATACGGCCGAAGGACCACAACCCCTGGCTGGTACCGCTAATCGCGTGTTGAGACTTCACGGGACCGCTATAGCGCTAAAACGAAATACTACGTGACTGTGACCTGATCATTAGGACTTGCCAATTTATAAAAGGGGTTCCAAGTTTGACCACAAAAACTACAGGCCTATCTCTCTTTTACCAACTCTTTCCAAATTACTAGAGAGATTGATGAAGGACAGGCTGATAAAGCATCTTTATCAGAATAGGATATTGAACGAGAGACAATACGGGTTACAAAAGAGTAAGGGAATGATCGAAGCTATTACCACACTTGTGGGGGACATAGTTCATCACTTGAATGAAAAAGAAAAGGTAGCGGGCATATTCTTGATTTGAGTTCTGCCTTTGACACTGTTAATCACGATATTTTGGTTGCAAAGATGGAACACTACGGAGTTAGGAGCAAATAATTGAGCTTCTTTCGTTCATATCTTAGCAATAGGAAGCAATGAGTCGAAATAAAATGGTTGCAAGACGGCAAAATAAAATCATACAATTCTAAAATGGCTGGCGTAAAGTGGGGAGTCCCCCAAGGATCTATATTGGGTCCAATATTATTTATATTACTTACAAATGACCTGATTAATTATATATTTAGTAATGTACCTAATACTCAGTTGGTTGTTTTTGCTGATGACACAAACGCAATTATTTCTGCAGAAACATATCTCAGCTGAATGCATCTGTCAACGATGCTCTTACAGCGTCACACGAGTGGTTTACGGTTAACGATTTGTCACTTAATAGTGGTAAAACAACCGCACTGCTCTTTTCAACTACCACCAGGAACAAAGATTCCACAAATATCTCTAGACGGCGCCAAAATATAACAGGCGGAATGTGTAAAATTTCTTGGCATCGACATTGACTCTAACCTAAATTGGAAAAATGAATTAAGTGCAGTTGTTGGTGCCATGAGTTCAGCATGTTATGCGCTCAGAAGTCTGCGGGAGGAGATAAAACTGGGCCAAGTGAAAATGGTATACTACGCTTTAGTGGAATCTAAACTGCGATATAGCATAAAATTTTGGGGAAATAGTTACAAGTATAAAAAAGAACCATACGAATCATGGCTAGAATACCGCTATGGATATCTTGTCGGGATTATTTTTTTAAATTCGAAATCCTAACTATTCCATGCCTTTATATCTTGGTAGTGTTGGTCAAGCACATTAACAGAACAGAAACACCCGATGAAAGGAAAAAGCGTTTAACAACAAGAAGAAAGGACTTGCCGACGTCAATCACGCCTAGGTTACAAATAGTAAAACAGTTCGCGGTTTCCAGGCTATAGTTCTTTTTAACAGTCTGCCGGTTGAAATGAAATAGCTCGCAAACAGATTGCATCGCATTGATTAATTTAATGCATATAAAGCTGAGTAAAAGGGCTTACTTTATCTCTTAGTTTTTATGAATATGTAGTTATTGTTTTTTTTTTAATTTCTGATTTAATTATTTATTCGACATAGATAATATTTTAACGTTCAGACTTAATTTTTCACTGTTTTATATACCTATGTACTTATTAGTTTTTAAGATTATTATGTTCAAACACAATTAATGAATTGTTTATGAAATAAATGAATTGAATTGCAGAGTTGATGAGATTACCCGACAGGGTTCAATGTATATTTTATTTATAAGTTTTATAGCCTAACTAATGTAGTTATTTCGTTTGGTTTTGGAAATTATTTTCAGACTTCAATTCAATTTATTTATTTCTTATATTGTCTTTCCTACATCCAAATTATATTCTCGGATTATTAAGAAATAGTTTCGTAGCATAGACATAACATAACATTAAGAATTGATTACCCGCAGTTACTCAGAGTAATTTTGGAGACAATTAGCTCGTTCCTTTTTCAAAATTTTGTGTGAGAAACCTTCACTAAGGACCGACTTAGGATGAAGCCACACGAGCGTAATATTTTTATTTGTGACTCACTCAATACGCGACCTAAAATACGCGACTCAGAATTTGTGAGTCGCGTATTTTAGGTCGCGTAGTTTACAACAATCAAAAAACAATCTTTCTTGCATGGGTATATACTCCCTTTATTATTTCACTTTCTTTAATTATTTTTATTTGTTATTAACTCCGACGTAATAAAACCTATTCTGAAAAAAAAAACAACCCGTTATCTATTACGGTTTAAAAGATGTAGCTCGGGTTAACCCGTTGAGCGCTTGACTTAAAAGTCAGTTAATTTGTCATCTCTATACCGGATGACTTCAAATTGCTAATAGAACATTAATGTTTTACACGCATCTTCCCTAAACCTCACCCCTCTACTAAGTCTTATGCTGCTAATTTTAATTAAAAGTAAAAAAAAAACTAAGTTTTTATTTATCATCTTTTTTTTCGCTTAATTCGGTTACCCACCGTTATTTTAGATTTGAGTCGAGTGATAAGTATGACAGTTAAGTATTAAATATAAGGTTAACAACACTCTAAGACTTTAATTATTAATTTTATTAGAAATTTTGCGGTAAAAGAAGGCTTATTTCTGATTTTGAGTTAATATATTCGTCAATTTCGTCTTTAACTGAGCCACAATCAAGTGCTTTCTATAACAATTTGAACTCACCCTGTATAATGACATTTAGAGTTGTACATAAAAATTGCATGCATGGTACACATAGGGCGCTCCACGGGTTAATAGGGTACCGTTGGGTTCCCTTTGGGTACGAAACCCTAAAAATCTCAAAAATCACTTTACCCAAAATCAAAGGATCCATCAGTATTCACAGTATTATATTCCCCTTCGGATGTCCTGGATTTCCCTGGAATCACCTGAGTCCTGGCTAGGCCACACACACACAACACACAAAACACAATCCACGCCATGACACTCTTCACCTGTTTCTGGCGAAGTTATATATTTTATTAATGCTAATATTTCATCGCACACTTGACTGTGTGGAGATTGGGTTGAACTATGCTGGTAAAAAACAAAGGCTGTCTTATATACGGCGGCCGAAGCAGCGGAGTCGCGCCGCGTGAAGACGACGGACGTCATTGTTATTAATATTAGGCTAGTGCTTCAGTGGTAGATACAGCTAGCTAGCTAGTAAAAACTGGGGGTCTAGATGCGTCGACTATAGTTTATGCACTTTGTGTAGGCAGTGCTGATTTAGCACTACCAGCGAACTGGGCGAGATTTCTACGGCGCGCCCTATTTGCCATTTTAACCTTTATGAAAAAGGCAAGGGATGGAATGCAATAATCAGCCGCAGACGCCCCTTAATACCTGAGGGCCCTGCCAAGATGCATTGCGCTAACTAACGTTTCTATTCGTTTCATTTTTAAACCAATCGCGTCACTGATTGGTCACGTGACTTTTCGTATCACGTCATCTACCAGTGACGCGATTGGTTTAAAAACGAATCGAATAGAAACGCTAGTTAGCGCAATGCATCTTGGCAGGGCCCTCTGGCGCCCTGGGCGGTCGCCCAATCGCGGCCTTCTGTGTAAGCCTACACTGGAAGGAAAAGAGAGACGATTGCCAATTTGCTGAAGAGAGTCGGTGGGTTGGTCGGTTTAAGTTCAGCAAATTTCATGATGCCGCCTTCAGTCTATAAACAATATCTTCCCTAGTCTCCATGTCCCGAATGTTTGGTAAATTCTCGTTAAACAAGCTTTATTTTTCAAGGATAAACTGATCTGCAAAATAAGTTTATAAGTTGGCTTCTAATTTTAGTAGTGACCAAATAAAAAACAATTACTTACAACCAAAATAATCACCTAGAATCAAATTAAGTTGTAACTGAAGTCATAAGTTAAAGTTCACAAGAAGTATTTGCAATAAAAATGATATAAAACAAGATAGAACTGTTGTTAATTGGGTTGTAAACTTGAAGCATCGTGCTCCAATGTTAATAATGTTTCAGAATCTTAAATTAATGTCGATCTATCGATTAACTTGACGATTTATTGCTCAATCAGTTAGCTTATTTGCTACGACAGGATGTTGGGGACATTTCGCTTCTTTACAAGAATAAAATTACGCAATTTATGAACGAAATATCATATCGAAGTAAACTTGAATATTTGTAGCCTTGAAGACGTGTAAGCCTTATATTTTTTTATTGATTTGTGTCAAGATTTCCATCCACATATAAAGTTCGTTGAATAGAGATAAGTAAGTCAAAAATAACTAATGTCACTTTCAAAAGACTACCTTATGGTTATGATCAGATCCCGAAATAAAATGAAAAATACCCTGCTGGCACATAGGCCATTTCTTATCTTATAAGTTCCATTGTCCTCACCGTGCGTAATATAATAACAATCAAAAAGCCAACCTCATAATATAACTATCTTGAGGTATGCCCAACTCTCTGGCAGTTTCGGAGATGCATCGCTCAGATGTGAGGGCCACTCCATCCTGTGTTCCGTTCGAACCAGGAACCGCTGGTCTGACTAGTTTAGTTTATCATCATTTCTCAACTTCAGACAGTTCACACAATGAGGGCTGTAAACTATGTTGGGTCTATTTGGATGGACGTTAAAGATGGTGGTACTAGTGCCCAGTTGTTCAAACATTAACTAAATCTAATATTTCCTTAAGTCGAGTGTCTTCACTTTCTACTTAAGGGACAGAAGGTGTCTTATGGCTGAACCCTATATTCAAACCGCGGACGGATAAGGCTTACTTCGGATTAAAATTTGACACATTTTGTATGGGCAAATGTCAAAATTTAACCCGAAGTAAGCCTTATCCGTCCGCGGTTTGAATATAGGGTTCAGCCGTTAATGGAACTGGGTGTTAGAGTTACAGCGGGTATTTGCGTTGTATCTACTTATGTTCTTTGTGACCTACTTTACGGTAAACGCCTTGAAGGATTTAAAAGTGCGGAGTATCGATGGAGAATACACCTAAAGAGTGTATAATTATAATCTCCTTAGTCCTGGTGCTGAAGGGCTAGTCGGGTTGTTTAAAGCTTTTTTTTTAACCCCCGACGCAAAAAATAGGGTAATTATAACTTTGACGTGTAACTGTGTGTGTGTATCAAAATCGGATCAGCCGTTTTTAAGATATTGAGCTTTTAGGGGGGGGGTTAAGCCCCCGATATAACGGCGACACGTACTTTCAGAGCTGATATCTCTTAAACGGCCCAACCAATTTTCATGAAACCTAACTAAGCACTATCCCGATTAATTACGAGGATTTATGTAAATAAGTCTAACGACAGTTCGGACTAAGCAACTGGTCCAGCCCTATTGATGGAACCAGTAATGGACAAGGACCAGTGATGGACACTTTAATTCTTGTTATACAGAAGATAAGGTAGAGAGAAGAAAAATATTCATATTTTTTACAAAAATCAATTTATAACCATAATGTCCATTATTAGTGCCTTCAGCTAAAAGTATCCAACATTGGTACCATCACCCTAAATTTTTCTTTGTCTATCCTTTTCATACATCGTGTTGATGTACGTGTGTGTGTGCGACATGACCATGTACCTATGTCTGTGGCAGACATAAGTATATACCGACTCTTGTCAAGATGAGTGCCGATTTTGTACCTACTTTACTGGTAGTTTTACTTTCCGCATTTCTGAGAAAAATCATTTTGCATGATTATATTTTTTAATAAGAAAGCCCTCAATTTTTTAACCTTCACGCATCATTATCATCATCAGAAACAATAGATCATTACCCGATCCCTATCTCTCGCTCAAGGATCGATGACTGCATTGGCCACTGCCTCCAGGCTGGTATTCATTATCGTGTTAATTAATATCAGCTTCCGCCGTTTGTTCGCTTCCTCGACCGCACAATACTGAAATAAACGGCCAAATCCGTGCGCGCGTGTCCATTGATTTACGGCACCTAATTCAACAAAATTCTCGTTCGGCGGATGGTTTTACGCTCTTGGTTCGCAAAGGGTTGGCGTGCCGAAGTCGAGAAACTTTCCCCCTTACGAGCCAAACGAATTTTTACTAGGTATTATCGGAGATATTGTATACTTAACATATTTTGTTTTGTATTACAAAAAACAATATACCTAATATCTGCCGAAATATATCACCCGCAAACCCTTCAAAGGATCACCAGTAGTGGACCGATAGTGGGCTGCGCGCATCAAGCTAATACCTAACGATATGAGCTGCATATCCAATTATATCCACCGAGAATACATACCCGGTACCCGGATTTTTGGGTAATACCTGGATATACAATATATTTATATCTTTATATCTATACCGCATATTGGGTATGTATACCATTACCCATCTCTATGCGGATTCTCTTCTTCGAAGAATCATCAATCAGCTGCCTTTTTGTTTAAATCTATAGCGAGGAAAGATAATAAAATGTGAGTTTTAAGAGAAAGAAAAACTACATTAAAAAAACTCGTTTAATTTTCTTAGTGCTGCACTCGCGATGGTCAAACATTGGCAAAATTAAGATTTCGTAGTAAACTAACGTAGCTCTCAAAAACCTCTCCCTCATATATTCTTACTCGAGTCTAACCAACTTGAACCGAAACCAAAAGACTTTTTAAGACCTTTTACACTGTATGGGTTCTAAACAGACGATGAAAAAAGGTCAAATAAGTACATTATTAGTAAGAACAGTGGAAACAGCGAAACCAAAGCTCGTTCCGGTGTAATCATCTCGAATTATAGAGGCAGTGTCGAATCGTAACGCCGACATGCCAGCTCCCAACAACCATTTAACAAAGAACCCTCAAGCTCCTCAAATTATTTGTTTTTCACGCGCTGTTAAAGATGTTCCAGAGGTCAGGTTAAGCTGGTGGACAGCCGAGCTCATTTGAATGTGTCCTTCTCCAACTACCATTGTTATACGCCGCGATATATTAGTTTTACCGAAGATGTTGTGATAGGAAAGTAACAAACAAGACAATTGCGCCAGTTTGATAGCGCGGCTCTGACTCTGATGGTTTTATGTGTTTAAAACCTTATATTATTTAGTTTTTGCTGGTGGTCTATGAGGACACGCTCTTATTCCTCTAGTAAAAAAGATGTGTCAGATATTTTTGGGCCCAATGTTGGATAATGTATTATTGCTGGTGATTGTACTAGCTTCTGCCTGCCACTTCGTCCGCATAGATTCCCATAACCGTTATTCCCTCAGGAACTTTAATTTTTTTCGGGATGAAAAGTAGCCTATGTGTTAATCCATCTCCTTTTAAAATTTCATTCAAATCCGTCCAGCCGTTGCAGCGTAACAAACTAACACACAAAGTTTCTCATGAATGTATGTGTATTAGTAGGATTTTGTTTGTTGGAGTAGGTAACTATTGACCACCACATACCTACAGTCAGTCATTTTCTACGTTAATGAAATGTATTTTTCAGTAATTCTGTGAAACCTATAGCTCTGTAGGTACCTCTGTAGACATGGTTGTTAAATGTAAAATAAATTAGTTTATTTTATGGCGCTAAAGAAACATCAAATATTTTGTCGATGTTGCCGAAAATTTGCCTAATACATCGACAAATAAAAATTACGGTTTGTTTTCAGTGAAAGAAATAGGAAGAGCTAAAATTGATCTGCCGTTAATATACGAGCATAAAATCTTTTTTCACCTAGGTAAGTAGGTACTTGCACCTTGAAAATAATGAATAAAACAAGTGGTCCGAAAAAAAAAAAAAAAAAAAAAATATATATATCAGGGGACAATGTCACACCAATTGACCTAGTCCCAAACTAAGCTCTAAGCTTGTACTATGGGTACTAGACAACGATATAAATACTTATATAGAGAAATATATACTTAAATACATAGAAAACATCCATGACTCAGAAACAAATATTCGCGCTCATCACACAAATATATGCGTGTATGTTATATGTGTGTATGCATTAAAGCATAGCCAACAAACTTATTATAACGTCATTGTATCATTATATTCAAGAAATAACACAAAAGTAATTCCCTACAATAAGCAAAGCTGAGTTAAGCTAGTTATATCAATTTTGGAGTGTCTTATGAGCCCTGCTCATTTTTGCGTTTATGGTGTGACAAAATGTGGGTAAAGCATCTGTCACTCTCGTGCTTAATAAGTGTCAGAAAGTGACGGATGTTTTATCCACATTTTGTCACGCAATAAAAGCAGCCATGAGGCCCCTGCGGTTGGATTAACCTGATACTAAGAATGCCCTACTCTATCCAGGTCAACAGGTCACTCCAAACATAGTATAAATTAAAGTACCCGTAAACTCAGCGAACCGTTCCACAGTTAGTTTAACATTGAATGGCGACCCATACATCTTGCAGGATATTGCTACACCCATACAAATATGAAACCGATGGAAAAATGATAAATCGTTTCCCATTCGTTGGAAATCATAATTGTTTTAAGGCGGTGAAACGAAAGGGTTTGATTTGTTGCCAACCTTGTGAGCCTTAATGACATGAAAAAACGTTTATTGTGTGAATTTTCTGGGGCATTTGGATAGCATCTAAACCTTTACTTTTCGCTTGACTGCTACGTTGTCTGCGTATACGTATTTCATTATTTGTTGTAAAAATTTCCGTAAGTACAAATGTAAAATAAAAATAAAATACCTTTTCTCAAACATGCTCGGAAATGTAAGCGTTAATGTCACGAAATTAAGACTTGAAGCTTCTTGTTTATGGCTTCCTACATTACTTCTTGGCCTTAGAACATGGTGCTCGAATAGCTTGTTCAAATAGCATGTTTAAAAAATAAAAAAGCGGCAAATTAATAAACTATTATTTACTTGATTTGATTACCTAGTAGTTATTTTAATTTTAATATTTCCTCACATTGCTTGAGAAAAGCACCAGCTTCCTCGGCCGGAACAGGGATTGCAGGACTCGTTTTATCCGTCCACCCGAAACTCCTCCAGCAATCCCTTACTTCACGGCCTCTGCAGTAATGTACTATTATCTAATAATAGGTAGGTACATAACGCAGCGGTTAAAATTAGATTTATTATTTATTATTAGGAAAAAATTAAAAACTTTTCAACTTTACTATGTAACGCCGTGCTAAATATTTGTGACACACTAGTAAAGTTGGTTGGTAAAGAAGGAACGTCACTGCGAGTCAAATATCTCATAAATATCTTCTACTGATTTTTAGGGCTTCCGTAACCAAAGGGTAAAAACCGGGCCCTATTACTAAGACTCCGCTGTCCGTCTGTCCGTCTGTCCGTCACCAGGCTGTATCTCATGAACCATGATGGATAGACAGTTGAACTTTTCACAGAAGATGTACCTATTTCTGTGGCCGCTATAACAACAAAAATACTAAAAACAGAACAAAATAAATATTTAAGGGGGGCCATACAACAAACGTGATTTTTTGCCATTTTTTGCTAATATTCTATAGATAGTACGAAATCCTTCGTGCGCGAGTCAGACTCGCACTTGGCCGGTTTTTTATTAAAATAAATCTTACATTTTTATTTAGTTCTATCTTAAACACGGAAAAGTAGAAAGACCTACGAAAATGTTATTTAGATACGGGAATTCTGCGGCGGAAATGCAGCGAAGGTAAGTAGCCGGAAAATTAAGCCATTCGGGGTTCCGAACGCGCGACGCGGCTCTCACGAAGTAACATTAATATTCCACGGTGCATAACCCTATTTTATGTTCAACGTAGAGGATCGGACACGGATCTTCTATATGAAATCGGTAGAGATTTTTTTATTGTAGTGGTACAAAAGTGGTGGTGATTATAATGTAGGTAGGATCATGTGCATGGTCTTTCTGGACTGCTACCACCACACCTTTAACCTACCGCCAAGCAGCAGTGTTGGTATTGCTATGTCGATAGATCGCACTTACCGTCAGGTGGCTCGTTGACCGTCTCCATGCCATTTTTTTTTTATTGCATAATGACTTTGTTTAATTAGTCGTTGTTTTTTTCAGTTAGTTAATAAATTCAAATACATAAATTTACGGATTATGCTATTTATACTTAATCAATTTACGTAACGAACCATTCACACACATGCCTAAAAATATTTTTAAAAATCACTATCGCTTCACTATACATAGTATAAATCAAAGTCCCTCGCCGCATATGTACCAGCAATAAAATATTATCCAACATTGGGCGCAAAAATATCCGATACGTCTTTATTAATAGAGGCATAAGGGCGTGTCAGAATTTTTGCGCCCAATTTTGCTGGTGTCTGTCCCTACAGGTGTTACAGAAAACTTACATAAACCGAAGCGAAGCGGGGGCGGGTCGCTAGTATTAATAAAGGAACCTTATGCTTACAAAAAATGTGTCAATATGTGTATTATATCATCGATGATGACTTTACCTTCCTACTTCCAACTACGATAACCCTAACCAGAGGGCTTATAATCTAACGCACTCGCAATCGCAACTGGCTTCAAAGTGGAGCAAATGTTTTCATTTTGTATGCAGACAAGCCTTCAAAATGAAAACGATCGTGTTTGCGAGTGCGTTAGACAATAAGCCCTCAGTTTAAGTAAAAACTACAAACATCACTATACTCCTACCATTTTTTGTTAGGTTTAAGTAGGTTTTTTGTTGTTATTTCCAATACCTCCTCGAGTGTGCTCAAACAGCTAACTGACGTAGTACCTAGAGGGCCCGAGGGCGCGGCGCAGTGGAGGGCGAAGGGCATCGCGGTCCCGGCATCTTTCCGCTAAATGCCTCCGTACTCACTACTCTACTCGCTACTACCGAACTGTGCCTTCACGAGGTGTGGCTACTTGTTTTCAACCGACTTCAAAAAAAGGAGGCGGTTCTCAATACGACTGTTTTTTTTAAATGTTTGTTACCCGATTTCTCCATCAAATATTCACCGATTTTATAATCCCAAAATGGTTTCATTGCCGCCAAGTCAGTTTCTGATGAGGGGAACCGTGAGGAATTAAGAGAACTCCTCAAATATTACAGGCATAAACATAGTAATTTTGGTATTTTCACTACTTCACTGCTACAATAACTTCTTTTCAAATCGTAATAACTCTCTTAATCGAGATATTTTATCGCCACACTTAAATCAGGTACCATTGAGGAGTTCCGGTGGCTATTTGTTGTTTTCATCTTCAGTTCCACTTGACCAAATGATAGTTTTTGAATGCAAATACTGGACTTGAAAATACCAAAATCTATGTGTACGGAATAGAGTTTCAGATAACGATTGGCGGCAGGCGTGTACGGGGTCCCTTTATAAGTACGTTTGACAAACGTATCATTTTAAGAACCTTTTCGTCATCCCACATAGAGCACGCATTTTGGAAGGGAACAACGCACCTACCACCAGAGCCGTTGCATTAATTAAAGGGGCTTCTAAACGGGCCATATTTACACTGCAATATGTGGCCGGCAACTATTGGGGTCCCTCTCTTACTCGTATCGTAGAGAAAGACACCAATCGTTGCCGGCCACATATTGCAGTGAAAATATGGCCCGTTTAGAAGCCCCTTAACGAGTTAAGTAACAGTCCCAGGATACCGATGTGTTTGCCGACAACTGAGGGGCTAGACAAGATGCATTACGCTTACCAGCGTTTCTATTCGTTACGTTTTTAAACCAATCGCATCACTTGTAGATGATACGAAAAGTCACGTGATCTACCAGTGACGTGATTGGTTTAAAAACGAAGCGATTAGAAACGATAGTTAGCGTAGTGCATCTTGTCTAGCCCCTCTGGTCGGTTCTCAAACGTTCCAGCACTTTAATAATGCACTTATTGGTAAAATTAGTGAATAATGTTATATTTTCATATGATCTTACTTAATTCATAGTTTTGCTTATAGTAACTGCTGCTGTATTTATGTATGTATCTTGTTGGGCACTTTGGTTAAAGTCTTAAACTGTAAGTCCACAAGAATATCTTTATAAATAAATAAATTTGTGCTTAAATCATTACATATTACGTAAGTCACATGGCCTTATTAAATAAGTTAGGTTAGGTTAGACTATTGAGCACAAAAAAGTGTTAAATAATGCGGCGGGAATTTCTTTGCGAAGTGAAAGTTTGTAAAGTGATATAGTTTGTCAAAAAATATTCAAGTTAATACAATATTAATAATGAAATACAAAACTAAAAATTAAAATTATAAACTTAATTATATTTTAAAAATTAAAAACCTATATCTAAAAAAGGGCCCTGCGGCATCGTCCCGAAGATGCTGGCAGCATTTCCTCGCTGGATAGTTAAACTAATGCGTTGAGCGAGGAAACTGCCAGCTCTTCGGTCACCAGTGACGTCAATGAGCCTCTTCGAAATTTCATTGAAGAGGCTTTGAGCGCTTGGACCCCACGGACCAAGGGTCTCGACGCCGAATGGAACAAACATATATTCTGGGCCGAGACCACTATATTTGCCTACCTTTATGCTTTCGGCCGCTTCAGCTGCCGCACCAGCCCTAGACTATGTTTGTCAAATAGAATAAAAAATACCAGCAACTCGAGAAGAGTTGTTGGATTATGGATTTAACAAGTCTGAACAATTTACTCATTTGACATGCGAACAGTCTCAAGCCTTGTATTTTATTGCCAATCCCGGATTTACCAACGAAACTAATTAGGAAAACACTATGAGTAATTAATGACATAAGGTGAACCTTATCGTGGTCAAAACAACAATTGAATGTGGCAGGCAGCGGAGGTCGTGAGACGGACGGACAATCGGAGATTAGGATCGACGTGTGCTTGGTTAGTTTATGACTAGGAAGTGTGTGGAGTGCTTTATGAGTATGGATTTAGGCATTGCTTTTGGATAGTTTCAGAGGGAAGTGTTAATAGAATAGGCAAAGAAGTAGCCGAAATCAAAGGGACCAATTTACCAACCAATTACTCGATAATCACGTAAGATCAAGTGAAGTCTTTGCAATCATTTATGTAGGTATTTACCTACACTTGATCATTACTTTCATATTAAGTTTAAGATTAAATAACTATTAATTATGCATAATATTAAATAAAATCACGATTTCAATTGGCACAAACATAGTAGTAGTAGGGTAGTATGACAGTTTTTTAAGCGAGTTTGTTTAAGATAATCACCCATAAGGACTTACATATTTTGGGGATGAGTGCAAGGTACATTATTCAGTCAAGATAAAACAACAAAAAAGGTGTAAGCAACTTGCAGTGACAATGACCTCAAGGGACCTTCCATTACCCAACTCGGGGGCAGAATACAGAATTAAAGACGAAACTTTTGACACCATACGAGCAAGACAGTGCCGCGTGATCTCCATTTCTACAATGATTAATGAATGTACGTTCCACGGCTTAACTACTATAAAGTAATCCTCTAAGCATGAACAATGAATTAATGACGTTTATAAAATAAGAAAAAAATTCAAGGTGAACAAAAATTAGAATTTTTATCATAATTTTGTAGTCGCTTTATACGCTACCGGAAATCCAGCCCTGGTTTTTCCGACTACGTCAGATGAGAATTAAGTTTTTCGATTGATCGAGTATTATGTCTATTTCTTTGACACGCTCTGCAGCCTAAAAGGTTTGATGGATTTTAACATATGAGGTCTCGTTAGATTCATCTTGGTTGTGGGGGTGAAATAGGCTAGGCTATAATATCTTAATCAAAGTAATGAGAGGAGGGAATTTATTTTATTTAACCAACGACAATATCAATAAAGTCGGGTTTATAAAGCTTGCTTTTATTATTCTCGAAGTAATCGAAATGTCAAACAACCCTCGCTGATCTGACTAAACAACGTAGTTAAGATGCAGAAGTTTAAAGTTATTTTAGGTGGCGAAAAAACCTAAGGCCAAGAAAATGAAAGTTATAGATAATCTGAGCTATGTTCCAGTATAAGTACAAATAATTTGCATTGTCGTCTTCAACTGACGCCAAGTGACTTGTACCTACTTGTGTTGTGTTAGGTGTAATTACTAGCCACCGATATGTTTTAAGATAGCGCCATTCCGGCAGGAAATAAAAAGTCGTGGGAGAATTATAATGGTCCTTGTTAACACAGAGTCATTGAGGTTTTTACTTGATAAACGATGTTTCGAGAGATTCCGTTTATTTTTACAGCAGACATTGGTATGGCGTGATTGTAGGTTTGACTATATATAATGTATTGACACCACCAGATTGCATTTGAATGAAGCTCAGTCCCTTTCTGATGCTTACAAACCTCTTCCACAAGAGAGAAGTAAAATTATGTTTTGATTTGATTTCGATGCAAGGTGGTTTTGACTTCTAGAACTTGCTTTTCTAGGTTATTTGAAGACGTGCAGTAGACTTCATTCACGCACTGCTCGTAGAACATGGGGCTTTGGTAAGATGATGATGATGATGATGATGATGATGTCTTCCTGTTATCCCTCATCAGGCACATAGGGCTCGCAGAAGGGTTTTCCAGTGTTCACGATGTTTCGCGGCAATTTCAAGATCTTCCCAGCCGAGATCAGTCGATGAAGCCTCTTTTTCAATTAATCACCGGGTGGCACGATGGCGGCCAGGTCTTCTTTTTCCGATTGTTTACCACAAAAGACCTGGCTTGAAGATATGTTTGTCTGCTCTCCGCAACACATGTCCAATCCAGCGTCATTGATAAGATGTATAACGGTAATTAGCGTATATGCCGGCTGTATACACTCATCCAGAGCCTTTCATCGAGACTCTCGGGCTGAAACCAACCACGACATGGCACGATGAGACGGGACGAGATAAAGAGCTAGTTGGACATAACTAGAGCAATATGTACACACTCGCTTTTGGCCTGTCTAGGTGTCTTGACGAGTGAGTATCGCCGGCATAACGTTAGCGATTCTTGAAAACTGACAATATGTTTGACGTGAGTTGACGATCTATCGCCTCGACAGATTATGTCAACTATTTATTATGTTTTTTCAGTTTTTAGGCCTCCAGGTAATATGACCTATTGGCCTGATATTAATTGACAGACGTACGGTCTGAAACGATGGATGACTTTAGCCCCAGACAAGACCTTAGGATGTCTTTATCGACGACCTCTTAGCCTCTACCCCCTTCACGAGAACTGGTGGCCGATAAGGACGAGAGGAAATCGCATGCCGGGAGATAAACTATGGGAAAGACTCCTAGAAGGTGGAACCTCAAAGTCAAAATAAATGGTAAATTGCGCAGGAATTCACGGGAATTTTTGTGAGATCCTAGGCGTATGTGCAGCGTTGGCCGTTTTTTTAATAACATGATGTCCATGTCACAAAGAAATATATTTGATGCCGTTTATACATGATTTTGCGATAAAATTGAATAAATGTATCAAATTTCTTAAGTGCCTCTGACTCTACACTACATGAATTGCCTGTCTTTTTAATCTTAGCCATGCTTTAATGACGAAAGTTCCAGATTTTCTTCGCAGGCGCTACGAGAGGCTGCTCGCCTGTGCTTAAACATCTTTAATCTGGTTACTAATAATATAAATGCTTATTCAAATTCCTACTACAATATAGGTATACTTACTATTTATACATAATGTGAAATTATATCAGTTTGTCCTTCATTCACGCAGCTACAGAGTAACAGATCGACTTCATACTTCGCATTTTGGCTTCATACTTTCGATTAGTATGTAATTGGACTATTGAACAAGCAGTAGCAATTTTTAATAAAGATTTTTTTTAAATTGTCGACTGAATTTTTTTAGTCAACCTGTTCGCCTACTTACCATATTAAATTTGATATAAAATACTTTTTATCGAATGAACAGCTAATACAAATTTTCAAAGGAAACTAGAGGTTTGAATATAAATAAGTTTACTTTGTTTTTATATTTTTTTATTAATCAAATGGTTATTAAAGTGGAGTGTAAACATGACGCAGCTGTTATTTCAAACGTTAGCGACGGCATGTAGAACTTTCTCCATGATGTCGATCCCTTGTTTGAAGATGTCGACGTGGATCCTCTCGTTGTGAGCGTGGAGTAACGCTGAGGAGGTGTTCAGGATGGGCGAGAACCCGATGACCGGGATACCCTGCTGGCGTACCCACAGGGCATCCGAGGATTGTGGGCAAATTACTCCTTCGACTTTGAAGCCCCTAAAATAAGTATATGGTTAGAAGTTGGGCGGTAAATAGTTTTACAAGCGTATTCAAAATTATAAACGACTCCAAACGGATTTAAGTGTACATTAAAGCTCACTCTACTCCATTAATAGATTTAAATGTGCAAAAAGTCCACTTGACCCCCTTTAATGGATCCTAGTAGACTAAGGGGTAAGAATGATTGTAACTAGGGAATGCAATTTAACCGGTTATTAACCGTTTTTGTATGAAAGTAACTGGTTAAAACCAGATATAACCGGTTATTTGCATTCCCTAATTGTAACTTACATATCTTCCACAGCCATTTTGAGTGCGGTCCAGAAATGGTTGCTCGCATCGATACTCGTACTTTTGATGGCTTTGTTATATTTAAGATACTTGAATGTCACGTTCGCCCCTGCTTCAACGCACCACGTTTCGATCTGTAAGGAAATATATTTAAAACTTGCATGTTTTTTTATAACAACACTAGGGACACGTCGTACGTACTCGTACGTAAACCAGAATTTATTAGTGAAAACCACATTAAAATCATACATACAGAAGGACAGACTTCGTTTTATACCGTGTAGAGAAGATTAGGTTTCGTTTATAAAAAAACGAACCTAACCTAACTTAACTTAAATAAGTAATCTTGACAAAAGGTGTTAATTGAATTCTGTAATTTCGGCCTAAAAGGATGTAGGGCGAAAAGATTTTAGACCAAACTTTAATTAGGACAAACAGTTTCAAAGGAATACCGTTGATTACACCTCCGTCACTCTCTGACAAGTACGTGAGTGCGAGAGTGACGAATGTTTTATCCGTATTTATTCATAGCGATAAACGAACATAGTGGATTATAAATGATGGTACCAGGGCGGTTTTAAAAAAAGTGTACATAGTTAAGGACTAAAATTAAGAAACGGTAACTTTAGTCAGTTGAGTCACGAAAATTAACTATACCGTTTTAAAACCAATGGTGGTATCTCAAACAAAAAACCTGTAGAAAGTGTGACCATATTACTAACGGGTGAGG
This sequence comes from Acleris cristana, assembly GCA_948252455.1. Taxonomy (NCBI): domain Eukaryota; kingdom Metazoa; phylum Arthropoda; class Insecta; order Lepidoptera; family Tortricidae; genus Acleris; species Acleris cristana. The sequence continues at coordinate 14,749,729 of OX411779.1, read as the reverse complement.
ATTGAATCTGCTTCGTTTATTGTATTTGAGACACCGCCTATTGGCTTATGAGGGCAGTATATAATGAATAATTAATTTTCGTGACTCACCTGACTAAAATTACGGTTTCTGTACACTTTTTTTGAAAACCGCCCTCTAGCCTAAGTTAACAATGTTAAATTGATTGCTTCTCTTACCATCTTGTCAAAGGCATCGTGGTCCAAGGATGGCGGTATCCTAATGTCAAAAGTGGCGGACAGGCTTTCGGGAACCACGTTCACTTGCACTCCGCCCTAGTAAAACAAATACAAATACGAGTACGTACAAATAATAAGGAATATTCATAACTTTCTTTCCCAGCTTCAATAAAAGCTGATTCATGTAACAAACAGTTAAGAAAAATCTTTTTCACCTCAGCAGCCTAAACAAGCAGGTTTTGCTGTTAAAAAACAGTGAGCAAAATTCGGTTTTGCTGCGAGCGTGAGACAAAGTAACTTTTTAATTCTATTTATACTATGACAAGGCCCTCTGACTGGTGGGTGGGACTAAACCATACCACCGTAAAGTCGCCGTCAATAGAACTTGCAAAAGATGTAAACAAAACCAATTCACCATGTTCCGCGATAGCGGAACTCCGTCGACTCTGTTAAATTTGATTTTGAAATAAAAAATTCAGTTGATCCGTTTAGTTGGTCGGAGTGGAAAAATAAAGCCTGAAAGCATATAGTGCACAGCACTAATACGGTGGTCAGTCCCACCCTACCCCCAGGGGTATGGCTTGGGGTATGTAGGGGTAAGGGGGTGAGGGCGAACGAGTTAAAAATAATGCCATAACATCGCAAAAGAATTTCAAGCAGCAGTTTTCGCATTATTGTGTTCCGATGTGGTGTATAAGACAACCGATGAAAATATTAGCATAGAGGCATTCTGTCTTAGTCCTCAAGGTTGGCAACGCTTTGGAGTCGCAGGATCGTAGTCTTAAGAATTCATGTGTATGAGTCTCGGATCCCACTCACCACGTGCCCTGGGTTCTCGTGTGCCTTATTATCCTTGTCGTAAAAAAAACTGAAAGTTGTATTACCTTCAATTGCGTCAAGTTGATGGTAGCCGTGTCGCCGAGAGCAGCGCCGGCGTCAAACTTTTTCTTCTCTTCCGCTCGGTACTTCATTAATTTGTCTATCATGTAATATAACTGTAATAACAAAAACAAAACCCGATCACCATAGTTTGCTTTAGTCAAATGTTAGGTAGTAAGTTTGCATTTGTATTATACCTCTAAGATCTTAGATAAATATTGTAATGATCACATAATGATAAGATAATTTGGGTGACGAAAATGTAATTTCCACATTTTCTTGCTATATTTTAATAGTTTGATACTGCTAGACGCATAGTTGATTGCATTTTACCTCTGGAATGCATTTTTAACCGATAAGGAGACAGTTATACCTATGTTCCACTGTGTATATTTTACAAAAGAATTACTGTATAAATTTGACAAAATCAAAACGGTATTTTAAGTATTTTATAAATCTGTTTTGCATATTTTTTCCGAAGAATTGTGCTATCGAATGTTAAAAAGGTTTTAGTCGAATTATGTTTAAAAAAACTCACTTTTTTATATCGTATCTACTAATAGTAACGCATAATCTAGTAGCTAACGAGCCGACCTATAAGTAAGTATTAGCCATCTTCGTTTTATCATTTAGATCTTAACGTCATAAAAATAGAGTCGAAAGGTGCTAAAGGAGTTTCTTGGTCGACTGTACAAGTAGATAATAGCCTTTGTCAATCGAAATTGCCGAAGATGTAAACAAATTAGTAATGACACAGAACCTCAAATATTAATTAAGAGTGTTTTTATTTAAAATAACGTATAATTCATAGTTATTTAATCTAAAACTGAATGTGAAAGTGAAGATCAAGTGCATAAATGGTTGCTAAGAGCACACTTGATCTTTAAAAGTACGTGAGTTTCGAGTAATTATGGAAAATTGGTTCGTTTGGTTGTGTTTACATTTTTGCCAATTTCTATAGGCACAGACTATACATTGACGTGTAGTGTGCCTAACTCCGTGCAGACTAGCAGAGTGGGCCTTCGTAGTCCCGAAAACATGTTATAGTAATGGTTGGCTTGGCCTACCTTCTCCCCGGCGGTGTTTGGCAGGAACAGCGCCCCATGGCCCGGCGTCCCTCTGCAGGTAATTTCTATTTCTGTAAATGAACATTCTTTGCTTATGAGGGGTTCCTGTTATTTTATCGAAACACCTTTCAATTAACGTTTAATTACTGGGCTGAGGTCCGAATAGGAGACGACCTTCACCCAGCTGGTTGTTTGATAAAAAGTATTTTATATCAAATTTAATATGGTAAGTAAGCAAACGGTAGGTTTAGTGCAAATTATTAGTACCGACTTACCTGCCTACCCAATGGTTATGAAGGGAAACAATTGTCAACCTATCGTTTGCATATTCTAAAGGCTTCATACTTTCGATTAGTATGTAATCGGGCTGTTAAACAAACAATATCAATTTTCAAAATAAGTTCATTTTTAGTTTTTTTTTTAATTATGAACTGTAAGTACTGGACTGAAAATTTTCAGTCAACCTACTCGTATTCGCCATATATTACTTACCATATTAAATTTGATATAAAATACTTTTTATCGAATAAACAGCTGGGTGAAGGTCGTCTCCTATTCGGATCTCCTACTATACGTAGAATTTTCAGTAAATCTTTACAATATCCTGAAAACATCATGATCTCAGCAGAAAATAGCCCTAGATAAAATGAAATTCGATGAAGTGATACAATCTATGAAAATGATAGGTATTGATTAAGTTAGGTGTACAGTCGACTACAAAGAGATGTATCCAATTTTTCACGTTATTGCTTATTGGTAGTAATAAGGTCTAAAAGTGGACACATCTCTTTGTAGTTGACTGTACATCGGCGACCTTAGCACAGTTGTTCTTTTACTAAGCGACGAAGACCCTGCCCATGAAGGAAGCAGTCGTTCGTGAGTAGTTTCGTTGTCTATTCTATACCCAAAGCCTAAAGCTTAGTTTGGGACTAAGTCCATTTGTGTAAGATTGTCTACTGATAATTATCTATTGTAACTATTACGGTGTTCACCTGTGTTGTGATGCCACCTACTTAGCGACGTTATCCTTTGTATTATTTTTTATAAAATGTGTATAGAACCAGAGTTGCTCGAGAATCAAAGCGGTTGTGCCTCGACTACGGACCCAACGTGTATCGTTCTATTTTTTTTAAATAGGTCTTCAAACAGAGCCTCTATTAGGCGGTAAAACCATATCGTATTTGATCTGTTATGGTATTGTTTTTAACTCGGCCGCCATTACTGTCAAGTAAATAAGAGCTATCAAAACGTTGGCGATACGATAACAGGTCAAAGACGATATGGTATTGACAGCCTGGAATCTCGGTCCTGGAGGATACAACTGGATTGTAACAATTGAAAAGCACGGGATATGTAACATATTGCGCACATCCTTAAAAAGTAAACATAGCACGCTTTAAAAGTAAACAAACAAAATACTACTTATTACAAATGTTTTATAAAATAGCAAGAATGAGCTAAAACTCAAGTTATGATCAATATTAAATAACAACTAAATGTGAGACTGCGTGCAAGGGATTTAACAAAGAATATAGAGGAATATATAGGGATATAGGTCTGATTTTGTCTTTATGCCGGTATATTTAAAATGCAATCGGCGAGGCAGGATGTAGCCACAGGTAGCTTTGTCTAGAGAGCTACTTACGTTTATTAGTGCGTTCTCCGTAAAATGCTTCCATTAACTTCAGGTCCTGGTTCATGGCGCTCTCATCCAGCCCGAACCCAACGTTCAAAGCCTTGAACTCCTCGGACTTGGCGAAAGTCATCATTCCGTCTATGCTACCAATCTCTTCATCTAAAAATTAAGTGTTGAAGTGTAGTAGTTATATGAAAATAAAATAGTAAAATCTTCTTGTGCCCCTTAGCCCCAACGTGGATACGCCACTGGCATCATATCAACGACGCAATCGGTGGAAACGTTAGGATCCTCCAGTGAGAGGTAACACGTTGCCATGGGTACAATGCAAAGAAGCTCCGCATCCTATTTCCTATTCAAATAAAAAAACCCGCATCCAAATGAACCCGTTTAAGAGCTACGGTGCCACAGACAGACACACACATACACATAGCGGTCAAACTTATAACACCCCTTTTTTGGCGTCGGGAGATAAAAACCGCTGCCATACTAAGGCAGGGAGGGATGTGCTTCCAGAACTCTCACTGACCAAACGAATCACAAATCACATTAGAAAAAAAAGCCATAAAAAAACTTACCAGGCACGAAGCACACATGGACCGTCCTCGCCAGCCTGACTCCAGCATCCTTGAGCCTCCGCACGGCTTCGAGGTGGAACATGGCCACTGACTTCATGTCCAGAGCTCCTCGGGCAAATATAAAACCGTCATCGGAGATCACAGCGTCGAATGGTGGGTACGTCCAAAATTCCTGAGAAACAATATTTGTTCACCGTTTAAGTGACGTAAGTAGTCATTTTAGATGTATGCCTCCTGCAGTGGTTTTTACACGATTGCGTCAGAAGGAGGGTTATGTTTTTCGACAGTATGTGAGTACCTATATGTCTATTTCTTCGGCACGCTCTGCACTCTTGTTGAATTTTAACATTTTATTATAGGTGTCGTTAGAATTGTCTTGGTTGTGGGAGTGACTTAGGCTAATATTTGCGTCAAAGTAATGAGAGGGGTTTTTTTATAAATATATAGACGACAATATAAAAAAAACATTCGGGTTTTATAAAGCTTTTGTTCTAAGATCCGATTTGTTCCTGATTGGTCATATTCCAAATTGGTCATCTTCCAAACTCGTCGATTTCCTAACTGGTCATATTCCTAAAAATTAGCCTGGTGCAAATCGTCTCCTATTCGGATTTCCTACCATTTAATTAACTCGATCAAGGTATTCGGTAGCGGTATATTGCCAGATCGCCACCATATTAAACCTTATGTAGGTACGTATGTATGTAAACTCTTTATTGCAGAAACAGGAAATATCAAACTAAAAAGAAACAGAAAAACAAAAGGGATATCTTCCAGTTAACCCTTGAGCGTCTGAGAGATAAATAAAAACAACGGTTGACTAAACGTACAACAATTTAGAAACAGAAGATAAAAATAAATACATAGAAATATATACATGTATTAAGAAGTACTTAGTACCTATAATTCCATGATAAATTAAGAAGGTGCTTCTGCCGTCATGTAAGTTCTACAGAAGGTCTCTGTTACACTTTCAATTACACTGGATAACGTCCATTAAAGAAACTTAAAGAGTAGCAAGTGTATACTTACCTCGAACACTGGTACCACATCCATATGCGAGTTCAGCAGTATGGCTGGCAACTGCGGCTGCGACCCTTCCCAGCTGATCACCACGACAGGCTTCTTCGGCACCAACTCATACACCTGGACTGGCAGTGCCAACTCGCTGGCTTGCTTCTTGAGGAACTTCACACAACCATCTACAATTTAAATGTCATAAAATCTCCAGAAAGGAAAAGATGTGAAGAGGCAAACGGCATCGGCATCGGCATCGGAATTTGCGTTGTGTGTATTGTTTTGGCAAGAAGAAGGCACACTAGCACAACGGCTATCTGAGGATAAGGGGAATCTGAGACCCATACCTAAATATTTGAATTCTTAAGACTGCACTCTAGACTCAATGCGTTACCAACCCTGAGGACTAAGAGGGAATGCCTCTATGCTAGTAATCACCGGTTGTTCGATGCAAATAATTTGAGGTCATCCATGTACAATAAGTGAGAAATGACGTCAGCCTCTCTATGAAGTCGATATCCTAAAATCCTTCCTTTCCGGAATCCTTCAGCAAAGAACTGAGAGGATTCAAGACTAGGCAAAACCACAAAGGGCTCAGACTGTCACCCGGGAAGATACCTCTTTCAATCCTTATCAAGTTAAGCGAATCAGAGGGGTCTCGACCACCTGGTTGACGAAAAACTGTGACCCACTGCCTCATACACACACCGAAAAAGGACCTCAAAGTTAGATCAAGTTTATACAACTCCAAGATCCTTTCGAGCCAAGAGTTAGACACCGAGTCATAAACCTTCTTAATTGTCAATCCAAGCAGCCGAGAGGGCCACCTTGCTTCGTCTGACTTGCTGGCAAATAGTCATGTCTCCTTAGTACCGCGGGACCCAACCGTACATCCATTTTGAGCAGATATTATTATTTAATTGTGATATTTGTTAACAAGGTATTGGACAAAAAGGTAACCCATCATTTTATAGAATTTCACTCCATCGATTATCATTTCATCGAATTTCATTTCATCTAACGCTATTTTCTGCTGAAACCATGATGTTTTCGGGATCACACGGGACACATTAATTACGTAGGTTAGGTTACGTTAGACTTGTGAATACAAAAAAAGATACATCATTTGGCCAGAAATGCCTTTCGATGAAATGAAAATTCGGTGTGAAAAATGATACGTTCGTTGAAGACGTTTAGACGTAAGAAAGGTGTTTCGATAAAGTATAGTAGGTACCCGGAAAGAAAATTATGGCATGGTGCATTATAAGTTGGTACATTGCTCTTAGAATTGTGTATAGATTATATCTACATATGTATATCTTTAGTTGATACTGTTACAGCTGTCGATTTTTTTCTTAATAATTTTGTTATTTCACACTTTTTAGTTTGTATTAAGAGAACACTAGTTAGTTTCTTAATGGTATATCGCATCTATTTTTATTTTCCTGCAAAATGGTAGCATCAAAGTATCCGCCGTAAAGTCAAGCCGTTTAGGCTGCAGACCGTGCCATAGAAATAGACATAACTACATACATACATACTCCCGAAAAACATAACCCTCCTTCGGGCAGTCGGGTAAAAAATGAGATTTTACCTTATCGATAGATATTGAAAACGACTCAGAAAGCAAGATAAGAATTAGTTTTTCGGACCAAATATATGGTGAATAAACATGTCATTATGTTTATTCACCACATCTGTATTTACAGATGCTTATGTACAGAGTCAATAAGACATGTGAAAAGCCAAGATGGCGGTTATTTAAGTAGCTATTTTAAACCTTTTCAACTCTATTCTACCTATGTCATTTATAAACGACGTCACTGACACGCCAATGAAGGCTTAAAACCCTCTAATCTAGGCGGTATAAACCAGAGCCATATTGTCTTTGACCAGAAGGGCTAGACAAGATGCATTACGCTCACCAGCGTTTCTATTCGTTACGTTTTTAAACCAATCGCGGCACTGGTAGATCACGTGACTTTTCGTATCACGTCGTCTACCAGTGACGCGATTGGTTTAAAAACAAAACGAATAGAAACGCTAGTTAGTGTAATGCATCTTTGCTAGGGCCCCAGGTCTATTTTGCGCTAGCAACCATGACGTGCCTTTTATGAAGCATCTAAAATCTAGCTTAAGGCAGAAGAGTAGTACGTGACATAGCTGTCATGTTTAACGAGCCTTGTGAACGCCACAGACAGCTGTGGACGTCAACTGAAAGCCACAGGCTTCAGCCGTCACAAGTTGAAGATTAACTGCCGCACCCAGAGACGTCAATTTAATTTAATGCTTGATTAAAATTGCTGCTGTCACTTTCTTTGCTATAGCAATAGAATAAGACAATATGTCACTAAACAAGCATTAAATTTAATTGACGTCTCTGAGTGCGGCAGTAAAAGAGACTTTGTTTTGTATCAATAAGGTGTAAGGTAATTCGCCTCCTGACGTGCCTCCTCCAATTCCGGACGTGTAAAAGTGCCCGTGCGGCCTACTTACTGAATAAAGTCTTTTATCTTTTATCTTTTTTATCTGATCGCATAGCATAGTATGTTTGGCGTGTAAGTGACACATGTTGTATTCGACGTAATTCGTTCAAAAGGTTAAATTTTACTTACCGTAGTCCACGTCAGGATGCACACTCGGTATTCGCAGGTATTCCCTGAACCTCTGCAGAACGGCGTCATTTTCCCAGGCGGCCATTTTGAACTGAACGTCAGTCTGTTCCCCAGCACAGTTTACAGACGACTGGGATAGGATAGAACTATAAGCTACAGTACAAACAAGTGATAACGCTCTTGACTACTTATAAATAGGCAAATAAAAACAGAAGGCATTAATGCTTTAGACGATTGTATAAATATTACTAGCTGTTATCTGTGACTCTGTTCACGTAGAAGTCGGTTATGGCTACTCGCGGATAAAAAGAACCCTGTGTCTATCCAAGCTATATCCATCATCATCATCATCATCATCATCATCATCATCATGTCAGCCGAAAGACGTCCACTGCTGGACATAGGCCTCCCCCACGGCTCTCCATTCAGATCGGTCTTGTGCTTTTCGCATCCACCGCGTTCCCGCGATTTTTACAATGTCGTCACTCCATCTTGTTGGAGGCCTACCTACAGCTCGTCTCCCGATCCGCGGACACCACTCAAGAACCTTCTGACCCCATCGACCATCAGAAGCATATCAAAGCATAGCTATATCCATATCAAATTTCAAATTTCGCCGTCTGTCCCTCTGTAAGTATTTACGTACGTATAGATCTTTTAAACTACGCAACGGATTTTAATGCGGTTTTCATAAGTAGATAGAGTGATTGTTAGTGTGCGGAGAGTGTAGAGAGTTTATGTACCTACGGGTGTTACAGAAAACTCACATAAACCGATGCGATACGAGGGTTGGTCGCTAGTAACTAATACTATCTAATGCGGAAGTACCTAACTTTATCTGTTTGTTACGCTTTCACAGCTAAACTGCTAAACCGATTTGAATGAAATTTGGTATAGAGATAGCTAGAACCCAGAGAATTGACAAAGGTTATTTTTTGAAAAGACGTTATATTTTTGACGTGAAAAAGTGCGAGCTTACTTACTGGAATAAACATCTTTTAGCTTAAGTACCTATCATTTTTTTCCAGTACGAATAACGATAACCGACTTGTACGTGAACGGAACGTGGGTTAATTTGCACAGGTTTTCTTGATTATATACCTTCTGTACGGCATAGTAATAGTATAAGAATTTTAAATTTAATGTAGTTAATAATAGACTTTAGAGTTGTTTGACTGCTACTTTTTAGTTAGCGCTATCTTTGGTAGGGCGACAGCTGCCTGTTCTAAACTTTGGAATTTTCAAGTTTAAAAATGGAAAATCGAATACTTACATTTTCAGCTGATATAGCGCTGTCACTCAGCGAAATACTGAACACGCAGAAACTGCAGACCAGCGCATTGATTTGGCGGAACATTTTAAAAAATCACGGACTGTGGTCGCTTTTTTTTCTAAGTCACGTGCGGCGTGCGCGACCGACCGCAGTGTGGAACGCGGATTAATAGTCTGTCAAGTGAATCGTCCCATGGAAAAGGCGGCCAATTAAAACATCTTAAGCAAATATATAATAGAGCAGCGCCGCGCCAAAATCGATCCGTGAATGGCACGCATTTATAACATCAGTAGGAATTGGAGAAGATTGCATATATTTTATCGAAACAAAATTAAATAACCAATAATGGTTGTTTTACACTGATGTGAACAAATAAATAAAACAATGGAAAGTATTTACAATTTATTAGAGACTCTTATTCTATAAATTAATCTATCAGTTCGTTATAAAGCCAATTATTTCTAATTCAAATTTAATCAAGATTTACAATTTTTTACACGTCACAATTACTGAGATAAAATCATAGAAGTACAAAGTAGTAGTATGTATTGTGACGTTTTGTTTCAACTTACGAACTAAACACAACACTTCGGCAGTGAGCGAGTAATATTTTAAAAAGTAATTACATAATAGACCTACCTATAAAGGTTTGTTTTTACCAAAAAACTAAAATGTATCAAGAAAATAAGTACTTTTTAGGTGTCTATAGGTGTTTTGACGACTAAAAATTCAAGTCGGGAGATTTAGCTTAGAGTATATTAAAATTGTAATTAAGAGTTATGTTATTGAGCATTAGAGTTTAGTTTTTTTATCACTTATGTACACTTAACTTATCACATTCACTTATATTTATTTTTTGACCTGGTAACTTTGTAATGTAAATTATTGGAATATACGAGAGCAAAAAGTTAAAAGATATCGTTTCTATGTACGTTAGAAGGTAGTGTACGTTTGCATATACTTCTAAAGTTATAATAAGACATAAGCTCGGAAAGGAAAACATTAAAAAATCTGCAATTGTAGAGTCAGTTAATTTTATGAAAGTTTTTATCTCTTTACATCCCAGAAATTAAGCAAGCAACAATGAATAGTCTTACCTTTTTTCTTGGGGTCTTAAATAGGCTATTTTCAATTTCTGATTACAGTTTCTTGATCGGGTCAAGACCCCGAATTATAAAGTTTTTACTTAGTACATTTTCTCACATTTTCTCGAAGCTCCAGTTGTCCTTAATGAGCTAATTTGTTCGCGGAGAGAGAAAGCGATAGTTTATACGAATAGGTACTTTTATGTTCAAAAGCGTACACCTTTTGAACATTCATCGTCATACCTTAATCGAAAACAGGTCAAATTTTGATTTAATATCTATGTATTTTGCTATACAGAATATCGTGAAGTTAATAGAAAATAGTTTGACGACGAGCTATCGTGGGCTTTCCGCGACGGCAGCATACTGACGTGGCACTGTCTGATTGGTCGAGCGGGATCCCTCCCCGCGCCCCGCGGACCGTAGGAGGGAGATCGTTGATGAAGTGGTTCAGAGTCCAGAGTTGCCGCAGTAGTCGCCGATGCGGTCCGAAATGCACTCGAAGATGTCGAAGGACACGTCGCAGTTGCGTCCGTTATCTGAAATTGCAGATTGTTATGGTAATTATCATTAATTTTAAGATAGACAGCTCACCACTTGTATCTTAGAATTCCGAATTGTTTTTTCCGAAATTTAATTTAAGTATCCCTTTTTTTTATAAGCTGCAGCCAGGTATATAATTTAAAATATAAGGTATGTATTCAACATATAATGTGATTGCTATAACTAATAAGCTATTTAAAAAAAACTCTCCAAACGAAAACTAACTTTCGGAATTTTGATCATTTCGGTCAAGAGGCTCCTCGAAATTATGGTTGTAGCGCATTGCAGATGCGTTAGCAACTGAATAATACGAAGAATTGCTAGTAATCTAACCAATTGTCTTGCTTCCAAATCCGAAACCGCAAGTGCGAACACTGTTGCTTGATAAGATAAATAATAGGTTAATGCGTAGTAGTCTCGTTAACCGATCAATGTGAAGCCTGGTACAAAGATAGTTTATACTCAGAGCCGTATTAAAAAACTGATCTTAGCTTATAAATGTTTAACTTATGTCTGAAGACGTTTTTCTATGAATTGACAACATTTCATTTTGGTGACACCTGCAAATTACTATAGGAATCGAAAGGATTTTGCCTCCTAAACACGGCAAAATATTTTTTTCAATTTACTTTTCTTTATTTAAAAAATTATAAGAAAGTTAAAAAAAATATCGAATTTTACCAATACTACGCCCGTATAATACCATTACCTATTTCATGAGAAAAAAAGCTGTCATAATTCTAAATTTGACATTAACACTATTGACAGACAGATGATACTTAAATAATTATCGGTGGACAGCCATTATTAAAAAAAAAGGAGGATTTTTTTTAATACAGACTGGCCTAACTTAATTTGTCCAATGTGTCGTAGAAATGAAGTTACGCCCTTTTAGAATAAGTACATCTTAATAAATGAATAATAAAATAATTATTCATCCTAGGGAAAAATAAAAACTATTAGTGTCTTCCTCCTTCCAAACAGTATCTATAGAACGAATAAAATTAAAGTCTTGAAAATATGAAATCTTGTCATTATATGGCATTTCTCATCATCTATCAAAGCCCTAAGTTAGTTGCAAGCGTACCCATGGGCACGGTCCGGGAGAACAGGTCGTGGTTCTTCATGAGGCACTCCCGGGAGGCCTCCAGCACGGCCATGAAGTACCCTCGCTCGTTCACGCCGTCCGAGTACAGCCCCACCAGCCCCTCCAGGGTCGGGAAGCCGTAGCCGTCCACCTGGGGAAAGTAACAATTATTGAGATATCAGGCCATATAATATAATAATCTTTATTGCAAACCACAGAGAGTTACCATCTGTAAGAAGTAGGTAATAACAATTTCAAGTGACACAACACAACAACAACAACTTTCCAGGGCCTCTACTTCTACTTTTTATCCTGGAAAATTTAATGGTTCGCGTGGGAGGACAAAAATACGAATTCTACGCGGAGGAAGACGCTGGCAGAAGCTAGTTGTGTATATAAGAAGGCGCGCGCTTATAAATTGACGTGGCACGTTACGGGTCCGTCAATGTGCGAAAAATAGTAGGGCCGCGACTTCGATACCATCGGTATATAGAAAACGGGTACCTATTCTACCGACAAACCTTTCAACGAGCGTTGAGACCGCATGAGTTATTTTTTTGCTGATCACATGTCTAATCTAACCTCATCTACGTAATTAAAGTTTAAGATATCGTGAAAACATCATGGAATAAGCAGAAAATAGCGATACATTAAACGAAATTCGATGAAATTACACTTTCGATGAAGTGAATTACAGACTTCAGTTTTATTGCACAAAATGGCAAAACAATGGAAAGAATTTTAACAGGCGTCTTATAGCCCGAAGCTTTATCGGCGTAATTTATTTAAAAAGCGATGTGTGGCCGTAGGTCGATTAATAAAATTATGGCATTGCACCCATTGCACTCTCATAAAAGTCGAGAGTAATTGGTTAAGGATGTATATTAAAGATAGGATAAAGCTTAGCGAAAAACCTCGGTCAACTCGCAGGATTTACTCAAAACAGGACTCACCGGTAGGGTTACCATATGTAGAAATGAAAATTCCAGAGGGCTTATTGTCTTACGCACTCGCAATCGCAACCGGCTTCAAAGTGGAGCAATTGTTTTCATTTTGTATGCAGACAACCCTTCGATTTTCAAAATGAAAACGATCGTGAAAAATGAACGCGAGTGCGTTAGACAATAAGCCCTCAGGGATGTTATTCTCTCAAAAACGCGGTCGGATGCACGAACGAGTGAATGTCGCAGCGACGAGTTTAAGTAGTCCCGTCAGAGCGAAGAAATCACATTTACTTACACATTCATTCGTTCGTCCGACCGTGGTTTTGAGAGAATCACACCCCATCAGAAGTCATAAATCAATCGGAAAGTCTTTTATCGCAACAACAAAGCTTCATTCCAATTTTTTGTATTATTTTTTTTGTTGCAAAATACATTAAACATTTTGTTATAAGTGTTTATGTGCACTTTGTTGATTAAAGGTTACATTTCAGTATCTATCTTTTCTTTGGATAAATTATATCCGGCCGCAATCCTGACAAAAGTTCTAAAATCCTGCGGCCTAGTATGGCTACGTCTATATCGCGTGTCAAATGTGGATAAAGCGACGGATGTCACTCTCATTCTTACTAAATTTACGTGTCAGAAGGTGACGGATGCCTTATCCAAACTTTGTCACGCGATAAACGCAGCCATATTAGGGCCCCTGACGTATGGAAACCCTACACACGAGACCTTGGCAGGTACATGACACCTTAAACCGCCGAGTGCCCACAGTGATATACCGTGCGCTATTTATCTGAACATGAAGAAATACGGGCACTGAATGCATTAATTGAAGACCGCTTTCGGAATTATAACAGTCACCAAATAAAACACAATTGCATATGGCCGGCTTTATGACTCCTATATTAACGTCCGAGGTATATTTTCAAGCGCAATAAATAGACAAGATATTTTTCTTTTTCAAGTTTACGACTTGGCCGGTTTTTATAGGAAACAAATTGGAGCAATCGCCTCGTCAACCATAAAGCATTAAAAGTGTTTTTTTGTTTAATATACAATCGTGTCGACCTCGATGGTCACTGGTGAGTGGTGGCAATGAATCCGACAGATCCTTTGATATTGAGATGGTTAATTTATCTTTGAAAATACATTTATTTTCTTTTTGAAATAATCGTTGAAAATATGGAGTTTTAACAATTCATTCAAAGTAGATTGTTGATTTGACTTCGTTTACATTTTGAAAGCAATTAGGTATACATATAGGCTCAGTCGCCATTAAATATATCGGAGCAGATAATGTTCTCACAAATATTTAGGCGTTAGGGCGTGGTAATATATCTTAGAGCACCCTTTATTATGTACATGGCATTAATTTTCTGTCTTATTTTATCCGAAGTAACTAAATCTAGTCTAGGAAAAACAGGGAGAAGACTCCCTGTATTTCCTCCGACTTTGCATTCCCCAATTTTCAGTAAGAAACTGTCGTGCCGCTAAAGAAGGTCAAATTTACTTCTCGTAAGCGAAAAGAAATGTGGCAAATGTGGCAATTAATCACAAGAATTACATGCGTATCTTAAGCCAAAATACAAACTCGACAAATTGAAAAATCTCCTTTTGTTTTTTTTTTGGTTTGAAGTCAGTTAAAAATGGATAAATAGGTATGTTTCGATACATTTGACGGGGACTGTATATAACTGACAATATATACCACTATGTATTTATTGCAGTAGCACAATACAATTTATGATATCGTGTGAACTGTATACCGAGTTTGTTCTCGTATTGCATAGGCTTTCTCATCGTACTTAACTCGCATAATTACCGCCATAATCAGAGAAATTTTGGAGACAATTAATTAACTTGTTCATTTTCAAATTTGTGTGTAAAAAATCGTCTCTAAGAAACGACTTCCTGCCGCACTCAGACGCGTCAATTAAATGAAATTTAATGGTTGTTTAGTCACGTGTTATCTTATTATACTGCTGTAGCAAATAAAATGACAGCAGCAACTTTAATCAAGCATTAAATTAAATTGACGTCTCTGAGTGCGGCAGTTAGGCCCGGTTTTATAAAGGTCCGTTAGTAAATATGTCAGATCAAATTTTAGTAACTTCATACAAGTTTTGACATTCGTGACCGATTTTTTTATAAAACCCAGCTTTAATCGTGATTAAGGGGGAGGACCAAAAAGTGGTGCATGAAAACTCACTCAAATTTTTTTTTCTATGGAACTTTCCGTTGTGCGTCTAAAATTAGCCATGTAATTGTAAGCATATTTTTTTTGCACAACGGGTTTTTTTCACCTTCGTTGTTTGAGTCCTCATCCTTCACTGACTCTGCGTGCGGTCGTTAGATAGGTACATAATATCGTTGTTTTATACTTTATATGTATGATTAATTGACCAAGACAGTAAATACTTACGGCTTTTACTTTCCGGTACACGCACTGAAGCAGACACTGAAAAAAGAAAATTCGTAAGATTAGAATATTATCTATATTTAAATTTACATTATAGTGTTTTCGATTCACGAAGGGGTGCCTTCGCTACGCAAATTAACGTGTTACACGACTGCGTCAATGGACGTAACATTAAGTATAATACGAAAATAACAAAAAAGTAACTCTTTATTTAAAAAAAATGCCGACTGTACTTTATTCTTGTAACGTCAAGAGGGGCTATTCCGACAAAGGGGTAAATGCGTCACTTAATTTTTCTCACGTTTTAAAACTATTTTTGCGTCCTTTTATTACTATAATTTAAACAGCTTAATTTGTATAAAAGGAAGCATAAATAGTTTTAAAACGTTGAATTCGCTTGAATAAATTAAGTTACGCATTTACCCCTCTGCTGGAATAGCCCCGCTTGACCTTATTGCCCGCTCTATTAGACTGTTTAGTACTGCAGTGATCCCATACGACCAGAGGCCCGTTTCACGAAGCTACAGGTTACAAATTACAAGCGGAAGTCTCTTTCTAGCAAAATGAGTTAGAAAGAGACTTCCACTTGTAATTTGTAACTTGTAGCTTCGTGAAACGGGCCTGATCAGTCATAGACCAGTAACCATCTCCCAACCATCATCAGTAGGATTTTTTTCTTTCTAGCTAACTACCGACGTAATAAAACATAAAGTCTGGGCCCCTATTTCTCTACAGTATTGTATATCTTACTTTTCACTTCTCACGCTCGTAAAGTCCTTCTTTATGCTGGGTATAGGCTGCATAAAATCGCATTTTATGCACTAGTGCATAAAGTGTTGTCGTCATCTAGACTAAGACAATTAAGCCCTCCAGCCACAGCCAGACAGACGAGGTGACTGCATTAAATAAACTTGTTATTTGAATACTTAGAAGGCAAGTTAATTAAAGTATAAGTATTCAAATATGTTGCACCTAACAAAAAATAAATTTAAAACTATTAATAACAAGAATTATTAACAAAAACATTACAAAATCAACGTATGACTTGGCAGTACTGAGTTCGACCCAAATTAAAAAAAAACAGTCGCGGGAATGAGGTTTTTATCTCGTTTTGTACTATTAATTAGTTGTTTTCCTTGCAAAACTAGTTGTGTTACGGAATTTACAACTATCACTGTTTTATTTCCTCGTAGGTAATCGAAGTAAAAAGCAGAGTGTATAACTCTGTCTTAAAACCCATTTTATTCTCGACTTAATTATCCACCCTCGGCTGCCAGCTCGGATGGATAAAATGGTTTGTTTCATGCCCTTGTTGTACAATATACTATTTTAATGATAGTGTTCACAGCTTTTATTTACTTGGTAAGAGCTGTCATAACAATCATAAAAATAAGCATAATTGTGATTTCAATAAAGAAACAAGATGGGCAAAGAAAAAAAGGGGTCTTGCTTGATGAATTCAAAATAATTGCTGAGACAGGCAGATTTTTTATATTTCTTTGGAGTCAAACGTTGGATTACATGCTCACTTTCACTTTAATGCGGTGTATCAATCACGTTCGCTTTCTTTTAGCAATTCAATTATCAAATACTCTTGCGTGGTGATGGCATGACAAGCAGCGAAGTTATGAATGAGATAATTATTTAATTTTGAAAGGGTCTAGTTAATAGTTTGAAAGTGATCATTACTGATCAAAGAAAACTATGATTAAATCACCAATTTAAAGGCAAGAGCGTTTTTAAACTAAAATGATGGTAAAGCAGCCGGGAAGCGAGTTGGAACTGTTGAAAACGGAGGCGCTAGCTGTCTCACGGCTCCAGAACGTCAGAGGCCCTAGCCAAGAAGCATTACGCTAGCTATCGATTCCATGCGTTTTGTTTTTAAGCCAATCGCGTCACTGGTAGATCACGTGACTCTTTGTATACATTTCAGGATTTATTTCAGTATCATCCTGTATAATCCTAGAGGTAATTTAAGGTAAGTTTTTATAAAAATCGTGAAATATTTACAGTTACAGAAAAAAAGTGGGTTTGTTAAATGAAACGGTTGGGAAAAGACACATTTTGCCAAACATATTTTAGCCAAAAGGCAGAGAACCAAAAACAGTATGCTTTTGAAACAAACCTCTATAAGCAAGATTTTTAGAACACCTTTTCTTAAAAAATCCTGCTGTCATTGAGATTATACTTGGTTAGGCATTGACAGGTGTTGGGATTAACTTCTTGTTTTTACTGCATGGTATAGGCTATAATGTATATACTAAGTATAAAATAAACGTTTTTGGAAACACATTTTCACCGATCACGTGTTCCAAACTTGACACTGGCAGAATTTTCCTACTGGACAGGGCCTCTATTCAACACGGTAAAAACAATATCGTTTTTGATCTGTTATCGTATTGTCACCGTTTTGATAACTCTTATTTACTTGACAGTAATGGCGTCTGACGTCATAACAATACCATAACAGGTCAACTACGATATCGTTTTTACCGTCGGGAATAGAGGCGCTGGAAGCCATTATGTATATCAAAGAATCAAACTTGAACTTGTTAAAATAAATTTTGTATAGCGCTCTCACCCCTGCGATACGCTTTTCGTCGTGTGTGAAAGGGACGTCACGCTTATTGCGCCGCTTCTGCGCTGGCATCGTGTGCTCCTCCTTTATAACGTCCAGAGCCTCTGAAATGAAAGAAATACAATTTATGTATATTAAACTAAAATTGACCACGAATCGTGCTCGGTGGCGTGCAATGGGAGCGGCCTATGTCCAGCAGTGGACTAATATAGGCTGATGATGATGAAACTAAAATTACAACATTTATTCGACAAAAACACGATTAATAAGAAACCTGGGCCTAAGTATATTCCACATTTTGTTTATCTCCATTGTGATCGTATTTAATTCACAGTAAGACCTGTTATTTTGACTTAATAGAAACTGTACATTTATTGAATTAATACAATTAAAAGTTAAAACTAAACTTATTTAAATTAAAATTAAGCTACTCAAATATTAAATATGTATGTAAATAAGAATCACCACTATAAAAAGAACACCCCCTCTAGCAGGTCCGCTCGCGGCATGGTCCCTATGACCCTGCTGCGTTACCAGGTAAATCCAGAGGCTCTGGATAGCTAGCCAATCCTTTGGGAGAGGTAAGAGGATGTGTAAAATATGTGTTATTTTGATACTTTACTATTTATTATTTATTTATTTATTAGGCAATCCAACTAAATATGTACTTTTTTATTTTTTATTTACCCATTTAGGGAATTCCACAGTACACATCTAAAAATTATAGGGTAGCACAGCATTTAAGTTACAAAATAAAACATATAGTAAGAAATACGAGTATCACAATAATGGAAAGGCTTAATCTTGTGATGAGTATAAGATGATATTTTTAAATTTACCTAAACTAATTGAATTGGTTGCTTGCTTTACGATAACGGTAGGTACTCGTATGGAAACAAGACGGGTTAATTCAATGTGGAAGTCCTGCAGAAAACTCGAAAATTTCATTTCGGAAAAAACGGAACCCTTATTTATAGGATCACTTTGTTAATCTGAAATCTGTACATTTTTAGTAAAATCACAAAAAAAACAGGGTCTTTATGCAAGGAACGGCGAGGGTGCAAATTTTGAATTGAGTTGACCGTGTCATGTGCGGAACCCTCGGTGGGCGAGTCCAACTCGCCTTGTCCGGTTTTTTAACATAACAATAATTTCACCGGTTGTTAACCATTAATTAAGGGTTGCTGTAAATTTTTGTGTGAGTACTTTACGAGTTTGCCGAAGAGGATTGACATTAATTAAAATGAAAACACATGTTTATATCAACTTGTTCTTTATTTTCTTATTTATTGACGAGTGCGCTTACGAACATAAAACATGATGCGAGGGCTGTCTTCTTGCCGTTCTATTAAGAGGATCGTGAAGCAAAAAGATCCATGCAAAACGCGATCGTGTTTTTTTCCCAACCTAGTCCAATTTTTACGAGTTTTAAATATCTTGTAGATAGGTATTATTAAAAACCAAGTTTCCTTTCCAAGAAAATATTTTCTAAGAAACAACAGAAAATAGAAAAATGCGAAACGCATTTAAAAATCGTGAACATCGGACTTGATTTAGACAAACAAACAGACTTTCACGTTTATGATTATTAGTAAGCTTTAGTATCTAAGGGTAAGGATATATTCATTTACATATACCTACATTTATTTTTAATAGTAAGTTTACGATCTTTTATCTCGTTTACCAAGCTCAAACGCGTTATACGTAATGTAGTTATAATAAGTGGGTACAGTTAACTCAAGGAAACCTAGATAATTATAATGAAACAGGTAAACACAGTGTCGTTAGCTGAATAACAATAATGCATTAACATACATGCAATAGTTAAAGTATGCGATGTCCCTTTCTGTCAAATGTAAATGTCACAATGACAGTTAAGGACAAAGCCTATTTCAAGCAAACTTTAGCTATTTTGCGTTTTTGAGGGGACTTTAGACTCAAGTATGGAACGAAACGTTTCAAGTTAAACAGCCTAATTGGCCGATTAAGTTCCCACAAAATAGCTTATCTGCAAATAAAAGCTATAGCAAAATCGATCCTAAACCACCTCCAATAGGTTCGCATATACCTTGTTAATTGAATAGAACAAGTATCTTCATACCATACCGAAAGGAAACTAGGCCGTATTTGTCACGATCTTGCTGTACTGGTTCTTCTAGATCAAAAAGAGTATTGGTATTCGATAACTTGAGGAAATATAGGCCCTTTTGGACTTGTAACGTGAAGTCGTGGTTCGCTCACTTTCGATTGTTTCTGGGCTCTTTATTCAAAAACATGAAACATTGTAAAGGCTTATTCGGTTATGTCTTGGTGGTTTTCTTCTCTATATTGTCTTACTTATTTTTCAATAAGCAAAAAACTTCGGACAATTGGGATTGTTCATATTTTTACAATTACTCTAATTCGAAAACCTTTTCGAGGAATGGGGTTTTAAAGCCGTTCTGCATTATTAAGTTTTTGAAATATCTATCTATTTCGGATATTTCGACAAAAGTATATTTAACCTTTGTTTGACTTTCGTTTTTGGCTTGAAGCTCTCCTAGGTGTATCTTACGGGTTAGGCGAAAACCGCTTGAAATAGTACGTTTTAATACATTATTACAAACACTTTTTATAATTAGATGTCATTTAATTGTTGTAATTTATTAGAAAATGCCAGCCCAAATTTAAAATAATCATGTCATCCATAAAATGTCTGCCAAATAAATAAAGATATTCAAACAAAACTATTGGGTCAAATACAAAATTAATGAAATTGGTATCTTAATATTAAAGGTTAACTGGAAGAGATCCCTTAAAGGGATAAGTTCGCCTTTGTACATCCCTGTTATATTTTTGTCTATTTTATAATTGTTATCTCTTTTGTTTGTACAATAAAGTGTTTACATACATACATACTTATTACCCATTCTTTCAAATTAGAATGTAAAAACCGTGAGTAATTTATTTTTGGTATATCCTAATTAATGTATTTAACGTCGTGTTTCTAGATAAGCCCGTCGAAAATTATATTTTGAAGACGTTTGTGACAGAATGGATTTATCTCCTTCAAAGAGACTTTGGACTTGGGATGGAATTCGTGATGGCATTCTCCAATGGTCACTCGCAAAATTCAAATTAAATGGTTTTAAATTAAAGCTACCTGGGCTTTAATAAAAAATCGCCTGGGTCTTCTATGGGATATCAGATCTGAAAATAGTTATTTAGCTAAAGATCAAAATTTCCGAACACATCCAAAAAAAAACGGTCTTACTGGGGCACGTTTTATAAAGCTACAAGTAACAATTTAACAGGTCTAAAATGGCAACACTGCTCAAATGGCTGGTCGTCATTGATCGAGGTTGTGTCAAATGGAAACTTGTAGCCTGTAAATTGAAATTTGTAGCCTTATAAAACAGGCCACAGGTTGTAACCTGTTTCTAATATAAAAAAATACACCAGCAGGATAACATGACAACAAATAAATCAACTTGCAATACCCCGGTGGAGCAACTTCCCCCGAGTTACACCCAGTTGCTCTTTGGCAACGAAGGAAGCGCTGCGCAACCTGCCTGCGCAAGCGATTATCTATGCTAACTTATAGTGCTCACCTACGGCCGAACCCTATAATTCAAACCGCGGGCAGATAAGGCTTACTTCGGGTTAAAATTTGTCATTTTCCCATACAAAATGTGTCAAATTTTAATCCGAAGTAAGCCAGTGTCCACGGTTTGAATTTAGGGTTCGGTTATTATAGTGCTCACGTTGAATACGGTCCTGGGGCCGTATTATAGTCGCCTTTATCGCGGTGGATAAAGCTTCCGTCACTCTCGCACTTACATACTGGTCAGAAAGTGACAGATGTTTTATCTACGCTTATCTACGTCGATAAACACGACCATAATCGTCCCGCTGGGGGCTTAATATGGCTGCGTTTATCGAGTGACAAAATGTGGATAAAACATCCGTCACTTTTTGACACGTACGAGAGTGACGGATGCTTTATGCACATTTGACACGCGATAAACGCAACCACACTACGCGCTGATGGAGGTTGCGTGCGTGTCAGATCGGATCAGATGTCGGTATCAGTTAGTGGCCGTACACACTGGAAGCGTTCTGCGTTTTGCTGTTCGGTTCAGCATCATATATCTTTGTCATATTTTAACAAGCTGATAGAGACGTAAGCTGTTTGACTGGACCGCATAACGCAGAACGCATCCGGTGTGTACGGTCACTTTAGCATTTAGTTATTGTTACAAGCTTTACTTAACAATTAATATAAGTTAAATTAAAAGCTCCCGAAACCGACGTACGTCGCATGAAGACGTTGATGAATGTAGAGGAGATGACAGTTTTATGTTTAGACCGGTGCCATATAGTCTCTGCCTACTCCATTAGGATACAGGCGTGAAGGTAAGGATGGATAGATCATACATTTGTTCATCAGAGTGTGAAATTAATCTTGCAAGTCAATTTTGAGCCAGTTACCGTTATTGGAATGGGTGTCTAAAAGCTGAATCTACAAGCTGAATCTATAGATACAAGCTGATCTAAATGTGGAGGCGTAGGGTAATAACAGGATTAATTTTCACAAAACTTGACATAGACTTGAAGCAGTTTGGACTGGTTAGATTACTCTTGATTAGCAGCTGATCGCTGTGTATACAAAAAAGGTTGTCCCAAATATTATTCTTGAATGAAATATATGCATATGCACGCACATGTCTCTAAGAACATACAGTGCAACGACAAGTCGGTCAAGTGAAAAGCGAAAAAGGGGTTTTATTCTATTAAAAACGGTGGCCAAGTCCGGCAAATCACTGCGGGTCATGGGACCAAAAATATATAATGCTATCCCAAACGAGATAAAAGAAGCGCCCAGTAACACCACCATCACGTCAAAATTAAAAAAAAACTATTGGCTGACATGCCATTTTACACTGTGGATGAAGTGCTGATAAAAATGTCGCAAGTGTAAGCACTATGTTTAAATAATAACAACTAGAATAATACTTACATATAATGAAACAATAATGTTTTAAGTTAATGATTTCTATGTATATTTTATATCAATTGTTGACGTGTAAATTATATTTACCAATAAATAACTGAACTGAACTGAACTGAACTGGTCGGTCGAACGAACGAGCGAAAGCGCAGCGGCGAGTTTAAGTAGTCCTGTCCGAGCAAACAAAACACATTTAAGCGCGTGCATTCTCAATGGCCCTGGGCAGTTTAGGATAATATAGTGGAGGCAATATGGGGCCAATGAAAAAGGAGGAACTGAAAAAGGTGATATAATTTATCGTTTGGGAAGAGACGCCAGATTATCAAGTGTCAAAAAAATCCCAGGCAGTAAAAGGGAAAGATCTTAAGCAATTACATATATCCTTTCTGTTCACTGCCTGGATAAGAGCAACCTTTGTTTAGCTGTGGCTATGGGTTGCACTTTCTTTCTTTCTTTCTTATATTGCTATAGCAATGTTTAGAAATATGAATTAAGTATGTCGATCGTTTCATACGGGACGCGAAGACGTCGGAAATAAGCCATGTATATATCGTTAACATTTTTTAATATCCCATTATCCTTCAAGTTCATTTTCAAACTTCTAAAGTTCCTCGCTTTCCAATAACCTACCGGCTAGGGACGCAACCGCAACAGTTGATTGAGCATCGCATGCGCATGCCGTGTTTATGCAAGTGTGACGCAACCCGTATATGGGTCAGTGGGCACAGCGCATGCACTTTACCGCAGTTACATGTTCGTGTTTAGATAAAGTTGGAGGCATAAATCTAATCCTTTGAGTGTATGAAGTATGCTATAAAACACGCCGATGTTACGCGTGCATGTGTAAAAGTACAGTGCAATGCTGCTAAAAAGAAAGAGAAGTACAAAACCAAAGCACAAAAGTCCTTTTAAAAGCTATGCACTGTAAGTACTCGTAGTCGAAGAAATTATGCTAAAGTGTGATCATTATCACCATTTTTGTATAACAATTGCAAGACAAATGTGTAAGTGGGTCACTCGATGGTAAGCGATCACCACCGCCCAACAGCATATGAACACATATTAGAAAGTAGCGCAATGTCAGTGCTAGAGCTATATTAGAAAAATCACACGAAGATCAAGATCTCAAGAAGAAGAAGACAAAATAAATCAATCTATGTCATAACACAAAACCATGTGATTTATACTATGTGTATCCGGCTAGTTAGAATTGACAACAAATCGCAATGGTTGCCAAGGTTACTAGGTCATAAGTTATGTATGTTTAGCATTACAAATAAAATATGTCAAGCAAAGCCAGGAAACTCAATAAAGTAACAAAGGGTGTGCGAGCAAAGCCGATGCTATTTACTTAGCATTCCAATTTAATAAACTTGTTATGACACCGGTATTGTAATGCCATCTGCGTTACATCCCAGTAACTAACCGCGCAACCACCGGCTAATTCTTATTATGTAACAAGCGTACGCAATTTTTTCGTACCTCAAAACCGCGATAGTGTTTTAACAAAGGTAATTAAACAATATTAAGGGATATTATTGTTGCGCGAGAGACAACATGTTTTGTAACAAACGGGTTGTCGACCGCTGCCTTTTGGGGAGCGTTGCAGCGTTGGTGCGACCTCATATTAATGTTGTGTTATGATGAAAACAGTTTCCAACCTCGCTGGATAGACACGAACCGTGCTGGACGTTGTGAAACTCTACAGTCCAACAGTTGTGCCATTTTGCCGAAATAACTTCATACACACGAGTTGAATTCATTTGCATGTATTTATAACATGTTAGAATAATGAATGAAATATTAAAAAAAACTGCTGAAAACACGTTAAAATCGTTTGCATGTAATTGTTGTCAAATCTATATAATATCAATTTTCTAAAATATTCTAAATTTTCTAAGAAACATAACTTTCCTATTCGCTTTTTTCTAAAACTTTATTTTTACAGTCTCTATTCTTTCCTGTCGCATTTTTTCCGGAGAAATCGAAAGCGAACTGAACGAAAAGAAAAATGGGAATATTTAAAAAAATCTTCAAGGAAATTAACGTGAAAGATTATTTTCGTGAAAGTTGTAAGCCAGTCTAAACTATTTTGCTCTATTATGTTATTCTTGTTTTGCACGGAAAGAGAGAAAAGGGAACAGACAAAATAAAACAACATAAAACCGACCGTTTACAATACGAGTATAGTCATTGTCAATGAAGACTTTTGCGTGACGTTAGGGGTGACAACGGTGCATTGATATAGTAACATATATGCATGCTTGTCCAGACAATGTCATGAAGTAACGGTGCAAGACACAAAGCATGTAAACCGTAAAATTGAGACTCCTCAATGGTTACCGGCGGCCATCGCTGATGCCATATAAGGAGGTTTGTTAACTGTATCGGCTGAGATCACTATAGGTATCGCGCACGCATTATACGATTTTTCACGCCAGCCATATTCTTTATGACTAGGTATTTGTATTATTACCGGCGCGGCGAAGGATAACTAGTGGCGAGCGTAAGTTGACCTGTCAGCACGTATGAAATACATTCGTAAGTGTCTCAGCCTTGGTTACTTGACTTGACGTAATGGTCACAGACCACCTTTTAAGCAACCAATTTCATTCATTTTACAGTTTAATTACTTTTTTCTTAGAACGAAAATCTATGTAGGTACCTAAGTAATTATTGAATATGGGTCACTCTGTTTCCTTGAACTTTTTTTTTGTGTGGCCTTACCTACATTAAAAATACGTGTATCTAGGCTGTGTTATGTGGCAATTTTGACACCAACGCCAAATATGTTAAGCCATGCTTGAACTTGAGCTAGCAACCTTCGCTCGCCCGATAATCATTCGCAAGGTGAATGAACAATGTGCTCACACTTCGATTGCAAATATGTAGTTTATTTGATGTCTTAGAATGAGTACATCTGCGTTTTATCTATTTTATTATATTTAATACTAGCTGTCGCCCGCGATTCCGTCCGCGCAGAAAAAAACAAAGCCTATGTTACCGGATGTCAGGGATAATGTAGCATTCTAATGATGAAAAAATGTTTGTAATCGGTCCAGTAATGTTTTTGAGTTTATTCGTTACAAATATACAAAGATACAAATCTTTCTTCTTTATAATATTAGTGTAGATTTATAGAACAAAATAATACCCTTAATCTTAAGATATGAAAAGCCTAACTGAAGCAGAATTTATAGTTCTTATTGTAAGGTTACACATCAATGCTTTATAAGTTGAGTTCTCTGGTCTAGAACCATATAGGTCATCATAATAAACTTTTAATTTAAATCATATTACCTATTTACTAATAAGATGACATCATATTGTTATTTGTATCGATCGCAAGAAAACCTCTTTCATTATGTTTCAAACTAGGATTTCCTGCTTTAATAACGTATGCTTAAGGACATTTAAAGTGCACTTTACAAACAAATATGCAAGGTCAATTCCGGTGTTTGTTGCAATGACTAAATAACCAACTAGCAAACCGAAACAAACCTATCTAGGAAGATCTCCGTTAGATTTCTAAGGTTTAATATACCTACTCTGCCTACTGTAATTTACCTTTTAATATGTACTACTTTAAAACCCATATTGTTTGTATGTTTCCTTACTATTGTAGTTTATGGTAACATTTTTCATTCCATTTTCCTTAAATCGGAAATATTTCCAGAGCATAAATATATCATAAACAAAAAATATGGGTAAAAAAATACCTATCGGTATTTTTTGCGAAAAAAATTTAAGTTTGTCATGTGTATGCTGCACAAAGTGTCTTAATAAAGTTACAGCTAAATGACGTATTTTTTTACATACACCCTCTTAAACAGTATTTTGCTTAGAAATTTACGCCTATTAACTTTTGAAATACTTTTTTTTTTGCAAATGGACAACAAACCTGATCAGTTAAAGAAATGAAACGTTATAATCTTGTCTAAATGTCCGTCAATATCTAAAATGAAGCGGTTAACACAATACACGACATTAATTTAAATATTCAATACTTAAATAGGTACATAATGTAATTAGTATGTTACCGTACGATACGACATTGTTTTTGGTCGGAATAACTCGTTTTTGCTTTCTCAATTAGCATATATATAAATGAGTAGGGTACTAACTATGAAAGCAATATACAAACTTACCCGACATATTTATATTACATGTTTATATTGCATGTTAATATTACAACATGTGTACTTAAGCCCATTTTATTGAAATCATGATTTACCTTAACTTTTTTTGCAAGTATCGTAATCGTAACGTAATAAAAAGGTGCACGATCATCTCGATGAATTGTTACGTACGTTTGCTTTTTACTTTCACCGTCGTTGATCGACCTTGCCCCGACTGCGAGCTGGCTGTTCACCTCCAAATCACCACGCGCGTGGTGTATGTGCCCCATTTATTTTACTCCGTTCTCGTATTGATTGCTGTATTTTCTTAGTTTCTAGGCCAAATCTTAAAAGCTGCAGAGGACGCCGACCATCCAGTGGCGCCCTCATTATTTCTGGGGTACCTAGTGAAAAAGGGTATAAGTCGACTTAACTTGTTCTTCAAAAGGGTATATACATAAACGGAGTACACTAGACTTAAACCCTTTTTCACTTGATCTTCAGGAGACTTACAACCTTTTTCACTAGGAACCCAGTTTTATTGTTGTGTTTTCTAATAAACTAAAGTATTGTCTTGAAATTGAAAGGTTTTTGGCTGAACAAATGAATATACAATGTATAGGGTACTAGCTGTTGGCCGCGACTCCGACCGCGCAGAAAAATAAAACATAGCCTATATTACTCAAGAATAATGTACTTAGCTAGTATTTTAATGTCAAAAGAACTTTTAAAATCGGTCCAGTCGTTTCTGAGAATATTCGTTACAAACGTACAAAAATGCGAATGTTTCCTATAGTGTAGATAGGTATGGCATGATTTAATAACAATTGAACTATGAGTGAGCAACTTAATGGAAAAAAGTGACCATCTTTTTCCGTTTACTTGACTACACGAACGTTAAAGGTTATTTAACTTTGTCATATATACTATACATTGTGTATTCATTCAACAAAAAACCATTGTTTGATTTCAAGAAGCCTTTGGTTTATCAGAAAACAAAATAATAGTAAAGAGGGCACCACTGGACGCTCGCCAAAGTCTTAAAACATTTGCTGACGCTGCGTCAAACTTTGACCAAGTTTGAGATGGAGACACCTCCGAATAGTTACCTATTTTTTTAGCGCAGCCTGGTCAACTACAATTTGTTTCACTTATTGTCAACAGCAGCGCCAACAACTTGAGCTGGCAATTGAATAGGAAGAGAGTAGCACGGCGGTTGTGGTGGTTTCCTATTGTAATGGTGTTTCACCAGTTTCACCACTAATCGCAGTTTGCAATAAATTCTGCCGGTTGTGCCATAAATGTTATGTTTTGTCGCATTTTGTGCAATTGATAAATCGTAGTATGGGACTTCCCATATTATATGATCTTATCATAACTATCTGTATCATCATGGATAATTGACAACAGGAGTTTTTGATTGGGTGTTCTGATAAATTTCATGTTTATGGTTTTTTCTCTTTTTTCTTTTTTTTTAAATTATTTTTTAGAAAAAACAATTGAACATTATCATTGGTACGTGGGCCGTTTTCAAAAACATTGTACTTAGTGAAGGACAGTTAAGGTCTCAATTAAAATTCTGAATTATTTTCCATTTCGTAACGAAAGTTACTGCACTTAAATCATTCGATGGTTAAAATGGCAATTGGCGTATAGGACATTTTTGCAGTACGTACAATTTAGTTGTCCTTTACGCCAATTGCCATTGTACCTATAGATTATAGATAACTTTCGTTACGAAATGGAAAAATGGCTGGTAGTCCTATAATGCCTAGACCTTACCTCTGAGTATAGATAGCTTGATCTCGTCTTGGCACAGCGTGATGACGCGCTCGATCTTCTGAGGAGCTGTCGGCGGGTTCCTGCATCTTGTCTCCTGAAATAAATGATAGATACCTTCAAGGGCGGAAGATGGACTTGAAGCGTTGGTTGAAATTCAAGTTAAGGAAGAGGAAACGTGTTTGGCTTTTTAGTTATTTGAGGTTTTAGCAGTAGATACCAGTCCAGTCTAGTGAGTGTTGCTTTTTGCATTAAATTTTTATCCCTGTAGCAGTTATGCTTCCTTCCCAAACTTCTTTTAAAATAACTAAATTAAAATATCAACTTACATCACTCATTAGCATTAAGCTTTACAGACGTAACTTATCAAAATGTCAACTCGTTTGTGTAGATACATTATTTTATTAATAATAACAAAATGACGAAAAGAAACAAAAATTTGTCCAAGTAGGTATTCTTCAAAGAAACAGGTCTCTAGCTCGAATTTTAAAATAACGTGAGCGAGTTCCCGAGTATGCTTCGGAGTAACTTTTGGACTAACTTTTTGGAGTAACATACTGGGGCTCTGTTCTGCTCGTTAAAACCTTCATGTTATGATAACGAGGAGTTATGGAATAGAGCCCCCGCTTATCTCTAGCACGGCTGTAGGTATTTGCTCATTCCTTTTTAAGCATTTCCTTTAAAGTACCTTAAATAACTGACCTAGTCATATCCGGCAATTGTAAGTTGTAACGCACCAGATTATCCCTGTACACAATTCCACACGAGGTCGAATTTCAGTTAGGTTAGGCTAGCTGTTTCGTTTGTCCGAATTACATAAGTTATAAAATATATTTTTCTGAAACCGTTTTATTTTCCTGGATTGTTATAAAACAAACCTAACCAAACCTACAGGTTCAGTAGGTATATCTCTTTAAAGATTTTGAATGTTTTGAAACGTTAAAAATTAAGGTTATTTGATTACTTACTTACATTAAAACCCAAAAAAATGTTATCGTCGTCATTTAAAGTCGGTTCTTACTTACAGTCAAGTGTAAAATATCAAAAATATGTCCCAATGCACTTTATTCCAGTGTACTTAATAAGAACTTCGTAACATATTAATGAGAGGATTCTTTCGATACATATCTTTGCACTGGACTTACAATAGTTTCGGTATCTATAGACCAAATTCAATTTAGCAATTCTTAACTAACAGCTTATTAAGGCTGTAGTAAAATGTCAACAGGTCTATTAAAAAATGTTTATAAAACTTGTGATTCTTCTTAATAATTTCAGAGGGTTCACATTTCATCAGTGCTAAACTTGATTTCTAGTATTATTTATAAAATATGTTAATAATAACCTTGAACTTTATGAATAGCGAACATATTACTAATTAATTAGTTCGCTTATTTCAAACGAGTTGTTTATTTAAAATATAGTTATTGCGACATGACGAAATAAAAAAATATTCTTGTAGTCCTCACTTTTGTAACATATATAAATATGGATGACCTACCAAAGTATAAAAAATATATTATAAAGTAAAACTAAATTATTAGGTAATAAAAATGAACCAACTCGAAATTATTATAAATATTTATAATTATATCTACCTTTGCTTTAGGTACGTACGTTTACAAATTTGCCGGCGTAATTTAATGTATAACTACTTTAATATATTACAGCATTGTATTAGGAACCAAGAGTCTCTAAGTAAAACCGCGGACCGACGGACAGACAAAGATGGCGAAACTATAAGGAGTCCAGTCCCTGGTTGTCTACGGAACCCTAAAAACCAGCTTTTGCCTGCGACTCCTTCGCGATTTCCTCAACAACTGTTTGAATTTCCGTGATAAATTGTACATAATACCAGGGTTTCTTTTGCCGATTTCACTTAAAAATATTTCGAGATTTCTTATCGATTACGGTTACATTCAGCATAGTCGCCACTGTCGCATGTCTTAGGTACCCATATAACAGTGCCCATACATAATATCTTTCTGCCTACCCGAGTGTTAAGACAATAGCTATTATAAACTTATGTTTATCTCATCGAATAGATGGAATATCTAACAACCTTCAGTGTTATTTGCGTCGAAAATCCTTTTTACAGAAAACAAAGACCCATTTATATCTTGAAAAGCTGTAGCCTTCGGAAAGTGATCAATTTCCCAGGATAAAAAGTAACCTATCCGTTAACAGGATAAGTTCGCCTTTGTACTTGTTTTGTTTTTTGTTATATTGCCTGTGTTTTGTATTTTTTTATTCTTGTATAATAAAGTGTATACATAAATTCATACATACATACATATTTCCCTCTTTTAGCTATAAACTATTTTCGTTTCAAATTCCCCATTATTGCCTCAAGGCATTGAATTGAAGATTATTAAGGATTAATAAGGATATTCATCATCACTGCACATCACAAGCTGAAACAAGTCCACTGGTGAACATAGGCTCCCAAAGATCTCCACGTGAGCGGTCTTGTACTACGCTTTTCCTGCGACGTTTTGCTAGCGTCACTACTTCAGAGGTTACCATTGCTACGGGTCTCCGCAGTTTTATGCCAAGCCTTGTTTTAGCATGTAGAAAGAAAATAAAGAAAAGAAAAACAAACAGACAAACAAAACTCAACAAAATACTGACATAGACAAAATACCTGTTGTCACGAAATGGTTCCAACTCAGCGTTATGCTGGCATTAAAACCAGCGCTGGTCTGACTGTGGCGAACTGTGAACCACTTAGCACTGTACTATATAGGAAAGTGGACGAGTTAGCACTGTAGAACATATAGAAATGTAGGTGAGATCATTAGTTGTCGAAGTGGATATGTGAACATGTAAGGATGATGACATTTTGATAATTGTATGTGGACGACATGGAATTGTGGACGACATAGCAATGTGACAAAAAAGGAACGTAAGTGAAGTCATTCTGAGCCTATTGATCCCACGTACAGAAAATTATCATACGTTTTATGATATTTATTAATTAAACTGTTAAAATTTCATGACTATGTTTTATATTTTTTAAATTTTGTTTGGCGTGGAAAGAGAGTATGTTTGTGAAGAAGAAATATGTTCGTCTATCCATCTATATGTCCTAATCTGATCTTCAGTCCACCTTGTGAGAAGCCTGTCAGCATTGCGCTGAACGATACGTGGTGGTCAGTCTAGAACCTTTCTGCACCAGCAGCCATCGGTTCTACGAGAAATGAGAGCAATAAGGTCTCAGAACCTGCTCAAACTCAAACACACTGATCCATAGCTGCGTTAACCTTCAGTTTTCCAATTATTTAATCTATAATACTCAGCTTTAGGTATTTCACTAGAGGGATCTTTGATTGGCAAGGCCAATACATCAAGGGTTTCATACAAAATTGATCTATTTGTAGAACTTTGATTGTAATTGCTCCTAAGTCCCTCCCTGCTGCAAAGTCTAATCGACTACTCGGAACCCAAAGACTTTGCAAGACTTCTTGCACTGTATGTGGTTATAAACACGAATGCAAACAAGAGGCAGAAGCGATTTATCTATTGCGTTAACGCGAGCTTCACTAGCCAATAGATGGCGTAACGAGTCAACAAGACGTGACCTAGACCCGCTATGATCGTAGATGCCACTCAATTGGGACACAACATATTGACGATATAGTAAATTCCAATTTTCGGACAATCTATTTGTTTTAAATATTAATTTGACCTTTGATTTTCTATCAAGATTATATCATCGCGTCAGAACTTTGCAAAATATTTAATCAGGAAGACAAAATGCAAGATAATAATTGAATTAGTTCCTTATTATATGATCTGTTTAATATATTTTTTATAAAACACGAGAATTTTTTTCAGATCTATCTTCTTAAATTCCTATTTAAAAAGGATCCTGGCCTTGACGTTGTTCTTCTCATTGATATTATACGAATAACATGGCAACAAATAGTCATAACAGCGTAAACACCAGGTGTCGCAGTCTTCGTCTTTACCAGTATAGAGTTACTAAAGTATATCAAAACTCTATCGGAGGACTTATTTTTCTTTATTTTTCTTTAAACGTTGTTTTTTGTGATAACTGTGTCACTGTGCGTCTCTTCACCAAGCGGTCCCAACGGAAGACCAGAGGGCCCTGCCAAGATGCACTACGCTATCTAGCGTTTCTATTCGTTTCGTTTTTAACCAATCGCGTCACTGGTAGATCACGTGACTTTTCGTATCACGTCATCTACCAGTGACGCGATTGGTTTAAAAAAGAATTTTTAAAATCGGACCGCGCTGTAAAAAGTTATGCGTGATCATACATAAAAAAAAATAAAAAAATATACGCGTCGACTTGAGAACCTCCTCCGTTATTTTTCGTCGGTTGAAAAACGAAACGAATAGAAACTTTATTTAGCGTAGTGCATCTTGGCAGGGCCCTCAGCGCTGGCTTTACGGCTAGCGAATGCTTTGTAGGGTCCGTTTCGCAACAATTTATCTGTGTCCTGTTGTTTTTGGATCAATGAAGTGTGATTTGTATTGTTGCGAATCAATGTCTCTTTATCTTCATTTTTTTCGTACTCGTACTTTTTTGGGATTCAAGTTTTTTAATTATTACTAATTAGAGAGGCCAACGGCATGCGGCCCACCTGTACCCTTACCATGAGTTACAATTGATATACTAGCTAGCGAATCGAACGCTCTGTCCCTCGCAGACCTCGCAGTATTGTTATAGATTGCGAGGGACAGAGCATTAGACTCGCTAGCGAGTACGGTAGGTAATTGTAACTCATGGTAAGGGTACTGATAGAAAGTGGTTACCACCGCCAATGGAATTAGCGACACCAACGCCACTCCTGTGTCGGTCTTGCAAAAAAAAGCAAAAAGCCATTTTAATAAGCTATTTCATTACAATTACCGATGCAATATGCGTCGCTGCTGGACATGCTTCTTGTATTTTTTATATCGCAGAGAATTCAAACGGGCAATAAGCATAACATATGCCACATAAGGCCCCTTCCTTTTACTCGTTTCTTTCCAAACTGGTTTATGAAAAATAGTCACTAACTGCCGCACTCAGAGCCGTCAATTAAATTTAATGTTTGCTTAGTAGTGTTGTCTTATTGTATTGCTGTAGCAAAGAAAGCAGTAACTTTAATCAAGCATTAAATTAAATTGACGTCTCTGAGTGCCGCAGTAAGGAACGACTTTAATTGTCATTAACTAACTGGCCCTAGACAAGACGTTATCGTATTCAAAAATAAGATTGATGTACGCTGCCAGACCGTCGCGTCGATTGGTTTATGTCAACTCCATACAATTGGTCAGTTTTCGAAAATCTTTTGTCTTGTGTTTTTAAGTAGTACACACAGCAACACACCTAACTAACCATTGGAGGCAGAGCAGAGAGAAAATATCAATGCTTGACAGGGATGTAGATATTTTTTTCATATTAAATATATTTACATCCCTTTCAAGCATTGACACTTATTCTCAGCTCCGTCTTTAATGGTCAGTTAAGTGTGTGGGCGACTGTACCAATTTCACCAAACGATGTTAAATGTTAATCAATGTTAATCCACTGTTAGTTCATACATTTCGACAGCTGTTAACACTCTTATCGTCTGTTAAGTTGTTAACATCGTTTGGTGAAATTGGCACTAACATTGCAATCCTATTATCCTACCCCTGCACACTTGTCTTAGGTAACCCAGGACCTTGATTAAGCTGCAACAAAGTACGACCAAGGTCAAGACACCTACGAACACGTACTTTATTTGTACAGATAGTTCAAGTTATGCTCGCCATGGCTCTCAGGTTAATTATTTAAGAGAATATTACGACTGGACGCCGGTTTGTCAAGCACTTACATAATTGTGCTAAATACTACAAGCTACCTTTACGGCGTCAAGACGTAAAACTAGTGACAACTTTGACCCGTGGATACTTAGTATGAATTTGAAATCAGGGATCAGCAAACGCTGGTCGTCATTTGTTAGGCAAACCAGTATGTGATCACTAGTTGTTCATAAGTAGAAAGTCCTTTAAAAGAGAAATGTGGAAATGCACTGTTGCAAAATGTGCAGTCTACTCAGACGAGATGCATAACGCTCACGCAGTAAATAAGATTCGTCAAGTAAGTAAATAAAAGTTATCACAATGTCCACAATACGATACCATGTCAAAATCAATATGGTTTTACCGAGTATAATAGACCCTTATATGAATAAGTTGGGTTGGGTAGACGTTGGAACTGGAAGAGAACCCTTAAAGGGATAAGTTCGCCTTTGTACAGTCGAGTTCATAATTATACACTTTAGTACCTTGTCACTTTAATTGCTGTGGCAATTCATGTATAGCAGTTTAAACATGACATTAAATAGACAAGGTACTAAAGTTTACACATATTTATGAACTCGACTGTGCATAAGTACCTTTTGTGATTCTGTCTATTTTTAGGGTTCCGTACAAAAAATTGAAAAAAAAAAGGAACCCTTATAGAATCACTCGTGCGTCTGTCTGTCTGTCCGTCCGTCTGTCACAGCCAATTTGCTCCGAATCTACTGGACCAAATCATTTTACCGCCTAGGGGCCGGCGACAAAACAATAAGAGAACAATTGTTGGATAGAGACCCTGGGCCAGTACTTAACAAATAATATTAGTCAGTAAAAGTCGATTTAAAGTATAAAATGTGACGATGATTCGTCAGCTTGAGTCACCACGGCTAGTAGTGGGCGTAGCCTTGCCGGACCGATATGGTAACGAGTAGGATGAATAGCTGTACTCTTGTCTTGAGGTATAAAGGATCTTAGACGGCCACATAAGCGTGATGGAGACGTCATTTTAACGATTTAACGAGTTTAGGTAAAAATATCCTCAGAAGCGTAAGATTTCTCTACTATCCTTACCGCCTGTTTCACAATCGACAAAGCACATTTGACAGATACATTTAGCCCTTTCTCTTTCTTTGAAAATAGACGAGGAGAAAGCCAACTTTAAATTGCAGTTTTTTTTTCGTCGATTGTGAAACAGCCCCTTTGACTTGTATAATGTACTGGACGCCCGCGACTTCGTACGCGTAGAATTAGTTTCCCGCTACTCCCCCCATTTTTTCCCGTTGGGGGTCGATTTTCGGGAAATCCTTTCTTAGTGCTCACTTACATCATGAAAGGAACCCCTGTACCCAATTTCATGATATATAAGTCAGTCAGGTTTGCCTTTTATATATATATATATATAGATGTAGGGTAGAAGTACTATTTGTGGCCACTGTACCCTTTTAGCCCATTTAAGGTTAAAAATGAGTATCAAACATACTGCAAATTTAAAAATAATATTCTTAAATAGTTAAGACTGATTAATATTAAGATAAAATATTAAAATATGTTTGTAATTTCATAATGCTTTACATATCAGTTAAAATGTAGAGTGGCCAAAACCGGTACTTCTACCCTACATTCACAATCACTAATATCAAGGACTACAGGTGAAAAACGAATACCTATGGAATTTACGTAAATTTTTAAATATAGAATGTCGAACAGTCTATACAGATGTATTACAACTACATGCAAGAGGTCATTAGCGGCCTTTACACGTAAAGTTCGGACCGCGGGAAACGCCACGCGCCGTTCCAATCTTCGTTCCGAACCGTACGTGTAAATGCAACTGTAATGGTAAAATAGTAAAAAAAATACGGTTTGGAACGAAAATTGGAACGGCGCGTGGCGTTTCCCGCGGTCCGAACTTTACGTGTAAAGGCCGCTATTTACTTAAGTTTTTCACCTAAGTATACCTACCTATGGGACAAGATACAGAGTGTCCCAGAACTTGGCGTAAATAATAAGTCATTAAACAGCCTCAACGGCCAAGAATATAGTTTTAACTTTACAATATGTTTATTAGTTAAGGAGTTATGTATGATATCAAAATATTAACGCATTTATAAAAATCCATACTTCTTAAGCCACTAAACCATTTTTCGTTTTTCGTTCAACAACTTTGACACGTCGTACTGAAAAAAAAATGCTCTACATGGTGCACTTTTGTCTATTAATTGTATGGTAAAAGTTGGCGCATTTAATCAAGATTTTGAAATCGTGCAGCAAATACCTACTTCTTATTATGGGCAAAAAATAAAATTACAGCTGCTTCCAATCGACCTATTTTCGGTTAAATTTCGCACCCATATCAAAATGTTCAGAATTTAGACAGTTCTGATAGATGTAAATTTTTTTTCACAAACGTTTTATTTATTTCAAAACCCATAAATAAGCTGCATGAGAAAGATAAATATAAATAATAAGTATAGTGATATCCACAAAATTCGATCTTCAGTGCTAATTTACTACAAACATGATGTCTTGCACCATTTGTATTTAAAAACAATGACAAAATATAATACATACTTAATACCAACGTTTAACTCGTTTCACCCGGTTGTGTAGCAATTAATCTAGCTAGTAGGAAGGAAATTGCATTGATAGGTACATTTCCTCACACTATATTAAACCACTTGAAAATCGTAAGTAGCAAGGGGGTGTTTTAAGTTACTCCTTATGTCATATAACTTCCCGTGTTATATCAGAAGTTGGCAACATTCGGTCCCTGGTGAAATTATCCATTACGTTAGCCTTAATTGATTACTTAGTTGGCGCATTACCACAACAAATTAGAGGTTTGTAGCATCGCTGAAGCGCAAAATTGTGCAATAGGGTAGTTTATTCTGAAATTATTGTTGGTGGAATATTATTTATCAACATATAGGTACTTTACTACTGGTTTGTTTCGTTAGGTCATGTTTTATAAGTGCTTTTATATTTATTAGGTTATGCCACATACAGCCTGTCACATAAATCTCTTTAATGTTACCTCTAAAATGGAAGCGGTAGGTATATTGTCAGCTTTTTATTCATCTTCAATCGTTCTCTCATTCTTGAGGATCATGATCAGATCACTATTTAATTTTGCCTACCTAATATTTCCTTTTACCAAAATAACTCCTCGTTAGAATAATAATGTAACTACAATTCCATACAATAAAATGGTTCCCTACAAAACTAGTACCAACACTAATAATCCCTCTATTCTAAAACAATTTATATTTTGAACCCAGACTGGTAGCTATGTTAGACAGTGATCATTGTTCTTTTGGCCTACCTACCTACCTATTTATTTACTGTCGCAATAAAAATCAAGGTTAAAATATCTGTCAAACTATACAAAAATAACACCAAAGCAGTGATTTTTCACATTTACCAACTTCAGTTCTAATTGTAAAAAAAATGCAACCTGTCAATGTTAAATGCGAGCACACGTCGCTAATAATTAGCATAGTGCAAGCGCACCGCGACGAATAGCGCTCACTTTCTCTCTTGTTTCCTTTCCACGCACCAATTGTCGGCTACACCTGACTTTTGCATTCGCTTCAACTGGTTATAGATTGCGTAAAACTTTTGCAGTGTTTGATTGTTGACCATTATTTGTTTAATTAATATTAAGCCAGCAGCGATCTCGGTTGTGATAAATGTATTTATTACATGCTAGTATTTATTCCCAGATCTATGGATGTGTTTTACGTAGAGTATAGTATCCTAAGTACAATTTATTAGCACCTAGAGAATCTAGAATTATGACCTCTATATACTGGTTATAAAGTTCATGGTGCTAAGAATTGGTTGAGTGCCAACAAGAACATTTTCCCTTTGTTTTTATCTTTATGTATAAGTAGCTTATGTTGTATTGTACCCATAATACAAATCTAGATGTTAGTTAGGTCAATTTGTGTATTTATATGTGTACTAACCTATAATATATATTAAACGTGTAAACTAGCACATAAAGTAGAGGTTTTCTGAAAAATCTCATCGAATGTATCATTTCACCGAATTTCACTTCAACGAAAGTTATTTTCTGCTGAAGCTTGGTTATCTTAAATATTAAGATTGGTTCGGGTTAAAATTGTGACTATCTCAATAGGTATCTAAACTCCTGCGCCTAGAAAAGTCTATCGATGGAATGAAAATTATACGTTCTACGAATGAGTTTCAAGAAAACAAGGGTACAATACAATACAATTGCGTTGCGAATAATTTTGGTCTTTTTCCCGTTTTACCTGCCAGCTAATTAAAAAAAGAGACAAAAAATGGTTATAAGTACATGCATAAAATTCTGGTTTAAACTGACATGCACCTAATACCTATTTATAGAATCAATTGTGTTCCTATTAGTTGTCATTGACATTGAAGGTTTATAAAAACATCCGATAAAAAACTTGGCCTTTCTCGGTTTTATATTCGATAAAAAGTACTTTAACGAATCGATTGTTGTAATATGAAATATGAATAATATTTCATTATCAGTTTTTTTTAACTAGATTAAGATTTAGCCTCAGTGCCGATTTCGTTACTTGTCGAACCCCAATTAGCTCGTTTAATATATTTTTTCATTTTACTTTTGCAATGCATTAAATGTCAATTTCATTTTGATTATTTGTTTTTAGGGTTCCGTACCAAAATGGTACAAAAGGAACCCTTATCTTATTTTATTCTGCTTTAGCTCCAAATTCGTATCGTTTTGTCTCTTCAAACTCCAAACACCTAGAAATGTATTCTTAATAAATACACTTAATAATTAAATTCCCAGCTCTCGGTATGAGTATGAAGCTTTCTAATTCATATTCAATTTGTGGTATACACGCGCATGCGTCAATTAAGCTCGGCATAATGGTAGCACACTTTCAAGGTCGCACACTAGAAACTGGTACAGAAACTAGAGCAGTCTATACGTACATACGTCTATCAAACAAAGACCTAAGATATTAAATTAAGATTAAGATTAAGAAAATAAATAAATTATCAATCACATTAATTCTGGCAGTACCATTAGGATCTAAGTTCACATTGTATTATCTGTTATTAAATGGAAAGAAAATAAAAGAAAAGGTTGTTCTCCCCTGGAATCGACAACGTAAGCTCTAATTTCAATTCTTTTTCAAGTTTAATAATAGAAAATTTAACACTTACACTTTCAGCTGATATAGCGCTGTCACTCAGCGAAATACTGAACATGCAGAAACAGCAGATAAGCGCACTAATTTTGCGAACCATTTTAAATGCTTAACGCACACACAAACACTCAATTTAAAAAACGAACTGTCGTCACTTTCAATTTCGAATGTTTTTTTTTTAATTTAACGGCACGTGCGGCGAAAGGTGCGCGACCGACCGCAGTATGGAACGCGGGTTGATATGCGGCGTTTTTTGAAAGGCGCGCGTAGGAGGGTTTAGCGCCGATTTCGCATGCTGCGTTCCTTTACACGAAGTATGCGGTCAAAGATGACAATTAAAGGTAGATGTCATATCTTAGTTTCGCTATTCAGTGCATTAATATCTGCCAGTATCTAGGCCGGTTTGTACAATTTTTAATGTGTGTGTTTCACAAGTTTCAAGCAGAATTCAACAACGGTGGTAAATTAAGACATTTTTCTTTGTTTTATATTTGGTTGTTATGTAGATGACATGTTTGGTTGTAGGTTATGTCATAATGGGAGCACCCTGGTTTGAGCCATTTATTGCGACTTTTATAAAAATTAACCATTTTCATTAAATGACGTCTTTTTTTTTTGCTCAGCCCTGTAGGTATAATCTAAACTTTGAGTTTAACTTCCTTCGCATTCAGATACCGTGATAAAATGTAGCTTTCTATTTTGTGATAGGATTTTAGGAATCAATCAGTGGTTCCTAGAGTTACTCTTACTCTGTACTCATCCAACAAAAAAATAACCTTTCAATTTTTTTTACACTAGTAGTAGATTTTTTATTTCAGTAAAGAACAAATGAAATTAGAAATTACGCTTATATTTATAGAAATGTGTTAAGAGGCCACCTATAAGTACCTATTACACATGAATAAAAACCGATGGCTTTATGTGCTTGCACGTGAAGAACTTGAGATGGAGATAGTTGGAACATTTCACACCAACGAAATTATTCAGGTCGGTAGCGCCTGTGAAAGATCCGTAAGCAACGTGAGTGCAGTCACCTCGCCGAGCCGTACGGTAGGCGTTCGGTATAACTGATCATCTTTTACCATAAAAAAACAAAAAACCGCCTCCAAAACGCAAAAAAATAGGACCTATTACCTACCATTTTAAATGAAGTTATTTTTTGCTTTTTGAAGGCGGTTTTTTGTTTTTTTTTAACTTTTATTTTATTTTATACTTTTTAGTGATCATATTTATGCTGTTATGTAGTCCCACTTTAATTAATAAGAATTAATAAGAAACTTTAGAACATTGAAATTAAATCTCGCCGCAAGCAACGCCGTAGGAAAGTCATAGTCATATACTTAAACATACATATGCTTCGTCATAGTCGCTCAACTATCTTAATCGAAATATCTTGTCACCACCCTTGAAATATATACCGTTTAGGAGTTCCGGTGGCCATCTGTGGTTTTCATCATCAGTTCCACTTTACCAAAGAGTGTTTTCCAAGAGCAAATACACGAGTTACAATGAAAAATACCTAAATCGCTATAGGTGTGCCTATAAATTTTGAAGAGTTCCGTCGATTCCTCAAGGACTCCATCATCAAATCTTCATTTTGATAAAAATGAGACCAAATGGGAAGCACCAGCTTTCAATAAAAAAAGAATCTTCAAAATCGGTTCACCCAGTCGAAAGTTCTGAGGTAACAAAAATTGAAAAAAAAAAAACATACAGTTGAATTGAGAACCTCCTCCTTTTTTTGAAGTCGGTTAAAAAAGGAGTAAACTGACCTAGATACCGGCTGATATATTAATACACTTAATTGTGGCACTAAGAATAAAATCTAACTTTAATTGTATGCATGCGAAATCGCCGATAAACCCTCATCAAATTCAAATTCAAATTCAAATTGTGTTTCACAAAACGTCGCATAGAGTCTGGGGCTCTAGTTTGAAATCAGTAATTCGATCTTCGGATCGCCCCGTTACTTTCTTGCGAATTAGTGACGCGTCGAGAGCAAAAGGGATAGCAATAGACGAAGTTCGAATTACGGATTTCAAAGTAGAGCCTCTGTTTAGCGAGAATAGCGAGTGGTGACCACGACTGTTTATCCGATTTATTAAAATGGCAACACCAACACTATTATCTGACAGACACGGATGTGTTGTGTGTGCTACTATCGGTTTGTGTGTGTATGTGTGTGTATGTGTGTGTGTGTGTGTGTATGTGTGTGTGTGTGTGTTTGTTTATAACTTCTTCATGCTGCAACGGCTGGACGGATTTGGATGAAATTTGGAATGGGAATAGCTGGACACTGGATTAACACATAGGCTTTTTATCCCGGAAATTTTTAATGATCCCCATAGAATAACGATAATCGAAATCTACGTAGACGAAGTCGCGGGCAGAAGCTATTACAACATGAAACACATTATTCCAAACGAAATAAAAAAATACAGATAAGTAATAAATATTATCTACAAAAAGTATCAACCATAAGTTTATTGTGTTTTATCAGTGTTGAATCTGTAAGATGTTTTATTTTGCCGCCTTTTTCATGGGTCGATTCAAGGTCGATTCACTTGACAGACTCTTTCAATCCGCGTTCCACACTGCGGTCGGTCGCGCAAGCCGCACGTGACTTAAAAAAAAAGTAACCACAGACTGTAATTTTTAAAAATGTTCCGCCAAATCAGTGCGCTGGTCTGCAGTTTCTGCGTGTTCAGTATTTCGCTGAGTGACAGCGCTATATTAGCTGAAAATGTAAGTATTCGAATTTCCATTTTTAAACTTGAAAATATTAAAGTACCGAACAGGCAGCTGTCGTCTAACCAAAGATAGCGCTAACTACAATGTATAGTCAAACCATTCTATACTCTATTGACTATTGGTAACCACATCTATCTATATATATAAAAGGCAAACCTGACTGACTTATATATCAACGCACAGCCGAAACTATTGTACCTAGGCACTTGAAATTTGGTACACGGGTTCCTTTCATGATGTAAGTGAGCAGTAAGAAAGTATTTTCCGAAAATCGACCCCCGACTGAAAGAAATGGGGGGAGTAGCCGGAAACTAATTCCACGCGTACGAAGTCGCGGGCATCCTCTAGTTAAATATAAAATGTTTTAAAAAACAAAAAACCACCTTCAAAAACGCAAAAAATAACATCTACTACTACTAGGTACCTACTACTAAGTACCTATCGTATTAGGTTATTCCAACTGAAGTCGGCTTTTTGTTGAAAATATTGTGGTCGCCGACTTCAATTAGACTAACCTAATAGGATTGGTACCTTCTTAGTAGTAGGTACCTAGTAGTAGTAGATGTTATTTTTTGCGTTTTTGGAGGCGGTTTTTTGTTTTTTAAAACATTCATTTTATTTTACACTTTTTAGTGATAATAATAAGCTTATGAAGTCCCACTTCTTAGTTGATATATGAAACTTGAAGACATTTCAAGCTCGCCGCAAGCAACGCCGCGGGAAAATTATAGTCATATTAAAACAATTAAAAGTTCTTCGTTGTAGTCGCTCAACTATCTTAATCGAGATATCTTATCGCCACCCTTGAAATCGGTACCGTTGAGGAGTTCCGGTGGCCATTTGTGGTCTTCATCATCAGTTCCGCTTCACCAAGTGACACTTTCTGAATGCAAATGCTACACTTGTTACTAAAAATACTAAAATCGCTATATGTTTGCATACAATATTTGAGGAGTTCCCTCAATTCCTCACTGATCCCTTCATCAGATTCAGATTTGCTGACAATGGGACCACCTCGGAAGTATACTCTATCAAACAAAAAAGAATTTTTAAAATCGGTCCACAATTGACGGAGAACATACATAAAAAAAAATACATACAGTGGAACGTATAACCTCCTCCTTTTTTGAAGTCGGTTAAACATGGGTATAATATGTACTGTTACTATGTAGTTCGCCGCCTTCTTTGGTAGACCGGCAGTAGGTATAGCAACAAGAACACCTGTGTAA
Organism: Acleris cristana; assembly: GCA_948252455.1. Lineage (NCBI taxonomy): Eukaryota > Metazoa > Arthropoda > Insecta > Lepidoptera > Tortricidae > Acleris > Acleris cristana. The sequence goes on along the minus strand of OX411779.1, from coordinate 14,705,992 downwards.
ATTAATACGCGTAAGGCCGCATTTCACCAAACTGGAATAAGACTTACTCCGAGATTAGTCCATACAAATTCGGCGTTTAATCTAGGTATAAGACCTTATTCCAGTTTGGTGAAATGCGGCCTAAGTCGTTTATCGTTACACGGGGAAAAAGATATAAAAGATAAGATAAAAGATATTTACTAAGATATTTATTAAGTGCACGGGCACTTTTACACCTCAAAAATGTACAGCATGCCAAGTACCTCCCTTTGTCCTTTCTCGGGGCTGAAGTTATTGCTATACCAAATTTCATTCAAATCGGCTCAGCGGTTCAGCCGTAAAATGGTAACAAACAGACAAGTTACCCGCCCTCGCTACGCTTCGGTTTATGTAAGTACTAGCTTCTGCCCGCGACTTCGTTCGTTATTCCCTCGGGCACTTTTGAATTTTCAGGGATAAAAACGTAGACAGTAAATAGGTGTTCGCTTGTTACAAAATAAAATAATCCTAAGCTGGTTTTTGTTGCGCTTGTCAAATGTAAAATGTATTATGTTTTTTTTTTGGTAATAAATAAATAAATAATAAAAAATAAAATAGTTATTTATTAAGGCATTAATCCCATAAAGTTTACAAGTACTTAGATCAATTAAAAAATTATTGCATTAAAATTAAAATTTAAATTAAATTTAAATTTGTAAAATTATTATTGAACAGGCACAAAGACAAAACAATTAAATTAAATTTAGTTAAGTAACATAATAAATATACATAAAAAATTATTCTGGAGATTAAATTGTGAAAATTGAGACTAGAAAATATACATAAAATTAAAATTTGATGGCAAATTTTATACTTAAGTCGAAATAAAATAAAATAAGATAAAAAATTGAGTACAATCATTGTTTAAAAGCTGATAGTTTTAGAGCAGAGCAAATAATCCACACGTATATTATAAATGTGAAACTAACTTTGTCTGTCACAGGGAAGGACACAGGGTTCTTTATATCCGCGAGTAGCGATAACCGACTTCTACATGAACAGAGTCACAGACAACAGCTAGTAATATTTATACAATCGTCTGAAGCATTAAACCCTTCTGTTTTTATTTGCATATTTATAAGTAGTCAAGAGCGTTATCACTTGTTTGTACTGTAGCTTATAATTCTATCCTATCCAGTCGTCTGTAAACTGCTCTGGGGAACAGACTGACGTTCAGTTCAAAATGGCCGCCTGGGAAAATGACGCCGTTCTGCAGAGGTTCAGGGAATACCTGCGAATACCGAGTGTGCAGCCTGACGTGGACTACGGTGAGTGACTAGTTTAATTTAAGGTTAAACACGAGTAAAAGGTTTAACCTTTTTAAACGCTATTGCCGCAGCTACACTATAATAGACAACCATAGACATTTTATACTTGCGTTAGGGTGCGGCTCCACTGAGGCGGAGATGAGCGGAGTGGAGCGGAGCTGTGCTAATATTAACCAATAGAATCTAAACTAACGTGCGCGAGGCGCGCTCGACGGTCCGCATGCTCCATCTATTGGTTAATATTGGCACAGCTCCGCTCCGCTCGTCTCCGCCTCAGTGGAGCCGCACCCTAATAGACGAACAGTCTCCTATTTCCCGCGTCACTAAAGTAGACATGTCTTAGGGCTGATTTTTCAATCTCCAGATAAAACTATCTGTCAGGTAAATTGTATCTCTGTCCTTTTCTTTGTCATAAGAAAGATAAGGACTGAGCTACAATTTAACTGACAGATAGTGTTATCTGGAGATTGAAAAATCAGCCCTTAATTTCTTTAACGTCATAATGTCTGTAATTTTATTTAATTTAAAATAAATCTTCGAGGAATGACAAATATTGAATTAAGCTGTCGCCAGCGTAACGCTATGTGACTCTACAAAAAAGTTGGTTTTGACGGTTTTTTCTTCTCTCGGCCCTGCGCCTCTATTCTAGACGGTAAAATCTAAATCGTATTTGAGCTGCGGGCCTAGTATGGATGCGTCTTTATCGCGTGTCAAATGTGGATAAAGCATCCGTCACTCTCGTTCTTATTTACGTGTCAGAAGGTGACGGATGCCTTATCCAAACTTTGTCACATGATAAATGCAGCCATATTAGGTCCCCTGTTATGGTATTGTTTTTAACTCGGCCAACATTACTGTCGTCAAGTAAATAAGAGCTATGAAAACGTTGACAATGCGTTAACAGGTTGAAGACGATATGGTTTTTCTCTCCTAGAATCGCCTGCTTTTAAGCCTTCATAGCGTGTTATCAACGTCGTTTGTAGCGTTGAAAAGGTAACTAGCATAACTACCTACTTAAATAACTGCTGTCTTAAGTTAACACATGTGTTATTTACCTACTTTATACTCAAGCATCTGTAAATACAGATGTGGTGAATCAACATTATGGCATCGTATTTGGTCCGATAAACTCATCATTATCTTGCTTTCTCAGTCGTTTTCAGTATCTATCGATAACACAGAAGAAGGATAAACAAAGTTACGTCACTTTCAAAGCGACATAATATCAGGGGTTCTCAAAGTATAGTGCAGAAAGTAATTTCGCTCGAAACGTGATATAAAATATAATTTCGAGAAATAAATGAATCATCATCGAACCACCGATGAAATTACTAGCATTCCATCTTAGTCCTCAGAATTGTCAACGCATTTGGAGTCTAGGGTTGCAATCTTAATAATTTAAATATTTATGGGTCTCAGATTCCCCTCATCATCAGTTGGCCGTTGTACTAGTGTGCCTTCTTCTTGCCATAACAATATAAATAACAAAAGGCAAGCTTTAAAAAACTCAACTGTAGCTAACCAAGTTTAAATCGTTATAAATCGTAAATGGTCAATCAAAATAAAAAATACTTTATTTTTTCTTTTTTACAATATGGCGTCTGGTTGCCGCCATATTGAATTTTCATTACTTTCATCTTTAGTGACACTTGCAAGATTAAGACAAATCGATTGACATAGGATTCATCAAAATTGGCTTACGTGTTTAGTTTCCAAAGCGCCACGAAGAAACAAACATACATACGTTCTAGGCTGATAAACACATTACCTCCTCCTTCGGCAGTCACTTAAACAGGCAAATTCCTTCATCTGATAGGCTCCGTTTGCCCCTCCACATCTTTTCTATTCTGGAGATGACTTTTTATGACATTTAAATTGTAGATGGCTGTGTGAAGTTCCTCAAGAAGCAAGCCAGCGAGTTGGCACTGCCAGTCCAGGTGTATGAGTTGGTGCCGAAGAAGCCTGTCGTGGTGATCAGCTGGGAAGGGTTGCAGCCGCAGTTGGCAGCCATACTGCTGAACTCGCATATGGATGTGGTACCAGTGTTCGAGGTAAATATACACTTGCTACTCTTTAAGTTTCTTTAATGGACGTTATTCAGTGTAATAAAAGATGTAACAGAGAGCTTCTGTAGAACTTACATGACGGCAGAAGCACCTTCTTAATTTATCATGGAATTATGCTAATATATGTGCATTCGTTTATTTATCCTATTTAGGGCTGATTTTTCAATCTCCAGATAACACCATCTGTCAGGTAAATTGTAGCTCTGTCCTTTTCTTTATCATAAGAAAGATAAGGACAGAGCTACAATTTACCTAACAGATAGTGTTATCTGGAGATTGAAAAATCAGCCCTTAATTATGTATATATTTCTATGTATTTCTTTTTATTTTTATCTTCTGATCTTTAATTGTTGTACGTTTAGCCATTCGTTGTTTTTATTTAGCTCTCAGTCGCTCAAAGCTTAACTGGAAAAGATCTGTTTCTGTTTCTTTTTTAGTTTGTTATTTTCTGTTTATGCAATAAAGAGTTTACGTACATACGTACCTACATAAGGTTTAATACGGTGGCGATCTGGCAATATACCGCTACCGAATACCTTGATCGGGTTAATTAAAGCTTTAAAACCCGAATGTATTTTTGATATTATCGTCGATATAAATGTATAAAAAACCCCTCTCATTACTTTCGGGTGCAGAGCGTGTCGAAGAAATAGACATACTTACATACTGTCGAAAAATATAACCCTCCTTCTGACGCAATCGTGTAAAAACCACTAGAAGACATACATCTAAAATCTTACGTCACTTAAACGGTGAACAAATATTATTTCTCAGGAATTTTGGACTTACCCACCATTCGACGCTGTGATCTCCGATGACGGTTTTATATTTGCCCGTGGAGCTGTGGACATGAAATCCGTGGGCATGTTCCACCTAGAAGCCGTGCGGAGGCTCAAGGATGCTGGAGTCAGGCTGGAGAGGACGGTCCATGTGTGCTTTGTGCCTGGTGAGCTTTTTATGGCTTTTTTTTTCTGTTATGATTCGTTCGGTCACTGAGAGTTCAGGAGGCACATCCCCCCTGTTTTACCATGGCAGCGGTTTTTTTCCCGACGCCAAAAAAGGGATGTTATAAGTTTGACCGCATTATGTTTGTCAGATGTCTGTCTGTTGCACCATAGCTCTTAAACCGGTGAATTCATTTGAATGCAGGTTTTCTAGCGGTGGGTTTTAGCTAAGGCTTCACGAAAATCGGTTGGGCCGTTTAAGAGATATCAGCACTTCAGACCATGCGAGTAGATTTGCTTGCAACTTTACTTTAGTTTACGGTGTGTCTCAACTGCTTACTATTGATGCCCCACTTGGTTCCTCAAACTACTGTCTTATTCGCAGTATTTTGCCACTTAACAGAACGTAGGGCTCGCAACATGTGGCTAGCTGGGTCTGGCACTATATATCGATGACTGGGATAGGATGCGGAGCTTCTTTGCATTGTACCCATGGCATCGTGTTACTTCTCACTGGCGGATACTAGCGTCTCCACTGATTTCGTCGTTGATGTGATGCCAGTGGTGGATCCATGTGAGGGCTAAGGGGCTCAAGAAGATTTTACTATTTTTTTTATACAGTGTGTTACCGGCATGCGGGCATTTATTAAAACTGCCGATAATATGTTGCTATAGCAATTGTTTGCAAGTATTATTAATTCAAAAAATATTAAAATAACTTTACAATAAATTTTCTTAACTACTGTACATTTTTAATGTAGTGCATGTGCAGCGTGTTCATCGTTATCTGTATCACTGTTGCTTAGTACAAGGCACATCGTGGTACGGGGGCAAAAAACTGTGCTGTGCTTTACATTGCTGGCAATTAAAATTTTGTTAGATAGTTAACAAAGCCTAAAAATTTGTTAATTAATTTAATCAATGTCATAGTTACGTAAGTTACGTTACAAATATACGTTATTTTAACCTCCTTTATAAAAAGCCAGGGTGCTGGTAACACACTGTATAACGACTACTCTTAAAACTTTAATTTTTAGATGAAGAGATTGGTAGCAATGACGGAATGAAGACGTTCGCCAAATCCGAGGAGTTCAAGGCTCTGAACGTTGGGTTCGGGCTGGATGAGAGCGGCCCGAACCAGGGCCTGAAGAGCATTATAGCATTTTACGGAGAACGCACTAATAAACGTAAGTAGCTCTCTAGGCTCCCTGTGGTTACCGCCTAGCAACGTGAATCGTTCTCTATTTTTTTACCAGGTCTTCAAACGGCCTCTATTGGGTGATTCTTCGAGCTTTTCAACCGCCTCATTTTTCGGGACATATTTCTGTAGAAGTGGCTGCAGATTCCGATTTCGTTTCTGGTTAGGTATCTAAGTTTACCGGACATCTAACAAATATCCGAAAACGGCATCAAAATATACGCCCAATTCTTTAAAAATATGTCCACGATAATGAGGCGGTTGAAACGCTCAAAGAATCACCCTATTCTTCTATCGTATTTGACGTTATGGTATTGTTTTTAACTCAGTAAATAAGGTGAAGGTTGTCTGGAAGAGATCGCTATTTAGCGGTAAGACCGCCGGTTGTATACATATATGTAGTTCAAATGTACTGTTCCATGTTTTGTTTTCTGGTGTTCAAGAAAGAGTATTTGTATTGTATTGTATTGTATAAGATCTTTCAAAACGTTGGCCATAAAGATGCGACCTCACCGCTGCGTAAAATACGGTGTCGTTGCGTAAACAAAACAACATCATAGTAACAACATGGCGTTTTCAGGATATCGTAAACATTTAATACGTAGAGTTAGTTTAGACTTGTGGTTGACCAAAGAAATTAAATCATGCGTCGAGAAATGCGTAATTATACGTTCATTGAAAGGTGTTTCGATAAAATAACAGGAACCCCTCATAAGCAATGCATGTTTAATTACAGAAATAGAAATTACCTGCAGAGGGACGCCGGGCCACGGGGCGCTGTTCCTGCCAAACACCGCCGGGGAGAAGGTAGGCCAAGCCAAGCCAAGCCAACCATTACTATAACATGTTTTCAGACTACGAAGGCCCACTTCGCTTGTCAAATTAGCAAGGAGCTAGGCACACTACACGGCAAGCATCCGTCGCTCTCGTACTTATACGTGTCAGAAGGTGACGGATGCCTTATCCAAATTTTGTAACGCGACAAACGCAGCCATATTAGGGCCCCAGCGGGCCGATTATGGTCGTTTTTATCGACGTAGATAAGCGTAGATAAAACATCTGTCACTTTCTGACCAGTATGTAAGTGCGAGAGTGACGGAAGCTTTATCCACCACGATAAAGGCGACCATAATACGGGCCCTGGTAGCTTATCAGTCGACAATGTCACACCAATTGACGTAGTCCCAAACTAAGCTCTAGGCTTGTACTATGGGTACTAGACAACGATATAAATACTAGTATAGAGAAATATATACTTAAATTACATAGAAAACATCCAAGCTCAGGAACAAATATTCGCGCTCATCACACTAATATCTGCCCTTACCGGGATTTGAACCCAGAACCGCTAGCTTCGTAGGCAGGGTCACTACCAACCAGGCCAGCGCGTCGTCGTTATATACTGACCTATCAGCCATTTTCGTTTTATTCTTAGTTTTAGGGACACCAGGGGCCCTAATATGGCTGCGTTTATCGCGTGACAAACATTGGAAAAGGGCATCCGTCACCTTCTGACACGTAAATAAGTACGAGAGTGACGGATGCTTTATCCACATTTGACACGCGGTATAGACGCAGCCATACCTACTCTATAGGTCACTAGTAATTGAATGATTATGGTCCCATCTAATTATAATACAATTTGTTTGACGCTTCTTACGAGTTGAATCATAAAGTCACTATGACACAGTTCTATGTGGGTCAGAGTTCCATTGGGCTGATAGTACAATGCAATTAACTATCAGTCTAGCTAGCAGTATCTTCTATATATATATATATATATAAAAGGCTAAACTGACTGACTGACATATCATCGCACAGCCGAAACTACTGTACCTAGAAACTTGAAATTTGGTACAGGGGTTCCTTTCATGATGTAAGTGAGCACTAAGAAAGGATTTTCCGAAAATCGACCCCCTATGGGAAGAAATGGGGGGGAGTAGCGGGAAACTAATTGTACGCGTACTAAGTCGCGGGCGTCCTCTAGTCGTACTATAAAAATACAGCAAGAAAATGTGGAAAATACATCCTCACTTAAATTATGTTATCATTACATTATCATCACAATATTTATCTAAGATCTTATAATACAAATGCAAACTTACTAATATACAACAAACTATGGTTATCGGGTTTTGTTTTTGTTATTACAGTTATATTACATGATAGACAAATTAATGAAGTACCGAGCGGAAGAGAAGAAAAAGTTTGACGCCGGCGCTGCTCTCGGCGACACGGCTACCATCAACTTGACTCAATTGAAGGTAATACTTACTGTCAGTATTTAGGGCTCCGTACAAAAAAATAAAAATCGGATCTCTTATAGGATCACTCGTGCGTCTATCTGTCTGTCTGTCACAGCCAATTTGCTCCGAATCTAATGGACCAAATCAGGTGAAATTTGGTAGGATACTGTAGGTAATCCTATGAACCAAACACAGGTTTTTTTTCAAGATTTTATTTTACCACTTTGTTGTCGTGACTAATATTATGCATATTCATGCCAAATTACAGCTTTCTAGTACTCTGAGCTAGGCTGCGGACGGACGGACGGACGGACATGGCGAAACTATAAGGGTTCCTAGTTTGACTACGGAATCCTAAAAAAGCTATTAAGAAAATGGTAGCACTGTAGCAATTACTTTCACTTGTACATATTTGTATTTGTTTTACTAGGGCGGAGTGCAAGTGAACGTAGTTCCCGAAAGCCTGTCCGCCTCTTTCGACATCAGGATACCGCCTTCCTTGGACCACGATGCCTTCGACAAGATGGTAAGAGAAGCAATCAATTTAGTATTGTTAACTTTGGCTAGTACCATCATTTATCATCCACTATCGTCGTCGTATCATCGATAAAATTATCTTCTCTACATGGTATAAAAATAAGGCTGTCCCTCTATATGTACGTTTAGATTTTTCAAACTGTGCGCAAAGGATTTTAATGCGGTTTTCACCGATATATCAGTTGGATAAGGGTCTCCCTAGACCTATCGACGCGGAATCGGCTTGAGAAGGTAAGAAAAAGTTTCATGTCCATGCAATAAGAGCGAAAACGACGTGGTTCCGTTCGCAACGCCGAATCGAGCCGAGCCGAGCGACGCCTTTTTCACTCTTACTCCACGGACTTAAAACTTTTTCTTACCGGCTCAAGCCGATTCCACGTCGATAGGTCTGGGGAGACCCTAATTGTTCGCGGAAGGATTTTATGTAGGTATAATACATTCTAGTGTAGGTATAACCGAGGGCGTGTTCCTAGTGTTGTTATAAAAAACATGCAAGTTTTAAATATATTTCCTTACAGATCGAAACGTGGTGTGTTGAAGCGGGGCAAAACGTGACATTCAAGTATCTTAAAAATAACAAAGCCATCAAAAGTACGAGTATCGATGCGAGCAACCATTTCTGGACCGCACTTAAAATGGCTGTGGAAGATATGTAAGTTACAGACAAAATATTCTTACGAGTTAAAGTAAAAAGTTTTACGTGGTCACAGCTAGATCTAAAATATTCTCAAGTGATAGTTAGAAGTTTGTTTGCTCGAATAGCCCCCTTATTAAAGTTTTTTGGGCAAGCTATAACTGTGGGGCCTATATCGGCGGTAAGAACCATATCGTACCTATTTGACCTGCGCCTCTATTCAACACGGTAAAAACAATATCGTATTTGACCAGAGGGCTTATTGTCTAACGCACTCGCAATCACGATCGTTTTCATTTTGAAAATCGAAGGCTTGTCTGCATACAAAATGAAAACAATTGCTCTACTTTGAAGCCGGTTGCGATTGCGAGTGCGTTAGAGAATAAGCCCTCTGTTACGGAATCGTTTTTACTCGGCCGCCATTACTGTCAAGAAAATAAAAGCTATCAAAACGTTGACAATACGATAACGTCGATAACAGATCAAACACGACATGGTTTTTGTGACGGCTCTGCACCATATTTTATATCTTATTTACAGCTGATTTGCCGCGTGAGCTTGACGAAAATCTATTGGCCGGTTCTATTTTTAAGCATATAGTTTTCTAACCATATACTTATTTTAGGGGCTTCAAAGTCGAAGGAGTGATTTGCCCAGGATCCACGGATGCCCTGTGGGTACGCCAGCAGGGTATCCCGGTCATCGGGTTCTCGCCCATCCTGAACACCTCCTCAGCGTTACTCCACGCTCACAACGAGAGGATCCACGTCGACATCTTCAAACAAGGGATCGACATCATGGAGAAAGTTCTACACGCCATCGCTAACGTTTAAAAAAAAAGCTGCGTCATATTTACACTTCACTTTAATAACCGTTTGATTTATTAAAGAAATATAAAAACAAAGTAAACTTATTACAAAAATAAAAAATTCTAAAGCAGAAGAGTTCCTGTCGTGAATATCTAAGCTCTAGTTTCCGTTGAAAATTTGTTTCTATCTTTTGGAAAACAAGTTCAAGTCGCGGAATTTGGGTAGATTCAGGCTTGATGATTTCAGAAATTGCGAGTGGTTGGCTGAGGAGCTTATTAGCTGCCGTGATCGCACTTCGCGCTGCGACACCAGCGTCGGGCGCAAGCCCTTGTAATACTCTTCGATCTCTTGCAGGGTCAGGTTCTTCGTCTCGGGCAGGCAACGGAATATACTCAAAATGCCTGAAATGTTACATAGTTTGAACCAAAGAATAAAGATTAAAGGCATACACGGAATATAAAAAACAGTGGAAGTGGCATGAGCTTCGCTTAGTATCAGACATGTTGTCACCAATACTCAAACTATCATAAAAACAACACGCCACCATGGAAAATGTTTTTGGTGCGGCTATCGTTTTTACACTCCAAAATAGCACAATAAGGCATGCTTCTGGATTTATTTTCTATTTAAGAAATATCAAAATATCGAAAAATCGAAATAAGCGATCGCAGCAAAAGTATGGTAGGTTATGCGGAACTCCGCATAACTATGCCACACGTTACACGCCCACTTGACACTTCTACTGTTTTTTCTGTTCTGTGAAGGCATAGAAGCCGTGCAATAAGATGACCGTTGAACCAGCTACTTGTCTCTACTTTATAGATTACGTATTGATAAGAGGAAACGATACAAAAACTAGGTGTCTTCCCAAGTAACCTTTGTATGGAAATCTGCTCGTAAGTCTTAATAGTCTCGCTAACGTTATATTAACCTTATATTAACCTCCTGAGTGCTAAAAGGGCCCAGGTTTTAGAACCTTCCTGAGAGCTGCAGCAAAACCTATAGCTCAAATCTAGAACCTTTCGAACTACTTACACAGAACCCAAATATAACCTTCACAACCTTAATTTAACGTTACTATGACCTTGCAAGGCAACTTTTAAGTTCTAAATTAGTATTGGGTTTAACTCGATAACAACTTAAAACCTTTTTGATGTACATAAAGAAATGCCTTTCCAGGACTCTCCGGTTTTAGAATGGTTCTGTGTAAGATTTTTTTACACAGTGACAGCAATCGTGGATACTTATTTATTTATAATGGAGCCATTTCCTGTCATTATACCAAATTTCAAAATGGCTAAGTAAACTTGTATTGTCATAAATTATAATTGGCTTGCTAAAGTCAGGAAAACTAAAAAACAGTGCAACTGGCACTTTACCGTGATACTTTAGGATAATAGTACTGTATACGAGACGGGCCTTTCGCAAGTTTATTTTTTTGAAGATATTTTAATGAAATAAAAATTATAAAATTAGGTGGTTGGTGGTAAATCGCATTAGAAACAAAACATCTATTCATATAAAAATAGTATTTTTAAATAATTATAGCACACAATACGTAATCTTGCCTTATTGAATTTAAATATTGCATTTTGTTTTGTTTTTTTATTATTTTAGTGAAAAAATATGGCGGGCGTTAGGAAATTACTAGAAAGCATTAAAATTAACCTTTTCAAAAATGTAACAGCTAAAAGCTCCTAATGTTTGCCAAAATATGAGCTAAAGGTAATCTCGCGGAGCTACTTAAAACGACAAGGCTGTTTTTGCAGCTTTAAGGTAATCGCCAGGAGTAGTTTAAGATCTGCTAAGCTCGAAAATAACCTCTGCGCACAATTAGTTGCTTTCAAGTATTGTTTGGTTGACGGTTCGAAAACAAACAGCTACAGGCTGCTCTTCTTAAATATCGGGTATTAGTCGTTAAATTAAACATACATGTTTTTACTTACAGTACCTACGGGATGTTTTATGTTAATGTAAAAGTTGTAGGTAACTATTTCTAGTTGTTTTTTAAACTTCAAATTGTAAATATTACATCTTTCGATATGTTTCGTCCTTGGGTGAAATCACCTACCACTGTGCTATGTGAAAATAATGAAGACAAAAATTATACCTCGCACTTTCCTTCCTTCCTTATAAACCTTATGTCTAGCCCTTTGTACTACAAACTAACATAAAACAACCCGTACTGTAAGTAAAACATGAATGTTTAACGTCACGACTAATACCCATTATAATAAAATTATCGAATACCCGGTATTCAAGAAGAGTTTACGTTTACGAGATTACGTTTAAAAATTCCACTCCGATTTTTTGATATCACCCTGTGTCGCTCCATCTTACACGACAAGGTAATGCTTTGAAGTCGCTAAGACAACCGTCAATTTTTGAGGATGCCTCTAAAGCTTTAAAATATGCTTAAAGTACTTTAATCATGCCTTCAGCTCCTAAACAATAGCTTTTGGTTTGGGTTTTCACCACAGAGTCCTAACTTGTTTGCCAAGACAACTCTAATACATCCTAAAAGATTTAAGTAGGTTTTAGAAAATACTAATAAGCGATTTAAACATTCCATAACTTTAAGGTTATATCCAAGTTAAAAATTAAACCTTTAGATCCCACTTTAGCATAAAGCTAGCCTTTCCAGAACTTAATCAGTAGTCTACGACAACTATAAGATCCTAGTACTATATGCTCTTGAAACACAAGTCAAAATAACGTTAATTTAACCTATTGTCAGCGGCTCTGAGGTTGTTATAATAGGCTATTAGTTTTAGGACTTATTAATCATTCTCAAGTACTTAATATGACCAGATAGTAAAGCATTAACCATTTTATGACCTTTTTAGAACCTAAAGGTATTTTTTACAACCTAGGCCCGAATGAAATGTTACTTGGGTTTTGTTCTTTAATCTGTCATGGTCAGAAGCAAGGTGAAGAAACGCTAAATTTGACTGGACTTATTCGGCCTTACTTTCTTCCACACTGGTGCTTATAGGTCCAAATCACGCCTAGTGACAATGTACCAAATAATAACGAAAGAGCAGCTATAGATGCATCCCTTTCCATCTCACTATGAAAACCATAAAAAGAAGTCAACCATAATGTATTTTCTGCTTATTTTATTCTGTGGTTTCAACAAAAGATTTATTTCACTTGCGGGCCCAGTAAGGTTGCGTTTATCGCGTGATAAAATGTGGATAAAGCATCCGTCACTCTCGTACCTTTATACGTGTCAAAAAGTGACGGATCTTTTATCCACATTTTGTCACACGATAAACGCAGCCATATTATTCGATCCCCCTGTTATTGTACAGTCACCAGCAATATATCATCCAAAATTGGGCGCAAAAATATCTGACTGTTCTTTATTACTAGAGGTATAAGAGCGTGTCAGGTATTTTTAAGGCTAAGGGATAAGGCTTACCTCAGGTTAAAATTTGACATTTGTCCATACAAAATGTGTCAAATTTTCATCCGAAGTAAGCCTATCTATCCTCGGTTTGAATATAGGGTTTGGCCGTTAGTGGTCACAGATAAAGTGCAAAATAGACCCAAGTACTTGTGACGTAAGGTTGATATTAAATGTGGTTTTCAGCTGTCATTGGCGTGTGAGGACGACGTTTGTATCAAGTCAAAGGTGTTCAAAGGGTTAACGCGTTTAAATGTCGGCCACATCAGTTTATCTCCGGTTTCTATATTCAAACCGCGGATAGATAAAGTTTACTTCAGATTAATATTTGACACGTTTTGTGTTGTTAAATGTCAAAGAAAGAGAAAGAAAAAATGTGCCGCTACAATGGATTCAAAGAAGCCGCAGCGGCGCGCACAAAGCGGTGTCGGCGACTTCATAGGGTTGTAATGCACACTATTTGAACGAACGAACTATAAAAGTTCCTGAGGGAATAACTATAATCGAAATCCTACGCGTACGAAGTCGCGAGCAGAAGCTAGGGGTGAAAATAAATATTAAGGGCCTGTTTCACAATCGACAAGTAAATTTATGTGCCAGTTAAAGTTAGCTCTCTCGATGTCTATGTTCCAGTTTAAGAAAAAGAAAGGGCTACATTTATGTGTCAGATATGCTTTACTTGACGATTGTGAAACAGGCCCTAAACAACACACATTTAATTTGACACTTACCCACAAAAGAGCATATAGAAAAGGTCAGCATAACGTACTTCAGGCCAACGGCGGACAGGATTCTGAGGTAGTACAAGTTTGAGGCGAAGGACAACAGGCTGGCCACCGAGAGGGTGACGCCGCACATCATGCCTCGTATCTTGAAAAAGAAACTATTTGTCATGGACCATCACATGCTCCGTGTAGGGTTCCGACGCCGTCTCTACAAACACTGTCATTGTGACATTTGGATTTGACAGATAAGGACAAAACATTGTATAGGTATACCACCGTTACTCAACTTTTATTTTATTAGTAAGGGGGCATGAGTTTGCGTCAAATCCGGAGATCTGATTTTTTGCAGACTTGTTTATGATGTTGGCCGAATGAATAATCCAAATTGTGTCGAGCGTTGAACGCAACTTTGTCAAAAATAAAAAAATATGAGACTAAAATTGTCTCTGTATACCCAATAGATTCTGAGCTTTTCAAAATTCATAATTTTTTAGAACTTTGCAATTTTCGTCGTGCTGGAGGTAACCTGGCCAGATTGAAGCTGGTTTTCGTCGCAGCCCTGGCGAATAGTTGGTACCGCAGCTCGTAAAGGTTGTTCAAAAAAATTGCGGAGTTCGAAAAAATGATGAATTTTGATAAGCATCTCAGAAACTATTGGGTCTACAGAGACAATTTTAGTCTCATATTCAGAGGTTGGAATAGGTAGTGCTTATTAACCTAAACTTGATGCATCTTCATTCAATAACGTATTCCCATCTCACTCACGCATGAATGAACATGCGTCAAGTTTAGGTTAATAAGCACTACCTAATTCCTCTCTGACCTCTTTGAGGTAGCAAATTTAGTTTAATTTAAAAACGTTTGAAAATTTCAAAATTTTCCTTTCACGCCTCACTAACAAGATATCTTTGTCAAAAATCACCCTTAATTAAAAAACCTACCTGGAACGGGAAAATCTCAGCCATAATGGCAAAGGGTAAAGTATAGTATCCCAGCGTAGCCAACACTATGTACATTATGAAGCCAATCTGCGGATATATGTGCTTCCCCTTGGCCACCATGAGATACACGTAAATCGCCATGCACACCGAAGCGACACCTAAACCTAAAAACAACAGACAGATTTAATAAAGTGTAATATCATTGATCGATAATTGCAAGCTATGGATACGTTGACAACTTTAGTACAGTACGATTAATTGAACTTTGACACGCAAGGCTCCGGCAAACCAAACGCGTGGCAGCAGCAGCGCGTAGCGTCGCGTGGCGTCAGGGAGTTGTAAAACAACAAAACAAATGGATCCCCGGCACACCGAGACGCGCGTGTGCGGCGCCCCGCGACGCTACGCGCTGCTGCTGCCACGCGTTTGGTGTGCCGAAGCCTTCAGCGATTCTCGACATTCATCGGGAGAGATCGGAAGTGCAAAAGACACGAGACACATTGCTGCATATTCATAATATCGTAGTGTGCACTTAAAAATCTAAAACAGTAATGTAGATCACCTGCCACAACAAATAACACAGATGTGGCTTGATTTAAAATAATTATTACATCGCATAGGTAACTAAAACACAAATGTGTAATTAATTAGTGCAAGGGAATTTACTTCTTTAAAAGCGTTATTTATAATAAGTACTAAATAAGATCGGGTAGGATAGGATAGGATTAGTAGGTTAAAACATGATAGAGCAGAATCGAATACCTATGATAGGTATGATAAGATCGGATAGGATAGGATAGGATAACTAGGAATATGCTTGCACACTACGATATATCTACACAAACGCAGGGTCTACGTCAGAATGGTAAGCACTTAATTCACTCGTCATCGTGACTATAACGAGTGATAGGGACGCAGGGAGCTAACGTACCTAGCTTCGTACTTCGATTTTCAAAATAGGACTGCAGCTACCTGATGTAATCGCCAGGGTGGTCCTGGAGACCCTGTACAGCAGCACCAGCATCAACAGGCCGGTGAGGAACCGCGCGGTGCCCATGAGCACGTTGCCCACGTTGGAGTTCACCGTCGACATGGACTCCTGGGACACATTGGGGACAAGAAACACCTTCAGACGTAAGTACAAAGTTGTCAAGTAAGTACAAAGAATTAGGTATTGCCCTCCATCTTATCGGCGAAGAACTTGACCGTTTTCTTTTGAGGTGGCAGTTCTCAGAAAAAAAAGTTTGCTCTCATTGCTTTCTTTGTGTTACGTATGTATAAAGCATTAAAATCCTGGCATATACATAATTATTTATATTTTATGGGCAAAATAAAATGAAGTGTTAATTATTTACAGTTTTTGAGAAATAATAAAAAACTTTGAAAAGCGGTTTTAAACATTTTGTCATAGAGAATAAAGTTTTTTCTGTTGCGGTTAGCGAGCGTTTTATATAAAATGCGGAAACCTCGGTGCGCGAGTCCGACTCGCACTTGACCGGTTTTTTTATAATACTCGTAATATCCACCGTGGTAGCACATGCAAATTTTGATCTTGCTACCTATTAAGATTCGAAAGATACAGTCCTTTAAAGGTAGAATAGAGGACGTAGGCTTCAGAAGATTGTGAAGCGAAAGCGATGCTAAAATCGCGTGGCAGTCAAAAAAAAAACCAAAATTTGCTCCGGGCGATAAAGTTTCTCACCCCCTAAATCAAGTTCGATGACCACGACTTTTTAATATACACACATACACACATATATAAACTCACGCCTTTACGATTCTGTTTTTTTCTTGTAAATTTGCTTTATCCCAAGAAATATTTTCTAGGAAAGGAAAACGTACAGACATAGTTTTTCATAATATCTACAACATATTCAAAAATCGTAAAAATCAAACTTTAACCCTTAATTTGACGTTGGGAAGTATACTGGACAGTGTATTTACCAAAATCTGGAGGTCAAATTATTTCGCGTTAACTTTTCTCGCTTTTAATTACAATATTAGGCATAAATCATAATTACGTACAAAAAATTACAACCCCGTGCGATTACGTAATATTCGCCAGTGCCCGCCACAATGCAGAGGAGGAAGGACGTGTCGAGCGGCCTCTCGGTAAGTCATAAAATTTTCGTAATTTTCTTAGAAAAGACTGTAAGATTTTTATAACGTATATTATTTATGAATATTAGAATGGTAATTTGTAAATTTTTCGTTAAATACCTTATTCATGTATGTGCTACATTTGTTCAAACATTAGTGTCCAGTATACTGCACATTGCCCATTACGCTGTATTTTGACCTAAGTTCGCAACGTCCAGTATACTTCCCATTGCCAATGATTGTAGTTTTTAACCCATATTGGGAATGTGAAGTATACTGGACATTGCCCGCAATACAGTGAATGACGAGCAGTGATGAGTGCCTATTAATTTATTATTACTTAGATATAAAAACAAAGGTATTGAGTCCATGAACATACTTGTTTAATTTAAGGTTTTTATTTCAGGTGTTTCAAAAGTTTTCAAGAGGCAGAAAGCTTGTTGGCCTGATACCGCCTATAGATGTCCCATCTGACGTAGATAATTCAGATGAAGAAGATAAAGAAGTTGTAGAAGATAAAGAAGATAATGTTTCTTCGGAAGCCCCGTCCATATCATCATCGTTTGAACGACTCGACTTGCTAAGAGACTCGTCAGATGAGAGCAGAGAAAAATCAGAAAATAGTAACGAAGAAAATGATCTTCTTTCACCAATAATACGCAAAGTTCTACCAACTCCGACCCAGGTAAATTACGAAAATATTCCCAGCCTCAGTTCGATTCCATCGCTATCATCTCCAGCAGTTTACTCGCCCTATGTAAGTCATGTGTTTTCCCCTGCTGTACCGTCACCATCCCTGCCTTCCGCCGCCACACAAGGTTTATCTGCGGTTCCTCTCACAAGGTCAAAAAGGAGAATAGCAAAACCTAAAGGTATTCCTAAAAAAAAAGCTCGAAAGCGTCTAGCACCTAACATCTATAAATGGAAAAAAACTAAATTAAACCATAAAGCTGAGATTTCGTCCACTGAATTTACTACCGAAATTAATGAAAGTTCACCATTGGATTACTTCAGCAAATACTTCTCTAGCGACTTGATGGATGACATTGTTCTGAACACTAACCTTTACTCGGTTCAATCTACAGGAAAGTCAATTAATTTGACTGGAGATGAATTAAAAGACTTTATCTCCATTCTTTTAATCATGGGTGTAGTAGTAATGCCTAGTTATTTAGACTATTGGTCTAAAGTATTGAGATATGCAAAAATTGCTGACATAATGCCCTTGAAAAGGTTCCAGCTAATTCGCAGATATCTACACTTTGTCGACAATTCATGCCCTGACTCTGACAGATTTGGCAAAGTGAGATCTTTGATAGAGAAAGTAAGACAAAATTGTTTGTCCACTGAAGAGGAGATGAAATACAGCGTCGATGAAATGACTATTCCCTACAAAGGTAAAAAGGCTGGCAATCGCAAGCAATACAATCCAGCAAAACCGGATAAATGGGGGTTTAAGTGCATCGTTCGTGCTGGGATGTCGGGAATTGTCTACGATTTTGTCTTGTATGCCGGCGAAGACACATTTAGATTTATAAACTTCACCGAAGAAGAAGAGAATTTGACCTTAGGAGCGAAGCTAGTCATTGCTCTTTGCAAAACAATTCAGAAACGTGCGTGTGTTGTCTATTTTGATAATTATTTTAGTACCCTGGATTTGGCGAAACATTTGAGAGACAATTACGGAATATTTTCATTGGGGACCGTAAGACAAAACAGACTCAGAGGGTGTGACAAGTTATTAATGAGTGACAAGGATATGAAGAAAAAAGGCAGAGGTACATTTTGCCAAATGGTTGACAACGAAAACAAACTGGCAGTCGTGAAATGGTTTGACAACAAGATTGTCACGTTTTTAAGTTCATATGCCGACGCTTATCCGGTGGTTAAAATACAGCGATACTCAAAGGAAGAAAAAACAAAGGTCGCTGTAGATTGCCCACAAGTCGTCAAGCATTATAATCAGCATATGGGCGGGGTCGATCTCTGCGATATGTTAGTGGCTTTGTACCGGACAACATACAAAAGTCGACGGTGGTACACGGGCATTTTTGCTCAAATGCTAGACATTTGTGTTAATAATGCATGGTTACTGTATCGCAGGGATTGTACCCGTCAAGCTGCTAAACATATCAGCCTCAAGTCATTTCGGTGCACTTTAGCAAATGAATTGCTACAAAAGTCAAGGGTCAGCAAGACACAGAGTGCACCTGAAGTAAACACCAGCAAAGTATCAGTGATTCATGCTCCTGTGCAACCCCGACCAGTTGAAGCGATAAGGTATGATGGTGTCGGCCACTGGCAAGGCTTCACGACTTACGGGCGGTGCAAATATTGCACGAATAACAAAACCGAAGTATACTGCATGAAATGCAATCAAAGGCTTTGTATGGTAAGAAAAAGAAATTGTTTTTACCTATTTCATAACAAATAGTTTTTTAAATAACAGTTCTTACTTATATATACTTACAATCTAAGACTGATTATGTGACCTAGTTTTTTAGAGTAAGTATTACTAATAATGTCAATATTGATCTCATGGCTGTGTATTAAGTTCCTATAGGTAAATAAGACTATTCTGTAAGTAGGTACTTATACTCCTAATAGGTACTTAGACTGATTAAAACTAAAGAAGTGCCTTATTTTGTTACATTTTGTTTTAATTTTGTACGGATTTTTATATTACTTAGTTTTTGTAGTAAGTATTGATAATACTTTGTCAATTTTAGTCTCGTTGATGTGCCTTATGTTGTTAAATTTAAGAAAAATAATAACTAAATGTAAGCGGATGGCTTTAATAATGTTATATTTGAATTATAAATAAAGGTGATTTTATAAATAAAACTGTATATCAATTTTTTCATAAACTTTGTTACTAAAAAATTAAGTGTGCATCTTTAGCAATGTCCATTATACTGCACATCCAACTCAACACTCATTTGGTCGTGTAGTGGGCAACGTCCAGTATACTGGACATATGTTTTTCCAAAAACTGTACAAACTAGATTTTTTTTTTTAAATTTCCCTGCTTCTCTAATATACAATATACCCAAAAACTATAAAACTTGAAAAAAATACGGTGACTTTGTTGCTTGCCAAATTAAGGGTTAAGGGAATAGAAACGTTATCGCATTTTGTATGGACATTATCAGCTTTACCATCCTCTTAATATCAATATCGATAGAGTCCAATGAAGGGGTCCTAGTGAAAAAGGGTATAAGTCATCTGAAGATCAAGTGTAAAAGGGTTTAAGTCTAGAATACTCCGTTCATGTATATATACCCTTTTTTATTACGAGTTAAGTCGACTTGTACCCTTTTTCAATAGGACCCCAACATTATACTTACGTTCAAAATGTCAACAGTCCACAGTACGAGGATGGTGACGCCGGACATTTGGGCGATGATGATGTAGGAGGTGATGATAAGGAACGGCTTGCAGGCAGACCCGTTGCAGAATGATACGACTGTGTCCCGGCACGTCAGCCTTAAACATATAATTGTTTTATTAGATTCAGAACCAATATTACTTTCCGATAAAAACCATTAGTTGAGCTTTTGGTGCCGACTATACTTTGAAACACAGCCATCTGTTTATTGAGCCCCTTACTAACGAGTAAAACGAAGATCCATAGCGTATAACTATGGGCTACGTTAAACAATATGATTTTTGTCCTGTTTTGATAGTTCTTATTTAATTGACAGGGTATCCTGCCTTTTGGCAGAAAATCATTTGGCTAAATGTATCGTTTCCCAACCGTTTCATTGCTTTTTTTCTTTTTTTGTAAATATTTCAGTACCATCGCGTAGAACCTTGTAGGTTAGGTTAGGTTAGGTTAGGTTAGGTTAGTTTAGGTAACTTTTTATAAAAATCCTGACATACTTACTTACACTTACAGAAAAGCAGGTTGGCAAATGAAACGGTTGGGAAACGATACATTTTGCCAAACATATTTTTGCCAAAAGGCAGAGAACCAATTGACAGTACCTAATGAAATTACGGTCGAATCAAAAACAAAATTATGATATCATTACAAAAATAGGAACTGATTCAGAATGAACTTATACATACATGCGCGCTTAGATAAAAGCAAGGTTTTTAACCCTGGTACGAGACTTGTTACAAAACTTGCACAGGGAAACCCCATACTCACTTACATACTAATTTTGTTATCCAATTTGAAGTCCATCAGGTCGTCTAGCTCCTCCTGCATATTGTAATCGGGGCCTCTGAACGCCCTCAGGCTCTTCTTGACCTCATCCTGGTAGTCGTCCAGGGTCAGCAGGAAGAAGGGGGTCTCGGGGAGGAAGATATCTGTGACGAAGAGAATAGCCGTGTACACAGCGTTGGTGTAGCACAGCATCTCCCAGGACATCACGGTGGCAAGCCCCGCCTTGAAATAAAGTTTCATCATCATTATCATTTTCAGTCGGAAGATGTCTACTGCTAAATGCTGCTGCATCGGCCTCCCTCAAGGTTTGCTACAAGGGCCTGTCTTACGCTGCTTGCATCCATCAGTTTTCCGCTACTTTAAACGTCGTCATATATCGTCAGTCCATGTAGTACGGAAATATTTTTTATAGTATATATATGAAAGACAGATATACATTAAGAGGATTGTGAAGCGCCGCTAAAATCGAGTAGCTATCAAAAAAAAAACCGTTCATTTAACGATAACGATAACGATATCGTTTCTCACCCCCTAAATTAAGTCAGATTTCCACGATTTTTGAACGTGTTGTACATATGTATTATAAGGAACTAGGTCTCTACGTTTCTGTTTTTTTTACAGTCTAAAGATAGAACCGGTGGCATTCATCGGGCATAACTTTTTTTGGCATAATCATCATTTGGCATGATCATCATTTGACATACAGTCTTACATAACCTAACCTAATAGGTTCTATGCAATGATATTTTAAATAATCCTGAAAAGTATACAGTTTCAGAAAAAAAAACCGCATGCCAAATGATGATTATGCCAAAAAAAGTTATGCCAGATGAAGAGAACCCAGATAAAACATATTAGGATAAGACAACCGGTGTAATTACTCCCTAGAGGCATTCCTGCTTTGTGGTTGGTGACTATGGTATCTAAGGCATTTGTAGTCTTAGAATTGCATTGGGTAGATCAAGGTTGAACAAGAAGAAGAAGAAGAAGAAAGTCGCATTCTTGCGCATGCATTTGCACACAGGGCATTGACCGTTTGTTCAGGGTCTCCGATCCTGAGCCCGTGGCCTGTGTGCACGTTTGCTTCCTGGCCAAAACAAGTCATAATTTTCTACAACAAAGTTCTATAGCGTCCGTATAAAAAAATGTACACTTGGGAGTAAAGAAATCAAGCCACTTAGTACTGAATTTCAATAGTATAGTACATGTAGGGTTACGCCGACGGCGGTGGCGATGGCTGAGAGCGCGCTGAGCACGCCACGCATGTTGGGCAGAGTCATCTCCGCGATGTAGACGCGAGGCGGCGAGATCGCCATGCCGCACCCGATCCCGGTCACCACTCTACCTGGAACGGTCACCGCTGGAGATCATCATGTCAGCTGAAGGACGTCCACTCCTGGACATGCCTTCCCAAGGAGATTTGGTAGGTCAAATTCCCAACATTGTCGTTTCCAAGCGCCGGTGCAGACGGACAACATTTTGAACTGCGAAATGGCAGTCGACGTAACTGCATCATAACTGCAAACCAACTGCGCAGTCCGCTTAGGTAGATTGCACACCAACTGCAAGCGGACCGCGCAGAACTGCTCTCGAACTGCCATTTTGTAGTTCAAATGCTGTCCGTCTGAACCGGCCACCAGTTAAAAATTTCCATTCGCATTTTTCCCCATTCCAGGATCTTGCATCATTTGCAAATGATGCAATTCCAAATTGCATCATTTGCAATCATAGTGTCGACGGAACTTTGCTTTCGCGGAGGTGCTTTGGTCTTTCGAGTCTGCTGCAAAACGAACATAATAAATTACACATAGACAATTTACGACTGGGAGCATTTCGGATCGGAAAATATGCGACTGGAAAGAAATAAGGCTTAGCTTAAGTCCCAGATAGACGTGCGAGTAAGTACGCCGTACTTATGGCTCGGCAACCTTACTCACCCGTCAAGATTATGACATTTATTGGTATATCAGTAGGCACAAACCCTCTAGTATAATCAATAATCATAACACGCCGCGCGGGTGACTCGTGAACGATGTCTCGTGAAGTAGCACTTTTAAATATGCTAATGGAAGAAGAATCAGATTAAGAGATAATCTGAAGAAATAATCTCATAACTCTTGCTTATGAGAAAACGAACTCATCGTTATTGGGTTTTACATACATTATACATTTTTGGTTTTCCCGTCCCGTCCGTGTAATCGTTACGTATGCACATTCCGATACATTTTCTATGAAACTATATTGTAAAAACTCCCCGTCCCGTCCGTGTAAAATCACGTATGCAGAGACCTCAAAATAGCATCGCGAGCCAGCGCCGTCCCGCGCGGGCCCAGCGCCGTCCCGCGCGGGCTGGCGCGGTGACAAGCGAGAATCGTGTTTCCGTTGCAGAGTTAATAAACACTATGCACGCAGCAATACGGTTCATTATTACAATAACAAAAAATTCAATTCTCGTATCGCACATCCTCGCCAATCCATACTCTTTCCACCGAAGATGCGCTAGGAGAGAATTGAAATTTTGCTATACAAATTTAAATTATCGTCTCGCGCCGCCTCGTCCCGCCTCGCCGGTGGAAATGCACCTTTAAGTACTTACTTTGTGTATTGTGAAATGAAGTTTTAATAATTTAATAAATAATAAATCAATCTATCTAAAAACAAATTATTATAGCTTGGTCACTTGTAATCCTCATAGCAAGTACCAACATACCAACATAGCATACCAACCTAAAATAACATGCAAGCTTGTAGGCGCCCATCCGGTGTAAATCCACCCCACGCACAAAGGCAGCTTACAAGACAACATGGCGGTCTTGCGGCCGCAGTAGTCCATGATGACGCCGCACAGGATACACCCAAACGGAGCTGACAGGAATATGACACTGGCTAGAAAAATAATTTTCTCAAAAATGACCGGAAAATCTACATATTGAGACGCTTAAGTAGGTACCTACATAGTTTAATGACAATTCTCAAAAATTAAATAACAAAAGACAACACGCTACACAAGCCCGCAATATTGCATGCAAATTCCATTACTACCTATCTAGCTTGTAACTTTTTAAAAAGTGAAAATGGCCAAATGGCCACAAGAAAAGGGCCACAAGTCTTATACATCCAAATTTTATTCGAAACATAACTTTTTTATCTGTGTCTGGAATACCGAATAGCTTGTGTTTTTTTTAAACAAAACTTGCGTTTCTCCTTGTCCTAAACAAAAAGGCGGTAATAGTCCGAACAACGAAGACCAAATACTGCCTCTCGCGGGAAATAACTCGTGTATAAGCGAATTTTGGCATAGTTGTAGGGAATGGTGTTTTAAACCACATACTAAAAGTACTGACGGGTGGGGGTGGAGCTAACGGGTGGGGGGGTGTAAAGGTCCCTTTTTTTAGTTTTTCGTAAATAACTCGTAAACGGTGGCCCATAGCAAAAACTTTTCCATAACATGATTAATCTGCATAAAATTCTCTACAAAAAAGCTTTCGACATTGTTTCTCTGGGATCAATATTTAATGAGATATGGAGGGAAGAATGATTCCCGAAAGGCCATAATCGGGTTTCCATTGTAAGTTGCGAATATGATATTCTGCGATGCACAGGGTATAGAATGCGTCGACTACTACATTGCAGTTAGCTGGCTTCTTTAATACGGCAAAATAATACACTAACTGATCCAACGGTTCTCGTCCCTGAAGATATCCGGTGAGCTCTCCTTGAAGCCGAGGTGCTGCAGCGTCGCAGGAGCGAACCCATAGGCCATGCCGACGCTGATCTCAGTCAGATTGAGCCACAGGGCGTAGAGCACCTGGGTCAGCCCCGCCTGGGAGTAAAACCCCGGCGTCTCCGACCACGACATTGCTATTAGTATGTAAAAAACTCAACGAAAGAAATATAATAATGGTAAAGCCTGTGGTAAAGCAATGGTTTACTCCCTTCATGTTGTGACCAGTTGTGACAGAACTAAAGATAACGTAGAGAGGTTACAAAGGTGAAAGAAAAAGGTTGTACTGTTCTGGGGGGTTATTATGACATAGCTATAAAGTTTATTTTACGGTGAGCGTAAAGGACAGAACTATAGCAGGTATATAGCACTGTCCTTTTCTCGCAGCGTAAACTGAACTGCAAAGCTAGGTCATAATTATCCACCAGATTTGTATTTTAGGTTTTTTTAGCATGATGTCTGAAACATCCGGAATGAAGCCGGAAAGGGATTATCCCTCTTATTCATAAAAGCACAATAGCTAAAGTGTGCTTAAAGTATCCTTTGTCCTTATCTGTCATTGTGACATTTCCACTAGACAGAAAGGGACAACGCATAATTTTAACTTAACTAATTTTATAGATAAAAACTCCCGATATAATGGTGCCCTTCTTTCAACCGATTTTCACGAAACCTAGCTAAGAACCACCGCTAGAAAACCAGTTTAAAAAAATCCGCATCCAAATCAGTTCACCCGTTTCAAAGCTACGGTGCCACAGACAGTCATACAAACTTATAACATCACTCTTTTGACGTCGGGGATTAAAAAAAAGATTGTATGAACAGGATTTATTGATCCGAATGTCTCTTGAAGTCCGGATAGATGAAGGGTCGGGTAAACTTGTTGTTGGCAAACTTGGCACTGAACTGTGGGCGCTTCTTGCGCGCTGAGAGCCTGGTGTCCACCGTCTCCTCGAAGTTGGCCAGCATCTTCAGCAGGGACCCTCGCGAGATCTTGTCGAACTCCGTGCCTTCCACGAAACTCGAGCGCCTCCCTAGAACAAGGTAAGGGAGAAGGTAGCTAGGGTTACTGGCAACATAATAGTTGAAGGTGGAACTACAATGTTCTCTTGTGGCACTATCGTAAAACTACACAACTGGTTTCCTGGCCTACAAAAATAGTCCAATTTTACCTACTTATCACATTATTTTAAAAGTATGATAGCTTTAGCTATAGCTAGAGTTTAGAGCAATCGATTTTAGGTCAAACAATACATTATACCCATCAATAATAGCGGTAAGGTATTATATTTTAGAATAATGTAACGAGGAAAATTGGACTATTGTTGCAGGCTAGGACCATAGTTGTGTAGTTTTACGGTAGCAGTTTTTAAGGAAACAGCGGATCATGTTGCCAATTTTTACTCCACCGATAAAAAGAGGAGTGTCCCATTCATTTGACGTATATCAGCTATCATCTCAGTATTCACTCCCTTGAGTTTCGTATTACTCTTCACTCATACCAACCATCTCTTCTTTGGTCTCTCCCTTCCACTACCAGCCCTCTGCATTCACGTTTAAAACTCTTCTCGTTACATGATTTCTACGCTTATCATGACAATCTACTTATTTCTTTCCACTTTTTCTCCTACTGGTGCCAATTTTATTACCTTCCTCGTTCCTTATCCTATCCATTCTTGTTAGATTACATCCATCTCAACATTCGCATTTCGGCTACATGTACTCTTTGTTCATCCTTTTCCTTTGCAGCCCAGCGTTCTCATCTATACAAGACGACAGGTGGTCTTTGACATGCCACAATTTTATTGTGTATTAGGATGACCGCATAAATGATGGACACTTTTAGTCGACAGGCACCAGTAATGGACACTTCACGCTTAATTCAAATTTCATTCGGGTCTAAATTGATTGTTGCAAAACAATTGAATAACTCTTATCTTCTGTAAAAGAAACAAGTGTCCATTATTGGTCCCTGTCCATTACTGGTTCCGTCACCCTAGTAGGATAAAGTACATTCGGCTTTAGCTGTAGCTGCACACTTTTGTACCTTTTCGCTTTAAATCCTTTGACTAATTAGTGCAGCAATTCAAACACGACGTTAAAGTGATAGAGCATTAAAGTTCGCCAATTAGGGCGACCGTAGGTGCTATATGTACAAAGAGAACTTACCCGTTGGACGAACGTCAGCGTAAATACTAGCATAGACAACAGAGCACGAAAGAAGCAAACAGTACGCGTGGAACTGCATGACAAACAATCGCACTGTTTAGAATTCAGTAGCTTACTGCAAGGTTTACAATGCTTGTGGCTAGTATCTCGCTTAGGGCTGATACATATGCCAAGCGATGCTGCGCGATGCAGACGTTCCAACTTCAAGTGCTTGGCATATACAAACCCTGTACCTGTACTAAAACTCTTTATTCGCAACGAAGTGAATATGATTTTACAATATTTATTTAAGATTCTTTTCCACAATATTCTTACTTATTGTTTGAATTTCACCATGCAGTGAAACCGGCCTTATTGATTTTAGAATAGTTGTAAGTTAAGCGTATGAATTAGAAAAAACGAATGTTTACCTTCTAATCAAGACATGGGTCTTAAAATGATTTAATTAGTAGCATGTCACTTGTTACTTACCTGAATTTGAGTAACATAAAGTGAATCTACTAGCACCTCAAACACGACATTTGCTAAGAAAAGGGCCGCAAAAGACTCCCGATGTCATTTCTTTCAAATAAGATGCAATACAAATAGCAATAAAACGCATCGCATCGCTGGCTACGAGCGCTGGCTTTACAAGTATTATACATACTTAATACTTACTGCGCTAAGTTGTTGGTTGTAGCTCTCGTTGACTCGCGCGGCGCTATGTTTTGCCTGCTCTCTGATAAGGGATATTGTTCCTAGCTCTCGTGAAGTAGTCGAGCAAACAGTCATAAATAAATTGGTTCCGAAGCGATTGGACAAAACCTGTTATAATATTGTTCATCCACAAAGTATACAACCCTGTCGAAGAATGACGATGGTAACGTTTGACGTAATTTCTCTCTCGTGACCTCATTCTCAATCTATATGTCTCATGTTGGAACCAAACAATTGTTCGACATGAGACCTAAATTTAGGCGAAATTAAGTGTGGCTACTAGTCTAACCAAAAAGTGGCATATTTTACAAAACGTATGTATTACTAAAGGATGCCTACGACTTCGTATTGGTACTCGGTACTCGTAGAATAAGTTGCCTGCTACTCCCTATTTTATTCCGTGGACCCTGCGGGAAGTTCAGACGAAGAAGATAGACGCTCTAGAAATGTGGTGCTGGAGGAGAAGAAGGTCTCATGCACTGAATTCCGTACCAACGAGTCGATACTCCAAGAACTCGGCATCAAGCAGCGTCTATCATCAATAGTAAAGTCTCGCATCCTCACATTCTTTGGCCACGTATGCCGTAGGGGGAGGTATCTATTGAGCGAATTGTGGTCCAAGGAAAAGTTGAAGGCACCCGGCCTAGAGGCAGATCCCCTATGAGATGGGCAGACTAAATGAAAGCTGCTATAGATAGCTCGTTACACCAATGTACGAGGAAGACAGCTGTCAGGGAGGAGTGGCGGCGAGTTGAGAAGCTTTCCACTAGCGCCTGATATGATGACCACGACCACGTCAAGAGTGAAAACGACGAAGAAGAAGCCTCCCTATTTTAACTCCTTAGGGGACGAATCTCGAAAAATCCCATACCCCTAGAATATCCAAGGAATAATCCCTGCAAATTTTATGTCCCTAGGTCCATTTGTTTCGGCTGTGCGTTGATCGATCAGTCAGCCAATAAGTTTTTTTATTTAAAAATTATACTCACTCTACCTATTGTTGAAAACCACATTAAAATCCGTTGCGTAGTTTGAAAGATTTTTGCGTACATACAGAGGGACGGCGGGAAGCGACTTTGTTTTATGCTATACAAAGATACTATTATATACTTCATAACTAACGGGAGAAAAAAGAATATGCTGGTTCTGATTTACAATGTACCCCTCCCCGCCTTCTTATGAAGTTGTAGAGCCACCTCAGGTACAGAATAAATAATAAACAAGGATGTATGGAAAGGTAAAGTAACACAACTGGCTAACTGACTTATTTTATTATAACAACGATTCATTTGACTACCTACACGTAAATATCTATTGTAAAATTATCACAAAATACTCGAAGCTTTTCTTATTTACAATAAAATGCATCTACTATTATTATATTTAAGCACCACAAGGGATTTGGCCCATCGCAAGATAAAAACAATATGTCAACCAACTGTGGACTAGGATGGTCGACAATGAACACCACGGATATGTTTTTTAATATAAACTGGATAGTTGGCCAATTTAAGAGGATTGTGAAGCTGACAATTTTCACACACACCAAATACGATAACATTTCTCTCCCCTTGAACCTAATCCGATTTTTACGATTTTTGAATATGTTGCAGATATAAAAAAAAAACGGAATCGTACAACCCTACTAGTTCTTCATAATATTTACAACATTCAAAAATCGTAGGCAGGTATAAACAGGTAAGGCGGTACTAATAATTTGCACCAAACCTAACGTTTGCATATTCTATAGGCTTCATACTTTCGATTAGTATGTAATTTGTCTATTAAACAAGCATTTGCAATTTTTTTTAAAAAATCATTTTTAATATTTTTTTTAATGATATAAGTACTGGACTGAAATTTTTCAGGCAACCTATTCGCTACATATTATTTAGCGTATTAAATTTGATATAAAATACTTTTGATCGAATAAGCAGCCCGGTGCAAATCGTCTTCTATTCGGATCTTAGACTGAGACTGAGGGCTGAGAAACGTTATCACCCGAAGCTTAATTTTGTATGTTTTTTTTTGACAGCTACTTACGCGATTGAGGCGTCGCTTCACAATTCTCAACAAAAATGCAGCAAGTATAACAAAAATAACAAATCATGCAAAAATATTCCAGGCATTATTGCAAAAACACACGTTTGAAATGACTAAATAAACTGTACCTACTTACACATTTTGATGAAGAACTGGCTAGTTATATTCTAAATGCCCAGTTTCTAAAAAAACCGAAAAGTCGTACAATACAACGTCATTCAAAAAAATATACAAATAGATGCCACTTGATTTGACTGACGTTCTCTTTTACCTTATCAATGGCAAGTCAAAAAGTGTCCTCAATCCACGACAGCGCAAATTCAAATTGAAGTAGCACTGAGTTGCTCCAATGGACGAAAAATGGTACAGTCGCCAGCAATAATACGTTTATACTTTCCAACATTGCGTTTAAAAATATCTGACATGCTCTTATGCCAATGTTGGATAATATATATTGTTGTTGGTGACTGCGTTAACACACATTTAATAATGAACTAAACTTTTTTAATAAAATCGAAGACTGACGATTTGTAGCACAACTTAAAAGAAAATTGTAGTGTTACAACACAATTTCATAATCGATTAACCAATTGGTATTATTGTTTTAAATAAAATAATAAAAAGAAAAAACTCCCTTATTACTAGTTTATCTACTATTTATGTATCATTTACTTCATTATTTTATCAATAACTTTGTTCTTTATTGCACATACAATTACAAAACATATTTGCATCGATACAGTAGATGTAAATAGGGGAACAAGAGTGGAGTGGAGTTGTTTAACAAATTGTTCGTCTTCTATTTTAAAAGATACATTTTATTTTATTAAAAAATACAAATGACGTTCTCTTAAACAATTGATATAACAAGCAATACGTAAAAGCATTATTTAACTGGTGTTTCATAAATCTCATTTACAACATTTAACAAAATATCTAAAATAGTTGATGGCACATTTTTATTACATTTTAGATGCATCTGGTACCTACTTAAATTTATATGCGTAATAATACTTTGTTAAATTTAAAACGAATCTCTACGTCTTATACTTAACTATAACTATAAAAATAAATACATACTTAATTACATAAATAGTTTTAAGTAGTTGACACAACAAGGCAATTATTACAAAGGCACATTGAATGAGACTTTGAATTTATATATCAAATTTACATACAAATACGGTCATACCGTTAGGTAGGTATACATAAAGTATAAAATCAAATGGGTATCAAAAATAACCGTAGATCCATCAATAATTATTGAAGTATATTATTTTCAAGCACGAAACAATGGTTCTTTAATGTCTAAATTATTTTATATTTTTGCTAGTAATTTGCCCGATTGGTAATTATACGTTAGTAAATATTATTCACATAAGCCTTTTGGGAGAATTTCTCTATGGCGTAGCCTAAAATAACTAAACGCAGAAACATATTAACAAAAACAACAGCTTTGTTTATACTAGGTGTTAAGAGATTATGCTTGACTCGTAATGTGGTTAAACCACACATACATAAAACCATACTATACCACAACGAATGTCATTGAAACATTTTTTGCGTATGTGATACAGAGGCATACATTTTCATCTACATTTCAATTGTTTGATTTTATTAACAAGTCTTTTAGATCTTTTTAGAACCTATCAATTTGTTTGATATCCATACCCTCCCGAGTTACAAAGTTCTGCAGCTATGAGTAAAGTTGCACAGACAAGTACCCTTTTAATTTTAGGGGGACAGCATGCTATATCAAGCGCGAGGATCAGGCTCCCTCATTTTGAGGGGTTTTTTCCAACTTTTTAGTTCTTCCGCAGAAGTAGTCTTCTATCTCTTGAAGAGTACGACCTTTCGTCTCCGGGAGGAATATATAGAAGAACGCGATACCTGAAACACAATGGTCAAAATTTAAAAGACGTCTACGGAAACCTGTCATCCATAGTTATGACAGTATGGAATTCCGTCGCTGGTTTCTAGTCTTACTCAATGTCCTAAAGTGCCCCATTAACTGAGTAATGATCAAGGGGTAAGCAGCTATGTATCTGGCTTTTTCAATCTACTACAGGATTAAGCAAGCTAACTACAAAGAATGGGCATCTTCTGGGAGAGCTCGCTTCATCGTCGACTAAATCTTCGCCCTCCAAGGGCAAGAGTTAGCCAAGAGCAAACCCATTATCAATAAAAAAACTTTGTAGATAATTAAGGAGTAAAACAATTACATTAACAACCGTAAGTAAACTCGCAAGTTTCTGGTCCTACAGTCTGATGAAAGTAGAACCCATCGACACGCTCAAGTCCAGTAACTGTGGTTCAGCAAAGCGTAGTTTTTTATAAATAACAGAAAAGTGAAATGTGAGTGTTCTAGCCATTTTTTCAATTATTTTGGAACTTGGATTCTTAAAACATTCTAGGGACAAAAGTTAACGGGAGTTAATTTTCAAAGCCTTACCGCCAACAGACATGGCACCGTACACTCCAAAGGCGCCGTAATAGTTGAGCGAGTCCCTCAGGAGGGGGAAGGTCTTGACGACGGAGAACACTGAGAGATGCGCCGCCATCGTCGTCATGCCACCCACTACTCCACGGACCTGAAGAGATTAATTAATTATTAATAATGTTACCAGAAATGATGCGCAGTGAAACCCTCCTTCTTATTTATACTGGTTCACTAAGTAAAGTACATGTTACTCGTACCAGTGTCATTTTGCCACCGATCGCAGTAAAATTTGCTTCTAGCTGGATTTGAAGCCGCAATGGATTATGATTCTCTTAAAACAGACTTCGTAAAACTCTAAAGATTTCTCATCTACGAGGAGTTATCATCAATCATCATCATATCAGCCGATAAACTTCCACGATTGGATAACTCCTTGCTTGAGGATGGTTTTTAAGATTCCGTACCAAAATGATACAAAAGGAACCCTTACGGTGAGACTTCGTTGTCTGTCTGTCTGTATGTCACAGCAGGTTTTCTCAGCAACTACAAATGCTATCAACTTGAAATTTGGCATAGTTGTACAACTTGCTTGCTCGCATCTATTTGTAGTAAAAAAAATATGAAATTAATTTTATTAATAATTGAAAAGGGGTCTAGAATGGGGGGTTCAAAAATGAAAGTGGTTCCATTATAGCAAATGGGGTGTCATATGAAAGGTCTTAATCTGCACATTTCAAAACTATTTTTTTGTAAATTTTCTGTCATGTACTTTTTGATTTATAGCCAAAAATGTACAAAAAATGACGGTCCCCCCCCCCCCCCCTATCTCCGAAGTGTATTAATCAAAAATTCTGAAAAAAATCCTGACGTATTTTTTATGACTTATATTTTCTGGGAAAAATAAAATAAAGTGTTCATTATTCACAGTTTTTGAGAAATAACAAAAAAACTAAGAAAATCTGTATTAAAATTTAGGCTAGTCAAAATCGACCTTATTGCCTGGAAAATAAAGCTTATAACAAAATGAGTATTTTCTTTTGCGCTTACCAAGCATATTATCTTCAATACGGAACCCTCGGTGCGCGAGTCCGACTCGCACTTGACCGGTTTTTTTTATAACAAGGAGCATTCGAGCATACAAACCATCAGATGGTAAGTGGGATTAGAGACTCATAGACAGTTGCATTCTCAAGACTAAAATCTCAAGACTGCAACCATAAGACTGCAAAACCTTGCCAACCCTGAGGACTAAGATGGAATGCCTCACTGCAAGTAATTGCACCGGTTGTCTTATCAAACCAACAAAATGTTCTGAAGGCTTACCTGCGAAGGATACACCTCCCCAATCATGACCCAGGGCACGATGAGGTAGCCGAGCGTGCAGAAGATGGTGAACAGGAAGATGGCCACGACGGGGATCCAGGAGTGCTTCGGCGAGACGCCCTCCTGCTCCCACTGGGCCACGAAGTACATGTACACCGACAGGGTCACCATCGTTGTGCCGCAGCCGACCGCTGGAATAGAATACCACCTAGGTTGATTTTAAAACTGAAAATGAGTTCGGAATTCTATGTAGTTTTTTAATTTTCAATTTAAAGAGATATTGAGATGTTTTTGAATTATTGAACTACCAAACAAATAAAAAGTCAAAAGATTTATTGGAAAAAGGAAAAGTAGGTAGTGAATTCATCGCACAGTAGCTTTGTGTAGCCATCAAACATCATAGGCACAAAACCAAATTAAATCAATCATTATAGGGGATTTTTAATGGACCCCGTCACTATCCTCCAATAGTCATGGGATGCATGTCAATACTAGTATGTTCATTAGGACCGAAAACAAGACAAAATACCTACCTATTTTAGTTGCAAAATTGATGGGACATAATTCATGAAAAAAAAAACTTTTCTGCAAGAATGTGTTTATTTACAAATTCCATACGATATGATTAAGATTTTCCAAGCAAACCATACCGTCATAGTAAAACAGCATTATGTTGCCAAGATCTATTAACTGAGACACTTTCAATTTCTGTTGGTGGGTGGGGACATTTCTGCTCATAGTTCTTTGAAAACCTTATCTTATCTCCCACATGGGTCCCTCTTGGATACACTTCGACCCCTTTAGGGTTTTTGATGTCTCTCTTACACATTCAGCTGTTTGAATGTGCAGGTTTCCTCACGATGGTTTTCCTTCACCGTAAGAGCATCAGGTAATGTGCGTCAGTAAGAAAAACCCGCATGGTGAGCGCAAGGGTTCGAACTCGCTACCGAAGCTCTGATTTTTCTCGATTGATCGGAACACCATTGACTCACCGGAGACAAACGTGAGGGGCCGGCGACCACACCTCCGACACAGGATGCATCCCACCACGGTGAAGATCAGCCGGACTATCCCCATGGATATCGTCAGCCAGTACTTGTCCATCGTGGCACCAGAAGCCTGCAAATACGGTCCAAATATTAAACCGAGTAAAGAACCCGTCAAAAAAGACCGCTGACCTTGCATGTAGTTGCTTCGTTACTCGATTAGAATAGAGGCTATAATTGAGTGACCGCATCCAAGGTTAGAGGTCTTTTTACGTGGCAGTATTATACTCAACTCACTAACGAGCTGTAACTGTAACCGTAGCAGTTACAGTAACGAGCTTCTAGTGGAGAACAGGCTCATGAACTACTTAAAGTAACAAAACGAGAAAGTAATATGTGAACCAAGTAATACCTCAAAGACTTCAACGGCGTAGAAGGTGATGGTGTTGACTCCGCACCACTGGTAGATGAAGAAGTAGATGGCGAGGATGGCGAACGGCTTCAGAGCTGACGGCGCCAGCAGCGCCTTTATGTACTCCTTGATGCCTTTCAGCCTGTGCGATAAACATTTTCAGTGGATCTTTGACTTTGCATCATCCTTCATAAAGCATATTGCAAAAAGTGGGCGCATTCGGATCCGGATTTGATTTATTTAAAGCTAGGTCGAATAGGCATCTTCTAAGTGAGCTCATTGTCAACAAAATCTTTGTCCTCCAATGGCAAGAGTTAGTCAAGAGCAAATGCATTAAAAAAATATATATTTACTCAAATAATGATTACGCAGTTTCAACTGTCTAAAAATAATTATTCGAGAAATTTCGAATGTGTCCAGAAAAAAATGATGTAGTAAACTTTCGTCTTGCCAACAGATTGTTGACTGTAACAAAAAAGTTATTTAAATTTTAGGAAACATTGGTAAAAAAAAATGTAGGAATGCATTTTCTAGATCAAAGGAAATGCGAATGACTTTCAATGACTTTAAATTTAACAAGTAGGTAGTAATGGCCATATCTTCGTATACCATAACCCTAGAGTATAAATACTTAACTCGTAACAATTTGCGTAAAATTGGTTATTTTAAGATATATTTTTTGCGATTTAGTTAAAATAACCAACTCTAAGTAAATTCAACCGAAAAAATTACAACTGAGCCCACTTTCGTTAATTTAATGCGTAGATTCGTTAATTTAACGACAAAAGTTTTCTCTTGAAACAGTTGTTACCATGGCACAGGCGCAGGCGCTACCTAGCATGGGACCAGTGTAAAATTAATATGTGTTAGTTCTTTTCAATAAACGATTTCTTATTATTATTGAACAATGTGGACACGGCTTATTAACCATAAAGCAAGAACTTAAATAATTATTAAATTGACAGTCGCAAAATAATAAAACTTGAAATCGATCCCCACACCAATCTACTACACGTACATACACTGGCGAAATACGAAAGGCGGTTATCTGAATAGTAATAGTATTAGCATTTTGAATTTAATCTGGTTACTAATAGAGTATAGAATGCTTTGACTATTACATTGCAGTTAGCCGCCTTCTTCGGTATGACGGTAGTACACATATGTTTACCCAAGTGCTTATCAATAAAGTGTACCTACACCTATCAAACAGACTTTAACAAGGAAGGCGTTTAAGCTGTTCTAATATAATTCACAAATTATATAGGTACGCATACAGAATAAATTAAGGTCATAACCGCCTATCTCTTTAGCGGCCTGCACACGTAAAGTTCGGACCGCGGGAAACGTCACGCGCCTATCCAATCTTCGTTCCGAACCGTATGTCTAAATGCAACTGTAATAGTAAAATAGTTGAAAATGTACGGTTTGGAACGAAGATTGGAACGGCGCGTGGCGTTTCCCGCGGTCCGAACTTTACGCGTAAAGGCCGCTATTAATTTCTAGTATTTGTGTGGCTCACGGTTCAACATGGTTCTTTTCTTTGAACGTTATCATCCGCTGGATCTCCTCGTCTATGTTGCAGGTGGAACCTCGGAGCTTGATCAGGGAGCTCTCGGCTTGGTCCATCTTCTCCTTCCCGAAGAGGTAGTTGGGGGTTTCTGGTAGAAGCACCATCCCGATGAGAGACACGATAGGAATGATAGCGCTTACTCCAGCTAGAATGTTCCATGACGTCACACTGCCGATGACATACTAGAATAGAAAAAAACGAGAATTAAAATTAATCAAAGTACTTTCAAAGTGCATGTTGACGCAACTAGTGAATTGTCAATCAATATCAATCAATAATTTATTGTTGGAATGCGAGTGATTACATAAGATCTTAATAACAACTAGCGATCAGCCCTCGCTTCGCTTCGGTTTATCAGAGTTTCGGTAACACCCGTATATAAAGCAGAATTTATTATACACTAGCTACTGACTGCGACTTCGTCCGCGAAGATTTCGCTTATCTTTATTCCCGCGGGAACTTTCAAATCTTCCGGGATGAAAAGTAGCCTATGTGTTAATCCAGGGTATAAGCTATCGCCATTTCAAATTTCATCCAAATCCGTTTAGCCCTTGCAGCGTGAAGGAGTAACAAACTGACACAGCGGAGGGGTTAGCGGATAAACGTAGGTATAGACAGATGCGGATAGCGACTTTGTTTTATACTAAGTATAAAAATAAAGATACATAGGTAAAGAAAAGACGAGGAACATCGCAGTCAGCGGTTCTCTATTCTACTGGGTAAAACTATATTGCTTTTGACATGTTATTTAAAATAGCGACATCCGAGAACGATTTGGATTGAAAGAAGATGTAGTGAAGATCCGTCCGCGCGGAAAAATAAAACATAGCCTATGTTCATCAGGGATAATATAGGATTCTAATGGTGAATGATTTTTTTCAAATCGGTCCAATAGTTTCGGAGCCATGCAATGCAAACAAACAAACAATCAAATCTTTCCAAAATTCAAAATTCAAAATATTTATTTAGTAAATTGGCAACATGAGGGCTCTTTTACACGTCGGTAATATGTAGTGAATCTACTAGCGCTTCCTTTTCATAATATTGAATAGTGTAGTTAAGTGTAGAAGTGTAAAAGAGCCCTCATGTGGCCAATTTGCTGAATAAATATTTTGAATTATGAAATAGATTTCATGAAGAAAAGCACTAATCCGATAAGAGGAGAAATGACACGTGCAAACCCATAACAGAGACAAACATGTCGCCAACAACTTCAAAACCTTGAGTTCTTGATTAAAGGGCACTGCAGCACATAATAGAACGCATTTCATTTCCCTCATATGGCCTCCTTACGTGCGTAAACAGCGTTGTTATTGTTCTACATTAGTTATACTTCATTTATTTACTAAGTACTATATAAAAAGAGAAAACCGGGCATAGGCATGTCTGACCATTCTTAGTGTAGGGTTCCAAAGCCGTTACTACATACACAAAAACTATCTCAAAAAACAACAAGTATGAACTAGGTAATTCTCTATTTTTTAGCATACTAAGTACCAACTTCACCAAACGATTTTAATCACTTAACAGACGATTAGAGCGTTAGCAGCTGACAAAATGTATGAACTAACAGTAGATTAACATTGATTAAATTTAACATCGTTTGGGAAATTGGTGCTTAGTACCAATTTCAACAAACGATGTTATAACCACTTAACAGACGATTAGAACGTTAACAGCTGTCGAAATTTATGAACTAACAGGCGATTAACGTTGATTAAATTTAACATCGTATAGTGAAATTAGTAATATGGTTTTACCGAGTAGAATTTCACAGACCATAAGTAATAAATAAATAATTATCAAGGGACGACCTCACACAAATTGACCTAGTCCCAAACTAAGCTCTAGCCTTTTACTATGAGTACTAAACAACGATATAAATACTTATGTTGAGAAATATATATTTAAATAGATACATAGAAAACATCCAAGACTCAGAAACAAATACTCGTGCTCATCACACAAATGTGTCAAATTTTCGATTCCTTTTTAGAATTTTAACAATTAAATAGTTGAGTTAACTACTGATCAAATAACGGGCCCTTAAGGCTAATTTCACCATACGATGTTAACCACTTAACAGACGATTAGAGCGTTAACAGCTGTCAAAATGTATGAACTAACAGTCGATTAAAATTGATTAAATTTAACATCGTTTGGTGAAATGAGTACTTAGGCTGGGTTTTATAAAGATCCGTTAGATCAAATTTCGGTCAGGAATGTCAAAACTTGTATAAAATGTACTCAAATTTGATCTGACATATTTACTAACGGGCTTTTATAAAACCGGGCCTTAGTTGCCTTAGGGCGGATTCGACCAAACTGGAATAAGGTCTTATACCTAGATTAAGCGCCGAATTTGTATGGACTAATCTCGGATTAATCTATTCCAGTTTGGTCGAATCGGCCCTTCGGAGGGCAACATATATTTTTAATCAATGTAAACACGGATAACGACGATATCACGAGCATCCTGTGCAACAACAGGCTGTTCGCCTGTTTGCCTGTTTGCCTGTTTATTTGCGCGTGCGACATATCTAATTTTGTTATGTCAACGTCCAATTATCGTTATCAAATGGTTTGAATAACGTGACTAGGACGTAAGACGGTGTTAAGTCAATAAAAAATACTTGCTTGGATACGAATTTAGTAAATATTTAAATACAAGTCTATTTACGTTAAGAAATACAAACGTTATTTTTATTTAAACTAGCTGCACCCGGCATGCGTTGCCTGCCACGTAAAGTAAAAAAGTAGATATAGATAGATTTTTTGAGCCAGAAACCAGAGATATAGATCATAGAGTCATCACAATCTGATCAATGTTTTCGGAACGCACGACAAACATACAAACATTCATTTTTATTTATGTACAATCTATCGCAAAATATAGTTAAGTGTTTTGCATTCCTCAGAACGTATTATTTAAGGAAAATATGTGGTAAGTAAATGAAAACGCCTCTTCTTTAGCCAAGTGGAGCTCTACAATTTGCATGTAGCCCACTAAAATTATACGTATACCTTGTAAAAGGTAGAGAATCCGACAGAGGCAACGCCGTAAGATCGGTCGATTTTTAGTTAAAGGACCTACCAGTACAACATTTAAAAATGGTAGATACCCGGCCTTCTGCAAGGTAGGTATCCTTAATTCATACAAATTGATTGGAGTGATGATCGTGGTCTGTTAATTTTAACTCCTCTTAGCTTTACGTCGCCTAAGTGGAAAAGCACCCTTAATCAGGTTGTGGGTCGAAAACAGTTTTTACAATTGATAAGGTTTTTCAGGGCTCCAGATAGCTTATCGATTGGTGTTTAAATAAAATGAAATACAGTTACTGAAAATTTTCAACGTAAACGGATTGTATGTACCTACCTGCTTACTACTTTGTAGATATATATTTTCAATCGTGCTGTATTTTAATTGTTATTTTTGTAAGTGTTTTTTTTTTACTGTGACATACTCAATGAAACCCAGAGAGCCATTATTTCTTATTTATTAACTATGACGTAAATAACAATAATTTTACTATTTATTATAATATGATTTCATTCATAAGAAAGATTTTTAAAATGTACTTACCTACTTCAATGACACCCACATCATTATAAAAGTTATCAGTTTGTATGCCTATTTGCAGGTAAAAAGTGGATGTTCCTTTTATAATATAAAACCTATTTTGTGTACCCGCTTTGAACAAATTGTTATAAAAAAATAACCCAACCTAACTTAATTAATCCACACAATAGATGTTTTCTAAATTCTCTTAATTTAGCCTATAAGAATGTTAGGCGAAAAGCAACAATTCATTTGGAAAAACAGTGTTATGCATTTTGTCAAAGGGATATCGTCCAGCCCGTGTTGAAATCCATTAACTTCGCCTTGTACAGTCAACCAATTTGATTCCTAGGCCACTATGGACTTTGTCAACGTGACGTTGTAAACCAAATCATAGGAAGTCTCTTACGTTTTGGTTGTCAACGTCACTTTAACAGACTCCATAGTGGCCTAGAAATCAAATTGGTTGACTGTACCTATTATAAAGATACATGTGTGATCATACGACACACTGTAATCAATTAACTTCTTGTAATATAAAAATATGATGTAAGTGATTATCATGACTCATGACACACCCCCTGTTACGTTAGTGTAGGCACTAGTCTAGCAAGGTGTGTCACTCGATGACAGTATGTAGCTGAAATGAAGGATTATTATTATACGATAAAACGCTGGTCAACGAAGTACTTAACACGAAGAAAAAATTGAATGCTGACCGAAAATAAAGCGTTTTGTGGATCTCTACGCAGTGCAAAAATGTCGTAGTTTCACGTGATTTAGTAGGTTTGCATTGAATTAGCAAGTTGGCGTTGAATGAGAGGTCGTGAGTGGGCTTTTAACATAAACTAATTTATAGAATTCTGTCTGAATAGTATAAGGCGAACGAAAATTACTTTTAAGAAACGTTTTTTTTTGGAACAACAATCAAATTTACTTTAGTTAATCACGTTGAAACTAACACGAAACCTAGCCTATATATATAAAAGGCAAACCTGACTGACTTATATATCAAAGCACAGCCGAAACTACTGTACCTAGAAACTTGAAATTTGGTACAGGGGTTCCTTTCATGATGTAAGTGAGCACTAAGAAAGGATTTGCCGGAAATCGACCCCCAGCGGGAAGAAATGGGGGGAGTAGCGGAAAACTAATTCTACGCGTACGAAGTCGCGGGCGTCCTCTAGTAAAAGATAAAGAGTAGAAACTTCTTCAGCAGTGGGATACTTAATCTGCTAATAAAGAAACAAAAGGATGCCTTAATATACACTACTGTATGTACACGATAATAATAAACTACGTAATAGTGTGCTAGCTTTCAGACCAGCATTCAATGAACATAAAAACAATAAGAACACATTGTTTACGTACAAATACCTGCGGAAGCGTGGTACCGGCCTTGAACAAAAATCTTATGCAACTCTGAAATTTTCCTCTGAAAAACTGTTATGGTTAACACGCTGACAATTTAATGGATAGCCCTAAAATTAGAATATTACATATTACTTCACGAACTCCGTATGTAAGTAATTTTAGGCTGTCACCTGACATTAAAAATTATGAAGTCCTTCTAAATACGTTACTGAAAGCGTTTGCAGAATTTGTTTTAGTATAGAAATATGTATGAAAATCAAACAAAACCCATGAGGTTTTTTTTGTTACAGTTTTGTACAAAGCACTGTAAGAAATGCTCTAGAATTCTAGATGGCAAAACATACGGCTCTCCAAAAATATTATAAGAAACGTTAAAAGATAAGACACACCCGAGAAAATATTGCGTGTATTATATTATAAGTACCTACTGCGTGTTAGTTTAAACATTAACAAGTTTTATTTTTAAATGACTCGTGATTTATGTGTTATAATATACTACACTGTGTTTTGATGAAAATCGTACGTTGTTAGGAGGCAGGGCAAAATGTGCCAGCACTAATGTGTAAATGGGTATATCTGACAAACTGACAAGGTACTTTTGTGTATTTATCATGTGGACCGTAATATCGCTGTTCCTACATACAGTAACTGACTTTTTAATCTTTTTATCTAAAACACGTCAATCTATATCGTTTTGTTTATAAACAAAGAACGTACTCTTTATATTAGCTAGACTTATAGGTGTATATGTGAGGCCTATTTGTTATTGTAAGTTTTAAAGAATTCTTTTAAAACTTAATACAGGTCGTAAAGGCATCCTCATTCATTCCATGGCGACCAACGCAATTATTTTAAAGACCAATGTTTGCGCCAAATTAAAAAAAAGCTGCACATTCTTCCAATAAAACAAGCCAAAAATCGAGCCAATACAAATCACACACGGTTCAAAATCGTTGTAGAAGCATTACCTCTAAAATTATCACAATAATAGACCCGGTATTACGAAGATCACCTGTATTGTTTCTCTTGTCTGTCCCATTACCATATACAACAAAGCCATTTTGTGGGCGTGTGCTTTGTACTGTAACGACGACGTAATTAAGAAAACAGACGTAGTTTTGTGTGTTAATCAACACCTCTGTGACGTTGTCGCGACCACGACTGTCTCTGTGTGGGGTCCTTATTAGAGAGTCACTGATAAAAGTGATAAACAACTGGGAGTTCACGGTTGTCAACGTGTTTGTTTGTGGTGACGTTTCGTTGCAAAAGTTGTGGCAATAAATAGGTGGATCACGCGAATCTGTTGCCGCCGATACTTGACGACGCGGTTAAACTAGTTGTTAGTGAGTTGTGATCTACGATAGCGGGCCTCGTTTCGATTCTCGGTGCTGAGTCTTGGCTGTTTTCCATGTATGACAAGTTCCCCATGGTTTTTTAACGTTTCTATTACGGTCACGAGTGTTAATTTGGGACCCATTTCAAGAAAAAAATGTTTGAAGTCGTCAATGTCATTAGAGATGTCAAGTCACTTGTAACTTTTAGGAAACTCAACCTTATTGTTGTAGAATGTCAGATGGACTTTGGACCTAAGGCGGGTACCA
This sequence comes from Acleris cristana, assembly GCA_948252455.1. NCBI lineage: Eukaryota > Metazoa > Arthropoda > Insecta > Lepidoptera > Tortricidae > Acleris > Acleris cristana. The sequence goes on along the minus strand of OX411779.1, from coordinate 14,663,026 downwards.
AATTAAATCTCGTGACTGTACCTAAGCAATATGGCTTCGTCTTTCGATATTATAGTCCAAATTACTCCAAAGGAACACCTACCTGTATGAGAACCCCAGTCGAGACTCCAACGGAAGCCAACGCGCCTAGCATGCCGCGCAGATGTGGCTGGGAGACCTCGCAGGTGTACACTCGGGCTGGCGCGCCCACCATACCTGACCCCAGGCCCACCAGTAGCCTGCCTGGACACCAGAAAGTGGAAGATTAAGGGATGGAAACCAGGATTGATAAGGTTTAATGATCACACTATAGGTATGAATCATAAGATGTAGAAGCTGGCTGGAAAACGATGTTGGTTTTGGAGTATTTACTAACGGGACCTCTTATTGCCACCTATTTCCCTTTATCTTATTTCCTCATTATTTAAGAGACGTACATCCTTGCCTTCTTTCGTTAAAAATTGCTTGGGTCAGTAGTCTAGTTGATTCGAAAATGGATTACGAATATTTCTGGGTATTCCTTCCGACATGTCCCTTCATCAGATCTAGGACTACGATCGCGGGATTAGGCAGCCTTTATATCTGTATGTGTCTGATACATTATCACTTCTTGAGGACAGCTAAAGACTGCTTAAGTTTATAATGAACATATCTTACTAAGTTACCAAAGCATTTCGTTTTTCCCCAATTGAGGACGATACCGAAGGTTTGGTAAACGATCCCAAAACTTACCAACATAGATCATGTTAACATTAGCAGCTGACGCGATGAGGAGCCAGCCGAGTATGAGAGGGCCCTCCGTTATCATGAGAGTGAGCCGGCGACCGATCTGGTCCATGAGGTAGCCGCTGAGGAGGCAGCCCACGGGAGTGCCGGCGGAGGACAGACTGGCTGGAAAGAAGAGATTAAAATGTACAACCGTATGCGGTTCCTCCATTTCTAGCTCCTGAAAGTTTTCCTTCAGAGAAAACTGTGGTAGATGCAACTTGGCAAAAACAAATTTGGTGGGCGCAGTAGAGAGTCGGTAACAAGTTTATAGTATTGACAGCGTTATGATAGCTCTTATTCACTTGACAGTAATGGCGGCCGAGTGAACAACAATACGATAACGAATGAATATGAATTTACTAAGTAAAATAAAGCCCCAGGTAACAATGGTCTTAGGGTACCATGACCTAGTTTGTTTATTCTGAAATGTTCTGTCCAAGAACTTACCAATCCAACTGGCTTGTGACTCCGTGATATGTATACTAGATTCATTACTCTTAAGCTGTGGCAACACTGTCGCGGAGAAACCGAAGGCCATGCCGGTGTTGATGGTCCCTAGGTTAGCTATGAACGAGGCCAGGATCTGTCTAAATGCCTTGCCCCGCCCAGCTTTGCCGGTCTGAGGCTTTTGAGGTAGAAGAGGAGGAGTCTTGGTGATGACTGGAGTAGTTGTTCCATTGTAGACGAATGGTTTTGTGTCGATTCTGAAAAGAGGAATATAGATAAATATCAAGGGATAAAGTTATAGAAACAACTGGAGATCACAGAGCTGGCAGCTTCCTCGGGCAACGCCTAAGCTTTTCTATACAATTTGGAAATGCTGCCAGCATTTGTAGTACTTCACCACGAGGGCCCCTCTCTTTTTTTGTTTTGATTTAGTATTCATTAAATCTTCATTTGATTTTTAGCTTAATTCTAGTTACATTTTTGGTTTTTAAATTTTTAATTTGCCGTAATTTTAATTTAAATTTGGGACAAACTTTCATAAATGACATCTTACTTAAATGTCCTCACAACGCGACAGCGATCGCAGTACCGGAATACGGAATACAATATCTCTATTAAGTAAAAAAAATATAGTGGTTTTTTTATGGTAAGGATAACACTTAGGCCACAATGAACAAGGCGCACAAGCACTTAGGCCACCTGGTGGTAAGTGAGATCTGGGACCCATAGACATTTGAATTCTCAAGACTACCATCTCAAGGCTGCAGTCCTAAGACTTAACGGCAACGCCAACCCTGATGACCAAGATAGAATAACCATGTCTATCTAACGCACTCGCAATCGCGATCGTTTTCATTTTAAAAATCGAAGGCTTGTCTGCATACACAATGAAAACAATTGCTCCACTTTGAAGCCGGTTGCGATTGCGAGTGCGTTAGACAATAAGCCCCTACAGACACTACACTATAAAATACAACATTTAGCATAGGTATGTCAGAACATACTATCGTCTTATGTTACATTTTAATCTATTTGTTAGTATTTAATGTACAGAAACACAATAATAGTAAATTTTCCTTCCTTATTCTGTTTCATGACCGGATAGTTGAACATAACCTCTTCACTTCCACTTCTGATAAACAAGACGAGTATACAAATACTTAAAGGATTAATGAATGTTGCCTCATGAAGTGCTATGTTTATTTCTATCTAGCGTACTTTACTATAAGTATTTATATGCCCCGTGTGGTTGCCGGGTTAGAATAGTGTAATTCCATGTCTTCCCGTGGATGCCGTAAGAGGCGACTAATGCCCGGTTTCAATATTCACGAATCGAATCGTTTTCCTTACGTCTCGTTAAAATTTGACACATTTTGTACGTAGCAAATGTCAAATTTTAACGAGACGTAAGGAAAACGATTCGTTTCTTGAATATTGAAACCGGGCATAAGCGAATATAGGCTTATAGTAATGTTATGCAATGGGCTCTGGTGGACATTTGGCCTATTTGTGTAAAATGTCGTTACTGCTTGGCTTAATCAACAAGTTTTAAAACTCTAGAATTTCAGGCGTGAAGGTATGTATGCATATATTTATTTGGTTCATTGCAGTTAAAGTAAACATGTTAAGAAAAAGTCGGTTTGCTGGTGACCAGCTTATATATAGCATACATTTTAGATTTATAAGGATTATAATTTATAGAGGATATACGTGACTTTGTAATACCCGTAGAATTAGTTTCCCGCTACTCCCCGCCTAATATATATATATACTAGAGGACGCCCGCGACTTCGTACGTGTAGAATTAGTTTCCCGCTACTCCTCCCATTTCTTCCCGTTGGGGGTCGATTTTCGGAAAATCCTTTTTTAGTGCTCACTTACATCATGAAAGGCACCCCTGTACCAAATTTCAAGTTTCGAGGTACAGTAGTTTCGGCTGTGCGTTGATATATAAGTCAGTCAGGTTTTCCTTTTATATACATAGACTAGAGGACGCCCGCGACTTCGTACGCGTAGAATTAGTTTCCCGCTACTCCCCCCCACTTCTTCCCGTTGGGGGTCGATTTTCGGAAAATCCTTTCTTAGTGCTCACTTACATCATGAAAGGAACCCCTGTACCAAATTTCAAGTTTCTAGGTACAGTAGTTTCGGCTGTGCGTTGATATGTCAGTCAGTCAGTTTAGCCTTTTATATATATAGATATACTTCACACGACGTACCTATCTTGATGTTATAAATGTCCGCTGACCACAGAGCACACTGAAGTGTTATTCATTTGTTTTGCAACAATCAATTTAGGATCGTATGAAATTTGAATTAAGAGTGAAGTGTCCATTACTGGTGCCCGTCAGCTAAGTGTCCATCATTGGTGCCGTCACCCTACTTAATTAACAGCTGTTAATACTCTAAACGTCTGTTAAGTCATTGGTGAAATTCCACACTATAGTGCCCGGCCGATAAGAAGGCAATCCTGACAGCTGTCATCGCAGTACAATTTATAATCTATTCTTGGATTTGAGGTTATAATTTGTACTGAAATTATAGGTGTCCGGATTGATTTCTTATCTGCCGGGCACTGTAGGCTTGTACTGGTGGTATGTACTAGACAACAACATACTCAATTACTCATACATACATTTTAGAGACACAAATACTTACATACATGGAAAACATCCAAGACTCAGTAACAAATGATCGCGTGTTAATTAAATGACACGATACGTCGCATACGTCATATCATAATGTTATAATTTTTAGGTGTAAGCAAATATTATACCTACCAATTCCGTTCCCAATTGTGGTTAATTTTATGGATACTAAAATGTAAGGAGAGGTTGCCACCCGCGGCGCGAAGTTATCTACCGTTGACGTAGTTTCGGCGCTATTATAATAAATGAATTCGCTAAAATAAAACAAGTAAACAAGGTTATCTTTTAAATATAACGTATAATCGTCAAAATGTGTTACAAAAATACCCAAAAAAAAAAGACAACCTGGTAAGTCATCTAGGTGAGATAGAAGTTGTAAGACTGAGATGACAGCTAACTACGTAGAGTTGACATTATTATTGAAATTCCTATTTTTGGGTTTTTTTGTAACACGTTATATTATGTAACCATGTATTTATAGTATAAAAAACAATACAGTGAAAAAAATCATTTCAAAGACCAGCTTATCCTTTTTAAGGGATCTCTTCCAGCTAACCCTTGAGAGATTGATGAAAGTGAAAGGTTGTGCATCGAGTAGGTAAACTTACAAATTTATTTAGCAAAAGAACATAAAATTAAACTAGCGAAAATAGAGGAAAATCTCACTAAGTTCATAAATAACTTAGTGAGTTTTATCTCTCAATAGACGATAATGTGAGTTGACAAAGAAGAACTTAGTGGGTTTAGATAAGTTGCATTGCATTCTGTGAAATCTAATCACTTCAGAAATCTATCAAAATGATAGGCGACCTTGTCATTGTAAATGTCATTATCATTTGAAGTTCAGTTTGAAATTTATAATGACAACAATGCACTAAAGAAATATAATATAATACAATTAAAAGTTAAAACTAAACTTATTTAAATTAAAATAAAAACTAAGCTACTCAAATATTAAAGACGTAAATAATAATCACCACTATAAAAAGAACACCCCCTCTAGCAGGTCCGCTCGCGGCATGGTCCCTATGACACTGGCTGCGTTACCTCTCTGGATAGCTAGCCCAATCCTTTGGGAGAGGTAAGCACCAGCTCTAGGATCTCCGGAGGTGTCTATGAGCCGGGATGACAGGGCCTTAATAAAGCTTTTCATATCAGCTGACCAAGGTCCCATGGTCTCCACTGCAAGCGCCACAAATTCATAATTATTTAATAATGATGAATATTTGCGGCGCTTGTTGGTTTGGGCCTGATCAGCTGCTGCACCGGCCCGATTACGGGTTGACTGGACGTGGGACAGGGCGAATGTGTCAACACACGTCGCGTCCCACACCAGTGCCCTACCCAGTTTCCACGGCACCAATGTAGCTCCGTCTGGTCGCTTGCCATCGTCTCTATGTAAACCTGCTGGTTCCAGGACAGCTGGTACAGAGGCAGTGGCAAGCGAACGACGGATCAGATCATTAATTGTGCCATGCCGGTACAAACGGCCGGCACTTCTAAAGCATGAAAGGCCATGTCGTCCCAGCTCACTCACTTCCTTCCCGCACGTGCAAGTATGAGGTTCACAGATTCTAGCTCCAACCCGCAAACTTATTGCTATGCGCAAGCAGCTTGGGTCCAAGACTGTGCCTATATTGCGGGAAGGAAGAGCGTGGAGCCAGTGACCTGATTCGCCTGCAGAGACAGCGAGAAGACGGGCGCGATCTGAATCGTCCGGACTATTTTGTATGAGAGATGTATGAATTGATATGAGGCGAGGAGTATCCCATGCTCTTTGGATATGCCTCTTGACTGGCATATCCACTCCGGGACACGACTCACACCAAGCATCCCTGGCCTCCACCAGGTTCGCAATCTCAACGTCAAGTATCTGTGGGATATTTAAGATAATACTGACGAGAGGCAACGAACCATAAGCGGAGGACAGGAAAGCTGGTAGTGCCACGCTAGAAGAGCATCGAATACCAAGTCCACCGAAACGAATTGGGAGAACCGCTTGAGTCCAAGGCCTTGAACTAAAATGAATGTTTAATAATTTAGACAGAGTTGATTGAAGGGTAATGTCTATAGAAGCCATGATGTCTGGAAATTTCCAAATTGGACAACTCCGTAACAAATACATGAATTTTGGAGTGAAAAGACAAAAACGAATAATAAAAAGCGCCATATGGGGGTTTATTTCGTACAAAAGGTTAGAAGTATTTTTAAACAGATTTAATTTACAATTTATAATGGGATCGATTGCATCGTCAAAAATCGGTGAACCTAATAGTGTTAAAGATGAATTTGAATGGACCGAAATGTTGGGTGAAGCTGCATTAAATTTAGTGACGAAATCAATTTTTTTTTCTAAAGAAATGTGATCAGGTATATAAATTTCGCACTTAGTAAAGTTTAATGAGAGGCCTATATTAGAAAATTTAGTGATGATCGTTTGCAAGTCTTGTAGTACAGTTGACGCGTCCCCGCCAAGGGAACCGTCATCAAGGTACTAAAGTACTTCATGTTTCCGTAAGCACAGTAGGTACTAATATAGACCTTATTGTGAGTGTCGTTGAGGCGTGTAGTTATTTTTGACGTCTTGGGAACGTGTATTTATGACGAGTCAACGAACGACAATGCGTAATGATACGCAAAATCGCAAACCTAACCTAACGTACGTATATAGGTAAGCTATGCTGCAAACATCATGATTTCAGCAGAAAATAAAATTCGATGATATGATAAGATCGGTGAAGTGAAATTCGATAATAATTATGCTGGATTACCATATACCAATTTCACCAAACGATGTTAACCACTTAACAGACGATTAGAGCGTTAACAGCTGTCAAAATGTATGAACTAATAGTCGATTAATATTCATTAAATTAAACATCGTTTGGTGAAATTGGTACTTAAGCTTAATTTGGGACTTGGGAATTCGTACACAGCAACGAGTACAAAAAAATGTACCTACCCATATCCCATATCATATGCAGCTCAGAAAATTAGTCAGAAAAGTATACTTAGTAATCGGGCTAATTTAGTGATGTTGCGATGCAATTGAAAAAATCTTGATACGGGCATGAAGGTGATCATTAATGGCTATGACATAGTTATATAAGTATTTCTTGTAAATCTTGTAATGTTTAATCGCTCTTTTTAATTGCTAGTTAAGTTAACATATTTTATATCACGTTAAAGAGGGCATATTACCTAAGAATGTACCACAAAATAGGTTACTAAATGTGAAAGGAGACGCGAAAATGGCGACGCGCTGGCTCCGACAAGGTGCGGAAATATGGCTGCGTTTAACGCGTGCCAAAGTTTGGATAAGGCATCCGTCACCTTCTGACACGTAAATAAGTACGAGAGTGACGGATGCTTTATCCACATTTGACGCGCGATATATACGCAGCTATACTAGGCTAGGCCCGCTGGAGGACTAACACAAGTTGTCCGCGACTTGTTTGTCGCTCGGATCTCCCTTTCTATCTGGTCTGTAAAGATAGACGCACTGAGCGACAAGCGAGAAAATACGTGCTAGCGGTATTGCTAGTGACGGGTGACCCTGCCTACTAAGGTAGCGGTCCCGGATTCGATTCCTGGTATGAGCAAATATTTGTGTGATGAGCGCGAGTATTTGTTTCTGAGTCTTAGATGCTTTCTATGTATTTAAGTATTTATTTCTCTATAAAGGTATTTTATATCGTTGTCTAGTACACAGTAGGCTACTTAGTTACAATCTCATACAAATTGACCTACTCCCAGTAGGTCAATTTGTATGAGATTGTCCCCCGATATTTATTGTTTATTTATTACTAGCGACCCGCCCTCGCTTCGCTTCGGTTAATATGAGTTAAAATATCCCAAGTTCATCTGGAATATATACTTTTTAAATGGTGAAAGAATTTTTAGAGAGGTGGATTTTCGAAGATTCAATTCAATTTGGCACCATGGCTTCTTGAACCTATAAGGCTGCCTAATTGAGAATGCACGCGCTAAAATCTGTTTTGCTCGCTCTGACGGGACTACCTTAACTCGCCGCTTGGACATTCACTCCTGCATTCGCTCACCTTTGCTTTTGAGAGAATCACTACCCAGGTCTAGGGCCGCAACTTTGAAAGTTTGACCTTGTGACTTGTTAATTGTCGTTGAAAACGATAGGTTTACAGGAAATTGCAGGTGTTTAAACTGGAAAGGTAGATCCGTTGGTATTAATGGAATCCGGGGAAACAAAACGACTTCTCCAGCCGCACATCCAGTCAGTATTGTGCACTTTATGATCAACTTTTTAAAGATGTTACTTACACCTTTACGATATTAAAATAAGAAAAATGGAGATTTATCCCTTAAATCCACAAAATTAAATAAAAAACACTACCTCTCGTTGATAACATAATATAAAAAAAAATCACTTTGGGAAAAAAACTTACGCCAGCCAGGCTATGCCAAAAGCATAAGAGAATAATTTACAAATAATAATTGATTTACCTACTTATACCTATATTAATTCATTTACCTATAAATTTATTTACCTACACACTATGAAAAACCGGCCAAGTGCGACTCGGACTTGCGCACGAAGTCCGTACCATTATCTATAAAAAAACATGTTTGTTGTACGGCCCCCCTTAAATATTTATTTTATTTTTATTTAATTTAATTATTTATTTTTTAAAGTGAATATACTACTTAATATTTTGAGAATATTTCAAGCGTCTACCCGTTGCCGTTATTAATATCGAGCAAGAAATGCCGTTTGTTGTATGAGAGCCCCCCTTAAATATCTATTTTATTCTGTTTTTAGTATTTGTTGTTATAGCGGCAGCAGAAATACATCATCTGTGAAAATTTCAACTGTCTAACTACCACGGTTCACGGTTCGGTTCACGGCTTGGTGACAGACAGGCAGACGGATAGATAGACAGACGGACAGTGGATTCTTAGTAATAGCCTAGGGTCCCATTTTTACCCTTTGGGTACGGAACCCTTAAAAGGAAAAACAACATAAAAATAACTTTTAATCAAGACCTTAACTCAATCTAACTACCTATCGATTTCCCGAATTCAATAATATGAATAAAGTAACAGGAGGGCTCCGGTACAGGTCTGATCGCTTCAAAAAAATTCTTACTTTAGGGCGAAGCGCGGCACGGCAGCCAGCGCTGCAGCGGCGGCGCCCGGGCGCCCGGCCAACCGTTTCGATAATTTAGATTTGGGTTGCGCGTAATTTTGAATCTACCATATCTTCTAAAGTATTTATTTAATTGATATAGTGTGAAGGACCATTTTTATCTGCATTAAATACCCAAGATAACTAACGTATTTATTTGGATAAGGATAAATTGGAATCGGAGAATATAGCTTCGCAAATAACCTAAGATTTTTTAATAAATTTTTAAAGATAAAAATGGTTACTGTGAGTTAACCTTAGGAGTTAGACATATGCCATCGCGGACTTTTCTCTAGATTTTTTGAAGACCTACAATTCTTCAGTACATTATTTTGATATATCTCTTAAGGTTTAGCCAGCGTAAGCTATGTAAGCGCCCGAGAATTGATTTTTTGACGACTTGGTGAGAAAACATTGAGTTTTCTCAACTATACCAAAACTTAATTAGATTAAATTGTGCCTATAAACCTTCCTCTTGAATCACTCTATCTATAAAAAAAACCGCATCAAAATCCGTTGCGTAGTTTTAAAGATCTAAGCATACATAGGGACAGACAGACAGACAGACAGCGGGAAGCGACTTTGTTTTATACTATGTAGTGATGATGATTATATAATCAATTTTGCTTACGTTTGCAGGGTCTCTACCAATTAACCAATGCGCATACGCATCATCAGAACAGAGGGATTTTTACTTTGTTGATATAACTAAGTTTGTATCTAGTGCAACGTTACGTACCTACATATAATTTGTTTTCGCTGATTCTACTAATTAGCTAAGCGAACAGTCCTGGGCCAACTATCACTGCCCATTCAGTACTTATATCAGTAGTAATAAAATATTCTGTAACATTTTCTTATAAGTCCTTAATACTTAATATTCCATAGCTTTATAGCCTAGAATAGAGGTTGCTTTAAGTTTCCTTCCTAATGCAATGTGGTCCGAATCAACAATGACTTACTCGAGTTGCTTGTTAATACGATTGATTAAATTTTAAACAACAACGGCTCAATTCAAAATGGCGAACTAAACAGACTTGAACCAACGTAAACACGAGCAGTCTAAGTAAATGAGAAACAAACTGTTTACTTCTTTCTTGTCTAATAATAAATCTAAGTCGATAAACAGCTGTAAGTTATAAAAATAGACGGCGCTTATCAGTCTACTTATTTGCTTAGTTCGATGACGACCGTGGCACAGTTAAATGTTTTGTTCAATGGCGGTTACTCCCATAAAACTGTTTTATGATATTTAATAACATGTTCATGATTTACAAACCTCTACACTTACACAATAATATTTGCCCAACATTAGGCTCTAAAATATCTTACACGCTCCTAGAAGTGTAGAGCCTAACCCTCTAGTAGGTAATTGACTCATTGTAAGACCTATTAGGTATTTTTATGACGAATATAAGCTTGTACTTACGTATAATGTTAAGTACCAATTTCACCATACGATGTTAAATTTAATCAATGTTAATCGACGGTTAGTTCATACATTTTGACAGCTGTTAACGCTCTAATAGTCTGTTAAGTGATTAACATCGCTCGGTGAAATTGGTACTAAATGTTACTTTGATGGTTATCGTGCAGTACCTAATCAATGAATGATTTGTTATGTTGTTTACTAGCAGCTTCTTATTTTTAATTTTCTTTCCCCTGCTTCAACTCTATATGCTTTACCTTTGGAATCAGCAATTTAAAGAAAAAGAGAGCAATATTTATCACAAGAAAATCCTGCAAGGTTGGTATTATTATTAAATAATTGAAACATCTTGGTCTTGATTCCTTTTTCTCTTGAAAGTCTGAAGATTAACTAGGTATTCCACCAATATACCCAAAGCTCTAAATAAAGATAGTTAGCATAGGTATTAGTTTCTGCTGCTCAAAGACGATCTATACATAAATACCATCCTTTCAACACTTTGAGTGCCGAACATGCCTGATTTACACACATCACGGACTCGTTTCTGAGTTTTTGGCACTGCGTGCGTCAGAATAGCAAAAGAACGGGGAACTAATCATGTTTAGGAATCGCCGTAATTCCCTATTGATGCAGGTACATGGTATTGGAATCGGTTTATCCAGTTACTACTGGTTTAGATCCCGTAGGTGCAATTATGCCTAAGAGTTAACTTCCTTGGTAATTGCGACGTCACAATTTAGACCTTGAACTACACAAATTTAATGACAAATTATAACAACTGTACTCGAAATGTATGGAGTCGAAATAAGCAGTTGTCGTTTTTCTTTTCTATCACTCAAAATGTATGGGATGACAGTCTCGTGCTTTGCGATAAACCACATGGTCAACTGTCATCCCATACATTTTGAGTGATAGAACAGAAAAACGTTAGTAGCGTTTGCATCTTGGCTCCATATGTTTTGTCGATTTCCGAAAATCGCTAACTTATCGTTAATCCATCTTGAATAGGGCCTCTGATGCACGTTTTTTTCCCGAGAACGAGAACAACTTGAGAAAACCTACAAGCATTTAAGGAGCAGTTAAACAGCCTTAATGGTACCAGAGACTAACTAAATTAACCACAAACTTACCCCTTCTTCTTTTTTAATTATAGATATCATTTAATGTGGAGTTCCATAAAATAAAAATGATCTGATGTTCCATTACCTTAAAAGTTTGGGAACCCCTGAATTAACCCGTTCCTGACTTAAGATCGTTTTAACCGGTTTTTTCTTAAAATAATGCAATTCAAATTCTTACCCACCACCAACAGAAAGAAAACCGACAACACACCCTATTAACTTACTCACAGGACCCGTAAGACGTCGAGGGCTTCAGGCTCCACCTGTGTTAGTGACAGGGTGCGCATGAGCAAATAAACGGTTAAACGGTGACACTTATACATGTAAGAAGTAAGGGTGCCCATTATTTCATCGAAACACTTTTTGACGAACACCATCATGCAGAATTTTCATTTCTTTGTTAGGCATTTCTATTTGATTGATTTTTTTGGTGGTCATTAGTCTAACCTAACCTAACCTACGTAATCAATTTTTAAGATACCCTGAAAGCATCATAGTTTCAACAGAAAATAACCTTCGATGAAATGAAATAATCGATAAAGTGATCTACACTAATATTATAAAGAGGAAAGATTTGTATTTTTGTATTTTTAAATGTTTGTAACGAATAAACTCAAAAACGACAGGACCGATTTCAAAAATTCCATTGATCCTCATCGTCTTGTACTTCTTTTATAAAGAAAAGTTCTCTATTATCATTATTATTCTCAAATTGCGCAAAAATTAGCAATAAATCGTGACTAAAAAGTAGGACACCTAAACATTTTAAAGTCTAACTGCAACAAGATTAATTTGTTATTAAGCCATTAGTATTATTTAATAGTTTCCCGGCTGATCACATGATTTGGAGATGTTAATTCCTCGGCTAGTCACATGATTAGGTGACAGAGGTGAACAGACTTTAAATAATTCATAACACGATGATAGCGAACCGGCGATAAATAAGTTATCCGTTCCTTTCGCGCACGCGTGTAAGTGACGTGTTTACAAACGGTAATTATATAATAGCGGGTATAAAGAGGCCTATAAAAGTTACTAGGGTCAACAGCATAAATAAGTGATCATTTATGAACCTTGTCGCTTTCAATCTTTTCACAATTTTATATAACATTTTAAATACGACGTTAAAGTGACAAGGTACATAAATGATCACTTATTTATGCTGTTGAGTGTACATTAAAAGCCAAAATATTGCCATTTTTTTATAATACCGTATAGGCCTTATAGTAGTGCACACTTTAGTGCTTTGTCACTTTAACGGCATGTTTGAACTGCTGCACTAATTTGTCGAAGGCCTACGAGAAGGTACAAAAGTGTGCAACTAATAAGGTCGACCGTACAAGGAAGAATATCTACATTATACCAACATGTTGGCCAGGGGCCTTCTACCTTGTCTTAACAGTTTTACACGTATTATAATACAGGGTGAGGCACGAATTTTGCTACAAAATGAAAATCGAATATTTTTGTTTTCGTATATATTTATTTATTTTTATTCAACAAACCAGATTAAGTATAACAAGGAAATATAGCTTAACATTAGTTTAAAAAAAATATTTGATTTAGGTGTCCACCACGCTCATTAATGCACGCTCTGCATCGGATCAGAACGTTATTCATTGCGGCTCGTAATGTCACTTGGGGTATGGCTTCGATACTTCGGATAATTGAAGCTTTTAATTCGTCCCTGTTGAGAGATTTCCTTTTGTAAACTTCTTGTTTACAATATCCCTACAAAAAGAAATCTGGGACAGTCAGATCCGGTGACCTTGGGGGCCAACGATTGGAGGCATTCCTCGAAATTAGTTTTTGGCCGAATTTTGCACGTAGGGTGTCCATAACTGATCTTGCAATGTGACTGGAAGCCCCATCTTGTTGAAACCACACTGAATTCAGAGTTATGCGTTTTCTGCGTAATGCTGGAAAGAAGAAATTGTTCAACATTTCCAAATACCGATGTCTAGTGACAGTAACTGTAGCACCATTTTCCTCAAAGAAGTATGGGACGACAATGCAGTTCCGAAGAAACTGCACACCATACTGTGACGCGTTCTGGATGCAAATCCAATTCGTGAATGACTTTGGGATTATCTTCTGCCCATATGTGACAATTTTGCTTGTTTACATTTCCGTTTAAATCGAAGTGAGCTTCATCGGACATGAATAAAGAATTTGTTTCTCTACGATACGCTCTTTGTACTAAAATTATAGACTTTAGTTCATGGTATAATTGAACTAATGTTATCCTAGTTGGAATGTCTACTCGATCCATAATAAATCTTAATTAACCAAATTATAACCTATAATTACCACAAATGACAAAAAGCCAAAATTAAAAAAAATATAAAGGTTCTTTATTGTAGCAACCTTCGTGCCTCACCCTTTAGTATTGTTTTTACTAGGTCGCCATTACTGTCAAATAAATAAGAATTATTATATTATAACGTTGACAGTACGGTAACATGTCAAAGCATGTATGCATGTATATCCGTTCCTATGTCTCCTCGTAATTACAAGGTAGTAAAATTCTTAAAAAAAAACATTTTTCAATAGGGTTTTAGAAATGTGTTTTAATGTTTTTAACATATATCGACGACAGCGTAAAAAAAATGCAGTTGGGTTTTTAAAGATTGCTTTTAATTTGTAAAAATTGATAAAATATAGCAAGCGGGTCACTTAACGCTTTACTTTGAAAAACGGAAGTTCTAAATTACGTCAGCATCCCGTTGTCACGATTGAGTCTTGAATGACGAGTGAAAAGAGTGGGGTATCCGAAGTTTCGAATTTAATTACTGCTTCGTGCTCCAGCAATACTAGTATTTTTACGAGTAGTTAGTATTTAGAAAACGAGCAGATGGACCACCTGATGGTAAACACCACCGTCTCGCCGTCGCCAATCAACATCGGCAATACCAGGGGCCAGGGGCACAGCGAAGTTGTTGCCTTTCAGTGAATCTGATGCGTCACCAGGTGCTCTACTTTGCAATCCGTAATTCGAACTTCGTCTATTGCTATCCCTTTTGCCCTCGACGCGTAATTAATTTGCAAGAAAGTGACGAGGCGATCCGAAGTTCGAATTGCGGATTTCAAAGTAGAGCCCCAGCCCTCACGGAATCAACTCAAGGACACTGATTAGATGTTGTTAATTAAACCTTTCTAGATAACTTATTTATCGCCCAGTGTAAATATTGCAGAGACATAGAAATTCTATTTTCTATCGAACTTTTGACCTTTGAGATAATGCATAAGAATCGCTACGTAATATTTGCTATATGATCCAGTTATAACTAGTTCAATATCAACAATATATCTGTTGATATTATTGTTTACATAAGTCGTAAATGTCGTAATATGTAAATTTGTCCAGGACTGTTAAAGAACTCGGCGCTTCCAAAGGCAGATCCAGATTTCGGTCCATAGAGCCACAGGTACCCTGAATAAGACAAACCTGACCTTTTCGTGGCATAGATCCAAAGTTAAACTTGTATCATGGCTCAATGCTGTATCTGTTTCTATTAAGGTTATAACCCCCCTGAACCAGCCCCTGGGAGGCTCTTTAGGTAATCATGGTTTACACTTGAATCACACTCATTTCATAAAATGTTTTACTTTGCCGAATTTTAATTTCATCGACAGGCATTTACACGTGCAGCGGGCCGATTATGGTCGTGTTTAACGACGTAGATAAGCGTAGATAAAACATCTGTCACCTTCTGACCAGTCCGGAAGTGCGAGAGTGACGGAAGCTTTATCCACCGCGATAAAGGCGACCATAATACGGGCCCAGGAGTTATAATTTAAACCTAACCTAACCTAACCTAACCTACAATACGTCCGGGATACGGGTGTGTAATGTTTAGCATAAAAACAAATGGTCTAATGATCATTTTACATAATGCTAATTGCATAATTTCAATCTGCCAATCTGCATAATAAATCATCGATATAATAGTCATGATGCATAAAACGAAATGCATAATTTCAAAAACTATAATGTTTATAAATTAAAAAATAAATATTTCTAACTGCTTTCATTAGGTACTATTAATGTGGTCACAGTTCTAACCTAACCTAACCTAGTTAGAAGAAATTTACTTAAAATGCATAATAACAAGAAAATAACAGTTATGCTAAATGAGTTTCATGTTATTCGATCGTATGCCAGATAAAATTATACAAATGGTTTTTATGCTAAACGTTCATAATGCTTTTCGTGGTTAGTTAAATGAAATTATACAAAATGTTTTTATACTGATTGAAGCGCACCCCCGGGATACCAATATTTATTCACCGTTTAGGAATTACGGAAGTTTGTCTGTGCGAGTGGTTCGATCGATTGCGGTCTCCTGAAATATATTGTTTGCTCTGCACTTGAGATAAATTTTAGATTACCGCTTGATTGATTGCCCGTCGACAGATCAAATGACGCAGTTCTCAAATCATCTAGTGCGGAAGTAATGAAAATTTTGAATAATTAGGGGGGTTATTTTTTTAAATATTAAGGCGTGATTTATCCAATTCAATCTCAGATAAAAATAACTGCCAGGACTATTTGTTACTCTCCTTTTCTCTCTTAAGAAAAAAAGATATAGAGCAAAACAAACTGTCAGAAGTTTCTGGAGGTGGATAAATCAAAAATACATTGCAATATTTTATTTTAAATTCTCTATAGGAGTTAGAGGGTTTAGTCACTTTTCAGTGCTTTGGAGGTCAATTTCTCCTAACAGGTTAAGAAAGGGCAGCTAAAAAAAAAATACGTGTCTATTATTTTAGACTACTCCCTATCATATATCAAAATAAACCAACTCGGAGCCGGACAGTTGGGTACCTTTCCTTGTTAGTAGTACAATCAAAGAGCCATCTTTCTACTTAAACATGAAGTAATGAATAAATTTTTAGGTTAGAATATTTTGTAAGTAATAAAAAAGCGTTCTCTAAGTATACTTACATGTTAATTTAAATAAACACTGTATACACACAATTGACACTGTCTCTTTATCATTACTTTTATCAGCGCCAATGTTATGTCTAGGTTATTTAATGTAACATAACAAATACACTAACTAACATTGTGCACTGCATTTGTTTTCCCGTCATATGACTGTTATCTATCTGATAAAAATGCACGAACATACACATCGTTATACACCTATTCCAAATCAGCAAAACGTGATTGATAAAAAATTAAGTACCTAAATGATGTGTTCGCTGTGAATGAGTAATGTTTAATTTTAACTGGAAAATATAGGATAGGGTGAACCAGAGCTGTCGTGCGATAAAAAACACCAATAGGTATACTTAATTTTCCTAGCCTCGCATGGCGCAGCTCTCCTATTGGTGGATTTTTCTTCACTGCTTCGCTTCGCTACCTCACACAGCTCTGAGGGCCCTGCCAAGATGCATTGCGCTAACTAACGTTTCTATACGTTTCATTTTTAAACCAATCGCGTGTCTGATAGATCACGTGACTTTTCGTATCACGTCATCTACTAATGACGCGATTGGTTTAAAAACGAATCGAATAGAAACGCTAGTTAGCGTAATGCATCTTGGCAGGGCCCACTGGGGTGGTATTCTCTTAAAAACGGCGTTCGGTCGGTCGAACGAAGTGAACCCGGCGCAGCTTATGTAGGTAAACCGGCGAGTTTAAGTAGTCCTATCAGAGCGTACAAAACACATCGTTTTTTGAAGGCCTTTAAATCTTATCGGTTCGAAAATACAGACTCCGAGAGCTGATTACAGAGACCAAAACGCTTGCGAGAAAAACACGGTGGTGGATGGCCAACTATGTAGATAAGTAGTATATATTTCTCTATATAAGTACTAGCTGTCCGCGCCCGGCGCTGCCCGGGTGTATTTTTTTTCATACAAACCTTATGACATTATTCTTTACGTCCTATTCTCGAACCTAATGAATATGTAGTTACATACAAAATTTCATGAGAATCGGTCAAGCCGTTTCGGAGGAGTTTTGTTACAAACACTGTGACACGAGAATTTTATATATTACTAGCTATCCGCGCCCGGCGCCGCCCGGGTGTACTTTTTTTCGTACAAACCTTATGAAATATACTTTACGTCCTTTTCTCAGACCTACTGAATATACATACAAAATGTCATAAGAATCGGTCAAGCCGCTTCGGAGGAGTTTTGTTACAAACACTGTGACACGAGAATTTTATACATTAGATGGTTATCGTTGTCTAGTACCCATAGTACAAGCCTAGAGATTAATTTGGAACTAGGTCAATTTGTGTGAGATTATCCCCTGATATAACTAACAAAGGGCCGATTCGACCAAACTGGAATAAGCCTTACTCCGAGATTAGTCTATAAAAATTCGGCGTTTAATCTAGGTATTAAGACCTTATTCCAGTTTGGTCGAATCCGCCTTAAGTAAACTAAAACAGGGTCAAAACACTATAGTCTGTGTGAAAATAAATTGACAAAGATGTAAACAAATTACTGCTGTTTGACACATACCCTCAAATGCGTGAGTATCAAGTAATAAAGTAATGGTAAATTTGTTCATTTGGTTTTGTTTACATCTTTGCCAATATCAATTGACATAGACTATAGTTCAATACGTGTTGTGCAGTATTATTAACACGAGTATTATAACTGATATCAACGAACTATAAGTAATAGGTAGATGTACATAGTTCGTCGATGTTGATATGGAGCGACAAGTGACCACAACATTAGTCACTGTTTTAATTAAAACTTGGCTATCACTGTAATGTTGACGCCCTTTGTTGTTCAGTGAATCATTATATTTTTGGACCGAATTAACAAAACAAATGTGTTATTTTGGTCCCCCGACTGTTAAAGGAGGATGTTTTTCGAACTATAATAATAATAATAATAATTTATTTATTTGCTTGAAAACATGGTTACAAAGTTCTTAATACTAGCAAGTAGGTGAGTGTCACATGTTTTGTCATAGAATGACATGCAAAAAGAAAAACAGTTTTACTCATAGCTAAATAAATTTAAATTTGTCACGCATTTTACTTAAATATCAATTAATGATTTAACAGAAATGTCAGTCCCTTAGATATTCTTTGATTGAATAAAAACACTTTTCCTGCAACCAAGAAATTAACTTCCGCTTAAGCTCAGCGACAGTCAGAACTTGAAATTTTTTGGGAAGTTTATTAAATATACGAATTGCCATTACAGAACAATTTCGGCTATAAAGCTCTGTATTTATTTTAGGGAGTGAAAGTTTGTTAGGGTATCTTGTGTTAAATGCACATACATCACTAGTTTTTTTAAACAAGTCTGGATTCAACTTAACAAAAAGACACATCTCCAAGATATAAAGCGACGGTACAGTCAGTATTTTGAGGTCTTTGAACAGCGGCTTACAAGACGTAATCTGTGGGACGTCACAGATACCGCGTATGCACTGTTTCTGAGCAATAAAAACTCTATTGATTTGCACTGAGTTTCCCCAGACCAGCAGGCCATACCTAACGATTGAGTCGACGAAACCGTAATAAGCTTTAATAGCAGTTTTTTTGTTACTGATTTTGCTTAGGCGCCACAGAGCATATGCAAAACGATTTATCTTACCACATACTTTGTCAATATGTAGTTTCCATGAACATTTATCATCGATGATGATTCCAAGAAATGTTACCTGATTGCTTTCTTTTACTACGTCATTTTCGTATTTAATGGTTATATTATTTTTCCTACCAAATTTATTATGAAATTGTACTAATGTCGTTTTATCGATATTTACATTTAAGTTATTATTTTTAAGCCATTTAATAATTTTATTAGTTATTACATTTAATTCATTATTATATTCAGTCTCATCATGTTTTGTTTTTTTTGGTATAATTACCGAGATGTCATCTGCAAAGAGAGTGTATTTATGGTCGGATAGGTCTGGTAAATCGTTTATATACAATAGAAATAGTAAGGGTCCTAATATGCTACCTTGCGGTACTCCTACTCTGTTGTGTCTGCTTTCTGATTTGACTAAGGTTAACTCAGTGCTCTGTGCCAGGGTTTTAACTTCTACCTCTTGAAATCTATTTGATAGATAGCTATGTAGCCAATCATACACACTGTATTTATTTACTTAATATTTATTGCACAAAATAATAACACTCGGCTTGTTGTTCATAAACGACTAAACGCACAATAACTATAATATGATTAAAATATGGTTTGTCATTTTCTTTTATTGCGACGTTTGAATTTGACGGAAAGTTACATACAAAACATACTTTTATTAAAATAGGTTTATTGTACGTTTATGAATAAGGGGGTTCGTAACGCGAACTTAATGTCGCAAGGCATTCTCTACAAGTTAAACTTTGGGCAAAACAAAGATTGTAGCGGCGCGGCAGTGCAACATAAAGTCTAACTATAGGTAGATATACACTTAACAAATCAATATATTAATCAATTTAAATACATAAAATGCACTAATAAATAAATACATACATAATACATATGAAGATAAACACAAAAAATACAGATAAGTTAACGCAATCAGCAAATCAAGATGATGCTTGCAAATTCTACCTGCAAAGAATTCCGTGAACTTTCTTTTTAAAGGCAAACCTGTATGACATATCCCTATAATACACCTATCTCTATGTCACTATATTAATCACTAGAGGACGCTCGCGACTTCGTACGCATAGAATTAGTTTCCCGCCACTCCATTTTAACCCCTTAGGGGATGAATTTCCAAAAATTCTTAGTGATTGAATATTCCCTCAAAATTTAAAGTCCCTAAGGTCCAGCGGTTCCGGCTGTGCGACGATCGATCGACTGATTATGTAATAATTATGTATTAATTATGTATATTACAGCTGAGTCGCAGGCCTTTGACAGCAGGTTAAACGCACTTTTTATATTGTCCTCCGATGGGTTCCGGTTTTCACTTTGTTCGCGTCATATTATGCATTCATACATTGATGACACTCATTTTCCCCGTAGCACTTGCTTTTCGCGTAGCAGGGGCATCTGGACCGCTATTGCATTTCATATAATGAAAATGGCATCATCCAACAAACGTTTATTGCGTTGATGGTAGATTCAAAGTCCCACTCACAAAAAACTCCCTTGTAGAATGGTGGGTCTCACGAGGCATACGCTAGGTCTCTATTCTACTGGGTAAAACAATATTGCTTTTGAAAGAAGAAAGAAAGAAAGAAAGAAAGAAAGAAAGAAAGAAAGAAAATAAAGAAAAAACATTTATTTGTGACAAACATACAAACAAAATGCAAAAAAATACTGAAATAGACAAAATACCTGTTGGCGTTGTGTCCAGCGCTCGTCTTCCGTTGGAATCATCCAGTGAAACCACAGAAGGCAAAACGAAAAGAAAAAAAGAACGCAATAAAAGTAAACATATACCAAAATCATTAATATTCCGTGTTCCGTGTTTATGAAACCGCGATTAGTTTGGGATTGGAATAGCTGTCATTTCATATGCACTTTGACGTAAGTATATAGTAAAACTGTCACCTCTAATCCCTTTCTAATCGCAGCTAGATAATAGCTATCCTGATTAGTTGTACTCTAGATATCCCGCCTTTGACGTATTATGGTATTGTTTGTATCCCTCCATTACTCTCAAGTAAATAAGAGCTCTAACGTTGACAATACGATAACATGCCAAAGGCAACATGGTTTCACCATGTAAAATAGAGCCCCACGTGATGGGAGCAACAGCAACGAACTGTGTGGTTTGTAGTTCAAGACTGATTATAATTCGTGAGTGCCTATTATCTAAATATACTTACTAATCTGAGTGTCAGCACGAACTAATCATAGTACTTTTTTAACGTGCTACATGACATTATTTTCTATCGGCACGATCTAGATAAAATTTACGTAGTTACTGACATCATTAATCTCACAGAAACCAAATTCATAACAATAAAAGACAATACCTTTGGGATAATGCCTGAAATCAAAGACTATAAGTGACCTGCACACGTAAAGTTCGGACAGCGGGAAACGCCACGCGCCCCGTTCCAATCTTCGTTCCGAACCGTACTTGTAAATGCAACTGTAATAGTAAAATAGTAAAAAATGTACGGTTCGGAACGAAGATTGGAACGGAGCGTGGCGTTTCCCGCGGTCCGAATATTCGTGTAAAGGCCGCTATAGAATCTTTATAACTTTTAATTCGATTCGATTAACGAATTTACTGTCCGTAACGCATATGAGGCATCTTTCTCGCCCAGCGGGTCGATTTTTAAGAATCGAACGTTCGAAACTTTCATTCGAAATCGAACGAGAATCGGTAAAAACGTAATTTGTAAAGTTCGGTGGAGATTGTGACGTTCTTTTACATGCAGTTTATTCTTTAATTTCGAGTACTCCATTTCTCAAAATTGGCCCGAAGTGCCTTGAATGTGCGTATGTCATTTTCAGTATGCGAGCTTCGTAAGAAAACAAAAGATGCGGCACCTCGGGAAAGACTTGCTCTTGGGACTCAGCGAATTCGATAGTAGGCCTTTTTTATCTGTAGCTATCTTACTCTAACTTTTAAGATAGAAACCGACGGCAAATTTGTGTTTTGCGCTCAAGAACTGTTGTTAAAATAACACAGCAATTATTATTAACTTCTGCAATGTTTATTGCCGGTCTAAACCTGGCTTTAGACTATGCCTGCAACCAGCAGCTTCGAATGCATAACATTTGATACCCGCTGTAACCAAAGAAAGTTTTCCTAATCCTTTCAACACAGGATATGACGCAAAACAATAAACATGTAGCATAGAAACTGAGACGTTATCTCAACGATGTAATATTGCGATAAGTTCTCTCAGGGCACCACGCTGGGGCGTGCTGATAAAGTATCAATGACTGACACTCGCATTATCCTAATTATAAGTGGCCACTATCGTTTTGCATTATGTCAACAGTTATCGAGAGATACGCCTTTATTGGGGAATATAGATGCATTACTTCGATAAAAGCGTATCTTTAGTTACGTATGTTTGTTTATCATTTTAAGCACGTGTCGTTTATTTGATACTTCACTCGCGATCCGTCTGCTTTTAATGATATTCCTACGAAAAAAAGCATCCATAGTTATTGATTTATTTCAAGTAACTGGGACTTACTACTTACTACTTCGACTGGTAATTAGGTACATAATAAATTTCATATACAATCATATACAATAAAAATAAATTAGATTAAAATCCGTCAAATTTCATCAGACAATACAAAATAATGTTAAAATTATCAAATTAGTATTTTAAATTATTATAATTAGGTTAAAGTAGGTACGTTTCGCGGAGTCTTAAGTCTTAGGTATACTAATTTTTTTTACTAAGATATCCTTTAAACTTAAATTATTTGTCTTTTAATTCTAGGCATAAAAAAGGCTCTGCCCAGACGAAGTCGCAGGCAAGGGCTATTAAAAAAAACTATCAAGAGACTATCACTACACCACCGATTTTATCCTTAGAATTTTATCACGTAACACGTCATAGATCATTCACATTAGCTGCATTATTATTTTACCATAGATATCGTAAACGCATCGAGTCATGCGACAAACGCGTGCGCGTGCGCATACGCTACAGAAATAATAGCCGGCATTTGGCAGGAAGCGCGGGGACTTTGCTCTCGTTTGGCGCAAAATTGGAGACTTCTGGTGACGGTAATGAGCTATTTTGTAATTAGTGCATGATTTGAAAAACACTAGTTTTCAGCTCTTACATAAATACCTAGAACTATTTTCAATTTTGAGTAAACCGCCAGAGAACCAAGGTGACCTAGCTCTTAAGACTGCTCCTATTGTGTTTTCTAATTAACTAAAATATTGACTTGAAATCGAAGGATAGTTTTTTGTTGTGCAAATGAATACACAATGTATAGCATATATTTACAACGTTTGATAACCTTTAACCTTCGTGTAGTCGACTTAGCGGAAATAGGTGACCACTTTTTTCCGTGAAGTTACTCACCCATAGATTAATTGTTAATAAGTTATTACATATAACCTATCAACTTTGTAATTTTCGTTAATTCATTAAATTTTGGCCGGTACCTATTCTAGGGGCTAAAAACCATATCGTCTTTGATCTGTTATCGTATTGACAACGTTTTGATAGCTCTTATTTTCTTGACAGTAATGCCGGCCGACGTCAAAACAATACCGTAACCACCCGTAGGCTAGACAAGATGCACTACGCTAACTATCGTTTCTAATCCCTTCGTTTTTAAACCAATCACGTCACTGGTAGATCACGTGACTTTTCGTATCACGTCATCTACAAGTGATGCGATTGGTTTAAAAACGTAACGAATAGAAACGTTGGTTAGCGTAATGCATCTTGTCTAGCCCCTCAGAGGCTCTACTTTGAAATCCGTCATTCGAACTTCGTCTATTGCTATCCCTTTTGCTCTCGACGCGTCACTAATCCCCAAGAAAGTGACGGTGCGACCCGAAGTTCGAATTACTGATTTCAAAGTAGAGCCCCAGCGCTGGCTTGACAGCCAGCTGCACGGGTGTTTCCCGTT
Source organism: Acleris cristana (assembly GCA_948252455.1). Lineage (NCBI taxonomy): Eukaryota > Metazoa > Arthropoda > Insecta > Lepidoptera > Tortricidae > Acleris > Acleris cristana. The sequence goes on along the minus strand of OX411779.1, from coordinate 14,638,960 downwards.
TGTCCGATCGTTTGACTGATCAATCAATCCAGTGCGACTTTTTTTCCCGTTCGCTACACTAACTCTAACACCGTCGGTTTAAAGGGATAAAAAATCCTATAGGGCCGATTGACCGGTCGACCGATCGAACGAACTGAAAACACCCCCGCACATCTGTTAGATAATTTTTGCTCTGTCCTGTCCTTTATGACAAAGAAAAAGGAAAGCGATAACTTTAACTGTTCGAGAAAATTAGGCTTTGAATCTATGAAATTGTTGTAGTTACTTTTGTTTGGAAAACTAAATAAGGTTATCGACCGCCAAGCGACATGAAGACGCTGTTGCGCTGGCGCCCCGCCAACACTGCGACCTTACCCTTCTGCGCGAATAAACAAAAGCGATGCGGTTCCAAGTACAAGGAAACTTCTCTCACAGTCACATAATAAACGTCTTAAATCTAATATCGGATTGTTAATTCATTACAAACATATAAGTTTTTGTGGCAAAAACGTCAATTAACTAGGGACTTCCTTCCGATATTAAATTTATCTATAACTGTTTTAAATACTTATTTCAAAGTGACATTTTATAGTAGATAGGTAAAGTGCGGATCACTGGGTACCCATTACCCACTTTTGAGGCATTTTAAAATTCAAATAAACATAAATTTGAATCAATTTTTTTTTTATAAACTTGTTCCTTACACAAAAATATCGTTTAATGCTATTCAATCGATTTCCATACAAAGTAAACTGAAACCAAGAGTGCCTTGCAACAAAGGCCTATGACATTGTGTGGCATAATAGTATAACTAATATAATACCTACTCAGTTTTCGGAAAATATATGGGAGACTCATAAATAAAAAAAATATAGGTAGATAATCATTTACTTTTATCGATAAATTAATATCGTCCGAAAGATTCTCTAGGACCATTTTATTCGGGCGTGCGTGCCACAAAACGCCTATGTGTGTTCATTACCGACTGCCGAGATCGACTGACGACTTGTAGATATTGTTGGATTATTTGTTCCTTTAGCCTTTAGCTGAACGGATATTCAGATTTTGACAAACGGGGTGGCGTTAAATGTATCGTGTGATGTAGACGAGTTGCAGCCCTCGCAATTAAGTAGTATAGCAAGTCACAAGGGTGTCCCCCAGAATCCCTAACAACACTTGTCCTAACACATCGTTTGTCCGAATTTTCATTAGCCCTAAACTGGTTTTCAGCTGAGTCAGGCAACTTTTTAAGTTCTCCAATTATATCTGCGGTTTGGTTAGGTTAGGGTTGTATTATTAACCTTTAAATGCATGATGTAGGATGCATCCTACGTAACAAAAACTTGAAAATGTTTACCTATAATCAGCACACTATTACGTATAGTAGAAGCTAATAAGAGACTAAAAAAAATTAATGGTGCATTTAAGGTTTATAACAACACTAAGAAGTTTAAGCAGAAATGGCTTTAGGATAAACGAAAATTCGGACAAACTATGCATTAGGATAAATGACGATTAGGGATTCCAAGGGGGAACCAAGTCTCAGTGATTTACAACGTTTGACGTCGCGCTGGCCTAGGCGCAGCCTACGAAGCTAGCTGTCCTGGGTTTAAATCCCGGTTAGGGCAGATATTTGTGTGAAGAGCGCGAATATTTGTTTCTGAGGGATGTTTTCCATGTTTTCAAGTATATTTATTATTCACTCGATTTTATTTATTTATTTATTTATTTATTGCATAAAACAATTACATTATAAATTACATTAAAATTAACATGCATTGATCTATGTTCGTCAAAATAGGTACAATAATTAACACAAAATAAAAGTAGCAGTCATAACATACCTAAATAATTAAATTTGACAAATAACAGGAAACTAGAAAACTCTACTAAAACTAAGTCAAGTACCTAATACAAACACAACATCAATTTAGAGAACCCTAGAACTACAGTTTAATGTCAATAAATTCGCTAACTGAATAAAATGCATTCTCCAATAAAAGGTTCTTTAGTCGACGGTTAAATGTTTCATCATTTGATCCACATTTTAAATCAGTGGGTAGGTGCTCATAGAAAGTCGGGCCAATAACACGCGGATTTTTGCTCGCAAGCGCCATGCGACGAGGCACTGTGCGCAGGCGGCCCGTGCTACGAGTGATCTTACCTTGCACTCCCATACGACTACCGAAAGATTAATCGTCATAGAAGTGTTTTAATCCACGACGTAGTGACGGCACACTCATTCGCAAATTTTACATAAGTTCTTTGACTGACGCCAATCAAAATTAATAATAATTACGCCAATCATAATTTTGCGTCTTTGTTCCCATGTCATTTTTAACTAATATCTCAGACTGTATTAAATATTATCATGATCTCAGTCGAAGGACGTTGAAAGATTTCTTTCGTCATTTTTCTTTTGAGTGGGTTGGATCACATGATTTCAACAAATCATGTGATCTAACCATGTTTACTTTAATTTTTCGCAGCTACATTAATCAAATAAAGCTGAATTAATTTACGAAATCAACGAACACCGGCTGTTATAATACAGTTTTGAACAAATACAGTTGCCTTGGTACCTATCTGTAATTTTAAAAAGAAACGCGAATTTATTTTTTATTCTCGTGCAAGTAACGCATAACATAGCCGTATTGGGTACGGCATTGTTTTTAACTCAGTCGCCATTAATTACACTGTGAAGTAAAAACGAGCTATCATAAAGTAAACAATACGATAGCATGTCAAAAGTAATATGGTTTTAACAAGTAGAATATCTCAAGTTTATCTGAAAAAGTCAAAAGTAAAAATAAATTTAGAACAAATACCTATCACTAATGACTTAGCTTAACTATGGCCATTGTTATTTTTCGTGCAAAGATGAAGGCATAAGTGTTTGTTTTTAATGTTTTCGACTATTAGAACAAGAGTTGATAATTTACAGTGGTTTAAATTCTATGGCGATTGACAATTACAATCTATTCTAACTTTGTTCTAAGGTAAACTACATCGTTATCACATTGTTAACGTTATTTAGCGTAGCGTAACTTTTTACCCGACTGCGGCGGAGCCCAAAAGGAGGGTTATGTTTTTCACCGTCATGTATGTATGTAAGTCCAGTTCTATGTTCCCTGCTACAGCCAAAACGGCTTGGACGATTTTGACAAATGAGGTATCATTGGATTCGTCTTCGCAGCGAGAGTGTCATAGGCTACATTTTATCCCGGAAGAACGTCCCGTTCTTTTTTTTAAATTAATAAAACTAAAAAGGGTGAAATAAATTAAATTATTTAAAAAACAAAAAACCCGACTGCATTAAAAAAAAACTGAAAAGAGAAAAACAAGCTCTATAATTTATAGAAAATTGTAAGAGAAAAGTACTTATTGATATTTATAACAATTTAAATTTAACTTGAATATTGGAAAAGGCATTGCAGGCGGGGACAAGCAAGTCCAAATGTTAAATTATAATTATCAAGAAATAGGATAAATACATAGATAAATACATAAACTCACGCCTTCATTCCCAGAGTGGGGTAGGCAGAGCCACACCAACAACTCCAAAATCTTGTTGATAATTCTGTGGCCACATTTTGCACAAACAGGCTGAGATGTTATCCGGTGTATTAGTGACTGGTTGCAAACCCATCGCCTAACAGCACTACACAGCCAATTATAAAAGATATAATCGATTAAGTGAAATTCGATTAAATGACGGGATTCCCGTTATCTCTTTGACTGCCTGCGATTTGGCACAGGACACTTTATAATGCAGCTGCCGTACGTGTAAACTATGCTCTTGTGCGTTGCAGGTAGTTAGTTACGTAGATGTTACAGCCTAAAGTCCATTTTAACTTTTATTTTGCTTAATTTTCCTTTCTTTATAAAGTAGAATTCGGTCGGAAATAACGTTTTGGCAACGTGCAACACAAACCAAGTTAAGGAAGTGTGAAATAGCGGTTAAATTAGAGCGCTATCTATAATTGAAACGAGCAGCTGACTAACACGTATCGTAAATCGTGAACATAATACGCAGCGCGATAATTTTGAATTGAATTCAGTCGCGGACAGAATTGACATGTTTTTTTTAAAAGGTGTTCTGAAAAAAACATGTTTATAGAGATTTGTCATAAAAGCATACTTAATTGATTACTTCCTACTTTTTTAATTTTTGTAAATTATTTACTGAGAAAGGGGAAGGGCCGCCATATTTAGGCGTACTTTTTAGAATAAAATTGGAGAAATACTTGAAAAGGGCCTAATCTTAAATACCCGAAACCGACGTGCAAGCAATGACTCAACTTATGAATGTGGAAGAAGCGAAAGAAATTTGTCAGGATCATAGCAGGTGGAAAGATGTGGAAAACAGGCGTGATTCAATGTATGTGTATAAGTAATAAGGTGAAAAAGTGGCTACATCTCTTTTTAGTCGACTTTACTAAAAATGTTGTGATACATCCACATTTTGAATTGGACTTATTGTTTCTGTTTTATTTGAATACATTTTTGGAATAATCAAGTTTCTGACATTTTATAATTTTTTATGACAAGTTAAGCGTAAATGATATTTGTATTACCTAGCCATAAGGTCTTCTGTGCTTATAATAAAAATATTAATAAAAAAAACTTAACTCAAATTTATCCCGGAAAAAGTAAAAGGTTATTACTTACATTATTTTTTAATTCCATGTGGGTATCTATTCTACTCGCTAAAACCATATTGCTTTTGACACCTATCGTATCGTTAACGTTAATATAGCTCATATTCACTTGACAATATAGGAGCAGAGTTAAAAATAAAACGATACAGTTATGACATCCAATTGTTTTCTAACCAAATCACGCAGACAAATGCTCATCATTTCCATTGCAGGATGCAAATTATTGATAGGGTGGTAATGAAGGCAATAATAATTCAGACGGCGCTGTTTACCATTTCCGAAATCAATTAACGTTTTTTGCTTACCTAAAGTGTAGTTAAATCCACTGCCAAAATCTGCTACAGCATGGGTAAAGCATAGAGATAGAGATACTTTTGTGTAGCCGAATTAACAGCAGGCACTTTCGATTTTTAAATTCAAAGTCAATTGCACCAAACGCCCTATTTACATCGATCGAATTGTCTAATCTAATACACAATCTGAGCATTTTGGGACGAGTGAGAAATTTAAACGGCATTAGCTAACTCGAAAGAAAAGTAACTTTATTTTTTGCTCTTATTTTGTAGTACTTATTGCACAAATTCAAAATCTTGATTAACTGCATCAACTTTTGGACGACATGCCAACTTGATCAAGAGTATTTTACAAAAAGAGAAAAGAGAAGAATAGAAAAGAGAGAAAAAAGAAGAACCATTCTTTTGTTTACGCAACGTCACCGTATTTTACGTGTCGGTGTGGCCGATCCGTTAACTGAATATGAGTGCGGCCCTAAGTATTATTTGTATGGTATACGAAAAGCGGACTAGCACACAGGCCACCTGATAGTAAGTGGGACCTGTGACCCATAGACTACAATCTTAAGATTGCAATCCAAAGACCGCAAATGTGTTGCCAACCCTGAGAACTAAAGCTGGATTGCCTCTAAGCTAGTAACTTCACCGGTAGTTCTATCCCGTTACACAACAATGTGAACACTGCTGCTTGGCGGCAGATTAAAAGATAACGTGGTAGTAGCGATCTAGACGGACCTTGCACAAAATCTTAACCACCATTAAATAAATGAAAACAACAACAATAACGACAGTGATAATTTGAAAATTCGTACCATACCATTTAATAGTACAATAAACAAACAACCTATTCGAATGAAGAAAAAGTAACGCATTTAAAATAATACGATATTATTTATTTGTTTATATTAAAATAATATATTAATTGTCATACAATAACCTACATGGTAACGCAACATATTTTTCTTATCATTGTCGACCGCAATGTGCGTAAACTACCACATAAAAATATTATTACTTACCGTAAAGCGAAAACCAACAAAAACTAAATTAAAATTATAAATTTACTAAAACTAGCACAAAAATACTTACACTTCAATCGCCATAATTAAATTAATATTCGCACAAAAGTCTTATATTACCACAAAAATATCACAGTTTATAATAATATCACATCATAATAATCACTATCATATTTACGTTTACGTAAAATTATGTTTATAACACACGTGTAGTCCCAACGAATGTGGCGCGCGGACTGACGAGATAGCAGATATTTTCTTACATATACGGTTTTTCTCAGGGAATATATATATATAGCTTTTTGTAGCGACGGCCAATGCCAAATAACTACGATACTAGATATCAGGGGGTGTATCCTACTCGCTAAAACCATACGACGACGACGCGCTGGCATAGTTGGTAGGTAGTGACTCTGCCTACGAAGCTAGCGGTCCTGGGTTCAAATCCCGGTAAGGGTAGATACTTGTGTGATGAGCGCGAATATTTGTTTCTGAGTCATGGATGTTTTCTATGTATTTAAGTCTTATATTTCTCTATGTAAGTATTTATATCGTTGTCTAGTTAGTACCCATAGTACAAGCCTAGAGCTTAGTTTGGGACTAGGTCAATTGGTGTGACATTGTCCCCTGATATTTATATTAATTTACTGTCATTAAGTACAAATGGAAAATTGACAACTCGAAATTATACATCAATTTAGAAAAATTACTATTTGAAGTACAATAAAAAGGAAAATTTTCCATCCTGAATAACGTCTAAAATGGAACCATGACCCATGGTAAAATTGTCCAATATGATGTAGGTCGAAAAAAATATATCTATTTGTATATATTCGTACACTCAAAAATATGGCCAATTGTAAATACGTCCTACCTGAAATATGGACAATTTATATTATATTTATATTTATGGTCTTAATTCATATTAGACTACATTCACTTTGTGCGTACCTATTTAATTTTGCTTATAATTTATAAAGGACAAATTTCCATTCGGACTTAATTAATTTACAACGAAAATAAATATTTTTATAAATATTTTTCAGCTCAAAAACATAACTACCTACTAAAACCAAATTGACTAAATTCACTTTGGATACTATTACTTTTGATCCAACCTCCAAATGGTCATTTCAAATGGACGATTTTCCATTTGTACCTAATGAGAATGACAGTAAGGACTGATTTTTCAATCCCCAGATAAAGCTATCCGGAAGGTAAATTTTAGCTTTGTCCTTTTCTTTCATATGACTTCAGAAAAGGATAGTAATACATTTAACCGACGGATAGTTTTATCTGGGGATTGAAAAATCAGCTCTAATCATGTTACCGTATTGTCAACTTATTTACTTGAACGTAGTTAATATGATAACATGTCAAAAGCAATATGGTTTAACCGAGTAGGATAGAGGAACCAGTAATAGACAAGGCAACAATAATGGACACTTGATTCTTATTTTACAGAAGATAAGGGTTATTAATTTGTTTTGCAACAATCCATTAGTATGAAATTTGAATTATGAGTGAAGTGTCCATTACTGGTGCCTGTCAGCTAAAAGTGTCCATAATTGGTGCCGTCACCCTAATACGAAACTAGCGCCCAACCCTCGCTTCGCTTCGCTATATGTGAGTTTTCTGTTATACCCGTACATAACCAGAATTTATTATACATTTAAACCATCCTCTTGAATCACTCTATCTATTGATGAAAACTTTATTAAAATCCGTTGCATAGTTTGAAAGGTACAGTGGGACAGAATGCGGGAAGCAGCCTTGTTTTATAGGTACCAACTATGTAAAGATGACAAGGTAAGAATTATGAACTAATGAGGAACCTATGAGTCTTCAGCTAGTGCTATGTAGTTGCTAGAAAAAGCACGTGAATCTACTTAGCTTATTAACACTATGTACTAAATTAAGATGATAAAATGGTATAGAATTGGCGAGCCACGATTTCTTTTGTATTGCGATCTATGTGTTAAATATTCTTATTAAGAAGTAATATGTTTGGGTTTTCTATTTACTTATTAAGTGTCAAACTGAGTTTAGGCGACATCTGCAGTATCGTGATTTGGTCCGCCATTTTGGTTTATATTTAAACTAGTGACCCGTCCTCGCTTCGCTTCGGTTTATTTGAGTTTTCTGTAACACCCGTACAATGAACCAGCATTTATTAAACATAAAAACCTTCCTCTTGAATCACTCTATCTATTAAAAAAAACCGCATCATAATCCGTTGCGTAGTTTTAAAGATCTACGCATACATAGGGACAGACAGACAGACAGCGGGAAGCGACTTTGTTTTATACTATGTAGTGATGATAGTGATTAAAGTAGGGTGATGTAACCAAAAAGACAGGAGGGAAGTGATGGACACTACATTCTTAATTAGGTTAGGTTTTTAAGTTAGTTTTTCATTTAAGTAGTTGCAACCATTACTTTATGACTGGATGATCGTTGAATAAGAGTTAAGTGTCAATTATTGGTACCTGTACGCTTAAAGTGTTCGTCACTGGTGCCATCACCTTAGGTAAATTTAAACAGCTCTATTAGTGCTACTTCAGGTTATCACAATAATAAACGGTTAATAAGAACAATGTAAGGTTATGGAAAGGTTAACGTAATACTGGCAATGTCTCCGTCCTTTGTATTGTCCTTGTCAAAAATGGGAATAAGTATAAACACTGTTTTCAGGCATAATGGTTTTGATCTCAAATCATTTGATAACATTGAAGTACTTAATATTAAAATACGTGCGATAGCGTAATCACTTACCTAAGTGCAGATGTGGTGCAGATACAGATCTGACGTCACATTTATACGGATATTGGGGGCCAATTCGGATAAGTGTTCTCTAATTTTAAATATCTGTGTACATAAATTTATAAAAGTCAACTCTATTCATGTTAGACTAGAATCGAGATTGACGTTTATAAATATAGGTTTATAACATAACACTGATCCAACGTAATATGTCCGTCTGCATGCATCGTTGTTAGAAACAGCTAAAGTCATAAAACTGTTCCTATGACGCCTCTATTGCTAATGCTAATGGCAATACGGTTTGTGTGTACATATTAATGCGATGGATGAACATTAGACTGAACTATAGTCATCACGGAATAGAAAAAACAGTGGAAGTGGCATGAGCTTCGCTTAGTATCAGACATGATGTCGCCAATACTCAAACTATCATAAAAACAACACGCCACCATGGAAAATATTTTTGGTGCGGCTATCGTTTTTACACTCCAAAATAGCACAATAAGACATGCTACTGGATTTATTTCCTATTTTAGAAATATCGCAATAAGCGATCGCGGCAAAAGTAATGGTAGGTTATGCGGAACTTCGCATAACTATGCCACACGTTACACGCCCACTTGACACTTCTACTGTTTTTTTCTGTTCTGTGATAGTCATAGGTGAGCGGTGTTGCTATAACATCCCAGAAATTACTTTGCCTACCCACCTATTAAGACGATAGTGAAGTGAACAGACGTTTAAATCGCGTAACTGACATTTTTTTTCCATACTTTAGCTTCGTGCGATAACGTTTCACACCCCCTAAATCAAGTGCGACTTCCACGATTTTTAAATATGTTGTAGTTTTTATGAAAAACTAGGTTTGAGAGTGTGGCTCATAATTTCCGAAAATCAAATTTTTTTTGGTTGCAGAATTTCTATTCCCATTTTTTTCCCGATCTTAATTTTTCACTGTCGTGTTTTTTCAGTGGCTGGTTTATTCCTGACGCATATTTTCCATTCCAGGAATTAATATGATAGTGTCGACGGAGCGAAAAAATAAGATCAGGAAAAAATGGGAATCGAAATTCTACAACCGAAATTATGGGCAACACTCTTCATATCTAAAATATATTCAAAAATAAAATTGATCTAAGCGCTATAACATAGGTACATTTTATAATGTTGTTAATTTCATTTTTTTCTATTAAATTTTCGTATATACTCAAAATATTGCAATATGGCAGGTATATGACTAGTTCGATCATCGTATGGCTATTTTTGAGTCTAGTGTAATTAGTTTCGGAGCACGGGGGCTGTGTTGTGTCGGCGACAACATTCCCCTAATGCTTTGGCAATAATCTTACCGATAAAAAAATACCCTACACTGTTTAATGACGCGTATTGACACAGTTCCAATTTTGAGTGCATAAAAACTGCAAAAAGGCATGTTTTATGACATCTTTCCTAAAAATAACCTTTTGAAATGTCGCCAAAACTGGCGTTACAAAGCAAAAATGCGACTTCGCGCTTGATCTCTTTGTTATTGTGGCTTGTTCTACTTTATTTGTTTTATTTGTTATGTGTATAACAAATAAAATGCCAGGTTTCTTATCGCGTTGCTTGAAGGTGCACTACACACGCGAGTGCTCCGTGGGAGCATGTGACTGATAAATATATCTCGATCTTTAGCAGATTACGTTTTACTGTGCACTTTTCCTCGTTACCTCTGTATACGAATTTTCGTAAAAGCCGCAAATACATTTTGCCGTTAATTCACTGCCCGAAGCTTGCCTTTGCATATAATTTGTAGTATACCATTAGTATACGAGAAAGATGAAGGCCAGCGATCAAGCTAACAACTTGACGAGAAGAATTTGCCAACCTTCCACCTCATCAACAGCCCCAATAAAGTGATCGGTCCGTTGTTGCCAGAAATAAAGAAAACGAAAACACTTTAAGGGCTTTTTACACCTTCCTAAATTAATCACTAACAGAAGGGATGCCGCAATACGTTAGATACGTATGGAGATATCTCCATCTCGGTCCTACGTATCATAAATGAGAAAGGTGTCATAAATTAAGCGCATTAGTGTTCAAACAGACAACAAAACTCAACAAAATACTGACATCTAGACAAAAATATCTGTTGTCACGAAATGGTTCCAACTCAGCATTATGCTGCCGTTAAAAACCAGCGCTGGTCTTCCGTTGGAACCACACACACATACAACATAAAAAAGACAGAAACCGCAATAAAAGTGAACAAGTAACAAAATTATTAATTATTCGGTGTTGCGTGCATGCGTCTATTGTACTATTAGGTCATAGATTTACGCTTTGAAAACCCCGGATATTAGGTATTTTACTGCAATCAACCCAATCAATCAATATGGCGTGGCGTTGTGAATAGCTGCGCCGGCGGCTGCTGCGGCTGCAACGTAGCTGATTTGACGCTTACAAGTGCCATAATAAAAATAATTTGATTTCGAGTGGGCTGAATTATGTTTTAGAAAAACAACAGAAAAACATTATATTACTAGTTAAGCATTTTATGAGCGGAAAATTCATTTTTTAACTTAACTAAAGTCGGGTAATAAATGTGAATCAAACAAATAATAAAAAGGTTTATTGTCGCAGTTAAAACGGTTCTTGACCTAAAAATATGTTTTTCCTTCTATAAAGGTCGTAAAATAGAGGTTTTCTCATTTATGCAAAATTTATTGTTGTGGTGAAGATGCCTTGAGTAGAATTATCATTTTAGTACGTACAGTCAGCAGCAGAAGTAGCTGTTTCACCTCGATTGCTTGAGCATAAGAACGAGTAAAGAAAGTGGCCAGACATTCTGACGTCAGGATGTCTGGAACACATTTTTTTACATAGGTATTTTGAGACAACAAAACTAATTTATATCTTTGTAAATATTTACCCCCTTACTAATAAACGTTGAGTAACGGCAGTATAGCTATACAATGTTTTGTCCTTATCTGTCATTGTGACATTTGGATTTGACAGATAAGGACAAAACATTGTATAGCTATACCGTCATTACTCAACGTTTATTAGTAAGGGGGTTAGTAGGTAGGTAACTTTTTACTACTGCACTACCTTTTTGCTACTATTCGATACCTAACTTCAAATAATTAGTACCTCGATTGACAGCGAAAAAACGAGTAAAGAAAGCAGAGGCCCGCACACATGCAAGCCGAGTGATATCTTTGTTTGAAGATGAACTATCTATTTACTGTTCTATTAATACTATGCCTCTAGCAACCTAGTACCGCCTATGCCTCTACCGTAGCGACGCAGTAGGTACCAATGAATGGACCCTCTCAGTGTAGACTCACTTTAAATTTTCCACCTCGCCTTCCATTACGGGCTCTTTCGCAAAGAAAATAAAATCTCATATTACGGAATCCAACGACACCTCATTTGTCAAAATCACTTTTATAGTTAGATAGACCATCCATAAACACATTAATACAAAAAAATGTACATACTCACATGAAATGCTAAAGGGTATAAAAGGAAAAGATTTCATTCATCAAAATCGAATGTAATAATAACATAAAATGATAAATTATAAAATATATGGGTATCTAATTATAGATTGTTCAAATGAAAAATATTGTTTATTTAAGACGATGCGGCCAAACAGACAACAGTAAAGTTTGCCAATTAATGATTCCTGTCTAATACGAATGGTTCTAAAACTTTGAACACCTTGATTGAGTGAGTACACTCCAAATGATCTTAAAAACACTTTTGGTGTTTGAATACTTTTAACTGCTTACTCAATAGGTATTTAATACATTTTATTTTATTTTAGTATGAACCTGAGCACTATCGGGTTCTTACTGAGAGTTATCTTGTTTACCTTATATTAACGTACAGAATTCTTCTTACCATATAGGTAATATGCATAATTTAGAATTGTAGAATACTAAAAATACATCATACTAGTTTTTTATCATACTTCAGTCAAGGTAAGAAAAGGTTCGTCACTTTTGGACCTTACAAGCATATATTCCGTTAACTTTGATCAAATTCAAAGTTTAACACGAGTTTCTATAGAAATTAAAAGACAAAATAATAAAATAATCACATGCCATAATCGGATTTTCTATATTTTTCGACTTGATTAATTAGAAAAAATTGAGACCTTTACTTTCCCGTAAACAAAATAAAAACACTATGATCAAAGATAAACTACGAATACTTTGAAACCACTAAATATTTGAATGAATATCTCAAGTAGGTAAACCTGATGAAAAGCATGTAAAATCTGAAGAAATATAGAATAGATGTTGTTTTTTTCGATATCATCAATTAGATTTGATTAACATAAGACTCCATTCAAATAACAAGCGTGTTTCATAACATGGTATACTTTAAGTTTTTTTACCTCAAAAATGAAGACGAAAAGCACAACTATTCATTGTATCTATACGAAAAAAGACAGTAACACGCGAACTAATTTAACTTTCTTAAGGAGCAACTATCGCCGTTATCAGTGGCGAAAAAAATAATATGGAGGCGTATTCCAACTCCTCAAAAAATACATGTTGGTGTGGAATGATAGTTGCTATCAAAGTCACCCCGTAAATCAAAGTACGGTTTACGGTTCAAGATTTCGAGCCCTGTATTATTATAAGTATAAGTAATTAAAATGCTCTATATATTTAATGAACTACTAAACTAGGCTTTATAACAAAATTAAATAATACAGATTACTGGAGAAATATCACTATATAAGCCTGGGCCGGAAAGGGCTGATGCTGGACTAGTATAAAATACTCATACTCATCCAGCAACCGTTTCTTTCCCAATCTCTACACACAGAAAAGTAATATTTGTTATTCGAAAGTAAATATTAATTATAAGAAAAAATAGAAAGATTATCAATATTATCATTGCAAATCACTTTTTATTCAGACGAAAGAAATGGGTTATTTCTGTGCTATATTCGCATGGTTTCTGATTTAATTCAGTTTTGCGTTGTACTATAAAAGTTTTTTTGCATTCTCTTAAAAGCAAATGTTACCGTTTAAATGTTACTTTAGAATCCCCGCTATGCTCAGGAGTTGTGAATTTAAAAGATACCGCTGCTTTGCGACATTATTATATTTTTACTTAAGCTACAAATGCATAAGATCCTTTATTACAAAATACTAAAGTTAATACAGTAATAAATGTATACACATTTATCTTAAATATCACAAAACACCTTAAAATGGTACTTCTTTAATCGTTGTAATTTTGTATTTCTTGTACTTTCTCATTCTGAATACATCTTTAAAAATACAGTTAATCATAAAATACTGTCGGATATAATACAAGTTCGTATAACACTTGTATATCTACTCAGTAAATACAGTGCAATATGTCTTCGGATTCGAGATAGGTCGGTTAGATTAGCATTAGAACGAATGAGAGCGAGTGAAAGAGAAATACAAACCTGAAGACGTAAGCAGAGTATTTCCTAGACAAGCTTCTCACGTATAGACTGCCCTTTGAAATAGCAATACAGATAACCCGACCAAATCACGTATCACCTTTAGCAGACTAAGTACCAATATCACCAAACGATGTTAACCACTTAACAGACGATTAGAGTGTTAAAGCTGTCAAATTGTATGAACTAACATTTAACATCGTTTGGTGAAATTGGTACTAAGCTTCTGTCATTGACTGCCTACCATATTAAGGCGGTTTAACATGAGAAAATTACGGATGGAAGGTTAAGTTTTCATCTTTTCAACAGTTCAGATCACAGATTTCTCCGAAACCTACGGAAACAGAAACATGAGCAAACACTCACACTATTTCGGTGCCAAACAAAATGCGCGAGAACCGCAAAACGCGGAGATAGAAAGTAAAGATGCAGTCTTCTTTATTTATATGTCTTTCCGTACAAATGCCCTTTTACTCGTTGTATTATTGTTCGTGTCCCTTATCCTTGTAAGGCCCAGTGTGCAATAGGATGTACAGTCGCGAACTTAAATTAGGTACCCAACTTAGGTCCAAAGTCAATCTGACATTCTACAACAAAAGGTTGAGTTTCCTAAAAGTTACAAATGACTTGACATCTCTAATGACATTGACGACTTCAAGCATATTTTTCTTGGAATGGGTCACAAATTAACGTTCGTGATAGTACATAATCAAGGCAATTTAATTTGAACTGTGTTGCAATAAGCATAAAGCATAAACTGAAAATGGTCAAAAGGTTCAAAGTCCGACTCACAAAAAAGTCCCTATTTGTAGAATGGTGGGCCTATAATGTGTTATGTGGGGAATAATGAACATACTGACATTACTGACTCTCCGCAGACGAATTCGCAGACGGAAGCTAGTAATTTTAGAAAAACACAGATTACCTCGGTTAAACATGCAAAGAATATTGGCTTAAGTAACGCTCTAGTGTCACTAGAAATTGCCAAGATTCCATTCGAAAATAGCTATGAAACACGATATTATTTTGACACGAAGATATACGACCGTGCGTAAATACAGTATATGACATTGTACGGTCGGCCATGAAAGTGGTCATTCTCTATTTAGCCGACTACAGCAAAGCAAAAAGGAGGGTAAAGATACAACTTTCCATCACATGAAAATATTGCTACGGTTGATGTCATCCACGGACTTGTTTTGTAGGGTGACAGAAGACTCTTTTGGTCGACTCTACACCAAATAAAGATAGAAAGAGACGCTTGGAGGACAGATGATTTAATTATAACATTATCTATGTTTAATTTGGTGAAAAAAAAATATTGTACATGTAATCACTCCGCTTTTGGTAGGTACTCGGTTTTACAAGTAGGTAGAGGTGAGAAATATCCGCGTTCCTAAAGATAGGGATTCCCTAGGGGAGAAATGTGTCGCCAGCGACGTGGGGTGAATTGGCACAGCGTTGCCGGACTTCGCACGACATATCTGGCGACATCGCGGAGGGCTAGCACAAGTTGTCCGCGACTTGTTTGTCGCTGGGATCTCCCTTTCTATCTAGTCTGTAACGATGGAGATGCACTAAGCGACAAGCGAGAAAATACAACTTATGTTAGCCGTTCAGGTGTCGGGTGCGCCAAATCACTGCGACAAGTGTAGCGCGTTGTTGCCAGATATGTCGTGCGAAGTTTCGCGAAGTCACTCGACTTCGACCGACGTCGCGGCTGACATCTGTCGCGCGGTGTCGCCAGATATGCCAAGTGAAGTCGCTCGACTTCGCTTGAAATGTACCCGACACGTGTCGCGGAACGTTTGTCCCCTAGTCAATCCCTGGCTAAGAAAGCTAGAGATTTTTTTAAACAGCACCTTTCTAGTCGAGTCTTTTATACCTCTTTATCCTTTGTATACAATGTAGAGTACTCAGCTCTATAGTAGTCTCTTATACCGGCTTATTGTCTGAAGTTCAAGTAGCATCTCCTTAATCTTAACTGAACTAACATTTACTTAATTAGAGTACATTCTTATTTCTAACTAGGTAATGTACATAAAAATGGAATAAGACTAACGATTGGATAAAAACAATCGAATCCGGTATTGAAATTTAATGTTACACATTCAAGACTTAATTAGATTTATCTAATTTGTTTAATCTTAAGGGCCTATTTGACCAAACTGGAATAAGACTTAATCCGAGATTAGTCCAGACAAATTCGGCGTTTAATCTAGGTATAAGACCTTATTCCAGTTTGGTCGAATCTGCCCTAAGTATATCAAGATTAAAATTACCGTGGCCTAAAGATTTTTTTTTATGGAAACCTAATTTTGACGTTACCCTTAATATTATTAAAGTTAAAGTTCGAGTACAAAAATTATCTATGACATTGTCAAACCGCCAACGCACAGAAAGCGGAGGCGGCGCGTTCCTATACCTACTAGAACCCGTTTCCAAAGCGCAGCGGAAGCGTTTTTAGTATGGGAACGCGCCGTACTTTTCAGTGCGTAAAACTTAAAAAAAAAATCCTATTACAAACATTTTGAGATCTTAAATTATCCTTAAATTAATACAAAAAATATCCAAAAAAATACTCGTTAATATGAAATACTTAAGGTTCAAGATCCCCTGTGAAGGTTACACTTACGCATCACCACGGGGCTCGTAATCGCACTTATTTGTTCATAATCACGCGATTTAACGTCACTGTAACTATCGCTGGTATCAGATAAAAATACTGTCGATCAAACAATGATCTTTTGATCTGCACATTTAAAAATACTAGAGTCAACACTGAGATTACCAGGTCACTTACACTGTCACTTCAAATGATCGTTATCAATACTCAACAACTCTTTTAATTTTACGTAATCCAAATATCAAATACAAAAGTCAAATTCACGGAGAATAAGCCAAAAGACTCATTCTATTCAAATCGGGCTCAGTCGGAACTCGAATCGGAACCGGAATCGGATCCGGACTCTTGATCAGGATGGCCTTGGTAAAATCCGTCCGGATAAATTCTTTCATACTCTTCTTCCGGTAGCCATCTGTCTGTCCCTTGCACCAAGATGTAGCGGCTGCCAACAATCTGCGGCTCACTGTAAAAAAAATAGAAATGTAGGTACAGGCTTGCGTAACGGCCACGACTTTGGGCGTCAGCGGCGTTGAGCGAAGGGCAGGTGGAGAAAAAAACCGGTCAAGTGCGAGCCGGACTCGCGCACCGAGGGTTCCGTATTGAATATAATATACCAAGCATATTATCTTCAATACGGAACCCTCGGTGCGCGAGTCATAAGAAAATACTCATTTTGTTATGCGCTTTATTTTCTAGGCAATAAGGTCCATTTTTACTACCTGAAATTTTAATACAGATTTTCTTGGTTTTTTTGTTATTTCTCAAAAACTGTAAATAATGAACACTTCATTTTATTTTTCCCATAAAATATAAGTAATTATCTATGCGTCAGGATTTTTTCAGATTTTTTGATTATTAAACTTCGGAAATAATTAGGGAGAAAGGTCATTTTTTGTACATTTTTGGCTATAAATCAAAAAGTACTTCACAAAAAATAAAATAGTTTTGAAATGTGCAAATTAAGATCTTTCATATGACACCCCATTTGCTATAATCGAACCACTTTAATTTTTAAACCCCCAAATTCTAGACCTCTTTTGAATTATTTATAAAATTAATTTCATACTTTTTTTACTAAAAACAGATGCGGGCAAGCAAGTTGTACAACTATGCCAAATTTCAAGTTGATATCATTTGTAGTTGCTGAGAAAACTCCAGTGACATACAGACAGACAGACAGACAGACATCGAAGTCTCACCATAAGGGTTCCTTTTTTACCATTTTGGTACGGAACCCTAAAAATTGTAAAACTCCACATTGCCCTGGCCGCGGCTTGTGGCATGCTTCATAAATCCTTTTGCATTTGTTCGTTGCCCGCCACTAGCATTAATCGCTCTTGAAAGATCCCACAGGACTCGATAGGACACTAACTAAATAAGGTAATTCGCTTAATGATTGGGGCTTGTTTTTAGTTTGTCCAGCAGCATGTGCATGCCTAATCAAATAGATTGATAAACATTAACGTAACGTAACTGAGTACAAATACACCAAACGCGTGTCAGGAGCAGCGCACATTAAACGCGAGCGGCGCGAGTTCACTATACGTGTAACGCATTGAAATCGCCATAATCTGCGCTCGCGGTTGAACCGCTCCGCGCCTGCACCGCTCTCGAGCTGCCGACCGACAAACCGTCGGCAAACAGGTCAGGCGCAGCACGTGCGTGGGTGTGCCTAGTTGTTTTCAATATGATCACCATATTTACCGGCACAGCGAAAGCAGCGAAGCGCCACGCGTAAGCGGTGAGCGAGCTTATGCTGGTTTCACACTGAGGCAGAAACACAGAACCCAGTAGCAGAACTCTGCTGTCCACTGTTGTGCCTCCGTGAGACCAGTATTACTGGACAGCGCGTTGCAGCTGCCGCCTGCCAGCAGTGTGCCGTGTTACACGCTGTTCATGCTCCGAGCGTTTAAATAGCCGAAGCCTTAGAGAGAGAGGTTTCATTTACCTACAAGCATTTACATGGAAGACATTGCTAATAATAGTGAACCTGTTAAAAATGTATTCTACTACTAGACGACTGTAAAAATCAAAGAGTATTTGCAGAGTTGTCATTAGGCAGAATGCAACTTGGCTAGCCCAGGGTGACTAGACAAGATGCGTAACTTTAACGTCAGCGATTTTTGAAATCTGACAAGAAAAGTCAAGAGATAAGATACAAAATAGCTGAAGAAACAAATACATATTATGTTTCTAAATGTTTTTCTTGAAGTTGCAGTAATGTTATTGGGAATTCTTTCAAACTGTCTATTGATCCCCTAACAACAAGTTTCAGTGTCCTGAATGTTGAAAAGCGTTTTTATTTGTACCCTGTGTTGCAAGTTTACTGCATTTGCGCGGGAGTTATCGTGTTCTTGAGTGGAGACCGTGGATCGGCAGACGCAGTGTAGGACGCCCTTAGACTAGGTGGATCGACGATCTTCGCAAGGTTGCTGGCATGAGCTGGATGAGAGTGGCCGTAGATCGTGCTCGGTGGCGTTTAATGGGAGAGGCCTACGTCCAGCAGTGGACTATTATAGGCTGATGGTGATGATGACGACGACGACGACGACGACGACGACGACGACGACGACAACGACGACGACGAGGAAATTAGGTCGTAATTAAACCTAAGTACCTACTTATATTCTCTAAGGCAGCTAGAATCTCTGCAACTGCCCAACGGTAGTCCATAGAGACTGCAAACATGCCTTGGGAAGTTGGCAGTCAATACCTCGGCTTATCTGAACCTAGCGGTTAACATTTACAACGCTATTTCAATTACAAAGACGCCATCCACAGGCTAATAACATCTTAAAACGAGAGCTAGGGCAACCTTGTCTCATAGACTCTCAGATCTATTCTGCGCTGGCAAACATGAGGGAAATATCCGTCGTCAGCGTTGAACCAGCGGTCCTGATATATTCGTCAATGGCGTTGAAAAGGTTAACAAAACGCCTGGAAACGCACTCGCATATCGCACGTGAGATAAGGCCCTTATGTAAGAGGTCATGAGCTGAATCGAGATGACGCTGCTGCCGAAAATGATATATTACGAAGGCCCACTACCTACCTAATTTTCTCATATTTACTGATAAACCATTAAACATCGATTTAAGTGGCGGCGAAGCGCACTTTCATGGATTAAAAATGAGGGTTCCGTACCATTCCTGTATGGGAGCCCTTTTTATTAACTTTTTATTTTATTTTATATTTATTATTTGTTGTTATAGCGACAATATTATTACTCACTTTTTTTAAATTTCACGAGTCTACCTTAAATTTAATAGCAATAGAAATACACGAGCTGTGAAAATTTCAACTGTCTACCTATAACGGTTTATGAAATATAGCCCACTGACAGACAGACATCGGAGACTTGGTAATAGGGTTCCGTTGGCACGCTTTGGTTACGGAACCCTAACGATATATTTTCTATTACATTTGTTTTTATTAAGATACTTAGTAAATATTCAAGATGAAATGTGACAGATCTCTTACGTCACTTGGGTATTAGAACACAGATATTGCCCGCAATACGTAATACCTTCAGATAAAACGTTTTCGACTCGAATAGCGAGCCTTTTTTTTTTTTCCTTCATGTTTACATTCGGCATTGTGCCGCACGTTTTTTCCATACAAATCTTACCATATTCGACCGCCATGCAATATTAATGCAGTAGGTACAGTAAGGGAAACTGAAAGGCGTACCTTTTTATGTCTAATTCATATTGTAACAAGAGCGAGAAAGGTATGTCTTTCAGATTGTCTTACTGTACAATGCCGTGTGAAACCTTTTTTTACTAAACCGACAGGGTTACCCGATATGTAACCTTTATAAAGTTAAATTGACTGGTAGCTGTGCCGTTTATGCCACTTAGAGCTTGTCCAGAAAGGGCGAATCACACGCGAGTCGAGAGTCTGGCGTAGTGCACGCGATTTACGCGCGTATTTTGAATTCGCGCGATGCTTGTGGACGCGATGTATTGATGTCTAGTACCTCGACAACGCGCGTATGAATTCGCGCGATACGATTCGCGACGAATTCGCCCCTTCAGGACAAGCTCTTACATTCTACCAGTATATAATAATATATGTGGTGTATATGTGTATATGTGTGGTGTGGTGTGTGGTGTTACCCGGTGGTGTAAGACATTCTGGCACTTTCTTGGCCTGTTAAGCTGCAGGTAAGTGTTTACTTATAAAGACCATAGACACCTCATTTGAATTCATTTTTAATTTATTAACTTCGGCAGTAGTTAAATTGACTATTGCAATTATTTAAGAGCAAATTTCTAAGAGGGTTGTAAATATTTTCTTAAGGCCACAACTTTAGTACCAAATTAACCAAGTAGTAAAAAGAACTAGAAACCCTGACATTGTATCTTTGAAGGTATATAGGTGATGAATGAAAACACAGCAAAGCCAAAATTCATTTATTAGTAAACATAAAACATACAATTTTAAAATTAAATCTAATTTAAAGTAATATCCTAAAATTAAAAGCAATTTAGACGCAATACGGGATAAGGATGGGTTTTATGCGTTTTGAACAGAGTAGATGAAATTAAAAATGCAATTCAAAACGTACACATTTTAATATAAAATGCGTCGGTCAAAATAAAAGAATCACAGATCTATACGAGCGGTACGCCGTCATTTAACAAACAATTTCAACAATATTTCCTATTCACACTAAACGTTAGCCGCACGCAACGCGCCCGCCCCACATTCGGTGTGACGAAACCTTAACAATAAATTTCTGTTCCGAGAATTCTCCTTCCATTTCAAACAACAGACGATAATCAGTCTAATAATTGTATTGTCAGGACATTTTACATGATTGGTCCCATTAAATGCTTGTAAACTTAATATAATCTTAATGTCAAGAGCACTAGCTTCCTTACTTTTAATATAAAACTGAACATTGAATAAAGAGTAAGGGTGAATATCCACCAGAGCTGTGCGTGGAAGCGAAGTTGTGCGAGAGGAAACAATCAACCAATAGAAATACTTCATTTTCTTATCCTCGCTCAGTGCAGCTCTCCTATTGGTGGATTTTTAGGGTTCCGCACCAAAATGTTAAAAAGTAACCCTTATGGTGAGATATCAACGTATGTCTGTCTGTATGTCACAGCATGTTTTTCTCAGAAACTATAGAAGCTATCAACTTGAAATTTGGCATAGTTGTATAAATTGCTTGCCCGCATGTTACAAGTAAAAAAAATTTTTTTTTTCAAAATATTTGAGAGGGAGTTCTAGAATGGAGGGTTGAAAAATGAAAGTGATTTGATGGTTAGGGCGCATAACGTCCCACTCGCAAAACGTCCCTCCAGCAAAATTACGTCCCATTCGCAAAACGTCTTCTCTGCAAATGGTCCCTTATGTAAAATACCCCATTCGCAAAACGTCCCTTTCTTAAAAGGTCCCACCCCTTTCGCAAAACGTCCCTATTGCATAACGCCCCTATCGCAAAACGTCCCGTCTGCGAAATGACCCATTCGCAAAATGTCCCGTCTGGAAAAAGCTTGTTTAAGTAGAGTCTTCTAATGGAAAGGAACGTTTTGCTAACGGGTCATTTTGCGAAAGGGACGTTTTGCGAACGGGTCATTTTGCGAAAGGGACGTTTTGCGAACGGGACTTTATTTATGTGAAGGGACGTTTTGCGAACGGGACCTTTTGCAGAAGGGTCATTTTGCGTAAGGGACATTTAGGAAAGGGACATTTCGCGAAAGGGACAAAGGGACATTCTGCGAGTGGGACGTTATGCGCCCTAACCAATTTGATTATAGCAAACGGGGTGTCATATGATAGGACTCAGTATGCACATTTCAACATTATTTTTATATAATTTTCCGTGACGTACTTTTTGATTTATAGCCAAAAATTTACAAAAATTACCGTTCCCTCCTTTCGAAGTTTATGAAACAAAAAATCTGAAAAATTCCTGATTTAAAGATATTTACTTATTTTACGCGAAAAATAAAATAAAGTTGCCAAACTTAACATTTTTGAAAAAAATATCAGAAAACTTGAAAAAAATCTGTATTAAAATGTAGGCTACTCATAATGGGCCTTATTGCATAGATAGTAAAGTTAATAACAAAATGAGAATTTTCTCTCGCGTTTTCCAACCAAGTTTTGAACCCTCGGTGCGCGAGTCCGACTCGCACTTGACCGGTTTTTTCATAGCACACCGCTCCGCTACCTCGCACAGCTTTGTTGAATACTCACCCTAACGATTGCACGGAACTACTGTGGTGTCTAAGGGACACAGACGATCAGTCGGACTGACAGGCCGAGAGGGACGCAGTTATTTGTTAGAATGAGAGACGTATATAACTTTCTCATTCTATCAAATAGCCGCGCCCCTCTCGGCCTGTCAGTTCGACTAGTCGTTTGTGGTGGCCGTAACAGGTTGATGGGGTAGCAAACTACTTCGTGGTAAATGAGAAACATCTTAAACAATATTAAAAGTATAAAACCTCAAAAATGTGCAGTTCTAAAACTCTCTCCACAATAGCTCTTAAGAAGTATTTCTGGTTCGGGTAAACTCAGTTAGGTTAGTGTAAGAGCGAGTGAGAGAGAAGTACAAACCAGAAAACTGTTTTAGGAGATGCACAGTAAGTACAGTAACCCAATAAAAATGTCGAGCACACTTAAAAGCTTGTCATTGTGAACGTCATTGTCATTGTTATTAGATGTTCAGTTTTAAGTTTAATACAATGCACTTAAGTGCTTAACATTGTCGTTGGGGTACTTTACATCGATCGTGTGTCAGATCAAACCGGTATAACATATCTTGTCCTTTCTTGAGTATCTGCCACATACATAATCACGGAATAGAAAAAACAGTGGAAGTGGCATGAGCTTCGCTTAGTATCAGACCTGTTGTCGCCAATACTCGAACTATCATAAAAACAACACGCCACCATGGAAAATGTGTTTGGTGCGGCTATCGTTTTTACACTCCAAAATGGCACAATAAGGCATGCTCCTGGATTTATTTCCTATTTTAGAAATATCTAAATATTGAAATAAGTGATCGCGGCAAAAGTATGGCAGGTTATGCGGAACTCCGCATAACTATGCCACACATTACACGCCCACTTGACACTTCTACTGTTTTTTCTGTTCTGTGCACATAATCATATTTTACAATGAGGTTTTCTCTACATTTTTCATAATCGTACCTAGTCAATTCCTCAACCAGGCCTCCGTAATACTTAACAAAGCCATAATACATGTATAACAGTTATCTTGGGCAATAGAACTTCTAAAATAAATTATGTCCTGCAGAAAAATAATGTAGCATTTAGGGTGATAAAATAAATATGTTACATAAAAATACGCAACGCCAGCTTGTGGTGGGATCCTGAATCTCAAACGGACCTGATATTCGTAGGACGAAGGATCAAGGTAATTTTTAACTTAACGTGACATAGGGCTTAAATCTTTACTTGTTACTTGGTCCTTGTATTTATTAGTTTCAATTTAACCTTTTAACCGCAGCGTTCTTTGATAGTTACGCTTATTTAATATAATAGTATAGTTAAGAAGTGAGCGGAAACGGAGAGTTGAAATAAATTGAAACCAAAATGTCACCGACATAGGGAAGATCGAGCGATTTTGAACCTAATTCATATTCTTGATGCAGTCCGGAATGCATTGAGTCGCGCTGCGTCTCTCCCAATCACGCTTTACCATTGAGATCATATTTCTTTTCCTCGGCATTCCTACAAAATAACAACTGTTAAAAAAACACGAGAATAAAGTAACTAGAAGCATGAGCACTGTAATTAAAATTGGGCGTTTATTTTAAACATGAGGTCTAATTAGTAATAATTTATTAATAATTGGTGCAAAATATCACTAATAATAATTTATTTTTAATTATTTATAGTGCTCAGACATCTAGTCAAGTTTGTGTTAAAAATAAAGACGGACAAGAAATTACGGCTATGTTAGTTATTAGAGTAAGAAACGAACTTAATCCAGGTAGACTGGAGGTAAAAAAAAAAGCCTGGTACATACCAATTGTCCGCCAACAAAAAATACTCCCGACCGAGAGTGGTGACACTCTGCAATTCCCCTTGACTCGACTCGTCACTACTGTTACTGTCAACTATATTAAATTCCTTGCTTCGTCTGAAAATATCAATCACAAAACATATTTCCTTAAATTCTTCAATAAAATGTCCTTTTAAGCATTGGCGCCCATTTCTCTGTTCTAAAAGCGAAGCTTGGTGCTGTCATGATTGTGTTGCCAGGTAAAAATATAGTTTATGATTCTAATTTTTGAATGATAAACCATATTTTGTTGGTGAGTTATGTTGTGTTGTGGTCCATGTTGATTGTTGTATGATCTCATCCTTTCTGTGAGCGTTCTCGTTTCGAACGATATATCTTTCTTTCTCGAGAAACTCTTCAATTATTTACTCCAGTTGTTATGAACGCCACTTTTAACGTCATTTACTTAAGTATTGATAAATCTTCGCATTTCTACAAATTGATTTGTTTCGGAAGACTGTGGGTGGACACTTGGTTAAGTTGTTCCGTTCCATGTTTCACAGGTCCTCGATTGTGAATCGCTCGGATTGGTTGATGTTAACGTCAGTTTTTGTTCATAAAGTAAGGTCTAAAGCAGTATTTTTTTAACAAAATATGTTAAACTGACCACAATAGGGTAAGTTACACGGAGAATCATCGAGTAAAGTGTCAATGGTATACTAATAAAGATTAAGATCTATAATGAAGTGTTGAAGTGAAATCAAGCTATCTTTCTACTATAGAGTATTTTATATTCTTTTATTTATCTGTAAAATTAATTGTAGAAAACGATAGCATCAAGAATTATTATTAAAAAAAAATGAGTATTAATTCCCCTCAAAATAATAAATCACTGCTGAAGACCTCACTTTAATGTTAGCTTTAGTATAAAGAGTTAGTAAAAGTGTGTTAATAGAGGTACTTAAAGTATGTTACTGGCTAAAATATACCATAACCTGCCAAGTAGAAAGTGGATAAAATATCGGAAACTAAACCATCATTAACAAAAATTAAGAAAATGACTTATTTATACCAACGAAGAAAGAGATAAATTGTTATAATAATATAATACAACATTTTGTAGAAAAATTACGATGCAAATAATTAAATTTCCAATATTCAATCACCCATTTTTGGTAGTATGTAAAAAGAAGCAAAAGCAAAAGAAGGGTTGCCAGGTTTCAGGATTTGGAAAGACGCTTTGCAACTGTTGCAATTGGAAATAAGTAAAGTGAGAAAAATATTTCTCTTGATCACACGCACTTACAAAACGTAAATTTATTGTGCGTTTATGAACATAGTTTTAGTAACAAAAATGTATTGAGTGTGCGCGTAACGCTATTTACACATGAGCTAGGAACACACATACGTCCCTAACTATCTATAAAAAATCAGATGAACCCCTAAACGATTATTCTGCTGGTCACCAGCCCGCTGCTATCCTACTAAATTTTACCGTGTACAAGACGACCAAATTGCAAAGTTTGGTCAAATTATACACTTATTCGAATAAAGTATCATGATAAAGAGGGCAGAAACGCCGATATTGCATAAGATTGCCTTATTTTCGCTTATCTCTACTCGTCTTATTAAGTCAATAAATGTAATCATTGTGAGAATATCTTTTAAATAAATTATTCCGAGACTTGCTTCAACATGATAATAGCTTTTTTTGTCTGAAAGTGTTTTTAGGCTCGAGCCTTTTTACCTTTTACGACTTCAAACATGTGGTTTTGGCATCTAGAGCAATTAAAAGTTCCAGCTGTGATAGGTAGTGAATTGTTGTTTCATAGACATCCAAAACTTAGACCTGGCAACACCATTCAAAGACAGCAAAACTAACCTGTAGAAGACGTAGTGTTGCAACATGAAGAATATGTCGAAGACCAAGGAGAACAGCCCCAGGCCGAACTTGGTGGCATCTCCGAAGAACGAGATCCAGTCGTTGTAGTTGTACGCGTTAAGAGTCATTTGAAGGATGGAGAAGAGGCCGCCTAAGAAGTCCAGGACGACGTTGCCGATGCTCCAACCTTCAGTTGACTGGCGCCTGTAGTTCATGTACGCCTGAAAAGTTAAACGGTTTGCTTTTAGCAATTTTTTATTATCCTTACATTACACCAACATCGTAGTCATTATCGCTATCACTTTCAACATCACCATCATTATCACTAGCGTCAGCTAATTCCCGTTATAGACGAATATTTGTCTGACGAGTGCGAGTATTTGTTTCTGGGTGGTGAATGTTTTTTTATGTATTTAAGCTTGTATTTCTCTATATAAGTATGTTTATCGCTGTATAGTACCGACCGATAGTAAGTTTTAGTTTGGGGCCAGATCAAATTCTGTGAGATTGTCCCCTGACATTTACGTTTTTATTTGTTATTCATAACCGTAATTTTCGTAGTCACTATATTCATTCTCATCATAGCCATCGTCATTATAATCACCATCCTCGTCATCATCAGCATTATCATCACCATAGTCATTGTCTTCATTATTATCCTCCTCATCATAGTCACAATTACTATCATCATATTTTTTTCTCTTAATAATCAGAGGCCCATAATCTCCACGTAAGCGCATTTAATAAGAAAAAATTTTAAGAAACTCCGGAGAGACCTTACCTGCGGCACGTATTTAATGAGCGTGATGGCAAGTTTGATGTAGCTGCAATAGTAGAGGAAGTCGAGCCAGGCCACGTGCCCCGAACCGCCCAGTGATGCCGTTACGAGAACCACCACTCCACCCACGCCCAGGAGCCCGCGGCCCGCAATCGACACTCGCTGGTCTTCGCGCTGTAAGACATTTATTATTTCACTATAGTCGTCGTCTTTATTATTATTATCATCATCATCATCATCATCATCATCATCATCATCATCATCATCATCATCATCATCATCATCATCATCATCATCATCATCATCAACAACAACAACATTGGTATCATCACTAACAATATGCCCATGTTTAGCCCTATATTGCTCTGTCAGACTACTTTAAAACCATTGACAAAGAAAGGTGCAATAAAGTTGTTAAACATACACACATCATAGATAAGATTATCACGTGTGAAAATAATCAATGCAATAATCATTTTACTCTTCGTGTGTTAAATAAATGTGTTTTTTATAACCTTAAATTATGTAAGTAACATAAATTTCCTTACCTCATAGATAAAGCATTGGATTATTGTAAGAATCGTGGCAAACGCTGCATGAAGTGAGAAAAATACGTCATTCAGTTGAACCGGATTCAAACTCCTCGGATGCCGAGCGAAATATTCAACCTGGAAGTTAAAATGATCTTTTAAGTATAAGCAAATTAAATTTATAAATAAATAAACAGCACCAGTACACGATATTTTTTTTATATCAAACGCATTAAAACAATCAATTTCATAGCTTATCGAATAAATATTATTCAAAATACATAATAATAACATTGAAATTATGAAATACGTGCATAGTCGTGTAGATACAGTAAATATATTTCGATGGGACTTTCTCGTCACATTTTTTAAACCATTAATGTGAACAAATAAATCACACAAACAAATAATTATATGTATATTAATAAAATAACTATTAGATAAATAAAAACCCGCCGATATAGGTGACCCCTTCTTTCAGAGCTGATATCTCTTAAACTGCCCAACCGATTTTCATGAAACCTAGCTAAGAACCACCGCTAGAAAACCTGCTTTCAAAGAAAAAAAACCCGCATCCAATCGGTTCATCCGTTTATGAGGTACGAGACAGATACACGTCAAACTTAAAACACCCCTCTTTTTGCGTCGGTGATTAAAAACACCTGTTGGTAGTCTAATCTCAATGAACAATGATCATTTCATTTCATTCATTCAAAATCTAAATTTATGTTTTTTATGGCAAAGAGAAGGCCGACGAAACTTTATTAACCAGTTAGCGTAATGTAAAGCAAAGCGAATAATGTACCTATCGTCCAAAAACATAAACTAAGTGCTGAAATGGCTAGCATGGTTGTCTTAAATTTAAAGATTGACAAACTCAACATCAACATTATCGAATATTTGTGCAAATTGTAAGCATTGTTAATGAATGACAGCTTGCCATCCAAAATGATTGTTATTGTTTAATATACACACTCGCAGATTATCTATTTAGCGGCAACAATATACAGTTGTCCCAGACACCGATGTCAACCAACCGAAAACAACTTTGTGATTACTTATTTTTTTAAATAAAAAACAGGCAAATTGATTTAAAAACTTCGCTGATTCGTAATGAATTAATGACTCTAATTATGTACGAATTGTACGATACCACTGAAAAACTTATGAAACAAAACATGAAATTAATGATTTTTCGTGACATGGATATAAGGGAAAATTACAAAAATTTAGATTAAAATGATCAATATCTCCGAAACTAGTAAAAAATCGCTGAAAATACATAGGGGTTAAATCGATAGCTCTTTAGCTGCTCTATCTGCCCTAGGCGGGTTGACGTCGGTTTCTGACACCCTGTAGAATATAAATTTAAAATAATACCTGAATATCCTTAGAGAAATACAGCCCGCAGTTGAAAAGGGAGTACATAGTGAAGCCCATGAGGTTCAGAGCGAGGAAGTCAAAGTTGAGGCCGACGACGCTCTTCCTCTTGAAGTTGTAGTAGATTTGCGGATAGAAGGAAACTGACCACGCCACGAAGTAGATCCAACCCATGATGTAAGATATTATGTAGATGGCGTGCGAGTGCATCACGGTTACTAACAAGAATACTGTGTCCATGCTGAAAATAAATGAAAAACGTATTAGGTTACATAATAAAATCAAATATCTTAATTAAAAAAACTGTCCGTGTGGTGCCGGGTTTAGAATGTTGCCACTCCATGTCTTCCCGTGGATGTCGTAAAAGACGACTAAGGGACTAAAGGCTGTGTAGTGCTGTTAGGCGATGGGTTTGCAACCTGTCACTAATACACTGGATAACATCTTAGCCTGGTTGTGCAAAATGTGGTCACAGAATTATCAACGAGTTTTTGGAGTTGTTGGTGAGTCTGTGGCTCTGCCTACCCCACTCTGGGAATGAAGGCTTGAGTTTATGTATGTATGTATGTATTAGGTGAGACCGATGATTATCTCATGCAAATTGAGTGTAAAGTAGCAATAACATTGGTTTTCGATTAATCAGTGAAAACGCCCGAGGTACAAATATTCTGAGTAAACGCACGTTACCTACAAGGTTTTGGTTGAAAATCAGGGTCGCGGTTCCAAGATTGCAATCCAATTCTGAACTTATAGTCTTGTACCTCTTGCACCGTATTGTCATATTATACCGTCCCTCATTTTTTCCTATTCATTATTTAAAGACCGGAAGGCACATGCCATTCTTCTAGTGTTGACAAGACACGATTGCTTATAATTCATTATAATTATAACCGTATCCCTTTATCATCTTCTTAAACATAAAAGAGGTTTGTTATTCTCTACAGAACTTAGCATTGTTTTTCATGTGCGGTTTTTAAATGGGAAGTAATTTTTTCTCGTAAAAAACACTATAATATTTTTATGCTAAAGTTATGGTTTGTTTTAGCTGACATGTTAGCATTACTAATATTATTTACTGGCGGCTTCTAAATGGTGATGTATTTTTGTTTTCCTCGAAAAAGGCATGCATATTTTTTCTCGATGACCGGGTTACGTTTCTAATGCTCCAGACACACGACGACACCTGACACTAGACACTCAGTGTATACACCAACTGTCTGTGTGTGTCCACTGCCGCGACACTTAGTTGCAGATGTAGATGGTAAGCAATGGACACTAGTGTCGACATTTGTGTTGAGTGTCAGTGTCGTCGTGTGTCCCGAGCATAAACCATTCATCCGATTGCGATGGAATTTCGAATCAGAAACTGGCGAGTCATTTTTAATAAATCAAGACCGCATTATTTTCTCATCAATGATTATTGTTATTTCTGCATGCATTGTATTTTATTCTTTTATACCTACTACATAAACTTCTTTACTTACTTGACAATTCCACTTGGTGTGACGTTAAAATACACCTCGGAATGTCCCGGGCTCTTCCCATAAGCGCAGATGTCGTATGATAGCTCGACTGTGCTATTTGGATTCTCGACACCCGGTATCACTACTGACGGCGGCACAAACTGCACTATGTCTGCATGCTGGGCTTTGATATTCACGTCTAGGGTCTCGTTGTATTCTCCACTGGAAGTTAAATGAAAAAATATGAAACTTCATCATCATTCCAATCCTAATTTTGAGAAGGATTTAAACTTAGTTCTGGACTTTCCAAAAAATGAAAATAATAGATCATTTTACAATACCAGAATAGTTTATATTAAAAATATGATCTAAGTATCTTACACTCGAAATAACTATGGAGTATCTCAAGGCGGTATTAGGGGGCCGCTAGTGTTTCTCTTATTATATTGAATGATTTGCCAAAATCCTTGTTACTGTTAGTCTAATGTGGTCAGGAGCACAAATGTTTGATTGTATAATGAGATAGAACTACGATCAAAAAAAAATGACCGAGTAGCAACAAGGTGAGCTAAAAATCTAAACTTGAAAGTGATGAAAATGCATGACTTACATTTGGACCAATTTAAAGAGCCGTGTCTCGTCCACTAGCAAGTTTACATCTGTGACATCCACATACATTTTGTTTACTTGCGATTCTGCACATGGCAACCCTGAAACAAAAATAATTATTAGTATCCTAAACACTGATACTGAAACAGTTGGCAGCAGGATACTTAATTTTATGATAAAAAATGTTAAAAATAATTAAATTACTAGCAACACAGTATTAAACTTTAACTTTTATAAAGTTCAAAGGCATTTTTTTGTCCCTGCTTAAGTATAATAAATCAATTAGCAAGTTTTTTAAAGGGACAATGACATCGCATTTGTAGCATCACAATGACATGTGTACATCTCGAGAATACACGAAAAACATACAATTATCACGTGACAAAAGAATGAAAGGCATGAACCTTTAAACAACCCATTAACAATGGGTAACCTTTGATAATGTAAGTAATCAAATGCCTAAAATTTGCATTTGTTATATTGCGCCCGAGGAAAGAATAAGACGTATATACTATTTATTAGTTTCAAATGACAGTTTTAGGACTTCTATCATTATTCATCACATATATTCAGTGTTAGGAAATACTTACCTAGAAACAGCAATGCCGCAGCGAATTGAATAAACATTATCCTATGACTAGATCCGCACATAGATTCTGTTTTACGCGCCATCTTCTCTATTTTCTATCGTCGATCTGTAACAAATAGAAAAGAAGAATTAAATTCATGCAGTTTGACTCATTCATGCAATATGCTGTATTGTAGCATTTACGCCGTATTCTAAACTCTTGCAATTACGTGTCAAAGGTTTCCTGTTTTCCGGTTAAATTGCCTTCAACTGTTGTATCAACCATAGTTTATTAAACTTACATGTTTTTTTCCAAACAATACACTGCGACGGCGGTTCTCTAGCGATAAAAGTAACGAACGGACTAGGCAAACCAATTTAATGTTACCAAAGCATACGATTTATTACAGCTTCAATGCGGCGAAACGGCTATAAAACTAAATTGGAATTCCTGAAAAACTTTTATTATGTAAAAAATTTAACTCGAACGAAAAACACGTGGTAAAGTTATATTTTTATATTTGATGCCGTTTGCTGAGCAGAAAACATATCTTGAGGAATTTCCTTTCTAACGACAATACCTGTTGCTGTAAACCTATTGATGAGTGAAAAATGCCAATTAACTATCTTGTTTAATATGTACTCCGATATACCTAACTACCTGCCAGCACTGGTTAGCCAAGCTTGGCTTAACTGTTTGACTTAACATGTAAAAAGATTGACCTTTTGCTTTATTTACGAAATATAGAAGTTTCTATTTAACATATCGTTGCAAGAACTAAAATAGATATTATTTTTCTTAAAGAATTGGGACAGCACGATAACGACATCGGTAATAAACTCGTAATGGTTGTGACAATATCACAGCAGAGCAATGTTCTGCCTCGCACCAACGACCTTAATGATTTCATGGTCAATGCCATTCGCACTCCGACTCGCAAAGTCCATTTACATCTTGCTGGTTTGGTTCATTTAGTTAGATACTAATAAGCTTGTTACGGCCACGTTAAAATAGGCAGTAATTGTCCTAAACGGTGTAATAATTAGAAACTACATAATTTTCCTTACGAGAATGTCTATTATGAATTGGTATTTGTAATCAATGTCTTTTTGACACGACACAAACATGAATAATGCAATCAGTACTTGCTACGTACCCCGCAAAAGCTGAACGGTTTTGACGAAGCATCAATTTCAAAACTGCGGCTGTCACTTCCCTGTCACTTGTCATTCAAGCCTTCATCGGGAGAAAGTAGGAATTAAAGCAACTTGAATCTTTATGCGGTCAAGATTAGGATTAGGACCCAACACGGTCAAGCTTTCACGCCACTACTTGAGACTTTCGAAAGATATGCTGTTCGGAGTGTGGTAACTAAGCAAATATTACTTACCATCCCTTATTTTCGGTTAGAACCATTCAAGTTCGCAAACGAAAAATTTATTTGAAACGGATCACATTCTAGCACGCATACGATTCGGAGAACCGTCAGAACTCTTAGACTGCCATTATTACCATAATGTAAGTTTTGTGACGGTTCATTATTTGCATGTTAGAACTGCATAGGCGAATGTGTAATTAATTATGCACGCATGACGATTTCTTTGAAGATTTTGTTCTTTTTTTGGCCTGTAGTTGCGCTCGACACGGTCGGAGCAGGTTGGATTGAAGGCTTTGAAACCAATTGACTGACATAAAATATTCGTATGTATCTTAAATGGTAAGAGAATTTACTGGTGAAGTAAGACCGGACCGGACAACCTTGAAGGACAAATGGCATTCATATCTACTTGGCACGCGTTTGAACTATGCACCAGTAGCAAGGTGTTCATTACATTACATGTGAATTAATTTTACATCTAATCATAATAGGTGTGTTATTATTCAATTTGTGTTTTAGTGGTTTGTTTAACATAGATGACTTGCACAAGCCTTGAACTTTGTCAGTTCTTGAAAAAGATTAACTATAATTAATTCGAGATGAAATTATATTCAAGTTTAAATGCCGGCTGCAAAAACTTTTTAAATGTAACTCAATAGATGTTATTTCAAGAATTGGGTTCCAACAACCAATTAAAAAATACCAAGTACATATGTTTAATAGGCTGTTTGCACATCATTATGGAATATAAAATATTTCGCCTTTTTACAAACCAATTCAAGTTTCACCAAAGAATAAGTAAAGTTGAATAATTTCCAAAACATACTCTGTTTGGAAACCGTATTAGAAATTCACTTCTCCGTAGCGAATGTTTATTATTTCGACTGCCCAGAGGAGTTGTTTTTGTGCAAAAATTTAACAGGAAACCAAAGTGAACATAAATCCTATTGAAGACTTAGTTTTGTCTAACAACACCCACACACTTCTACGAGTCATTTTCCATTTAATCAGTCAATTTAATGAAGATTCAATCTTTCATGTGCTCATAAGCAATCAATCAACCAGTATAGCCACCTCATTATACGGTAAGTACACTTATGCCAGTAGCACACGGGGGCAAAAACTGGTCATCCTATAGAACCGGCAGAGCGGAGATACGAGGTTACACTAATTATGCAACGAGTGTACAGCTATCTACCATGTACACCTTTAAGTTTGTACATATAAGAGCTAAATTACCTTTATACACGTCGTGGCAATTTTAAATGCTACTGACGTTCTTGCGGACAACCATCGCTTACAGATTGCATTTTACTGTTATGCGTTTAAAGTTTTTCCAAAAAATGTGACTTGGTCAGACGAGTTGCATTATACCTTTTCTTTTGGTTACATAACTTTATAATTGAGATGCGCCTTTTATAACATACAACGCATGGCATTCAATAAGCATTTCGAGAGAGTCTGCAGACCTTTAATTATTATAAGCGTTAAGAATATAACTTGGAAGGAAATAAATAGTCATACAATTTTAATTGGATGAAACGAGTTGATATAAACGGTAGGTATATTTATAAAAATACTACAAAAACTGGCGTTTCTTATTTATCCTGCTCTATTTGTATCTAACTAAAGGCAATTTATATAGCCTTCAAGTTATACTTGATAAATCTAATAAAGCCAAGATGAATAAAAAAGATAAGATGGATTCATAATCTTGCAAACATCCATGTACAAGCCACTAAATGATACGAATACGAGTAGTGTATATCAAAACTAATACACACTACTCCCGCTATCTTAATCCACCACTTAACGTGGTTCATTACATTCATTAAGAATGCTACAGACAAACAAAAAAATATTTACATATACTCGTAGTCGTTCACTTAGAACTCAGTATAAAAAAACAATTTCTAAGCAAAGCCAATGACTTAAACAAAATGTTATAGTCTAATGACTAATACCCCTAGGCTTGGTCACCTACTTGCTAAAATAAACTAAAGCCAATGCAGCATCGTATCAGGAGATAAAATCTGGCAGAGAACATAAAAAGTGGTAATTACTCTACCACTATAAACCATAAGCTCAAAGCAAAACGATGATGATGAATATCTTTTTGTGGCTTTGTATTCGCAGCATCAGGGTAGTGATTCTTTCAAAAGCAAAGGTGAGCGAACGCAGGAGTGATTGTCCAAGCGGCGAGTTTAAGTAGTCCCGTCAAAGCGAACAAAACACATTTCAGCGCGTGTATTCAATTTGGCAGCATGGCTTCTCGAAAGTATAAGACCGCCTAATTGAGAATGCACGCGCTAAAATGTGTTTTGCTCGCTCTGTCGGGACTACTTAAACTCGCCGCTTGGACATTCACTCCTGCATTCGCTCACCTTTGCTTTTGAGAGAATCACTACCCAGCCGCTCGTCATCCGAAAGCATTAGCATTACATCAAGTCAATTTTATAGACGGGTGTAAAGACTTGTCTAAAATAGAAATATTTGGTAAAAGAGCATCTCTCAAAATTGTTATGTCAGAATGGTCACTCATATTGCTTACTCCCAAAATACCACAATTTCATAATACCAGACTACTTTATTTACCAGATTCCCATAACACGAGCTCCGAAATATAAGGTATGGATGATCAACAAAACTTTAATTTAAAATTTAAGTTTTGAGATTCCAATATGTTGTGAATCTGGTATCTTAAAACTCTACACTCAGGAGCAAAAGAAACCGGTCAGAGTGCGTTTTTCATACTAAAGAGGCTATTTCGAAGCCTTGGTTCATCGCCAGGGGATGCTTTTAGTGAAATCTGATGATGGATACCCCGAGCAGTATACAGGACGTCCAGAGTGCCTAGGTTACCCAACTGATTGAATCTGCGGTTAACGCCGGAATTGAGCATGGGCAATAAAATGTAAGGAAATCCAAATGCTGACCCCAAACTCTCTTGCTGTGGTCAGTTAGTTATCTTAAGAACTTTTGACCGGGATCACTTTGTTTGCCCGAAAGTCATTTGCCATAATTGTATCACTTGCCATAATTTTCATTTGCCATAAAGGCATTTTTTCTGAAACTGTTAGCCTTTCAGGTATTTTTTACATGCCATCGTATAGAGCCTAATAGGTTAGGTTAGGTTACTTTTATAACAATTCTGAATAGTTTATGGTTTCAGAGAAAAAGCCTTTATGGCAAATGAATATTATGACAAGTGATACAATTATGGCAAATTACTTTCGGGCAAACGACAGAGAACCCTTTTGACCTCCTCTATTGAACCTCGGAGTATCCACCATTAAACCTCACTCAAAACAACCCCTCGCAAGGAACCAAGGCTTCGAAATAGCCTGGTTTGTATGAAAAACGCGCTCTGACCCGTTATTTTTGCTCCTGAGTGTAGTATTTTGGAAATCAGCGACTCAGTGGCCACTATGAAAAATGGCCAGAAATTAATTTTAACAATTATGCCGTCGTCTATATCTTGTATCATGTGCGTGGCATTGAAAGCGTTACACAGTTGTAAATCCCTGATTTTCAACTACTCTAAAACACCTGAGCTAATAAAACTTTATTGTCTGGCTCTAGTACTTGCGTGTTATCAGCTATCTGCAATCCAACCGCGTGCGGCCACTTCACAACCGTATGTACCTATAATCGTAATCGTATCGGTACTTAATGTTAAATCCTAGCATTACAATACAACCAGCACAAGTGTAATGCGCGTGATATATATGTGTACTAGCTTCTGCCCGCGACTTCGTCCGCGTAGAATTCAAATATCGTTTTTCCCTCGGGAGTAATATACCAACACACAAACTTTCGCATTTATAATATTAGTTGGATTAGTAGGATTATCAATATTATTTAAAAAAAACGATTTTAAAAATTCGAAAATTACTATTTTAGCTAAAAAGATTTTTTTCATGGACGGTCACGGTCAGGTAACAAATCTAATAATCTTTGAAAAACTCGACTAAATTTTTCGATATCGTCTTATTTCTTTTTATTATAGCCTATGGCACTCCCATAACCAAAAAGAATCTAACGACACCTCACATGTAAAAAATCATCATGTTTAGCGTGCCAAACATACATACGCTCGAAAAACATAAAACTCCTGACCGAAGAGATCTAAAGCAAGTGTCAAATCCTAAAAGTGCGCATTAATTCATTTGACATAATGTTTACGAACTTAAACTTTTGATAAACGCTTTTATCGGATACTTGAGAAATAATATTTTGGTAGGCCTAGAAAAGTTGCATTCCGACGACTGTAGAAATCGTTCAGTATACCTATGGAATTGACATAGGCGATCGAACGGCAGCTTACGTCAAGTCAGCCGTTAGCCTTCGTAGATTGCAACTTGCTTAGGTTTCTTATCAATCAGTTCTCTGTACAGACGAGTTCATAAATATGTATACACTTTAGTACCTTGTCTATTTAATGTCATATTCAACTGCCATACACGAATTATCACAGCGATTAAAGTGACAAGGTACTAAAGTATATACATATTTATGAACTCGACTATACATACTTTTTTTATGACATGGAGGAGGCAAACGAGCACATTGGTGGTAAGGGGATCTGTGACCCATGGACATTTGCATTCTTAAAACTACATTCTAAAGGTTCCCCTATGGAATCCCTAATCGTCATTTGACCTAATGCATCGTTTGTCCGAATTTTCAGTTATCCTAAAGCCATTTCTGCTTATATTTTAAAAGTTTTTAGTGTTGTTTTAATGCAACCCTAACCTAACCATACCGCAGATATAATTGGAAAACTTAAAAAGTTGCCTGACAAGCTGAAAACCAGTTTAGGGCAAATTAAAATTTGAACAAACGATGTGTTAGGACAAACGGTTGTTAGGGATTTCGAAGGACACCCCAATCTAAAGACTGCAATTCTAAGACAGCAAATGCGTTGCTATGCTGAATGCTAGTAATTAAAGACACGGGACGTGGTAAATAAACGAGAACGTAGGTCATACAGATTACAGAATAATGTAATGCCCACGTAACCAACCGCAATAGTTGTTTAAATATTGTGGTGAAGTTGTAGGTAAGTGAACTTGGAATGACACATTGACCAGTAATATTAACGTGGAAGTAGGTAAAGGTAAATATTGAAACAATTCATTACAAAAACAATAA
Organism: Acleris cristana; assembly: GCA_948252455.1. Lineage (NCBI taxonomy): Eukaryota > Metazoa > Arthropoda > Insecta > Lepidoptera > Tortricidae > Acleris > Acleris cristana. Next base: position 14,600,450 of record OX411779.1, on the reverse strand, counting down.
CTAGTTACTCATTGAAACCACAAAAACCAACCAACTCGAAATGAACGCAGGCACCACTTAAACAAGACAGTACTTAAAAGTATAACATATTATGTTAAAATAACACTTCTTTAAACTATCACAGTTATTATTCGATGCTAGAGATAGCATAAACGGGTTCTTTCCGCGACACATTAGAGTGGATAATTCACCAAAACAAAGACCTCGATATGTTTTTTTTATGTTATGATGAAGAAGCACACGACCACACAGGCCACCTGAAGTGGCTCCATAAACATGTGCAATCTTGTGATAACAATCTAAAATTTCTAAATTTCATAAGTTTTGCTAATCCTGCGCGCCTATTACCTATGGTCGTGTTTATTGGGGAGCCTGCCGTTTGGCAAAAATATGTTTGCCAAATGTATAATTTCCCAACTTTTTCATTTGCCAACCCATTGTTACATAAATTTGCCAGAATTCATTTTAGTACCATCGTGTAGAACCCTATAGGTTAGGTTAGGTTAGTTTATATAAAATCCTGAAATATTCACGGTTACAGAAAACAAAGCAGGTTGGAAAATGAAAATTAGGGAAACGATACATTTGGCAAACTTATTTCGCCGAAACAAAGGTAAGCTGTTTATTGATGTGGATAAAACATCTGTCACTTACTGACCAGTAAGTGCGATAGTAATGGATGCTGTATCCACCGCGATAAAAGCCACAATAATACGGGCCCTGAGTAAGTCCTCCGTTATAAATCTAAAAATGAAAGCATAATAGACAATAAACTCATTAAGCAACTTTCAATACTCAAATTCGACATGACAAACAACAATTGTGCTGAATACGTAGATTAGTCCTCACAGTACTAAGTATTATCAACAATGGGCGTGACGCGGACCGGAAGTCAATCTGCAGTAGATACCGTAGCAATGGAATAGGAATTAGTACTTCATTGAGATTATTCACTGAACCTACTGTACCAGAAATGCTGTATTTGTTACTATTGGTTCTTGTAAAAAGGCTAATTAATCTTATGATTACGCACTTTTCCCTCTGCTATTCCTCCGTTACTGCACTGTGAAGCTATTGCGTTTTTGTCTTGTGTGTGATCACCATGGTTTGATCTGGTAACAGTTATTACTATGACGATGAAGATGTCCTATCAAAAACCATGTTCTTTACTTCAAGTTACAAGACCCCATCAACGTTACTTCAAGTTAATAAAGGCCATCACACCTTTATTAACTTGAACGAAATAACGAAACGAGTACAGAGGCTACATGATGGAAGATTGTGATGTGAGCACCCATAGACATTTGCATTTTCGACAGCAAACACAAGACGGCAACCCTATTCACAAAGCATTGCGAACCTTAATATAGAATGCCAATTTGCTAGTAATTTCATTGGTTGTATTATTCCCACACTGGACGACAACAAAGCTAATACTGCTGCAATGTGTAATTTTACCGATGCTAATATCCGGGTGTTTAATTGACGCGCGGAACTTACGTTAAGCATGCTAAGAAATAGATCAAGCTCCAATTTTGTCTGCGCACAAACATACGTGGAATGGAAACCATAAACCCGAGCCGCGGCGTGACACGGTCATCTCGAATGAAAGCCGTCCGCTTTCGCGACATCTATACCAGTCCCTTGCGGTCAACGGCTCGTGTTTACTTTTCTTTTAGTGCATCGTGCAAGAGAATTTACAGAAACTAAAGCAGCGGACGTCCTGCTCGACGTCTATTATAAAGCCAATGTTATCTTATCTTATCTTATAGGTGAGGTCCTTACGGATACCCTTCGACCCTATAGGATCTTTTGTGTAATTACCACTCTGTTAGCGGTTAATCCAATGCAGCCTCCACCCCTTCTAGAAAGCGGATAGTGGAGTGCAATGGCAGTACCTTGAAATCGTTTGGTTCTGAGTAGCCACAACAGAGGATTTTCATTCTTACTCCGGCGAGGGTATCACATTCACACGATAAGTATTTCATTGTTTCGACCTCTTCGCCGAACATTCTACAATATGCTATATGACGCCAATAGATTACCGGATAAAAAATACCGAGTTAAATCAGTGTTGGTAAGTGCATGCTCACCATGTTATATGAACACCTGCAACATTAGAGAAATCGTAAGGAGTCCATCGGTGCCATCCATACTATACACAGCTTTACGATTAAGTTGCCACGCAAGACTAGTCTTTGAAGCAGTTCTTTGACAAGGCCTATGTCTAGCATTGATGTCTGCTAGACATATACTTTCTCTAGTTTCAGTTGACATGAGTTATAGTGCATTATAGTTAGTATGATGATGAAAAAGTAGTACAAGATACTCACGACTCACTCAGACTTCAAACAAGGCCTACAACGCATGATTTTAATAATGGTACTTTCCTCTCGAAGTGCATTTTTTATACACGCAAAGATTTATCAACAATTGATGAGGAAACAATGCCATTAAATGCGTGCGTGCATGCGTTTGGAGGATCCCTAAACACTATTGTTATGCACACGCGTGCGTTAACAAGCAAGTTAAAGATATGTGCTTCTTCGAATTCAATGTGGTTTATTTAACAATTGACATAAGATAAAATAGATGCAACCAATTGATATATTTTTAGTAAGAGGATAATAATAATATTCCTTTCTGGCCGAGTCTATACGATCGTGCAAACTTTTGCAACAATTTTTTTACTTTATGAAAATGAATAATCAAATTTATAATCAATTCGCACATCATCACTGGCTCGTCCAGAAAGGGTTGTTTAATATAAATAACCTAACAATACAAAAATAAGGACATACCTACTGCTGTTAATATGCGATAACTGCTCATTCATTATTATTATAACGCGAGTGTAATAAAATTTACTTAAACGCGATACACATAATTTGACAAACTCAATCTATACCAACCTTTTACTGTATAACTGATGTCAAAGGCAAAATATTAAGATGCAAAAAATACGATAAGAACGTTATCAATGCTTGAATGATATGCAAAATTTAATGATACAACTAACTAAGGCAATAAAGCTAGAGATAAAGATACACTTCGACATACATTTAAATGATAATATAAACCGCATGCTAACGTCGTGATCTCAAATAACGATGGCGAAATACTGACTGATATGAGAAGCCACGAACAAACTATTAAAGATCCTTGTGACAAATACAACTTGAAGTGACAAGAAAATTAACTGAAGGAGAAAATATAAATTGAAAAAGAAGATCTCGAGAGTGTAAACGAAAACAAAAGTAGGTACTGGGTAATGAACTTTTAGTTTAAGTGGATGATTAAGGCTCTGACACAATTGTCAGTAATTGTAACAATACAGATAGGAAAGTAATAAATGAATTAACAGTTTGCAAGTCCTGTTTAATTCATGCAACAAATGTCACAAACATGTATGTCACTGTGCCGAATTTGGAAATAATGGACTATTTGTCACGTTTCTTATCAAAACCCCGATTACACCAATGCGTGATGCGTAAGCCATTACAAGTACTTACACCTGTTAGTGTTTTAGCCTGATTCGATTACCTTTTCCATATGAACAAATATGTAAAGGTAAAGTAACACTAAATATGAGAGTTTGGCGGCAAATTATGTACATCAATGAAACTTTGTTTATAACTTTATCTAGGACTAGAAATAAGGAACTGCCGAGTCCTACCAAAATTTAGGAGTCCTTACCCCCATTTTCCCCAGGAATTTTTCCTTCAACGATGCTTAGTAAAAGTATAAAAAATTAACTAAATCTACTACTTTCAGTATAGAATATGCAGCAAAACTAACGCCTTACACTTTACACTCTTCGTCACCTTTTCCGTGCCATACAGAAAATATTTAAATATATGATAAAAAATGTAAATATTTAAGTAGATCGTCTGCGTAATTTGCTTTGCGCTCGTTCCGTTTTTATTTATATTTAAATCTCTGTTTTATCGTAGGTACGAAGTATCAATAGTTGGTTCAGGATTTACATATCAAAAAAAAAACTTGAAGTAACACATGCGGTCCCAAGAAAAATAATTCACTTGCACTTTAACAACAAGTCTGGCAGATTCAAACTATGGATAGTAATAATAATAATAAACAAGTCACGAATAGAACAGAAGTGGAGCTAAAAAACTCATTCAAAATTGCGATGACGTTTCTCTTCGCTGAAATCTAGTCCGATTTTTTAGATTTTTGAAAATGTTGTAGATATTATAAATAACTAGATTTATACGTTTTACTTGCCAAGAAAATATTTCTTAAACTTTTACAAATAAAAAAAACCGTACATACATAGATTTTTATAACAACTAAAACATGTTTAAAAATCGTGGAAATCGGACTTTTTTTAGAGTATGAGACCTACACGTTATCGCCCGGAGCTAAATTTACATGTTTTTTTTTACTTTATTTAAGCGTCGCCCGACAATTCTCTTAAAGACACTAATATCAGTAACAAGACAGTATAAAAGATAAAAATTAAGTTAAGAGGCACGCATCACAATACTTTCATAGTTCGTCATCCACTTACATTTATCGTGAGTGTTGCATGTAAGGTTAATAACTTATGAAAGGCAAATACAACGTTGCAATATTTGTCTTTACAATAATGACGTATCATTATCCACACGGTTTAATAACACAAACATTACGCTGATAAACAACTAGATATTGTAGATGACAAAGAAATTATTAAAGCCCCGCCCTTTCCACCGGTAACTATAGGCTCGCATTTTCTTTACAACGTTTTGCTTAGCGAACCATTGTGTTAATTCAAAGAGTTCACAAACAATTAAACAGACGTACGGGTATTAGTCACCCCCGACCACGGAATAGAAAAAACAGTGGAAGTGGCATGAGCTTCGCTTAGTATCAGACCTGTTGTCGCCAATACTCGAACTATCATAAAAACAACACGCCGCCATGGAAAATGTTTTTGGTGCGGCTATCATTTTTACACTCCAAAATAGCACAATAAGGCATGCTTCTGGATTTATTTCCTATTTCAGATACTTATATCGAAATATCGAAATATTGAAATAAGCGATGGCGGCAAATGTATGGTAGGTTATGCGGAGCTCCGCATAACTATGCCACACGTTACACGCCCACTTGACACTTCTACTGTTTTTTCTGTTCTGTGCCCCCGACGAACGAATAAAAGAGGGGTGTGATAAGTTTAATGTGTATATCTGTGTATGTGTATCCGTGTACAGTCGAGTACAAAAATATTGTGTACACTTTAGTACCTTATCACTTTAATCGCTGCGACAATTAATATATGGCAGTTTAAACATGACATTAAATAGAGAAGGTACTAAAGTGTAATACATATTTATGAACTCGACTGTAGGTACCTGTCTATGGCATCGTAGCTTACAAACGGATTGACCGATCCGGACGCAGTTTTAAAAAACCAAAGCTAAGTTTAATGGGGATGGTTCTTAGCTAGGTTTCATGAAAATCGGATCGGCCGTTTAGGAGATATCAGCTCTGAAAGTAGGTACCATTATAGCGGAGGTTTTTATTTACTTAAGCCATCGTTTAAGGAGTTGCCACACTGGATGCGTTCTGCGTTCTGCGGTCCGATCAAGCATCTTTTGCCTCTATCAGTTTACTAAATTACAACAGAGATACAAGATACTTGACCTGACCGTAGACCGCATCCAGTGTGGCAATTCCCTTACTGGTCTACGTTTAAATGTCCGTTTAAATTGATAGTTAAATTTTAACCACCATCTTATAACGTTTTTCAAAAAAAATTAGTTCTATTTTGCCACTTTTCTCATTAATATATTGCAAAAAACCCCTTTCGAATGTCAACAGGTACATTATTAAAGCCTTTCCTGCACTTTTCTCATTAATATATTGCAAAAAACCCCTTTCGAATGTCAACAGGTACATTACTAAAGCCTGAACCGCCTTTTTATACCAAATACAGGTTTATAAAAATATGCAAATTAGCGTTTTTGCTCTCCCATAATTCCAACACGACAGTCAACAGAGGTCAACGGACCAACAGCAAACAAGTATGAATAAAGCTATATAGCTGATGTCATCATTAAACAAACGACATGAAATATGCGTCCAAATCAAGTCGCTAATATCTAACCACATTTACATTAAAAGTCTTCAAGAACTTATTACTGGTGGGCGGAACAAATCAATGTTTCCAAATACCGAAGTAAAGGACGTAAGCATTTTCAAAACAACGTGACGAATTGAACAACGGTCGCACACTGCCATTAAAAACACTTTCTTACAAGTTTAAACCTTAAACTTACAGTGGTAAGTATTGTAACGATAAAGGAGCTAGATTTGTTTGATATGGTAGCGTAGTTGTAGCGAAGTAAACGTTAATTTCCTTATACTGAGACAAGTGTATTAGATTAGATACGGCGATTGTGCTGGTAACACTAATGTATAAAACCGTTTGAGATCTTACAACGCGATGTCTGATCCATTTTTGAAACTTTGCACTTCTTAATAAAATATGAAGGTTTTGTATTTGCCGCTTTTTTTCAGGTTCAGCTTTCATAAGACAGACTCTTAATTACCAGAGCAATATTTCCGACGTGCAAAAGATCCATGATGAAAATATTATCCAATAGATTTCACTTATACTGTCTGAAATATATGTAGATACTCGTAGACAAGCGGTGTATTGAAAACAGCAAGAAGCAAATGCATTTATCAATTTGCGCTTGCACGTTAATTTGCAGAGCAATCAGTGCTTTCTAAAATGATATTGTCATAACGGTACTACGTAACCAGCAGGCAGACTAGCCTTTTGTTTGCTAATATGCAATTAATGAAGTTATGAAAAACAGAAATGCATTACTTAAGTAAGATAGCCATGTTATTATACGTTAGAGTAGGTTGTTATTGTTACTGAATATCTTGAATATCTAATCTTACGTTTATGAATACACCAGGTGGGCCGCATGCCAGTTTATCCGCCGATGGAAATAAAAAACACTTTGGAAAAGCTAATTGTAATTGTAATACGCAATCATTACATTTTTAACTTAATTTTTTTAACATATAATGATTTGTAAACGATTCTTATTATACAGAAAAAAAACTTAGTTACTTTGCATAGTACATACTTATTATACTTAAGGGTAAAAAAACGGCTCATTAAAATACGTAAAATGTTAATCAATACCACTAATAATTAATTTAAGATTCATAATATGGAATTGCGTATTTTTCAAGATTGACCGTGGTCGGGTAAAGATTATTTTCAAATTCTTTTTAAGTTTATTAATGCAAAAATTACTTGTGCCCAATAATAGTTTAATGTCCATGGCCATTTTCCTTAATTATATTAACGCAAAATTACCCGTTTATATAGCTTTTAAGTGTATTTTAAACGGAAATTTCCGATCAACTATCAAAAACTTCATTCCACAAATCTGGCTGACCTTCAAAGATTAAAGTGTATGTGTGTAATGTATAATAAAGCGAACATTTTTGCCTACTTTTTTCCAAGCTTCTTCGATTAAGTAGGTTGTTAAATATGAATCTAAACCATACATGCTGGTTTGATTTTTCTACATAAATTTACTAAAAACGACGCTGCCAAAATTTTAATAATGAAATAAAAAAATCGACAAGACTAATCGATCGATAGATTCAGCAGAGTAAAATTTTGGGAATGGGAAACATTGCGAACGGAATGTTGGAACATTTGCCAGTGCCATTACTATTTCGTCTAAAAATATCATCAACGTTCTTTCGTCTAAAAGTATCATCAGCGTGCATACGATTGTTACATTTCAAAAATATCCCATTATTTTTCCTAATATCGTAATATTTCAAATAATACCCTCATTACCAAAAATCTATCTAACATACAAACAATTGCTTTGGCATTTACGATGATTTACTGTCATTAGGTTCAAATGGAAAATCGTCCACTTGAAATTATACGTCAGTTCAGAAAAATTACCATTTGAAATACAACCAAAAGGAAAATTGTCCATCTTGAAAAACGTCTAAAATGGAATCATGTCCCATGGTAAAATTGTCCAATATGACATTGGACGAAAAAAATATGTCTATTTGTATTTACGCACACTCAGAAATATGACCAATTGTAAATACGTCCTACCTGAAATTTGTACAATTTATATTATATTATATGGTCTTAATTCATATTACATTACATTCACTTGTGCGTATTTCATTTTGGTCATAATTTATAATGGACAAAATTCCATTGGGACTTAATTAATTTACAACGAAAATAAATTTGGTTGTAAATACTTTTGAGCACAATTACATTTCGACTAAATTCACTTTGGACACTATTACTTTTGACCCATTTTCAGAATGGTTATTTCACGTGGACGATTTTCCATTTGTACCTAATGACAGTAAATCTTTACGATATTTATGTACATGGATGATGCACTGTTTTCTTGTTTTTACGTCAAGTCTGTTGACATGCAACGCGGACTGGTGCAAGTGACTGCGTCGGTTTCACAAATTTGTTTATCAGTACTGATGACATATGGGAACCGTTTGTAAAAGAGCACTAGGAAATCATTTAAAGCTATGACAAAACATTGAGCCTACTATGTTGATTTTATTTATTTTAATTATGATTATGTCGTTTGTAACACGCATTTTATTACTCGTACATCTAAAGGTATCCAATCACTTGCTAAACAACAAATCACAAACTGGTTCATTTCACAAACATATCATTTTGCAAAACGCTTTTTCCGAAAATGTAGGGACCATCTTGTAGAACCCTATGCGATAGGTTAGGTTAGTTTTGTTAAAATCCTGAAACCACACGTCTAAAGTGTGTCAAGCAAAATAACACCACCGTCTCGTTTCTACAATCCGACTTCCAGTGGCCCGTTTCACGACGCTACAAGTTACAAATTACATGCGGAACTTTCTTTCTAGCAAAAGGAGTTAGAGAGTTCCGCTTGTAATTTGTAACTTGTAGCTTCGTGAAACTGACCACAGATGCGGGATACCATCAGTACATAGTAAAAATTCCGTCTTTTCGAACGAAGCGCTTTGTATCATCCTTCATAATGTGTACTGCCATGCAAAAGAGTAGAATGCGCTTCCGGCGTCTATATTTCCGAGAGCATACAATCTGAACCGACTATTAAAAGCTAAGTTGAATAGACATTTTCTGAGTGAGCTCACTTCATCGTCGACAAAATCTTCGCCCTTCAAGGGCAAGATTTAGTCAAAACAAAAAACAAAACGCGTTTTACAAGTTTTATTTGGAATAAGAAGTATCCGCACACTCCGACTAAGGTATCTTTTTAAGTGCTGCCTTGCAAAAAAAACCATTGATTTTGTGAGTGGAACACCACATTTTCGCATTTATAATATTAGCTAAATTCATAGCACTTCAATGTATCGCATTGCGTTGCACAAGAGTCATATAGCGAAGGTGGATCTATTTATAAAATCTTAAATTTAGGTTAATGGAGCAAGTTTTACACCCGGTCGTAAACTATAATATTATTTGTATTAGACAAAACCTTGAACATTGTTTCAAATTTATATGTTAACCATGGAATAGTTTATATTAATAAGATGAGAGAAGCTTAAAATGAAGGAGAATTTTCAAAAATATGTATTAACGACCTTTAATTTCCTGACAATAGAATCGTTTTTGGATCTTTGAATATAAACAGATGTTTTATAGTTGACTTTACAAGGCAACTAAATGAGAGAAGTACAGGTTGGGAATGTACGGAATGCCGTTTCGTTAGCAAAAATAAAAAAAAACCGTATCAGGGCCATTGTGTCGTTGAAAATGTTCGTCTATTTTCAAACCGTCCACTACAAACACTACAATATGCCTTACCATTTACGAATTGTTAAACTGGGGCAATACTAAACTGATAACTGGCGGAACCTGCGTTTAAGGACATAACTTTAATCTTGCGAGTAAGCGAGAACTTGAGGAAAATGTCAGTGTACGGGGGATTTACTGAATAAATTACAATCATTCAAACCTAAACCAGTTTCTCGTTAGGCGACCATCTGTTGGTGCAAACATGTACCCAGTTCTTATACTAATTTTGTTAAACTAGGTGAAAAGTTACTTGAATTTCAAAATGATTAGCATAGAGGCATTGCATCTTATTCCTTAGAGTTGGCAATGCATGTGCAGTCTTAACATTGTAATCTTGAGATTGCACGAGTATCAGAAAAACATATTTCTGAACCGTTGCATACATAACTTTTTCTACAAGCTTGAAATGGAGATTATATTAAAAAGAAGCAAAAGACTATAATTTCAATTAGAATTCCTTTTTTTAAATGATTTACGTCTCTGTAACAAAATAAAAAATAATTCCAAAAGATTTTAAAACAAAAGACATGTATAAAATGACATGCCTTTTGTTAACCAAACGCCATGAGCCAAAACATTACTCATATCCGGTAATAACCATGGAGATATGGCGTTTCCAATCCCGAAGTCTCGACTTATTTTTAAGTACATTGACGCACCGCAACTATGCCAATGGGCAAGGCCGCGAAATTAATGTATATGTAATATAACAAATAGTTTTGTTTACACTACGGGCTGCATTCTAAATTTGTTATACAGTAAGGAAGGACAACAAATTCTCAAACTTTAACATAACACGGTGGCACATATGCAACGTTTTCCTCGTTATAATTTAGCAATACTTACAAATTTATGTGTATAAGGTCTGAATGGGTAATAAGCATGGCTCTTTTTAATCAGACCAATGAAACGGACTGGATTTCTCACGTTACAAATAAGAAAGCAATTGATTATTCACCGGCCGGTTGACCTAGTGGTTACACTGTTTTACTACACGCCTGAAATCGTGGATTTCAAGCCCACTCAGAGTCAATAAAAGACTTGTTCTTGTAAAGTAACATGTTTAAAGGTTATAAATTCCTATATTTTATTTTTATTTTTAGCTTAACCAGTGGATAAGGATCAATGATGGAAACTTGATTCTTATTTTAAAGAAGTTAAGGGTTGTTCATTTATTTACCGCAGAATAGTAACTAGACATGAAAATAGACTTAACTTACCAAAATCAAACCTAGCGATGCATAGAGACAGTCCATATGTGAGATTTATAAAAATATATAACAAGGCACCTGCGAGTATTAAAGACGAAAGGAAAAACCATCTGTTTAAAAATAAGTTAAAAGTATTCTTAACAAAAAAAGGGTACTACACAATTAATGAATTCTTGGACGATACTGACTGATTTAACGCAACCTCTTAATAATTAATAGATCTTACTTAAATACCTGAAAAATATATACTAGAATTTGTAACTCTTTAATCCAACCTCAACTACTCTCTTGATTATTTTAATCTTAATTATTATTATTATTATTTTTTTTTTTTCTGACCTAATAATCAAATGACATCCTTTATATGTATAACTTTGAAAAGATGTCATGTAAATCCTCCTCTTATTAGAATAATAACTGTATTACGAGAATGTGAAATTAGAATTAAAGCGTGATAGCAAATAGTAACTAAAAATAATGTACTTAATTGCTCATTTGAGTTTACAATTGCTACGCCCTAACAGGGCCCATATGAATCTAATGTACTGTAATTAACCTAAGATCTGTACAACTATGGTTTGCAATAAATGCTATGACTATGACTATGACTATGACTATTTTGCAACAATCAGTTTATAACCGTATGAGCTTTAAATTGAGAATTAAGTGTCCATTATTGGTACATTCAGCTAAAAGTGAAGCTGTAATTTTCATCTGATTTCAAAACTTGTATGAGAAATTACAAGAAAAACTGGGTTTTAGTACTAAAATACACAATTACGGTATATTATAAAATTAATAAATTATACACTCTATAGTCACTAATAAAGCGCTGTTGCTTTAAATGACTTAATGGATATGAACACCATGTTTGGCATTGGCAAATCGAAAAGGTTGGATTTGCACATTGGATCAAAATTTAAATTACGTTGTATAGTGTAATTATATGATAGTATGTTTATTATTGTATTTAATAGCAAAGGATGCAGCAATATGTTATTATTTACTTTAACAAATGTTTATATGCCAACACAATGATTTTTTACGCCATTTGGCATTAAGTACGTTATTTGGTCAATGATTCAGTATTTTAATGTCAATGGGAAAACCGTTAGTTTGATGTACCTACTTAATGAATGAATGATGCATAAAGAAAATAATCATTTTAATAACTGACCACAAAGCGTTATTAACTTATTACTAATGACTATTCATTTATTTTTAATACACAATAACCAGTATGGAAATGACATAAACCGGTTAAAGATGGGACAGCAAACAAAGAATAAAGAAATTTACTAATAATATAAATATGTTCATGAGGATATTGAGATAACGAAAAAAATCGATAGAGTTCCCAATAGAAATCATTAAACGATTTCTACGCGGCCAAAGGCTATGGTAATGACAATGAACTATTATTACAACTCAACATTACAATTAATACTTTGTTGTGTCTTCAGATATGCCGTCTAAACTATGAGGTCTTCGTCAATCTATCTGGGGGCTAGCATCAACTCTAATCCCGGTGAAACTATTAGATCCACGTGGTCCCGGGCACAGGATATATAACAGAAAAAGTACCTTGAGAGCTTTTCCAAACAACAGCTTTTAGGTAGGTCAAACATGCTTCCCTTTCTATTGCATAACTCGTATTCATTCGCTATTGCGGAAGTCACCCTTCGTAACGAAAGCCTAAGTTTTTAGCTTCGTGCCTTAACTGCGGAGTGCGGCGAGCCTGTCCCAGGTAAAGATCGGCAAAGAATATTTCGTATTTAAGAAAAATTTCAAAATGAAAGTTTCCTGAATTGGAAATGTTTTGGAGAATATTTCCAATATCCCCATCACCCAACATAAAGTCACACTTAGATCAGGAGAAACCTTGCTTTTCTGACTGATTTTACTTTTTTTCCGTTTCCGTTCCGATTTCCGTAGTGCCAATTCATTATTTTGGAAAAACAATGCCAATATTTGTAAACCAACAATTCTGTTTAAACGTGGTGAAAGCGTCGACAAAATCCTGCCAATCGTTTGATTATAGTAAGAAAACAACTAACGATAAATGAGTTCAAACGTAGTCAAAGCCGCAGTCAAAAGCCAGTCTTACAAGACGTGGAAACCGCCGGAGTGCAAAAGGAAATCCTGAATTGAAAGTAAGTAGTGTATGTTTCTAGTAAGCATCGAATTACGTGAGAACGGACCGACGACATCAATATCGAAATCCGATGCGCGGCCATATTTCTTAATAACTTCATACAGGTGCAACGGACAGTGATTGCCGTTTATCAATTTAGGCGTCGTTATCATGAAGTGACATATCACATTCGCTGCCTCATCCACATTGTTTTTCCGCTTTGTAGCAAAAGGGTGCACATTCGGGCGTTTTAACCACCATCACTGTCATCTTCAATATACAAGGTGTTACAAAAATACCCGTAAAGCCGAAAGGGGGTTAAATGGTGCCTTATAACAAGTCCATTTACAATATTTGAGAACCGTATTATCACCGTATGAATTACCGGCAAAAAAAAAAACATTATTTTTTTCATTGATGTGCCAACCCTATTTCAGTAAAATTAAAGAGTAAACTACGCAGAATGTTTATGTACATTTTTACCTAATTCGTGAAACGATCAAGAGACATACTAACAAAATGTACAGAATTCGATTAGATAGATATTACAAGTCGAGTTTTGGAGTCGTAATATTCTGAGTTAGAAAACATCATCATTTTGGAAAAAACACGAAACAATTGTAGAGTATCGATAAGAAGATTTGAAATTGACAACATAACATTTTTTCCGTCTTGACGTTTTTTGAAGCCAGTACTTAAGCATAATGACATCATAGTATTGAACCTTTGTGGATGACAACCAGAAACACCATTAAAGTTGACAATTATTAAATTGGTAGGTTGGCCTCTCTGTTAAATAATCTATGCTAACTCCGGTTCCCTGACATGACAGCTTACTAGGGTTGACAATATTTTTGGCTTTTATAATTTATTCGATTTTTTACGGGGTATTTTGTAACACGTTGTATTGTCAAAAATAATGATAGCTATCAATAGCTCGGTGGTTTCGGAATCACCCGAAAACTGACTACGAACAGAGAACCCGGCCAGCGGGTTCTCGTCTTCTTCTTCAGCGCATTTGCGCCCACCGTTGGACATACGCCTGTCCAATTTTCCTCCACTGGGCGCGATTCGCAGTGAATCTCCCCCTGATTGGGCCTGCGGGCGAGCTGATGTCATCCGACCACCTTGCTGGAGGCCTGCCACTCCTCTCTTTGCGAGAGGTCGCCACTCCAAAATACGCTTTTTTTTATGCTAGAGGGGGCAAACGAGCTATCGGGTCACCTGATCACCGCTGCCCATGGACACCAGCAACACCAGGCGAGGTATTGCAGCTACGTTACCGGCCTTTGAGAAGAGAGTATGCTCGTCTCTTGAAGGTCCCCAAGACGTAGCAGTCCGGAAATACCGCTGATTCCGTAACATCTTGCTCCATCTCCCATCGTTTCCCAGGGTTACTAGCGCTGAATGTGATATTCGGTCTATCGTAAGTAACAGGGTCGATGGTCTGTGCCTAACTTGAATACTTCGCTGATAGGGAATGACTAAGGCAGCTTTGCCCATACTGCCAAGTTTGACGGTTTTATTTTTTTAATTTACTAACAATAAAATCCTCTGCAGATACTCTACTGTTATATCCATTGAAACAATTAATTAGTTGTCCGTTTAAAATTGTAAAGCAGTTATTTGGTATCATATAAACTTTCAAAATATTATTATCGACACACCACATTCTTAGTCTATAGGTACTAACAAAGTAAACTTTGCAACATGCCAACTGTATGGAGCTCGGGCCCTTTCAGCTAATTTGAAACAAAGCATGTTCATTTGACATTATTATTTTATTGTACGTAAATTCTACTACATTACACGCATACGTTATTTTATTACATAAAAAAACACGTGTTAAGGATAACAGCGCAACGCAGCAACCGAGGCGTAAAAAACAGTTGAATATAGGAAGGTACGAGTACTATATCAGAGTGAAATACTTGTCAAATTATGCAATGTCAAAGAAACACGGTACTTTCTATAATATTTGTAATGTGCAAAGAAGTTTAAATAAATAATTCCGGGGTTGCAAACCTTTAACAGTCAGACTATATAAGTAGACATGTATTTCTTCGCTTTTTCGTAGCAATAGGTACTTGTTAGTAAAACGTTACTATAATAGAATCTATAATTCGACGGAGTAAAGAATTAAGTACTCATGTTGCTTAATCGTAACCAAAATACGGATCACAGAAGCATCATAACTCTTTAACCATTAATTACCAAAAATGGCAAATTGAGTCAATATTGTTTTATGAATGTCAATTCGACAAATATCGCGTAAAATGTTAATGCCAGAATAGTATTTAATCATACAAATTGCTATTCCAACATAAGAACAGTATTTTCTAATGATAATGTTAATCGATGATTTTCTACTGTCCATCTTAATGTCAATATCGATGAACTCAGAAAGTCATCCCGCCAAAATATACTCGGAGCCTAGTATGGCTGCGTTAACCGCGTGACAAACTGTGGATAAAACATCCGTCACTTTTTGACACGTGTGTAAGTACGAGAATGACGGATGCTTTATACACATTTTGTCACGCGATAATCGCAACCATACTAGGCCCGCTGAGGCCCGTTTCACGAAGCTAAAAGTTACAAATTACAAGCGGATGACTCTTTCTAACTCCATCTGCTAGAAAGAGAGTTCCGCTTGTAATTTGTAACTTGTAGCTTCGTGAATCGGGCCACTGATGATGAGAAGATGTATTAAAACATATAAAAGGGCTCAAAAATATCTGAACTCGACTCTATCGTCAAAGGCGCGTCAGAGCGTGTTCAGATAATTTTGGATAACTTGTCTACTCTAATATATTTTATAAAAACTTAACAATACTGTCTATTACCATCATAAATGTCAAATTGTAAAAAGTCAGGGTAAATATGAATATATTGCAATTTAAATCACAGTAGCGAACCGGTTACATATGTTTGATCCTCGAAATCATGAACTTTTTAAAATGTCGATATAAGTAGTACGCTATAACCGCGCCTGCGCTCTGGCACGATTTGTACATTTAAGCAGTCAAACTGGTCTGCCAAAATGTATAAAACCCATACATTTACGTGTCGGCAATATTATGGTCGGTTTAATAAATCAAAAGTTTTGCTCGTTTAAGGCGGATTTGCCAGGAAATTGAAGAAGAAATTTTGAAACTGAGCATTTAGAGAAGTTTTTGAATATAAATTAAGCAATATTTAAAAACTAGAAGAATTATTTGTAGGTACGTAATAAAGATAAAGCTTTCTCTTATTCGGCGGGTAGTTCAATATTTTACCAGCCTAATCATGAAATAAATAATAAAAATATAAATCACTGCATTGAAAAGCCGGCATTACTCGATAGCGAGATAGCGGCTCATTGTGGCTAAAATAAGACCAAATACCTACCTCTGCAGATTAAAATCGGTGCATAGTCTCACAACTCATAAATAATAACCTAATAACATGTGATAAGGATAAAAACAATTTTAAAAATACTTACGATTTCTTATTAAAAAAAGGAATAAATTAATCCACGCACACTTCACAATCCAATTCAATGCCACAGTATTTAAAAAATAAATTTAACTAGCGGGCGATTTGAAAATCGAACGTTTTCTTTTTAAATTGCCGCGTGCGTCCACGGCGGCGTCGCTCCGTCGAATGATAACCAGCCAGCCACAACGGTTTGTATCTATGTATTCGGCTTCAGGTGTTCGCCGCGTATCGGTATGATGCGATAAACAATGAGTAACGTGCATTTATACGTCATTTGCGTTAAATGGGCGCGTTATCTTTTCCGCGGGTCATCTTCATCATGTTTGATGTAATATTTTCAGATTTTTGTTGACTTTAACATGAATGCGGGGCTTAAAGTGCACCTACAGCTGGTGTGAATGCGCTTGTCTTTTAATACTGATCGTTTTTAGCCTGTGCTAAGTACCTACCTGTAACATATTATCTTTTTTTTACGTTCTCGAAAATCACTTTATATTATATGAAGGCCTTTGTCCAACAGTGGACGTCTTGCGGCTGATTATGATGATGAAAATGATGATGATCATTATATGAAAATCTTGGAAAATGTATATTTGGGTCTAGAAATCGAACTGTAATCGACATAATCCGACATATTAAAATTTAAAAGGTTTTTAGCGTTTTGCCATTTGGCAGCAGATATATTTTATGATTATAGAGGTATTTCATGTAGACACTATTGAAGCAATGTGACCAAACACATCGCCTCATTAGTGTCTGCATAAAATACAGAGAGACAGAACCAATGGACATGGCGAAATTTTAATGGTACCGAAACCATGCAAGTTTTGTTTCGTATTTGGATATGAAAACTATAATAACCCAATTATAAAAGTTGTGGCCAAAATGTACTAGGTACTCTAAACAATTATAACTTGCTTTAAGGAAACTGTTTCAGCACAGAAAAAATCTTGCAAATTGATATGCAAAGACTCGTCATGAATAATGACGACATACAGAATGACTTTGCAAATTTACAAGTAGATCGGAACAAAATGACGTCACTTTGAGAGCAGGACTTCTCATAGAATGAATGGAATTATAGGTCCTCAATGATACAGCAGATTTTCAGTCGGTGTTTCACAACATGTGCAATAATAAACGGTCTTGAATGTTCCATAGGCAATTGATAATAATTAGGTATAATTAATGAAAATTGTTATACCTAATTATTATCGTCACGTCGTCAACATACATATACATTTTACTTCTTTCTTATATTAAATTGCTTAAATTCATTGTTGGGATGTTTGTTACTCAATCACGCGAGAACTGCTACCCTTACCATGAGTTACAATTAACCTACTCGCTAGCGAGTCGAAGCTCAGAGGCTCTACTTTGAAATCCGTAATTCGAACTTCGTCTATTGCTATCCCTTTTGCTCTCGAAGCGTCTCTAATTTGCAAGAAAGTGACGGGGCGATCCGAAGTTCGAATTACTGATTTCAAAGTAGAGCCTCAGGGGTGTTATTCTCTTAAAAACGGCGGTCGGTCGAACGAACGAGCGAAAGAGCAGCGGCGAGTCTAAGTAGTCCCGTCCGAGCAAACAAAACACATTTTAGCGCGTGTGCGTAAAATATCTTAATACAGGTTAAAACCCTGTTGTTTGAGCAGTCGGGTAAAAAGAATATCTACATGATAAACTTATTAGACGTGTAATGTAAAAAATAGGGTATTAAAGCATTCGTATGACGTATGATTTTCAATAAAATTTACACAGCTGAGACATTTCACGCGTAGATATTTGCGAAGAATTGTATGTATGTCTACGTAAAGGAGCATATTAGCTATAAATCATACTTATATTATCTTTTTTATGCGGAGCTGACTGCTAACCTTCACTAGTTGGAGAGGCACTTTAAGAAAATTATCTTTGATATGTCTCTTGCTTCTCTTTTTTTAATTATAATTACATGGAACACACAGTGATGCGTGCGTGCGTAGGCACCCATTTACTTTCTACTCTACTGTTTTCTTTAGACGCTACCGAATTTGACCGCAACGTTGGCGCTGGCGTTGCGCTGACGTTGAACGTCACGTCTAGCGTTATACTGGAGACACGCACGAGTTCAAGTGCAAGGTCAATACGATTTCGTCCAATGCCCCTATTGTGTCGTTCTGTCGTGAGTCCAGAACTTGCGGTGCCAATGACGTCAATCCACTCCATTTTTTTTACTGGGAGCGCTAAATGAAAAAGTGTATTTCGACCCAATAGAAAAACTAATAAATAGAAGAGCTAAATTTTCTATTGATTCGAAGTACACTTTTTCTTTTCGCGCTCCCTAGTAAAAAAAACGAGTGGATTTAAGTCGGGTGGTCGAAATAGTGCCAGCCCGCCCTATAGATTTTTGATTGTGGGGCTGTATGTTTTTAAGAAGGTACTTGACTTAGTTTTTTTTAATTTCTCATTATTGTCACTGCTTGCGCTATCTCTCCCTTTCGGCTCGACGTCGATTTTGCAAACACCCTGTATACCTACATAATGTGGTTTTCCCGATAAATGTGCCAGTTTCCAAAGAATTTGCGGGTTACGCTGTGGGCCTAAGACATACCAGCGTTACAGTTTTCTATTTAATTCAGTTGTTTACCGGTTGTATTAGATATTGCAGTAACCCATTAATCTTTCCTTCAAAGTATCATCCATCACTCATCGACTGGTATGCAGTAAGTGAAAATGCATTTATAGGAAGACACTTAACAGCTAGCAGTTATGCACTCCGGGTAAAACCCAACCTGTGCACTGAATACTTCGATATTAAATCTTCACGGATAATGTTTAAGCATTTAATCAACCGAACGATATTAAAACTTAGAGTCAACTCTATGGGTAACAGAGCCCACATTTATGCCATAAAAAAACTTAGTAGGCTTCGTATGTTAGTTCGACGATGTTGATTCGATCTTTATACAATTTTGTAGAAGAGTAGTTAAGGCAAATACAATTTTTAAGTTCGGACGGAGAATCAATCAGGCGGTTACAGAATTAGGGGGGAAGCTCATGAGGTCTCTTCAGAGACGAGGTTCATGACGGACTACTACTAATATTGTCTCCTATTGTGAACAGCATGCCAAACTTTTAACGTGGTTACAATAAGATGCGGAGTTATATCGACATTCATTTAGTGAATTAGAAAAAAATGCGATCGTTATTTTAGATTGCATAGTTTCGGTTAAAATATGCTCTATTCTGTTACAAAAGAAAACAATTAAAAAAATGGAAACTTCATGACTCGCTCTATCATATTCCACATGACTTCAACGTCAGTACCACAAGAACCTGTGTGCTTCAGGCGCAACGGACCGATCGTCCCATAAGGGAATGCAATTTAACCGGTTATTAACCGTTTTTGTATGAAAAAACCCGGTTATTTGCATTCCTTAGTCCCAATCCGTCACGACGCGACGTTATCAGCTCTGCAACACGCCGCCATATTGCATCATTTTACTTGGCACTTCCTCAATTACTAAAAGCGAAATATAATCCCAAATCCCTGTGTTCTTTCCTAAAACTGGGATAACAGCAAACGGTCAGCGCCATGGTGTGAGCACTGCAAAACGCCGCCGTGTTGCATCATTTTACTTGGCATTTTGCCAATAACCAAGATTCCTGGGATCTAACACTAAACTGAGATCACAACGAGCTCTTAGCGGCATGACTCAGCCACTCTTATTTACGTCACAGCTAGATTAAATAAAAACGGAAACATATCGCCGGTGACAGTGGAATACTGCGTACAGTCAAAAGCTTTAATGTCTATACGGCCATAGCGCCAAAGATATGTAAACATAGACCTTGTTGTCATTATTATTATTATTTCTGGTAGAGAATGCCTTAAGGCATTAAGTCCGCCATTTTTATTTACTTTGTGTATTGTGCAATAAAGTATAAATAGATTTAAAAAAAAACTGTGGCATAGGGGCGTGTAGATATACTTATGTCTATGACTGTACCGAACTAAAAAAACCGGCCAAGTGCGAGTCGGACGGAGCCCCCTTTAAATTTTTAGTATTTGTTGTTATAGCGGCAATAGAAATACATCTTCTGTGAAAATTTCAACAGTCTAGCTATCACGGTTCATGAGATACAGCCTGGTGACGGACAGACAGACGAACAGAGGAGTCTTAGTAATAGGGTCCCGTTTTTACCCTTTGGGTACGGAACCCTAAAAATCTAAAATATGTAAATTTTATTTGCTTTGTTCCATAGTTCCGTCACAAAAAAAAAAATCTACATTATTTTGGCTGGATAGAATAAAACGTCTAGACCAGCAAAACGCTGCAAGATGGCGTCATCTTGCATCATTTTAACTGGGACTTTGTTTATTAATTACAGGTGTAACTAACGCTACACTTAACAAACCACCTGTGAATCTTGTGTTCATGACATAACAAAGACAGGTGTTTGGTTTGTGACAAAGATTTAAATATTATCCAAGATCCCTATTCCGTTCGTAGCCTTCGTTATTTCAATGAAAGAACGAATATTAAAAATGATAAGGAAATTTCACGCACATCATACTGTGACAGAAAAGATTAACAACAAAACACTGCGAGTATTTAAGATGCCCTCGCCTTCGATTCGGCCTTCTATATCATTTGTTGAATAATTTTCTTTACATACAAAAATTTTACCTGGGCCTCTATCCCACTTTGTTCTAACCCATCTTATTCTTGAAACCATATTGTTTTTACGCCAGTTTATAATAATTAAGATTGTAGGGGCGACGTGCATCAAAAATTTTACACTGGGTTAAGACACTAACGCGAGTTAAAATGTCAGTTTTCGTATGAATCTGACGTTTACTAACTCGAGTTAGTGTACTTAACCCAGTGTTAAATTTTTGGTGCAAGTGGCCGTAAGATTCCATGGGCCCCAAAGCACACTTCCCACCACTTCCTTTTGCCTTCTCCGTGGCACAAAACACAAGAAAGCCTTTCTACATTCTTGTACATTTGCAAAATATTTTATCTATATATATAAAAGGCATACCTGACTGACTTATATATCAACGCACAGCCGAAACTACTGTACCTAGAAACTTGAAATTTGGTACAGAGGTTCCTTTCATGATGTAAGTGAGCACTAAGAAAGGATTTTCCGAAAATCGACCCCCAACGGGAAGAAATGGGGAGAGTAGCGGGAAACTAATTCTACGGGTACGAAGTCGCGGGCGTCCTCTAGTTAATTATAATACTGTTGCTCTTGTGAGTGATACTTTTCGTGCGAAAAGTTAGAAATTCGAACTAGTGCTTTTTTTTTTCTTAGCTGCATACCGTATGGAACGTTGGGATTTTCGCACTAGTGTTTTTTGAATTTTCAATTTTTTTACCCTTTATTATTGAAATTGCACTGTGATTTTTATCAGACTAAGAATTAAATAAATTCGTATATTTTCTAATTACTGTTTCATTTTCGTTTCATTGTAACTTTTTGCAAATGTATTTATTAAAAAACGTTGTTGGATACACATGCGGAACTGTGATTTTCAATCGCCCCGAGTCCTGTCCTTCGCTTGCAGCTCGGACCAAGACACCTCGGGACTCGTGTAAGTAAAATTACATCTTTCCGCCCTTGCATCAAAATGTACTATTATCTTGTGAACTATGATTTAAGTTTGAAAAATCATGTCGTTCAAATGGTGCCTCTAAGAAGCCAATCGTCACGTGATACTTACCTGATAATGGTACTTTATCAGCCGCCCTTGACACCAATTTAACGGAGCATTGATCTCCTCGGTATTTTGTTGTATAAATTGTGTAATAAATGATTTTGGAGTGCCTATTCACTTGAAACATGTACTATCTAACAGTATTGTTAGAAACGATTGGATACACACAATCGTTGCTACATTGTGTGATTCTCGAGGTAACACAATTGATCTCACATTATCGAAGTGGATTAAACATCAAACGGGACACCATTGAGATAAGATAAGTATTGTAGTACGCCATACCGATAGCCGTTATGCCGTGTGGTGCCGGGTTTAGAATGTTGCCACTCCATGTCTTCCCGTGGATGTCGTAAGAGACGACTAAGGGACTAAAGGCTGTGTAGTGTTGTTAGGCGATGGGTTTGCAACCTGTCACTTAGCCTGGTTGTGCAAAATGTGGTCACAGAATTATCAACAGGTTTTTAGAGTTGTTGGTGAGTCTGTGGCTCTGCCTACCCCACTCTGGGAATGAAGGCGTGAGTTTATGTGATGTTATGTGTTTTGTAGTACGCCTGGGTTTTGTGATTTTTATGCTTCTTGCTTATTAGCTATCCTTTTTGTATTCTGGTGTGGGGAAGATACAACCAGTGAAATAACTAGCACAGAGGCATTCCATCTTAGTCCACAGATTTTTCAAAGCAATGGCAGATTTAAGATTGTTATCTTGAATTTTTATTTAATTGCATGAATGTAAGTCGTAATACCTACAACTTGTATAACACTGCTATTTCAAGATTATAAATGGTACAATTTTACATAATTTCCATTGTTTCAAGGCTGTTTGATGGCTTAAACTGTATAATCAATTGTATAACTCTTATAGCAATTTGTTTGGCACTCATTTTTCTACATTGCCTAAGTTTTATAGATGATGTACATCGATGTATTTTTTAGGGTTCCGAAGTCAAACTAGGAACCCTTATAGTTTCGTCATGTTCGTCTGTCCGTCTGACCCCGGTCTAACTCAGAGACTCTTGGTTAGTACCAAGAGTCTCTGAGGTTCGGAACGAAGATTGGAACAGCGCGTGGCGTTTCCCGCGGTCCGAGCTTTACGTGTGCAGGCCGCTAACTAGTGGACAACAGAGGCTGGCTAAGGCATCTAAAACGCGAAAATACTATCATTACTATACCTGTTTAGCGTAGGAACAATGCGTTGCACTTCATTGACATTGTTCACTGATTAGATTTTATTTAACGACCTTACTAATTAGGTACAGGTTTTTTATCTACTAATCAAAGTAACAAAGACTTATTATTGCTTATCACAATAACAGAAAGTTGCAGTGTCGATAAGGTAGCCAAACGTTTACATCACGTGTATCGGATACCTAGTTATTTTTAGTTTTGAGAGCTGCGTCAACAGAAGACTGATCGATCAAGTATCTTTCTTACCACTAGATACTATTAAATTGGTAAAAAGCCCCGAAATCATTACAATCCCACGTTCATACCTAATAACCCTTAAGAGAATTGTGAAGCGACACATAAATCGCCTAAGTACTTATCGTTATAACGTGTCTCACATCCTTGAGGTGAGTATCCACCAGAGCTCCACCAATAGGAATACTTCTTTTTCCTAGCCTCGCTCAGCGCAGCCCGCCTATTGAAGGGTTTTTTCCTCGCACAACGCTCCGCTACCTACCTCGCACAGCTTCGGTGGATATTCACCCTAAAGGTCCTAAAATGAGTAAAATAATAATTTACCTTAATGAGAGTTATCCGTTCTATCTGGTTTTCTTCGTTCTTCATAGATTTCTCCCTATCATGGCTGATATGTGAAAACCTTCGCATCTATCTGATTTTTCGTTCTTCGTAGATTTCTGCCTATCATGGCTGATCTGTAAAAAAAATATAAATTATTACATCGCCATGGACAAGTCACAAGATGGACTGACGACCTGACCTAACGTAACCTAACTTACAATTCAATTATGTATGTCAATTTATCAAGATAATGCAGGCAGTTTATTGACGATGTGCTTAAGCTGACAAAATTGGTGTTTATAAATATGTATCTCGCTGCAGCGTATTAAGGTAGATTTTTTCTAGCACATTAACGGCCTTTACACTTAAAGTTCGGACCGCGGGAAACGCCACGCGCCGTTCCAATCTTCGTTCCGAACCGTACGTGTAAATGCAACTGTAATAGTAAAAAATGTACGGTTTGGAACGAAGATTGGAACGGCGCGTGGCGTTTCCCGCGGTCCGAACTTTACGTGAAAACGCCGCTATTGTATGCTATGATACCTAGATGGCGTACATTTCCTGCATATGTTAACACTACGACGCTTTTAGGAATCGGTGAACCGAAACGAAACAATGTTATTGATAAACTTGGTCGTGCCGCGATAACACGCGATCGTGTTTACATAGGCACGGTGTGGTACTGAAAATCGTGCGAGAGACACATCTTTACACAACATCGGCCGTAGGCGAGCTGTAAGCCATAACACACACATTAAAATGTTACTGTCAATATTTACTTGATGCCGATCTATATACTTCCGATCTGGACGGCCTAGTTGGTAGTAGTGACCCTGCCTACGAAGCTAGCGGTCCTGGGTTCAAATCCCGGTAAGGGAAGAATTTGTGTGACGACTGTGATGGGCGCGAATATTAGTTCGTGCGTCTTGGATGTTTTCTATGTAATTGCGTATGTATTTCGCTATATAAGTAAGTTTATGGTTGTCTAGTATCCATAGTACAAGCCTAGAGCTTAGTTTGGCACTAGGTCAAATTATATGACATTCTCCCCTGATATTACTTGATAGTTACATAACTGCCCAAAATTAAATTAAAGCAAATCAATCCTTTATTTCACCAAACATGAGTAGTTTACATTATTGTTGTAATAACATAAGTAAGTATTAGAGAATGAAGATTGTAATGTTTTATTATGTAAGTTATTAAATATGTAGGTATGAATGTACGAGTATGTGTGTATTATGCATCCATGTTAGTTAATTTGTGCTCTTGTATTTCGGTTTAGGGTAAGAGAGTACGTATACCTACGGCTCAAACAAGGGGAAGGAGTAACAAACGGAATAACACACAAACTTTCTCATTTATAAATTCTCAGTGTGATAATAAGATTTTATAATCTATAACACTGGCATATCAAATGTATGCATAGATCAGCCCACAGCAGCGGCTCGCAATAGTATCTAACTCATTCTGCCTTCATGAGTGGCACGCTAAATCCGATTTCCCGATAGTTAATTTTAGTTAAGTGCGTTAACCGATAGATGGAGCGGAAAACAATAGTCTATGGTAGGGCTAATCTAACATTGTCGTTGATCGAGCACAACCAATTGTAACCAGTATTACCAGCACAAATAATTCAATACCGATGTACTGGCTCGGCTTCGAAACAGGAAGTAATTGGCGAAGATCAGCCATTTATCCCATCAGCCATAGATTAGAGAGTTTGAGCAATTGGACAATTGTGCCGGGCTGTTCACTATTCGACACCAATCGGTGGCGCATGCGCGGACGCTCCAATAAGGGCACTGCGAGGACACGACGCAAAAAAATGCAGACAGCCTAAGTACAGGGCCTCTATTATCGGCGGTAAAAGCTATATCGTCTTTAACCTGATATGGTATTGTTTTTAACTCGGCCACCATTACTGTCAAGTAAATAAAAGCTATTAAAACGTTGACAATACGATAACAAATCAAAGACTATTATGTTTTTTACCGCCTAGAATAAAAGCCCAGACTAATGGATTTCTGGGCCACCATGGAACTGTGTCAAAGTGACGTCATCAATCGAATCCCTCGAAACTTTTTGGGATTTGATTCGTTGCGTCACTTTGACGTAGGTCCATAGTGGCCTTTTTTATGGAAACAAAGAGGCAGACAAGCAAGCGGGTCACCCGCGACACCAGAGGAATCGCAAGTGCGCTGCCGACCTTTGCGAAATCCATTTGTTTGACAGTACCTAAGTTTGTGCTTCATTTGCAGTATTTGCACTTGAAAATGAAGCACCAAGAATTTCGAACGACATGGTGAACAAATAATGCGCCTTTTACACTTTTTTGATCACTTGACGACCGCATTATAAATGTGAACCTGAACAAAAAATATGAGTCTCTCATCGCGAAGATACAAACAAACATAACTACATACGGGTCTAACTCATAAACAGTTTTTTTTTTCAAAAATATTATTCCCACTGAAGGCTTTGTAGTACATGACCAGTTCTTGGTATTACAGAACCCTAAAAGTTATAGGTAAGTACCTGCTTAAAAAAAATGCTTAATTGGTCGTGACATCATGAATTTAGAGGATCCCTCCCCTTGAATCGCCGTCACTCATTTGATCGAATGTACCTATCATTTCATCGAATTTCATTTCATCGAAAACTAATTTCTGCTGAAACCTTATTGTTTTTAGGTTCTCTTAAGCATAGGTTACGTAGGTTAGGTTAGACCTGTGACCACCAAAAAATTATAACTCCTGCAAGTGTAATGATAATCATATCGATGAAACGAAAATTCGGCGAAGTAGAACATTTTATGAAATGAGTATGGGTGATTCAAGGGTTAGGTACCCTGAATTTAGGGCTCTTTTCACAACGTTTGATAAAGCCGTAGCGGCACGTGTCTTCAATTCATCAGCCTATGACTAGCATCGGAAGTAACGCTACGCAACAACGCTATGCAAATAGATTACATGGTAATGCGTTATATCTAAAACGCAGAACGTAACCTACATAGGGAACAATGAACAGGTCAATCGCCATAGTTAATATTCAGTCGTAATTGATTTATAATGGGAGTAATTATCATCAGAAATTGGATCAAGAAGTAAGCTAAGTTCGAAACCTTTCAACTTTCAAAGAGAATTTACCCCAAATAGAGTGTTTGGTACAGTCACCAGCAATAATACACGTCTTTATTACTAGAGGTATAAGAGCGAGTCATATATTTTGCGCCCAATGTTGGATAATATATTATTGCTGGTGACTGTACAATGGACCTCATAACTTCGCACGCCAAAGCTAGTTTCAAATAAATCTTAATTTGGTCTTATTTCTTTGGTCTCTGCCTACCCCTCTGGGAAACAGGCGTGATTTAATGTATGTATGTAAGTAGCTGCACACTGTAGCATCATGTCGCTTTAACGCCTTTGACAGATTAGTGCAGTAGTTCAAACATGACGTTAAAGTGCCAAAGCACTAAAGTATCTACTCATAAAGCAGGCCGTACTTATTGTGCTAGCACATTGTGCGTCGGTGACACGCTTAGCATATTTTTATCTTATCTTGTACAGATAGGCCCTTTCGGATGCACTTCGAACCAATTTGCCCACTTCTTTCTTTTGTGCAATTACCCTTTGGCATATTCAGCTGTTTGAATGTGCATGTTTTCTTACGATGTTTTCCTTCAAGGCCTTGACTCACTGCGCCCGATACGTGCCGCCGATACGATCTAACTATGCAATTTGAACGAGTGCGTTCTTATTTTCGACTACAGGATCGAATAGGGCACAGTGAGTAAAGGCCTTCACCAAGAGCATCGGGTACAGTACCTACCTACTTAAGTTAGAAAAAATAAAGGGAACAAGCACGTGACGCACGGACCTAAAAAAAAATACGGACGCAACCTCGTCTAATCATGAGTGAAGCATGCAAAATGGCTGTCTGTATGCGTGCACACGCACACACGTAAACTGTCACTCGTGCTGAGGCTCGGCGCGTTGTCTAACCTAGTGTATCTATGTGCGTGCGGTAAGTCGTGTATAACGAACGAAAGTGCCGACCTTGCATGCTTCACACCTGTTTAGTGCAACGTTACGTCCGTATTTTTTTTAAGTCTGTGGGTTACTGCTGCCGCACGGATCCTTACTTGGTACCTCACGATCACGTGTCGACACCCTAAACCTCTGGGTCACCGATATGTTTACGAAATTACTAGCATAGAGGTACTCCATCTTAGTCCTCAGGGTTGACAACGCATCTGCAGTCTTGGGATTGTAGTCTTGAGAATTCATTTGTCTATGGGTCTCAAATCCCTCTTATCATCAGGTGGCTTGTGTGCTTGTCTGCCTTTTCAGTGTCATAAAAATCTGCATGAAAATCCAATTAGTACTTTTGAGATCATTGCGAATACAGTCAGACAGACACAGCAAGGGACTTTCTTATATGATATATAGTGATAATGATAATGTATGATTGTATTGTATTTCATTTGCACATAACAGATATCTACTTAGTTGCAGTAAAGTAACAACCACATTTCTAAGGATGCCGTCAAGTAGTTTCTCTATGAGTTTGCAGTTAATGGTTTCACTTTCCCCTAGGACTGGTAGTGGCCATTGACCGGACAGGCTTTCCCACAGTTTCTGTGCCATCTCGTAGAATTGGTTTTAGTTGGAGAAAAACTCATAAAATGTGAAATTTAAAAGGTATACATACATACATGTACACACTGGTTTGAATTTATATAATTGGTAGTTATCAAAAAGACCTAGTCTTACTCCTATAGACATTTGGACTCTTGGGATTGCAGTTTTGAGATTGTAATCTTGAAAATTCATATGTCTATGGGTCTCAGATCCCTCTTATAATCAGGTGGCTTGTGTGCTCATGTGCCTTCTCAGTGTTATAAAAAACTTTATAGTAAAAATGGTTTTACTAGGGCATGCAACTCTTTGGATGGTGAAGATGGGGTTTTTTAAACTTTATTCATGCAAGTACTATTATAGCTGGCAAGAAAAAAATTGTGGCTCTTTAAAGACTTTGAAATTTTGTAAATTGTAATGTTTGACTCTTCCGACTCAAAAGGTTGTCGACCCCTGTACTAGGGGGTGTTCAGATAGGTTTTTTTTTAACCTGATAGTAAGTTGACTCAATTCCATTAGCAATATCAGAATTGTGCCATAATAGCAAAGTAGGCAGCTACATTTTAAATTGAATGTTGTTACCTAGTACTAGGACATTACAGTTAGCCACCTTCTGGTACAGAAATGCTTTAGGAGCTACTTTTGTAATTTCACTCATTATTTTCTACTACACTAAAACAATGCTGCTAAGCAACAGATTAATCCTGTTACATATTACAATTAACTTAATTAATATCAAATCCATCATTCAAATTCATTGTAAAGACAAAACAAGATAACTAAATACTCTTGTGTTTACAAGTATGACTCATACTTGATATGTATTTTTTGAATCTTTATTCTTATAAATTAATTCCTCAAGAATCAAGTTGATCAAATATAATTTTAAATTGAGTGTGGTCTAAAAATTTGATTCAAGTATTTTTCAGATTCAACGTCCCAATAATAAATAAAACACCACAGCTGGAACCCTTGAGGCCAAACCCTAAATCAAAAACTTCATTTTACACCCAACCCTAAAGTAAGTAAACCCTGATCAGTAAGTCACATAACATAACTAACTACTTTATTAAGACTCGCAATGGAACGTTACATAGTGTGTACCTACATAATACGCTTATTACACCTTCCTAAATTAGTCCCTAACAAGACAGACGCAGCAATACCTTAGATCGAGATGGAGATATCTCCATACGTATCTAACTAATTTAGGAAGGTGTAAAAAGCCATTTAAGCCTACATTTAAGTATATTAGCATGCATAGCTTGGTGGGCGTTTCAAGTTTCGACTGGTGCATGAATAGAATATCATTTGAGCCGCATTGTACGTCAAACAAAAGAAACAGCACCTGCTTATTTTTACATGTATGTAACTCATTCCTTTTGTTTTAGCAGAGCAGACACTTAAGTATATTACAAAAACTAAATAAACAGTTTTACAGTAAGTGTCACATACCCGAAACTCTGCTTCACGGCATACCGAAATTTAAGAGCGTGTACACCCCAAACACAAGGACTAAGGGCGAATATAAATAATTTCAAACAATCTCTTCACTATACGATCACATTTTTGATAGTTTTTGAAATGTTTATTATGATTTAAGGGATTACATTAAGTAGAAAACTGTTCGCGGAACCTCAAAATACACTGTTTTGACATTACTATCTGTCAGTGTCAACCAGATGTGGCCGACAGTAACATTAACTTCTGAGTGTTGCCTCATAAAATTATTAATAATACTTTAAAAAACGCGATGGTATGAAGAATCATTGGTCGATCACAGCAATGGGAACTTTAGGGATAAGTACTGTCAAAGTATAGTAAGGTATCCTTGAATTTCAAAGATTTTAATATTTTATTTATTAAACAGTGTCAGAAATACAGTAAAAAATATTAAACAAATTTGTACTCTCAAAAAGGCAACAGCTTAGGTATTTAAAAATATTTTGTTATTAACACTTAATACTTAAAAAAATACTAATCTTCTCTCTTCCTTTTAAGAGATTTCTTCTCCTTGTTAGCGTTGTAAGCCGCATTCATTTTTTGCATATTTTCCTTATGGATCTTGTCATGGTCTACTATTCTTTTTGGATATCCTTCACCAACAACACACCCAGCCTTCCTTTGTATTTCTTTAGGTGCCTTCCAGGGCTCGTATATAAATGCAATCGGGTACTTACTTAATTCAGGTACATATTTTTTGATATACAAACCATCTTTGTCTGTTTTCTTTCCAAAGGCAACAGGACTGTACACCCTAAAGTATTTATAAAAGAATGCAGATGCGGACAACCACATCCAGTTGCCAGCATTTAATGACCAGTCATAATCAAGTAGATAGTCTTCAAAAACTTTGGCGCCTTCCTCCCATGATATCCATAAATCTCCTCTTGTTAAGAAGCATGCAACCATATGCCGAGCCAAGTGATGGATCCAGCCCTCTTGTTTCAACTGCCTCATGATGGCATCAACAAATGGGTACCCAGTTCTGCCTTCCGCCCATGCTTTGAGATGTTCCTCATTTTTTCCCCAGGGTATTTGGGTGCATACAGGATTTCCAACCATTTTATCAAAGTTTTTAGTTCCTGTACCTGCCACATAGTAGAATTCTCTCCACAAAAGTTGACCCAATAGTGAAACTGGTGGTTCAGTATGTCTCCTGCCACTCTCAGCTTCCTTCAATTTGTGGTAGAACAACTTAGAAGATACACAACCATGGCTTATGTAAGGGCTGAGTACAGTTGTGCTTGGCTCAAGACTGTTTGGGAAGGAATTTGGCTTTTCAAATTTGCATACCCACTCTTTTCTGGCCATGTACATGTCAAGTCTTTTTATACCTTCTGTTTCTCCTCCAGCATATTTGCATGGCTCAAGGGTTGATTCATCAATGCCCAATACACTTAGGTTTGGTACGTCATAATCATGGGAATCAAAATCATCCGGTTTACAGCTATCAGGTATTTGTTTCTTTATTTCTATGCATTCTTTCACAGGCAGCGCTGATGCCAAAGAAAGAAACTTCTGGTATGTTAATGGAACATTACCATTATTATTGATTAAGACTTTATTGCAGTCATAAACTGTGTGTTGCACTCTCTTGACCACGAAAATGTCTTTTTTCTCTGCAATCTTCTCTACAATTTCATCTTGCTGCACAAATTCTGGATCTATGTCTAGTTGTAGTGTTAAGTACTTTACTTGCCACTCATCAAACAATTCTGGAATCTTTTCTCCAGCTTTTCCATTGATTATAAAGAGTCGAGTGTTAATTTTTCTTAGGTTAATATCAAGATCTTGTAAGCTCTGAATTAAAAACCTTAATCTGTTAACTCCCACTTTGTTTTTTATATCTGGATCTATGACATAGATAGGTCTGAGGAAGTACTTTCGGTTTTCAGCCTGGAATAATAAACAAAAACACTTATATTTTTAGACTAAAAAAAAACAACATGATAGCTTATATTTACTATTTGCATATCAAATCATTATATTTTTCATTAATGTAACAGACAGGCCTAAAAATAAAATAATAAATATGATCATTAGTCTTAACGTACCTACCTCATTAATGGCATTACGAAGAGCGAGGTTGTCGTGGACGCGTAAATCTAAACGAAACCAATGAATGACCGATGGTGTAACTGCCATTTTGTAAAGAGACCTTAACATAAAATTCGAATACAGCAGTTAACAATACACAAGCTGCCGTTATAAAAACAATCAATGTGCGCTTTGGTCAGTTTGGTCATATCCTGAATAAAGGTTTGTAGCACAGATTATAAGGGTATGGTTTGTATGCTTGTTAAGAAACAATCGATCAATTAGTGTATACCCCACGCATCCACAAAATAGTTCAACATTAAAATAAATTAAAAAAATCCTATGACCGAGAGAGCGAATCCAGCAAATAGGAAATTGTCAAATTGACATTTTACTGACAGGACAGAGGCTCTACTTTGAAATCCGTAATTCGAACTTCGTCTATTGCTATCCCTTTTGCTCTCGACGCGTCACTAATTCCCGAGAAAGTGACGGGGCGATCCGAAGTTCGAATTACTGATTTCAAAGTAGAGCCTCAGCACCCGCACCCGCTTGACGTCAGACAGAACTACGTTTAGAAACGGGAAGCGTATAGGCATAGTATCTTCAAGACCACCGGTTCGATTTTTAGGCGGATTTGCTTCAATACTTGCTTATATTTTGTTAGGTACCTAGGTGGGAACCTATGATAAGTTTGTTCTATGTTATAATACTTATAATATAATTTTGAATAACTAGAAACTTGGTTATGCTGAGCGAAAGTGAGTGGAAGGGTCGGAAGGGGCCGCCCTAGGCGTACTTTTTCGCAATTCGCGGGCGTGAATCGCGGCGTGAATGCGCCTATCCGTGGTTTGAGGAAGAGCTATTTGTGGCCGATGGTTAACTTGAAATTTGATTAGGAAATTACCTAAAAAATCCAATTATTACATGACTTATTGATATGTCAAAATCAAGATTATGTTATAAAAAAACGTAGTACGATAACACACTACTATATTTATGTTGTAATGATTCATAGATGTCACTACCTGTCACTGTCAGTCAACTGTCAGCTTTAGAATGAACAATCGGGGCAGGGACAAATTTGTTTGATATTGATACACTTTTTAACGAAAACATGTTTTAATCCTAGTAAAAAACCGATCTACTCACTATGAACGGGTTAAAAAATCATTTACCAATCGTTTTTACATGAGATCCTGAAACATGCCAAAAATAATAGAACTTACGGTTGAACTAGACGTGCAAAGAGTAAGTATATTTTAGCTCTACTTTTAAGATAAGAAGTTTTCTTGATTATTTGAACGGGTAATTCAGTTATAAGCTGGCACCTCTCGATTGAGATCATTTCTCAGTATTACGGAATGTATGAAATACATATTATTTATCCATGCTAATATTGTAAACAAGAAAGAAAGTCAGTTTGTTTGTTTATTAAGATTTGACACTTAAACTCCTAAACTGATTTGAATGAAATTTGTCATGAATATTGCTGTAATCCCGCGGAAGGTCATACGGCACTTTTTATCTCAGAAAATTGGTCAGTTCTGGAAGAAGTGATACACGACTTCTATGCAGAGTAGATAGATAAAAGCAAGAAATGTATCTATTCAGCTACAAGTATGTTTTGTCTACCTCAGAGTCCTTTATCTGTAAATACAGTAAATCCAATTTCTAAGAACCATTGATATGATTGAATTGATCCGCACCATGATCCAAGTATCAGTATTAATTGCGAGTTGTGACATTAAGTTCACCATCATTGGTGTGGCATTCTCACCATCTTTAGCCAACCATTGTTGAAGTCGGTGTGTAAGGCCATAAGTATAAGAATATTTTTGATGAAGCACAGAACATGTGCCTACAGAAGGTTAATATAAACTGCAGAAACCGATGGTTAACACATTCAGCGCCAGCTACCCGATATTCGGGTACACTGTTTGTTAGATTGCTACATAGCAGAAAAATGCAGCTACAGGTGGTGTAAAGCATAGCACTCGTAGCAGTTGCTAGCAGTGAATGTGTTAAACTTCCACTTACCTCTAAGATCTTTATTGGGATGTGCATATTGTGCATTCTTATTTATAATAAACTAGCTTTTGCCCGCGACTCCGTCCGCATAGAAGCCGTTTATTGCTGCTCCCTCGAGATCTGTCTAATTTTCCGGGATAAAAAGTAGCCTATATCCTTTCCCGAGACTCAAGCTATCTCCATACCAAATTTCATCTAAATCGGTTCAGCGGTTTAAGCGTGAAGAGGTAACAGACAGACAGACAGACAGACAGACAGACAGACACACTTTCACATTTATAATATTAGTATGGATTAGTATGGATTAGTATGGATTACCTGATGTCTTCAAAGATAAGAATTAAGTTGCTAGTATTAAAAAAAAATATAAATGCTTGGGTAGCTGAAAAATGCTTTTATTACATTTATTAATTTTTAAATGATTAACAACGGGAACTTTTTTAAAAGGTGTTCTGAAAATAATCATGCTAAGGATGTCTGTCTCAGACTAATTTAGATTTTTTTTAAATTATTTATTGAGAAAAAAGAAATTGAATATTATAATTGTCTGCTACGCCCCCTTTGGACTAGTGGGCGGATTGACGTCATTTCGTTTGTAACCGAGTTGCGTAGCACTAACTGTGACGTAGAAATGACCATGTGGCGTTTAAGCTCTTTAGCCATTAGCAGAAATGTGCTTGTTTTCTCAATAAATAATGAACAAAAAAAATTGTATCATAAGCATAATTTTTACAAGATAACCTTTAAAAAAAAATCCTGTCTTCAGTTGTAACAGATAGCTTAAACAAGTTTAACACCATTATGTATTGTGTACCTATTTTTCAATTATAAAGAATTTCATTTATAAGGGTAGAGAAGAAGAATAAAGAATTTCATTTATAAGCCCCTACAAATTTAAATTCTATAAAGTGGCCCGCAAAATAAAATTCCAGAGTGGTCACAAACTGCCACTGATAAACGCAGTTCCTAATAATAATTCGTCACATAAATATTGTTCCCGTGACGCAAAAAGGCCACTGGCGATGTACACACATTTTATGAATGAAATTGGTGGTGTAAAAGTGGCGGGACGAGGGTTCACTCCGCCGGTATATTTATGCGCGCCCGCCATTTGGTTGGCTAGTGTAACCATGCGTAAACACATCCCCTCCATCGTCGCTCAGTGGCCTTTTATTAGTGTCCGACGGAAACATGTTTTTTTGCCGAAACCGAAAGTTCGGTTTTGGTTCTACATTAGGCCGAAACCGAAACCGAAACTTTTATAGATGTATTAAAATCGTTGAATATTATTAGTTAAATTATCAGTGGACAGTTATTTCTAGACATACCAACAATAAACCAGTTGTACGTCCTGTAGGTGGTATGAAATGAAACAAGTTCATCATCATCATCATCATTAAATTTAAGAGCTAGGCTCTTGTCGGTGAAGTAATTGCCACTTTTCTCTACTCTGTGCTAGCTTTTTCACCTCCTGATACGACACGACATTGGCCTTCTGTCTTATTTGGTTGAAGTAAGTAAGCCTAGGTCTTCCTCTTCCTCTTTTTCCTTCGACTTTACCCTCTAAAATGTTCAAAAAGAAACTATCATGCCGTATCAAGTGTCCTATCATCTTTCCTCTTCTACATTCTATGGTTTTTAAAATATGTCTTTCTTCGTTCACCATCTTTAAAACCTCTTCGTTGGTTTTCTTTTCCGTCCAGCTAGTTCTTTCCATCCTTCGCCAACACCACATCTCAAACGCTTCCAACCTTTCTCTATCTCTCTGTGTCAGTGTCCAAGTCTCGCTACCGTACAACGCGATGCTCCAAATACACATCTTTTTTACTGAATAAACATCTTTTATCTTTTTTTTTTTTTTTTAATGTAGGTTTTAATTAATCTTTTTTTAGCCTTCTTTGATATTTTAGCTCTTAACAGGTTCTTCTTGTTATTGAAGGCTTTTTTAGCCATGGCTATGAATCTGCGGAATGATGTCTGCGGTGCATCTAGAGTCATTGGTAATTAGGCTTCCTAAATATTTAATTTTGTGTACTTGTTCTATTGCACTATTGTTAAGAATTATTGGGTTATGTTCTATTGTATGTTTGGATGTTACAAGCGTTTTAGTTTTACTGCTATTAATTTTAAGTCCGAACTGGTTGAATATTTCCTCCATTTTTACAACTAGGTCTTGTAGTTGACTGCTGGTTTCAGAAAATGCTGCAATATCATCTGCAAACCTGATAAAATGAATTTTTTGCCCATTAAATTTAATTCCCCCTATATCTGAATCTATTATCTTTCTTATGGCATCTTCTATAAAAATGTTAAATATGAGCGGTGAGAGTGGACACCCCTGTCTGACCCCTTGCCTTATCTTTGAAACAAGTTCACTTGTAAAAAATGAAAAACTATTCCGAGTTTTAATTTATAACCATAAGTCATCGTCCTACTTTTATTTATTTTATTATTGAAAATTAAAACAATTATGAAGTAGGTAAGTTTCGTCGCGACCGAAAGGCCCGGCACTTTATTTGACCGAAACGGAACCTTCGGCCGAAACATGTTTTTTATGCCGAGACCTGCCGAAACGGAAACCGAAACTTCGGTCGGACACTACTTTTTATGTGACGGGACCTGTAACTGTAACAACAAATATTTCAAATTTCAGGTATCATGTCCAGGGGTATGGCTTTGTCAAGATGGCCGAGTATCCCTTTCCGTATTTGCCTTGGGCACCAGATATCAGACAGGGTTGCTTCCTCCTGTGTTCCCGCTCGACTTTAAGGACATATTCTACTTCCGCAAGAGGTTTGAAGAGACTTGTGCCCTGAATAATATCTGCTGTCTGCTGAGTAAGTTAGAATCGTACTAATATCGTAAAAAACAGAAAGTGAGTTTAGTTTATTTATTTACCAATGTTAGAATACAATATCGCATTTGTGTTCCTATGCGGGGAAAAGACAACCGTTTATATAATTATTAGTTCTCAGGGCTGGCAATGCTTTCGCCATCTGAAGATTGCAGTCTTAAGATTGTAGTGTTAAGATTGTAGTCTTGAGAAAGCTGTCTTTGGGTCACAGATCCTACTTAACATAAGGTGGCCTGTGTGCCTTCTGCATGCCGGAAAAATAAACCGCACAAGAGCATATCAGACCATGCCCGGGTTAGGGTTCCGACGCCGTTCCTACAAATACAAAAATATATCTAATAATTGATAATGACATGTAAATAACATGACGTGTACATGTAATTTTATCCTGTATTTTTAAACAAGAATACCTCCCTACTTACGTTTGTGTAATAACGTTGTTTTAATAATATAATTCGCCGCACTGTTTAAGATACTCTCGTGTATGTTCTGATTCCCACGATACAGGCTACGCCTAGACTCCAAACTCGAATTCAAGACCAAAATCTGACAGTTCCCATCTTGATTATTTAGTTATTTTAACATTATTTCATAAAAACATGAATGAGAACTCGTGTAACCAGTAATATTAGGGTAAGTTTTATTGATAAAAATACTTACACTTAAACCAAAATGCAGTAATCACAGCGAATGTGCGCCCGTTGAGGTTAGGATTTTGGTCTTGAATTCGAGTTTCGAGTATAGTGTGGGAGTCACCGCTCTCTTGTAAAACCTGCATTAACAATGTTTTTCTATAAATAAATATATTTCTTTTATTTAATATAGGTACTACAATTAAAAGTTAAAATTAAACTTATTTAAATTAAAATAAAACTAAGCTACTCAAATATTAAAGATGTAAATAATAATCACCACTATAAAAAGAACACTCCCTCTAGTAGGTTAAATATATTTGTATTTGTATAAATAAAAATATTTAAAGAGCTATCCAATGATATTACATTCGATTTCCTAATGTAAAAATCTAATTTCTCCGTTTGTATTGTTGGTTTACGTATTGTCAACGTTAAGCTACCTCTTATTTATTTGACATTAATAGCAGCCGAGTTAAAAACAACATGATAACGTGTCAAAAGCAATATTGATTTACTGATGAATAAATAAACTAAACTAAACTAACTGAGGGGAATAGAATTAAAACAGAGTTCTATATGGATAAGGTCTACTCACCAGTATGTTTTTTTAATCCTGATTTGTGATTATTGCCGCTTGCAGAAGAGGAAACAATCTACTGCGAGCTGGTGCAATGGTGCCAGGAGTGCACTATCGGGGAGTCCCTGGTGCTGGCTCAGTACCTGGGCACCCTGAACGACGTGCTGTTCCCACCCAACATGTGCTCCAACGACGGGGTGGACTTGCTAATGAGGAGGTCGAAGGAATTTCCGGTAAGTTCCATCTTGTAGCCAGCATTGGCAAGGGGTCCATATTGGCTCGTATAAAATTGGTCTTTAGATTTTTTATACAAATAACGATTTGTATCTATACTCATCATTTCTTCGATAAATTTTGCTCATACTTTTTTGTTCATACTTTTTTAAGTCATAATTATCGCAATTCATAATGCATTTTTTTAAGAACCTTACTTTTTGAGGATTATTATAAATCTAACCTAACCTAACTTAATTTTATCTACACGTAAGATATTTAAGAAATTCTGAAAAGTGTACGGTTCCATGAATATTGGCTATTTTAACATTATTCCATAAAAACATGAATAAGAACTCGTGTAACCAGTAGTATTAGGGTAAGTTTTATTGATGAAAATACCTACTCTTAAACCAAAATGCAGTAATCACAGCGAATGTGCGCCCGTTGAGGTTAGGATTTTGGTCGGTAGGTTTGGTAGGTTGGAAAGTAGATTTTCGATTAGGTATAGATTTGCTGTTATCTAGCCGTTTCGCTTTATGAACTATATGCTGCGTATTTTACGATTTAGGCGTCTTCACAAAAAGGTCAATTTACCTGTAGGTAAATTGACCAATATGTATATTGGACATTTCGCTTCTTGGTCACTATGAGTCACTGGACATTTTGCTACATAGATTCGGTACAGAGCCGTCAAAGAAATTCATGAACTTTCTTTTTAAAGGCAAACTTGTAGCATTGTTAATATTGTAAATTAATTAAATATTAATGTTCAATCAGTACACGTGAATGTTTTGTCTTTTACTGTGTTTTGCTCTGTGTGTAGTGGGAAATTATTATCTTCAATAATTCTTTATTAATTTGTTTTGCTATTGCATTCAAACACCGCCTTATAAAATGTTCTCAGGGTATACTGGCTCCGAAAATCGAGATTGCCACCAAGGTCCGCATAGACGAGGTGTGGAGTGGCGACGCGTTGATGAATTCCAGCAGAGGAGTCAAAGTGCACCACTGTAATTGCTTTACTGTGGATGGGGGTCGGCAGAAGCAGGTCTGCCACTCTGCTCAGTATCACAGGTATTTATTTTTACAATCATCAAGTCTTAGATTTTTTCTATGTATTTAACTATGTATCTGTAATCTATATATATAAAAGAGGATGTCCTGACTGACTGACTCATCAACGCCCAGCCCAAACCGCTTAAGATAAAGATTTGGAATTTTGAGGGCAAGTTGATTTTATAACGTAGGCGTCCTTTAAGAAAGCATTTTTCGAAATTCAACCCCTAAAGGGGAAAAAAGGGGTTGGCAAGTGGTCCAATTTACATGAAACTTGGTAGAAATACTCTTTAATGCAAATAATGAGACACGTATTTCAGCGATTACTAAAATTCAACCCCTAGAGGGATGAAAGGGGGTTGCCAAGTTTGTATGGGAAAAAATGTTTTTATAGTCCAATTTACATGAAACTTGGTAAAAATGCTCTTCAATGCAAGTAATGAGAAACTAATTTCAGCGATTACTAAAATTCAACCCCTAGAGGGATGAAAGGGGGTTGCAAAGTTTGTATCGAAAAAAATATTTTTATGGTCAAATTTTCTTGAAAGTTGGTAGGAATACTTTTCAATGCGAATAATGAGACACGTATTTCAGCGATTACTAAAATTCAACCCCTAGAGGGATAAAAGAGGGTTGCAAAGTTTGTATGGAAAAATACTGTCTGTAGGTACTGCAAGCAAATTAATGAGGTTTGTTATTTTTACTAAGTTCATAAAAACTGACTGTCAAAGTCAAAATTTTGTTAAGTATAGAAAATAGAAAGGTTAGATAGTTTTTATTATAATCTATATATACAGGGTGTCTTAAAGACACCCTGTATATAAAAGGCAAACCTGACTTACTGACTTATATATCAACCCACAGCCGAAACTACTGTACCTAGAAACTTGGAAATTGGTACAGGAGTTCCTTTCATGATGTAAGTGAGCAATAGGAAAGGATTTTTCCGAAAATCGATCCCCAACGGAAAGAAATGGGGGAGTAGCGGGAAACTAATTCTACGCGTACGAAGTCGCGGGCGTCCTCTAGTCTAATATATAAAATTCTCGTGTCACAGTGTTTGTAACAAAATTCCTCCGAAACGGCTTGACCGATTCTTATTTTTTTGTACAATTCAATGTAACATGCTAAACAAGAGGCGGTCTTATCACTATATTTTAGTGGTGGTACCGCCGGCTACCGCCATCTCATTAACACACCGCCAAGCAGCAGTGTTCGCATTGTTGTGTTCTGGGGTGGGGATAAGACAACCGGTGAAATTACTACCAAAGAGGCATTTCATCTTAGTCTTCAGGGTTTAAATTATTTGAAGTCTTAGGATTGCAGTCTTGAGATCGAATGGCCTGCCTGCAAGCCTTCTCCTTGCAATAATTTAACAATATAGGTCTACTATACTCGAAAATCTAATTCAAGACCAAAATCTGACAGTTCCCATCTTGATTATTTAGTTATTCATTATTACATAAAAACATGAATGGGAACTCGAGTAACCAGTAATATTAGCGTAAGTTTTATTGATAAAAATACCTACACTTGAACCAAAATGCAGTAGTCACAGCGAATGTGCGCCCGTTCAGGTTAGGATTTTAGTCTTGAATTAGATTTTGGAGTATAGCATAGAGGCTTTCAATCTCAGTCCTAAGGGTTGTTAACTCATTTTCGAAATCGCCAATTTCCGGAGCCCAATTACTGTGGTGGCCAGGGCTCTAGTTTGCTATTAGCGCTGATTTGCATGAAATTGTAGATGGATCAAGTATTGCATTAACTCATAGCTAAATTTAACTACAGTGTGTTCGGCAGAAGGTTGGACAAACTTCAGGGACTAACTCTGTAGGTCATACTCATCAACTTTTATTATGGGACCAACATACAAATCGCGAAAAAAAAACAGCTGTTCCATACAAACTTTGAGAGGTAAACAGCCGAAATGTATGGAACAGCTGTTTTTTTCTTTCGCGATTTGGATGTTGGTCCCATAATAAAAGTTGATGAGGTATGACCTACAGAGTTAGTCCCTGAAGTTTGTCCAACCTTCTGCCGAACACCCTGTATAACTTAACCTCCTAAGACCCACCATACAACGAAATTTGTCAATGCAATATGAATCTACTGCGAATGAAACAAAGTCAATTTTCTTATTTGATCGCGAGTTCTAAAAACAAAAGAAATTTTACTTTACTTCCTTTGCACTAGATCTTTATTTCAATGGCAGTATTTTGTACTATTTTTAGTACAAGAACCCTCAGGAGGTTAAACCTATTTAGGTGTTATTTATTTATTTTTAACCTAAAAAAGTAGTCGCGGTCAATTTTCCCCTGCGAAGTCGTGGAGAAAGTATCCACGTTTATAAAAAAATATGAGTAACACTCTATTCTCCTAAGGCCCACCATACAACGAAATTTGCCAATGGAATATGAACCTATAGTGAATATCATAGAGTCACTTTTCTAATTCAATTCTCTGTCATAAAAACCAACCAGATCTTTATTTCAATGGCCGTGATATGTATTTTTTTTTTGCTTGTAGAAGAAAATGCACAGGTAGTCCAAGAAGAGAAACGTCAATCACTAAATCAAGATCAAGGTCAGGGTCACGCTCAGCGGGGTCAAGGTCAATTATAAGCTTGAAGGAATCATTCCGGGAACCGATGACCACTTGCAACTGTCCAAAGTGAGTATCTTACATAATCTATACTCCATTTACTTTAGTGACTTAGTATAGGCTGCTCTCACTCGCACAGTGTCACACAAACAAGGACAAAAGATAGAGGCAGATAGCCAAGTGGGTGGCAAAAAACGATAATCTTCTTGGTCTTCACAATGGTACAGATTAAGGAGACATCGGTCCATTTTAAAAGCCAAGTCGCACGTAAACAATAACAAAATGGCGCAAGACGGGAAAACAAACGCGTCCGCACTGTACAGAGGCCCTTAGCCGACTGATTACCTGCTCCATTGTGAATGCGGCTTTACCGGATTCTCATTAGCCAATCACGTGTTCTGCATTTTTCCAGTACTAGGTCGTTAAAATAAATGGAGCATAACCTTATTTAATTAGTGCCTTAACTCGTCAAAATAATTTTTCACGCACGGCCTGACTAGATTGGCAATGAATTGGGTAGTGCAGACTCTAATAATAAAATTCAAGGTCAATTAAATAGTCTAGGCTTGATGGAGAAAAATAAACTGACACGTGCCCTGTTGGTGCCCTAGAGTAGATAAACATGCTACGTAGCCGCCAATGCAATATGATTTCACACCTTCAAGGAAATTTACATTAGGTCTAATTTTGCACTCCCCTCCCTATGGACATGCATCATTATTATTTATTATTTAGAGAGCGTTGGTGGCCTACTGGTTAAAGGTGCGACCCCACCGCTGCTTAAACGCTGACGGTACGGAATCGCAGTGACGTGCCGTAAATGTCAAGGTAAAGTCGTGACGTTTACGGCACGTCACTGCGATTCTGTACCGTCGTATTTTAAGCAGCGGTGTGGAGGGCATGCGATAAAAACGGTATGGATACGATGCGTCACTGCGATTCCGTACCGTCGTATTTTAAGCAGCGGTGTGGAGGGCATGCGATAAAAACGGTATGGATACGATGCGTCACTGCGATTCCGTACCGTCGTATTTTAAGCAGCGGTGTGGAGGGCATGCGATGAAAACGGTATGGATACGATGCGTCACTGCGATTCCGTACCGTCGTATTTTAAACAGCGGTGTGGAGGGCATGCGATAAAAACGGTAAGGATACGATGCGTCACTGCGATTCCGTACCGTCGTATTTTAAGCAGCGGTGTGGAGGGCATGCGATAAAAACGGTATGGATACGATGCGTCACTGCGATTCCGTACCGTCTCCGTATTTTAAGCAGCAGTGTGTTCGCCTTTAGGTTATTGACTTGTGACCGTAAAGTATCAAGTTTGAATCCAATGTGGCCTATTGTTACGGTGCAGGAAAACATCTTGAGGAAACCTGCACATTCGATCAGCTAAGTATGTAAAACGTGTATAGCATATATAACCCGGAGAAATGAAGTGCATCCGAAAGGGCCCAATTGTACAAGATAGTTTAAATATGGGGCATGCAAAGCGATCGTGTAAAGCCTCCTATACACTTACAGCCTGCGGATAATGACGCGATTTAGCGGCGCAAAGTCGCCGATACTTATCGGTTACGGCACCTAATCAATGGCTAACGCGTGGTGAACACGAAACTATCGTTAATCGATCGTTTAAGGTATAAACAACCGTTTAAATTTTAAACATCTGTTGGTGAACTCGGCCCTTAGTCTCCCGAATCCTTATCCTGCTTTAAACTAACATGATTTTCACATCTAGGTACTAAAACTATAAATCGGGACTTAATCGCGCAATAAAATTAACATTTTACCTCGACGTTTCGACTACGCCAGCCGTGGTCACGAGAAGACGCCACAACCACACAGTCGAAACGTCGAGATGTAATCCGCACCACGTAAGACATCGGTTACACGCTCAGTATTTCATCAGTCTGGCGTCAGTTCAATCATGATCGAGGGGGACGCAGCTATTATGTTAATATAGCTGCGTCCCTTTCGAGCACGGACTGAACTGACGCCAAACTGATCGTGTAACCCTTGTCTAACATGAACCAATAT
Source organism: Acleris cristana (assembly GCA_948252455.1). Taxonomy (NCBI): domain Eukaryota; kingdom Metazoa; phylum Arthropoda; class Insecta; order Lepidoptera; family Tortricidae; genus Acleris; species Acleris cristana. The sequence goes on along the minus strand of OX411779.1, from coordinate 14,556,141 downwards.
GGCGGTTACGCCGGTTACCGCGCAGGTAACAATGCGGTCGCTATGGTAACGCGCGCTCCCCTCACACCGCGTAACTTACCGCCTACCTGTGACAACTGAAAATCCACTTTCGCGCAGGATCATGTAACGTGGTGCGCATGATAAAATGTTTATTTTAATACGTGATTAACTCCCAACTTATCCTCGTAAGGCCCGTTGTGCAATAGCATGTACATAATCACGGGAATTTAATTTGAACTGTGTTGCAATGAGTATAAAGTTTATTTCCCCATATTTTTAAACTGAAAATGGCATTATGGAACACAATAATTAAACGTTATTGCCTTGATAGTAGATTCAATTTTTTTGGTATTGGGGGGCCTTACGAGGTTATAGTTTTATACCAGCCGTAAAACAAACTGGCACACTGGGTCATAAAAACCCGAGGCGGGGCTTCAATTTAGAGATGCGCGCGTGCTATCCCTTGTATCGATGAAGTGAAGTCCTTTTTTAGTGTTTTTACCAAGCATATCATATTTTTTGTTCGTATGTTAGAATCGACTCACATTTAAAAGAAATAAAAGTAAAGAAAAAGAATCAATATTTACAATCGACATTTGAACTTCATTTTGCTTATGTGATCTTTTTGTAATCTTTTTTGTAACTTAACATCTATTCTAATGTGAGAGTTTAAGATGCGGTAGGTAGGCACGTAGTACGTGTTGAATAAGCTAGCCGGTCCGGTTAGTTTTTTTAGTTTGGCGGGTAGACTCATATTATTTACTAACAAAATTATTTGTATTATTTAACGAGTATTCACTCAGTATCGATAGTGACATGGCAACATCCCTAAATGTGTCCACGAGACCCAGTCACAAGGCAGCGAACGGTCAAGCGAAATGCGCTGTCTCGCTGTAACGTTTTATGACCCGGTGTGCCAGTTTATTTTGCGGCAGGTATGGCTGATTTACATTGGTCCAGCAAAAGCATGCCAGTAGAAGTAGATTGAAGAGTTGGTTTTTACGTTGGAGACGAGAGCTATTGTAACGACGCAATGTACTTCTACTGGCATGCTTTTACTAGACCAATGTAAATCGGTTAGGGCGCATAACGTCCTACTCGCAGAATGTCCCTTTGTCCCTTTCGCGAAATGTTCCTTTCCTAAATGTCCCTTTCGCAAAATTACCCTTCTGCAAAAGGTCCCGTTCGCAAAACGTCCCTTCACATAAATAAAGTCCCGTTCGCGAAACGTCCCTTTCGCAAAATGACCCGTTCGCAACACGTCTCTTTCGCAAAATGACCCGTTCGCAAAACGGCCCTTTCGCAAAATGACCCGTTCGCAAAACGTTCCTTCCCATGAGAAGACTCCTAGTCTCTACTTAAACAAGCTTTTTAGCTTCAGCTTTTCGCAGACGGGACGTTTTGCGAAAGGGGTGGGACCTTTTGAGAAAGGGACGTTTTGCGAATGGGGTATTTTACATAAGGGACCATTTGCAGAGTAGACGTTTTGCGAATGGGACGTAATTTTGGTGGAAGGACGTTTTGCGAGTGGGACGTTATGCGTCCTAACCTGTAAATCAGCCCTCCAGTCCCTAATCCCCCCCGCCCCCCCCCCCCTAGCCCCCTGAAGCAGCCGCACATGTTCCTGAAGGCCCCGGGCGCGCGGCGCGGCGCGCCCGTGTGCGTGTACAGCGCGCGCGGCGCCGGCCCGCCCGCGCGCCGCAGCGGCTCGCCCTCCGTCGACCGCGAGCGCCACTGGCAGCAGCAGCACTCGAACGGGTACGGTACTTTGACACTCGGCAATTCTCGACATTCGTCGGGAGAGATCGGAAGTGCAAGTGACACGAGGCACGTTGCTGCATTTATAATATCATAATTAACAGTCTAAAACAGTTAGTAAAACAGTTAGTATAGCTCATGCAATTTATGATGGCGAGTGGGCTTTACTTGTGGTAAACACATATCTGTATACGTGTCAAAGTGTGCGTGACAGCGAGAGCGGGTATGGTAAGCATAAAAAATAAAGAGAAGTATTGGACACATTATACTTATTATACTGTCGCAAACCCTCTAGCAAATAATGATAAGAAATAATGTAATTAAGTATTTTAAACCGACTTCAAAAAAGGAGGTTCTCAGTTTGACCGATTTGATTTCTCCATCAATTATGGTCCGATTTCAAAAATCTTTTTTTGTTTGACCTTAAATATTATAAAACAACAAACTACTTATTTATGTTCTTGATGTGATATGCGAACTACTTAGTCATACTACATGTAGTAGCGACACTAGCGCTAACCTTCTTAGTTGCATCTTCTACGAAATTGATGTACCTAACTCTATCTTGTCGCGAAGATGACATTTCAAATGTCTCCGTATTTTCGGTCTTAAAATTACGTACAATTTTATGTTACTTAAAACTAAAACCTATCTGTAGGTTTATCTTTATTTTAGAGGGCTTATTATTGCCGTGTTTCTTGGGTGACTAAACGTGGATCAAACATCCGTCACTCTCACACTTATATGTATGTACTTGTCAGAAAGTGTCGAATGTTTTATTACCGTTTTGTCAAGCGATAAACACGGATAGGCCCACAGTTCTAAATAAATTTACTATTTTTATTTTAGGATACTTCAAAATAAAAATCCGTTATACCTCGCTATGAATAACTTTGCGTTTTTTCCGGGTATTGGACATGCTGACGGTAGTTCGTGGCAGTAAGCGTCGTGGAAACAATATGCACAAGTAACTCGAGCGACGGCGCGCTCGCGACTGATCGCTCCGTCAGACACGCACACTACCGCAATGTGCATGTACACGTTCAACCACTAATAAAGCCCACTCGCCATCGTGAATTGCATGAGCTATATGTATTTAAGTATTTATTTCTCTATATAATTATTTATATCGTTGTCTAGTACCCATAGTACAAGCCTAGAGCTTAGTTTGGGACTAGGTCAATTTGTTTAAAATGAAAAAACAAAATTATTAATTATTATTATTATTATAAAACAGTAATGTAGATTACCTGCCACAATGTATTTTTTTACAGTAGACCTATGAATAACACAAGGGAATTTACTTTAAAAACGTTATTTACATACAATAATATAATTGTATAATTAATTAATAATGAAATCATAGACACTCAATCCCTTTCACTGTCTGAATTAGAGAAATTCATTATAAAACTGTCACTAAACACATCCAGCTTCTCTTCAATTAAAGATTCGTTTACGCATTTAATGGCATATGTGCAGCCACATACCAACATACGGAATTTCATTACGGAATTCCGTTTCGGAATTTCGATTCGGAATTCCGTTTCGGAAGTTGTGGCTGGGTCATAGATTATATGGATTAGCTGCATTCGAAATTCCGAATCGAAAATGTATGTGGCCGCCCTAATTGCAAACATTCAATAAATTTTGATAGGTTTGAATATTTTATGTAAGTAAATTCTACTATTTTATATACTCTGTGATAACACGAATCTTTACGATTAAAACCGAGATGTCCCGAGAGTCAAAGTGGAAAAAATCGTATTGTACACAGCTAGCTGCACATTTGAGGACAGTAAAACTACAAACATAAGTTACGTCGGCAATCTTCGTCCACGCAGACAGGTGCTGAATAATGCCGAAGATAAACGAACGTAAACATCAATTCAATACAGATCTTGTTGTGTTATACGTAAGGTTGAATATGCAATGACAATTGAAGTGCCACTAACGAAATAATTTAAGAATGTAATTAAGTCAAAATTGTGAATACTGTCTTTCTGTAAATTTTCTTTGTGAGTGGCAATAAAAAAATTCTTATTCTTATTCTTAACGACCGAACCCTATATTCAAACCGCGGAGTGTGGCACATAATTTCCGAAAATCAAATTTGATTGGTTGCAACATTTTTTCCCGATCTTAATTTTTCACTGTCGTGTTTTTTCACTGCCTCGTTTTTCCCTGACGCATTTTTTCCATTCCAGAAATTAATTTGATAGTGTCCTATTTCTGTGCGGTTTGGCCTGCTGCAAGACTAACATAACCTAAACCTACCTTCCTTTTTCGACCTAATTATAAGTGAAAAAAAATGCAATTGGGAGAAATTCGGATAGGAACATAAGTGATTGGGAAAAAATGGGAATGGAAATCCTACAACCAATAACATTTGATTTTTGGAAATTATGGGCAACACTCAAACCACGGACAAGTAGGCTTACTTCGGAGTACAATTTGACACATTTTGTGCAGGCAAATGTCAAATTTTAACCCAAAGAAAGCCTTATCTATCTGCGGTTTGAATATAGGGTTCGGCCGTAAATAAAATGGCGGTCAACAGAGTCGCCGCAATGGCTGCCAAACGTTTGACCAATAGCCGTCGAACATTTTACCCGCGCAAACGCACTGCCTTAAAATGGCCAAACGTTTTCGCACCTTCTAAAAAATACTTACTAATGTCGCCGTCAATAGAACTTACGAACTATGTAAACAAATTAGTACTGTTTGACACATAACCTCAAATATTCACCAAGCGTGTTTTTATTAAAAGTAACGTATAATTAATATGAAAATAATGATCTAGTGTATAAATCATTGCAAAGACCTCACTTGATCTTTAAAAGTACGTGATTATCGAGTAATCATGGTGAATAGGTTCGTTTGGTTTTGTTTACATCTTTTACAAGTTCTATTGACGGCGATTTTACGCAGGTACAACGTTATTTGAGGTACTACTGTACCTCGTCGCAGCTATCAAAATTCAAACCGCTTTGATACTGGGGCTAGGTATTAAAATGTACAGATATTTCTGAGTTCCGCTGTGCGTTGGGCCGTATAAGGAGCTGCATTATTTAATGGTTTGTGATGTTAAAGCTCGGCGAAAACATAATCGCTCGGCGTTGGATCAGCTCAAGTGAGACATTGAAAAGTGAACTTTGATTTGTGTTAGTAGGATACGTTTTAAGTACAGTGGACGACGCGAAGCCCGCGCCCGGAGTTTGTTTTCACTTTAACTTTAAAAAATATATCGTACTTACACAAATCAAAGCTCACTTTGAGCTGATCCAACGAACCCTAACCCGTGGAACGTCATGGCATATACATGTGTATTACAATATCAATCTTAGTTCGAACCACACTGAGATTCAAATTCAAATATTCTTATGGACCACCGTCAGGCCACGCCACTTAACGTCATGTTTGAATTGCTTCACTACTGTGTCAAAGACGTCAAAGCGACAAGGTACAAAAGTGTGCAGCAACTCGAGTTCATGAACATGCGTCTTTGTCCTTGTCACTTTGATTAATGTGACAATTCATATATGGCACTTTTAAAATGACATTAAATAGACAAGGTACTAAAATGTACACATATTTGTGGCGTTATCTATGAAAAGGGACCTTATTGTCGACGATGCTTACGCCGCACTGCGTCACGCGACGTTGTATTTATATCGGAGCATCGTTAATAATGGCGGAAGCGCCATCGACAATAAGGTCCCTTTTCATAGATAACGCCACATTTATGAACTCGACTGTACTTATAACGCCGACTGTACCAGCGTCGCTATTGCCTAACGCACTCGCAATCACAATCGGCTTCAAAGCGTAACAATTGATTTCATTTTGTATGCAGACTCGCCTTCCGACTGTCAAAATGAAAACGATTGCGATTGCGAGTGCATTAGGCAATAAGTCCTCAGGTTTATGAGTGTCGTTGATGATTTGAGTGAACGCGTTGTGGTTTGTAGATTCATTAAGTGTTTGTAGGACCTTGCGCAGGGTCCGTCCTACCGGTTTGTTAGATAATTTTTACGAAATCATTATTTCCATTTTTTTCCTAATAGCATTTTTCCCGTTCGATTTTTATCCCATTCGCACTTTGTCCCAAAAGTAATTACAGTGGAGGGCCAATATAACCCAGAAATATGCGCTCCGCTGCCAACGGAGCTCCGTCGACTCTGTCAAATTAGATTTATGGAATAGGAAAAACGCGACAGTGAAATATCCTTCCTTACCCGTGGTTCACCTGCTTAGTTCACCTGGGCATTTTAGCAGACCTTAACGAAGTCGACGGAGCTCCGCTGGCGCGGAGCTCCTACTTCTGCGTTATTTTGGCCCTTCGGGCCCTCTGAAGAACTAACATAACCTAAACCTACTTATTAATTTTAGCCAGTCTACTCTCCATAATCTACATAGGTGAACTAGATAGGTGGACCACGGGTAAGGAACTGAAAATATAATGATAGGGAATGTAGCGACTGGATAAGACGGCTTATTCACAGTTGTCCGCACCCCTTTGTTCATACTGCGGACAACTGGGATTTTTTATTCCCAGCGATAAAACTCGCTAGGGAAAAAACATGACTCTGAAAATAAGCTGCCGGGAAAAAGGCGATTGGTAATAAAGCATTCGGGAAAAAAGCGAAAAGAAAATCAGCCAGAGAAAAATGCGTTAATCATGCCCTCATTACTATTATTGTGTTTTCTGATAGACTAAAGTATCGTCTTAAAATCGAGTTTTATTTTGGTTGTACAAATGAATAGGTACTCTATGAACTTAAAGTTATTAATTTAATGGAAAGCTGCCACCTTTTTCCGTTAAGTTGACTACTCGAAGGTTAAAGGTGGAAATCAGAACCAAGCGACACTGACGCTAGTTACGCGGCGTCAGTGTCGCCACGGCAGAGCGTTAGTAGAAGGTACTATATAGCTATAGATATATAAAGCGTTTGCAGTATTTGTCATAAATATAACTATTAGCTATCAAACCACATACTTATTCATTGGTGCCCTAACTGCCCGTTTACTCTAGTAAAATAATTTTAAAGTTTCACATTTTAAGTACCTCAACATGTTTTTTTTGGAAAACAGTTTAGATATTATGAAAGATACGACGTTACGATATTGAATTCAAGCGGCGCAAGACTTGTCCTCGTGGCAAACCTTGGGGAGGACTATGTCCAGCGGTGGACGTCTTCGCTGAAATGATCATGTGATGATATTGAAATAATGCAGGACAATATATTCATATTAAATAAAAAGTTTTGCTCGATTAATATCCGTTTCACCGTTATAGAGCCAGAAAAACCGACGGCTCAAGTCAGCGGCCGCGAATTGACCGGAAGCCGAGGTATCTGTCGTCGACGACGCCACAGACCAGCCACGCGCCGCATTGTTCCGAATTCCCCCTTAAAGGTTATTATTTAACTTGGTCATATATGCTATACATTGTGTATTCATTTGTACAACAAAAAATCATCCTTTGATTTCAAGAAAATACTTTGGTTTGTTAGAAAACACAATAATAGAAATGATGGCGCCCCTGGAGGTCCGGTCAGTCTTAAGTAGAGTTAAGGTCTTAGAAAGTCTTTCGAGTTCGATCAAAGTCCGCCAAACCACCAATCCGAAGGCCTTTTTAAAAGCTAACGCATTTTGTACCTTATGATATGATATTGTATGGTTGTTTGGGATTTTGTTGTGCATAAGCATAAGTTAGTTCAGTTTAAATTTAAATAATTAAATTTTTATAAACTGTCAACGGCATATTACATGCTAAGAGCTGAATAACGCATCCTCTTTGTTTATTTATTATAACTTCAATGCATGTAAAAATGGTGGACTTGATACCATATTTTACCAGTCGACAATAATAAATATACAGAATGCGATAAAGGTTTACTTTAATTTCAGAACCAGTGACGCAGAATGTACCGCCAATGAAAAGAGCCGCCAGAAACTTCAACTGGAAAGCCGGTACATCGAAGAGAGACCGATCAGCTACGACTCAAGCATGCCGAATGCTACTTACCTGAGAAAAAACGAAAAAATGTACGCAAATCAATGTGTCTGCGAGATTTGTAAAAGATATCACGAACTTTTCCACGCCGACGGTCTTGCAAGTTGATTAACTAAAATCAACTAACGGCTGCACTCAGCCAGTTTAAGGTGAATAGCTGCCGCACTCAGAGACGTCAGTTTAATTTAATGCTTGATTAATGTTGCTGCTGTCACTTTCTTTGCTACAGCAATAGAATAAGACAACACGTCACTAAACAAGCATTAAATTTAATTGACGTCTCTGAGTGCGGCAGTAAGTCGCTCCTTAGTGACGATTGTCCATAAACAAGTTTGAAAACGGAACGTTAATTCGTTCGGTTAGTGTTCATTAAAAGCAAAGACGTTACCCACGTAAGTACCTGTTATTTCAATATTTAATAATGTATTATATTTATGAATTATGTATTAAAAATCACTGCTGTAATTTTTCGCATGTATGCATGTATGGAATCATGAAATAAAACACACTCAAATAATTACAAATATTTTTATTATGCGAAGTATTCTGAAACTAGGGTAACTTAACGATTTCTAAATATGCATCTAGATGATATGGCTCCACTTTATTTCCATTAGGCTACCTACTTAATTGTTTATAATTTAGGCTTAAACTAAAACTTAAGAATGTTATTATTCTGAGCATTCAATTGAAGGTAGGGTCACATGTTCAGTTCCATGGAACAATTGGGACATATCTAGTTAGCGCTGTCGTCTGTTCAGAAGTTCAATAGTATACGTAACACACCCATTAATTGTTTGCTTTGTAACTGATAACCTATAACAGCGTTTCATTTAACGAACATACGTAATAACATGCGAACAATAGTTACGAATTCGACAATTTATACATTCAGATCAAACTGCTTATAGAACTTTTCTACTAAAAAGAGGTAGAGAAGGAAAAGCTAGAGGACAGACCATTCCATAGACATCACATTTTTGTATAAAAAATGTAAAGAAAAGAAAATGTTATTAAATTATCTTGTGCTATTCGTCTAATTAATCTATGACATGCATTCGGCACATTATAATATACAATTATTAATCATGCTATTAAAGGACGGAAGACGATCTATAAGTCAGCCTTTTGCATTATTAAACATTTCTATCATAATTTTCTTTGTACATTATTTTATTTATAACTAGCGATATATAATTTAACAGATCTAATTTATTTCGTTATCCAAAACTTGGACAGATTGTCCTAAATTTTGACCACACATATTTACTGCTCTTTAAAAACAATCATCCCAGTTCTTGCCTTCAATTTGACTACAGCCAAGAATCAAATTATACGGAAAATATGCCCATCTTCCAGTACAATACGATCCCAATAGAATTCCAATTTATTATAAAAGAATCCTATATTTCCTATTAGTTTAACGTAAAACTTATTCTTGCAGTAAGTAATCTAGTTCCTAAACATCACAACCAAAAAAGGCCAGCCCGATAAAATAGCCAATATCTGGTTGTAATACTCAAACCTAAAACAGCTGTTTAAAAAAACTGACAGTTCTAATTTCAAAATTATTTGACAGTTGAAAAACGCTATCAAAGTTGTAGCAACCAATAGGAAATCAAGGCGTATTGACAGTTATCTTATGTCCTTTCATGCTAGCCCTCTCCTTTCTCCTGATATATTTAGTGCAGTCACACACGAACGCCAAGATGGAGACTATGGTGAAGACCGCGTAGAAGACGGCGAGCGCTATGAGGAAGCTCTCGTCCGTGGTCTCCCAGAGGTTCTCGGCTCGGAGGTAGCCATAGTTGGAGAGGACTTGGGTCCCGTTCGGTGGTGGGCACGGGGACTGCACTATTATATCCTGGTAGGGTCTCTGTAAAGAAAATATTTGGTGAGATTTACACTCTGAAAGAGGTTTTGGACGGATATCGGGCAGAGGAAAAGTGGACGTATGGTAGATTGGAATGATTTACAGTATATTAATGATGGAGCAGTATATCAATGCAACTAAAAAGGTATGTGTGTATGTAAGTTAACTCTTTATCGTACAAAAATATAATTATTACAATATTAAGGTATAAAGGTAAAGGTGTGCAACGGATCCAGAATGCCCATTGGCTTTGGCTATGCCCAAGCCAAGCTCTCCGACCAAGCCATTGCATTATTTAGGGTAAGTGTAGGTCAAAAAGGCATGACCTTCTTGCCTACCCACAAGGTAATCAGGGTATTCTTTTAAAAGCACACAAGTTATTCGGAGAGTATGTGTTGTTTTTAACATCCATATAATCGTTACAAACTTGCAGCTTCATTAAAACGATTGTTCCGTCCATTCGATCTATTAAGAAATCCATGATACCACTGAGAGTCAACATACCTGCTTATTGGTACACCGCATCTCCTTGCTAATGCTAGTCTTCAAGGCGGTCTCGCTCATCTCCTTCCGAAGGATCTCAGGCAGAGTCCACCTCGAGGGTGACGCGTACTCCAACCACGCCCAGTGCTCCGGCAAGTCTTGCTGATGAAGCATCACACCATTCACGAGGGTGCTGAGTAGAAGGCAGAAGCCAGCGAGGATCGCCGCGGTCTTCTCCATCGGCACCAAGAAAACTACCGCTCGGAATAGCATTTGGATTGCTATTAGGTAGAGCACTGTGTAGCCTGGAATTAAAGGTGTATCGTGTAAGTTCTCATGGGAGTTACACTGGATATGCACCGTCATTTGGGTGCAGCTTTAGAAGAAGAAAATATAAAGCTCATGACATGACGATATTTAACCTAAATTTTTTTTACTCATACTTGGCACCCCTTTTGTTACTTGAGTGAGTAACCTATGTTTTTTAAGTTTTTACTTGATTAAATAGTTATTTTAAGTAACAGATGTGTTTGCCATTTTTCAAACTAGAGACGTTTTTGTAGTTTCCACCCACACTTAGACCCATCTAAGTCAAAAGTACATATTAGACCCTCTTATCCTCCTGCGGCCCAATGTCCTAAATTTAGGACATTAATCAAAGTGACTTTTGACTTTAGTTGACTGATTCAAGATTCTTTTTCTAACTAATGAAATTTGACGTGGGCCGCAGGAGGTTATTATGATTATAGGCTTGTGACTAGCTTTGGACGTGCAAAGACTGGTAAAATACTTGCATGCATTTCGAGGATCAAAAGTGAGTTGTTTACCTAAGTAAATATAGAATCCGTCGAATGAACCCGGCGTCTGCGCATACAATCCACTCATGGCGTAGCTGGGCACTAAGAACGCCAGCCACGTTAGCACGGCGGACCACAGCTCCAGGAATTGCTGAAATAAAAACGCTAATCAGAAACAAAACAAAGAAAACGAAAGATATCTCATGATCTGTACGTTGTATGATTAATATACCGTTCCGTGGGTACGTGATAAATAGAATATACATAAAATGGTGAAGTACCAAGTTAAAAGTGACAGGTAAATGTCTGATGAAGGAACTCTCTGGTTCCGCAGTCATAGGTATACCACTAGGCTTTCAGGTCGGTCGACTGCTGTTGAGAATATCAGCTTAACACTACGATTATTACGGAACTTCGAATCCTTTTCGATAAGCCGGAACTTCCGATTGATATTACACCTCCGGTTCAGACTCCGGTTCCGATACTTTTTAATCGGAGGTCGAAGCGCAGCGGGGATAGCACCGGCCGCAGTTAGCGTGTACAATCAAGTTTATACTTGTCGCACGGCCAACACCGCATCCAGCGTGCTTACAAATACACACTCAACTTATTTTTACCTCCGCCACCGACTTCAACTTCGGTTCCGGTTCTTACTTCGATAAACCAAATTCAAAAACTCTGACTCCGACATCCGTTCCGATAAAATCACCTCCGTAATACCAAAGAAGGCGACTAACTGCAATAGTATTCGAAGCATTCTATACTGCATTGGCTACATGTTTTGGTATTACCGCGCAGCCTAGTCAACAGTATTCGGAGCTTTAGGACTACAGCAGCCGAAATGCTCAACAAGTCTGCCCTTATAAGCCAAAAGGTGATATCTCAAACTGAATAACCAAAGCAGATACAACCCTCCCGCAACCTTATTAGGGTTGCACTTTCTACAAGAGTTAGTTCATAGATAACGACATTTGTCTTAAGGTCCCTTGGTATACTCACATCGTACAGCACGAAGACGGCTCGCGAGTACAGCGGCTCGGCGACGTCGCGCTCCACGGGCCGCCGCATGGAGCTCGCCTCGCGGGCGCTCAGCCACAGCAACAGCGGGAGCATGCTCAGGCACATCACCGAGTAATGGAAGCCGATACGGTCGTTCTGCGTAAGCTAGAAGATAACGTCGTCCATGTAAACGTCAATAGATAAATTCTGAAGTTTCGCTTCCCAAATTAAAGTGCAAAATTACTTTTAGCATGTGAGGGATCATTTGAGTGTCATGTGATTGGTTGTGATACCTACACGCCGCTGTTTTTGGTAAATTACTTGCTCCGTACTAAATGTTCTAGGAAATCTGCAGGAGAATGATTCAAACCATATTTTCATATGCCAGCTTGCTTGTGGTTAGGGTATACACTAGGTTTTATCTATTCTAAACTTAAACTCACGCACAAACAAAGAAAAAACAAACTAAAAGGATGTAGCAGATATAGTATAAGATTCTAAATGAGTAAATTAGAGACGTGGCAGCATAAAAGCGATCTATAAAAGTAATTTATCTCACCTTTGCGTCGGTGGTGGGCAGGTCCCAGAATATGGTGCCTGTGACGAGCGACATGATGGCAGCGATTAGCACTCGCGTCACCACATTAGACAATGTGGTCATTTGAGTGAACACCAAACTTTTTCTGTGGACCCAAAATACATAATTATTGTAACTTGTCACGTGAAGGACCTTTTAGGAGGATCAATTCATTCAAATTACTAATTGTAATGACACATGAGTCATACACATCGAATCAACACGTTTGGTTCGTTTATAACTACTTATCTTTTTTTCTCTACTCATGTCAGTATGACACTACTCGTGTAAATGCGTCTCTTTTTTATGGTGATTTTAATCACAACTTCTGCTAACCCAGCTCAACAACCAAACCCTAACAGAAGACTGACGTCAGTGAAGTATTTTAGGAGCATAGACAATTAGCGGTAATGTGCCAAGAATTTCGTGGCTTAGTCTTCCCTTCACGTAAGTCGCACATAATGTTAGCTTCAAAAGAACATTCTAGAACTTACTCGACCAAAGCGAAGACCTGGACGAAAACATTTGGCCTAGCTATTGGAGCAGGCAGTGGCACTGGTGGCGGTGGCTCCGGAGGAGACTGCGCCCCGGCGAACACGCTCGCCAGCGCCTCGATGCGACCCGAGGATTCCAACATGGCTGCCGCTGATAGGTCGTCCAGAGTCACAAGGTCCACTGCAAAAGAGATAAGTAATCATCATAATTTTTCTTAGCGATTTCATATGGCCCACTGCTAGGTAAAGGGCTTCCCTCTTTTCTTCCATTTTTTACCTTATCCTGTGAGTATTGTGATAATTTCCAACAAACGAACTCAGAAATGTGTACGTGAAAAAAAAGAAGATCCGAGGAGTCGCGTGGGTTATAATTACAAATACACGGGTGCAAATAATTCGATTTTGGGTCTATTATGAATGGAAATCTCGAAACTGGCACTAATTATGTTTTGTTATAAAATAGTTCAGGTAACCTTAAAATTTTGGGGAAATCAAAGTTTTTACGGCTTTGATTGTGTTAACTTGTGATAATTTACCTACTTACAATAATAATCAGAAGGATTCTTGAAGGCGGGACAAGGGTAGTCAATAGACGCGAAATATGGCAACATGTCTCTTCGGTACCCGCTGAACATTGTTCTACCAGCAGATATTAATACCACCTGAAAAAATAAATGAACATTATTCGGCTTGAAGGACCAAAAAGCTAATTACGACAGCAACATTTTTTCTTTTTTTAAATATTTGTTAATCTGCAATCAGTCGCATGACTTTAATCAGATGTGTTGAAAGAAAAGGAGATTTATGGCAAGATGGGGCCTGTGCTCTAACTTCCCTTATCAGGCTGGCACATCGGTTGTTTTGAATCTTTTGACATGGTCTGACCTACTTAATGAACTGGTCAAGAGGTTTGGGTGGTTAGTTAGGCGGGCCTTGTAGTTTGTTCATAGAGTTTCGCTTCTTCAGTGACCGTTGGCAGTATTTCAGTGACGGTTATAGTTACTAACGAGTGTTCTTTTCATAAAGGGCTAGTTACCTTCGTAAGCATAGCAAAGATCTCGTAAGTCGGTGGATGCAGCGACATAATAACTACTCGTCCCGTGCTCGCCCAGTTCCTTAGGTACTCCACTAAGAAGAACGTGTCGAAGATGTCCATCTCTTTAGTCGGCTGATCCAGGATGAGGATAGCAGTATCTAGGAGGAGCTGGCAGGCTACGTTCAGTCTTCGGATCTCGGAGCGGGTTAAGCGGGCCACGTTTGTATCTCGAACTTGTTCCAGGCCTAGCTCTTCTATTAGAAGGTTGATCTGAAGCATAAAGTAAGTTGTGACGATTATTTAATGCGAAGTGAAAATAAAATTAAGTATAGGTAAGTATTAACATTATAAGTATAAGGATAAGTTTTTGTATGTTTTCGATTCTAGTTAGAAGTAGGTAAACGCACTTTACAATTACCATTCTCTTGCCAAGATTAGCGGACCTATAAAATGGGAATTTTACGTCAATCTTGGGTAGCTAATCTACATTCTAAAAGCCATAGGCTCAGCAATGTACGTTTATCCACAACCTTATCCGTCAACATCCATCCATTTAGTTGTTTCATGAGCGTTCCATTTTTTGTGCTGAAGAATGGTAGATTTGTCTAAGGGTGAGTTTAGACCAAACGAGCAAATGCTCTAGAACATGTTTTGTCTTTATTTTTACAACGTAAACGTAAGAGATAATGCCATAGAATTCTTGTTCGTTCGCTTGGTCTAAACCCACCCTAAGGGGATATTAAAATGTTCCGTCTATTAAATCTCTAATTCTTACCCGATCCCTGTCATCCATCTTGACTTGGTGCTGATTCTGCCTTGGCCGGCGAAGCGCAGCGTGGAAGCGAAGGGTGTGTTCCACCGTCATTGAAGGGCAGAGCGACGTGTCTTTACGAACATAAGCTGATATCTTGCGGAGCGTTGTTGATGCTACCGGCTGCCCGTTGAGAACTATGTCGCCTGATAGTTTCTGCAACAATAAATCAATATTTCAAGAGTTTTGCCTAATTTTCGTAGTTTTTCAGGTGCCAGTAACAGCTAATCAAGCAAGGTTAGTTTATCAGATAATGACATTCTCTCCTTTAACATTTTAGAACTCGCTATCAAGTGCTTATGTCCAGTCCACTGGTGGGAATACACCTCACTGAATCACATATATCGGTTTTTGGCTACAGAACAAATTCTGACCTCACGATCGATAAATACTTATGGAAACATCTTACATATTCTAGTTTAAGTGAAGAATCAACTTTGGAATTGGAAAGTAATTTAAATATACCTTTCTAACTCCAGCCAAAACGTCCAGCAACCCGGTTGCTTCTTGCTGCGCAGTGGCCAGGACCGCTAGGATCTCGCCGGACTTGACCTCGAAGCTGAGCCCTGACACCAGCAGCGCCGACTTGTTTTCGGGTGACGTGATTTCTAAACTATTTACCTGAAAATTCCATATACCAAACTTTAGATTCACCAAAAAATTAAACTTTTCAAAGATACGGAACATGCAGAACTACCTACGTAGTTAAAGTTTGGGAAATTTGTTGAAGATCCAATATTCAGCCGCTCCAGTTATTGCAGTGGAATGATTGCTCTTTGATCTTCAGAATATTAATCGTTCTAGAGCAGCATTCCAATTGTAGAATCATTAGTGAATCAAGCAGTCTATATAGATATCTAGACTGCATCATAAAAACTATAATGCCGAGCCATATTCGGGACTCTTGTAGAGCTACTCACATAATAGTTAGGATAAATGTAAGCGGAGTGCGCGTATCCATCTAAGTGGTCTCCCGGCCGAAGAGTGGAGTGTTTCCTAGACTGCGCCAGAGACATGTGGCTGCCGGCTTTGGACATGCGGCCGCCGAGGTGGGACGATGGCATTAGGTAGCTGGAAAATAATGGTTCAGTAGTTATTAATTCCGTAATTAATTAATTATAATTATAATTAATTATAATTAGGAAGCACTATGGTATCTTCCATGTATTCTCACTGTCCAAATTGAAAAGTTGAAGTAGGTAGTAGTAGTCAGACAGTGGTGGTAACGATACAAAATAAAATCTTTACTAAATATTTGACGACTAAGTATGAAGAATTTGGGCAGGTCAAAGGATCAAAAATCTGCCTGTTTTCGATGGACTAAGGTTTAAGCTAATTACCGAGTGACAAACAAGCCGCGGGCAACTTTTGCTGGCCCTTTTGCACGGCTAGCACAACGTGTATTTTGTCGCTTTTCGCGCAGTGCGTCTCTAGCGTTATCGACTGGGTAGAGAGGGATTACCAAGCAACAAATAAGTCTCTGGCTTTTGCTAGTCCCCCTCTGTTCCGTGGTCTTGAAGAAACTCTTGTCTATAATCGTCTACACACCTTTGATGATCGTTTTCTGGTGCGTAATCAGCGACGCTGTTCCGTCGGTTGTAGGCCTGCCGATGCGGGCGCACGTCCATTCCCAGCAGGTTGGCTTCGCTGACGGACTTATTACGGGCGTTGGTCCAGTGAGGCTCGTTACGGAGCCCTGCCTGCTGCATGGCCACTAGTGGGACGCCATGACCGTGGGGCTGGGGAGAAAACAGGTCATTGAAAGGGAAATTATATGCAAAGGCACGACACGTCTGAGTCTAGAGTATTCAAAAGAGAGAGGTTGAAAAAAGTGCTGCAAAATACGCTAGCTTTAGACCGAAAACAGAGACGTGATAATAAAAATAAATTTAGTAGAAGTAATCAAAAGTACCCGAAACTGACGTACAGTCACGAGATTTAATTTGGTACTCACCTTAGGTCCAAAGTCAATCTGACATTATACAACACACAACAACACAACAGTTACAAATGACTTGACATCTCTAATGGCATTGACGACTTCAAGCATAATTTTCTTGAAATGGGTCCCATATTAACGCTCGTGACCGTACATATGTGCATGAAGAGGTTATGAATGTAGAGGAAGCGAAAGGTGTATGTTTAGATCAGTGCACCTGGCGTTCCATAGTCTCTGCCTAACCCATTAGGAGACAGGTGTGAATGTATGTATGTAGAAGTATACGAACTGATAATTGATGTATGAATGTCTTTTCTATTATGGACCAGACCAACAACCAATAATGGAGTATCTATATTCTAATCCAAAGCCCGGGTAGTCTTGGAACCACAATAAACACAGGCTTTTAAAAAGACATCAAAGAAGCAAGAGCTAAAAGCATCATTAAAATAGCAATGCTCTCTGTGCATTGTTGGTCCTTCAAACCGGATTTTGCTACATTGAAATATGCGTCACACTCGTTACTTACTTGATACGACTGGTGTAAGTTTTGCATTCTGAAGTCGGGATCCGATCTATACTTGCGGCTATACTTGTAATTCGTAGAGGTCTCGTTGTCCGAGCTGTCGTAGCCTGAGGATGTCTCGCGTATGCCTCTACTTTGTCTTTGTATTCTGGAATACAATCACAAGTTTAGATAACTACTGTAATGCTGGGGAAGGCCACTTCCGAACAAAATTGTTTTTTTTTTACAATTAATGCATAATGGCACGTGTAGGTTTGGGTAATTTTATGAAACACGTGTTTACCTGGGTGCCGGTTTCATTCCACTGCCTATTGAAGTTTTAGGCTTTGGCGTGCCGGACCGCTGCGATCCGTTGTGGTTCGGTGGAAACACCCGCGGAAGGCCGAATTTGAGGTACGTGTACATATTTGAGCCAAGCGCGGACCTGTGGGACAAAAAATATATTACAAAGATGACTTTGCGAGTTGATGGCACTAAAATTAAACATATACCTAGCAAGACGAACAGCAGCGGGCCTAGTATAGCTGCGTCTATATCGCGTGTTAAATGTGGATAAAGTATCCGTCACTCGCGTACTTATTTAGGTGTCAGAAGGTGATGGATGCCTTATCCACACTTTGTCATATTAGGCCCCAGAAATCATCAAGTTTGTTTCCAAATTTATCAAATAAGCAGCTTCCTGGATCTAAGCTGGGCCTGAAAGTGTGATGTCTATTACTTATCGGGTTCCTTGCCGTCCCTTGTCCGAGAGACTCTATGTTACCGTATTGTGTTTAAGTCGGCCGCCATTAAAGTCAAGTAAATAAGAGTTCTCATAACGTTGACGATACGATAACATTTCAAAGCAATATTGTTTTACCGCGTAGAATAGAAGCCTGGTCTGGTCTCTCCCCAGTTGCTTACGTGCTATAATAACGCATTATATACCATGTTGGCAATGAATGCGTAACGTCACGTTTAAGTAGGTACGAGTAATGTATTAAAATCGATTTACTCCAATATACTTTCTCTGCGATATAGCTATATGTAGCTTTAAAGTAATGCAATTTTCCTTATAGGAAATATTACGTGCATGCTGATCTGTTACTTTCACTCATTGGACAACGGTGAAACTTATTGTTTGTGTAAGCTTGTAAAATGAACCAATGTGTTACTTAAGAGCTTGCTCGTTAGTTGTGACTTGCGCATTAGCGCAGTATTAAGTACTTTGTTTATGCTAGTGTCAACTGTCAACAGACAATCAAATTTCCATTTCATCGAGACGCCTTACGTCAGAGAGAAAACACAAACCCCCTTAGGTACTAATAAACGTTAAGTCACGGTGGTATAGCTATGCAATGTTTTGTCTTTATCTGTCATTGTGACATTTGGATTTGACAGATAAGGACAAAACATTGTATAGGTATACCACCGTTACTCAACGTTTATTAGTAAGGGGGTAATAGTTTTCCTATCCCATGCATCAAATATAATAAATGAACGCAATTTCCTGGTCTGATACGTTCACGAATCAAATGTGATCAAATTTGAATGTAACTTCCCATACATAAGTAAGCATTAAAAGTACAACGATGAAAATACAGTCTTGTATGGAGACAGGGAACCGTTTAAATAAAGGCCGGTATGCTTTCCCGATAAGCAAATGACTGAAAGGTACACATGGAATTTACGTCAAAGAATTTACGAGGGCTTAAAAGTGGTTGTGGTGATCACCCATCACGTATCATGTTTATTAATATATTTATAATAAAATTTATAATATTTAATGTAATTAAATTATTTACATAATTAATTATATTAAAGTTGGGCGAGCCTAGGTACCTTATGATATAAAGGTTTATTTTATGCCAGTGGCTTGTTTTATAAAGCTACAAATTACAATTTACAGGTTACAAGTTTCCATTTGACACAACCTCGACCAATGACGACCAGCCATTTGAGCAGCGTTGCCAGTTTAGACCTGTAAAATTGTAACTTGTAGCTTTATAAAACATGCCCCAGGTCTTACTTGGGTCCATATCGAGGGTGCGACAGTATGGACTGCACGGTGGTGTCTCTCAGCTGGAAGTTGCCGTACGGCAGAGGGCTCTTGTCCGTGCTGCCGAGCGCGCTATCCGTGAAGTCAGAGTTCAGGTTTTGCCTGTGGAACATCATAGCCATATTAAAAAGATTTTTAATTGCTTGAAGAAGGCAAACGAGCACACACCTGTCACCTATAGACTTTTGCATGCTCAAGACTACAATTTCAAACCTGCAATCCTAAGACTGCTAATGCGTTGCAAACCCTTAGGAAAGATACCTCTATGCTAGTATTTTCAAAGGACCGCAACAATGCGAACATGCTTGGTGGTAGGTTAAAGGGATGGTGATAGAGAGTATAGTAAACTGTGGTGATAGCGATCCGGACTAACGGTTCACATGGTCCTAGCACCACTAAAACTATTAATGCGAATTTAATCATTCCCAAAGCGCACGGCCGCGCATGGCTGATACCCTGTATACTGCCCTCCTAAATAAAAAGGATGCATGCGCAATTTGATAATCAAAGTAAATTTAACCCTACTTCTTAAGAAATAAGGTCACTAATACATACGCGGTTCTATGAGACATATATTTTTTTCTTAGGAAGGCAGAATAGTCCTGTTCAAGTGGCACAGTTACCTGTAGATGGACCAGGCGTGCAGGTCCTCGGAGTGCATACCGCGAGGGTCGTGCATCAGGGGGTTGGAGGGCACGGAGTAGCGCCGCTCGCCGCCCAGCCCCAGCGCCGACTGCGACATCATGAGCCTTGTTGGACAAGACCCTAAAAGCATAGGTAAAGGGATTAGGATCAAGGGCTAGCTTGAAGAGAGTTAGAGTTGTTTGTGACGTTTATGAAGATCGTGTTTTGTTTTGACGACTTGAGCACATAGGGCATTATGATAGTACGTATGCTGAGAGAAATTGCGTGTTGGATTAAGCGATATTCACATCAAAATAATCGAGAATTTTGTTCATTCTGACGACACGTTACCCTGCCTACGAAGCATGCCGTCCCGGGTTTAAGTATGTATTTCTCTATATAAGTAACTTTCATAGTCATAGTCATAGTCATATCTTTTATTGCATTATACTTTATCGTTGTCTAGTACCTATGGTACAAACAAGGCTAGAGCTTAGTTTGGGACTAGGTCAATATGTGTGAGATTGTCCCGCTGATGTATATTTTCTATTTACTTATTTGTAATAGTTGCTGTTACAGGTTGTATTCACATTTGTCTTAATTAATACAAACTGAAAAGTATAGTATCTACGTAATAAGTATTTTTTTCAGGGACTGCTGAGATTATTGGGATCATTGAATCATACTCTATTTTGACTCATCATACTTTGGTCCTTCGAACCGAATAATTGATACGTACCTGTGTCATCCCCGAAAATTGATGTAGCAGACGGACTTCTTCAATTTACACATGGCTTGTTGCAATCATCTGAAACAAAGAAACGTTAATTAGTCATTTTATCAATTAGTTTCTTTGATCCTGAATAAGAAAACCCGAGTTTATCCCTAAATGTGTGTTAATTAATAATAACAGCATATAACATGTTGGTTATAATTGTGGACGCAATCACGATCGTTTTCATTTTGAAAATCGAAGACTTGTCAGCATACAAAATGAAAACGATTGCTCCACTATGAAACCGGTTGCGATTGCGAGTGCGTTAGACAATAAGCCCTCCGATTGTTTTACCGGTAGTTATCACCGTTTGAATATTACCAAAAAGGATCACAATAATTTAAACGAAACGACCTTCACACTTTATTAAATTAGCATGTTACCATCGACATTGGCCATATCCTATTTTAAAAAGTCTGCCGGATCGGATGTCAAATTGTAAAGGCTGCTACACACGTTGCGTCACCGGACGCCAGCGCGACGATCGTCACGCCAATCGCTAGATCTCATTGTTGTCGTTACGCAAAACGCATGTGTGTCAGTAGCACTATGATGCCACGGTCCTGTCATAGAAAAGGTTTTGTGTATCGTCTTTAGACAAAGCTGAATAGGACGCCGTTGCCAACATCACGTTTTTTGTATTATACTGGAAATCTGAAGCCACCTTTAGAGTTCGCTAACAACTTACAGTACGGCTACTCTACTACTCTACGTCGCTAGTCATTAGCGACTACTAATACTCATGTCTAAATAGATGGAATTGTCATAAACGAATGGGCGACAGGGGCTCTATTCTATTCCTTAAAACCTTATTGCTTCAGATGTGTTATCGTATTGTCAGCATTATGCAGCTCTTATTTACTTGACAGTAATGGTGGCCGAGTTAAAACGATACAATATGGTTTTAACGAGTAGAATAGAGCCCCAGCTCTGATTATTATGTTACTGTGTTAAGTTTTTCATTTTGGTTATAAGTAAGTACAGTCGAGGAAATTGATTCCTAGACCACTTTGGACTATGAATGTCAAAGTGACACTGTAAATAAAATCATAAGAAGTCTCTTACGTTTTGATTGATAACGTCACTTTGACATAGTCCAAAGAGGTCTAGGAATCAATTTCCTCGACTGTACCCATAGTAATAGTACCAACAAGCCTAAAGGGGGTTAAACATAAAGGTACTGTTTAGAGTGAAATGGCAAATATGATCCAATATTTGTCTAAACTCCTGTTTTATTGGGGTCGAGAATATTGTAGTTCCACAATGGTTCCACCTGTCACCACTAGAACGCATAGGATGTACCTACTCAGTATTTCATCTTACGCTTCGGTGGATAAGTAGAAAAACAATAATGACTGTTGTCTTACCAAATTTTGACCATACATCATATCGACACCAGCAATTAACACTACGCTAACTTGAAAATGACAACTTTTCAACAGAGCCAATAATAGGGAAATATGCGATAACTTTTTAACCTTGTATGCTACATTTATGATTTTTTCACCGTAAGTTGTTCATTGCAGATTATACAATACGTGATAACTGTTATTTGTATTATCTTCTTAATTTTGAATTTAGATCGACTTAGCTGAGTATGTCTCAAAAATACAAAAAAAAGTTCCGAATTAAATTACGCTAACTCATACTTAGCGTATTGTTATACGGAGCAATTGTATTAAATTAATAACTTGTATCATCGATTTGAACAGAAACGGTCACTGGAAAGTTACATTAAAGTAATATAAATTAGATCAATCAAATTGTTTTAAGAACCTAAATCGGAAAACAATAGGAAAATGTCTATATTCACGAATTTAATAAAGTTAGCGTTGTATAGTTGGGACAAATTTTGATGCGTTGAACATTACTTAATGCACCTAGATGAGCTTTAATAAACGTTTAGATGAAGTAAAAAATTTTTTTCAAATAACCAAATATCAATAATATAACGTTATTTTTTTAAAGAATAACATAACCATTCCATTACCTAATGAAATAGCCAAATTTAGTTGAAATAAGTTTTTGAAATACATTTCTTTAGCTTTAATTTTACTTTATTATCTTTATAACACTTAGAATAAAACAAAGAAAACAAGCTTTACGTAGGTACATCAAATTCGTGTTTAATTTTAAGCCGTGGTGTGGCGTGGTGTGTGGTATATATTTATCTATTGTTATGTCAACAAAAAACCCATAAAATTTGGCTATGTCCGTCTTTCCGCGGTTTAACTCTGAAACTCATGGTACTACCAAGCTGGTGATTTAGCATTTAATCACGCCGACAAAGTTGTATAATAAATAGGTAGGTACTTGTTTTTTTTATAACTGTCCAGGGTTCTAATAATATTTCCCTATATACCTTATTTCCAACATAGGTCCTTTTTTTTGGATTTTCATTTATCTTTTGGTGTAGATTGCTTAGTATGTATAATAGTCACCAGCATTAACTGTTGTACCACAAGCATGAGTTATCTCCAGTACAGAAGTTATCTGAACTTCCCATTATGGTTAGGGTCAACTTGTTTCATAGATGAACTCAAAATATCTTAAGCATTTTCATAAGTCGATGTAATATTTACGTTTCTAGAAAATGTGGAGAGTTTATAAATTATAAAATCACAAGAAGGCAAAGGTACCTACTGGAGCAGAGTGCTTTGAATTTTGTTCTTCTTAACTAGTGATTACAAAAAACCAAAGTTCAATATTGGGGCCCTTGAAGTTTATCAGTAACAGAAACCATGCTACTCTCGGCGATTGAGATGTCACCATTGTGTAGGTTTACTTTTTCTATCACTAAATTACTATTATAAGCAGTTAAGATTGCACCCTTAGTACAGCATCAGTTCATCAGTACCAACTGTATGTATATTTTTAAATAAAATTAGGTTCTTCAAAAACATGGTCTAACATTGACATTACCTCGGGAGTACCTACTTAATGTTTTCCACACCGCGAGAAGTGGTGAAGAAACTAAAAGAAAAACGATTAAAATTGATCTGCTATCGCGATTTCAAATATTTAACAACATCACACTGATCAATTATTTGTCGAAATACATTTCAATGACATTATATTATGTTTGAAACCACAAAATTACTAATTAAATTATTTCAGCAAAATAAAATATTTGGTTTGCTAATAATAATAAAATTTATAATTTTATACAAATTATTTTTTCAGTCTTTTATTACCATCGTGAAAACCTAAAGGTTTCATATTATTGCCAATTTTAAGTAGAACTATTAATAAATAATGGTAAAAAATCATAAAAGTAACAATAAACCCATCTTTTTAAAGCTAAGTCATACTCACATAAAAAATAAATCGTTTAGAATCGGAACACACTACGCTAACTAGTAAATAGCGTAGTTTTATCCGGGAATGAACTAATAAGTTGCAAATCAACAGAAATCTTTCTTAAATAATAAATAAAAGAATTTTTGACATTGTATCCACTGATTAAAAATTAGACTTTCCTCTCTCGTAAGTTTCATCCGGTTACTTACAGTAAATGTCACAAATTATCGCCAACACGATGTTTTTCTTTTAAACACACATTCCCCGCGCGCTTCCCGTGCGTACCCGGCTAAGTGTATTTAGCGGGGTATAGTTCGGGTGATATTAGAAAGTACGTCTACTTGGCGCTTTATAACTTTGAAAACTTTTTTGTTTTTCAAAATTTTGTACTGAAATTTGGTGAGCATGTTCATATACCTCAATAGAACATTTTGGCATCAAAAACGCAAAATCGTCAAAATTCGACTTAGCGTAGTATTAATTGCTGGTGTCGATATCATGCCTTGGAAACAACCATTCGCTCATCCCAAGCAAGATTCAAACACACACACTTTCACACATTAAGCACGTTACACTAAATAAATAAGTCATCAGCATTATCATAGTCAGACATCTAAACTGTCTTCGGAACAAGTCACGATAGCCTAGAAACACCTCATTTCCTATTGTCAAGTCTCTTGAACTAGACCTCTGCTGTACTGACAATCAAACGAATAATGCAGTATAAGATGATGAACTCCAAGCACATACTGCCTTTTTGCTTTAGACATCTATAAGTATGCACATCCGTGGGATAAACGCATTGTATGAAATTTCTACAGCGTTTACCAAGTAGCTATGCGAAAATCTACTTTGTTGTAAACTAAATAGGTGCATGCACATTGCTTTGGTTGGAGAAAAGATCATAACCTATGTCTGGTGCGTGATATGAATGCATGCGAAAATATGAATCATTGAATGTTCTTATTAATGGTTATTGCTGTTTTATTAATGTATTTAAGGGTTAATTGCTAGTTGATTCAAAAATATGTTTACTACCGTTAACATAACCTGCTTCGTTCCGTTTCAGTATAAAAAGGTCTTCTATGGTCCATGGCAATTCGCTCTATCATATTCAGGGATCGGAAACTAAGTAAGATATTTGGCGGCGGCGTTGTTATTCAGTTGTATGGAGGCGGATTATAATATTACTGAGTAAATACATTACGCCAGCATAAATCCATAATTAACTATTTGAAGTTATTTTCTTTATAAGTATAGATTTACCATAAGTATGTTATTTAATTATCGTTAACTCATGTAACCTAACCTAACGAATTTTGAGGAGCAAATTGACAGATCGTTTTATACTACATGTAAAATAATTAATATAAACGTTTTGTAGAATCCTGGGATCCCGGAACTTATATTATAAAAATAATATTTTTAAGAAGCCGACGCCTTGAAATTTTTCCGGTGTTTTGCCAAATTTAGGTAAATATTGTACCGAATTTGACCTAATTTCTGATCCCTATGATCTACTGTTATTCACATTAAATGGCTGCGGATAAATTATCTTTAAGTGTTTTTCTCACTAGTGTCATACGAAAGGAATGCACTGAAAGCTAACTTAAAGTGGTCTCAGCTATGTGAAGCTCGTAGCTTTTTAATGTCGTCACTTCACACGCACAGGCCTTTGGGGATTGACCGGGTGGACGTTTTCCTTCCGATGATCTCCATTCGACAGCCTTTTATACATATACGATACATTTTGGATAACGATTACCAACGCCGAATGGATCTTGTCTAGGGCCTCTGGCCATATTAATCTATGGGGTATCAATTATCCCCACTTTAAACTTATAAAGACTGTCTCCCTATCTTCGACACTACTTAAGCAAAGTAAGTGACTACCCCGTGGGGTAAAGAAATAGACGTTGGTGATGACGACGTAGAGGTGTAAGGGGGAGCGGAATCTGTTAAACTAAATTGTATGCTCTTCCATAGTATAGGTAATTAATTTGTCAATTAAGTCGATTTGTACACTTGGAAAGTTTTGTGAGAGATACGTCATGGTAAAAAGGGTCAGACGCCAAAAAATCAAAATTCAAAATATTTATTCAGTAAATAGGCCACATGAGGGCTCTTTTACTCGTCGGTAACATGAGTGAATCTACTAGCGCTTCGGACGAGACCATCATTGCGGAGAAGAAGCGCCGCAAGAAACTCCAGCATAATTGACTGTGTAGCATTTTCCAATACCTGGTCCTATGACTCTCACATTTGCAAGTTCTGCTGAAAGTGGCTAAGATGGAAAGCTTCGTTGCTATTTAAACGGCCGCTGCTGTTATTACGTATGGTTATACGCAATAGACAAGTGAACAAGGCAGGTATCAAGTTTATATCTTTATTAATCAACTAGTATTTCCAGTTCATCAACTCATCCTTCTTAGCAAATACTCGTACAATGCAAATGACTAATTAAGTACTTGTCCAGAGGCCACTTGCAGACCCTCACCCCATTCAAGTACTGGCACTAAATACTTGACACTTGCACTACCGGTTCTTTTACCGTGGCGTGTTGAAATTATGCTAATTTCATAAAGGGTATAAATAATTGTAAGTTATGTTTATTTTCTTTTTTTATTGGACGTCTCGTCGGTCATACGCTGTATGTTTTAGCATTTAAGTGTTAAATAGTAAAATTATTGAAACTTAAGTAACTGCTTTGTATGAATCTGTTATATTTTTTACATGTTAACCAATTGGTTACACTTGTCTATTCGCTGCAGCTGGGTATTTTTTGTAAGACTTGGAAAAACGTTTGTGTTTTAAATAGGTATGCTCATACAAATATAAATAACACAGATGCTTTCCATCTTAGTTCTATAAATCGAAACGACATTCGTAATCTAAAACACGAAAAGAGCAAAAGAGCTGTTTTTGTTCCTTAGGTACAGTCGAGTTCATATGTGTAGGTACCTTTAGTACCTAGTCACTTTAATCGCTGTGGCAATTCATATATGGCAGTTTAAACATGACAATAAATAGACAAGGTACTAAAATGTACACATATTTATGAACTCGACTGTACTAATGGTAGTAAAAGTCATAACTTAAAAGGACATACAATTTCACTTTTGGTGGTCCCCGCTCGAAAGCCGGCGACTTCAGAGGCCCGACGCGTCGGTAATGCATAATTATTTATTTACATACAATGCCGCCCGCGCAGCTTGCGCAATCAACCATGGATCTCAATGGCATGTTTGAACATTGATAGGTTCTTGAAAGGAATACATAAGTCACAGCGGTAAGTCATCTTAGTTGTCAGGGATGGCATTTTTTTTTAGATTTAGGCGGCCTTTGACTTAAATCTCAAATTTTGTAAGGCTTCTAAAGTCACCGGCTTTCGAGCGACCACCAAAATTGAAATTGTATGTCCTTTTAAGTTATAATTTTTACTATCATTAGTACCTAAGGAACAATGTGCTCTGCCGCATGTTTGTTATTGTAAGGGTGCGGCTCCACTGAGGCGGAGACGAGCGGAGCGGAGCTGTGCCAATATTAACCAATAGAAGACGCATGCGTTCACGTCGAGCGGCCCTTCCACACGTTAGTTTAGATTCTATTGGTTAATATTGGCACACCTCCGCTCCACTTCGCTCATCTCCGCCTCAGTGGAGCTGCAGCCTTAAGGTCAGGTGGGGCAAGTGCGCTAAAGGGGCAAGTGTAACAAACCATATGTTGTTTAGAACATTGTTGTTGGTTTGATGCAATGGCCCCGTAGACGCACTTACCCTACGAGTGACAACTGCTCTTCTCTGTTCTTTGCGAGCAGTTGCATGACATCAGTTATTGTTATTACTGTTCAGATTGCGATCCTTAGGTTTTGAGAGTGAGGTGTAGGTACAGTAGAATTAATATTTTCACAGCTATCGCGTCAAATATATGTGTACTATACTTTGAGTGGCATAGAGGTGAAAATGAAATGAAATTAAAAGTTTAAATATTTCATTATTACATACATTAAAGAATAGCAAAGGTTGGGATGCCCTAGTAAGTAGGCATTATATACCTGTGTCAGGAGTCAGGAGACCCCGAAAAGAGATGTGGAGCTATTTTTAACCCAAAAAAGAGGGGTGTTTAACGTCTTAAAAACGTACATATTAACTCACGCACTGGATATTTCTTTTACTTTCAATATTTAATACTAAATAAATTACTTTGATTGTTTTATTGGTAGATTTATACTTCGAGACCATGTTTCAGGTCATATATTACACTTTCTATCACGCAATATTAAATAGAGCCCAAGCAACAACAACGTCTTAGTGGTAGTAAGTAAATATGTCTTTAAAATTGGGTCTTTTCCTAACAAATAACACTTTATTGACCGAGCATTGATATGATATTGTAAAACAGATTGTGTGGATAAACACATTGACATTTAGCAATTCGTTAAGTTTTCCGCGCGGGCGCACCTTCCTTATGCAACGCATGCGTCCTCGAAATTCCTTCGATTTGGAACCTACGTGCGTGCGCGACGTATTAGTACCTACTTGGAGACCTTGTCTCGCTTAGATACATTAAATTAACGTACTGTAAATGTGTCTGTTAAAGACATACTTTACTTGTACCTACTTAGAACATATTTAATTTGGCGTTTGGTAGCCTTAATTTTAACTGAAATGTTCATTTTTGGCTGTAGTTAGTTAGTTGTTAGATGCTTGACAGAAAAAAACTATCGATAGCGAATGCTTTATCTATATCGAAGTTACTCCTAAGATTCTAAACATGTTCAATTGCATGAAATCTGGAGAGCTTAGTCACAAAATTATATTTTGAAGACAGCATAGCAGCTATTCAAAAATCTCTAATAATTGATTTCCAATAAATTAAACACGAAGTTTAAAAACTATAATTCATCGCTACTTACTACGAGTTTAAGATTTCTGACTTATCTTACCATTCGTAATATTATAAATGCGAAAGTTTGTTACTCTTTCACGCTGCAACGGCTGGACGGATTTGGCTGAAATTTGAAATGGAGATAGCTTACACCCTGAATTAATACAGGCTACATTTCGTCCCGAAAAATTTCCGAAGACTTCAATTCTGCCGCAGGATTTACCAGAAACAATTCCTTCGGATAATATTTGAGGAAACAAAGCTGCAAGAAAATGTAAAAAACATAGACAGCAATATGTGTAGGTATTGAGCAATCTTGTACAAACTGGTCAAAAGGTTTCCTCGGAAAGTGCATTAAATCGAGACTCCCGCGCAGCTGCGTCTATTTTTACCCGGGGGCGCCGGCGCCTGTCCGTTGACCTGGCTCTATTGTATAGGGCTGTCATCTAAAACCCTGGACATTTAATTTTAATCGAGTTTCTTGAGCTCATAGCTGAGTGGATACCATTTTCACAGCACTGCTATTCGCACAATGTAAAAGTGTATAAAAATGAAGCGAAATAAATGTTTTTAATTCAATTTCTTCTCGGGGCAAAACTTGAGAAAAAGTAAAAGATTTTTGACTATAGAAGTTCTCACTGTGGACGGCGAGTGGCGCATGAGTCTATATGGTAATCCTAATAATTATTACTCCTAATGTAACGATAGTCCGACTAATCGTTTGTCCTTAATAATTTTTAGCTTGAATTAAGTAGATAACTTTTCAGTGTAATACATCGCCAACCTAAGCGCAAATAGTTTTGGTAAACTAAAAAAGACAGGAACCTAACATTAGGATTTTTAAATCTTAACTCGTCCCGGACGCGCAATCACTCTCCAAACACTCGCCATCTTATTATTTAACCTACCGCCAAGCAGCAGTGTTTGCATTATTGTGTACCGGTCAGGGGATAAGACAACCGGTAAAATTATTAACATGCCCAGGTACCCTATATCTAATATATTTTCAATAGCTTATAGAACCAATCTTGGTAAGTTCTCTCCACTGAATCGGTTCATGTGGACCTACAACGAATTACCAACAAGTGCGAATGATATAGACATCTTCGGCGACTCGCTGCAGGTCTTTAGGAGTAAGTTAAGAGCCATCGAATAATTATCACCTATCTTAATGTAATTATATTGTTTATTGTGTATTGTTGAGTTGTGCAGGCTACAGGTTACCTTCAAAGTTATTTTAAAAGCTATAACTAAATTGTAAGAGTGCTGTATACACTTGCCTCGGTATTGCACACAGGTTTGTAACACTATAGGAATATTTTTGTATATCTTAATTGTGTAAATACTATTAGTGTATCTTTTTAATAAATAAATAAATAAATAAATAAATAAATAAATCTCTGTCGTTAGGGTTGGCAACTTTTCGGAGTCTTAGGATTGCAGTTTCGAAACTTGAAATGCCTTTGGGTTTCAGATCTCACTTCCCTCGCATCAGGTGGCCTTTGTGTCTTCTCCGTGACATAAACCGGGGGAAACCGGCGAGAAATAGCAGCCGTTGTTTGGATAATGCTCTTTAAATTACCCTTAGGGCTTACCGTTCAGTGCCAAGAACTAGAAATAAGTACGTTTTAAGTGTTCTTTGCAGTGTTTACTTTATGGTGTGGATAAAACGTCTGTCACTTTCTGACCAGTATCTTAGTGCGAGAGTGACGGATGCTTTATCCACCGTAATAAAGGCGACCTTAAGGGCCTTGGTATGAAGATCGGAAAGCTTGGAGTGCGATATGATAGACTTGAGTTTTGTTACGAAATAGTTCTTGTAATTTTTGTGTTCATATTTGTGGAACATTCTACTTCTTTGTAAATAAAAACAAGTTTACGGGGCAAAGGTTAAGGAAGGAGTCGAATTTCTTCCGCCTTAGCAACTCCTTAGAAAACAATAAAAACAGGTTTTTAAACACCTGGTCTAGTCAAAATATAATAACTTGTATTAGACATTTTAAGTGGCGTACAAGTATAATTTAAATTCAACTGAGTCCCTGGAAGTAGGTACGGATGTACAAAAATGTTTCTAAATGACTGTCGTCACGCTTTTCAAATTAAGTCCATACTTCCAAAAAGCACTAACAAGTCTCAAGTAAGAGTGAGACAGAAGTTCTAAACTCAATCCAAAAGACACCATATACCTAACTTAACGGTTATTTAAGTAGCGTTTTGCCTCGTGGACGCAAAGATTGAATTTCAAAGTAAACCCTTGCCGTTCTTTTCTTGGAATTCAGTGATGGCTCGAGTGTGAAAAGACTTGGTATTTACAAACTAAAATTAGAACAGGTACCTAGGCTTTATTCTACTCGGTAAAACATGTATTTTTTTAACTCGGTCGCCATTATTGTCAAGTAAACAAGAATTATCATAACGTTTACAAAACGCATGTCAAAAATAACTTTGTTTTCCCGAGTAAAATAGAGGGCTAGAATACTTGAAGTAAAAATTCAAATTCAAATTCAAATTCATGTCTTTATTCGTGACAAAATAAAAAAAGAACACATACAAAACAAATAAAAAATAAAAAAAACACACTTTGTCACGAAATGGACCTTGCTCAGCATGTTGCTAGCTTTACAGCCAGCGCTGGTCTTCCGCAGGACCCATTCGGTACTTGCTGGAAGTAGCGAATATTTCCCCCATTCCTATAAGAAAAGGTTTACCGTAGAACAAGTCAAAAACAAACAATTTTACATCCAACATTGATTGAATTATTAGCAGAATTGGTTCGTGCGATCGTTATGAATTAACAAACAAAGGTACGCAATTATACATTGATTATGGGAACGTTATACAGTTTTATAAATCACAATAGAGACAATTTCAAACTATAGTAAAAAAAGACAAAAATGTATAGATTCAACACCTAGCAATGTGTCTGAGGGCTTATTGTCTAACGCACTCGCAATCACAACCGGCTTCAAAATGGAGCAATTGTTTTCATTTTGTATGCAGACAAGCCTTCGATTTTCAAAATGAAAACGATCGTGATAGCGAGTGCGTTAGACAATAAGCCCTCTTGTTGCAAGGAGTTCCTTTGTTTCGTTGATTGCCAGCGTCAACCCACGCAAATGACTAAGCCATTCCATACCCATATAGTTCCTGTATTATGGTCTTTCTGAACAACATAATGAATGCCCAAGGCTCGATAAGGGTTTCACTTTACATAGAAATTGGTGAGCTTGGTTCTGAATATCTAAATAAGGTGTAACACTCTGTAGCATGGGTCTAAAGTGCTCATAAAGCCAACGCATGCATTTAATTTTATTTTATACATGTAAATGGCGTCTGACATAATAAGGCGTAAACTTGCATTGTTTCCATACCTTAGCGATTAGTGATAGATACTGGCATTAGTGGCACGTGATATCCGGTTCGAAGGACCATACCTCCTTTGGTTTGTAACGGAAAAGGAAAAAGATAAATTACCAGCGTGTCACTGTTAATTTTAAAGTATTTACTTAGGTAACGCGTAGCGTAAGCGCGAGTATTTGTTTCTGAGTCTTGGATGTTTTCTATGTAGGTATTTAAGTATAAATTTCTCTATATAAGTTTATAGTTGTCTAGCACCCTTAGATTAATCCTAGAGCTTCGTTTGGGACTAGGTCAATTTGTGTGAGATCGTCCCCTGATATTTATTTATTTATTGAAACTTATCGTCAGGAGTTAAAGAAAACTATTGTCTACCTATCCTTTTTCCGATAGTTTTTCTGCGTGCATGGAATACTTATTCATGTTTTCGATGAGGATTTTGTCTAGGAAAGACCTAATATCAAATGACAAGAAAATTATTAATATCCTAATCTCACTCAGTTTCTTCAAAACATTCGAGAGCGAATAAAAGAGTTTTGTTATACGCTAACCGTTAAGCTATTAAATCTCAACGCTAAATGTTTCCGATTTTTGCTTCGCGTTGCGATAACAATTATAACATAACAGTATTGTACAATTGCTTTAATCAAGCTGTTACAGCGCGCGGTGGAAGAACGGTGAAATTAAAATTGTAAAATCTACATAATTCGTTTAAAAATTTGATTAGATTCTACACCTAAAATAATAATCGTCGTTATGTATGATGAATCCGCCGGCACCACACTATAATTTGCTATGTATGTGTTATTTATACACTGTAAAGGGATACCGGTCAAGTGCGAGTCGGACTCGCACACCGAGGATCCCGCAACTACTCGTCTTCATATTTTATATATCTGTTCTTGAAAGTAAACAGACTCGAGATTCAAATATCACTTTTTGCATCCGTTGTTTAATTTGGTCCATGTCCTGCATTACAGCTGATGATGTTTATATTTGTAACATAATCATAACAGTGTAACATAACAGTTTATCTTAAATCACTACAACAATTTGATAAACATAATCGTACGGAAATTACGATTTATTATTTATACCTACTTACGTCATTTCAATAAAGGAATCAAATTGGTCGTAGCACATTTCCATAATATTTTTGGGAATAGTTTTAGAAAAACAAGCCTTGAAAATATTTGTGTGTTATATATACGCGGTAAAGGGATAACGGTCAAGTGCGAGTCGGACTTGCAAACCGAGGGTCCTGCACTTATGTATTATTTGTATGAAACATTAGAAACCCATAAAATCCTGCTGCTGCTCGCCGTTTACATATTTTATAGATCTACTGTTCTTTAAAGTAAACAGACTTAAGATTCAAATATCACTTTTTGCATCCGTTGTTTAATTTGGTCCATGTCCTGTGTTACAGCTGATGATGTTTATAATATATAATATAACATAATCATAACAGTGTAACATAACAGTTTATCTTAAATCACTACAAAAATTTGATAAACATAATCGAAAAGAACATTACGATTTATGATTCATATTTACTTACGTCATTTTAACAAAGGAATCAAATTGGTCGTAGCACATTTCTATAATAATTTTGGGAATCAGAAATAGTGTTAAAAAAACAAGCCGTGAAAATATATGAGAAAAATGTCACTGACGCTTTTCCGCTGTCAAGTTGTGAGTGTTGTACGGCGTGGTGTTGGTGGACATTTACAGATTTTGTTTACCTACATACTCTCGTATTTTGTAGGTACATACGAAAGGACCAGCAGCGCTTTCGCACCGTCTGGTTGTCCTGAAACTCAGCGGCACGGCACCTATGTCTGACACTATGCTAGTGGCACCCAATGTGGTGCATTATAAAATAGTTGGATTTTTTAATCTAAATTAATTTCCCACTATATTTTATTTTGTTAGTATTGTTTTGTACCAAATAAACGATTTTCTTCTTCTTCTTCAGATGATAAAAGTATAGATAAAAGTGCGGTTATTTTTTGGCTATATATAAAAAGAACATCACGGAAAATTATATAATAATAGTTTTGAAATGTGCAGATTTAGCCCTTTCATATGACCCCCGTTTGCTATAATCAAATCACTTTAATTATCTATTCCAAATTTCAAGTTGACAGCTTCAATAGTTTCAGAGAAAAATTGAAATGAAATAACACCGAATCTTACTATAGGGGTTCCTTTTTTAACATTTTGGTACGGAACCCTAAAAAGGTATTTAATGTAAATTTTATCATTAACGGTGTTCGCGAGTGATTAAAGTAAAAAAAACGAATAAATAAAATCTTACCATGCCGTATTCCCAAAAACATTACAACTTCGAAATTGAATATTGGATGTTCTACACCTCTAGGCTTTGTGTCTTCAAATACTGACTGCATTACATGCATGCATGTTCCGGATATACTCCACACCCAAGTGAAGGGAGCACAAGCACTTTGTCAGCTGTCAAAATGATTCCAAAGATAATGAAGCTCGACCCGTTACAAATAGCATAACTGAGTACCGTTAGCAGAGATCGATTATCTCTGATTCACAGTCGCATTATCAATGAAATCATAGGTCGCGAGAATGGACGTTCTCTTCTGCAAAAAAAACAGAGTTTTTCCTCCTTGTTTATGGCCATAAATTTGGTCAAGAAACGATTGAACAATCAACGGATAGAAAGAACGTTTAATGTCGTTTCTTTGCGACAATCAGGGTGCTTAATCTTATCTTATCTTACAGATGGGCCCTTTCGGATACACTTCGACCCTTTAGGATCTTTTGTGCAATTACCCTCTTACACACTCAGCTGTTCGAATGTGCAGGTTTCCACACGATGTTTTACCTTCACCGTAATACCGTTGGGTAAAGGCACTTAAGTTAGAAAAACTCCTTGGTACATGGTGACCGCGGGGGTTCGAACTCGGTACCTTACGATCACGAGTCGACCCCCTAAGCCACGCCACCGATACGCTCTTATCTTTTTACCTTAGCCTGATAATTATTTTCTTTACTTAACTTTGATCTCGTTCATTGTAAATCTCAGATCTGCGTTATACAAATTCTAAATTAAGGGCTCCCTCACATTTAGCGTTTTTCGAACGTCGACGTCTCATTAACGCCCGCGCAGCGTCGACGCAACGTTCTCGCAGCGCCGACGCGACGTAGTGGCGTTTTTCGAACGTCAACGTCACAATAACGCCCGCGCAGCGTCGACGTCGCGTTCTCGCAGCGCAATGGCGTTTTGGCGCTGCGAGAACGCGACGTCGACGCTGCGCGGGCGTTATTGTGACGTTGACGTTCGAAAAACGCCACTACGTCGCGTCGGCGCTGCGAGAACGTTGCGTCGACGCTGCGCGGGCGTTAATGAGACGTCGACGTTCGAAAAATGCTAAATGTGAGGGAGCCCTAACTGTCCGTTTGGATTAGTTATTATATTTAACTAGCGACCCGCCCTCGCTTCGCTTTATGCAAGTTTTCTGTGACACCCGTACATAATCCAGAACGTATAAAACATACAAACCTTCCTCTTGAATCACTCTATCTTTTGCTAAAAACTGCATTAAAATCCGTTGAGTAATATAAAAGATCTAAGCGAACAGACAGCGGCAGCGACTTCATTTTATACTATGTTAATATTACAAAAACAAATGTCGTGAGTTCTTATGACCCCGAGTCGGATAGTTACGCCGCCAGTAAAGTTATGGCCGGTAGTTGTTAACAGACCCAAGATAACTACCGGTCATCTCATCATAAATACTTCCCACTAGTCCCACCATCATCAGAATCAAATTATTCTAACAAATTATAGTACAGAGAGTAATTTATAAGTTTGTCCTTTCACACACAGTACAATAGACAAACAACATATCATTGCAAAATAATTATGTAGTGACAAACAAGGTAATAAAGACGCCCATCTTTATACACTTCCTTGGTATTTACGACATTAGGTTTGTTGGAATACAACACTGGGTGTACACTAACGACATAATATAAATATGATGACTTGATGGAAAAACATAGGAAAAGTTAATGTTCAGCGCCGAGAAGTCAATACGAGTAAATTTTGTATGTAAATCAGAACTGGCAAAACAGAGAAAAATCATAAAGTAACGTGCAAATAATATTTTTGACAGTTAAATGTTGCCATAGATAGCATAGCATGTTTTGTGATAACTCAACGATTAATTTCTTCTATGTATTTCTTATGCTAACAACAAAAATACGTAGTCCATATATTTGATATCAGATTCACATGTCTTTGTCATATATAATCCGTATACGTGATTTCTATTCTACGAAAGCTGTACAAGATCGCGGTGATTTGCGTAAATTGATTGCTAGATGTTCAAGAAGAGACTGAAACATTAACTAGAGTGGTCTGTTATTACTTTGAATCCACGCAGAAACTCAGTTTCATACGTCATGTAGACATTCAATCTAGTCTAGGTCATTAGGGACATTTGTTGTTCACGACTGATGAAACAAAAGACTTTCACTTGGACATCACGGTTAACAAATGAGTGGGACTTATAGGTAGTATGTAATCAAACTAGTTTGGCGATAACTATTTAATACAGAGGTCCCTAAACTTTATTGTCTCATAAACCACTTGACATTTCGTTTCGGTTTCGGTTTTTGGTCGCCTGCTTACCTAATAATAACGTTATCACGTAAAAACTAAGCAAAAAATCTTCGGGATTATCATCTCATGGACCCCCTTTTATTTTTTCCACTCACATGGACCCCTTTCTAGTTGTCGACCACTTTGGGGATCACTGGTTTAATAGAAAAGAACCCCTAATGTGGCAACCCCTTCTTTCAGCACTGATATCGCTTTGAACGGTTCATGAAACCTAGCTAGGAACCATCCTGATTTTCTTTTAAAACATAATATATTAATATCGCTCTACCCGTTTGGGAGCTGGGATGCCACATACACACAGATACACAGACAGATAAAGACGTTAAACTTTATAACTTTATAACTCTTTTTGTCGGTGATTAAAAAACCAGCTTAAAATCCTGAATGCTTATTTTTTATTGTTTTTGTGTAACAATTCATGTCGAATAGTGTTTCTATTTTGATTTTGATATTTTTCACTAAAAGATTTGTAATTTTTTAACTAACCAGTGAATCATGAGACGCATCGCTGACTTACACTGACGATGATGTTTGTAGCTCAAAAGCGTTGTAGCGCTTACTCGTAAACATTCTTATCACATTAGAACTCGCGACATAGCTTCGGAATGACATAATTATTTGGCGACAAGATTTTTCCGTTAGTCATTGTGAACAAAGTTGCGCCGGACAAATATTGTTCACCAAATCGGAATGCAGTCTTAAGCCGCAACCGGACGCGGTGAAACATGTCTTGTAATGCAATTAACTACTAAATTACAGTTAAGGAAACAGTAATTTTATACAGATTTAGTATTTCCCTTTTTGAAAACTATCAATTAATTAAAAATGGCTACCAATTCTCCAACTTAGTAATGAGGAAAGAACTTATTGCGAAATTAACGATATCTCATATATCTCGGAATAATCGGGTTTTCAATTTTAATATTTGAGAATGTGTCTAACGAGATTAAATCATTATCAAATGTAGTCAAATGCAAAAATCTTGAATTAGTTAATTTATTCGAATGATTCTATAATTCAATTAAGTTTCTATATTAATTTGCATTTTAATGTTAGATTAACGACAAAGCATTATTCATTAGAATTAGAAAGACTATGAACTCTCGAGTGATCTACTAGACTAATAACTAAATATCTTGGAGGGGTTTTTATTACATTATATTATTACATTATGCATACTTTTAAAATGCATTACTTATTATATTATTTCTGCAACTATATGTTTAAGTGGTATTTTTTTAATCACTATTTTTTTAATTATTGTGTTCCATTTAGCCAATTAGCAATGAGGAACTATAAAATACAACTACTAGGTACTTAGCTACTTTGCCCTTAAGACCGTTTTATAATATTGCAAAAGAATACCTACATCAGATTTTTGTAAAGATAAAATTTCAAATTGAATTTTTAATTTTATACCGTTTACCTCAATTTTCTAGTAAATGTTTACATCTGCAAGTCGGCCAACACAAAATTAGTTACGATCGGGCACTTTCACTGTTTTCAATATACATATTTGCATTTTCATAATTCATGTTAATTTTCAAGTTCAACGTTAGATTAAAAAACTGGTTCTGCTGCATAATCCTGTCAATACATTAATTTGAATATGATCATATCGCGATCATGTTTATTAAACTTTATGATAATCCTTAGTCAATTTCTCTAATTTAATAATAAGGACGTCAGTCACATTTTAAACGTAAATTTGAGCATGATATTAATTTTTGAGAAACTTATAAATGTTGGCTGAAATATGCATAGTCAAACTTCAAACATTTATCATGGCATAGGGCGTAAAGAGAGGTATTTCCTCCATTTCGTACCTCGTTATTCTAAAATGGGCAAACTTGTTGAACTTGCTTCGTTATTTCAGAAGTGCAGCAAGCATTTGATGTTAAGATTTCGACATATAACCGGAGAGCTATATTAGCGCTGAGATCGTTAAAACTAGATCTGTTTCGCCATAGATGACCATTGCTACCGCAGCTTGTATGAGTCACCAGTGATCTTTCGACGACATTCCAGTCCCAAAGCCTAAAGGGCTTTTAAACGGACAACATTTTCACAGCAATTTATATAGAATGTTACATGGACAAGCATTCAAGGTTTAGCTTTATACGTATAG
This sequence comes from Acleris cristana, assembly GCA_948252455.1. Lineage (NCBI taxonomy): Eukaryota > Metazoa > Arthropoda > Insecta > Lepidoptera > Tortricidae > Acleris > Acleris cristana. Next base: position 14,517,057 of record OX411779.1, on the reverse strand, counting down.
TTTTAAACCCCTACAAAATTAAAATCTATACTTTCAGAACTGTAGCCCTTGCCAAGATGCATTATGCTAACTAGCGTTTCTATTCGTTTCGTTTTTAAACCAATCGCGTCACTCGTAGATCACGTGACTTTTCGTATCACGTCATCTACCAGTGACGCGATTGGTTAAAAACTAATCGAATAGAAACGCTAGTAAGAGTAATGCATCTTGTCTAGCGCCTCTGATGAGTTAAGCAGTCTAACCGATTTTTACAAAACTTTCAGAAGCTAAGAAGTCGTTACGTTTGATGAATGCCAATAAAAAGAAAGTGCTGTTCATTCACGTGTGGATAGATAACATGGAGTCATCGGAGGCATTTAGTTACACTTTCAATTTGAAGCAATCACAATTAATCATCTTCATGGAGAAGAAATTTTCAATCACATTGCTATTGATCCTGATTTTGCAAACTGTCAAAACCGGCATTTTTAATGGTAACATCTTTCTTCACTCTCTGTTTGCTAGGATATTTTTGCTAGTTACATGTCAATGTATTATTTTAAAATTACGTTCCTCAAACGAAAATTTATCAACCACACGTCGTCACTTTCTTAAAATAAACAAAAAAAATTACTATGTCTAGTACTCGTCAAAAGTTTGCGTTGTTCAAGTGGCATCATCACAGAAGTGACCCTTTATACTAAATTGACCTTTAAGCCCCTAAAACCTTAAATCAGGCCCTCTTCTCGGTAAAACAAGCTTGTTTTGTCATTTATTTATGTTATCGTATTGTTTTAACGCGGCCGCCATTACTGTCAAGTATAAAAGATATCATAACGTAACGTTACGTTACGTTGACGATACGATAACATGTCAAAAGCAATATTGTTTTAAGGCGTAGAATAGAGGCTCTGGTTATTCCATAACCACTTAAACCCAAATTCAAAACAAACAACCGGAAAACATTCACACTCAGCGGTAATATTTTACGTCCTTGCAACTGGACCAAGCTTCCTTTTTCGGTACAAACTGCATCTCTACCTTCCCAGGCTAAAAGGTAGTATGCACATATGAACTTCATAATCACATACTACCTTTTTCTTTTGAGCGACATATCTGCACTGGGTCAGCGAGTTTTTATCACCAAAGTGACCATATGGTGGAATTTATTCATCAATTCCGACAACTTTCGTTTTATTGACAAGCTTTATTAAGAACCAGACTCTTTAATTCCCAATAAAATGGACTCAATTTTGAGTTCTGGGCATTTAGTGTATTAAAAGGAGAAAACTAAATCCATTTCCATTAAAGATTATGCTGAATATTATCTCCGATCTAGATTTTAAAACGAAAGTGCTTTAATTTGATAGAGTCCTGTCGAGAATGTTTTTTGAAATCTTAAATAACTTAAGAGAAGCGATCTATCAAGCGGACCAGCGTTTCGATTTTCACTTTCGAATAGTTGATGAATTTAACGTAGCGGTTGACACATGAAGATATTGAGGAGTTTCGTTCTAAACACCACATTCAACTTTACTTTGCCAAGCTTTACCTTTTTGACGTTAATGTGAATCTTTATTACTATCTTCATCCATTCATTCATCTTCCCAAGATGCATTATCCAACTGATCCAACTTAAGTCCGGTTATGAATGGATTTCACGCGATTCCATTATCGTTTATACTCGATTACGTCCAAAACTAAAAAGGAAGTATCGTAATAACGTTAACGTTTATATAATATACGTTAGTGGACTAATCGGTTTCCTTCCCCGTAATCGTAAATAGCGCGTGCTTGCCCGTCAGTACGCAACGGCACGAACAGATTGAATTAATTAATCAAATGATAATGGTAAGATTAATACTTTGTGGCGGCTCATTTACTCTTAGGCGGATCTTTAACACATTGATGCGTTGAAGAGGCTGTTATTTTGTATGTAAATACAGTATTCCCAGCTTCTTATTAGCTGGCTATCGCTATCTCGCACTCGCAACTGAAAGTACTCGTATTTGTCACTCTTCTTCTTCTTAAAGTGCCTGTCCAACTAGTGAAGGTTGGCAGTCAGCTCCGCATATTTCTCTCGGTCTTTGGCGAGGTTGAAAAGCTCCTCTGTATTTGTGACTCCAGTCTATTCCCAAATGTTTCGCAGCCACGATTTCTTCCTGCGCCCGACTGCTCTTCTTCCAGCCAATTTGCTCATGATTATTAATTGCAGAAGTTCGTATCTTGAGTGCCTAAGTTAGATAACTTACTTTGTCACTCGTATGTCATAGAAAAACGAAGATTAACGATTGCTATTAAGAAAATGGTAGCACTGTATTTATAAAGTTAATGCATTTTTTGATCATCTGTGAATTTGATAGTACCTACCTATTGTGGGACAAAATTTTGAAAGAGTTTTGGGTGAAGTTAACCCTATACACTATGCCGCGATGTCGTCGCTTCCTCAAGTATGACACCAATTGGTGTCTGGAGCATCCAGTCTAGCATCAGTAAAGCCAAATGTGACGCTGATCTGTGTCAGCGGCATTCGAAATCGAATAGTTGTAATAACAAAATATGTAGTGTTTTTGTAAAGCCGACTACAAACAGTGCTCTTGAAGGCTAAATAAAGATATAATTTCAAAACACGATATTTATTTACCAAACATAAATATTTCTAGAATCTTTAGTGTAAATATTACGTCGCACGGTATCGTATTGGGGTAAAGAATGACGCCGATCGACGTAATCGGCAATGAACAAGTTGGAAAAATACGATTGTGGGACGAAAATTATTCTTAAGTACCAACATTGTGACAAAAATTACGAATATTATTTTTGAACCAGTAGTTGTAGGGCCTAAAATTTAAGGCATACTTTTAGGAAGTGAAGAATATAAATACTGGATAACTGATTACTAATTTATTAAGAGAAGGTGAACACTGACTTACGGGAACGGAACTATCTACTGGCGAGCCCGTTCCATAGCTATCTATATAGCTAGCTTATGTAGCTGTGTTGCTAACTACCTATATTAAAACCCGATGAAAATTTAATTTCTAATATATAAAATTCTCGTGTCACAGTGTTTGTAACAAAACTCCTCCGAAACGGCTTGTCTGATTCTTATGAAATTTTGTGTGTATATTCAGTAGGTCTGAGAATCTCTCTAATCTTCTCTAATATATAAAATTCTCGTGTCACAGTGTTTGTAACCAAACTCCTCCGAAACGGCTCGACCAATTCAAATGAAATTTGGTGTGTATATTCAGTAGGTCTGAGAATAGGTCGTAAACTATTTTTCAAAACGTTCTTATGAAAAAAAAAATTACCTACACCCGGGCGACGCCGGGCGCGGACAGCTAGTCTAATATATAAAATTCTCGTGTCACAGTGTTTGTAACAAAACTCCTCTGAAACGGCTCGACCGATTCCTATGAAATTTTGTGTGTATAATCAGTAGGTCTGACAATAGGATGTAAACTATATTTCATAAGGTTTGTGTGAAAAAAAAAACACCCGGGCGACGCCGGGCGCGGACAGCTAGTAATACATGTATTTTTTGATAAAGTCGAAGGTATAACTTTGCATACGTACCTTCGGAAAGTATTTGTCACCACATTATCACATTATTTCAAAAACATTGTGCCAATAGCTAAAATAACAACGCTAAACATAAAACACTAACGAACACTGGCTAACCAACATGAAAATTACTTTCAATACTTCGCTTTCTTTGGAACCAAAAATGCGATATCGGGTCTAATTTATATAGAAACTAGGAATATATGTGCTGTGATAATGACACTTAGCTATCTAACTTTAGCTGTAAGCTTTCTTACCAATTATCTACTTCGATAAAACGATCACTCGTAAACCAATCAATAGAGAAAGTTGAGTCCTTATTGCCTACTATATCGCAAGTTTCAAGTTTTATCTTCAATAAAAAGTGGAATGTATGTATTACTTCAATCTACAGGCAACCAAAGATCAATTTAAAATATTCAAATTAAGGTTAGATCGTTTTAAAAACTTTTTTATTCAATTTAAAGAGTTGTTGTGATGAAAATAGACCATTACTTATTAAAAAAAATGTTTCCATTAAAATTTAATTGACTCAAGTCTGGCTTTCCTAGTAATAGTCTGTGATAAATTTCATCTGACTTCCAAACTTCATCATGATGATGATGATGATAAATATCTTACGATATTGCGAGGTGTAGAATACTTTTGTATAAAAGCTATAAGGTCACATTTTTAAAGAAAAGAAAAAAAACAACTACAATCGAAGAATTTGGGGCCGTTGATGATACCTTGGCGTAGGTACTTTTATCACCAAAACTTAAAACCTACATTTATTATAATATCTCAGCTCCGATATTATTGAACTCATTTAATTTTAAATATTTATATGTATTTAGAAGTCCTCTAAACCGTTATAGGATAATCATCCAAGACCGCTGAAAAAAAATTGTTACCTAATTAACTACAATTTTGTTACAGTTTTTTTTATTTCAAAGGATTTTATGTCTATGAGAATTTCTTATATAGCCATCTGTACATTACCTACCTTTCGCCAATGTCTTCACGGAGTGACTGGATGCGAATCACCAATTATCCTATTATCTTTGGCCACTTTCCTCCTGGTTAGTAGGACTGTCACGAAATGCAAATGTAATTACCTGAACAGTCGGTCGTGATGCGCGCGCGTCTGTAACAACAATTACTCCGGTTACAAACGAAATACGTAAACATTAATATAATTTGGGAAACAATACTCTTTCCAATCATAAGGCTGCCTTTCCACTGAGGCGGAGACGAGCGGAGTGGAGCTATGCCGATATTAACCAATAGAAGGCGAATGCGTTCACGTCGAGCGCGCCCTGGCGCACGTTACTTTATATTCTAGTGGTTGATATTGGCACAGCTCCGCTCCGCTCCACTCCTCTCCGCCTTTGGAAAGGCAGCCTTAAGTTCTTTGATTATTGTAAATCTGGTAGCCACACACACCTCAAACAAAAGGTTTTGTCGGGAAGCAGAACATTGGTACTTAAAAGTCTTAAAATCACAAAATATTGCGAACTGGCGATAGCACAAAGCTCAAAGCTATTAACAATGATAAAGAAATTACCTATTCTGCTATTAACAATGATAAAGGAATTACCTATACTGTGAAGGATTTGTGTGACAACAAATATAATGAGCACCAAAAGTAGTAAACGATCACCAAATTAGGTTAGGTTAGTTTTTGGTGATCATTTACTATTTTCGGCAGTAAAAAGTTTTTTTTTGGCGCTATATTTTACTATATCTGGTGATTCGTTAAACATAAGCCTATGCGAATTGATCGCTGGAACAGGAATCTAGAAGGAGATACCTCAAACAAGGGCCAGTTTTGGTTTTTTAGGCATCGAGAGACAAACGAGCACACAGGCCAGATAATCGACATAATGGTAGTGGGACCTATGATCCATAGACATTTGCATCCTCAAGACTGCAATCTTAAGACTGTAATAAATATTCACTGCCAGTGGGTTCGTACAGGTAAAAAACATATTAAATTAAATTGATATGTGACATTTAAGACCACACCTCGATCAAAGTCCGTCCAGTGAAGGGATTGGTGCAGCATGAGTCATATCTTCAACCTCCTTGAAAAATATCTTAAGTAAGCTAACTCCAATGGTAGGCATGATTGTACAGAGGGTATATATTAATTCGCATAATATTATTGTTATTGTTATTGTTATTGCCCGTGTGGTGCCAGGTTTAGAATGTTGCCACTCCATGTCTTCCCGTGGATGTCGTAAGAGACGACTAATGGACTAAAGGTTGTGTAGTGCTGTTAGGCGATGGGTTTGCAACCTGTCACTAATACACTGGATAACATCTTAGCCTGGTTGTGCAAAATGTGGTCACAGAATTATCAACAAGTTTTTGGAGTTGTTGGTGAGTCTGTGGCTCTGCCTACCCCACTCTGGGAAAGAAGGCGTGAGTTTATGTGGGTGTGTTTATATTATTGTTATGTATTATTTCGCATAATTGTTTGTGTCTGAAATTGATATAATTATTGTAACTTAAAATACTAACGTAACCCAATGATGAATATTTAAATGATTTTAAAAATGTCATTATTTCAGCATAAAAACAATCGCAGAAAGTTCATGATTAAATTGAATTATTTTGATTTCTGAGATATAATTTAAGTGAGTACGACAAGGTTCTATGGTGGTTCAAAAAAACTGAAGTATTAGATAGTACAGGTGGCGTAAAAGTCTGTCTTTGTGAAAGCTAATAACACTTAACATTTGCAACGCTCTTGAACCCGTCCACGATTATCAACGTACGAGCCAATTCCACGCATGTTGCTACAAATTACCCGCAAACTGTCAAGAATACGAACTTAAACTTAAAGCCTTAGGGTTTGTAATTGAATGGAAAGAAATGAAGTACATGTAAGAAGAAAGCGGTTACGTTGAGTTGAACGCGTACTGTCGCGGTGATGAAAGAATTACGTGACAGCTGATGGGTTAATAGGCGAAAATGGCAGCGTGATAGCAATTGAAAAGGGTTCTGGATTGAGAATTATAATGATACTTTTATTACTTATTGTTTGAAAGAAGGCTTACAAAAGAAACGGCGATGGCGAGGATTGAAATGTGATGGATTTGTTTAGAGATATCTAAATAGTTTATAGAACTTACTACCTATGACAGACTCCGCACATCTCTACATAGAATTGCATTTTAAGTAAAAAATAAAAACACCATCATCACTAGAATGAACTAAGCAACCAAATGCGGTTTGGCACAGTGTTGGGAATCTCTAAGAATCTTAGCTCAACAGCCTTTTTAAATATTCTTACATACATATATATGCTAGCGTACTTTATTCAAGATGCTACGTATTACTGGGACATCCATGTATCTAGTTAGGCGGGTATGATGTATAGCTCCTCGATGAACCCTTTTTGTTGCGATAGAGATTTGGCGGGACCTCTATTCTACTTCATTTTAATCCATCTTGATCTTTCATACCTATCGTAAATATAGCTGACTTTGTGGTAGCTCGTGATCACTTAACTAAAAGATCTACTAGGTACGTCTTTAACGATATGATTAGGGCATAGAAGCAAGATGGGAAAGCAAAGTGGAGTGCATGCTCTGTACGATTAAGAACTTGCTGTAAATAATGAACACGTGTAACAAAACAACGTAGTAATTTCATCGTCGACCAAAGATTAAATCGACGTAAACAGCCTTCCGTGACTTTTCTCTGTTATATCCACGTTTTCCCGATAAGCCCCACATAGTCACGACTGGATTGAGCAATCGCCAGTCACGTCTATCAGAGTTATCTGTAACTAGTGGGCAAAGCAGGGCGATTTAGCTAGCGGAGTGGACGTAACGGGCCCGTAGATGACCGTGTTAGTGAGATCGTGTTGTTTTGTTGTGATTGGACTGATTTGGATAGATTGGTTTGAATTATTAGTTGGTACTGGGGCCCGATTCTACTTTAAATTGTTGCGCCGAAAACTTCTCCGTCTCGCTAACTTTAGTTCTGGCGTAGGTATCACTTATCAATGTCAAATGTTATCTAAGATTTTGCTACACACGTTTCTGTTGCTGATGAATGAAATCTTTTAGTCGGAATCTACCATCGGGACAAAAAGTATCTTTAGGATAGTAAGTTTAAGATCAACTATCTTCGTCCGAAATATCATATAATTACTCATCTCTATATGATGAACCCATTCCAAAAAATATATAAGTATCTGGAAGTCGTCGATGTCATCAGTCTTTAGAGATGCCAAGTCATCTGTAACTTAGAGGAAACTTAGCCTTATATAGCTCTGTGTCAGATTGACTTTGGTTGGACATAAGAAGGGTCACAAATTTAAGTCTTTAACTGAGTATACGATGGGATTTTCTTTGGGTTTTTGACAAGATGGCGTTGCTTTCTTAATTGTTTTAATTTTTTTGCATATTTTGTTGTTTAATGGATAGTAATGTAATGATGTATTAATATGCAGTAAATTAACATTCAAATGTGCAGTATAACGAAGAATTCAAGTTTGAACACGTATCGCCTTTGGAAGGATTGCTCCAAGAAAATCCCATCTGGTCTTCGTAAAGTTCTACCTACATCGCTTCACGGAGGCTAGAGAATCACCGTACAAAGTCAAATTATGTTTTTTTATATGTATTATGTAACTCCTAACCTTGACACTGGCAGAATTGTCCTAATGGACAGAAGCCATTTAATAAAGAATTGAATTGAATTAAGGTATACAATGGATACGATGCATTAAACTTTACAAGATAAATCATACAAATCACAGAACTCAATTCCGTAAAGCTTGTTAAACAGGTTGCAACATCTGTACATAAACCATTACCAATCTCAGCCAAACCATTACGCAAATGACAAATCGTCCAACAGGCTACCAATAAGACTGTTAATCATTAATCGTCATTGATTTAAGATCGATACGATTGTTTTGTTGAAATAACACATACCAGATGAACAAGTTTCAATGCCTACAGTGTGGCAATACTGGTAGTAGACTGATGAGATTTATAGAACAGGATTCTTGTCAAATGCCTAGCGCGTTTTGTAATGAATGTAATGATTTAAGTAGTCTGTTTTACAAGGGATTGATTGTGCCTGATGTATACTTTTATTTTCCTCTTAAAAAATGATTTTCTTTCAAACTTCTAGGAGGGAGAGATTTAAGCTGTTCGTTAGGGGTTGGTGGTATTAACTTACGTTTCTTTTTCGAAATCAATTCTACGCCACTCTGGGCTATAAGTAGTATTTACGGCCCGTTTCACAGTTAAATCCTGCTTCTAGGCCAGGTGTCGACATAAAATTGTGTACCTACACACCATGGGCGGTAATAAAGAAACCCTCAGATAGCAAATTTATGGCCCTCGCCATAATGAGTCAAATGTGAGTCAAATAGCTGCGACCAGGGGGCTTAGTATGCTACGCGAGATATACTGTCATATTTTACGTCATTCATATAAAAATAAGAAAATATGACATAACGTCACACTTTAAGATGCTTAGTAATAAAAGGACTCAATTCACACAAAATACACTTTTATTTAAAACCTTAAATGTTTACCCTTACGTTAGAATATGGAATAGACACATTTGACACAATAATTCGCATTCGGTTGGAAAAAATAATTCGCAGAACCATTTTTAAGTCAAAACCTTGTTACGGTCCAGGCATTCAGGTACAATTATTTTCTCAGTTTTCTAAAATATTTATCATAATATCTCAGACCAATTACCGTGTAAATAAATCGTAATGAAATGATTGCATAGTGCAATGGTGCAACCCACTATTACAGGCACGCATCGCGGTCTGTAGCGAATGCATAACAAACGCATTATGCGCAAAATTGCTCGTTTTCCATTAAATTAAATACATGAGAATTTCTTTCGTTTTCGTTGGTGTATTAAGAAAAATCCATACGGCCATGATCAAAAAATAAAGTATATAGGCATAGCTAAAAAAAAATTGTAAAGCCGCTCTTTCATGTATCTAGTTGTATACTAAACTCATATGAAATTTACGTAAAATATCAAATACAGAATGTTGAACAGTCACAGGGCCTTGTCAAGATACACTACGCTAAATAGCGTTTCTATTCAAGGCTAGAGCCTCTGGGGTCCTAACCAAGATGCAAACGCTACAAACTTTCTTCTATTCTATCGCTCAAAATTACAGTCGACCACGTGGTTTACCATATCAGGATTACCAAACTCATCAAAGACTTTATTATTAACTAAAACAAAAGACACTTCGTTAAACCCTAATCTGCGTGTGAACTATTCCGCGTTTCGGTGTTTATAAACCCGTATAAATAAAATACGTATTACTTAGTTAATATACCTTGACCATCTCAGTTTTTTTAGCAACAAAACTGTTTCTGAGATTTCCTAATTACGTTTTTGTTGCGTGCTAATCGAAGGAAGGACCGAGTGAAGTATTTTATTTGAAATAAAAGGACATATCTCGAAGATAATCCTTTATAAATTAGAACTAAATAGCATTCTATAGTTTAATAAAATAGCGTTACATTATGTATCGTAAACTAAGTAAATAGTTATGATCGATGTATAAAATATAACCTTATGTACCGCCTTTGTCGGCTAAAAACACATGTTTTATCAATACTTTTATAAAGCGAACAATTAAAATTGCCTTTATTTACCAATGCTATGTAGGTCAAGATTACAACCGTTTTGAGCAATGTGTTGCATTGCTTTGTCTTGTAATTTTATGGTCGCTTTGGTTCTGAGTGCGATTATTGCTGATAAATATGAATCCTTAAAGATTATTAAGCTACTGCATTTATTAAATTAATACAATTAAAAGTTATAACTAAACTTATTTAATTTAAAATAAAACTAAGCTACTCAAATATTAAAGATGTAAATAATAATCACAACTATAAAAACAACACCCCCTCTAGCAGGTACGCTCGCGGCATGGTCCCTATGACACTGGCTGCATTACCTCTCTGGATAGCATGCCCAATCCTTTGGGAGAGGTAAGCACCAGCTCTAGGATCTCCGGAGGTGTCTATGAGCCGGGATGACAGGGCCTTCAAAGCTTTTCATATCAGCTGACCAAGGTCCCATGGTCTCCACTGCAAGCGCCACAAATTCATAATTATTTAATATTGATGAATAATAAACAACCTACTTGTTGATTTTTAGTCAGTTTAGTAAGTATTTGTACTCTGCAAAAGGTGAGGAATGAAAGTTTTAATATTGGTATGTCTTATAGGTATGCGTTCCTAACAAAGGTCCAAGTTTTGGACCACAGGGGGAAGGGGGGCGAACCGGCATTCAGAATAGAACGTACCAAAATTCGTAGGATTGACTAAGAAATCTTGTCATGCATAATTTTAGCAAGCGCTTGCACCTGATTAATTGACATTTATTTATTTATTAACGATCCGGTCCTAAGGGAAGACCAGCGCTGGCTTAACAGCCGGCACATGCTGAGTTGGGACCGTTTCACAACAACTGTCCAACTATATGTAGTTTTTTTTTTACTTGATTTGTGTGTTGTTGTGAATAAATGTATTTTCTTTTCTTTTTTTCTTTCTTTAACATTGCTCAATTTAGAAAAGAGACTGCACCACGTGTACCAGAATGCAGCGGGCGCTCGGTGTAACTAAAGCCAATAGCTGCAACGTGATTGGCTATAAAGATAATACAGTGTGTAAATGGTATACGGGCGTTTATTAAAAATGGACATAGATTAAGACTCCAATAATCACAAACAGAAAGAATTATTTTGATTACGCTAACGTATACACCGTTATTAATTTTTGAACATACTATCGACCCGCAATGTACATCTAATTCCATCTGTCATAACTTTGAAACATCATTAATTAATTGCATTATTTGTTATACATTGCGTGTTAAATTATTTTGTATGGTTAATTTTTTTTAATTTAATTTTAACAAAAGCTGCCTAAATGTGCTCATTAGGGGCTATACTAACCACAGTTAAAAGGAACGCCCGTATACCATTTACACACTGTATAAAGTAGAATTTACACATGGTAATGTTTTCTAATCTAGTTATTTAACCTACAGTACAGCACACACTGATAAATGTTATGCAACTCACGTTCTGATAACGAATAAGGAATATAACTTTTAAGACCTTACGCATTGCTAGACCAAGTATAGTCAATATAATAATAAGTTATTACCTTTGTACTTATCGCTACCAGAGGCCCGTTTCACGAAGCTACAAGTTACAAATTACAAGCGGAAGTCTCTTTCTAACTCCTTTTGCTATCAAGAAAGTTCCGCTTGTAATTTGTAACTTGTAGCTTCGTGAAACGGGCCACAGGTTTGACTTGTCACGGGAACACATGCACACAAACACGTGAGCACGTACATTTATATTTTTCAAGGGAATATTCCTTGAATATCCTAGGGGTGCACTAAAAAGGGATTTTTGGAAATTCTTTTTTTTTTTTCATCATATAAATTCATCCCCTCTACGCATACGAAGTCGGGGGTGTCGTCTAGTTTGTAATAAATCTAATCTAATCATTGTAAACTCATACGTACTAAACGCTATGCAAATCGTAATTTAGCTTTCCTATTAACTACATTAATCTGATCTTATTTAATCTGTGATACAGAGCTAACAGAGTCCGTGTTGCACAAAATCCATGTGTCCATGATTTTATTTACTTTTCGGTAAATAAAAATTGTTTATTTTATTCTTCTAGTGTAGTCTACTTTACAGCGTAATTAAATTACAAATAACTCTACTCCGAACCTTATGTTATTGTTCATTTTTATGAGGTTTGCGTGGTAGTACTATGAAAAAGTGTACGTAGTAAAGGTATACGTATGTTACTGACCTACCTATGCAGACATATTTGATTAGCTGCTGCTTATACAAACGGGAAACAGAGTAGAGGCCCAAATTTTAACTGTCGATTTATTAGATGATATGGAAACTTTAGAAGTAACAAAGGATGGCGTTTTTGGATTTTACACTTACATGACGTATTTGTGTGTAACAGAATTAATAAAAACCGGTCAAATGCGTACACCGAGGGTTCCTAGCACCGCACAGTAGGTAAAATTATATTCTGATTTGAATTAAATTTTGTTTTTCTTCTGGGTTTGCTCTATAATCGTACCAAATAAAACGCTTATATGTTTTACAGTTTTAACAATACAACAAGAATAAAAATACGTTTCTTGTATGGACCCCCTTCATTATTTCACATTCTTTAATATTTTTTATTTGATAGTGAATCCGGCGTAATAACACATATTCTGAAAAAAAACAACTCGTTATCTATTATCTTCCTATTACGGTTCAAAAGATACAGCTCTTAAAAGTTAGGACAGACAGACAGACAGACGGACGGACCTACCAAAAACAATTTCAAACTTTAGGTCAACTCTAAATTTAGATAGGTACGTCAAAATTGCTATTTCGTTTTGAATCTAAAGGTTACAGAGTTCAAAAGGTAGTCGCTCACCTGCCAAGTCCGCGACCATCTAAAAACGGGTAAAAAGGTATGATTCATCTATGACTTTTTCGGCGTAAGCGTCTCGGATGACTTGATGACACCATTACCGTGACCGCGTGCGACCCGCCATACAATTGGTAGCATCGCGTTCACACGCGTGCGCTGGCGCCGCTTATTTAGTTTATATATGCATAACTGTTGGATATAACAAGATGATACCTGTTGTTGGATAGAGGCAATTGTGTTTTTGGTATTTAGTGTTTTAGGATACAAAGCGTTTTATCTTTTAAATACACCATTTTAAGGATCTAATTTCGTTTGATTGCGTTTTATTGTAGTTAACAATTTAAAATTCAATAATCAAAAAAATATTTCAATCTAATTTTGGTTATGAAAACTATTTTTTGTTGGGTTTTTGAATGACCATACCTACATAGCAAAAATGTTATCAAATTTTCGATCTGGATATAAAATTTACAATTAAATTAAGAGCAGTTTACCCAATGACATAATGTAAATGTTATGTCAGCGCTCGGCCTATTTATGATAAGTATCTTTTTTATTTCAAGCTACAGTTAAGTTATTTTATGACCGTGTTAATTTCCTATGGCAAGTCAATCATGACATTAAAGCGACAAAGTACAAAATGTATCACTGACATAGTCATATTTTTTGAACTATCACCGTAATTATTCATGGCACTAATCATAATAAACGGGATTTTACCGAGGTATGAATTATTATGAGTTCCCGATATTTCAACGATGTTGCAAACGTCATGATCACGGGATAATTCAAACCGCGGCAAGAACCAATTTATTATTATACTAGAGGACGCCCGCGACTTCGTACGCGTAGAATTAGTTTCCCGCTACTCCCCCTACTTATTCCCGTTGGGGGTCGATTTTCTGAAAATGCTTTCTTAGTGCTCACTTACATCATGAAAGGAACACCAGAGGCCCGTTTCACGAAGCTACAAGTTACAAATTACAAGCGGAAGTCTCTTTCTTTCTATCTCGTACTGCTAGAAAGAGAGTTCCGCTTGTAATTTGTAACTTGTAGCTTCGTGAAACGGGCCACTGGTACCAAATTTCAAGTTTCTAGGTACAGTAGTTTCGGTTGTGCGTTGATATATAAGTCAGTCAGTTTTGCCTTTTATATATATAGATTAGTATTATAATGTTTATTGTTTATACTACACGCACAAAAATGGAATCGCTTAGAAGAGTGTAAGTATGCTGTGGGTGGGCCTTAATCAAACACCTTATCACGTTACCTGTTGTTTCTCTGACAACATCAACATCCTTATCAATTGCACATCCGGTCGCCATTGACTGAGTGAATGATTGCCAACGCAAGAAGTGACACAGATCCGTGGGAGAGTTGCGTCAAGGTGGTAATGAACGTTGGTAATGAATGAATGGAAATTTAATTTGCTCTCTGTGGTAACAAAGTTAAGATGCAGCCACAAAAATATAGTAACTTTTAAAACTATTAATTTAATCACGAGTTATATGATTCAATAAGTTCGCTTTTATATACTTCGGGTATTTTTGATGCTACCACATTTTTGTGACAATTGGGACCTTACTCACTAACCTATCTCTCCACCCCTTTCTCCCAGTATAGCCTCAAATGACGAGTGAAAGGGATGGGGCATCTGAAATTTCGGATTTAGTGCTTCATAGTATCTATCCTTAGGCGGTAGTGTCTTAAAAAGACGATAAAGATAAATATCGAGCTGAAATTGCAACCGTTGCAGGCTCTTACTTATGCGCTTCGTTGCAAACAATGACTTGTTTTTTATTATATTTGTACATGCAGCAAATGCAAAATTATCTACAACTAACCTTGGCCTTGTTGCTCAAGTGATAAATTGTTCAAAAATTAACTCTTAAAACTTCTTTACAATTACATTACCTAGTTACTACTATGAACGTAGAGCGAAACACCAAAAAATTCAACAATTATTAGCAGTATTTATATTTATTGTTCAGATTACTAACACCTTAAGTTATTAAACAAAACTGGTATTATTTGTGACATAATTGCATTCCTTTCACGTTTATGTCTGGGCGGAGGCACTTCTACTTTGGCAAAAATTAGTTTGGAAAAAATTTAGACGCTGTTTGGAGTGCAATTTATGATCCTATTTTAACCCAAAACTACTTTTTTGCTTAACTTTACAGATATAAAATTAAACGTTATATAAGACAAGCTACAGTTATACTTACTGATGTTTTTTATCACTTACTGGAACTTCGTTTAGAGAACCTATAGCCGTTAGTTTCCGGTGAGAATTATGCTATTTAAATACTGTTTAGTTTCTTATAATAGCCGGCTATTATGTATTTAAACTATGCCATAGTCGGGTTTTTTATCTGAGAGACTGGTGCTATTGCCGTGTGAAAAAAACAGCACGCATTTTAAACTCTGTACCTATTATATCTTGTTTGTAATATGATGCAGCATTGTATTTAGTCGGCCAGTGACTATATAAGTTATATGCTACGCCACATTCGTTTTCAAATATCGCTCAAATCCCCTAATATTTGGGCGTATTTTTTTTAAAGTGCACTTAGCTACAACAATTAACAACGGGAACTAGTTTTTGAAAACCGCCAATTTTCGTTTAATCCCAGAAATATTTACATATGTTTTTTCGTAAGATTCACTGTGTCTAAATAACATATTTAGACCATTAGGTACTCGAGGAAGGTTTAAAACGGGTGGTCTTGATTGACAGGCGTTTCAATAACATTCTCATAAATTAATGCAATCACTGATATTTTGAGAGCCATGAATAGCTGTGATTAAGGTATGCAAAGCGTTGCGTATTTTTTTATCATTTGCTTGTACAAAACTCCTTCCACTTCAACTTTTGGTTTATTTTAGATAAATAATCAGTAGTTTTTTGGACGTTCGTGTTTTGTTTTTAGGTAAAAGGGAACAACAATGTTAGTTTAAGAGAAGTACTTAGGCCCTGATGATTCATCTCTTTGCGTAGTTTGTGGCCAAACGCAGATAAGAAACTAATCCCCACAATCTTGTCCTAAATCGGAGAATGTAAACTTAGGGATTGTGTTTTGTTTGAGACCGACTTACAAGGGATTCTAGTCTACGAAGAAGTGCAATGATATATCTTTTGGCCAACAATGTCGGTAAGCTAATCTTGTTTATTGTAAATGATTACACAAATTAGAAATGGCAGAAGATAGAGAATAGTTAAGGATAATCAATCTTCTTTGATTTCTACAGCCTTTTCTATCAAAAAGCAATGCATTTTTCCAGGTCTAATGCAGATTAGGTACGCATGACTTGATAATGGCTTTTAGTAATGAGAAGAACGGGAAATACTCAACAGTTCTCACACTTAAAAATCAATGAAGTTTGTCCTGTCCCTCTATAGACTAAGAAGGTTGTTTGTTGACTTTTGAACCTGATGTTTAAAAGCCGCAATAAGAATAAACTGACAATATAGAGTATTCAGCATAAAAAGTATTAAAGGCAATCCAAAAAACTATACAGTTTTTTTTCGATTTTAAAATAAAACATGGCCGCTTATTAAAGCGGTCAATGTTTAAACTTAGTAATTTGAATCAACCCGTTTACCGTTGAATACCTGCACAGTTGCACATTCAACCACAGACTATCAATTTCCGTCAACCTGTAATCTGTAGGTTGGCAGCACTAACATGCAATCCTTGCCATGTGGAGTGCGACAGCAGCCAACGGTTACCTGTAACTGTCCGACCGATCACTGGTAACGGGAGAGCGATTTAGATTGCGATTTTTGTCTATATGGCACGGTTGGAAACTGTGAATGTACCTGGAGCTTACAGTCTCGATGGTACAGTGTTTGGGTAAATTACATGTTTTTAACTTTATGATTTAGAAAAAGTACATGTCTACTTATATTTGTAGTCAACAAGATAGCTTCTCGAAAACATCGTGCCTGAAAAATCTGGTCTAGACCAAAGACCGGCTGGAAATAAAGCCGAAATGAGGCTCGGTCACTTAACGTGATTGAGATATAAAATTAACTTACTTACTTCATAGGGAATAGTGATAATCTCCCAACTATTTAGCATAGAACCGACGTGTAACTGTTAACTTTTGGTAATTTTCAAAAATATTCTGATTTTTTGTAAATTTTTGCGAATATTCTAAATGCTTTTAAATTTGAGAATACGTTTCGAAATCATTCTTAGAGAGAATTCAAATTTTTTTTTTCAGACAATTACCCTTCTGCCAATTGACAACACTCTAGGAACTCAGCTCCCAACTCCAGATTAAACATTTACCATAGTGATTATACCTAGATGTGAATCGACTACAGAAAGGCACCGCAACTTTTTAATGCAAAATGGGAAACAATAAGGTCACAGTGTCGTTCGAAAGTCAAACGACTCGCTTCACCAGGCAGATTGCACGGCACATAGCAAGTATATTTAATCTGTGACATGGGTGAGAGCCACGTAACCTTGTTATGGGGCGAAGAAAGCGTCAATTTAGCGAATAGATAACATAGAGAAAACAACCTCGTTTAAATCATCAGAGACAGGTATTCCAATTTTAAAAATAAAACTGTAAATTACGTGTTTGCCCATTGTTTTCCAGCAGTTTTGTGTCCAAAAAGGTCTAGGTTATAGGAACGTAAGACTCGTTGAAACGTGATTTTTTGGAGTTATTGAGCAGAAGCTGAATTAAAATTCAGTACAAAATGACTTCATTTGCGATTTTTGACCGGGATCAATACCGGTATTAATTAAAATTGAAATATCTTCCTTAATTTGAATTATTTCCTTGATATTTTCCACTGTAATTGAGGTAACACTATTCTATTATATAAATTCATTGAATAGCAAAAATATTCAATAATAAGCGAGATACCGAAATTGAATACCGGTATTTTTGTATGTAAATAATACCGGTATACGATCCCTTTGGAACAGGCTTGAATGTTTTTTTTATGATCGTGTTGTTTAATAATAAATCTGCGGTAACGCTTGATTACTAATAGGAAGAGCGATTACGCATACTTAATAACGCATGCTTAATGCGTTTTCATCCAAATCGAGTAATCGCTTGTAACTTATTCACCGCAATCGTGCTCGATACTCGTATCCTTGACATTTCCTATTCCGTTTTACTTCCTTCTTGGCAAAAAGTTAGAACGAGTAATGGTGATACCAACAATTCTACCAAATACAAAACAGGGGCACGTTTTAAAAAGCTACAAGTAACAATTTTACAGGTCTAAACTGGCAACATTAATCAAATGGCTGGTCATCATTGATTGGTCGAGGTTATGTCAAATGGAAACTTGTAACCTGTAAATTGTAATTTGTACCTCCTTTGCCTTTCCCAATTTTCAGTTTGAATCTAATTGGCACCGAGGGCTATTGTCGAACGCACTCGCAATCGCAACCGGCTTCAAAGTGGAGCAATTGTTTTCATTTTGTATACAGACAAGCCTTCGATTTTCAAAATGAAAACGATTGTGATTGCGAGTGCGTTAGACAATAAGCCCTCGGTGCCAATTAGATTCAAACTAAAAATTCCCATACAAAATGCGATACCGTTTCTCTTCCCTTAAACTTAGTCCGATTTAACGAACATTGAATATGTTGAAGAAGACGCGTTGGCCTAGTTGGTAGTGACCCTGCCTACGAAGCTAGCGGCCCTGGGTTCAAATCCCGGTAAGGGCAGATATTTGTATGATTAGCGCGAATATATGTTTCTGCGTCATGGGTGGAAGTATATATTTCTCTATACAAGTATTTATATCGTTGTCTAGTACCCTTAGTACAAGCCTAGAGCTTAGTTTGGGACTAGGTCAATTGGTGTGGCATTGTCCCCCTGATATTTTTATTTATTTAAAACAGCCATTTTAGGAAAGTCAAATTGTAACTATCTATCTACTCCGTTACAAAATTGACTTCAAACTTTCTTGATGATGTTAAAAAAAATGTCGCGTATAATTGCGTATTCCAACTTTTACTTGCTTAACATGTTTATTACAGCATTCCATACCCAGCTTTCATATTAATATGCAAAATTGACCCTATATTGAGCTATCGGCACTGATTAGTGATTATGCTAAAACCAGACGAGAGCAAAAACAAAACGCCGCCTACCGTGAAAACGATCGCAGCCGCTGTTGAAGCAAATGAGGCGTATTTTTTATTAACGCAGCCGCTACTTAGTTATGATAAGTGCGTCTGCGTTTTGTTACTGCTTAGGAATTGCGATCTTTATATGGTCACATCGCTGCGCTCCGATTAACTGTAATTATGATAATTAATTGATTTACTACCTGTGTACGTGTCGCACGAATGTTTACAAACATACATCCATACGGTCGTGCTTTTATTGGCAGAGTATAAAAGTTTAAACTACTATTAAAGTGGTGGTAGGATCTTGAGCAGTTCCGGTGGGGGGATAAGACAACCGGTGCTATTACTAGCATAGCGGCATAGGCAGTCCTCAGTGTAAGCCTTAGGATTGCAGTCTTAAGATTGTAGTCATGAGAATGCAAAATGTCTGGTTTCAGGTCACACTTACTTACCTCCAAGTGTGCTGTGAGCATATGCCGTGTGCTTGTTTGCATTCTTGCCATTTGCCATACAAAATATTGAATGCACTCATGTATAAAGGCAGTATCTATACAATATCGATTTTGTTAAACCTCCATAAGCATAAAACATCTGTCCACACCCGAATAGAACAATTTGAACACTGCTGTTTGACCCTCCTTCCACTAGGATCCATTGATAGGATCCAATGAAGAGGTCAAGTGGACTATTTGTACATTCAAATACATTAATGGAGTAATGTACTTAATGTACTTACACTTAAATCCACTTGGAGTCCTTTACAGTTTTTAATACGCTGGAACCCGTCAATGGATTCTATTGCACTCTTAATTACACTTCGATCCATCAATGGATCTTAGCACACTACTATTTATTATGAGTATCCATTAATGGACTTTATTGAACGTTTAATCTTAGATCCATCAATGAATGGATAATCGTGGACAATGTATTATACTAAAATCCATTGATGGATCCCGGTATATAAAAAGTTCAATTGAATCCATTCATGGATCTTTGTAAACTGCATAGTATATTTAAATCCATTGATGGATCCCAACGTATTTAAAAGTGTAAACGACTCCAAACGGATTTAATTGTTTTAAGTCCACTCTACTCCATTAATGGATTTGAATGTACAAAAAGTCCACTTGATCCTTGAACGGATTCTATCAATGGATCCTAGTGGACGGAAGGTAGGTTAAAGGATACCACAGATAGCTGGAAGCACAGACTGATGACGTAAATAATGTCTAAAAATAAATATGTTAAGCGTCATCACCCACTCCACTTTAAACAAGGATTATGTTATTATTATGACTGACATTTAAAAATACGTACGCTCATGTCAATATCATAGTTAACACGCATGACCTATGCCAATGCCGCGACCATCGCATGCGCATCGGTGATCAATATTCACGCTGTCACCTTCTTAATATTGTTATGTTCGAGGTCAAAAGGGATACCTATATCTAGCTGTGAGTTTTGTGAGGTAAAGTTGATGTCACTGAGACAAAAAATAAAAGAGTCTAACCGCCGTACTCAGACACATTTTGGAGACACTCGTTGCTTTTTCAAAGTTGGGTATGAAATATCGTCACTAAGAAAAGACTTAAGGCCCAGCCACACCGGATGCGTGCGCGTAGACGTGACGTGCGCGTTCGCTATACACTGCGGTGTATAGTATGAATTCTCATTCGACATGCCACTATACAACGCAGTGAAAAGCGAACGCGCACATCACATTTACGCGCACGCATCCGGTTTGGCTGCGCCTTTAATCTTCATTAACATTAACGTTATTAACTGACTCTCAATATACCTATTTAATTCGGCAGAGATCATTCATACATAAGATAAACCAAATGCCTAAAATATATAGAAAACAAAAAATACAAAGCAAGCAGGGTAGATAAGTACTTGTACAAGAAAAACAGCATTTTTTTACTTGATTTTAATAAATTGAAGCATATTTCATATTTTCCAGCTAATCAACTAATAGAATAGCGCGCCGAGAACGAACCGATTTTTAATATTTTCATTTAAAATCAATTCTTAGGTACGTGGGTAGATACTATATAGTTTTTTCTTAAATATATATAAATTACGAAGTTTATAAGACAACAAGTGGGTTTCTATTTAACATGGAGTTATTTAAACTTTGTATTCATAACAACCTAATCTTCAATTATTCTCAAGAAGTTTTTTTTTTCTTAGCTATATTTACTGACGACGTTTATTCAGTAAGTAGACCGCACGGACACTTTTACACGACGACGGGTGCCTAAATTACCGGTAACTTGAAGAATATAAAGAATTATAAGGCTTTATTAGTTATTGATTAAATTTGTTACACCAAAAATGCAGTGCTGTTACACAAATATGAACCACAGACGGCTCAGCACAATTACATACGTACGTTAAAGTTCACAACGCCTCAGCAATGAACACGAGGTTTAACAAGGTTATGTATATGCATATGCGTACAAGTAGGTATTTGCAGTTAAAGATAAATTTTACCTCATCTTAATTATTAATACAACATTCCAACGGTTCTGCAAGATTTAAATCTATTTATATATCAAGCTCGTAGGCCGCTTTAAACTGATAAAATAATACAAATCGGGGGACAATCTCACACAAATTGACCTAGTCCCAAACTAACCTCTAGCCTTATACTATGGGAACTCGGCAAACAAGGTAGATAAACATACTTACATAGAGAAATGAATACTTATATGTATACATAGAAACCACCCAACATACAGAAACAAATACTCGCGCTCATCACACAAATCATTGCCGGGAGCCAACCCGGGACCGCTAGCTTGCTTTACAGGCTCTACCAACTAAGCTAACTACTTATGTCGTCAATTGCAACTGCACCTGAGGGCCCTGCCAAGATGCACTACGCTAACTAGCGTTTCTATTCGTTTCGTGTTTAAACCAATCGCGTCACTGGTAGATGACGTGATACGAAAAGTCACGTGATCTAGCAGACGCGATTGGTTAAAAACTAAACGAATAGAAACGCTAGTTAGCGTAGTGCATCTTGGAAGGGCCCTCTGTGATGCAAAGGGGACGCATTTTCAAGTAATGGCGTAGCATACGCAACGTTAGGTTAGGTTAGGTTAATACTTAATATTCAAGGCATAACGATCGCCGTACGTTAGTAACGCTATCGTTTAGCATTCTACATCGTGTAAAATAGCAATAAAAACAATAACTTAATACATCCTTCCGATAACCATAATCTCGTCGGAACCACGCTCTAAAGATTGAAGAATTGTTTCGAGATAAAGAAATAGTTCTTATCTTGCGTTCGAGTTTTCGAAATATCATTATTATATATCTTGGAATTAACCGTAGTTTGTGCATTCCTTCTAACGGACGGTTAGTGACGTTGTGAAATATGATGTATGAGTATAAGTTTATTCTAATATTCTTCTTTTTTGCGAATTTTCGTTTTTAATAACTTTATGACAACGAATGCAACGACATCTAATCGTGGTTAACATTGAACCTGCAAATGCAAATTGCTTGACGTCGCGCAACTGGACACTTTTGCACACGTCGGACAATTGACACGAGACGTACGGACACTTTTAAATTATCGTTTTTACATATATTTTATATACTTAGGTATTTACTCATTTGTACAATGAACGAACTTTTTTACATTATACTTAATTTACTTTTTTTTAACAGACTTAAAAATAAAAAAGTAGGTGGTTCTGAATTTAATTGCTCAGCGGAATTCTACCACAGAATGTGTTGTTATTTCAAAAACAATCCCAAGCAGACTGTATTTCCACACGAGAATTTATTGGTGGCCCAATATGCTCAGACTGATTTAAAAAAGTCTACATTGGGAGAATACGAAACTTTACATGGAATGAATGATGAAAAATAAATAATTGAATGAATGAATGAATTGTAATATTTTGGGGAAGTACCTAGGTACAAACATTGGATGTTAAGGTCATAGAGTTTGGTTTGGTCACGCATGCGATTCCTTTAGTGTTTTGTAAATGTGGGTATTTACTGCTCGTGGTCCTCTTACAAACCATACTAAAATCAAATGATCCTACTACGAAAAATCATTTAAATCATTTTAAATTTACAGTTACTTAATTTTTAAGTATCACGATAAACCTTGGCCAAACTCAACCTAAAAAAAAAACACGATAAATAATTAATTATTTGTGCTAGTATTTGGTAGAATTTTGATGCATTTCATGGTAACCCGCGGACAGTGTCGAATGTTGGTAATGCGATTCAACGCGCGCCGGCGCCGACTTGCTATTACGGTAATGCACAGCGTGATTTATAAACGCGGCGTCCATTGTAGAATAACTTTATTGCAATGATGCTGGCAGCTGAAACGACCAGTCATCAATTTGAAATAAGAACCTCACTGTAACACAAGTTAATACAACCTATTTGTGATCTGAACAAACTTGAGAACAACGTTCATAGATAGACGTATTATTGTACATACTTACCCTATTTCATTTTTGTATCAAGTATGCTGGCTGGTTCATTACTGTGATCAACTGCTCAAACTTGAGGTACAAGGGACATCAAACATGCTTAATAATATCATCGCTGGGATAAAAAAATTGTCGTAATATTCGGATACATTCAAAGTGGTAGGTAATAATATAGCTATTTCACTCTCGCTCTCTAAACAAAAGCACATCCTAATTGGCTAAACACGTTGAAAAGCGAAAGCATCGGCGCATCGACACTAATCTGTGGCGATCCACAGATACGAAAAACAATGGCGCCGTTCCGCTAGGCTCTTGCGTAGAATAGGACCCTATTGCATGCGAATTAGAGTAATTGACGAATGGAATGTTAGCCGTAACTATTGTAAATAATATACTTAAGGACGTTCAATGTAGAAATTCCTCAACATAAAATCACCCAAGATTTCGAAATATCTAATAGCTTCACCGGCGCTGGTGTTCGCCAAAAATGTGAAAGGTAGATGATGGGAATCTTTTATTTAACAGCCTACTTGAGCCTACCCTACCCCTACCACGGACGAAATAGTTGATTTATGCGTATCGGTGAAATAGAATAGACATACACGATAAAGGAAGTATTTCGTCTTGGAAAGTGCTATGGGGTCTGTAGCTGGTCAGCTGGTGCGAGGAATTACAAGAGACGGTCCGTTAATGTTATCTTGTAATGTGAGATAAAATCTCTACTAGAAAATTTCTACGAATAAGTGAACCATAAACATGAATAATCTAGGGCAGTAGGGCTTAAGGTGTGTGAATGGATCACTTAACACTGTCACTTCACGACACTTCTCGTGTCAATGTCAAACAGTATAAATAACTTCAAGTAATTAACAAGCTAAATCGAAGTAATAAAAACAACGTAAATAAATGATATCGTTACTAATTCACCTTTATGTCCCATTGTTATAAGTACAGTTGCAAATCGTGCGAGTTGTCCAAACAAATGAAGATAGGCAACGGTCTATTCGACATTCGGCCTCTGGGAACGGATTTTGAGAATTGTATTCTTTTATTTCCCGTTTGGCCATTTAACGGTTGTTGCGATTAACCTGGCAGTTGACAGCGGTAAAAATAAATACAGTCAACTTCTTTCAAATTCCATTCAAACTTCAACCGTATACGCTTGTAGATATAACTCATTATTTATGTTTCGTTATAGTTAGTCTCTATTTCGACTTCAATTTTGCTTTTCCAAATTGAAAAGGAAACAGGTCCAAATTCAAACTTTTTCTTTCTTACTCTTTGTTTTACAATTATTCCTCTTTTTATACTGACTGGTTACAAAATTAAATGTTAGCTGTCAAAGTAACACTTAACTTTTGAACCGAGAGATGCTGATTAATGTAATGATCATTACAGTGAGAGTAGACAAAACAAGTACGTTGAACCATCTATTATTTCTAATATTACATTGATGACAGATGACGGCTTACTTAGAAATGATCTCATCATCATCATCTTACCCCAATCATTCATGGTCAGCGGGTGCAGACCCACCATTCCCCTAGCCATACCCCTGGGGCTACCCATACCACCGTAAATAGGTGCTGGGTATGAGGTAGGTTTAGGTTATGTTACATTTTCAGCCGGCCCGAAGGGCTAAAACACTCAGGAATAGGAGCTCCGTCGACTCTGTTAAATTGGATTTTAAAACATTAAAACCTGAAAGCATATTATAGTGCACAGCACTACGGTGGTATGGTTCAGTCCCACCCTACCCCCAGGGGTATAGCTAGGGGTATGGTGGGTCGGACATGGTGGTCAGCGCAGCACGTCTTTTTCTTCCAAACATCCCTATCTGCCGTCATCTCAGTATTCACTCCCTTCTTTTTCATATCATTCTTCACACATTCTATCCATCTCTTCTTAAGTGTCCCCCTTCCACTGAAGCCCTCCACATTCATATTTAAAACTCTTCATCACATAGAAATTATATATTTTACAAAATATTCATATTTTCATACTATCCTTACTCTACCTATATACTTAACATTATAAATGCAAACGTAACACTATTTCTTTTTCTTTGTAACGCTTTCACATCTAAATCACTGAACCGATCTTAGTGAAATTTATTAGGCTATGGATATAGCTTTAATCCTGGGGAAGGACTAAGTGTAGTTTTTTATCTGGAAAATTTTAGTTTCCAAGAGAATAGTGATAAACGATTTCTATGTGGACGGAGTCACGGGTAACAGCTAGTATTAATAATAAAGAACTAAAGTGAGTTGAGCCAAACGAGATCAAGGTTAGGCTTTTGATTGCACTTCCTGATGAGTATCTCTGTTGCTTTTTCTTACAATCTGTTTGGTGGAAGGTGAAAATTTATGTATGTACTAGCTTTTGCCCGCGACTTCGTCCGCGTAGAATTAGTAATTTTGCCATCCCACGGGAACACTGATTTATTTCGGGATTCAAGGTAGCCTATAAGCAGTGTATAGGGTGACGGCACCAATGATGGACACTTTCAGCTGACCGACACCAGTAATGGACACTTCACTCTTAATTCAAATTCCATACGGTTCTAAATCGATTGTTGCAAAACAAATGAATAACCCTTATCTTCTGTACAATAAGAATCAAGTGTACATCATTGGTCCTTTTGCATTACTGGTTCCGTCACCCTAAGCAAACTCTATTTTAAATTATATCCAACCTAATTCGGCCATCCGTTTTAGCGAAGAAGTAACAAACTCACGCACGCATAACCTTTCGCATTGATATTATATGTAGGATAGGATGTAAATAGGTACATCCAGCACACACAATCGCTCCGGCCGAAATCATAGTCGATAAAAATACCCTCGGTGCGTAAGTCCGACTCGCACTTGACCGGTTTTCAGTATTTGACGCTTGCGTATTTTACCGTTATAACGATAGAACAAAAAAAAAAAAAGGAACGCAGTTTTTTTTTAATCTTAATTTTGTATAGAATAATACAAACGGACAATATCCCAAACAAAGCAAGTAGGACGAAGTTCTTCGATTAATGAGCGCGAGCGGGCTTTGCCGCTCCTATTTACACCCCCGGCGTCCGCGACACGCTGCGAAGAACTTTGTCGCTGTATATTATACTTTCATGTTAAAGTCGCACAATTTCACACTGAACACATTTTACGATTTAGATGTTAATGCTTAATGTATATTATAGTAGATGTAAGTGCCCAATTAGTTTTTAATTCTAAAGTTGAATAGGTAATAAAGAAAAGTTAGGTTATTTAATTTTTTACATGTTTAATTTTCGGTACTGGGTGGTCAAGAAATAACTTAACCTTACTAAGCCTATTCGGATTCTGGATGGTCATAAAAAAAACTTTACCCTAACCTAACCAACTGTACTTACTCCCAGTACATTATAGCTATTATCTCGCCCTCTATCCCCCATTTCAACTACTTAGGAATATTTTTTGAAAATCGCCAAATGTTTTTTTTTAATAACACTAATTTTAACGTTTATAACTACAAAAATGACGAACTCTCATATAAAATTCTACATCCCCCTTTTATCCCTTAGGGGTAGTTTTTCCAAAATCGCTGTAAGCTATAAATTTCATTTTTATTAGTATATATCAATTTTCACGTATAACTTTACAAAATAAATGCGTTTTTGAAGGCGTTTTTTTGTTTTTTTTAAACATTTATTTTATTTTTGACGTTTTAGAGATCATAATATAAGCTTATGTTCCAAGTCCCACTTCTTAGTTGATATGAAACTTTAAGACATTTCACGATCGCCGCCAGCAACGCCGCGGGGAAGTCATAGTCATATTTATATATGTCCTGCGTTGTAGTCGCTCAACTATCTTAATCGAGATATCTTATCACCACCCTTGAAAAAAGTATCGTTGAGGAGTTCCGGTGGCCATCTGTGGTCTTCATCATCAGTGCCATTTCACCAAATGATACTTTCTGAATGCAAATGCTAGATTTGTTACTAAAATTACTAAAATCGCTATATGTTTGCCTACAATATTTGAAGAGTTCCCTCAATTCCTCACTGATCCCCTTAAAAATTTACCCTTTAGGGTTAATAATATGAGCAGGGTTAGTAGGATACTCGTATTAGTAGGATTAGTGGATAAAAGCTTCTAGTCTTCGTCCGCTGAGATTTCGATTATAGTTATTCCCTCGGGAACTTTTAAATTTTCCGGGATGAAAAGTAGCCTATGTGTTATTCCAGGGTATAAGCTATCTCCATTCCAAATTTCATCCAAATCCGTCCAGCCGTTGCAGCGTGAAGAGGTAACAAACACACACACACACACACACACACACACACAAACTTTCGCATTTATAATATTAGTAGGATAATTATTAATAACTTATTAATGTTGGATTATGACGAGTACCTATCCTGATTAAATTGTATGTATGTAGGTACTCTTTACTGTACAAGAATAAAAAATAAATACAAAACACAGGAAATATAACAAAAAAAAACAAGTACAAAGGTGAACTTATCCCTTTAAGAGATCTCTTCCAAATAACCCTTGTATCTTTATAAAATATCTTATGTTAAAAAAAAAGTCTAAGTCAGGCTTCTAGGTTTGTTTTATGTCAGAATTATTATTACGCATGTAGAAGTGTATGTGTAAGAGTAGGATGACAGTCAAATATCGTATTGAACAAAATAGAAAAGCATCAAAGTAGCTATTCATGTCGAACGAATAAATAAAATTATCATTCAGACTTTCGGTTACATTCTAAAATTTCATTTAGAAAGCTTTTATTATGTGAGAGGCTAATGGACCGTTAAATTTATTCGATTTAAATAAAACGGTCGCATTACAAAATTATCAAATCATAGAGAATCAATAGCTCCACCGGAAGCTCGAACATTATGGGATTCACTGTTTCCGTTTTTGGCTTCCGATTCGTGGTTACTGGCAGGTTGAAGGGACCATTTTGGGCTAGTCAATTAGTGTAAAAAAAATAAACGGTTAATAAACTGACCATAGACACTAGGTTGATTGTTAAATGTTATTAAATAGTTTTTAGTCAAAACTGATTTCATTTAACGTCCCAGGAACAACTAACTCATAATATTTATATCACATTGAGTCAGTATTTGCCTTCATAAATAAGCCCGTCATGCAAAATTGTTATCTATGATTCATCTTTAAGAAAAAAGTCGTGCATACATCATAAACACATATCATGTTTAAAGTCAACCTATCATTATCGTGATGTTCATTTCAGAGTTATGATAATGATGAAATCATCACCAGTAAAGTGTTCTGACATCACATTAACAGGCTCCGGTTTATACAAAAGTAAGCAAGTCCCGTTTTTATAGCCGAAAGTCAAATTCTCGTTGCTTACGATGTTGAATAAGTAAGAATTAAGTGTTTAAGTTGTCAGTTAACTGTACAAGAAACTGCATGTGGCAAGATTACCGGTATATTTTTGGTTGATTATTTAGCTGAAAGTTAGTGTTTCGTGGTTTTTTTAATGTCAGGCGGGGCTTTTCCTACTAATGGGTTAATTTTTTTCAAGGGAATGCAATATCTTAAAACTATTTATGTGCCGTTTTTTAGAAGTTTAGGTACTTGGAATTTTATTAAAGGGAGCAAAAATAGTTTAAGAATGTATTATACCTTTAAAATCTTTAAATTACGCATTTACCCCTGTCGAATAGCCCCGCCCGACCTTACTTACTTATTAACTTACGATTTTGTCTAGGTATGATAAGGCAGTGACAGAACTTTAGTTAGTATTTACCTGTATCGTTTATTTATGTAATTGTTTATTATTTTTACACGATTTCCATCACCTAACTTTAAAGAAGAGTTCTTCAACTGTTACAAAAAGGAGTAGATTTTATTACTTATTTCGATCGCGTAATAAAATAACTACAGAATAAATGCTCTTACGGTGAAGGAAAACATCGTGAGGAAACCTGCCCATTCGAACAACTGAGTGTGTAAGAGGGTAATTGCACAAAAGATCCTAAAGGGTCGAAGTGTATCCGAAAGGGCCATCTGTAAGATAAGATAAGATAAGATAAGATAATAATAACCAGCCAAAGTCTAAACTCTGGTAGATAACATCCTATCTCAACCACCACGAACCATTCTACCTATACATCTACTTTCTTCCCTTCAATAATTAGTTAAACACAGGATTACTTAATTCCGAATGCAGCCTGCATAGGTTTTCCCCTGAGGTCCGGCGCAGAATGTTAATTGTCGTCGTGACCGGTCTCGATGCGTACTCGGAATATTCTTTATGCATCTTTATTTACAATTCATGACTCAACTTTCTCATGTGGATAATCTTTAAAAGATTCCTTATGCTGGTACTCATCTTGTATTCAATAGAAGGGCGAGACGCTGTACAGATTTTTATTACTTTGTACCCTTGAGTGAACATCGCAATTTGTCTGCTTGTTTTATATCTGTTAAGTGTAGATCCTAGATCCCAGCAGTCATTATCTACTGCGGAATGCAGATATGATCATTCAAATATTATCTTAAGCTTTCGAAGTGCTTACTCATATTATTGATTAATTACCTTGACGTTTTGATCGTACTGCAAAGATTGTAGAAAACTGAAGACGTGGGCATCAATGTCTACGGATGTCAATACGATCGAAACGTCGTTTTTTTAAATTATTACCCTTATTCTTATTAATTAATAAGTACCTGATCTTAATTTCAAGCAGTTCAAAGCAGGTCTTTGATAAGGTAGTAAATATTGGTGTTCCAAAAGTCCAAAACGACGTCATTCTAAAGTAGGTTATATTTGGTACAAAATGTTTGCAAGATAAAAAATAAAAATCAAATTTTGAAAGTTATATCTCCAAATGTCGTCAATTACCCAAGCCTAAATCAAAAAAGTAAATAAATATTAGTATTCAAGTCAATAGTCAATACGCCTACAGTAATTTTCAGGGTCCCATCCCACAGTCGCCCATAAAACATAAATAGCGTGAAGGCTCAGCCTGCGCGCAGGCAGCAATAGCTGCATTGTCTCTGGTATTCGCGGTGGAGGTCGAATTGGCCGATGAATTGATGCGTACGACATTGTTATTTCAAGTACTTGTTCATAGTATCTATTAATTTGGGCAAGGTTTAAATATACAAGTTTGTTTTAAAATACAAAATTTAGATAATTTGTTTTCTGAATGCACACTCACGAGGGTTTGGGCCATTACTGAGGCATAAGGACTTATGTACTTATGCTAGTTCTGCACATGAGACCAGTTTTTTTTATCAATGCTTTAAAACTATACCATAAGGGTGCGGCTCCATTTAGCCGGAGAAGAGCGGAGCGGAGCTGTGCCAATATTAACCAATAGAAGGCGCATGCGGTCACGTCGAGCGGCCCTTTCGCACGTTACTTTAGATTCTATTGGTTAATATTGGCAAAGCTCCGCTTTACTCCGCTCATCTCCGCCTTAGTGGAGCCGCAGCCTTAGACTAGGCTACATCCAGGATGTTGCTTATCTCTATTGACACAAGAATTAAGAGTTACAAAAAGTGATAATCTCTTAACGCCAACTTAACATTGTTATGTCAAGATGAACAAGCGCATACTCAATCCGTACAAATAGACGTAACCAACCCACTGCCACCAAAACTGGTAATTTCACGAACCAATCAATCATAACTTCATGAATAATACATTCCCGTAAGGATTGTTCCTAATGACTCACTCGTAAGGGGGTCAATGACTGCGAAGTAATTGCTTTGCAGATTTACCCACTTTCAGTCGAAGAGCTGTCAGGTTCAAAACATTTATGCACGTTCGGAATGATTTTAACATACAACAAAAACAATATCGATTCTTGCATCAATACAACTAGTATATAATGTATGATGTGTGCGTAGACTATCCCATATATGTATTAAATCGTAAACAGGCACAATTAAATTTTGTGGATTTCATTTAATATCCTGGTCACGGCACCAACACTTTTGTGTACGTTTGTATTGGAGGTCTCATACTATTGCAGCTCGGTACTTTAAAGTGTTCATGGACTTATGGGTCTTGATATAAGTCAACAGTCACGATTCCTGGCAATAACTGGGGTAAAGTTAATGACTTTAGCATGAAGTGTTTAAGTTAACCTTTCTATGTATTATCTATAAATTGACAAAGATGCAAACACAAACAAACGAACCAAATAACCATTATTACTCGATAATCACCTTTTTTAAAGATCAAAATGAGGTCTTAGCAATGATTTACACACTTGATCTCTACTTTCACATTAAGTTTAAGATTATATAACTATTCATTATTCGTTATTTTAAATAAAAACACGCTTGATGAATATTTGAGGTTATGTGTCAAACAGCACTAATTTGTTTACATCTTTGGCAATTTGAATTGACACAGACTATATGTACATCTATGTGTTTTCTATGTGTTATTAGATCATTACAATCGCTTATGTTGTATGTAATTGTTACTTTTTTATTGCTTGTGATTGTATTTAAATTAAGCTGTTACATTAGATAGGTACTTATACAGAGATGGGCATTTCGTAATCGATTCCTGATTACACGATTACTTGATTTTACTTTGTAATTCACTCCTGGGTGTCAGATTACTTGTAATGTAATTAAGCGAAACGGTGAATTACCATTACAATAATTAAGGAATCAGTATCATCTACACAAATATTATAATTACTTGTAATTGGGAATCAATGTCGATGCTTAATTACTGGAATTGTTGACTTGATTACTTCCGTATATTAAGTATATAAATAAATTTTACGTTCGTTCTTTAGAAAGATGCCACAAAAGTATTCCTTCCAAAATCGAAATCTGGGGATCTGTGTGGTCTCTGACAATGATTTCGTTGGCAGCAGGAGAAAAAGTCGCCGCCATCTTGAACTTTTTAGTTATTCCACCGATAACTTCCAAAATCGATATCTGGGGATGTTTATGGTCTCCGACAACTAATCTGTTGGCAGAATGAGAAAAAGTAGCCGCCATCTTGAACTTCTTAGTTATTCAACCGATTGCTTCCAAAATCGATATATGGGGATGTGTATGGTCTCCGACAACTAATCTGTTGGCAGAATGAGAAAAAGTAGCCGCCATCTTGAACTTTTTAGTTATTCATCCGATTGCTTCCAAAATCGATATCTGGGGATGTTTATGGTCTCCGACAACTAATCTGTTGGCAGAATGAGAAAAAGTAGCCGCCATCTTGAACTTTTTAGTTATTCAACCGATTGCTTCCAAAATCGATATCTGGGGATGGTTATGGTGTGGCCGACAACGAATTTATTTATTTAATTATTTTTCAATTGACAATAAACAACTGACCAAGGTATGTTAAAGATTTTTGTTATTCTACCTATTCCTTCCAAAATCGAAATCTGGGGATCTGTGTGGTCTCTGACAATGATTTCGTTGGCAGCATGAGAAAAAGTAGCCGATTTTGGAAGCAATCGGATGAATAACTAAGAAGTTCAAGATGGCGGCTACTTTCTCTCATTCTGCCAACAGATTAGTTGTCGGATACCATACACGTCCCCAGATATCGATTTTGGAAGCAATCGGATGAATAACTAAGAAGTTCAAAATGGGGCTACTTTCTCTCATTCTGCCAACAGATTAGTTGTCGGATACCATACACGTCCCCAGATATCGATTTTGGAAGCAATCGGATGAATAACTAAGAAGTTCAAGATGGCGGCTACTTTTTTCACTCTGCCAACAGATTCGTTATCGGAGACCACACACATCCCCAGATATCGATTTTGGAAGCAATCGGTTGAATAACTAAAAAATTAAAGATGGCGGCTACTTTTTCTCAATCTATCAACGGATTTGTTGTTGCAGATCACACGTATTGATTTTGCACTAACTAGCTGAAATACAATAAACGAGAACTTTTTTCAATTTTACAAAATGTTAGTGGACAACCCTTACGCTCAATTGGAGCGTAGGTATTTATCTTGAAAAGTAGGCTTAGTTTCTTTACTGGTTTATTTAATGTAATGCTAGAATGACGTAATGATGTAAACCAAAAACAATTTTATTTGAGTGACATTAACAAAATAATAAAATAAGGTTTGCCAATGAAGTAATCTAGTGTGGAACTGGAGTTAAGTAATTCAGATTACTTAAGTACTTGATTACCGAGGAATCAAGATTACTGTAGTGGTTTACAATACTGATTCCAAAGGAATGGATTACAAAATGTAATCATAGTACAGTATTACAGTAATTTTAATTACCCAAGTAATCGATTACTGAGGAATCACGATTACTGGAATGTAATCGTGTAATTAATTCCAAAAGTAATTGATTACGCCCAACTCTGCTTATACCAAATCGCGCTATTATTTAAAAGTGACGACCTTTCTTACACGGTATTGCAAAAAAAACGGCGGCTTGCAAAAATGTTGCAGTGAATAATCAATGATTACCATCTTACGTCAGCAATAATTTTACTAATTGAACAAACAATTCATTAACAAAGTATAGTTCAAAAATTTGCATGCGCAACTTTTATATGTAATCATTGGTTACATCCAAAATCTATTGATACGAACGTTGTTACAGCATATTCTGATAATTTTCTACATAAAAATCATACTAATTAACTTGACACAGTCATATTCGTTACACATAGTTATTAATTATAATTACCTGTATCCCACTTTTGTAAGATTACAGTAAATCATTGCTTAATAAACATTCAAAGAATTATGTATGAAATGGTAATCAAGTATTATATGCGAGTCTCTCCAATGATTAAGAAACATAACCTTAAAAAGTCGTAAATTAACAGCAAGTGCGCAACTGCACTGAATAGATAAAATCTATATCTGTGTAATGCACCAATGCAACGTGCGAGCTATGCAGTATGCTTGCTCAAACATTTTAGAGCACATGCCATGAAGCAGTCGAGTTATTAAGGTTTTAGGTTAGCTTATACCTAATGGGTTTTAGAAATTGATCCTAGTCTAAGGGTTTTTTCCTTTGCTTGTTATTTTTAACTGTTTTTATATTGCATATTATTGTAAGTAATTTCAATATTACCGTTTTATGAACATGAAATTTTATTGAAAAAACTAGCAACACCAACGCGTAAATACTCGAGAATTGACACCATACAGCCACATGGAATATTAAGTAACTCATAGCGTCCGTTACTCTAGTTTTCAAGTTTAGAATCACATGGTGTAACTTTAAAACGGGGGTCTACTATGTAAATGCCTAATAATCATAACACACGCTCGACATATTCGAGTATTACGGTACCGGAGCTTCGCCTCGGACTGTGGAGCATTGAACTTGCGCCTGCGCACGCTTTTGTGGCCGCATGCTTCTTTCGTTTGTAACACGAGTTTTGTTGTGAGAAAATCGTGTTAATAAATGCCATAGTAACTGTAATTGACCTACATAAATTTAGGGTAACTTGCACCAAAAAGTAACATGTAGTCATTAATCTAGACTGACAGTAAAGTTCCATACACATGTAGATTTTTGACACAACAACTGGAAGGTCAGGTGGGGCTACCTATTCAGAATGAGGGGTAAATGTGTCGTTTTTTTTTCATTGTTTTAAAAGTAATTTGTGCCCTTTTATAGAAATTTATGAACCTGCATTTCTATAAAAGGAAGCAAAAATAGTTTTGGAACATTTTATTCCTTTAAAATCTTTTAAATGTCACATTTACCCCTCTGTCAGAATAGCCCAACCTTACTTAGACTTTTCTTTTTGCTGCAAGTGGCCAAAAATTCGATTAATTTGAGATTTTGTGCGTAAATAGCATATTTTTTTACAGTTTCGAACATTTTATAAATAAAACCACTTAATTAACTTTCGCTATTGATTATTTGGTAACTGAATTTTCGATTGCCTAACGGGTGTAGTAAATTACTCGGAAGATTTCAACGCGGTATTACATCAATCGCTTACGTATTGTTAACGATGAGCTACTGTAACAATACAATACAAATACTATTTATTAACAACATTATCTACGAGTACAAGAAATAGTACCTATGTGTTTAGTAAGCAAATAAATGAACTTTTCTGTTTTATATTATCTGCAATTGTCTACATTGTATTTCACTACTGGGTAAGGTAGTGATGGAAAACATTTCTAAAATAGGTAGTTCGGAATTACATACAAGAAAATAATTTGATGAGAAATACTTTAATTTGACAGTTACTCGGGTTTAAACACATTTGCGCTAGTTTTTCCGATTCCCAAACAAAATGAAGCGGGAACTGAACGAGTCTCAATTTTGATATAAAAAAAGTAAATTAACAAACTAAATTTGATCTGGCGTTGGTGGCAATGACCCATGACACGAATAAGAATGACTAACAGCCTTCCACATTACTAGTAACGTAGGTTTACCTATTCACAAACATTTCAACCTGAACCGGTGTAGCAAAGAATGTGGGAGTGTCCAATGGAGTGTGTGTAATTTAGGTTCACATTGTTTCTAATAAACGTCATTGGGTAAGACAAGTAGTAGATATAACATAAAGTACGAGTTCCGCTCTATCGCGTTTATCTAGCGCATTTTATAACCAACAAAAAATTACGCATTCTTTATATTATCCGTTAATAGTTGTAATTAGGTAGTCCGTTGGCAGCGACGTCAGTCAATATCGCGCGACTTCGATTAACTATGTTCGGAGACATCGTGCAACAAGTATCGGCATCGACTTAAGAGTAACTCGACAAGCCAAGTTTTTCTTTTCCATCATGTTTCCATCTCTTTAAATTTATGTGATGACAGTTGACCACGTGGTTTATCGTAACGCACGAGAATCTCTCCTATAAGTATATTTCGAGAAGAAAGATGGAAAAGAAAAACGTTAGCAGCATTTGCATCTTGGCTTCACCCCCGATGATCTCGCGCGACTACGTCAGACTATACGCCTGCTGTTGCCACCATCGCCAGAACATGATGAGTAAAGTCCGACGATTTTGCGAATGTTTGCCAGACGTCGCGGGTGACACGAGTCGTCGACATAAATTATCCCCTAGCTGGTGAATACTTACAGGAGTTTACAAAGTAACAGATGTATACACATACACTCCTTCTTATTGGGCTAGTGTTTGGCTCTAATATTTTGTAGCAAAGATGCGATGTGTAATATGGCGTTACACATTTCAGATTAATGCTTAGCCAAAACATTTTGCAAAATTTTGACCTTGCAAATTTCAACATAAACTGACTATTTATAAAAGTAGATTAAGCTCCGTCTTGCTTTACGTAAGTGCATTGTTGCTACTAAGTATTACTAAGTAATCTGTTTTTAGTGAGGCGTAACTTAGAGTAATTATAGGTACGCATTATTCTTACATTGAGGTATCTTTCCCAGTGAATAAATTTAAAAACTGCTTTTGTAATTTTACCAACCACTGATATAATAAGCGTAATGGTTGTGTTTGTTTCGGTAGCATGCCGTTACTTTGAGGTTATTGTATCCCATCACATAATGGCTCACACAAGCAAGTTAGAAAATTCCCGCCAAGTTGAAAAAGTGTTGCGTGCCGCGGAAAGAACAGGTAGGTACAGTCGACTACAATGCAATAAGGTGAAAAAGTGGACACATCTCTTTGGAGTTGACTGTACCTTGACTGCGGTAACACATCGTTAGTGACCCGCCAAAAATATCTGAATCATCCGTTTGGCCAGGCTGATTGAAAGACATTGGACAAGTGACGACATAAATATATACTTACTATGATGAAAAAAATCATTGCATTGCAAAATGGACGAAATTGGTAGCTTAAAATGGTCCATTATTATGATGTTTTTCTAGGTCTATGCAAATTCGGACTGCAATAGCCATATCATAACTCAGGATCCCATTTCCTCGTACTCATGTCGAATTAATTTAACCTTGGTCTCAGTTTTATAAGTCAAATAAGATTAAACTATATTTCTAATAATTCACGGTCTGCGGGCGCCGGGCGGGTCAACTGCGTTTAATGTAATTAGCTTCTTTAAGTAAGTAAACAGACCGAGAACGAGCGAGTTTCTGAACGTCAAGGAGGCTTAATTATTATTGTTCAAACTAAAGTAATTCTGAGTAAGATGAAAATGGAGTAATGTAGCCAGCGTCATAAACATTGGCATACTTAATTACAATTCCGATCATCATCATCATAATCGTTCGCTGCTTGATATACCTATAGGCCACCCCGAGGTTTGCCACAAGCATCTGTCCTGCCCCGCTTGCCAATCTATATATTGCCAAATTATAATTCTCATACATATTTTTTATGAGTCAAACAGTTAAGGTTAAAAATGTGTCGATATTTATCCGCTAACTTTGCTCATACATATGTTGCTTCTACTTTTCCATATGTTACTTCTACGTTTCTTCTACTATGTTATTCTTTCGTACATTTTGTAACAGTACCTATTCCTAAAACACTTGGGACGCGGGAGGAAGTGTGTCGTAACATAACTAATAGGCAAGTAAACGTGCCTGCGAAAAATATAACTTGGTGCTTACTTTACCTAAACTTGTTAACTAAAAATATATTTTGTGTAGTGTATAACTGAAAAGAAACCCAACGAAGAGGTTTTGAAGTTGATAATCGAGAGAAGACATATTTTAGAAACTATAGACTGTCGAAGAGTAAAGATGATTTCCTTTCGAACATTTAGGAGGGCAAACTTAAAGGCAAAAGAGGAAGAGGAACACCTAGGCCAATGTCGTATTGTATCAGGAGGTTAAAAAACTGGCAGAGAACAGAGAAAAGTGGCAATTACTCCATCGACAAGAGCCTAGCTTTTAAGTTAAATGAATGCATAACTACGAGGTGAATTGAAAACATAATTTCAAATACCAACATTAACATTTTACTTTAAGTTAGAGTTCATTACTAATCGACATGGTTGCAAAACGACTTCAGACGTCACGGTTCATGGGCAGCAGGGTATACCTCCAGGGTCAACCATCTGGCCACGCCAATTAGACCTGGATAATGAGAAAAGTTCAATGGAACATGACACGGCAAGAATTGGGAAATACTCGTACATATATAACGATATAGCATGGAGTACTGGGAATTTTAGAGGTTGGGTATTAACTGGCAAAAGAGCAGTAAATTTTAATCATAAGATTTGGCCCAAGCTGAGAAACTTTAGGGCTTTGGTTTATCAATGAGGTTGCTAGTGTATATGTTTTTTATATTTTGTGGTGTTTTTTGTTTTTCTCTTCATCTCTCTGATCATCTATGTGTTCTCTTAGAAGTTCGGTATTATAAAACTTGAACAAAAATATCTTTACACGAACGAACAAAAACAATGTAGCTGTACCTACTTACTGGCAACTAAGCTTCAAGTTTTTTGCAACTTATTAAATTGCTCAGTGGCATCCTCACGCTCTGTGCCTCTGAGTCACCAGACCTCTACCCATCGCATCCTTAAGGAGTTCATTAACTCCTATTGTTTTAACTTGGTTTAATTCGTGAGCCTTGGATCAGAGGTAGCTATATCAGACAAATTTATCTATATAAATAAAACTTTAAATGGTGTTCGTTTGTCAGCGTGTAATTTGAAAATGGCTGGACCGATTTGGCTATTTAATATTTTTTATGGTTGTAATAGTGCGATTAAGGTACTTAGTGAAAAAATAAAAAATGTGACACGACAGTTGACATCATTTTTTTTACATTTTCACGAGTTCCTCGCACATCTTCAAGAACGGAAGTATCATTAACGAAAACCCCGTACCTTCCTAAACTTATTGTTGATTATCATCAGCTGACTTTCATTTTACTTTTACTTAGGTGCGTAATTTTTCCGGTGCGTGACTCAAGGGACTGATTTATCGCTCGGCGATAGCGTAACGTTCACGTTTGTTTTGTGGAGACTAGCATATATTCAATGCCACCTTTCCCAATTGCTATGCAGAATTCAGTGGTGTCGATAGAGTTGTTGGCACTGAAAGCGCTTGTGAGGTTTGTGAACTGACGCTTAAATCGTGAAGCTGTCAAAAAAAACCATACTAATTTTGCTCCGAGTGATAACGTTGTTTCTCACCCCCTAAATCAAATCCAATTTCCACGTTTTCTGAATATGTTGTAGCGTTGTTATAAAAAACCAGGTCTGTAGATTTCGGTTTTTAATGTTTTTATTTGTTCCTTTCCAATAAATATTTTCTTGGAAATGAAAACGTATACTTAGACCAATTATTTTTTTTGTATCTACCTACAACATATACAAAAAATCGGATTATGTTTTAGCGAAGTGAAACGTTATCGGATTTTGTATGGAAATTGTTAGCTTCACAATCCTGTTAACGTAGACTAGAAAAAATAAAGGTAGTGTCTAATTTTGCAGAAAAAGTATCTGAATCAAAAAAATGCCAATTAAATTATTTTATCTTTGTGATTTTTAAGTTAGGCTGAAATCTTAGGGATTGTAAATAGCTAGGTACTTACGTACTTACGTACCTACTATAAATTAGGTAGGTACAGTACCCCAACGAAAATGTTAAGCACTTTAGTGCGTTGTCATAGCAAACTTCAAACAGAACATCAAATGACACACATGACAATGACAATGACATTCACTATGACAAGGTTCTAAGTATGCTCAACATTTTTATTGGGTGACTGTACCTACCTACCTACTAGATTTAGATTTATTTATTTCATAATACAAGTTACAGTTTATATTGCACACGAGTCAATTAAAAAAAACTCATATGATGATCGTCAAAAAACAAACAATCACTAATCTATACAAATTAAACCTACACGACAAAACAAAAATAATTTAATGAAACATTGTGAAAGAATTGTATTTTGAAACAATAGAAGTTTAAACATTTTTCTCGTATCTGAATGGCTACTGTTTCCTCTCTCTCCTACTTCATTTTAGCTATGCAAGGCAACCATACCTAACTTGTAATACGTATCATAATTACAGCAATAATAATTAGTATTGTAAGTAATAAATATCGCAGTCACGTCTATTCCTGTTTCCTTCCGGATCTAGCTGCCTCATTGCCAAAAATATTAACATTTTAAAATAGGAATGCGGCCATTAGACAAATGATTAGTTTAATTAAGATGCCGTGTGGTGCCGGGTTTAGAATGTTGCCACTCCATGTCTTCCCGTGGATGTCGTTAGAGACGACTAAGGGACTAAAGGCTGTGTAGTGCTGTTAGGCGATGGGTTTGCAACCTGTCACTAATACACTGATTAATATCTTAGCCTGGTTGTGCAAAATGAGGTCACAGAATAATCAACAAGTTTTGGAGTTGTTGGTGAGTCTGTGGCTCTGCCTACCCCACTCTGGGAATGAAGGCGTGAGTTCATGTTATGTTATGTTATGTTAATTATGTTTCTGCTTATAAAGAAATAACCTTTTATTAACACTACGGTCAAGTGCTACCGACCGACCCTACAAGTCCTACAAAGCCATTAACCTGATAGGTGTACAGCAGAAAAAAGATGAATTCTTTTTTCAAAATCGCTCTTCTCTCTATTTATGTGAATATATTTTATTTCACTATTGGGATAAGGAATTGCTTACCTTTCGAACAGAACAGGAGAGATGAAAAATAAATTTACACTGAATATCATCCTTATTAAATGAAACTCTACACTTAGTTGAAAGTGGCTTGTAACAGTTATTATTACCGTTGAGATATAAAATTTGGTTTAAACCTTTATTTTTAACAGTTGCAAAAGCTGTGCCAATCTGGTTTATCTTCTATTCCATCCAATGTCTTTATCACGACTCTGACATTGCGGTTTTGAGGTTAGATTTGATCTTTCCAAAAATAAACTGACTTAAGTATGGTTGATATTAAAACAAAGGTCAAGTCTAAATAAAACTTGATTGTTTTTTTTATATATACAGAGGATAAACAAACGGAAAGCTATAGTGAAGATATACGGGTCTAACCGGTTGGTTTCTAGGTACATCGCTGTCTTTGTTACTTTCTTCTTAGTAAAGGAAGAACATGACGTCCATAGCTTAACTAGAAACCCAACATCAATATCGAGAAGTAAATGACCCTCGGGGCCTAGAAAAGATGCATAACGCTTACGATAGCCATTTTCGAAAACTGATAAACGTATGGAATTACATACATACATAAACTCATGCCTTCATTCCCAGAGTGGGGTAGGCAGAGCTACAGAATTACCAACAACTCTAAAAATTTGTTGATAAATCTGTAACCAAATTTTGCACAATTAGGCTAAGTAAGATGTTTGCCAGTTTAGTGACAGGGTGCAAGCCCATCGCCAAACAGTGCTTCAAGCGTTTATTCCCTTAGTCGTTAGTCGCCGTCTCTACATCCACGGGAAGACATGGAGTGACACTATTCTAACCTGGCAACCAAACGGGAAGCATGTGCAATTATGTAATTGACATAAGGTAAAATGGCCGACGCGATTCTACGTCAGCTTACGTAAATCCTAGACATTCTGTAAGTGTTCGAAAAACGCTAACGTTATCGTTATGCATCTTATTTAGGCATTTTCTTTCGTTTAGTGCTTAAGATTATGCAAAAATAGGCTGATAGGTTGGTTGGTTGCTTAGTTCTTCCCTCCAATTTTCATCTCAATCAAGATGATTCGTCCTTTTGAACCTTATTTCAAGGTCAGTTCAAGTGGGGTCAAGCGAACTACTGAGAAATGGAAACACATGTAAATCACAAACTACATAATGCAGGTCTCAGGGCCGTATTAATAAACTCATCTTGTCTGAGATGCCCGTCACAAGATACATCAAAGTAAACTTCAAGCGATATAAAACTGTCATTTGTGACGCATCTTGAGACGAGCATTACAATTAAGATCAGGTTATTAATACGGGTCTAAGATCTATCTATCTATAGATCTATCTAACTTTGAATAACTGCTTTGTCTACCGAGTAATCATAATCATAAAGCCGCAGTATTGGATTTACAAACTATTTCCCAGGACGTAGTTTCCCTTACCCCACCTGACCTTATATACGAGAATCTTTTTTTATAAATGTAGATTAGCGAATGACGTCAAGGGTGGAATAGTCTTGCCCACTCTTGTCTTATAGAGGTATGAGTTATGGGAGTGATCACCGCCTTGTATGAACGCCGGCAGGTCAAGAAGGGGATCGGTCCGACCGTTGCTGGTCGGGAAATTAAACCTTTGTTGGTTCCAATATCGTATCATAACTGTCATAAATACTGGTATGAGAAGGGTATGGGTATCTATTTAGAATGCGGGTAACCTTTAATTGAATTTTTTTTTGAATGGTCAGTTTGTATTACATGCTATTATGTATACCGCATGGGTTAAAAACCTAGGGACGGTTAGCAGACGGAGAGGTTTGTAAAACATCTGCACGATCTAAAGCTTAAAGATAAGGCGTGCGTTACTTTAAAAAAATGACTTATTACCATCTTTTTTTAATAAGTTAAGTTTCGCTCATCGTTAAAGTTATGATTAACAAGTAATCTGTGTTCTTATTTCTTTTTCTTTCTCGTTCTATACCTATCTTTACTGTTATTGAAATTAAAAATATTTAGCCTACGGATAATAAGTTCTAAAACAGTGTTCTATAAATATACAACATCAAAACACCCATAACAGTGTCAACTCACCTGATACGCCGAACGGTACTCCTCACAATAAAAAAAACTGCACTAAAACCCACTAAACACACTAACTGGCTAAACAACCGAGCACTTGAACACGCCAGAAGGCTATTTAAAAACTAAAAAAGTAACCTTTAGTTCATAAATTCGTTCGATTCGATTTTTAAAAAGGTTGTTTATTCTTTTACCATGCTGCCGTCCGCTGAGGCTGACTTCGACTGAGCAGTCAGTGACACTGCGCATGTAGCGTTCCCTCTCTATCTTTTACCATGTGTTTGTGTGTGAGGGAGAAAACCAATCATTGGAATGCATGAATATAAGTTGACCGGCTATGTGTGGGCGTCTCGTCGTAGTGT
This sequence comes from Acleris cristana, assembly GCA_948252455.1. NCBI lineage: Eukaryota > Metazoa > Arthropoda > Insecta > Lepidoptera > Tortricidae > Acleris > Acleris cristana. The sequence continues at coordinate 14,473,514 of OX411779.1, read as the reverse complement.
GGTGCGAAAAAAGGAAACAGATAGAGTTATAGGCTTTGCGGCAACAACGCTTTGGAAATGTTTAGGAAAATGAGGTGTTAAGGGGAAGCATTAATCATAGATGGGCTCTAAATGTTGCCTTAACAACAGAAGTTTTAGAAAATGTTGTAAATGTTAATTAATAAATAAAAAATAAATGATCTTAAAACAAATACTTATTTTGTAATGTTTTGGAGTTTAGGTAGTAATATTGCGAATAAAATGTAAGTACATTTTGTTTTATTGCGCCTCATATTTCACAAAGCTGATAGTGATTGGAGACTGGCCAGTGGCGTTGTTGGATCTTGTATAACACTACAGGTTTTTTTTCACGTGGGAGGAGGAAATACATCATGTATACAGCCAGACCGGATCTGACTGCATGCCCGACACCAATGGGAATGGTGCTCAGTGACCTACGTACTAAAACCTCCTCCCGTGTGGAGTTAACCGTATAGGTTATTTTATAAGAATCCTGAAATTTACAGTTTCTGAAAAAAAGCCTTTTGGTGAATAAATATCATTTAGCAGAACAAATCACTGAAATTAATCAGTTTATGAAACGTTTTTTAGCAAATTAAGGTAGACTTTTGATTTAAGCTACGTAATGTACACCGAATTGTCACATTTCAGCTGTTAATGTCAGCTTCGTGAAATTGGGGGCTGGAAAAGCCATCAGTAAATTATTTTCAAGAAGGTGATTCATTAAATACAAATTGTAGTTACATATACAGTAAAGTTGAAGGGTAAATAATACAGTTAATTAAATATTATTTTCGTTTTAATTAATTAAATAGTCATTGGTAATTAAAATCTTAGATAATGGCCACCCATAAAATACATGAGAAACAAACAAACTTAAAAAAACTACTTAAGTACTTGAGAAGAAAAAGTGCGGTTTTTTTGGGATATCCTAATTACTAAATTAAATACTTAATTCAGTAATTGAAAAAAAAACTACTTTAAACTTAACTTCTCCTTAACAAAGACATCGGATAACCTCACGCAAATACCAACTCTAAGCCTCAAACATAAAATCCTAAACCACTTGTCATCAAAATACTATAAAAATTAAGTACAGTTAGTGAACTGAAGTGAGCAACGAGTGAAACTGGCAACGTCGCTTCAGCACAAGTTGACTTTGAAGTTAACCGCACACCGTTAGTTTGCGAACAGTGAAGTAGGGGACGGGTGTGTCAGTTTAAAATGAATTCTTAAATATTTTCTCGTTGTTTTGAGCTTTAAACTGTTTTAAAGTTATTAAAATGGCAGGGGGAAGTTATATGCTGGAGTTGTACAACGTTTTTCATTCTGGTCAAGTGAGTTTTTTGTTTTTGATGTGACAGTTGATTAGTAATAATTGTGTTGGTAGGTAGCCTTCGTTTATGTTTACACCGCGCTACGTGTATTCTCGCTTTGATTGTATTTAGTGAAATGTATTTATTTGTTATAAATTATTAAAATCGAGATTGCAATATTTTCTGAATATAATATAAAAGTAGCAATTAAAAATGTGTTTTTAATAGCCGACGTTTTTTTAAATTATTATTTTGATATAGAATCGAACTTTTTTTCTTCGGATACCTATATAATATTCTATCATATAGGTAACTATAATCTGAGATCTTCAAAAGTAGAATATTAGCAAGCATCAGCCCGTTGATATCTTTTGTATGGGAGACGGGAGCAAGCAGGTGACTGGTGATTAATTTCTATGGAATTCTGCTTTTTTGTACATTTTCCTTCAAATTTTACAAATTTAAAATATGGTACAACTATGGTGTTGTTTGTTTATTATTCCTGTGCGATTATTAATATAATAATTGGCCAAAAACCGGTTAGAAAGTTCTTACGACTTTTGATAATAATTTTAGAAAAAAGATATACCTCTTACCAAGGTTGCAAGGCGAAGGAGTTTAAAAAAAAACGAACGCAAATTTACAAAGATTTTCGCTTCCACATTAAACCTACCCATATACCTATGGATGTACACATTGTAAAACCAAAGTGATAGTGTAAATGATCAACGTGTTTTTTTGTTTGTTTTTCTTACACGTGAAATTGGATTTATTGTTTTTTAGGTAAATAGGACTAGCTCTTTCTCTACAGATCTTAGATGCATTTCTATCTTTGGAATCCTTTGTGAAATTATCCTTCCTATACATTCAGTTACTAGAGTGTGCTGGTTTTTTTACAGGCTACTTTTTTTTTTGTTACCATGAAAACCACAGCTTCTTATAGGTAGTAGGAGATCCGAATAGGAGACGACCGGTTGCACCGGGCTGTTTATTCAATAAAAAGTATTTTATATCAAATTTAATAGGTACGCTAAATAATATGTGGCGAATAGGTTGGCTGAAAAATGTCAGTCCAGTATATAATTGATTAAAATTTTAAAAATTAACCTTGTGCTATAAAATTACCATTGCTTGTTTAATAGACAAATTACATACCAATCGAAAGTATGAAACCTATACAATATGCAAACGTTAGGTTGACTATTTTTTTTCCCGTCAAGCTATTGGATAGGCAGGTATAAACAGGTAAGTCGGTACTAATAATTTGCACCAAACCTAACGTTTGCATATTCTATAGGCTTCATACTTTTGATTAGTATGTAATTTGCCTATTAAACAAGCATTTGCATTTTTTTAACAAATCATTTTTAATATAAAAAATAATGATATAAGTACTGGACTGAAACACCCCGGTGCAAATCGTCTCCTATTCGGATCTTAAACCATTACGTAAGTCAGTAAACAACAGTTACTGGGGAGCGAACCTTGCTACCATACGAGTCGAAACTTCAAAGCTCTAGGCTACTGATGTTATCTTTTATGAAGAAATTACTTAGATTATAATGTTTGTTAAAACAACAAAGTAAAATACAATACAATACAATAATTTATTCATAACTCCATAGCTATAGGTCACATGATACAAACATATCAATTATTACTGAACAGTCAATAAAAATTAAACAATCGTTGCGTACTTACATAAATAAAAGACAGAAACGTAGATTGCATTACAAAATTTAAAATTATTAATTTCACATAATATTAGTACATTACTTAACAAGGGCTGTAAAAGAAAGAAAGCCCGAAATCGCAGGTATTTGAGACCCGAGCCGTAGGCGAGGGTCGTAAATATGCGATAGAGGGCTTTCTTTTTTACTGCCCGTGATGAGTACACAATTTTACGTCTTCACCTGGCCACAATGCGAGTTTTACCGTGCGCGCAGCGTGCGATAAATCTCACATTATGGCCAGGTGTGACGTAAACCATTTTATACACTTAAAACATCGGTAGGTTAAAAAAATCATCTACATTGTAAAGGGTCAGGATAAAATTGTTAGGGAGTAGATACAGGCTTCAAGGGAGAAGAGAGGAAAGGAATTGTGTAATTCCAGGGCGGAATGCCTTTTCCCAACATTGGTTTATACTAATACCTAATAATAATAAATGTAAAGCAGTGAAAACGGACATTGTCAATGTCATTTTATCTTTGACAGGTGGAGCCGGGAAGCTTCCTCCAGCGGCTCACAGGCGGAGTGAAGACCGGGATCATCCTGAAAGATGTCTCGTTCACTACGCACAGCGGGGAGGTCACCGCCATACTCGGCTCCAAAGGTATATTATCTAGAGACGCCTTTAAATGTCTGACTGAAACTAGTTTTTTCAGCCGAAACCGAAACCGAAACTTCATATAAGGTCATGTTTTGGCGGGAAAAATAAATAAAGTGAAAAATATTATAAAAAATAAAAATACTATTTTACGTCGTCGTTACAAATAATTGTTTTTATTTTATTTTTATTAATGTTTTTTGCAAATAATGTACCTAAATAATATGAGCCTTTAATTGCTTGAAATAAATGAAATTTGAAAAAATTGAACTTTAATTTTTAAATCACACATTAATGATGTCAGTCCGTCTCTCTGACATTTTAAGTAATTATCAACTTACGAAATTATTATTATCGCCCCTTATTTCAAAAACCGTACACCGAACTTGCCCGATCACAGCGCGAAATCTGCCGACCGTAGTTTCAGTTTCGGCCAGATTGCAGCCGAAACTGAAACTCAGCCGAATTGGCTCGAAACCGAAAGTTCTGTCGGACACTAATGCATTCTGATGTCGTATCGCCAAGTCAGGGAGGGGCTTTAAGCTTAAATTGTTACCAGGCAGCGGTAAACGCGCTCTACTCGACGTGATCGCTCGCCGCGTGGCATCCAAAGGCCATATCCTGCTGGAGGGTGTTCCACTGGAAGAGGAGCAGTTCAAGAGCTCATGCGCGCTGGTGCGACACTCCACCAGACTGCTGCCTGGACTCAGTGTGCAGCAGACCCTCTCGCTGTCACTGACTAAGGTATGAATCATTCATGGCTTCCTTAACTATGCTGGGGCCCTTGGGAACAAGAATTTGGGGCCCGGGTGCTCACTGTTACTGGGCCCGACAAAAATGTTTTGAGAATAAATATCACAGAAATTTTCGGTCCTTTGGGGCCTCCTGAGAATGGGCACAGCCTCGTGTGCCGTGTGATCTTATGGTAAAGACGGTATTGGAAACATTAGTCTACAAAGTCGACGTTAATTATGAATGGTAAAGAATGTAAACAAAACCAAACGGACCAATTTCCCATTATTCCCTAATCGCATACTTTTGGACATAGCGTGAGGTATTTTTAATGATTTACACGCTTCATATTCTGTTTTAAGGTTAAATAACTATTCGTTTCGGCCATTATTGTTCGAATTTTGTATTGCTGACGTTAACGCGTCTAACGTCTTCGTTTAATAGATTTCTTTCTGATTGATTTTCGTTAACGATTCAATATTGCTTCTTTCAGGTTTCGGGCTACCTCAAATCTTCAAAAGTGAAGCAAGTCATGGCTGATTTAGCCTTATCACAGGTAACAGTTAAACTTTTGACGTTTACTCTTTTTATTTAAATGAATGTCATGAAAATCTTCCATGACAAACGATCGATTTTTAACAGGCAATAACACGTTAGCAATTTTAACCACTGTATATTATTGTATTTATTGTACTGTATATTACCATGATTGTCTACCTAAATTATGTGACAATACAGTGACAATGTGAAAGAATGCCAAAAACGTGTTTTAGACAATTATTTAACTGATAATTTGATATTTAAAGGTAGCCCACAAATGCGTGACAACCCTCACAAAGAGCGAGTACAGACGCCTAGTCATCGGTGTCCAACTAATACGAGATCCACGTAAGTATTAACGTCTCTACGTCACTACTTACTATCGTTCTGAGGTGCGTAGACAATTGCAAAACTTAATATGGAAATACGGAAGCGCTATCCCTTTTACCCCGCAGTTATTACATGATCGAGAGACAAGTGTAGGGTAACATCAAACTTCCATTTTGAAAATTGAAGCCGTTGACTGTAATGACTGCTTGCAAGTTGCGGCGGTCGACGACATTACACGGGGCCTACCCAGTCGAGCTGCATAACGCTGAGTAAGAGATAGAAAAGAGAAAAGGTAGCAGTGTTTGCATCTTGGCTATGTTTACAGGATGCACCGAAAACGGCTGCTAACGACCTTTCTGCCTTTTAAGCTAAGTCTTCTTCTTCAAGTGCCTCTCCAATAAGGGATCCGTATTAATCCCTGACACTTATTACATAGAATGTTTGACTTTGCCGAATTTTCATTTTATCGAAAGCTTATTTCTGCTAAAACCTTATTGTTTTTAGGTTATCTTAAACATAGGTTACGTAGGTTAGGTTAGGTGAGATCTCTCACCAACAAAATATTATAACTCCTGCACGTGTAAATGTCTGTGGGTGAAATGAAAATCCGGCGAAGTGAAAAATTCTATGAAATGATGGTCGGTGATTAAACCCTTCATTAACCTAGTAAATTCTATCAAACTAAATATGACATAACACCACAAACACCTATTTAAATTTCTCTTTTCTAGAATCGGTCTTTTCTTCCAGTGATTCTCCTTCTGGACGAGCCGACCTGGGACCTGGATCCCCTGAACACCTACCTGGTGATCTCTATCCTGTCCAACGCCGCTAAGAAGTACGCCACCGCCATCATACTCACTATGGAGAAACCTCGATCAGGTAATGTATATTTTAGGCCTAAAAAGGATTATTAAGAAATGAGAAAGCGAAAATGGTTTCGAAGGCGGCAATTTTTCTTTAGTCTCTCGGTTCGATAAATAAAGAGAGCTTATACAGTTTCAATTTAGGATGACGATTAGATATATTAGTTTCGTAACCACGCAGACACAAATTACTGGAGCGCAAGAATAAATAAATATATAATTTTAATATCAGTATTTTACTTTGGTCTGTCTGTTGGGTTCATTCGTGAAAAGTTTAATCACCAGGCTATTAAAGCTATTTCTTTATTAATTAAGTAAGTAGTCATTAATGCAAGTTAATTTTGAATCAGATTCCATAATCGTAACTAACTAAAAATGGGTTTCTTCGCAATGTTATGATATGAGTTGAACTAACACTTATAGGCCCGGAAACTTGTTGCTGTATGTATCTGTAGTTAACGGAAATCTGGTTTGAACTTTCGATTGATCTGAATAAGTGATTATGTCAAACTTGTCAAAGCCATACAATATAATCAGCGAAAAATGTTGTAGCTTTTATCTTCTTACAAACTTAATTACGAGTTGAGTGAACCAAAAATAGCTTATAGGCATAACAGTAATCACATTTCTTCACAACTGTTTAATTCAGCTTAATTACACAAATTAACGTATAACAATAACGCGCGCGTTATTGTTATGCTAATATAACCGTTAACGGGTAAACGCGTGGTTTGGGTTTGCGTTTTGAATGGGTGTGATATATTTCTTTACACAGCTGTTATATGTTTTGTTGTATGTGGGTCGGGTCAGTGGACTAGTAGGAATATGTTTGTGATTTCTTTTCAAGGAATTTTAACATTAAGTACTTTCATAGCGATAAAGAGCTGTAATGTAAGCAACTGCGTATATTTAGCGGGTCTTATAGTGACAGGTGGATTCAAAAGCGGCAGTGTTCTCTACGAAAACGATTGAAACGTGCACCATGCTCAAGATTTGCGGATTTTTGATAGCAAGTGCAAAACTGCATAAATTATAGCGCACGCGGCCTAAATAAATCGCATACAAAAGAACGTCACAACCAACTTCAATTTCAAAATTAACCTTTCCATTTTCGAATAAAACTTTCAACCGTTTTATTCTCAAAAATTGACCCGCAGTTTATTAAAATCCATATTTTTTTTAATTATAAGTATCTAGGTATATCATGTCCACCTTTTTAGTCAGCAAATTTTTAGGGTTCCGTAATACCCAAAATCCGTCCGTCCGTCCGTCTGTCTGTCAGCGGGCTGTATCGCCTGTATCTTATGAACAATAGTTGAAATTTTCTTTGAGTACGTATTTCTATTGCCGCTATAAAAACAAATACTCTTTATAAAAAATCAGAGGGGCCGCTATACGAGAATCCGGAGTCCGACTCGCACTTAGTTGTTTTCTTATTTCTCTTTATTATTTTGATGGGAAACTCGTCTCGTTCCAGACGTGTTCCCGTTTCTGGACCGCGTGGTGTACCTTTGCCTGGGCGACGTGGTGTTCGCCGGCCCCACCAGGAACCTGCTGGACTACTTCGGCAGCATCGGCTTCCCCTGCCCGCAGCTCGAGAACCCGCTCATGTACTATTGTGAGTAGCAACCCTTACTTATAACCAGTAATCGGCACCGACTGTGCGGCAAGTGGTCAAAGACCTCAACCATTATGCTAATATGGCAATGCCCCGGGATTCCGGAGTTCGAGTTGGGGTGTTATCCTCTTAAAAAAGGCGACACAGGATAGGGACCTTGGCCCACCGTAATACCGCCAATCCATTTCCTCTGCGGGCCCGCCCCAACTTCCGCTAGAAGTTACCCTCACCCGCAGTCCACCCATCACGTAACAAGCAGGCTTAAGGAGCCCGCTTGGAGCGACCTCCACGGGCCAGCCGAGACGCCCTACTCAGGGGGGTACCTCTTACCTCCACCGTGGACCAGTTCACGCTTACTAACACCTGTATTCACAAACGTCACTATGAGGTCTCACAGTGCTCACGAACGCAGAGGGTGGTTCAAATCGTCTCATAAACAAAAGGTCGGTCAAAAAGGACCAATCACAAAGCTGTATTGAACACAGTGCGTTTACTCAATGAAGGATCCCTTAAGTAATGTTTGTGAAAACGGGTGTAGGTAGTGTAAGCCTCACCGCCACGACAAGGCGTGTACCCGCGGGAGGATTCGAACTTCGGACGGAACCCGGACAAGGTCCTCCGACCATCGACCATTTTTTTACTGTCATCAAACTATATTTTGACAATATCTGATTTTGGCTTCAGGGGGCCTATTATGGTGAAGTTTATCGCTGTAGATAAAACATGCGTCACTCTCTGACAAATATGTAAGTGCGAGAGTGACAGATGCTTTATCCACAGCGGTAAATGCGACCATAATAAGCCCGCTGATCTGACATACCAACCAACATCCTGCTAAAGACCTGAACTTACTTCCAAATCAATATACATAACATACATACATTATCTTCTTCCCCAGTATGCCTGTCAACAGTAGACCGCCGTTCCCGCGAACGGTTCATAGAGTCCAACCACCAGATCGCGGCGCTGGTGGAGAAGTTCCGGCTGGAGGGCCAGGGCATCATGCAGGGGAACGTCAACGAGCACCGCGTCATCAACCCCAACAAGATGCAGCTGGGGTACGGGAAACCCAGCGGACTTAGGGTCATATGGATGTTGTATGTGTAAGTACGAAGTTTGTAAATCGTTTATGGGAAACTAGGGGACGACGGCGACTTTGTATGTTTTTACATAGTTTTAATCCTGGGCATGCTCTACTTGTGAGCCAACTTTCAGTCATCGATTTTAAAAATCAATTACCTACTAAAGGAAATTTTCGGCATTGCTTTGAAAAAACCTCGTATCTCATATTTCATGACTTACGATTTTAAACTTAAACGTGTAAAGAATTAAGTTCAAACTCATACATCTCGAAATATCAGATACGAGCTTTTTCCAAAGTAGTGACGTTTTCACAGTGTGAGTTATTGCCGCTATATAAACGAACAATTATTTAAAGTCTTGGTATGATTATAGAATAATGTCATGGGTGAGTTGTCCCTCTTTGAATCGACTCGAAATCGAGTTCAAATCGGAATGTAATAATACCTACTGTGTGGCGGTACGGAACCGTTTTTTTTTGTTGTTACTAATAACCTGGACAGTGCTTCAAATAATGTGTTTTGTTCGTTATAGGAGAATGCTGGCATCAATATTTAACTTGAAGAAAAACGGAATGAAACAAATGTTCATGAGACTTTTCTCTCTGCCGTTGTATTCCCTGATATTGTGGGCTTTCTACTTCGAAGCGGAGGTAAAGCATCAAATTCTTTATAAAATCCGGTTTTAAGGACCATGGTCCTTCGAGCCGTATAATAAAATGAATGACTTATTTTTTGTTGCAGGATTATCAAAGAGCTTTTATTACGAAAAGTGGGCTGATTTTCAACGCCATGGTTGGGACTTATTTCATCAGTATTATGAACACTATCTGTTTGTGTAAGTAAAGAAGAAATATTGCTATTGTCTGCCATGAATACCATATAGAGTTCATTTTGTATAGAAATCAGAAGAGGCCAAGAGGCATTGAATGCTATATAAATTCTATTTTTTTTCCTTGCAGATGGTCCATACAGAACACGGTACTACCAGGAAAGCCAGGAAGGGCTGTATAGCGGGGCCAGTTTGCTGCTTTCTTGCAATCTGGTCTCGCTGCCTTTCTCCCTCATCAGCACTTTCGCATCTTCTGCCATTATCTATCCGTAAGTACATAAGTACCAAGGCTACGGCAAGGCTAAGGTACTCCCAAATCGGTTTTTGGGATTCTTGGGGCAAACAACAAATTTATCTAACAACTTCGCGCACCTTTGAAACATGAAATAATGCAACTAACTGTTGAACTATGATTGGTAACTATCAAAAAATCATCCCTGATTTACCTGTTTATTTTTTTGTACTCGCTCGCTTTATAACTTCTCAAACCCTTTGTCATTAGTATCGTGGCCGACCTGAACGAAGGTATGGACTACCTCTTCTTCTCGCTGGCGCTGTGGTCGTGCTACATCTTCGCGGAGCAGCAGGCCATGGCGGTGATGCTGTGTGTGCGCAACGGACTCATCGCCGCCATCGTCAACATATACATCACGTGTGTGTACGTCATGCTGGCTAGTGGAGTGCTGAGGTAAGCCGTTGTTACTTTAATCTTTACTTCATAAATCGAAGGGTTCTTTCGATTGTTATAAAGAAAGGCAGAAGGAAGAAGAGTTACCAGACCAGCAGTAATCAAAATTCCAATGTAGGTATAGCTTTTCAAGAGGATTGAACTAGAGGGTGGAACTTTAACATTCTCAAGTGGCTATCCCAAAAAAGCAGATTTTCGATAAAATTTGGTCCATGTGCTAATTTCACACCAAGCGCCCTATTTATTTTTCATATGTCATAAACTCATAACGTATAGAAGAATGAGAATGTGTGCGGTAGAAACGGCCAGAAACACAGACGATGAACTATGTTATGAACCGTTATGGCGGTGGTGAAATGTTTTCATATTAGGTATACCTAATATGAAAACTTAAAGGATCGGCCACACCGACGCGTAAATTACTGTGACTTTGCGTAAACAAAAGAATGGGTCATAGTTCTTACATGGCGTCAATTTTGGCGGACCGTAATTTACGCACCGTTAGTCCCCTGCCTCACCGGGACGCCATGGCGACGTCGCCGGCCACCGTAGCCAAACAATTCATATTGAAAAGTAGACGGCCTCACTCACTTGGCGACGGTTTGGCTACGTTAATTTGTATGGGATACGTGGCCAGCGACGTCGCCATGGCGTCCCGGCGGGGCAGGGGACTTAAGCTCTGGTGTGGCGTCACTCCGTAACTCTTAGACCAAGCAAAATTAACTATATTCTCGACTTCAATAGTTTATAATATTTTACACATTTCAGATCCTACAAAGGCTACGAAGACTGGCTGTACTACCTAACCTACCTAACCCACACGCGCTACGCGTCCATCCTGCTGCACCGCAACGTGTTGAAGCAGCCAGTGTTCAACGTGCTCCCGTACAGCGACACCGAGAACTGCTCCTCCATCACCAACCTCATCCAAACCTCCTCAAGTCTCAACACCAACTCAAACGCGAACTGCCGCTACGCCAGCGGCAAGGCGTTCCTAGCGGAGAGGTTTACATCAAAAAGTTTCAACGGCGACATTTATCAGGCGGGAACTTTAAATATAGAATTCAATCTGGGAATCAGTTTCGCTTTCAGTGTTGGTATTATGTTGCTTAATAAGTTTTTGTATCTGTTGCCGCTGCCGAGTTATGTTAAGGATAAGTTTAGAGAATGATTTTAAATTAGATTTAATTTTTAGAATATGATCCGTCCAATTATAATTATGAAATGAGATATTATTAAATTGTATTGATTTACAAGGCAGTATTTATTTAATGAGCATAAGGACGCACTCAGCGTTCGTTAATGACGATTAAATGGTTTTTTAGTGACGATTTTCTCTACACACCGACCGACGTAAGATTCTTTTTAGAACTAACGAACTTTGACGTGGGACTTACGAGGTTAACAGCTGGGAATTACTAAGTTATTAGGGGCTGTCGTTGAACTTTTTTTTTATTATTCTTTAAAAACAGTTGTACCCATAGTATAACTTTTTTTGATAACCATCTACAGTTTTGTTATTAAGTATTTTCATTTTATTTTAAGTGATTCGGATAGGTAAAGGAAAAAGGGTAATTACTGAAAATCCCTTTTTTTATGTACCTTTAGATGTTTATTAATAAAACATCAGACCTAAGACATTTTTACTTTGCCACTGATTTTTACTGTCTTATCTTATCTTACAGATGGCCCTTTCGGATACACTTCGACACTTTAGGATCTTTTGTGCAATTACCCTCTTACACACTCAGCTGTTCGAATGGGCAGGTTTCCTCACGATGTTTTTCCTTCACCGTAAGAGCGTCGGGTAATGCACTTAAGTTAGAAAAACTCATTGGTACATGGTGACACCGCGGGGGTTCGATTTTTACCGTCACTATTGTCACTAATAATATGGCAGATGGTATTTGGATTTTGAGTAAAATAAACGTCTCCATTGTAAATGTATATTTTTGCAACAACTCTGACATCATCTTAAACTAGGTCCCTAACGGTGTTGCTTTACAAAAAATGGTGTTAAATCCTTTAACTAAAACTTGAAAGCTTTTGTGTAACTGAACGTATTTTGTTAAAAATAACACCGCTAAAGACCTATTATAATCCATACCCTCTGCTGACTAAGATAAATTCATACAAAATAACTTTTATACTTAACCTCAAAATGCATCTTTTTTGGCTAAAATGTCCGTTTTCTGGTGAACCCTAGTTGCTTTAACTAGAGACCACATTTAGCCCCCATTTTCCTGATTTTACATAATGGATGGTTTTTTATGACAAAACTGTTATTAATTTTGAGGTTAGGTACCTAAAAGTTATTACTAAATAAGACGAATCAAATGGTATGGATTTAGTCTTTTTCAATTCATACTTAAAATAACTAAGTTTATATAATTACAATCACACAATATTCATTACATACATATATATTTATTAATAAACTAATATTACCTATTTTAGCTATTACTTATATTCACTAACGTTAAAAAACGTCAACTAGCGTTAATGGCTACCGACTATCTCTTATTTTGAAAGCACTAAGTCTTCAAATTGCACATTTTCAAAAAAACAATAAGAAATTATGCTCGTTTCGCAATTGTTAATCAATAAAATAATATAATGCAATATATTTTGAACGGCCAGTAAATAAGGAATTTTGAAAATACATAGGGCAGTTGCGAACTTAGACCTTGCTACATAACACCAGCTGCGTTTTAAACAACTCGCTACTTAGACCAGCTGCGTTTTAAACCACTCGCTACTTAGACCAGCTGCGTTTTAGAACGCTTGCTACATAAGACCAGCTGAGTTTTAAACCATTTGCTACTTCGATCAGCTGCGTTTTAGCTCACTTGCTGCTTAGACCAGCTGCGTTTTAGACGAGACGATACTAACCCCAAAATACTTATACCTCCTCTAGTGACAACTACAATTCTAGATCAAGATCCATTTCAAATTGTTTTTTTTAATCTAAGCATATCGAGGCAGTGTTGTTCCTGTATGTTATCTTTACATATTTCTATTTCTCTTCATCTCTGCACTTCCACTATTGCTATTTCTTCTACTGTAAATTTAGTTTAGTTAATGTAATATAATATTGATATAAATTACGTTTAAACATTTATGGTTATGATATAGATGTCACATTCGGCCTAAAGTCATCGCGGATCGTTGGTTAGTATTTATAATTTGATTCATTTAACAGGATATTTTTGAGAGTATTTGGATGATCTACTGTCATACATCAATAAAAAATCGATTAGCATCAAAAATGTCGTAATTAATTCAGCGCTTTTTCATTGACATAATTTAATATTTAAAAAACAGCCAATTATACAGAGAAATAAATACTGAAGTAACAAACTGCAAACACAATTCACTAGGTTACTTTCTACACTAACTGAATACAGTTCTACAATACTTCACTGACTGAGGTTAGGTTAGTTTATCAACCATCGATATGAAACAGTAACTGCTTTGATCACAACTCAATTGCAGTTCTATGTCCTAATGCATAATGATGTAAATCCAGTGTTTGTTTTGGTGTCACAGTACTCGTAATTTGCTGCTACATTATGTAAAATATGTACATGTATAGATAATCATAAGAAAAAACCATTTTTAATTACATCACCGTGTCAGATACAAAAGTCGTGACGCCGTTCAAACCTACATACATGTGAAGTTAAAATAGTAAATACTTGTATAATGATGATATATAACGTATTTAATTGAATAATCATGAATGAACAGTATTTTATGTACGAGGTTCCGTCCGACCCTAAATTATTGAGACTACATATAATAAATGGACTCATACTTTTCATCCTCATTTTAATTTAACCTTACGAGTATATATGATTGTCCTCTGGTATTTATTTTAATAATACTTATAGCATTTTCACATTTTTATACATTTTTTCTAATTTCCTTTTTTTTTTACTATCGTGGCCATAAATATAGTGGGATACTAAGAAATATAATTACAAACTTGCCAATCAAATTTTTGAAGTGAAATAATTACAGATAAGGATTTTTTTTTGTCTCTATAGATAGGTCGTAACTTTCCTGGTTTTTTATAACCTGATTTAGCTATAACTTACATTGTTAATTAAACTTGCATTCGATTTTGGGCAGTTCCTATCAAATCAATACATTATTAGAAATCCTACGATTGCTAAACTGGGGTCCTAGTGAAAAAGGGGATAAGTCTTGTGAAGATCAAGTGAAAAAGGGTTTAAGTCTAGAATACTCCGTTAATGTATAATACCCTTTTTATTACGAGTTAAGTCGACTTATACCCTTTTTCACTAGGACCCCAGTTTATCATGTGGCTGTAGATCTCACCATCTGCAACATTCCTCATTAAAGGGCGAAGTCATCCATGCCCTTTTGATATGATGTGTAAATCACGGTAGTTTCTGTCTGTCCATCATTGTCATTTTCAGCCTGCTCTGGTATTCCATCTGCGAAAATACAAGGTTTGGTAAAGCATTTTACATTTTCAAAACACTGCAAATGTGAGTTTTCAATAAGACTTCTATAATCATTCAGGTTTTTAATAGTTGGAATAATCAATCTTTGTCTATAGATAGACGCACCTCTAAAACTTTTTTAAATCCCATTTTAGATATGATATATTTTTTTACTTTTTGACTAGCAAAGTTCAAAAATATGTTATTTTTATTTCACCGGACGTTTTTTTTTACTTACCTTCATAGAGAACAATTGTTTTATTTATCTTTTGTATAGTAACCTGAAAAGTGAAAGAATATTATTTGCTAACATCAATCAATTAAGATTTTCATGACAAATTAATACAAATAATCTTCTCTCTGCTCAAAGGATTATTTTATTACTAACTTAACTTGAAACTAACTTTAAATAACCGTGGCATTTACACTCTCAGTCTAAATAGAGTAAAAATTATGCTTCACAAAAGTTTAAAGAAAATTCTTATGCACACACACTTAACTGCTAATCAAATCAATAATAATAAATTAAACTCTATAAATTTGGCAATCATGTCTTCTTAATCCATTGAGAGCCAGCTATGCAGTATTACAAACAGTGCAATAGATCTTAAAAAATATTTCAGGTACAGGTAATGTCCGATATATTAGAATAAATAAAACAAAAGTACAAAGGTTGTTTTAAGAGCTATTGCAGAGTACCTATAACTCGTTCTATCTAGGATGATGATTTTGTACTTATAGGTTATGATGGGCTCTTTTCTGCAACTCGACAACTTAAATCTGAGACTACTGTACTTTAAAAAAATTACTATACTCACTTAAATAAAGAAAGAGGTAATTAATAATTTAAATTACTGAATGTCATCGAAAGGTTTGTATCAATGTAGTATTTAAGAAAATCAAAGAAACAAGTGTGATATGTGTTTATATGAGCTGCTGCAGCGGTTACAGTGATCACCTTAGATTGACCTAGAGATTTGAGGAACATAATATTACGAAATTGGCCATATTATGCAGACACTCACCGGAGATAGAACAATCTCTCTATACTTCTTCAAATACAGTTTCAACGGCTCAACATAATTGTCAAAGCCGAGTGTGTTCATAGCAAACAGCACATCTTCTCCGTTGATGGTCTTTCTCTTCTCCACCTGGCACCGGTCACTTGCCTCACTCGTCACAAAGGATACGAATTCGGAGATACATTCTTGTACACATTCTCTGGCATCTTTTGCTATCTGAAATCAATTTGTTAAGTTATTCATAGTAAAGTTGTAAATATGTAGTTAATTTTCTTTCTTTTGGCATGTAAACTATCTGCTGAGAAAAAATACTGGAAAATTTATACATTGATGACAAATCATGAGATTTAGTGGGATACAGCAGTTCCATTTTATGTTAGTGACATATAAAATAAATTTGGGACCCACCTTAGGTCCAAAGTCAATCTGACATTCTACAACAATAAGGTTGAGTTTCCTATAAGTTACAAATGACTTGGCATCTCTAATGACATTGACAACTTCAAGCATATTTATTTTAAATGGGTCTCAAATTAATTTCATTAAAAAATAAATTAAAAAATGTTCATGACCATACAGCCTCAAGACTACAATCTTAAGACGGCAATTCTAAGACTACAAATGCGTTGCTAACCCTGAGAACCGAGACGAAATACAAACAAAATACAAAACACAACAATGCAAACACGATTGGTTGGTAGTGATCCAGTCTGACCGTGCACAAGGTCCAACCACCACGACTCATATTTGCCTAAGCCTTTAGAACAAGGGTCGCCAAACTACGACCCGCGAGCCCTTCTAATCCGGCCCGTGGAAAGAAACAAGAGAGGAGAGAGGAGTTTGAAATAAAACAAACCCAACAGGGTAGGCTAATTATGAGGCAATGGAAAAAATTGTATCAGAGCAATGGCCCGCACGTATGTATATTCAGTGCAATGTGGCCCTTGAGTCAAAAAGTTTGAAGACCCCTGCTTTAGTATAATAATTTACCTTTCCATTATCAGGTATGGCCCTCTTCATAATCTTTGCGATGTTGGCTATAGGAAGAAACCGGTCCTGTTCCCTAAGCGGTGCATGCTTGCCCATACATGAGTCTGAATTGTTCTCTTCCTGATCTAAAACAATACATAAACAACACAAATGTAATATTGCAACAAAAGATCTCTGGTCTGGTTTGGATACTGAATGATAAATATTATACAAACTTACCTAGAACATCATCTGAATTGACCACATAGGTCTCTTCATCGACTAGAAAACCCCCGTCTAACCTCACAAGATCGTTACCGAGTTCATCGCTTTCCATGTTCACGTAAAAATAGGTAATGCCATCCAAATCAAGGTTAGACTTCTGGCACTGTTGGTTAGGCTATTGCTGGCCGATAATGTTATATTACACTATTATTGAACACAAAATAAATAACTCATTCAGTCGTCTATTAGCTATACTATCATTTATGGGTAAATAAAATGTTGGTTTTTCATTTCACATAAAATGCAAGCTATTTAGACAAAACAGAACTGAACTGACTGACGTGAAGTGAGCGTATTTTTCTATCATTTTTGTAACAACTTAGTTTCTTTCCGAAATGAAACACGATGATTTAAAAAAAAGTTGAATATATGCGAAATTTAACAAAACTGGCCGTCAAATCAAAATTTAGAAAATTACCCATATTTAATTATAAATTAATATTCATAAATAAAATTAAAAAAATATTAGTATTGATTACGGTATAAATCTTAACGTGGCAATTGGACAGTAAGAAAAACCTACAAATATGCAATAATGTGCAAACTATTTAAAATGTGTCTTTTTTAAATTCCTTATATAATTATCATAATTACCTATGTGAACAAAACACATCCATTGGTGGACATAGATGGAATGATCAACACAATTTATTTAAATCATTAAATAAAATCAAATTGATTTTACAGAAACCAAATTGCTGGCAAGGCAACATACAACCTACCACAGGATAGGCCACATACCAAGATTATAAAATAAATAGGAACGAATCGTAAAATAAGAGCTTGATGACTTTAGACCAAAATCGGATTAATTTGAACGTTTACGCGTGTAGCCAACATAACAAAAAGAAAAATTCTGTCAATGAATACATAGCTTAGTGCATACAGATAGACATCAACTTTTCAAAATCCCACCACCATCCCAAACCAAAAAAACATACCAGAATTTTGTTCACCGAAATCATCGTTGTACGTATTGTAATTTACTCAACTCATATTTATTTTGGCAAATTAACTATCGATTTGCAACACCAATCAAGATCATTATAATAACTGTATCTCTTGTTTTTCCAACATAACAGTACAATTTGACTTTCAGGTCAACGATGTTTATTGCTGAGAAGATATAGTCCCCTGGGCCAAGTAACCTAAATCTCCCCTCAACAGAATCGGCAAGACCAATAAATAAGTGTAACCAAGTAATACTGAAATTTAGATTTAAAATTGTGTCAATTTAAGTATGTGAGTAAAATAGGTTATATCTACAAGTCATTATATCAACAAGCTGATTGTGCATATTGTTTTTTTGCTGACAACTGTAATATTCAGTAACAATGGGAGTTCCTAAGTTCTTTCGGTACACCAGTGAAAGGTACCCTTGCCTCAATGAGCTGGTCAAGCAATATCAGGTGAGTTTTTTCATAATTTATTTGTAACATTGTTTTGAAAGTATTTCATGTAACTCTGGCGCCTTTTATAATCATAGTTGGTACTAACTCAGTTCACTGTAATAAGTAAGGCTTCGTAGGATAATTAATGTGTTACTCATAATCACAACCAATAGAAAAAAACAAATTTAAGACTGTATGTCAACAGATCTGCAGAAAAAAGTGCTATGTACAATTCTATGATCATATGATGAGGAATTTTATCATAGGATTTTATACTCTATTGGTAACCAAATTAAATTTAAAGTGCTTATACTATTACTATGCAGTTAACCATCTTTGATATCATGGCAGAATTGTTCATGGTCTTTCCGTATGTTTAGTATCAAAAGATGCAGTAAGAGGTCCGAGGGGTTCACCCATTTATGACAGCTGAAACACAGTGTTTTCAAATGAATACAAATTATCTTAATGGTTATTTATGTAATAAGCCAGTATGCAGTAGTAATAGCCAAAATATACATGTGTAACTAAAAATTGCATGACATACATTTATTGGCAAGTATTCCTAGTGTTTTCTCAATCAGTAATAGTATTTTGTTGATGATGCCAGAAGATTGGGCAGAAAACCTAATGTTTTAAAATTTGTAATATTCCAGATTCCGGATTTTGACAACATGTACCTCGACATGAATGGTATCATCCACAACTGTTCTCATCCAGACGACTCCAACCCTCACTTCCGTATAACAGAGGAAAAGATCTTCCAAGACGTTTTTCACTATTTGGGAATTCTGTTCCAAATAATAAAGCCGAAGAAGCTGTTCTTCATGGCTATTGATGGAGTGGCCCCGAGGGCTAAGATGAACCAGCAGAGAGGGCGAAGGTATAGCAGAAATATTTTAAAAAGTAATATCTTGGTTGCCTTTATAAAGATTTTTTGGCTCAGTCAAAAGTAACAATGTACATAAAAATACGCTCAAAAGATAACCTTGCTAGTTTTGTATGAATTAATCAATTCAGTATTACCTTTGTAGATAGAAAACGTCTTATTTTTTTGACTAGCGTAAATTATTAAATTACTGTTGTCAGTGCTAGCCACGCAGATATGGGTATACGGGCTTGGTAGTATCTGCCAGTATCATAGACATCTACAACCTCACTCAAGACACAGCTAGTTGGCTGAGAAAGCTGAATGTTGACTTATAAATCTTATAATAGATTATTATTATTATATGAATTCCCCTATTCCACAGATCGCCATACGATTAAATAAATAAATAGGTATCTAATTCCACATAAAGCCCATAAGCGCACGGGTCAAGTTCCAGCAGTTACTGATGTGTTGAAATAAGTAGTACAGTCCCAATTTCAACTCTCATTTTCAGATTTCAAGTAAATTGCATACTTTGATTACTTCAACGTGACTGATTGATATTGAATTAAGATTGTAATGTACACAAAAGTTCTGAATTACATTTGTATATGGTTTTTTTAATGTTTCTTACAGATTCAGATCTGCTAGGGAAGCTGAAAAGCTTGAAGAAGACGCTAAAGCTAAGGGTAAGTAATCAATCAATCAACAGGATATCTGTTTAAAAAAAAAAACCGGACAAATGAAAGACCCGGACAAAGTCCAGACTAGATCCTAAAAGTCCGCACATGTCCGGACAAATCCGGACGGATGGCAACCCTACTCGCGGGCGGCCGCGCGACTTTTTTATTTTTTTCAAGCGGTGATGAAGATAAAGTTTAAAATCATATGACACGGAAACTGCTCGCCGCTGCCATCTCGGTGTAATTTGAGCATTAGTGGCTCTATTTGACTAGCATTAACACATATATGTTATTTTCCAGGTGAAGTTCTACCTACGGAGAAACGCTTCGACAGCAACTGTATAACCCCTGGGACGGTGTTCATGGCTCGTCTCCATGAGCAGCTCAAATACTTCGTCAAGCATAAGATTTCTACAGACCCTCTGTGGAGCAAAGTAAAAGTTATCCTGTCTGGGCATGAGGTGAGGATTGAAATAGCAAATCGAAAAATCAGTATATACGTAGTAGTATATCAGTAGTGTATACGGGAAGGCGCGCCCCGCCACTCAAATTGAGTGATCTAAAAAATGTGAAGGGACTTCCCCAGACACAAACTACGGCGCACACGCGCGTAATGTTTACATTGGTAGGGGTCTAGGGGTTCGGGGAATCCCTCGAAATTCGAACTCGCCAGGATTTAAGATTTCGTTTATTTATTTATTAAGTATACTGTTGTGTAACCTAAATGGTTAACCTTTTTTTCTATTGATAAGTAAATAATTACAAACCAAAATTATACGTAATACTTTTTTAAGGTTGCCTACTAATATTGTAAGAGTGAAAGTTTGTGTGTTAGTTTGTTACTCCACGCTGCAACGGCTCGACTGGAAATTTAAAAGTTTCCAAGGGAATAACGGTAATCAAAATCTACGCGGACGAAGTGTGGTGTATCTTTAATGATACATTCTAAAAGGTGACCTTTTTGTATAATTTTATTAATACCATTTTTATAGGTGCAATCAAATGGGATTAGTTTTTTTTAATTTCATTTCATAGATAACTGCCGATTAAATTTGTTTTTGTGGTACAACTGCGCTATAAAGCGCACTCTTGACTCCCATCGTAATTTTTATTGTTCCGTACCTCAATAGAAAAAAGCAGAACCCTTAAGCGTGTGTCTGTCTGTCTGTCGGTCCTTCTGTCACAGCCAATTTGCTCCGAAACTACTGTACCGATTGAATTGAAATTTGGTATACATATGTAAGTCGGTGACCCAAAGACAGACATTGTAATAAATGATTTTAAACATGGGGTCCACTTTTTTTCTAGACGCCCGGCGAAGGCGAGCACAAGATAATGGACTATATCCGCTGGGCGCGCTCGCAGCCCGACTACGACCCTAACACGCGGCACTGCCTGTACGGGCTCGACGCCGACCTCATCATGCTGGGCATGTGCACTCATGAACCGCACTTCGCTCTGCTCAGAGAAGAGGTCAGTTGGAGCGCTTTCTCGGGTCTATTATTATCTCGGGATTATCTTGTGGTTGCCGGGTTAGAGCAGTGCACTCCATGTCTTACCGTGGATGTCGTAAGAGGCGACTAAGGGAATAAAGGCTTGTAGTACTGTTAGGCGATGGGCTTGCAACCTGTCACTAATACGCTAGTAAACATCTTAACCTAATTGTGCAAAATGTGGTTACAAAATTATCAACAAGTTTTTAGAGTTATAGGTAATTCTGTAGCTCTGCCTACCCCATTCTGGGAACGAAGGCGTGATTTTATGTATGTGTATGTATGTATCTTACAGCTAGGACCTTCCGGATACACGTCGACCCCTGCGGAATCTTTTTTGCAATCACCCTCTTACACACTCAGCTGTTCGAATGTGCTGGTTTCCTGACCTTACTCCTTCTTCCTTCCTTCACTTCTGTCCGATGCCTTTACGGTTTTTCCATCCCTGTAGGAGCATCGGGTAATGTACTTAAGTTACAAAATACTTAACAAGGGCTGTAAAAGAAAGAAAGCCCGAAATCGCAGGTATTTGAGACCCGAGCCGTAGGTGAGTAAGTTGGTGTCGCGTGAAACCCTGTTACAGGTATACTACGCGTATGTGCACTCAATAATCTCATACGGGGTTATCCTCTGGGGAAACTCGACAGATAGCCAACGAGTACTAATACTTCAAAAGCGAACTATTCGCATCATTACAAAGATGCCACATAAAACATCATGTCGAGCTCTATTCAAAACCTTGGGGATATTGACTGTGCGGTCTCTTTATATACACGATACCATTATGTACGTCAAGAACAACCTAAATTCCTACAAGCGTGGTACTGACGTACATAATTTTAATACAAGAAACGCGAATCGCCTAATAAAAGTTCGTAGAAGGTTGGTCATGTCGATCAAAGACCCGCAGGTGATGGGGCCAACTCTGTACAACAAGCTCCCACAACGCGTTAAAGACGTGGCCAGCGTGTCAGGATTCCAGTCCCTACTAAAGAATATTTTAATTGAAAACACAATATATAATGTAAATGAATTTATCAGTAGCACTATAAAATAATAAATAATAATAAAATGTTAAATAAATATTATCTGTAACTTGACATGTCTTCTAGTGCATTTTATGTTTATGTAAATCTTAAATGTAATTGTCCAAGAATTGACGAATAAACTATTCTATTCTATTCTATTCTATTCTAAATATGCGATAGAGGGCTTTCTTTTTTACTGCCCGTGATGAGTACACAATTTTACGTCTTCACCTGGCCACAATGCGAGTTTTACCGTGCGCGCAGCGTGCGATAAAACTCACATTACGGCCAGGTGTTA
The DNA here is from genome assembly GCA_948252455.1 of Acleris cristana. NCBI lineage: Eukaryota > Metazoa > Arthropoda > Insecta > Lepidoptera > Tortricidae > Acleris > Acleris cristana. Next base: position 14,450,672 of record OX411779.1, on the reverse strand, counting down.
CGTAAACGTACTTAAGGTACATGGTGACCGCGGGGGTTCGAACTGGATACCTTACGATTATGTCTCTACCCCCTAAGCCATTAGACATTAGGCCACTGACGCTTTTATCTCGGGATTAGGTTATTTTGTCTTCAATATTTGAAAAAAAAAACGTTAACAACGACCAACTTTTGATGTAATTAGAAATAGTACCTGTAGTTTCCATTACATTGAAAATTATAAGTAACTTATTAATTTTAACTGGCATAATTATGCGAAGACCAAATTGAAGGCAGTTGAAATGTCGATAAATCGCATTCACGCTCTTATAACTTTTTACCCAGTGAATCTAGGAACCTGATTGTTTTATAGATTACTTAAGTCTAAAGCATAGTAGAAAAATCAAGCTTACAATACCATAAGTTATTAATTTACAAAAACGGCGTATTTAGTATTCTTAAATATCTAGCAGATAAACATGATATTGTAACATAATGTGAAGAAAACCGCCAATTTAGAGCTCAATATTGAGCAATGCATATACATTTAGTGGCAATAAATTGCTTCTTTCGTTGGCATAAGAGAACTTGGCCCATTTTTACATTTATGTTTTAGTGGCATTTAATAAGTACTTAATTGTTCTAGGTTAAATTTGGTAAAACTACGCAACGAGCCACCAGCCCTGAAGAAACTAACTTCTACCTCCTCCACCTCTCACTCCTTAGAGAATACCTTCAGCAAGAATTTATACAGATAAAAGACAAACTACCATTCCCGTACGATATAGAGAAAATTGTTGATGATTGGGTGCTCATGGGGTTCCTAGTGGGCAACGATTTTATTCCTAACTTACCCAATATGCATATAAGTAATGATGCTTTGCCTCTGTTGTATAAGACTTATATGACGGTGCTGCCTACTTTAGATGGTAAGTAACTTTTTGTATGTTTACCTTTTAAACCCCGTGTGTGTACACGTACGTGTACAGTCAAGGGCAATCTTGGTTATTTTTATAGCTATTCAAAAAATGGTTTTTCTCAACTGTTTATTAGGTAGGTACTATAAAACTTCTATAAATGGTTTTGAAATTTCATTACAAAATTTGTTAGTTATCCTACCGACTGCGCCAATTATTTTTATTTAAATAAGCCGCTGCGTTTTATTATCAATATAATGTTAAAAAATAAACCTGTTCAGTGGTAAAATAGAAGCGCACAGATAATTTGAAAACGTTCCTTGCATATGTTAAAAAGGATTGCTATTATGACTTAGTTTCGTTATTTAATCTCGCCTAAGTTTGATAAGTATGTGAACTAAAATTTTAATATATTATCATTTTCAAAAATTCCACAGGCTATATCAACGAGGCGGGCGACTTAAACTTAGCTAGGTTTGAAATATTTATGCAAGAACTTGCCAAGATAGACAAGGAAAAGTTCCAGGATGAATATGCTGATCTCAAATATTTTGAAGGGAAAACTGGAAGGCGGCCTAATGCTAATGAAAGAAAAGAGGTAATTAATAGTTTACTTTTACTAGTTTGCTTTGAGTAACTGTTTGAACTGAGATTATGTAACAAAATAAATCGCAATTCACACAGAGCGCGGGTCGTGCGCGGTAGCGGGCGTATTGCTCGTAATACACGCATTCTCCGACAGGCCTTCTTACAGAGCGCACAATGTATTTATGCCACGTGGCATTTGAAAATTAAAACGAAAGTGCGTTTGTATAAGGATGAGTGTCCTGGCAATTGACTTGAAGTTTGGTATTTCCGAGAAAATACTAGTGTGTTATTTGCTGGGTTCATGTCTATACTAACCAATAACTGAATTATAGGTAAACATGCATCTCATTATCCTGTCTCTGTTGTTTATTCGTAAATGAACCTGCAAAAAATACTATAAATATACGCCAAGTAGATACTTGGACTGTATTTGTATACGATTAATGTTCAATTTATTTCAGTACAAACCTAACAATGACGAAACGTTCAACGTTAACGTAGATGAAATCAAAGCGAACAAGCCGGATGATGAATTGCAGGCGCTTATAAACGCTACGCAAGAAATGGTGAGTTATTTTGAACTTTAAAGCTGATACACGATTTAAAAAAAGGCTCAACGGAATAATGTAAGCGACCCTATTGTTAGCACCCTACAGCGCCATGAACTTTAATACAAGGTAAAAGAGACGATTGTTCCGCAGTCACGAGGTGCCAATAAATGCTATTGTGGATGTCTATATGTATCGCTGATGTTTGTGTCGTCATCGCTTTTTTTTAAATATATATTTAAGTTAGTTTTTTAGTCAAGTCCCTCTGAAAACCGGCTTTAATTCGCCCTTTTCAACGCCATGTTAAACAATGTTTTGTTCGGTTTGTCCTCTTTTTTTTTCAAATGTGTGTATGCGTTGAATAAATTATTTTGAAAAAATAGTGAGCGCGTGTTTTGTTTTATCGGCTAAAACTCATATTAAAAAAAAATACCCTTCAAAGTTATAGGTACCTACACTTCTTTAGTATTTATTTAAACATGAGTTTTAGCCGATATAAACCTAAGTATTTTGTTTCCCAACTATTTCGCTCATCCGAAATTTGATAAGTTAGATTTTTTTCTTAAGTCTTATATTATAACAACCCAGGAAAGTTAAAAGATACCAGGATAGTTATGAGAGTTAGAAAAAAACTAACCTATGAAAATTTGGACAAACGAAACAGGTGATAACTGAAATTCGACCTTGTGGTAGGTACTTTTTGATATATTTATTGCAATAATATTTGTTCTATAGTTCTGTGATGACGTCGAAAATGAAGCAGATGAATATGAAGAAACTAGTGACGGTAAATAATTATTGTTCTGTGTAGTTACTCACTATAATAATACATTTTGATTTGATAAATAATTGTACTTCTTTTTTGCAGAGGAGGCTACCTTTGAAATGGAATTTATTTTACATAAGAAAGATTATTATATGAATAAATTAGATTATTCGTCCGTGACTGAGTAAGTACTGATATATATGTATAGAACTTTTATCTGTGAATTCATCCGCGTTTATCGTTTATTGCTATTCCCTTGGGAAGTGTCCAATTTGTGCGTGCGTGCGTGCGTGCGTGAGTGCGTGCGTGTGTGTGTGTGTGTGTTACTTTGTTACTCCTTCACGCCACAACGGCTGAAATCGGAAAGCGGATTTGAAATTTAGATAGAGCATATACCCAGAATTAACGGGAATTACCTTTACCCAGGAATAAAGGCTACTTTTCGTCCCGGAAGATTAAAGGTTCCCAATGAGATAACGGTAATCGAAATCTACGCGACCGAAGTTGCGGGCAGAAGCTAGTAGATTCATATTCCCTTGACAAATTCCTTGTATGATGGGCCTTAGCAGATACAGCTCAAAAACTTTACCCTCCTCCTTCAGCAGTCGGATAAAAAACGTTCTGGTTTCTAGGGATGTCTTAGCGGACCAAGCGGAGGGCTATGTGCGTGCGATACAGTGGAACCTGCTGTACTACTACAAGGGCTGCGCCTCGTGGTGCTGGTACTACCCCCACCACTACGCCCCCTACATCTCCGACGTGCGCGGGTTCAAGGACCTCAAGATCGAGTTCGAGCTCGGGGAGCCTTTCAAGCCTTTCGAACAGGTCAGTAGCATCTTTAGCCACTTGTCCCACTGCCGGCGTGGAAGCGATAAGCTATCGACTATTATCTCGCTCAAGAAACGAACAGTGGCCCGTTTCGAGAAGCTACAAGTTACAAATTACAAGCGGAACTCTCTTTATAGCAGGAAGGAGGAGGAAAGGAGTGAGAAAGAGACTTCCGCTTGTAATTTGTAACTGGTAGCTTCGTGAAACGGGAATCAGAAGGTAAATCGGGATCGGGACTTGTTAAGATTTTCCCCTAAAAAAAAACAGTATTTATGTGTGAATGATGGATAATGTAAGGATATGATGATCTCAAACTCACACATTGATGTGCGTGTTCCTAGCATAGAGGCATTCCATCTTAGTCCTCAGGGTTGGCAACGCATTAGTATTGCATTCTTGAAATTGTAGTATTGAGAATTCAATTGTCTGTGAGTCACAGACCCATGTAACATCAGGGGCACGTTTTATAAAGCTACAAGTTACAATTTTACAGGTCTAAACTGGCAACACTGCTCAAATGGCTGGCCGTCATTGGTCGAGGTTGTGTCAAATGGAAACTTGTAACCTGTAAATTGTAATTTGTAGCTTTATAAAACAGGCCCCAGGTGGCGCTTGCCATAAAAAAGTGAGTTTAAGTTTTCAAAGGGATCAAAGTGCACTGGTTTTTTCCTTCCAGCTTCTAGCAGTACTACCGGCGGCCAGTAAGAACCTACTACCGACGCCATTCCATGACCTGATGACGGACGAAGACTCTGCCATAGTGCACTATTACCCCGTCAACTTTGAGACGGACCTGAACGGGAAAAAGAACGACTGGGAGGCGGTGGTGCTTATACCGTTCATTGATGAGGTAGGTGGTTATTGATTAAACTTTATTATCTACCCGTTATAGGCCATAATATGGCACCACTTTTATGTGTAATTTTTAAATGCTAAAACAAATCCAAAACCTCAATAAAACTCCGCCTGTGATAGGTTAACTTATGCACCAGTATTTGTTTGAGCCTGTTTTAGGGTCCGTTCACACAGACCGGCTCGGAAAGGAGAGCAGATTTTTATCACGTTGGAAACTAAACTCTGTTTCCAACGTGATAAAAATCTGCTCTCCTTTCCGAGCCGGTCTGTGTGAACGAACCCTTATGGCCTTATGGCGCGCTAATTGGAAATATTTTTTCTGTTATATTTTTTGTTTTAGGTAAATTTATTATCCGCAATGGCGCCTTGCTATCAGAGATTAACGGAAGAAGAACTTAGAAGGAATTCTCACGGACCCATGCTGGTCTATAACTGGACTGCTGAGAGTTTAGGTATGTTACTTTTGTAGTCTTTTAAGAGGGGGAAATTTTTTTTTGGTCCATCATGGCGATGCTTTCCACCCAGTGGCTCTATTTTACCATATATTAAAACCATATTTCTTTTGACATGTTATCGTTTTTTCGCCGTTATTGTAGCTCTTATTTACACGACAGTGATGGCGGCTGAGTTCAAAACTTTACGATTACATCTCTTAAGCTATATGGTTTTACAGAGTAGAATAGAATAGAGGTTTACTTTCGAATTTATAATATTAGTATGGATTACCAACTAATTATTAATATTGTTTACTTTAGGTCCTGCGGACGCCCCAGAGTACTTCCCGGCCATCCAAGACTGCCACTGCGCGGAGAAGCTAGTATACCGACAGGAACTGGATGTTTCCGCCGCCATGCTCAAACGAGGCATGCTGCCAAACGCCATGAGGGACATGCTGTTCCCAGGGTTCCCCACCATGCGCCACCTGGAGTATAAGGTCAGTGACTAATACTTGCCATCTAAGATTGACACTGAGCGGAGAAGCTAGTATACCGACAAGAGCTGGATGTTCCCGCCGCCATGCTCATACGAGGCATGCTGCCAAACGTTAAGAGAGACATGCTGTTCCCGGGTTCCCCCACTATGCGCCACCTGAATTATAAGGTCAGTGACTAATACTTGCCGTCTAAGACTGCCACTGAGCGGAGAATTTAGTGTACCGACAAGAGCTATTTTTTAGGCACATGCTGTTCCCAGTGCTACCCACCATGCGCCACCTGAAGTATAAGGTCAGTGATTAATACTTCTCATTCAAGACTGCCTCTGCGCGGAGAAGCTAGTATACCGATAGGAGCTTGATGTTTCGGCCGCCATGCTGAAACGCGGCATGCTGCCAAACTCCGTGAGGGACATGCTGTTCCCAGGGTTCCCTTCCCTTTCCCTTCTTTCCCCATCATGCGCCACCTGAAGTATAAGGTCAGTGATTAATACTTCTCATTCAAGACTGCCACTGAGCGGAGAAGCTAGTGTACCGACAGGTGCTGGATGTTTCGGCTGCCATGCTCAAACGCGGCATGCTGCCAAACGCCATGAGGGACATGCTGTTCCCATGGTTCCCGACCATGCGCCACCTGAAGTATGTCAGTGGCTAATTTTTCCCATACAAGACTGCCACTGCGCCGAGAAGCTAGTATACCGACAAGATCTGTATGTATCCGCTACGAGGCATGCTGCCAAATCCCAATAGGGACATGCTGTTCCCATAGTTCTCCATTATGCGCCACCTGAAGTAGCCATTACTGTCAAGTAAATAATGAGAACATTGACAATACTATAGCATAAATAGAGCCCCTTAAAATACCAATATAATTACCAGACACCGGAATTCTCGTAGCATTTTTGAGCTGTCATAGGGACTTCTCTTCTATCGACTTCCGATATACATATGAATATCGATAATTAATACAGAATACAATATTTAAAATACGATTACGAGCAGAAGTAAACAAAAGGCATTCTTATCGCGAATGAGCGATCTCTTCGAGATAACCTTTGAATACCACCTTTTTGGAAATTTTAAATAGGAAACAAGAAACGATAAAATATAAGATATATAAGAAACAATAAAATAATAATATTTTATTGTTTCTTTTAAATAATTTGTGGATTTCCTATTCCTTTTAAACATTATTCGAAAGAAATTGCAACAAGAATTGCTATCGATTGTTTTCATTGAAAATCTCTCTATCTGAAAGAGTTTGCTCTTTAGCGATAAGACCGCCTATTGTTTAACTCTACTTTTAATCTTATTTAATATTTTATGTTCTATAATGTATCGACAAAATATGTATATAAGAAGTCGATAAACGGGAAGTCCCTATGACAGCTTGAAAGTGCTACTAAAATTCCGGCCTCTGATAATTACTAATACCAATATAATTACTAACCTGTATATTTTTCCACAGACGGAACTCAAAAAGTGCAAAGTGAAAGTGTTCGACCAGCCGTCCCGCAACGAGAACATGATCGTGGAACTGATACGCTCCCCGGGCATCGAGCCCGCGCTGGAGAAGGCCGCGCAGGACTTGCTCGGCCGGGTCGTCTGGGTCGGCTGGCCTCATCTTACAAAGGCTAAGTGAGTATGTTACAGATGGTAACTAGAGAATGCAATTTAACCGGTTATTAACCGTTTTTGTATGAAAATAACCGGTTAAAACCGGTTTTAACCGGTTATTTGCATTCCCTAATGGTAACCCATAAATTTATCGATTTTTTTCATATTTCATAAAATTTCATTTTTTTGCTGAAAGCATGATGTTTTCAGGACATTTTTAACATTCATTACCAGACCTCGGAATATACGGGGCAAAATTAAATGACAGCTAGGTATCGCCTATATCGATAAACTCAATTATCGATGCTTTTCCCATATACTAGTGATGCTCCAAGTTTTGTTTGTGAAAATAAGGTTGTATTGAAAGTATGCAAATGAAACAAAATAGCAACATAATTCTGGTTATTCTTTATTTTAAAAGGATTTTTGAACCTTAGCGGCAGCCAATGCCAATGTAATTTTACAAGACCTTTCTGTACACCATGATCTATGTAAAATAAAGATTTTGATTGATTACTAAGTAAAACAACAAACTCACGCCTTCATTCCCAGATTGGGGTAGGCAGAGCCACAGACTCACCAACAACTCCAAAAACTTGTTGATAATTCTGTGACCACATTTTGTTATTACTAAGTAAATGACGTATAAGGCCTGGTTCCCACTATGCCGGACCGGCAATTTTGCCGGATGCCGGTAAGGGTAGTGGCTGTACAATTTATATGAAGCTGTTCACATTATGCCGTGTGAACAGCGTCATAAGCCACTAGCCTTACCGGCATCCGGCAAAATTGCCGGTCCGGCATAGTGGGAACCGGGCCTAAAGGTTTTTTATTCTTCCGGTCTCCTATAATCCGATGTGGTTTCAGAGTTATGTCGGTATCGAACGAAAAATTGCGTCTCCACCACGTGGACCAACAAAACAACAACATAAAGAGTGCGCCGGCGTTCACCACGGAGGCGAACTTCGGCAACCTTCACAAGCAGTGGATCTCTGAACGGGCTACTGTTATAGAGCAGTAAGTTTTAACCCGAGGAACGTTATGTCTAGGGTTAAGCCGCGTATCCACCAAGCGCACGCGCTCGCGCGGCAGCCTCGCGAGCCAAATGCTCGGTCCGTGTGGACGTGCCTCAGGACTGTTCGGGCGCACGTTGCCGAGGCAACGAGTCCTGAGGCACGTCCACACGGACCGAGCATTTGGCTCGCGAGGATGCCGCGCGAGCGCGCGCGCTTGGTGGATACGCGGCTTTAGAAGTTTGGTGGCAAAACGTGGTTCAAGAATCCATGGAGTCGCTATTTCGTAATTATTATTACACATACTTTGATTTTGGCATTTAGTTTATCATATATCTAAATAAAGTAAATGGGTGATTCCACGGGCGTTTCAACCGCCGTCAGTCCCTAGTCATAAATATTAAAATAATGACCTACACCAAGCAGCAGACTTTCATACTAAGATGTACTGTAACCCTATTTCTGGTCACAATTGATCGAATTTTAACTATATTATGGCAGATTTCTTTAATATACTAATACTAGGGACTGACAGCGGTTGAAACGCCCGTGGAATCAACCAAATACATGTTGAGTTCAGTTTATCCATAACTAATATTCGTTTATTTGTTACGCTTTCACAGCGCAGACATCCTCCGTACCTAAACAAACTCGTTTAACGATTTAAAAAAGATTGAATTTTGAAATATGACACTACTAAAGGTCAAAATCGTGGTGGTATGTATTATAATAATCAGAAAACAGCGACTCCATGGATCCTAAAGCCTAATTGTTTTTTTTTACGAGCTTTCCTGTGCCATGAATCAAATTATGATTCATGAACGCAGATTTGACCCAGCGTCGCTATTGTTTAACGCACTCGCAATCGCATCGCAATCGGCTTCAAAGTGGAACAACTGTTTTCATTTTGTATGCAGACTCGCCTTCCGACTGTCAAAATGAAAACGATTGCGATTACAAGTGTTTTAAGCGATATTTCCTTCTGGTCTGATACATTCATGTAAATATGATGCTTCGATGAAAATGCACTTTGTATGCCGACAAGGAACCTGTTAACTATGACAGATCTAATTGACCTCTATCTCTCACGAGTCGCGATGAAGTTGAGGGTCGAGTTCGCTGGTTTAGAAGCAGCCTATTAATATTTTTTACTTAACGTTTGCGGCTTAACTCCAATAGGTACACTGATTAGCCGATTCATTTGAAATATGCATTATTGATATTTGTTTTCTTTTTGCAGTAATATGAATCGTCTCGGAATAGAATTAGGAAATGTAAATATAATTGTACACGCTGTTAATTTAAAAGGTAAGTTTACTCTTTTATTATTTGATAACAAACAATAAATACTAATCTAAATACAATCTTCAAGTAACGCGTATCTGACACATAAATTTAGCCCTTTCCTTTTCTTACACTTGAACATAGACAAGGAGAGAGCTAACTTTAACTGGCACATAAATTTACATGTCGATTGTGAAACAGGCCCTAAGAATCTCTGAGAGTATACCGTATTTGCAATATTCATTTAATAAATAAATATCATCGAAACTTGTACTACGAGTATACTACTTCAGATAAATATGAACATGCATACATAAAAAAAACAGCTAACATTCAAAACAATATCCGCACTCAACACAAAATCATCAATTTTAAGAAAAAAACATTAAAAAGGCTCCTTCCTTTCCACAGGCTATAAATACCTGATCCAAGACAACGTCCAAATGGTATTAGAGCCGGAATGGTGCGCTATTCCCTGCGGCTACGCGCACCAGACCGTGCTGACTGACGTCCGGGAGCACGTGCTGCAGGAGGCGGGCAAGTTCTCGACGCCGCAGGAGGCCTACCCGGCCGGCGACCACGTGTTCCTGCTCACGTCTGGCCAGTATTATGGGTGCATGGCAACGGTAAGGAATAAAAATTAGTCGTATGTCAATCCAATTGGGGTATTCCAAAAAAATCACTCCTAGTTTTTTTTTTTTTTTTTCGGTAAAATAGGCTATTTGAAGACACAAATTTCGTGGTTTTTGCATTTAAATAAGTATATTAATTTATTTGTTTTTTTTAAAGAAAATAGCGTTTCGTTTGGCATTCCAACTTTTGTGATAAATTGTTAGAACTGTTTTAGTAACTATCAAAATTTGCATGATTTTTTTAAACATTTACTTAACAGTAAAATTCACAAACTATTTACGTCATTCGGAATAATAATAATGACTTTGCTGACAAGTAATTTGTTCTAGCAGAAAAATCGAGTAAAGTAGTATTAGTAGTATACGAGAAAAGTTAGCGATTGTTTATTTTCGTCATTATCATTTTTAATCTCGTAGAAAAAGTTATGTATGCAACGGGTCATATTCATATTTATATTCATATTCATTTGCGCTCTAACCTCGGCACTCGTACTTTAAGAAGCTTTATTATTTGTCATTATTCGAGCGTTTCAACCGCCTCACTTTTGTGGATATATTTTTGAAAAATTGGGCGTATATTATGATGCCGTTTTTGGACATTTGTTAGATGATTGGTAAACTTAGATACCTAACCAGAAACGAAATCGAAATCTGCAGCCACTTCTACAAAAAATCCACGAAAGTGATTCGGAATAAACGCCCAAATAATGACCCTTATGTACCAGTTACATAAATAACTATTATTTGATATATTTCATATCTCTATTTGTTATCTCGATGATGAACCCTGTATAAATTACTAGAGGACGCCCGCGACTTCGTACGCGTAGAATTAGTTTCCCGCTACTCCCCCCATTTCTTCCCGTTGGGGGCCGATTTTCGGAAAATCCTTTCTTAGTGCTCACTTACATCATGAAAGGAACCCCTGTACCAAATTTCAAGTTTCTAGGTACAGTAGTTTGGGCTGTGCGTTGATATGTCAGTCAGTCAGTTTTGCCTTTTATATATATAGACTAGAGGACGCCCGCGACTTCGTACGCGTAGAATTAGTTTCCCGCTACTCCCCCCCATTTCTTCCCGTTGGGGGTCGATTTTCGGAAAATCCTTTCTTAGTGCTCACTTACATCATGAAAGGAACCCATGTACCAAATTTCAAGTTTCTAGGTACAGTAGTTTCGGCTGTGCGTTGATATGTCAGTCAGTCAGTTTTGCCTTTTATATATATAGACTAGAGGACGCCCGCGACTTCGTACGCGTAGAATTAATTTCCCGCTACTCCCCCATTTTTTCCCGTTGGGGGTCGATTTTCGGAAAATCCTTTCTTAGTGCTCACTTACATCATGAAAGGAACCCCTGTACCAAATTTCAAGTTTCTAGGTACAGTAGTTTCGGCTGTGCGTTGATATGTCAGTCAGTCAGTTTAGCCTTTTATATATATAGATAGATGATGTCATATGTGTAAGGTGGTGGACTCGTCGGCGGTCCGCAGCGGCCGCATAAAGGTGCAAGTCGCGGACCGCGCCGAGCCGGTGCCCGCGCCCAACGCCGCCATCGCGCCCTACCGCAGCGCCAACCACGCCGCCGCCGCCTGCGGTCAGTACCGCACACTAGCCAGGGCTTAGCCGGACCAGGTTCCCATTCCTCAAAGCGTATTAGACTAATAAAAATCGTGTTTTGTCTCGTAAATAAAACTAAATAACCTAACCAACAAAAAGTTGGAAAACCCCCGACATTGACATTTCAAAGTTCAATACTTCAAAAACGGACACACACGCACGCACGCACGCACGCACGCACGCACGCACGCACGCACGCACGCACGCACGCACACACACACGCACACACGCACACACACACACACACACACACACACACACACACACACACACACACACACACACACACACACACACACACACACACACTTACACTTACACGTCAAACTTATAACACCCCTCTTTTTTGCGTCGAGCGTTAAAAATGAGACAAAACACTAATATTATTAGACTAATACTTTTTGAGAAACGGGCCCCTGTCCACCGTCTCGTCCGGACAGTCTCCCGGACACGTTTCAAATCGGCTACCCATCTTTTTATTTAGCATACGATGGAGCAGATTACCCTAATGTTTGATTCGTATCTTCGAATATTCGTTTTGGTGTTAACTCAAATGTTGCTCAATTTTATCCATTAAGATGCGACCCCTCCGCTGCGTAAAATACGGTGTCGTTGCGTAAACAAAACACGGGGTCATAGTAAAAACATGGCGCCGTTTTTGACGCACAGTAATATACGCACCGTTAAGCAGCGTTACTTGAAAAATCAGTGACCTTGTGTCGCAGTTCCAGCATAAAATGCAAAATCGTGACAGGAAAAAAACAAACAAATAAACAAATAATGGCGACGAAGTATGGCATTTTTTTATCTTCAAATTCAGTCATTCAGAACTTTCCAGTGCACCCTCGTACTACTTTCTTGTTTCGCTGGACAAATAGACAAGTTGCACTCTGGGTAAACTATCCCATCGACTATAGAAATCTAATAATATATCTTATAGTTTTTTATGTTTAAGTTCCATTTTATACCTCACTTTATACATTTTTATACTTGGTATCTGTTATTTCATAAACTCATGCACCTAGTATACGATTTTCTTCTTATACCATATCTTCTTTATTCTGTTCTGCTTAATATGTATTTCCCTTATTTTCCACAGGCATATCAGCGCAATACTTGTCCAGGATAACGGGCGCCATTTTGGTTATTCCCGGGGAGCGGAACGACCTCCCCACCGAAACGCAGAATAAAATCAACTTGGGGCTCAACTTGAAGTTTAATAAAAAGGTATACTTACGGTTTTTTTTCACCCCGATTGTGCCTTAAGAAAAATGAATGATGAATTCATGTGAATGTTTTCGATCTATGTATGTATTTCATTTCCTCGTAGTAGTTGAACGGATGGCCCGAATTCAATAACTGAGGTGTCGATTAGTCTTAGCTTCTCGAGTGTTACAGACCGCTTACGAAAATCGTCGTCACGGCACTCATATGTTTGATACTATGTTGTGGCACCCAATTTGGTGTATTATAAAATAGTTTTAAGTTATTATTATAAATTAATTTCCCACTGTATTTCATTTTATTATCATTGTTTTGTGTGTTTGCACCAAATAAACGATTTTCTTCTTTTTCTTACTGATTTTGGCTTAGATTCCCGTCTCAAGAGACGTCAGAAATTACAGGTTTCTATGAATCAACGTTTGCTTTAAAATCTAACTGCCGCACTTAGAGATGTCAACTAAATTTAATGCATGTTTAGTGACGTATTGTCTAATAAAATTCTATTGCTGTAGCAAAAAAAGTGACACCAGCAACTTTAATCAAGCATTAAATTAAATTGACGTCTCTGAGTGCGGCAGTTAGACGAGCATATCAATTCAAATTACTTTATGGCTATGACCCTTAGAACCCATTTACCACCAGGTGGCCTGTGTGGGCGTTTTGCCTTCATTTCTTAGGTATATCGTCCGTTTACTTTCTCAATCTCTTATCTGATCGAATAGTTAGATAAAAAACCGGACAAGGCGAGTCGGACTCGCCCACCGAGGGTTCCGCACATGACACGGTCAATTCAATTCAAAATTTGCACCGCCGCCGTTCCTTACATAAAGACCCTGTTTTTTTTTGTGATTAAACTAAAAATGTACAGATTTCAGATTTTTTCCTATACTTGTAGTAAAAGACGGTGTTACTTGCCAAACTTCATAGTTCTAGGTCAATGGGAATATCCTATACATTTTGATTCCCTCGAGAGTGTCGAAATACACGTTTTTTGCGACATAAACGGCCGTATCTTTTTTTTACGTAAATGTAGAAGTATGATTTTTTCACATCTTCAAGGGACTGTAGATTTAGTAGTAAGTAGTAATAGTAGTAAAACATTTATTCACAACAATAATACACTTGAATAAAACATAAAAAATAAGAAAAAGAAACGACAGAAAGCGTAAGTAATTGTTGCGAAACGGTTCCAACTCAGCATGTGTTGGCTGTGAAGCCAACGCTGGTCTTCCGTTGGGACCGATCGGTGACAACACGGAAGGCGATACAGACATTAATTATAAGTAATTTAAAACAAACAAAATAAGAGTAAAAAATAAAGAAAAAAAAACAAATTAAAACCACAATAAAAAATACCAGACGCGTGTGTCAGTGGTTCATTAGAACAGGCAGCGCTCAGGTGGCAACCAGAACCAGAACCATATTTGAGTATATGATTTAAATTTCAACTCGATACCTCCACGCGTTCCCGAGATAAAGGGTCTTGACACACAGACAGACGGACAGACGGACAACAAAGTGATCCTATAAGGGTTCCGTTTTTTTCCTTTTAGGTACGGAACCCTAAAAAACACTCATGTTTCAAGGTTTATAAAGACTACTTTCCTATCAACATATTCGATCATATAAGAGGTTGTAAAAGTAAAAATGTCTTCGTAGAACCAGGAGGTGTCGGGCTACACGCGGCGCTGCGGCGTGGGCAACTCGTGGGTGTACTCGGCGCGCTGCGTGGACGCGGTGAAGGCGTACGAGCGCCAGTTCCCCGACCTCTTCGACAAGATCGCCGCCGAGCTGGGCAACGACATCTTCTTCGAGAGCGACCTGTGGCCCAACGAGATCGGGTAATTAACTACATATCAGGGGAGAATACTGCACAAGTTTATCTAGCACTAAACTACGCTCAGGCTTGTATAGTTGACGTCAAAGAGATGCATCAAATTTTGAACCTTATTACGAAACTAAGGTAAAGAAGTAAATATCGCTTTGAAGTCGCTAATGCAGTGTTTGTAGTCTACTGCACTATGGGCGAAATACATACAAAAAAACCGATCAAGTGCGAGTCGGACTCGTGTACTGAGGGTTCCGTATTTAAGATAATATGGTTGGAAAACGCAAGAGAAAATACTAATTTTGTTATGAACAAAACTTCATTTTATTTTTCGTAAAATATAAATAATTAAGTATGTTTAAATAAGGATTTTATCAGATTTTGTGGTCCATAAACTTCGGAGATAATGCCCCCCTTAAAAACCCTCTATTTCCCAGCAGTGGGACCCAAATAATAGGCTTGATGTCTATTTTAGTTTTATGCTGCCAATCGATTCGGTTTTTTGCAAGGATCAAATATAACCAACTGCAATCACCACTGCAGAACTCAGAAATGAGAGTCGAAATCCTATATTCTTACTGAAAACGCTCCATACAAATTGATACTAAACTATAATGTCATAATTTGATAAATACAGTACTGTAGGTACTGTACTAAATGTCTGGTAAAAACACGTAATTCGTAATTTTGGTAGTAAAAAAATACATAGTCGCCATATTTTTTTTGCTATTCTGCAAGTGTTCTGATAGTCCTTTCTTGGTTAGCAAGGCTCCTGTTTTTCAAAACTTTGAGCTCTCACTTAGTTATTATAAAATCCAATGTTTCAACCAATTTTACTAGAGTAGCAAAGTTCAACTCATAATCCCAATTCTGATTCTTTTATATTTTGTATCACCAGAAAAAAGAAGGCACAAGAAGTCCAAGCGTGGCTAAAGGCTCAGCCACACTATTCGGCTGTGCGGCGCGAGTGCGGCTCCGAGGCGCTCGAGCCCGAGGAGATGAAGGCGCTGTCAGACAACTTGCAGAAACAGCTGGACGACATGGTGGGCGGCGAGAAGAAGGTCACGCTACACGTCAAGTGGAACCTGCTGTATAAGGTACGAGTCGGTATTAAAATGTGCTAGATAGATATACAGTATGTAACCAGACGAGAAGCAAACCTGAGAACTACTAGCTCTGTAGGTCATACTGATCAACTTTTATTATGGGGCCAACATCCAAATCGCGAAAAAAAAACAGCTGTTCCATACATTTCGGCAGTTTAACTCCCAAAGTTTATATGCCCATAGCTTATTTATTAAATTAAATGTTTTAACTGTATATGTTTCATTTGTTTACGTACTTAACTAAATGTAAATAAAACGAAAACTTAGCTGGTAGAGAATGCCTTACGGTATTAAGTTCACCTTTTGTATGTTATGCGGGTTGAAAATAATACCATAATACGTCAAAAGCATTATAGTTATACCGCGATGAATAAAAAAAAAAGTGCACTTAAAACTCCCATATTATCTAGTTTCCTGAGGTATGAATTACGAATTTTTATCCTTTATACTTACTTTTTACTGGGAAATAATAAACCGATTGATAAAAATACTAACTCAGCGACTAAAATACCATAATTTATTTGCTCACTTACCACACCGCTGCTCAAAATACGGTGACGGTACGAAATCGCAGTGACGTGCCGTAAATGTCACGGCAGCGGTGTGGAGAGCATGCGGTAAAGTAGTGACGTTTACGGCACGTCACTGCGATTCTGTGTCGTCACCGTATTTTAAGCTGCGGTTATACAGAGATGCTGTTATATTTAACCATAATTAAATCGCCCACTTCCCTCGTAGCCGGAACTCCACGAAGGCAACATCCAGCCGGACCCGAAAGCCGACTACAAGCTGTACGACCGAGTCGTATGCGTGGCGCGCAACATCACGGCGCCGTTCGGCTGCACGGGCACGGTGACGGCCGTGTACCCCGCGCCGCTCGCCAACACGGTGCGGCTGGCCGACCGGCTCAACGCCGAGCCCACCTACCAGGTCATGTTCGACACGCCCTTCCCTGGCGCCGCCAAGGAGGAGCTGTTCGATGATCACAGATTCTACAGGTACGATGCTTCTTTTATTAAGGTTCCGTACCCTAAGGGTGTTACCACACCAATTGATCGATCTTCGATTGACAGCATCGATCGACGTCGATCTAAGTCGATCGATTGGTTTGGTAGGAACAATAGATCGACGTCGACTAATCCATTCTACCATCGATCGATGCCGTCGATCGACGATCGATCGATTGGTCTGGTAACACCCTAACGGTGCCGATGAGACCCTATTACGAAGTCTCCGCTGTCCGTATGTCTGTCAGCCGGCTCTATCAACCGTTATAGGTAGACAGTGTAATAACAGGGACTACTTGGGGTTCCTGAGGCAGCGTGAGGGTGTAGGAGGAAGTAATACCGCCCGTGTGTATGATCGAAGACACTCTTTATTAGACGGTGATAGAATTTATACATGTTAGGTGGATGCTAAGACAAGCAATATACGTTTATGTTACAGTAAACTATTGTGTTACTGTACAACACAAAGTAGCCAATTGCCATACTTCAACAGTAACAATTTTTACGAAAGTGCAGTGTGCTTCTATTGCCGCAGTAACAACAAATAATAAAAATAATAATCAAAAGGGGACCCAGGTATTTTTTCAGTTTTTTATATTGTAAAATACAAGGCAAAATAACCAAAATTTAAATTTAAACGGACGTCTTGGAAACTACATGAATTTGCATAGTAGTAAATGTGGCCAAAAATATTCCAAACTTCCCTTGCTGTCATCCCTAAAACTCCTTGTAAAGATCCCTTTAGAACGCATATTTTTTTTACGAATATTTACTTTTCGCATAACACCTTTAGGCTTACATTGCAGAATTTAATAAACGTCTATTTTGTAGATGAGGTTAGTTTTATATAATATTTAAAATAAAACCATTTCTATTGTAAAAACCGTTTTCGGTCAAATAATTTTAATGCGTAAAGATATGTTATGCGTAAAAAAAAATGCGATGTAATAGGGAACGCTCCTTGTAATCGACTACCAAACATCTTCTATATCATGGGAAGTTATATGAGAATTAAATAATCACTTTTGTATTCAATCCTGCTCCCCCAGGATGCTTCCCACCAACATGCTGAACATCTCGTACGGGCGCAAGCTGCGCAACACCGTCAGCGTATACGGCGCGCACGAGACGGCCGCGAGCGTCAACAGGACGCCCAACCTGCTGCGCCGGAACGACGGACACAACTCGGCGTTCGCTAGCTACAGGTATGTCTCTTATTACACTTGTTCCCTAGAATGCTACTCTCGAACATGTTGGACATCTTGTACGGCCGCAACTCGGCGTTCGCTAGCTATAGGTATGTCTCTTATTACACTTGTTCCCTCGAATGCTACTCACCAACATGTTGGACATCTTGTACGGCCGCAACTCGGCGTTCGCTAGCTATAGGTATGTCTCTTATTACACTTGTTCCCTCGAATGCTACTCACCAACATGTTGGACATCTTGTACGGCCGCAACTTGGCGTTCGCTAGCTATAGGTATGTCTCTTATTACACTTGTTCCCTCGAATGCTACTCACCAACATGTTGGACATCTTGTACGGCCGCAACTCGGCGTTCGCTAGCTATAGGTATGTCTCTTATTACACTTGTTCCCTAGAATGCTACCCACCAACATGTTGGACATCTTGTACGGCCGCAACTCGGCGTTCGCTAGCTATAGGTATGTCTCTTATTACACTTGTTCCCTCGAATGCTACTCACCAACATGTTGGACATCTTGTACGGCCGCAACTCGGCGTTCGCTAGCTATAGGTATGTCTCTTATTACACTTGTTCCTTAGAATGCTACCCACCAACATGTTGGACATCTTGTACGGCCGCAACTCGGCGTTCGCTAGCTATAGGTATGTCTCTTATTACACTTGTTCCCTCGAATGCTACTCACCAACATGTTGGACATCTTGTACGGCCGCAACTCGGCGTTCGCTAGCTATAGGTATGTCTCTTATTACACTTGTTCCCTCGAATGCTACTCACCAACATGTTGGACATCTTGTACGGCCGCAACTCGGCGTTCGTTAGGTATAGGTATGCCGTTTGAAAGCTACAGGGATCATCTTCCACACTGTCAACAATGGTAGAAATATACCTTTTGGGGTTTAGTTAAAAATTGTTTTAACTCTCATAAGAACGCATGAGAAGACGAACGAGCGAATTACTTTGTTGTAATGTTAACATCATATAGGATACCGTTAGATTACTATTCAAGATTGACTTCGCGATTTTATTTAGATTCTTTTATTTGATGAGTGATGAGTGTGATGACGTTATGTGGCAAGATATGAGCTACGAAATACGTTAAAATTGTGCGCCTCACCTGTAATATTTAAACGGTAAGGTTATAAAATTAGTATCTAATACTGTCAATGAAAATTATTTTGAACAAGATGATGCAACAACTTTCTTTCTACTAGTCCAAGGGTCCTTGTATACTTACCACCGCACTGAGTGTCAGTTTATGATGAAAGTCATTCCTTAGTAACGTATTTCTTACATAAGTTTGAAAAAGGACCGAGTTTATTAATTGTCTATAAGTTTATTTTTACGTTGTATGTAACTTGGCATAAAACACTAAATTAACGGCCTTTTTTACAGTCCAACGAAAGAACAAAACGATACAAGAAACCATGCAGGCGGTTCGGTCGATGCTTCAGAAATTCAGGTAAAAATACTGATTGTTTTGATGCGTTTTCAGAGAGCAAACGAGTTACAAACATAATTATATTGATTACCTCACTATTCGTTGTGCCGCGGTCACTGACGCTCACGCATTATTTTAATGTGTTTTTGCCGAATACCGCAGCAGATATAACTTATTACTATACGATAAGATATTACTTATTTCATTTGTCATTACCATTTTTTTTTGGATTTTATTTAACATCGTGTACAGTCGACTTATTGCTTTGTAATAAGGTCCAAAAGTGGATATATCTTTTTGTAGACGACTGTACCGTCAGCTAAGGCATAAGATTCGATTTCACGCTCGGCGCTCATTGGTCGATTGAATACGCCAATGAGAATTAATATTTTATCTCTTTCTAACAAATCGTGTAGGATTAATTCGCTGTGTCTTTGTCTTTGAATTTATTAAAATTATACGGCAATACGAGTATAGTAGGGTAAATCTTCAATAACTGGCCACTTGAGAAAATGTCATTTAGTTACTAGCCACCCATTATATATACAGACGCCGTTCGTAAAGATACTTTGGCAGTAGTCCGGATAACAACTCTGGATCTAGGTATTTTAGTTTAATCGCACAAATATCAGCATATCTTTTGCTTCAAACAGATTATTGCAAAGTGGCCAGTTACTGACGGTGGCCAATAATTGACGATTTACCCTAACTGTCAATGTTTGATGATGGGTTTTGTAAGATATTTTTATAAGCATAACATATCTAAATGTAAAATATCATTGGATAAACGGTGATGTGAAATTTAAAATCATGTTCTTTTTTTAGGATAACGCCACGCAATTACTGAGGAATTTACTGAACATTAGCCAAGGAGAAACGGATCATAGTAAAAAATCCCCTAAGGTGAGTAAAACGTCAAAATAGTTTAATGTAAAAAAAACATTCTTATTTGTAATACTTTTGCTTTAATAGATGTAAAGATTTTTTTCCTCTTTTACACGACTGGCAAAAAAAGGAGTGTATTAGTTTCAGGGTTCATGTACGTTGTTGTTATTCTGTCCGGTAAGCCAGGAGACAACTGTGATAGAATTTCTTAGAAAAAATGTTATAATATATACTCCTAGGTCACTCAAGAGAAAAGCCATAAAATAATGGGTTTGTGATTGCCAATAAAACTGATTTTTAGTGAATTATATCCTTTGAAATCATAGTTTTAAAGAGTGACCCAGGAGACGTCACCATGGCAACGAGCTACAACGAAAAGTTGATTGACCCAAGTATACTAAAGTGCAATCAATATATTATAAATTTAAAATATAACAAGTTTTCCTTTTTAGAATCCACCAGATCACAATCAAAGTTGGCGCTCCAGAAACGACCACCACATGCAAGCCCCGCCCCCTCAAAGGTAAAACTATACTATAACTATACTGTTTACAATCCACCCAGCCCCCCACTCCTTTTTCGAAGGAGGGTTAGTTAGTGTATGTATGTATATTTATTTGGCACGCTCTGCAGCCTAAACGGCTCGATGGATGTCACATGTGATGTGTCGTTAGATTCGTGATGGTTGTGGGAGTGACATAATATTTTAATCAAAGTAATGAGAGGTAATTTTCCCACACAGCAATCATCCATTTTGGAACTTACTTCATGGGTAAGGTGTTTTTAGAATTCGGTCCTTTTTTTATTGGGATTTTTAGACCTGATTTGTGCCTAAATTAGAAATCCTTACGCCTGCTTCCTCAAGTTACAGTTGTTGAAAAGTTTTTTACATATAGTGTAATTATTACAAGCTTTCTTTTAACTTAGTTCGTATGTTTCGTTTGCTTCCCGTTGAACATTTATAGTCATAAAGATAGAACGTGGCCACTGATCTCCGTTATATATGTATATACATTATAATTAGTCTAAAGTATATGTAAATATGGGTGCTAGAGTTTATTTTTATTTTTATTGAATGTATACTTTCCTTTACTTATTAACAATCCAATTATTTTTAAGTATATTAAAAACAACCAAATTTTTTCATAGCAATCTCCTAAATCGGTATTTTAACTAAACCTTTTTAATGTCTTAACATTAAATTTGTAAAATTATAGTAAGACGATAATAATCAAAAACTTTGATATTTTTGCATGATTTTATTTAAATCTTCGGATTTCTCCAATCTTTAACGATGATTTTGGATTTAATAGGTGACCATTAGTACATTCTCAAATGTGGTAAACCATTTTTTCAATCCATCTTGTAGTTTTATATTAAACAGTTAATATTTTGTTTGAAAAACGCTAGACGCGCCCGCGGCATTACATAAAGCCATCCCTCTTAATTATTTTGATCGCAGGCCAAAGAGGTGTCATAGCGTGGCAGCATATTTGGCCTCTATAGTGAGTTTGCAGTTGCAAGTGTATGTAAATATGAGTCGCTTAACTTCAAACTCAGATATGTCCTTGAAATTTGGTATACGAATTTAAAACTTAATTTGTTTGAAAAAAGAAAGACGCAAATTCCGTTGTCCTTTTGCATGGACTTATCCGAGTTTGAAGTTTAGCGGTTCATATAATACTCTTCTCAAGATGCGTGAAAAATAACAGTATTCTATCGCTTGACGTATACTTTGACGTGTCTTGTGACGGGCATCTCGGCCAACATGAGTTCGTAAATAGGGCCCTCTCACTCAAGAGGCCTCATTATGATGCCGGTGGATATGAACATAATGTAATTATTATTTTGTACGTTTTTAGACCGCAACAACAGAACTGGCGGAAAGAAAACGGAACCCACCGCGGCCCGCCGCCTCAGCAAGTTTATGCCAACGAGTGGACCAACAGGGGATACAAGGTAGTAATCAGTTTATTTTTATAGCAAAACTTTATGTTGCAGCAATGGAAAATTAACCTAAAGGTGGACTTACATAAGCAATATTTTGTGCAATAATTTCCCGTCAACACTAGCTGTTTACTCTTGTCGTGATACTGAGACTTCCGTACTGTTTAGCCCTTCATTCGGCAAAAATAAAAATAAAAGTGAATTCATATCCTTTTTTATATTGAACCAGCGTAAAAAAAAGAACGGGTCATAGTAATTACATGGCGCCAATTTTGTCGGACCGTAATTTACGCACCGCTAAGCTCCGGTGTGGTCGCTCCCTAATGGTATATTGGTTCGTTTGGTTTTGTTTACATCGTTGCTTAATTTAATTGACTCCGACCGTACACACATATATCTATATAGGGCCACTTCGTTGCTTCACAGCGGGAGAGATTCTGTTATTAAAATCTGAAATACACATTACACATGGGCTGTAGAAAAAAACAATTATAGTCCAGAAATAATGTCAGTAAGTTTAATTTGCAGGTATTTCGCTTCGTTAAACTGATTGGACGGTTTGTTAGACGCATTTTCAAGTAAACCGAGGCCTTGTTGGCAAGTACTCAATACTCAATACTCAACAGTGTACAGTGTGTGAAGCGCATTTTTGTCCATTTTTTAAGAGGAAATGCGGGTGGAATGTTCTGTATACAAACGTTCTTGTCTATTATGTTTATATGTTTTGTTTTTATTACAAAATAAATAAGTTGTCCTCATGTTTTCTTTTTTTTAAGTATTTGTCATAACCCCAAAAAATGCAGCAGCCTACTTCAAAAATCGTGTACACAAATTGGACAACTATTGATGTGACTTATTCCTATTTCATTCATGAAATGTCTTCAAAATTTAGTCAGTTTTGAAGAAAGGCATGGTCTAAAGAAAGAAGAGAATTGTTTGTAAGCCAGAATCAAGTTCACTGAGGTTAGGGGCTTAGGCTGTTAGAGCAGATAGTTCATTATCAAAATGCTATTTTTTAAAACTATGTTTGCCCGCATTTCCTCTTAAGCCCGCTGCACACGCGACGATAATTATCTGCACATAAATCATAGTTCATTATATCGGCGTGTGTAGCTGACTTTAGGCATACTTAACCACGACTCTGTAACCCAGCTTATGCAGTAATTATATATTTTATGACAATAAACAAGAAGATAAAGAATCAAATTTAAGGTACTGTGTTTCTACTTTGTCTAAGTACATAATTTATCAGTAAAGCCGAAAGTTCTTTTCCATTTAGCCTTTTGCCAAATTAAACAAGGATACATTAGGAAATCTTTCTGTGCATAATAAACTCTACTTAGGGGTGCACTAAGGGATTTTTCGAAAATTGACTCATCGAGAAGAATTGGGGGGGGGGGGGAGAAGCGGGAAATTAAAGTCGTGGGTCTCCTTCAGTGTATTATTAAATAAAAAGTGTACCAGTGGGTCAATCAACTATTTGTTATTGTTTTTCTGTCCCGTAAGCCAGGAGACAACAGTGATAGAGTTTCTAGAAAAAATGCTATAATATTTTCTCCTAGGACGCTCAGGAGAAAAGCCATAAAAATGATGGGTTTGCCAATAAAACTGATTTTAGTGGACTATCCTTTGAAATCATAGTTTTAAAGAGTGACCCAGGAGTCGTCACCATGGCAACGAGCTACAACAAAAAGTTGATTGATTCAGCTATCTTAAAAGTTGATTAACTATGATTATTGGCACAAAATGTCTTTATTGGCTGGATTGCAGTTATGCCTTTACCGTTAGTGGCGTTTTACGAGTATGATATGACAGCAACTTTATGACAACTGTTAAAATTGTAATAATCAAATGAAATAATTTAAGTTGTGTTGCATGAGTGATTAAAACAAGTAACTTTTGTGATTTTATAAACAAACTATGTAGTTATTTATTAATAAAAACACAATCATTTTAATTTTTACAGCAGAAAGAGTAAATAAGGTATTTTTTGTAAAAAATAATTGATTACAATAATAGGATTTTTAAATGTGATATATTACGTTTGTGTTAGGGTCTCCCAGACCTATTTACGCGGAATTGGCTTGAGCCGGTAATAAAAAGTTTTATGTCAGTGCAATAAGAGCGAAAAGGCGTCGTTCGGCTCGGCCCGGCTCGATTCTGCGTTGTAAACGGAGCAACGTCATTTTCGCTCTTATTGCATGGACATAAAACTTTTTCTTACCGGCTCAAGCCGATTCCGCGTCGATAGGTCTGGGGAGACCCTTAGGGGTAAGAGCGCATAAGGTCCAGTTCATAAAAGTTCCCGTCCCGTTCACGTTCTTTCTGCAAAAGGTCCCTTTACATGAATAACTAATAACGCCCCATTCGCAAAACGGTCCTTTTCTAAAATCTCTCGTGAAACATCCCTTTACATCAATTCGGTAGGGATGAACTGTGCTAGGTAATTCCTAAGTAAATGAAAAAAAAAAAGTGACAGATTTGGCGCAAAATCACAAGCTCAGAGACCCTACTTTGAAAATCGAATTCTATTTTGAACATTACAGTACCGGCAAATAAAATATCATCTTTGTACTTACATCTCATACGATTACCTACAAATGTGACTCACCAAAATTGACAACCAATCAAGAACTAGTTGACCAATTGTATTGCTATTATTCAATTCGTTAGCTGGTTAAAGAAGGGTTGAAATGGTACTAAAATGGTAAAATGTTTATACATATCGTAGTTTAAAAAGGTCCGTATTTAAAAAAACATTGCCGTCGCGTTCATACTAAATTTACGAGATTTGTAACACGTCACCAAGGGAGGCTGATGGGAATATAATAATACCTACTATGCGGTGGTACGGAATAATCTCTCTATGCGCGAGTCCGATTCGCACTTGACCGGTTTTATTCCATTAAACTAAGAAACGAAACGGACGTTGACGAAAGAGACGGGTCTATATCGGAATCCATAATGTTTTTTGTCCTATATTTGAATTCCCTAATATCGTTAGTCATAATGATTGTTTGTCCTAACGCACATTAGCCCTAATACGATTGTCCTAACATTGTTTGGTCGAATATTGTTTGCCCTAACGCTGATATATACTAATATTGTATGTACTAACATACAAAAAGCATAATATTCAGTAGCCCTAATAGAGTTCATCATAATGTCATTGACCTATCCTAACCTGACCTACTAAGGGGTTGAGGGGGAAGGGAGTTGAGAGGGAGAGTTGTTTGGAATAAAAAAAAATGTCGAATGATTTTTTGGTGTAACGTTGACCGTGAGGCGAAGTCGACGGAGCTCCGCAGCGGAGCTCCTATTCCGCGTAGTTGTGGCGCTTCGCGCCTTGACACAATTCTAACCTAACCTATAGATTATTTGAGACCAAGCTCTGCCTATTTACTAATTATAATAAACGTGCATTATGACTTTCACAATTAGGGCAAATAAGATTAGGTATTAAGACGCTTAGGTAATGTAAAATTATGGTTAATGATGTTTACGACAAAATAACGTTATGCTAAACAGTCATTATGGCAAATGTATGCTATGCCAAACATTACTTAGGGCAAACGTGCTATGCGATATGACTTTAAGACAAACGATATTATGGATCGCGAATGACACCCGAAAGAGACATTACATTAAGTATGCGAAAGGGATGTTTTGTGAATGGGACAAACGCATACGTTGGGTTCGATCAGCCGAGTTTTGCCGACCCCCGATCATAGGTCGGCCGATGATAGATTTGGATGCTGCACGCCAGAGATGCGACTCGGACAGGGGTCGGAATAGGTAGTGCTTATTAATCTTAACTTGACGTATGTTCATTCATGCGTGAATGAGATACACATACATACATACCTTATGCCTGTGGCGGAAACTATATTAAAACGAAAAAAAATCGTGGGTCTTAGGTAGGATTCGAACCTACATCTTGGCTGTCCTGGCCAAAGCAGGCTCAATATCACTTATGCCACCCAGACTCTACTTAAGATTCACGAAATTAATGACCGTTTGCTTTTTTCACACTCGGATGCTGACGCCATTTATCGCTGTTTATTAACAAACGACACTCATGTTTCAAGTTACATTGAAATTAGCATAAGTATAATGGGGCACTTCATTCTAAAGATTCTATTAAAGTATTAAAGTTTAGAATTTCGTACCAGACATTTCTGTTAAATTAAAAATCATTAGAATTACCTACAACTCCAACATCTATCTCTCTGAATGAGATGGGAATATTTTATTGAATGAAGATGCATCAAGTTACTGTTAATAAGCAGAACCTATTCCGAGTCGTGTAATGTTTGGTGTCGTGTTGTAGAGCGCAGCACCGATGCCGCCGTACCCGGTGTTCGCCGGGCCGGGCGCAGCGCACGTGCCGCTGCCGGCCTTCGGCGCGCCGCCCGCCCGCGCGCCGCGCCCGCCGCTCCTGCCGCCGCGCGCCGCCGCCATCGCGCTCGGGCCCAGCTGGGCGCAGCCAGGCGCGCAGGTACAACTACAATCATCATTCCAGCTAGTAACACTTATGCCGGCTCGTACAACTTGTCGTAAACACGTACCAAACACCGACCACAAACACCCAACACGAACACGCATCCCCAGGCTTGGCGAACTCGCTAGTATATTCCGGATCGGCGAACATGGCGGACGACGAGCTTGTTATGGCAGCGACGAGCCACGACTGCTAAACGAGCGTTTGGATACATCACAAACACGTTTGTCGAACATCCTTGGATTTATGCAAAAAACCGAGACTGACGCCGATCACTGGCCAACACACAAACAGGCAAACACCCATCCACATGTTCGTCTTTATTGTTTGGTGTTCGCTGTTTGCCGTTGTTTGCCAAGCGTGTGGAGCCGGCATTATACAATAACATTTTCAGTAACACACTATTGCCGACTGTTCTTGTCATACTGGTGATAAACGCGCAATTAAAAGAAACGGATATTTGACAGGCCTAATATTTACCTTTTGAAGATTTCACATGGTCTTTCTGCCCTCCTAAACTAATAGGCAATATGTCTCAAAAAAGTCCTATAGCAATATTAACTTTATTACTAACAGAAGATGTTCTAATCTTCTTTGGTTATTAAATTTGGGATACTGCTGATTGGCTTAGAAAGACAGCTTTCGCCTCTATAATAGTACTAATTTAATGGTAACATGTTAGTGTTATCATCATAATTACAAACAGGCATTCCATTTTAGTCCTCAGGGTTGGCAACGCATTTGCATTCTTAGAATTAGATTAGGAATGCAAATTGTAGCTTTGATATTGCAAATATCCATGAAGCACAGATCCCACTTATCATCAGGGCCACGTTTTATAAAGCTACGAGTAACAATTTAACAGGTCTAAACTGACAACACAGTTCTTTACAAACCCCTCTGCCATTTTAGTATATCTCTGCAGCCTCAGAAATAAGAAATTAAATTTTGAAATCTAGTCTTTTCCTAAGTACCAGTCCTTTTGCAGAACTGTGCGCCTCACCCCATGCTGCCCGCTCACGCGCCCGCGCCCGCCCCCGCCCCCGCGCCCGCGCCCCTTCTGGCCTCGTACGACGCGCACAGCGAGAAAGTCAACCCCTTCGTGCCGCTACAAGTGCAGACCAGCCAACGGTGAGTTACTTTAAAAACTGTTCGTTATGGAGTAGCCACCACCTCTCTCAACAACACTTTCTACTTTACAATTATAGAATTTGATGAAATGCCCATGTTGTCGAAAATTGAAATAAAACCCTAAAAGTTCAATGAGAAGAAGCTTTATGCTTTTAACCCGCTTGCACGTAAATGTTAACGCTAGGTTAACCCCAGGTTAACAGGTTAATTTGTTAAAATTGACAGTTCTTATCTTATATGAATCTGAAATTATTTAAAAATTGAACCTGGGGTTAACTTACGGTTCACATTTACGTGCAAGCGGGCCTTAGTGGTTAACGGCTCCTGCCAACATGTTAAAACTGTCAACAACCGTTATAATATTAAGTAAGCATAGTCAAACGCAGGGAAATATCCGTCTACAGTAAATCTAGCATCAGTAGTCACATTTAATTATTTTTTAGTTATGAATGAAACCTTAGCCTAATAATTCGTTACAAAGGACCTGATAGAGATTCTACTGGTTGAAACCATATTGCCAACCATATTGTTGTTCGAAAAATAAATAAATAAATATTGCTTTTGATCTGTTATCGTAGTGTCAACGTTACGATAGCTGTTATTTACTTGATAATAATGGCGGCCGAGAAAACGATACGAGAACATTTCAAAGGCAACATTGATTTACCAAGTAGAGTGACGTCAGATTTCTGTCCGATAGTCTTATTGTTTATTGCTATTCATTACTGGCTTACTGGCGCCAAGTAAAGCCAGGTATTATGGATAGTGAGCTGTTCAACTTCCAACTTTATTATAATGGCGTTTCGTTTAAAGTGAAATCAAATCCATATCGATTCCTTGAGGAATACACTCTGTTATCTCATTTGTCTATTATCTAGAGTTGTAATAAAGTGACTACTTGTCTTAGTAAACACTTGAAATATGACTTTTGATTTATTGTCATGCTAAATAATCGCCATAATCAGAATAGAAGGTGTTTCTTTATCAGTTGACAAAATGATATGCCACATGGCATGGCATGGCATGGTATACATATACTAAGTAACTGTTTTCATTTTTAAATCATGTTTGTATGAAATAATGTTAAAATAACTAAATAATCAAGATGAACCTGTCAAATTTTGGTTTTGAATTAGAGTTTCGAGTATAGAGACACTAAGGTTGGGTTTTATAAAGATCCGTTAGATCAAATTTCGGTCAGGAATGTCAAAACTTGTATGAAGTTACTAAAATTTGATCTGACATTTTTACTAACGGCCCTTTAAAAAACCGGGCCTTAGGATACCATTTTTGAGTGAGAACCTTACTTTAGAACTTAGGTTGAATGGACTTTGAGTAAGTTGTTTCCATTTTTTGTTGTTGGTAAGATTTACAGATGTAGTGAATACTCCCCATTGTTTTTTTGTCGGATAAGTTCGTAATAATCTTTCTCTCTCAGTTGGCTTATTGATGGGTACTGAAGCTAGTTGAGAAAGCAAGATAAATACGAACTTATCCGACAAAAAACGATGAGAAAGGATTATTCACTACATTTGCACATCGCTCCACCATTTTAAAGACCGCAATAAACTTGAGTGTTGTTTCTTACTTGCCTATGTGATAATAATAATTATGAAGTTTAAAAGAAATGTGCACTATTTATATTTTTTTTATGAAAATTGGAACGGTAACTTCGTACAGAAAGTAACAAAGTGACCAGAGGCCCGTTTCACGAAACTACAAGTTACAAATTACAAGCGGAAGCCTCGTTCTAACTCCTTTTGCTAGAAAGAGAGTAATGCCGCTTGTAATTTGTAAATTGTTGCTTCGTGAAACGGGCCGCTGGACTCTACTTAGAAATCCGTAATTCGAACTTCGGATCGCCCTGTCACTTTCTTGCGAATTAGTTACGCGTCAAGAGCAAAAGGGATAGCAACAGACGAAGTTCGAATTACGGATTTCAAAGTAGAGCACCTGCACGGTAACCCAGCACTTTATCGAATCACTTCATCAATGGTATCATTTCATCGAGTTTCATTTTATCGAACGCTATGTTCTGCTGAAACCACGATGTTTTCAGGATATCGTTAACATTAATGACGTAGATTAGGTTAGGTTAGAATAGTAACTATAAAAAAAAATAAGGCGGCGAGAAATGCCTTTGGATAAATTGAAAATTCTGCGTAATGATACGTGCGTTGAAAGGCGTTTCGATAAAATAATACGTAATACGTACCCGGTCTGCACTATAGTACATATTAATTATTTCCCCCATTCGGATTTTCGTTTGTCCGCATTCTCCTCCCAAACTATTAGAGATATAGATGGTTTAGAAAAAATAAAATCGAAAATCGGACATACCACGGAGGAATAATCACCGAAAATCTGTTCCCATAGACTTTCAATGGTAAAAATGGGAAGTCTCGAAAAGTAACCTTTTTGAAGCTTCATCTTTAGCTTTAGTTACACACATGATAAGAAATCTGAAGCAGAGCTTACGATTGACAGCTGTCACGTTTGACGTAAGGTTGTTTGTTGTAGTATGTTATATTAGCAAACCGCTTCGCTCCATTTAGACTTACCCAGGGACGGCAAGTGCACCTAGTTAAGTAGGTACTCTGAAAGTATGAAGTTAGTGTAGGTGTTCATGGTAGTTGGTCGTTTGCTACCCTATACTGTGTTACAGCCGCGTGCAGGGCGGCCCGCGGCGCGCCGAGGGGCTGCCCGCGCCGCAGCCCGGCCCGCCGCCCGCGCAGTTCCTCCCAAACCCGGTAAGTTTGTTCCGGAGAAACATAAAAAAATCGAAGATGCAATCGAACCTAGTGCATGTTCAGCCACAAGCTCTCATTCTTTATTTGGTCGTATTATTTCAACTCCAACTCGTTTTTTAGATGCCACAGCAGTATGATAATGCGTCAAAGCGACCGCAAAGAAAAAGAAAACCGCGAGTGGCCGCCAACCTTCCCTTCCAAATGGACTAATCCAAACTGCCACAGTGCAGAATTATCAAATTTGGTCTAATCAGAATCAGTGATCAACCCCGCATCGGTGTAAAACCTTCAAATCCGCTATAATAATAATAATTGTACATTTTGTAAATATTGAAATGAATGACTATAAAATGTATAAACGATGACGGTACACAGATTTCTATGTAGGCAAATATTTTTGGAGTTAATTCTTACGACATGTCACCTAAAGTCTTTATTTTTTAGCAAGTGACTAATTTTTAAATGGTAAATGTGGTGTGACTCTACTTAAGGTAGATATATGAGCTCGTCTAAAGGATCGACCATACCGAAGCATAAAATACTCTGCATCTGCGTTAAAATCGTATAAGGTGATTACAAGGCATTCTCTTGAACGTGACCACACCAGTCGGCGTAAAAGATGCGTTAAAGACGCGACGCGTCAATGCGTAAACGTTGCGTCAGCGTATTTTTTAAGTTTCGGCGTAGTCGTTCCCACTTGAAGCAAGTATTAAATGTCTATAATATTTTAGATTATTTACGTGAAATGTCGTATAAATAGCTTTAATAAATTCTCCTGTATATTATGTATTTTTTTAACTCGTGTTCGACAAAGATATTAGTAGAATGCGATTTTTTTAAATAGGGTACTTCCCGTAAAGCGAATGGGAAGTACCCAATAAAAACATATTTTGCGACTTATTAAAATATAATGTTTAATGTTCGAGCATAATTATATTTAGTCACTAAATTTTAGTGGAATACCGAATTGATTTCCAGGGATCTACGGGGTGTTTATTATCACCTCGCTAATGTGATGTTAAAAATTAACGGCACTTATTAAACTTAAAAACGAGCCACCACTTGCTCGATTACATATCATACTTTAAAATACTATTGTTATTACATAATATCGGCGGTATTTTCCGCGATGTCCAGTAAGATCACCTGGGACCCTATTCTCGTGACTTCGAGATGATTTTTCATGCGATATGCACTGTCAACTGCGTACATTTTTTTGACATATCTCGCATGAAAAATCATCTCGAACTCACGAGAATTGGGTCCCTGGTCGGATCCACTACCTATTAATTTTGTACGTGGGGGATCCTACCAGGTGATCTTACTGGACATCGCGGTATTTTTTAATTGATGATATCTACCTAGTTGTTTTTAATTACTTAGAGACCTAATTTTTATTAAAACATCGACTTAATTTAGACTTCTGCGAACGTATTATAGTCGTGATTATCGATGTGGATAAACTTGGATAAAATATTTCTTTCTGACCAGTATACTTGACTTGCGACTTGCGAGAGTGACGTATACTTTATCTAAATTTATCCGCCGCGATAAAGGCGATCATAGTAAATGTCCATAATCCATAATGTACAAGGTTTAACGATTTTTAACGATTATGATGCTCCCACACAGCAGTTATAAAATGTTACTACGTTGTATTGTGGAAGCACCGTTATTGAACTATGATTGAGCATACTATCGATACTAGTCAGATATTGTTATTAAACTTATTAGATATAAGATCAACGTCACTGATTTTTAATCGTGTAAGTGGGGGTTAGCACATTAAACGTTCCTATAGAGGAATTTCCCTCATCGTACAACGCGTCATGGGATATTTATATGAGAAGATATCGTGTGAAATAAACAAGCAGATATTTCTCACTATAATTGTTAAGGTGAAGTCTTGTAATTGCAAATATCTGGTTATTGCAACTAACTTAAATAACTCCTTCTAGGATCACTGTTTTGAACAACGAAAGGCGTGATATTGTTCTTCCTTACTAAGAAATACAATATCTCGCCTGTCGTTCTTCTAAACAGTTATCCTAGAGGGAGTTATTTAAGTTAGTTGCAATAACCAGATAGTTGCAATTACAAGACTTCACCTTATTACGTTCGTACCTTATAAGCCCAAAATGGTGAATTGTGTAAATGCATTTTGACCGATGACGGTGTCTCGCTCGTAAACAGTTTATCGTATGAGAGCTTATACAAATACAAATAGTTTATTTCGAAAAATAACACATACCAACGGCGATGTAATGCGGTTAACAAACCTACTTGCTTGGTTTTTCTTAAAACTTTGGAAACAGATTTTATGCGTTCTGTTATACTCGAAACTCGAATTCAAGACCAAAATTCTAACCTCAACGGGCGCACATTCGCTGTGATTACTGCATTTTGGTTTAAGTGTAGGTATTTGTATCAATAAAACTTACCCTAATATTACTGGTTACACGAGTTCTCATTCATGTTTTTATGAAATAATGTTAAAATATCTAAATAATCAAGATGGGAACTGTCAGATTTTGGTCTTGAATTCGAGTTTCGAGTATAGTTTGTAGCTTTTTGGCTTAAAACTAGAATTGTTCAAAATATGCAAACGGGTAGAGTAAGTTTCAGGGCATACCCATGGTAGTGTTGTCGAAAGATAAAAATACTTTATAGTGAGTAGTCTTAATGCATTTTTGGCTCTACTCTGTTCTATTTATAAAATGAATTGTCGATCAACTGTATACGTCTTAGATACTTACACGGTTACATGTACATTGCGTTGTTTGTTTGGTTAGTGATCTACATGAGTTCCAACCCTATTATTGAGGGTGTCCATGTTAGAGGGTCGAAAGTCTTCTATTGTCTAGTTTTGGTAAACTAATGCAGTCGGACAAGCAAGCCGCGGGGGACAAGACGCCCCGCGTAGAGGGCGCTAGTTCCGTGCGCGGTACTTCCATCAAAGATTTATTACGAACAAGTCGATACTTAAATAGAAAAGCGGCACTTTTCAAAAACAAATACAGTCCGATTTTAAACTTTTAAGTTAATAGCGTTCCGAATTTAAATGCAATGAAAATTCATTTTGAATAGTGCCACTTTTCTATTTGAGTATAGAAGTGGTAATCGAGAAAAAGATGAAGCCATAAAACGGGTACAGATACGTACGTTTAGTATAATATCAAAACTTGGCTTTAGTGGTCTTTAGATTTTGTTGTTTGATATCAAGAGATCATCTAATTTTTGGATCATATATGTTATTCCATTAATAAATATATTTGTCTAGTACAAACACGATAATAATTTATACTCAATTTAATGAGTGAGTGTTAGATGTGTATAAATGTATATTATGTGTATGGCAACTTTAAACTTAAGCGAATTGACTTCACGTACTTTTCCTGAAAGAAATCTTGCTGTTTTCCGTCTCTAAAGATTTACATTGAATGTTTTTCTTTAAAATCAAATAAAAACAGTATAATAAACTTGGAATTCCGATATTTTGTTGTTTTATTAATGTTAAGTGAGGTTTCCTTAACCGGACATAAGGTGACTTTGGACAACGTTCAAAGTCTGTTGTTAGTTGTGTACCAGAATATTTGAAAAGAAGTACAACGTGCTGTTCTAATCTCGCGCGTCTTCGCTGTTATGTTTATAGCTGCCATGTTAAGTAAATAGCAATGAAGCTGAGTTTCCATCAGCCACCTTAAAATATGATTTGTAAAGACATTTCATGCAAAGAGCAACACATATACAATTGACAAAAATGAGTGAGAGTGACACTAACATTACACACAAATTGCCAAAAGAATGTGTGCGCTGCCGCTGCAGCATGGCAAAAGGGTAATGACTCAGCGTATAACTTTGCTCATCGTGAGCAAAACACTGGTATTCTACCACAACCCCGAGGAACGACAGAGCAACAACAAGCCAAAACATAAAGCAAAAAAGAACAATAAGATAGTTATGTTATTATGTTTATACATACTGTCATGCGTTTAGGTGCTTGTGTGTGGATTTATGTGTGATATGTGTATGTGTGCGTGCGTGTGTGTATGTGTGTGTGTGTGTGTGTGTTACTTTTCAAAACTGAGTATATACCTACATAAATATGTCTGGCGAATGTTATAAGCCGTGAAAAGTATTAAACAACAAAATCAGATACCAAGTAACTGGGTATACCAATGGTTTGTTTTTGTAGTAGTATTTACGACTGGAATTATAACGCGGCTGTATTAGTGTGTAGTACAAATTCACCATCAGCTAAAAACATCCAAGTCGTAAGTAGGTAGGTAGGTAGTAGTAGTCAGTCTTAAGGAAAACCTTCAACGCCTTGACAGTAATTACTACAATCATTCGTAGGTCGTTATTTGGTAAAATGTTTCTACTACGTCGCCTACTGAAACAACGTTCTTCAAAAACTGAAGTAGACATGTGTAAGTAATGCGAGTAATATCACAAGTGACATATCACTTGACCGCGTAATGCCATATTACACATTACGCGAAAGAAACAAGCATCACGCTAAACATCACTCGTTGCGATATATTACCCGAGGGAGACGACCGATCGGCTCTCATTCAATCTCAACGCCATGAAAGAGATGGTTTGATATCACATACCGCGCGTAATAAAGTAATGCCATGTAATGCTATGCTATGCCATTCCGCGCGCTCTGCGTGCGAGCGAAAAGTGCGGGTGTTACTTCTCGGTCTACAATGTTCAGCAACGGGTGATGTTTCGAGTGATGTGATATCACATTGTAATATCACGTTTCTGGAGATGTAATGCAATATGGCATTACTTTTCAAAGCACTGTTTTGCGCATCTCTAAACTGAAGGTACAAATGGAACAGAAGATTAACCAGAAGGCTTACACAGATATAAATTCAAGTGCAACTAACACCAGGAACGTTTATATCGTAAACAACATCAAGTGTCCACTTAAAACTACTATTTAAGAGTGTGGCTGTACGTCGCAGTACCTTAGTCTGTGATCGGCTCATGTCGGTATAGTTCGCGATGAGATTTATTCTGGTGACTCTGGTGGCCGTGGTCACGGTGGCCGCGGCTTCAGACCTGGATTGGTATAAGACGGCGTTGATTTATCAGATCTATCCGCGGTCTTTTAAGGATAGCGACGGTGATGGCATTGGGGATTTAAACGGTAAGTTGCTTTTTGTTGGTTTATTTATTTATATAAACAGACAAGGAAACAATGTGTTTTTCTAATACAAAGTTTGAAACTTTGATACTAAGATATCTAATAAATTCGATAATGTACCTGTACTTATGAGTGAGCATAGATGTGGGCTGAAACTCTTATATAATATTTGCAACTATTACAGTGATAATAAAACTACACAACTATGGTCCTAGCCTGCAACAATAGTCCAATTTTCCTCGTTACATTATTCTAAAATATAATACCTTGCTGCTATTATTGCTGGGTATATGTATTGTTTGACCTAAAATCGATAGCTCTAAACTCTAGTTATAGCTAAAGCTATCATATTTTTAAAATAATGTGATAAGTAAAATTGGACTATTGTTGTAGGCCAGGACCACAGTTGTGTAGTTTTACGGTACTACTATTGTGATATTCTTGAATATGTACGCAGTAAAACCGTAAATTTAAATCTAAGTAGAATATATTTTACCTCACCACCTCGCCTTTGTTGCCAAAAATCTGCATACAAAATTCCTCCTTAATCCGCTAGCGTAGAAAAGTCGAATTAACTTTTAAACGTGACGAATTGTCATGTATTGTTATGATATTATTTTTGGTTTTAAGAACAAGAAAAAATATGCAAAATAAATTCAATCCGCTTTGTTCTCGTTTGTATTATTGTTGTGAAATCGTAACGTTTTTTATATAATGTTATGTGATTGTCTATCCATTATTTTTGTTTAACCTAAATAGTATTTTTCTTTAATAATGTAAGTTAGGTGACAAAATTCAATGGTATTATTAGAAATTGTTTAATTTTAAAATTGTATATACATAGATAAACGCGAAGAATGAATGTGTTAATTATACAGCCTTAGTATCAAGTACTGGCTGGTTGTCATGCTCAATGTTCCACTAATAGCTTATCACCATTAATTAATCTGTTAAGGTATAACCTCGAAGCTCGAGTACCTCCGCGACACAGGCGTGGAAGCTATCTGGCTGTCTCCAATCTACAAGTCGCCGATGTACGACTTCGGCTACGATATTACCAACTACACTTCGATCGCGGACGAGTACGGTACCATGGATGACTTCGATAACTTGATGGCTGTGGCCAAGGCTCTTGGTAAGTACTTCGTAGCGACACTCAGATTGAAACCGAATTTTCCCGAAGTAGGCTACTTAATAAATCGATTTCCCGTCTAGAAAGTTCGTTATATTCAACAAAATAATGTACCTACTTGCATAAAAATCAATAATACAAGAATCACTCACTCAAAGATAAGATAATAGTACCTAGTTTATACATACACCAAGGGTTGTAACTTGTAAGGCACGGATTACTATTCTAATAAAAGGCGCGAAAGCCGTTCATTAAACTTCTCAAAAATTTGCGTAGTTACATTTAATGGAATTTCATAACTGCCCTGTTAACGGGGTAGTAATATCGTACGAAAATCCATTACTACATTGTTTTTTTTAATGGGGCTTCGCGTCGGGTCGTAAATGCACACTAGATTAGTAATCCGTGCCTTTCTCCCCTCGATGTAGGTATAAACTACTATTGACTTAACATTCTTCTAAAAAGAATCCAATACTTAAAGTGGGTATTAAATTACCCGCTAATATTATAATAAGCTTAACTTACTTTAACCTGTTTTTTTCCTCCTCGACTTGTTCTTGGACTTACCATTACATAAACACCTATCTACTCATTTGATATCATTTTCCGAGGTTGAGAAAATTATATCAAAACAGTTTAACATGCAAACAAAACAATAACTCATTACCGAGGCGTGTTAAAGTGCGAGAAAACGTCGCTTTCCGGTACTGGGTCATTATTCGGCGTTTTAACTGCCGTCATTATTTGTCTTCGCATATTATTCAAGATAAACTTTATAAATTGCTTGTCCTTTTAAACGTTTAAACGGAATGGATACTACTCCCGGGTCTGTTGATACCCCACTACAGACGAATCGGTACAATCTTCTCTTGCATTGCATTACGTATCGTGTGGATAAACAAAGACATACCTAACTATTAAATAGTAGTAAAATAATGTATGTTAAGAATGCTATAATAACCTTTTATGGATAATTCTTTTGGTAGTTATTTTTAAACCAGGCCATTCGCTAGTCTGTAACAAACTGCGACGTGGCGTTTCTATCGGTATAGTAAGAAGTTGACTGACTTGGTGGTGGACGTTAATTAAATAAATAAATATCAGTGGATAATATCTTCTTAGTAAAAAAATCAAGAAAGAAACTAAAGCCGACTTGTTGTTGGAGTAAGACTGAAATAGCAATCAACAGCGCTTTATAATAAGAGGCAGATAAGGAGTCGATTATGACACCTGTCATTCTAATCTCACTAATATATAACCTCAAAACCCGAGAATAGGTTATAAATTTTACTGCGATGATGATACTTATGATGTTAGGACACCTTATCTGCCTTTCACTATATATAGTGGCGTGATTGGTAAATGATGCATACGTAGGTATAGCCTGTGTCAATTTAAATTGCCAAAGATGTAAACAATTAACTAGTACTGTTTGACACATAACCTCAAAAATTCATCGAACGTGTTTTTATTCAAAATAACGTATAATTAATAGTTATTTAATCTTAAACTTAATGTGAAAGTATACATATATCAAATGTATAAAACTTTGCTAAGACCTCACGTGTTCTTTAAAAGCACGTGATTATCGAGTAATAATGGTAAATTGGTTCGTTTGGTTGTGTTTACATCTTTATCAATTTCAATTGGCACAGACTATAGATAGGCCCAGATAGGTAGATCAGCTTGCTCGAGTCCCACCCCACTATGTTTTAAAGTTTCCCTGAATCATACACGATGTATTTCCAGGTGTCAAAGTGATTCTAGACTTCGTGCCAAACCACACGGGCAATGAGAGCGAGTGGTTCAACAAGTCGTGCCTGCGACAGGACGGGTATGATAACTACTACGTGTGGGCGAACGGGACGGACAACCCCGACGATCCGAGCACACCCTTGCCGCCGAACAACTGGGTTTGATTCTTAAGCTGGGTCCACATTTGTATCATTTTGCCGATCACGATCACGCGTATCGTACTTATCGAGCTCGCGTATCCTAAGTATGGACGCTCACTTTGGGCACACCGTATCACTACAACCGTCGCATGAAAAAATGCGTCCATAATAACCGTAGCGTAGCAGCGTATCGTATCATAACGCCGTATCATTAAGAGTGGAGTTGTGGACGCTATCCGTATCCCCTTTGATGATCGGGGAAAAACCGCCTTGAGAGCGATCACGCCGTATCGCGTATCAAATCATAACTTCGTATCGTGATACAGTATCAAAACACGTCCATACTTACTGATCTTGATACGCGTATCCGATCGCGAGTGTGCGGGGTATATAATAAACGCGTGTCAACATCGATCCCGAGCGATCAGATACGGCGCGCCGCATGATCGCACTGTTTTGCGTCCACACTAGCGATCTTGATACGCGTCGGTGCAACGCGACGGAGATACGATTCGACGAAATGATACAAATGTGGACCCAGCTTTATTTGTCTTGGAATACATTTTAAATCGACTCTCACTAGCGATCTGTAACTGTAACTGTTGCATGTAAAGGTGGCTAATGCCTTGTAACATTTTGGTGTAATGTATCACTCGCGGCCCTTATCTAATGGCTGCAATAAGGACCGCAGGTGATACGTTACACCGAAATGTTACTCGTACGATATGTACCTACGCGGTTCGCGAGCATGTTCTCCACTAGAAGCTCGTTACTGTAACTGCTTTGGTTACAGTTACAGTGCGACCAAAAAGAACTAAATAAAATCCATACTAAATTGTTGCCATGTTCAAGCATTTTACGTCAAAAATGTGACAGTTACGTAGAAAGTGGCGCCCTCATTTAATTTCTACTCTTTCTGGTCGCACTATACAGTTACGGCTTTAGTGAGTATTCGGCTTTTGCACGATTGGTTTTATGAAAGCGGAAACAGTCCTATTGTTGGCACCCTACGCAATATTGGCACCATGTACTTTATTTCAAGGTAATAGAGGTGATAAGTCTACAATTACTAGCTACCAATAACTGGCATTTTTGATTCCAATAATTTGGTACTTACCTACCATTTGTAAATTTACAAACGTATAAAAAACCAAGAGATCAAACCAGCTCAAATTAAATTCCGACTTATTAAAATACCGATTTGTTTGAAATCCTGAACTGTCTTCATTTCCTT
This sequence comes from Acleris cristana, assembly GCA_948252455.1. Classification (NCBI taxonomy): domain Eukaryota; kingdom Metazoa; phylum Arthropoda; class Insecta; order Lepidoptera; family Tortricidae; genus Acleris; species Acleris cristana. The sequence continues at coordinate 14,410,652 of OX411779.1, read as the reverse complement.
CATGCCAAGCCACAAATTTTGAGTAAGGTGTAGAATTTGTGAAGTTAGAGCTTGTAGAGAGAGTTAGGGCGTGTAGCTACGAGTATTATGGTCGTCTTGGCAACATTTTAATGTTTTTGGTGGGATTTTATATTCATTTAGCAGGTTTCCACTTTTGCTAAATAATCGAAAAAAAAGGGTTAAAAAAGAAACAAACGATGTTTTATATAAAAATATTATATTAAAGATATTATTTCTACATAAAGCAAGGTTTGGTCATAGTTTCGAACTCCAAACTTTGGAATCACTTTTTCAAAAGCATATCCTGCTACATCCTTTAATATCGCGACAAGTCGCGTACTAATAATACCGTGACTAAGCAGAAAGTGACAGAAGGTATCCTAATGGGACATGTTGGTCCTAATAAACTATAGAGCGAGTTGCGTGATCGATTATTTTCAAAATTGAAGTTTATAACTAGTAAAGGCAGTGAATTATTAATTGGTGTTTTCCCGGCAGATAAGTATCTTCCGCAAGAGCGCGTGGGAGTACAACGAGGACCGCGGCCAGTTCTACCTCCACCAGTTCGTGATTGGTCAGCCCGACCTCAACTACCGGGAGCCCAAGGTCCAGGCCGACATGAAGGTGAGTCGTGCAGACAAACGGTAACCTATCTCAAGTCAGAAGTTTTGTTTCTCAAGTGTCCCATTTGTCCGAAAATTCATAAGGTAACCTAACCTAACCTAAACCTAACCTAACTTAGCGGTAAACCATCTGCGTCCTTCGGGGAACCTAACCTAACCTAACCTAACCTATCGCAAGTCAGAAGTTTTGTTTCTCAACTGTGCCATTTGTACGAAAATTCATAAGGTAGATTTTTTTTCTGAACCAATTAACTTTCGGTCAAACGAAACAGTTGACAATCAGCAACTAACGATTTTTGAATCTAGTCACCTTACCATAAGACTCACTAGTGGTCAGTTAACAATGATGCTATTAGTACTAGCCTAGAGCTTAGTTTGAGGCTAGGGTAGTTTGTGTGAGATTGTCCTCCATTTTTTTTTAAATAAAACTTAAACTTAAGTCCTTTGTTATAATCGAAGACGGACGATTTGTTGTGGGACCAGCAATAATATTTTATCCAAAATTGGGCTCTATAATATCTGACACGTCTCTATTACCAGAGACATAAAACAGAGAAATGTATGTTGTATTTCTAGAATGTACTGCGCTTCTGGCTGGACAAGGGCGTGTCTGGGTTCCGAGTGGACGCCATCAACATGATGTACGAGGTGGACCCCGCCAACTACGACGGGCTCTTCCCTGACGAGCCGCTCTCTGGTAACTTATGCTAGCCTAGTAACATAACACAGAGATAGGTTGTTTTTATCCAGAACAAGGATCGCCGATGCAAGCCTGGGCCTGGGGCCTTGGGCTGGTAAACGACTGCCGCATGCCAAGTGCGCTTTGACCCTAAATTTTCACCCAAGTTTCACCAAGCCACAAGAGAACAAGAGGCAGACCAAGAAGATGGCAGGATAACTGGATCAGTTTTGTAGATTGGGCTCAGGAGTCACTGGATAGGGAATTCTAGAGAGGTTTGAGGATGGCTTTTGCCTAGCAGTGGGACATAAATAGCTAGATAAGATCAAGATAAGATTGTTTTGATCAACGCTTTGCACCTGCTTTTTCTTTCCCTGGTGGAAGAAATTTATAATCTCGTAATTGCAAATGCGTTCCCTACCCTGAAAACTAAGGGTCTCCCCAGATCTAATGGCGCGGAATCAGCTTGAGCCGGTAAGAAAAAGTTTTATGTCCATGCAATAAGAGCGAAAACGACGTCGTTCCGTTCGCAACGCCGAAGCGAGCTGAGCCGAGCGACGTCGTTTTCGCTCTTATTGCATCGAGATAAAACTTTTTCTTAACGGCTCAAGCCGATTCCACGTCGATAGATCTGGGGAGACCCTAAGGTGATTTGGTTTACCAGCTTCATACCGAAACGCAACTGTATGATCGCTACTGCTACCATGGGCCAGCGTATGGTGTAGGGACCCTGCAACAAGGAAAAACCACTGAAAAAGGTTCTACCTTCGGATGAAACAATTTGTTAGACTGAAATGCTTAGATTACAGTATTTACAACTTTGTCAGTTTCCATCTGTATGTGGTTAAACACTTCGAGCCTGCTGTGTGACCAACAAAACATAACTAGCTTAAAGCATTCCATCTTAGTCCTCTGGGTTAGCAAAGCATTTGACTATCTTAGGGTTGCAGTTTGAGATTCTGGTCTCGAGAATTCAAATGTGTATGGGTCTCAGATCCCACTTAAAGTGCCTTCTCCTTGCCATTTTCTTTTTACAAACGACAACATGCTCCATAAAATTACGGGGCAAAATAGACGACAAATTACTCTTTTTTTTTTGTTCAGGTGCCGCAGGTTACGGCCCAGACGATTACGAATACCTGAATCATATCTACACTAAAGACCTTAACGAAACCTACGACGTCGTGTACGACTGGCGAGACGTCCTCAACGAATATATCGCGAAAGACGGCGAGTACAAGATCATGATGACGGAGGCATACACGGACCTACAACTCATGCTGCGCTACTACGGCAATGGGAAGAGGACCGGGTCGATCCCATTCAATTTTAGTTTCCTAGGGGATATTACTAACACGTCTACGGCTCAGGATATAAAGGCTGTTATTGATAAGTGGATGACTTATATGCCTATTGGACAGGTCGCTAACTGGGTGGTGAGTAACATTTTTTATCTTATCTTACATAATAAATGCGAAAGTTTGGATGATGGTTACTCAATCACGCCAGAACGGCTGAACGGAGCTGGAGGAATCAGATTCGCGATGCATGTACTGAATAAGGGCCAAATCAAAAGCACCCGAAACCGACGTACGTGCATGAAGAGATTGATGAATGTAGAGGAAGCGAAAGTTGTATATTTAGACCGGTGCACCTGACGTTCCATAGTCTCTGCCTACCCCATTGGGAGACAGGTGTGAAGGTATGTATGTAGGTATGTAAATTATTCACGACCACAGACGAAACAAATAGACATAAATAAAAGAAAACTTGATGAGACAGAAACAGCAGGGAGTGTGGCCTCGCTCGCTAAATACTAGTTTGTAAGTGGAAAAGTGGTTAAACCCGTATAAAACCACTATGGAGACTTATCTCCCTGGGTTTCCTTGTTTCAGTGTAAGCTTTGGCACGCTCAGAAATTCTGTCCTATATTTAATTTTCGTCTTCACGATCAGTCGGATCACCAATCCTGCCTCATGCCTTCTTGTTTACTTATTATTTATTATTGGGGGGCTGAGATAGGTCTTGTGTGCCGCTTCGATCATTGCTGATCTTTTGTGGCAGCCCTTTGTTTAGAGCTCGCCGCAAAGGCCCGTTGGATCCAGAAATTTCCAGATGCTTTGGGCCGTGAGAAGTTCTCTTGTTGTTGTTAAGTTGTTTATTTAAAAATATATATATATTTTAGAACGGCAACCACGACCAGAGCCGCATGGCCAACCGGCAGGGCACCGACCGCATCGACGCCATGAACATGCTGGCGCTCCTCCTGCCCGGCGTGGCCATCACCTACCAGGTAACTCGATTTTACCACCCATCTTTCCTAATTAAACCTCTCTCCTAAGTCTCATGCTATTCATTTGATTAAAAGTTGTTTTTTTTTAGTTTTAATTTATCCCAATTTTTGGGTTGATACGGTTACCCTACCCCACTATATCTAAATTAGATGGATAACATCGATTGACGTATGATAGTTAGGTGTTAAATGTAGTAGTAGTAGGGTGACCACACTTTAGGACTTTAATTATTAGTTTTATTAGAAAATTAACGATAATTAAAGAAAATTTTTAACAACTGACTTTGCATTACCAATTTGAAGTCGCCCTGTGTAGTAATAATCACCCCTTACCTTAAAACAAAGGTATTCAAATAATCCGCAAGGTATAAACCTGTTTACCGTATTTTGAAAAAAGAACACTTATCACTTAACCAGGGTGAAGAAATCGGCATGACCGACGGCGTGATATCCTGGGAAGAGACGAAGGACCCGCAGGCCTGCAACACCGAAGACCCGATCAACTACTGGAAGAAGTCGCGCGACCCCAACCGCACGCCCTACCACTGGGACGGCACCAAGAACGCGGGCTTCTCCGACACCGACGGGGACACCTGGCTGCCCGTCGCTAGCAACTACAGGACGGTTAACTTGCAGCTCGAGATGGCGGCCACGAAGAGTCATTACAAGGTTAGCTGATATGCTTGTCTAATATATTATCAAATATCATTCCCTTTTCAACGGGGTCGCACATTTGCACCCGTCGTCTGTCGCAAAATGGCGCGTCAAACGTCAAGTTCAAATTTAGAACTGTTTTATACGTTTAACTGCCGCACTCAATGACTCACTCAAGAAGAAATGAGGGGAGTAGCGGGAAACTAATTCTACGCGTACGTAGTCGCGAGCGTCCTCTAGTAAAAAATAACGTACAATGAATAGTTATTTCATATTAAACTTACTATGAAAATAATGATTTAGTGTATAAATCGTTGCAAAGACCTCGCTTGATCTTTAAAAGTACGTGATTATTGAGTAATCATGGTGAATTGGTTCGTTTGGTTTTGTTTACATAAAAATTCTATTGACGGCGACTTTACAGTGAGTTATTTCATGAGTTTGAGTGTGAGACTATTGACTGTTGTTGTTGCAGTTCTACAAAGACGTGGTGGCCCTGAAGAAGACGCCGGCCGTGCGCACCGGGGACCTGGACGTGCTCGCGCTCAACGCGTATGTGCTGGTGGTGGCCAGGTAACTGTTATACTACCTCCCAATATATGACTGGATGTTGTGCTTACATAATGCTCGTTTGAAGATGTAATGAATCGTGTTTGTGTTCCAAAACATCTGTTATTTATTTCATTTGGGAAATAACTAGTAATAAAGCTGTTAACGAAAAAAACTATTAGGGCCGGGCGGGTTTATTGAGCCATACGCATCGATTTTGCTCAGATGTCTGGTCATGAATTTGAACTGTTAGTTGATATAACTATGGATCAAGAAACCCGCTCTTGCTGCCGCACTCAGAGATGTCGATTAAATTTAATGCTTGATTAAAGTAGCTGTTGTCACTTTCTTTACTATAACAAAGACAACACGTCACTAAACAAGCGTTAAATTTAATTGACGGCTCTGAGTACGGCAGTTAGGGCCCGTTGTTTGATTAGTAGGTAATTCAACTAATTGTTAAAATTCGAAAAAAGAATCGAAAATTTGACAAATTTTCTTGAGATTTAACCATTAGTTACGGTTTTTAATGATTAGTTAGTTTAACTACTGATCAAACAACAGGCCCTTAATGGTGTTGATATTTTAACCCACAACCCATAATAAAAATGAGTCATAATTTTAAAACCTTTGTCAGTCTGTATGCCCGCCATATAAATAAATGATACCCACTCTGGCCTTAGTAAATAAGTTAAGTCTAGTATACTCACTAGTGATGTGCCGTTCTCGAGAATTCTCGACATTCTCCATACAAAAAGAGCGTAGTTCCCGAGAATTCTCGAGAATGGCACATGTCTAATACTCACTCTGTATATGACTTTTATCCTTTTGTCAAACTGTCCAATTATCCCATTATTCCAGGATGAAGCCAGGCTCCCGCGCCATAGTGGGCATCGTGAACTTGTCCGACCAGGAGCAGGTGGTGGACCTCTCCTCCATCCGCCTGCTGCCCTCCATCCTCCAGGTCAAGGCCTCGGGCGTCGACAGCGCCATGCAAAAGGGGTATGGATCTAACCTAACCTAAGGCACTTGTCCTACTGCCGTCGAGGAAGCGATTAGCTATAGACTATTTTCTCACTCAAAAAACGAAAAAAATATATAAATTCCGTGTCAATAAGAGACACATATTATTAGTTGATCGCTGGCTGTTCATACTGCCGGCAAGAACTCTCCACGATTGCACTGGTTCGTCGAAACAAAAGATATATATCCCGTGTCAATAAAAGAGACATATATTAATAGTTGACCGCTGCCTGTTCACACTGCCGCCGGCGAGAACTCTCCACTATTTTAGCCCGGTGATGCTCAAACATGGATCCCATCTTGTTTTCCTACAGAATAAAAGTGTGTCCTGTAAGTTATGCACATTAGATCAAAGAATTAATCAAATTTCTTTTACAGCCTGAAAGTGGTGAAGTCTCGGTTCTCCGTGTCTCCGCACAGCGCCGTGGCTCTACAGTCCCTCCTCTGGGTGCCCCATATCATTATATAATCATTCGCATTTCGTATTTAAAAATACTATAAATCTATTTATCTAGTAAATTTATTTATATAAATATATAACTTTAATACTTAATGTGTAGCACTAAATGATTAATAGAATAATAAAGAATATGTTATAGCAAAGCATTTTTTTTTATTTCTTTACTTAAATCTATTTTTACAAAATATTAAGGCCTGCAGAATTTTATTCAGATGAATATATTATTATTACACCAATTACTTTTAATAAGACCAATATACAATCATTATATAATTTGCAGACCACATTCTGAGAAGGCTGTCATTCATAGTACAGTCGACCTTATAAGTAGCTGGACACTTTGGTACCTTGTCACTTTTACGCCTTTGACGAATTAGTGCAGCAGTTCTAACATAATGTTGAAGTGACAAAGCACTAAAGTGTGCAGCCACTTATAAGGCCGACCATACCATCATCAAAGGCAAAAGATTTGATGATAGATCTCTGACGTAATAAATTGACCAATTGAAAAAAGAGCTCTAATAGTGCATATCTGCCGTCCTACCAAAGAAGGTGGCTAAACGCAAAATAGTAGTTAAAGAATTGTATACTCTACTAGTAACCACATAAAATTTAAAATGCTTAAACCATTATTTATGCCGTTAGTTAGCTGCCTGTGGTATTTTGGCAGTATGCCCACTTACATGAGGTGATAGAAGTAATTCCATCACCCCAAAATTAGGAAGTCCATTCACAACCTTCAGTCATGGAAATTTAACCAGAGCCAAAACAAAGTTAATCATAAATTTATAATCTTAGCATTAAAAACATATCTTGGAAAATTACCACTTCGGTAATTTTATTCATTTAACATTTTCAGCACCAGCATTCCGAAAGTCAGGTTCTCTGTTCATAGGCAGTCTTCCCTACAAAGCAGATAACCAGAGCCGGCTTTACCTATAGCGCAGGGTCTTAAGGGGTGCCGAATGCCCCTCTCAAATCGTGCAAAGAGCATACGTCGCTCACAGTGCCGGCACTCTCAATGACCCTAGAGGGCACCATAGTTGGCACACGGGCGCTACATGGGCCTCCTCTGCAGATAACGCTGGGATTGGTTACGAGCGTAATACTTCATGGCAGCAAATGTGTTAACTGTGGTCACAGTGAGCAATTTCACAGTGTATCTTCAGTACTGTGATGGTTACTTAAGTGTTTCAATCCACACCGCAAGGTCTGCCGTTCAAATTGACATGGTTTTTTTGCATCAAAGTGGAGCAGGAATTTGTAGATTTAAAACACTGCATAAATGGAAATTTTGCGCAATGCTTATCGTTAACGGTAAAAAGAGAAACACTATTTATTTGACTTAGAAATCCATAGCACCCTCCAGGAAACACAAGCAGTCCACCATATTTATTACATAGTCCAAGTCTTTCTTCGTTATGATCTTCCGCGTCTTCGTAGCGGTGTTGTATGTTTCCTTCACTATTGTTTCTAAGAACATTTCCTGGAAACAATGTTTAAATAGTTTAACAATATGTTACATAAAAATAAAATAATTATGATATTGCTTAACTGTAGGAAGATAAATTATCTTATGTTTTACATATGGGCCCTTTCACATACGTTTCACACTTTAGGATCTTTTGTAAAATTAACCCTTTGACTCACTTTTCTATTAGAATTTGAAGGTTTCCCCATTGTCTCAATTTACTGTAAGAACATTTTATAATGTAAATAAGTCAGAATACTCATTGGTAAAACACAAAAACTGGGTTTCATGACTGTACCTAATGATTAGACGTTGACACCTTAAGCAATTACTCTAAAAAGAAAAGTCTTACAATAACCAAGTTTAAATTCCATCTCAAACTGCACAAACTTAACAATTTACATGATCCACCAGAGGAACATGATGTTTACTAACATACAATGTAAAAAAATCAACAGGGATTACATACACATTTAAATAGGTAACCCTAAACTTTGTCAAGTATCTAGCCTAAAAAAAGAAACTTTTAACCACAAATGCTTTTAGCTTTACCATATTATTCGCAAACGCATCATCCTCCAAAACTCCAAGACTTGGACTAAGGGCAAGTTTTTTTTTTTTAGTCAAGAGCAAACCCATTATTAATTTAAAAAAAACAATAACAAGAGTATGTTTCAAATATGGTTTGTCCTTATCTTTCATAGTGACATTTGAATTTGACAGAAAGAGACAAAGCATACTTCGACTAAAATAGGTTTGTTGTATGTTTAAGAACAAGGTAATAGTCTTACCGTAGCCTTAGTAACTAAAAAAGCAGCATCAGCGCTTATAACGCTAACGTCTGGGTCCTGCTTCATGATATTCTTAATCCTCGCAATCGGCAGCCTCGTGGTCTTCACAACCTCGCTCCTCGCATTCTGAGGCTTCTTCTCTACATGCTCTTCAGAGCTAACTAGCTCTGATTCCTGAAGAACTTCGCTCTCAATCAGTTCCGAATTGATTTCGGTTTCTATAAAGTGTTCCGAGTCGGGGAATTGCTCTGTATCGTCGATTACATCTGATATGTCGATGTCTGTGTAATGATCGTCCTCTGTCATTATAATTGGATTTATTGTTAAGTTTAAGGTACTAACAACAGCACACTGCACGTAAATCGCGCGCAAAATTCACAGGCGATCTGTCAGTCAGGTTCTGACAACTCAACTGACACTGTCGTGAGTGAGTTTTCAAGGATTTATAGCCCTGGATTCTAGTTTTTTAGCCGTCATGAATATTAAGACTGGGTTACCCGAATGATTATATCAAGAGATAGATTATAATTTTGTAATTTCCCCAGTAATTTTATTACTTTATATTATGTCTTGGCAGATACAGGTGAAAATTCAATATTTCTAAATGTCAACCACCAAGTTAAGCAAGTTAAGCAAAATTGTAATGATGTTGCCATCTTCACTTTAAACAGCGCCCTCTTTTTTTTCGTTGCCATACTACTCGCATCAATATTTTGGTTTTAAAGTTTGGTTCGTGTTGCTAATTGAGTACTAATAGATGTTCGAATATGGTGCGTCCGAACTCCGAACCGACGGACCGTTACTCCGACACCGCTCTGTTTTTTAAATACTCTCTTTTGCCTAATTTTATTTAGTTATAGTTAGTTCTACTTAGAAACTGTGTTATGAAAATAAGTTTACCCTAATTTTACCCACTGACCGTGGCCAAATTCTGGGGTCTTAGTGAAAAAAGGTATAAGTCTTCTGAAGATCAAGTGAAAAAGGGTTTAAGTCTAGTATACTCCGTTCATGTATATACCCTTTTTATAACGAGTTAAGTCGACTTGTACCCTTTTTCACTAGGACCTCAGAATTAAGGTGCGGTTTTAGGTAAAAATGTAATCGTACTCATACTGCCAATTTCCATCACGTAAAAGGGTCCACTTACGTTTGTCGGACACTCGTCGACAATATGTTCCTCAGGATCCAGTCTTAAGGTGTCAGTTGGTAGCCGACTGCACGCAGCAGCAGGCGACGTGTCGCGACGACACTACTGGTTTCAATGTATTTCTTTGAAATTCCCTCCATGGCTAGCGACACGAAGCTAGCGACGTGTCTTCGAGCGGCAGACGACACAGTCGCCCGACCGCAGACTAGTAGTGCCGCTGCCGCCGGAGCAACGAATATTGCATTGATATCGGGTTTACATTGAACGGTTTGATGGGGTTTTATTCCAAATTTACGTCTATTCCAATAACAAAGAAGTCGTGCAAAATCGATTTGCAAGATTTTAAGCAGATACTTGTTTTTTTTTGTTGTGTTCGTAACCCTGGTGCGCAGGGTGCGGGCCAGCTCCAACAGCATCTTGGCGACGTTCGCCGGTTCGATTGTCAGTATGTTATCATTGTTGTCTGGTTCACGTACTGGCACATTAATCCAAAGTAAGTAGGATCAGGTTTGCAGATGATATTGCAGCATTTTCTGAAACCAGCAGTCAACTACAAGACCTAGTTGTAAAAATGGAGGAAATATTCAACCAGTTCGGACTTAAAATTAATAGCAGTAAAACTAAAACACTTGTAACATCCAAACATACAATAGAACATAACCCAATAATTCTTAACAATAGTGCAATAGAACAAGTACACAAATTTAAATATTTAGGAAGCCTAATTACCAATGACTCTAGATGCACTGCAGACATCATTCAGAGGATAGCCATGGCTAAAAAAGCCTTCAATAACAAGAAGAACCTATTAAGAGCTAAAATATCAAAGAAGGCTAAAAAAAGATTAATTAAAACCTACATTTGGAGCATCGCGTTGTACGGTAGCGAGACTTGGACACTGACACAGAGAGATAGAGAAAGGTTGGAAGCGTTTGAGATGTGGTGTTGGCGAATGATGGAAAGAATTAGCTGGACGGAAAAGAAAACCAACGAAGAGGTTTTAAAGATGGTGAACGAAGAAAGACATATTTTAAAAACTATAGAATGTAGAAGAGGAAAGATGATAGGACACTTGATACGGCATGATAGTTTCTTTTTGAACATTTTAGAGGGTAAAGTCGAAGGAAAAAGAGGAAGAGGAAGACCTAGGCTTACTTACTTCAACCAAATAAGACAGAAGGCCAATGTCGTGTCGTATCAGGAGGTGAAAAAGCTAGCACAGAGTAGAGAAAAGTGGCAATTACTTCACCGACAAGAGCCTAGCTCTTAAATTTGATGATGATGATGAAGTAGGTTAGCTTAGTTGTGTTCAGTAGAAATAAAAACATTACTAACATTAGGTTTAATTTTTAGTTTTAATTTACTAACAGTTTGTTATTATTATGTTATGGTCCAAAGATGGCTGAAATAAAATGATTTCGATTTGATTTGATTTGATTTGTAACCTACCAGTAAAAGTTTTTTATGAATGAAAAAAATCACCCAGGCGACTCCGGCCACGAACAAATTAGTTTTTAATTAAAAAATATAGCTAACTAGTCTCAAAGAGACTGGTATGTTAAATTTTCATTTTCGTAGTGATTAGCCTGTTAATATCTTAAACTGAATAATATTCCTTTACTTCTTTCCGTTTAAAAAGTTACTCAAAAGTAAAATATAATTGAAGAACGTTTAAGCAAATAACGTTTATATTTAAAAACACTGCACTTTAACAAAATAAATTAAGTTTCTTAAGTAATTTTATTTTATATCATTTCATCACTCTCCCGACTTTTCGCATTGGCAATGGTAAATGTTTTGTCCTATTTTAGAACAAGCTGTATTTCTTCATTGTTTTGAAGCATGAAATAAAACCACATTATTATATCTTAATAAAATATAATTATCAGTTCGTGTTGAGTATAAAACAACATTAATTAACATTAATACAGGAAGAACTATGTACAATCCCAGCACAACAAAACGGGTATGCTATGCTAAATTTAAATACATCTTACTGTACAATACTCTTACCTAGAAAGAGCTGCAGTAAAGCGAATCGAATAAAATTTAAATGAACCGCCGGCAGTGTGACCACAATACGTTGTTAAAATACCATTTTATCGGTAAGCGTCGGCGTCGACCACAGACGAGTAATCTTTCACTATTCCCACACTGCGTTGCGGTTTAACAGCTCTATTCTTAACTCTATGCGCCAATTTCATCAAGCTAGTTTCTATAGAATTTCTTATCAGGTCAATAAGGCACTTTGTATCAATGTATTTGTTCATCACAATAATTGTTCATTTATAATTTATAATCAATCATTCTTATTTATTACATGCAAGAACGTTAAACAAAATCTATAATTTTACGACACAAGATTACATTTATTAGGTATAAGTAGTTAATCATTTGGAGAAGATATTTGTATTCTATACTTTGCCTGAGTACCTAGGGTGATGGAACCAGTAATGGACAAGGACCAATAATGGACACTTGATTCTTATTTTATAGAAGATAAGGGTTATTCATTTGTTTTGCATCAATCAATTTAGGACCGTAGGATCTTTGAATTAAGAGTTAAGTGTCCATTGTTGGTGCCTGTCAGCTTAAAGCGTCCAACACTGGTGCCATTCACCCTAGTTAACTAATTGTAAACAAAGTTTACTGTGCCTCAGTACCTATGCTAACCAATACAGAATTAGCGACAGATACAAAATGTATTGAACATATCAATAAAGAATAAATTTAATATCTTCGGTCTGTCTGTCTTGATTGGCTAGTATGATATGATAAGTAGTGTGATTTTGCATGTTTATATTGGGTAATTATACAAACCTACTTTGACAAAGTTATAGTCGTAACCAATCATTTAATAGATTTATTTTAAGTCTTTATGCTCAAAAAATCTCGCATACTTCCTTATATTTAATGAATATATCATGGATAATTTATCATCATATACACATAAATTTAAAACTTAACCAATCAAAATATTTCAATTTATACACAACAATTTCTTCCAAAAGGGTCTTTTGTTTTGTATTACTGGCAACCCCGCCAATATGGCGGCATCGAAGGCGTCCTTCAAATGTTTTCGTGTTTTTGCCGAAGTCTCGATGTACGTCGCATTTATTTTTGCCGCCAAAGCTTTGGCATCTGCTTCGGTAACTACGTGTTCGCCTCGAGCCTGAAAATAAGAAAATTAATAACATCATTTTAAAGATTCTTCTCAACGCAGTTCAAGGAAGGTTAAAACAATACGTATGGCTTCTATGGCCTGTGATAAGATCCGAGCGTAACTGTGTTTCTACAAGTACAAGTCGAGTTGAGAAATATGTGCACACTTTAGTACCTTGCCTTTTTAATGTCATGTTTAAACTGCCATACATGAATTGTCACAGCGATTAACGTGACATGGTACTATTACTAGGTGTATACATATTTTATGAACTCGACTGTACTAGCACTTGAGAAAGTTAGTGTAAAAATGAACTTAGCAGGTCAATACAATGGGTAAACCATCATTTTATCGAATTTCACTTCATCGATTGTATCATTTCATCGAACAATATTTTCTACTAAAACCATGATGTTTTTGGGATATCTTAAACATTAATTACGTAGGTTAGGTTAGGTTACACTTGCGACTTACAAAAAAAAACTCCTGCGGCGGGAAATCTTTTTCGAAGAAATGAAATTTCTACATATACGTTCATTGAAAGGTGTTTCGATAAAATAATAGGTACACCAATACAATATTTTGCAATTCTGAAATCCAACGGCAGATTGATTTAAGTGTCTAAACGACCTTAGGATCCAACGCCAACCCTTTCAATGCTTTACTGCCAAAGATGGCAACAGACTTGCCTTCAGCGTATTTATACATTGCTGGACAATCTGGACATAAACCTTTCGAGCGTCAGATAGCTCAGACTACTCACCCTCAAAGATTGTAGGACTCTGGGATCCAACGCCAGGTCGCTCTGGGTCCCGACAAGCAGCAAAGGCGCGTTGACAGCTGCGACGGCTCTGGTCCACCGCTCTGCCACTGAGCGGAAGGTCTCTGGTCGGACCACGGAGAAGCAGAGGAGGAGCACGTCAGTGCCCGGGTAGCAGAGCTCGCGAAGCTCGGACATAGAATCCTGGGAACAATTAATTTCCGTTTAATGAATAAAGTTCTGAAGACTTATGCAAAAGGGGATAAGGAAAGCAAAAACTCAACTGGAAGATTCTATTGGTGACTTTTTTAAGCTTGAGCATAACTACGACCCTGAACTCTAAACTAATGCAATCGAGTGAGAAAATAAAATATATAAATATTTAATAATAATGCAAACTGGAATCTGTTTTAAGAGTATTAAGTGAATTTATTTATGGTAACATTCGTAACAGAAACAGTGTAAGGCCGGCCGCATACATTCGTTTTCCGTATACGGTTTCCGAATACGTTTTCCGCATTCGGACATCTAAGAGGTCTGAAAAGTCTTTCGCGTTCGGGTAAAGTCGGTTATACTCGCGTAAGAGGGTATAATCACGAGTGAAAGAGAAGTACAAAGCCGAAGGTGGTTTTATATGCTATCGCGATGTCTGTACGTTACTTGCAATAGTTTCGGCGCGCCTGTCGATTTATACAGATTCATCAACTAAAAGAAGAGTGTTAAATGTTGGAAGCGGAAGAAGGAATATTGGCGGAAGGGGGAAAGGAAAGTAAAGAATGATACATGCAGAGTTTTAAAGATTTCCTGTATTTCGTACAGAGTACGTGACTGTGATCTGATGATCTCAGACTTGGCACATGGAACCAGGAATGGTAAGGCGGAAATGAAGTACGTAGCCAGGATAATCGTGTAACTATTCTGATACCGCAATACAAATAGTTCTTCTTGAACATAGCTAGTACAAAACATACGGAAATTGAAAATTATTGGGGATAGCGATTGATTCCGTCTAGACAATATTAGAATGGTAAACTTCGAGGCGTTTGGTTGATTTAGCGCATAGACATTCAGGATTCAGGCGAACTGTACAATAAACCTCAAAACCAAGCTCATTTCAACATTTTCAACTACTCTCGACGATGGAATAGCTCATTTTATTGTTTTCGCATCCATGCCAATAGCTCAGCTTGTATAATATTACTACTTTAATATTGTATGTAGATTTATGTGTGTATGTACTCAAAATAACTTGACCAAAGTCTAACATACATGTGAAATATTCACTCAAGGAAGTGGATTAGACGTCGAGAACCACCCGGGTAAGCCGTACTTTATTTGAATATTTTAAGGCCAAAGGAAATTCTCTACTGCTCAAGGTTCTCTGAAGCATTGGCAGATATAATAAGGTCTTCCTTATTCCTCAATAGTATTCAACTTTCTCATTTTCGTATAATAAACAGAAACATGTGTAGAGTAATTAAGGATTCAGTAAGACATAATAATACTATTTAGCTCTTTAGCAGAACATAAAGGTAAAGAGACGCAAATCTAAACTATACGCTCAATCAAAATCCATTACTTAACGCGAAAGTGACTTTTGTTGTTTTCCTTGAAAGTTTGACGTGCTTTGTGCGCACAGAGAAAATTTGATTGACAGAGTGATATAGGCTTTTTGAATCGGAAAACTTTTTTCTTTTCAAATTACGTAGCAGGTGATAAAAAAGCCAGTGATAAATAATTACTGATATAAAGCGGCGAACATGAATGGCAGACTGCGGACACCCATGACAGCGCTGTGTGAAAGTGCACTTTCGACTCGAGCCCACAATCGTGTTGCCTAATAAATCATAACCATTGTGCAATTCCGATAACTCCCTTGTCGATCAATTGTTGAAAGTTTGATGACTTTACAATACGGAACTTGCACGTGCTGCATTTGAATTGGTCTGATTGGATGCTTTTGAGACATTTTGATCTGAATATTCTTTCAGAAGGGCATTTAAACGTATTTAGTATCCAGTGATAGTTGTGTGGTTATCGGCTTAGAATAGTACCACTCCATGTCTTCCCGTGGAAGTCGTACGAGGCGACAAAGGGAATGAAGGCTTGTAGTATTGGTAGGCGATGGGCTCTGTTACTAACAAAACTAAACATCCTAAAAATCATAGTTTGTGCAAAATGTTGTTACGGAATTAATAACAACAAGTTTTTAGAGTTGTTGGTAATTCGCTCTGCCTACCCCACTCTGGGAATGAAGGCGTGAAGGTATGTACGTATGTAGAATCCAATGATATACTTCAGCATATACACATATAAGGGGTTAAATAGGGAAATCAAACGAATATATAATGGAATACTTCAGTAGAATTACATACGGGATTAAATATCTGGTAGATTGTCGAGTTAGATTGTCGTGTTTATCGAAATGGAAAACGTGGGTAAAGCATCTGTCACTTTCTGACCTGTGTATAAATGCGAGAGTGAGGAATGCTTTATCCACAATTTGTCACGCTATAAACGTAACCATACTAGGCACACATACAAGACTAAGAACTTATACAAATGTAAAAGTAATAAATAAACTGGATAAATATAAACGTATTCACAAAGGAGGATGTCTATGTCTAACTCTGAGACTTTTACTAAGATTACTATGCACACACTGCAGTCCTGTGCATTATAAATGCGAAAGTGGAATTACATATGCAACAGTCTCTATGGAGGCAGGTGAAATACACCGGTGTATATGCACGTCAGTCGTTCTATAATTTACTCGTTATGCTCTTGGTATATGACGTAGTAATTACACGTACAGACAGCATTACAAACAGCTATAGTTAAGCTTGGCAAATAAGAGTTTGACGTGGTGAGTGGTGACAGTTTGAACGCAATAATTTTGGGATGACGATCTGCGAAAGATTGCAGGCAGATGCTGGATGCGGCAAGCTGAAGACAGGGCGCTATGGCGCTCATTAGGGGAGGCCTATTTCCAACAGAGGACTAATATAGGCTGATGATGATGATGATGATGATGATGATGATGATGATGATGATGATGATGATGATGACGATGACGATGACGATGACGATGACGATGACGATGACGATGACGATGACGATGACGATGACGATGACGATGACGATGACGATGACGATGACGATGACGATGACGATGATGATGATGATGATGATGATAATGATAATGATAATGATAATGATAATGATGGTGATGATGATGAGAATGATGACATGAATTAATATTCAGTATCGCTAGTAAATTAAAGAGAGCTGAGTGACCTCGATTCGAGGTCTTCGATGGATCAATAAACGCCATCCAGCAACCGAAAAATTAGTTCGCAGGGGATTTTAATTGAAGCTGGTTCAGTTTAGGTTTATGGAACTGCCCGCAAAAATGAAATTTACATATTAAATTACTGACACGTGGCGAGCTGATTCGGCAAACAAAATCCACTTTAAAGTTCGTATCGTATCTCGGTAACATTTAAATATGTGAAGACATTGCGAATTCGAATTAGTTGGTCTAATCGTAAATGTTAACTTTGTAACAAGTAGTTCCGAGTGTGAATAATATTGACCTACAGGTACTTGTTGTAGTATAACTACACAACGCGCCGAGCAAATCACTTTGGGAGTAAGTACCAAGTCGAAGTGTGCAAATATTTTATAACAGATTCCGTGTTTGTGAGTGTTCTGTTTGTTTTTTCTTTTTACAATAAGAAGTATACATAAATACGAGTACATTGAAAACATTATTTGACTACGCAGGCACATAAAGAGAAACTTTTTTTTAATCTTTAATTTAATTAACAGTCGGACTGAAAGGGCGACAGCGACGCATCTATACATATATTAGAATTAAAAAGTTATATTCATCTCTCATTCTAACGGGAACGTATCATAATATATTATATAAAGTTCAAAATAGATAATGGGTCATAAAACATAATGTTTCATCTATATACGAGTATATAAAAGGCAAACCTGACAAACAGACTTATATATCAACGCACAGCCAAAACTACTGTACCTGGAAACTTGAAATTTGGTACAGGGGTTCCTTTCATGATGTAAGTGAGCACTAAGGAAGGATTTTCCGAAAATCGACCCCCAACGGGAAGAAATGGGGGGAGTAGCGGAAAACTAATTCTACGTGTACGAAGTCGCGGGCGTCCTCTAGTATATAATAGTTTTATTTCTGAAGCTGTAAACTTTTCAGGATTATGTAAAAGGTCATTGTATAGGACCCATTAGGTTAGGTTAGGTTTATTTTATAACAATCCCGGAATTCTAACAGATAGCTGCGTCCCTCTCGGTCTGACTCCGACTGTTAGTCTGGAGCGTCCATTAGTCAATTGATAATCCTTAAGATGGATTATAAAATAGTTACTATCGAGACGGTAATTTACACGATTTATATTAATTAGCTATTTTATCGCTTGCAATTCCTAATTGTGAATCCACCTTAGGCACTGCATTCAAGTAATCTATTCCGCCATCAACTTGTCAGCCTCAGAGGCTCTACTTTGAAATCCGTAATTCGAACTTCGTCTATTGCTATCCCTTTTGCTCTCGACGCGTCACTAATTCGCAAGAAAGTGACGGGGCGATCCGAAATCCGAATTGCTGATTTCAAAGTAGAGCCCCAGAGCTCAGCACTTGATATTTCAAAACTTTCCTGCCATAATTAGAAAGATGCCAGTAGCGATAGCGACACTTAATTAACTATAAAGACCTAATTTGCTTTACATCAATGATGATCGATAGCTTGTTATTATAGAAAGTTATAATTGAAACTAGCATCAAGTTTGATCAGCCAGTTCGGTAGTGCGATGGGTTTCAATCAAATATTTTAAAGAAGATTGACGTTGGTTGAGGAAGTGGTAACATTAAACAAAATTTTTGGTATCTGAAGAGCAATAGAATGTAGAAATCTTTATTGAAACTGCTGACGATTCTATATAATTTGGTATATTTATAATTTAGCGTGCGGTAGAGTGCGTAGAAGTCGAATCGTTTATTGCTTTTCTCTCAGGAAGGTTCAAGTTTTCTTTGATGGGAAAAAGCATGCTATCTCCATACTATATTCAATTTTTTTTATAAATTGCAACAAAACCAACAGCAACATATTCGCTTTATAGCACTAGGTCTTAAAATAAGCTAACTTGACACGTTTTCAATCGACACAACTGACAGGTAGGTGTTACAGGCGATATTGCCCACTGTTTGTCAACTTAGCATGCAGCTGTAAAACTGTAGAAAATGGTTTCTTGCCACATCGACAATAAAATCTGTAGATACCGCATATCCACGATGTAGCTCTTCAAAAATACGTCATATCTCGAGAATAATATGACGTAAATTTGAATACAGCGAAATAGGGACATAAGTATAATGTTTGTGCTTTCAAATGACGTACGAAATCGTAAAACGAACGCCGTGCGAACAATGACAAAACGCAATGAAAACATAAATGGCTGGCACAAAATATCCGGAACCTTCTATGAACGTGCCTTTTAATGATTGTTCAACGCCAGCCTAACTGATTTCAATGATAACTAGACCCGGTTTGGAGTCCTTGGTTGGTTGAAATGCAGGTAGCGGAGAATCTGTGAGAAACCGGCAAGACGCCATTGTTCGACAAAAAATATCTGCTGTTTGATCACCGTGCGATCAACTGTGAATCGAAACATACTGCAGATGCATCGGTCTCTTGTAAATAACCAGATGAGTGTGCAAGACGCATTCGAGAGTGTGATCTGTCATATTATCATATATCGCAACAAAAGCTATGTTGTTAATTAAGCCTATGACGAAGCAGAACATCTCTGGTTGTTTCATCAAGATTGACCTTTGGCTCATTTAAAACAAATGCTCAATTTTGATGCAAGCAAATTAAACAATACTTCAACACTGGTTTATTCGTCACTCATCTAAATTTTGAAGTGTTTTAACGATCGTAAATTTTGCTAAATTCTTTCAAAATCTAGTATTTTTTTGTTCCGGCGGTATTTGAATGATAACTAGTACACTATCCACGAACACCATTCAAAATTTCAGCCAGAAACCGTGCAATGACATGTGCATCGAGCTATTCATATAGAATCAATGGTTGGAGGAAATCAATTATTTTTTTAAGCTACGACATGTGAGCACAATGTAGTGTAGTCCATTGTGTTTCAATTCACGAGTTACACGTGCTATGGGAACATTTGTTACGTCACAAGTATTATAAAAAAATATTTACTTATCTAACAGGTGATAAGTCGCACGCACATAATCTTGATGAGTCAGAGAATGATTTCGCTTTTGTTTAAAGTGAAATGAACTCGCCGAAAGAGTGACTCAATCTGTATCTTCTTTTTTTTGGCCTCGACTCGTGCTGACATTTAGGCCGGCACTATTATAAATGCCGTTGTTACATCGAAGCTATAAACGAAATTTATTTTATATTACAGTATTAACGCTTCAATGTATTAAGAAGATTGTGAGGCAGAAAATTTTCACACAAATGCGGTAACGTTTCTCTACCCCTAAAACTAGTCCGACTTTTACGATTTTCGAATAAGTTGTAGATATTATGAAAAAACCGCCTTCAAAAACGCAAAAAATAACTTCTACTACTAGATACTTAGTAGTAGGTACCTATCCTATTAGGTTAGTCCAACTGAAGTCGGCTTTTTGTTGAAAATATTGTGGTCGCCGACTTCAGTTAGACTAACCTAATAGGATAGGTACCTACTACTAAGTACCTAGTAGTAGAAGTTATTTTTTGCGTTTTTGAAGGCGGTTTTTTGTTTTTTAAAACATTTATTTTATTTTACACTTTTTAGTGATCATAATAAGCTTATGTAGTCCCACTTCTTAGTTGATATATGAAACTTTAAGACATTTCAAGCTCGCCGCAAGCAACGCCGCGGGAAAATCATAGTCATAGTAAATAAATAAATAAATAAATAAATAAATAGTCATTTTAAAACAATTAAATGTGCTTCGTTGTAGTCGCTCAACTATCTTAATCGAGATATCTTATCGCCACCCTTGAAATCGGTACCGTTGAGGAGTTCCGGTGGCCATCTGTGGTCGTCATCATCAGTTCCGCTTCACCAAGTGACACTTTCTGAATGCAAATGCTACACTTGTTACTAAAAATACTAAAATCGCTATATGTTTGCATACAATATTTGAGGAGTTGTCTCAATTCCTCACTGATCCCTTCATCAGATTCAGATTTGCTGACAATGGGACCACCTCGGAAGTATACTCTATCAAACCAAAAAAGAATTTTTAAAATCGGTCCACAATTGACGGAGTAATCGGTGAACATACATAAAAAAAAAAAAAAAAAAAAGATACATACAGTGGAACGTATAACCTCCTCCTTTTTTTTGAAGTCGGTTAAAAACTACCTAAATCTGTAAGTTTTTCTTTCCAACAAAATATTTCTTGGAAAGAAATGTTAGGTAATACAAGACAGACGTAAGCGTACCTTACTAATCTAGCATTATTATAAGAACTAACATATTCAAAAATCGTGAAAAACTGACTTGTTTTGAGGGGGTGAGGTTACCACGGAGCTAATATGGATGGATTTTTTTGACAGTTTCGCGATTTCAGCGTCGCCTCACAATTCTCTCAATGGAAGCGGGACTGTTTTTAACCGACTGCGTCAGAAGGTGTGAGAGGTGCCGTTAGATTCGTCTTGATTGTGGGAGTGACATAGGCTTTATAGGTACCATTATATGCTATAATGTAACATTTTAATCATAGTCATGAGTGGGGGGGGGTATTTTTTAAACATGATATTTATTATATAACTGGTTTATAAATAACGGCTTTTAAAGCTTGCATTTTTAACCGACTTCAAAAAAGGAGGAGGTTATACGTTCCACTGTATGTATTTTTTTTTTTTTTTTTTTTTTTTATGTATGTTCACCGATTACTCCGTCAATTGTGGACCGATTTTAAAAATTCTTTTTTGGTTTGATAGAGTATACTTCCGAGGTGGTCCCATTGTCAGCAAATCTGAATCTGATGAAGGGATCAGTGAGGAATTGAGGGAACTCCTCAAATATTGTATGCAAACATATAGCGATTTTAGTATTTTTAGTAACAAGTGTAGCATTTGCATTCAGAAAGTGTCACTTGGTGAAGCGGAACTGATGATGAAGACCACAGATGGCCACCGGAACTCCTCAACGGTACCGATTTCAAGGGTGGCGATAAGATATCTCGATTAAGATAGTTGAGCGACTACAACGAAGCACATTTAATTGTTTTAAAATGACTATGATTTTCCCGCGGCGTTGCTTGCGGCGAGCTTGAAATGTCTTAAAGTTTCATATATCAACTAAGAAGTGGGACTACATAAGCTTATTATGATCACTAAAAAGTGTAAAATAAAATAAATGTTTTAAAAAACAAAAAACCGCCTTCAAAAACGCAAAAAATAACTTCTACTACTAGGTACTTAGTAGTAGGTACCTATCCTATTAGGTTAGTTTAACTGAAGTCGGCGACCACAATATTTTCAACAAAAAGCCGACTTCAGTTGGACTAACCTAATAGGATAGGTACCTACTACTAAGTACCTAGTAGTAGAAGTTATTTTTTGCGTTTTTGAAGGCGGTTTTTTGTTTTTTAATATTACTTACAATATGTACAATTAAATCGCCTTTTATTTTTTTGCTATTGTCGTTAATTTTATTCTCAACTAGTTTCTGCCCGCGACTTCGTCCACGTAGATTTCAATTATCGGTATTTCCTCGGGAACTTTAAAATTTTTCGGGATGTGAAGTAGCCTATGTGTTAATCCAGGGTATCCAGCAGGCTAGCACATGGTTGTCCGCGACTTGTTTGTCGCTCGGATCTCCCTTTCTATCTAGTCTGTAACGATAGAGACGCACTGAGCGACAAGCGAGAAAATACAACTTGTGCTACCCGTGCAGGGGATGAAATTTGAAATGGAGATAGCTTTATCTCCATCCAGCCGTTGCAGCGTGAAAGAATAACAAACACACAAACTTTCGCATTTAAAATAGTAGTTGGAATGTTGGATTATTACTGTGTAGGCTTTGCCACTTAAAACCGCAACCCTCAAGGTTTATATAAATAACCGGCCTTGTCATGTTCGTAGCCTCTGCTTACCACTGTTTTAGGAGCATCAGATAACAATGTCAATGTTCAAGTCGGTAATATAAAACTGAATTTAGAAACAATTGCGAAGCAATGAGATGTAAAATTACGGAATACTAGAATTACCTTCGCAGGTATACATTTTTTATTAGTGGTGTCCTAAACGAGAAATAAAGGTTTTTGGTTTTCATGGACGCGTACATGCTGTTTCTGTAGGGGAAGCAGTATAGAAGCGAAAGATAATGTAATATTCAAGCGGTGGTTAATCATAATCAAGTGTGTCGAGTCGTACCTACTCACTAACTGATGTTTAAATAAATAAACTACTGTAATAATATTTTGAATACTAACACCACGTTTATTCAACAAAGAAATAATCGGGTACGTCTTACCTGTCCAGCGGTATCACAGATTTCTACGCAGATCGGTCTGTCGTCCACGTCAACTACAACTGAAAACAAAGAAAAAACAATATTAAAAAATATATTTTAACTTAGTAGGAGTAGCGTAGTACTTTGATGAGCAAGACAGACTAACACTAACAGTCCGCCGCCCGATTTTTGTCCATCAGTTAATCGTATTAGATCAGAGATGTATGTAACTTTCTCGTTCTTACAAATGGATGCGTCCCTCTCGGCCTGTCAGTCCGATTGTTAGTCGGGTGCCCATAAAGGTGCGCTTTCACGGGCAATTTTTTTGAGCTATATTTACCAGTCAGCTGTACGGACGTCTTATTTTATTACACACAATTAGAGAGACCACAAAATATATACTGTTGCCCGCTATAAATTGCCGTTAAAAGTTGCCCTTGTAATTTAAAGAGCCGAAAAAGGGAAATATTTAGCTGCAAGGAGTTATCATTTTACGATGCCAAGAAAGTTGTAAACCTTTGAATAGATAATTATAAAAAAATATAACAGAGTTAAAGGCAAAGTAAAAGAAAAACAGCCTAACAAAACTGCGTAACTTGAAGCATGACGGTGTTGGCATAACTCTTATTTAATCTGTGGTGTTGGTCCAAAGTTAAAGTGCAGAAACCAAATGAGGACATAGATTAAAAAATAATTGGTTACCAAATGGATTCATATTTGGAACGCTGAAGTACTTGGCTAAAGTAATATTATAATGCCGGTGTGCGAATGACACAACACCTGTGTTAACACAATAGACGCAAATCACGTTCCGTATTTGGCAAGTGTGCCGCAACTATTTTTTTAATATTACTTGCAATGTATAATCAAAACTATTGAGAAGGGTAAAAAGAGACATTTTGAGGCTTAAGGTTAAAAATAATAATGCCCCGAGACTTCGACGAGTTTTCGAAGCGTAAAAAAATTATCACTTGAAGTTAGGTTTCAGCAAAATGTTAAATTTGGTCAAATACTCATTAGAGAACGTTATGTACGTGTACAAATAATGTCAGCCTAAAAAAAATACCTGCTGTTCATTCAAAATACAGGGTGATAGGAAATTCGCCGTATTCCTTGAAAGGGGTTATTCTACAGCTCATTTGTAATGATTTAAGTTCAGTCAACCAGGGGTCAAAACTCATTGGTTTTCGAGTTATTCACGTTTTTAGATTTTTCTTAAAAATACCCGGCTTTCGACCTAAAACTTGTAATTGTGTAAAAACTTCGTCATTTAGAAATAAAAAAAAGCATTTTTCAAATAGCCAATGAACTACTGATTACGATAAATAAATAAAAAGTGCCAAAAAAATGCAAATTTTTGCAAATAAAAGGATTTGAAGTCGGAAGTACTAATAATTATTTTCCAAAATTTGAAACATTTTAAAGCATAACTAAAAAAAAACGTACAACACTTCGCGTACAAATTACAGGAATAGTTTGCTCAATTCATAAGCTTTCTAAAAAGGTACAATTTATGACATTTTTAAATTAATTTAAATTAAAAAAATTACAATGAATAAATAATAGCAGAACGAGTAGAAGACTTGGCTTAGCGTACTTCACTCTAAATGGGTTTGTTTGTGCCGTTTTAGGTTCTCCAAAGGCTTACTTTGTCTTCAGTTTCTTATCTCAACTTATCTTCTTGAGGTAGAAGGCACAGCGGATTGCCTTTGGTGACACAAACAAAGGGTCATTAGGTCAATTAATTTAATTAGTTTGTTTCAAAAATTCTAGTACGTGGGGTTTTTTGCCTTCTCCTTCTCCTTCGCTTGATTTTTTTGGGTTTTGACCTTTGGGAGCCCAAAAGTGCAGATTGTGGTAGTTTGTTATCCCGTCACGGTCGAAATACCAACGTCGTTACCCTAACCGCCGTTTACCTCACGTAAGCGTGTTTGGTTCATCGTACCGTCTTATTCGGGAAAGAGGATCAGTTCAACGCCGCCAAGCT
Organism: Acleris cristana; assembly: GCA_948252455.1. NCBI lineage: Eukaryota > Metazoa > Arthropoda > Insecta > Lepidoptera > Tortricidae > Acleris > Acleris cristana. The sequence goes on along the minus strand of OX411779.1, from coordinate 14,385,528 downwards.
GACGCTGGAAGACCTCGACATGATCCTGCTGAAGAAGAAGAAATCCTTCAGTGTTTCCGGGCAGACAGCACTACTTCGACGAGAATTGTCGCTAACCGGCTCGGGTCTCAGTGGAAGGTGTGGTTTACACTGCACTCAGCTCGGCAGTACCCGTATCATTACACTCCAGTACACGCTATTGAAGAGGGAGACCCAGCGAGAAGGATGGATTTCTGCCAATTTTTAATTATGCTGATATCGAAGATCTCGAGTGCTTGAAGAGAATTTTGTGGACAGATGAATCCAATTTCGACCGTGACGCGATAACAAACTACCACAATCTGCACTTTTGGGCTCCCAAAGGTCAAAACCCAAAAAAATCAAGCGAAGGAGAAGGAGAAGGCAAAAAACCCCACGTACTAGAATTTTTGAAACAAACTAATTAAATTAATTGACCTAATGACCCTTTGTTTGTGTCACCAAAGGCAATCCGCTGTGACTTCTACCTCAAGAAGATAAGTTGAGATAAGAAACTGAAGACAAAGTAAGCCTTTGGAGAACCTAAAACGGCACAAACAAACCCATTTAGAGTGAAGTACGCTAAGCCAAGTCTTCTACTCGTTCTGCTATTATTTATTCATTGTAATTTTTTTAATTTAAATTAATTTAAAAATGTCATAAATTGTACCTTTTTAGAAAGCTTATGAATTGAGCAAACTATTCCTGTAATTTGTACGCGAAGTGTTATACTCTTTTTTTTAGTTATGCTTTAAAATGTTTCAAATTTTGGAAAATAATTACTAGAACTTCCGACTTCAAATCCTTTTTGCTTTTTTTTGGCATTTTTTATTTATTTATCGTAATCAGTAGTTCATTGGGTATTTGAAAAATGCTTTTTTTTATTTCTAAATAACGAAGTTTTTACACAATTACAAGTTTTAGGTCGAAAGCCGGGTATTTTTAAGAAAAATCTAAAAACGTGAATAACTCGAAAACCAATGAGTATTGACCCCCGGTTGACTGGACTTAAATCATTACAAATGAGCTGTAGAATAATCCCTTTCAAGGAATACGGCTAATTTCCTATCACCCTGTATATAGCTAGGTACTACAATGTAATTTCTTTCTATTTTTGTTAGCAAACATATCGTTAGCAAGGTATTCAAACTAACGACCTCTCATCTACAGTATCAAGTCGCCTACCGAAGTAAAACCCTGAGTTAATCCTGCGTCATCCGCCAGGAGATTAGTCTGGGAGCTACGGGGGTTTCTTAGATACCGACTAAATGGACTCCATTGTCTTACTATAACACCGTAGAATGGCTTCAGACTGATGCGAAGTGAATGATTAGTCAAGCGGAAGTTAATAGCCTTCAATAACTAGCAGAACAGTTAAGCAGAACAGTTAGCTTCAATAGTATTTATTTTTATACTTAATTGGAATATTTTTCCTTATTTCTAGTTATTTTTAATTTATGCAACTGTAACTGACCATGCTGTGTACATATTGTTTTGGACTGTAATCTAGATTATAACGTCTATCTGTGTATTCTTCATTTTCTACTTTGATTGCTGTCTGTTTTATGTACCTAAATAAATAAATAACATAAAATGAAACTAAAAGGAGATTTTCAAATTCGTCGTTTTTATGCGCATATCTATCCATCTATATAAATGAAAATTAATGTTTGTATGATTGTCCTTTATGTGTTCCTAAACCAATGATCCGATTGTGATGAAAATTTGGTGTGATCTTAAGTGTATGCCCGCGAGAGTTCTTTGACCAAAAAATCTATGGATTTTTTTTTTTTTTTACATTACGTGGCATTGCAACGCATGCCGGGTGCTTGCAGATAGTCTATCTATACATATACCTTGAAAAAAACATTGTATGTATGTTCCCTATGAACTTAGAAACTGCAGATTTTGATGATATTTTCAGACAATCTACAGATAAGAATAAGACCAGCGGATGTTCCTGTAAAGTTTGGTAGCGTTTGGATCAAAAGTATTTTGTTTTTGTTTTTTGGTGCTACCCGTGCGAAGCCGGGGCGGGTCGCTTAGTAGCTAGTGATTAGTATATGGCGACTACCTAATATGTAGTTTTTGGAATAGTTGGGGGGTGTGACCACCCACCCCCCCACACCACGTAACGCCTAATCAATCTAATATATACCCTGTCTCTATTGATCATCTTAAAAAACTTAAAATATGCTTTCAAAGATTTCATAATACAACGTAAAACATTGAAACTCATCATATTATAGTGTTGCTACTTAATTCTCACAATGGAGTCGGTCGCGGTGAACAATTGCGCTGGTCACACCGGTTTTATGACAACGCGCAGGATGTCCGAATGGCTGCTTGCCGTATCCGGGGCACGGATCGTATTATACAACTGGATAAAAGACCTCGTACGGTACTTGTAACTTGTAACTTACACCCGTAGAAAATTGTACCAACCCTACGTCATTGATTTTTAGAATGATTCATAGTTGTTGAACCATAGTGGCTTCAGGCAGGGGTAAAAGTTTTTATCTATACCTATTGGCGATATTTGTAACTGACTATATACTAACAGATTTCGTAGGTACTTCGCTCTATTCTACTGTTAAACCTTATTGCTTTTGTTATTGTTATAGTATTGGTTTGAACTTGGCCGCCATTACAGTCAAGTAAATTAGAGCTATCATAATTTTTCTTTTTTAAATTCTAACTTTATTTGCCAAAACGAATTAACGGTACTGTTTACAGGATACATTAAAACTGTGAGACTGTGACCTCCACACTAGGCTGGGCATGTCTTGGAGGGCCGATGTCATCCATTTACAAATAACATATCTATACCCAAATTCGCGCTGTACCTCCGTCGTTAAAAGTCAAAAGCAATATGGTTTCACCGAATAGAACAGAGCTCAAGTTCTAGTTCTTGAGGACACCAATGACTGATAGATATCAATACAAATTAAGTGTAACTGATTCAAGGGGTCAACCGTTAGCCTTCACAGATCAATTAATTCATTGCCACTACTGAAAAAAAACCGGTCAAGTGCGCCCCGGGAATTCTCTACCGCCGCATATAGTAGGGTGACGGCACCAATGATCGACACTTTTAGCTGACAGGCACCAGTAATGGACACTTCACTCTTAATTCAAATTTCATACGGTGCTAAATTGATCGTTGCAAAACAAATGAATAACTCTTATCTTCTGTAAAATAAGAATCTAGTATCTATCATTGGTCCTTGTCCATTACTGGTTCCGTCACCCTAGGTACCTAAGTATTATCATATTCCGATTTGAATTCGATTTCGAATCGAATCAGCACGAGCCCAATTCTCGCTTGACCATTTTTTAGTACCTAAGTATGTTTTTCTTCAACGTTCGTACTATAATCATAACAAATTTGACGCTTGTATGTTTGACCGTTTTTACAATACAACTAAAATAAAAATACGTAAAAAAAAAGTTTCATGTATGAGGAACCCCTTAATTTATTTTTTATTATTATGTGTTAGTAAATCCGCTCCGTTCAAAAGATACAGTAGGGGCTAGACAAGATGCACTACGCTAACTATCGTTTCTAATCGCTTCGTTTTTAAACCAATCACGTCACTGGTAGATCACGTGACTTTTCGTATCACGTCATCTACAAGTGATGCGATTGGTTTAAAAACGTAACGAATAGAAACGCTGGTTAGCGTAATGCATCTTGTCTAGCCCCTCAGCTCTTTTAGTTAGGACGGACGGACGGACGAACGGACAGCACAGGCATATTAATAAGGTCCCGTTGGTGTACGGAACCCTAAAACCTTATCATAAAATCATTCCTAACCAAGGCCCGTATTATGGTCGCCGTTATCGCGATGGATAAAGCATCCGTCACTCTCGCACTTACATACTGGTCAGAAAGTGACAGATGCTTTATCCACACGATAAACACGACCATAATAGACCCGCAGGACAAGAAAAACATCGTATAAGTGTTCTTAGATATTAATCACTTAAGTGCACTACTTAGTCATATTCTTAGACATGGTATGGACGTTTTATAAAAGGAAGTGACACTGAATCATCGGCTAGCCGACAATCTTTACTTACAAATTGGAAATATATATGTAGATAGGAATACGCAAAGGTTGGCAATAAGGAAAATATGACTGAGGCGTTTGTAAGTTACTTAACGAACTTAAATATTGAAGTAGGAAATAAATAACACTGTTTTGCTGCGGTAGGTCTTTAATTTAGTTTTAGTTGTAAGTACAAAAAGTTCTTAAGGATCAAAAATATCCCTATATTATACAGGGTGTTAGGCAGAAGGTTGGACAAACTTCAGGGACTAACTCTGTAGGTCATACTCATCAACTTTTATTATGGGACCAACATCCAAATCGCGAAAAAAAAACAGCTGTTCCATACAAACTTTGAGAGGTAAACAGCCGAAATAAAAACTGTATAAAAAGAGCCGTCTAGTATCACAAGAACCAATCAAGTCTACTTACAATTTTATTAGTCGTAATAGTTTTCCTTTTACCTAAGTTCGTTACATGTGCTTTCATGTAAGATATTTTTCAAGTTTTTATTACCTACTTGTAGTTGTAGTACAGCCGTATGACATATAATTGCAGCATAAAAAAACGTTGCTTTTAATGTATGATTGAGAGATTTTATTTTACAACTTTGTCGGCGTAATTGAAATTTAATATAAGTATGCCAAATTACAGCTTTGTAGTACCAAGATCCTCTGAGCTAGACAGCAGACAGACGGACAGACGGACATGGCGAAAGTATAAGGATTTTCCTGTTTGACTTCAGTCAGAACCCTAAAAAAATGCCTACTGAAAAAAAAAACAATTACCAAACCAAAACTATCAACCAATTTGAATGTTCAGTATAGGGATATATCGATAAAGATACAAAACATTTTTGCATTTTGTTAAGTTATGAACAGTGAGTCACCGAGCTTGTAAGCCTTGCAACCATGACCGACAACGGCCAAGGCGATTTGAAATAGGAATAGAAAAAAAAAACGAGTTTCGTTTCCTCGACTGCCAGTGTTTTAGTAATTATACTAAATCGCGTACTTTGATTATTTCAATATTGTTTCTAGGCGGTTTTGGTTTAAAATCGTGTTCGCATGTTTGAATAATAATTACAACATGTACCAAGAAATGCTTTTAAATCTGGCAAGTACGTTAACATGGCGATTAAATAAACGTGCAAGCAAGTATAATAATTGCACGAAGGCTTAAACATGCTTAAACCAAAGAAAGGCAGCGCTCGTAAGAAATGAATTTCACAAACTAAATGGTTGTGGTCACTTGCTTCATAAGTAAAAACGTAAGTACCTTGAGAAAGTACTCGTAAGTGAACTGATCTAATCTAGTAAACTTGTAAGTTTATAAAAATGTACAAACATCAATAGGTACTTATAACAAAAAAAAACTTGATGAACAGTTGAACACCCCCGAAAAATAACAGATACTAAAATTCAATACCTAGTACTAATTATTTCAGGAAATATAAGGCAGGGACACGTAACTCCAGCAAAAATTACACTTTACGAGTTTAATATTTCTTAGGTATACCGTCCCCATAATCGAAAAATTGATAATAAAATGTACATAATGATTTTTTAAGAGCTTTCTAATGATACCTCACTCGATGTTTTAATATATGTATAGGTACAAGAACCTGATTTTTTTTTAAGCTTTGAATTGCAGTTTTGTCGGCGTAATTAAAATGTATAACTATGCCAAATTACAACTTTGTTCTATTAAGAGTCTCGGTGCTAGACCACGGATGTCACGGACATGGCGAAACTAAATGGTCCGTTGTTTGACTGCGGGACCCTAAAAACTAAGGAGAAGATTGTTACCTACACATTTTCCATCAATGTTAACATACAATACAGTAATCTACCGTTCTGTGTACACTCAATGCTAGTACGTAAAGGCTCATATACTTTTGCTTTTACTAAAGAGATTACCTTCTGTGAGGCTTCGTAAGTCCCTCGCTTCCTTCTTTGAGAGAGAAATATCTTTGTTTAAGCAAGTAGGTATGTAGGTATACCTTCAGTAATAAAGGTCGGTAAAAAGGAAATAACCACTTATTGCTATTATTCTAATAATAGTAATAATAGTTCCATACGTCGTTATCATTAACACCGTCGTTAACCTTTCAGTACCTATGTCGTAATGTGCTAAGTATGAATAAAAATCAAATGGTGTACTTATCTACTTAAATTGTATCCCAATTGACACTCGACAGAATTTTTACTTTTTTTTAATCTTTAGAAGTAGCTGGACCATTTTTAAGGTTCCGTACCTCAAAAGGAAAAAACGGAACCCTTATAAGATCACTTTATTGTCCGTCTGTTCGTCTGTCCGTCTGTCCGTCTGTCTGTCTGTCAAGACCCTTTATCTCGGGAACGCGTGAAGGTATCAAGTTGACATTCAAACCATTATAGGTACTCCGGTGTACAGTCCCTTGAAGCTGTGAAAAAATCAAACTTCTACATTTACGTAAAACAAAGATACGGGCCTTTATGTCGCCAAAAACGTGTATTTCGACACTCTCGAGGGTATCAAAATGTATAGGGTGTTTCCCACTGACCTAGAACTATGAAATTTGGCAAGTAGCACCAACTTTTTACTACAAGTATCTCATCAAGGAAAAAATCTGAAATCTCTACTTTTTTAGTTAAATCATAAAAAAAACAACGCAAGGAATGGCGGTACAAACTTTGAATTGAGTAAACCGTGTCATGTGCGGAACCCTCGGTGGGCGAGTCTGACTTGCACTTGTCCGGTTTTTTAGTAATTACCATCTACTCGATCAAATATAAGTTTTAATAATTCATTACATTAATCTGCACAAACCGCGCAAAAAAAAAGTTGGTCGGTACTTTTGACTTTTTGACAGATTTATAAAGAAAACTTACAGCGTACGAAAAAAATTAGCACTGTCAAAATAAAAAGGCACAATTATGGAAAAATTGCAAAGAAACCTCCCAGACGGCTTCAAAAGAAATCTATAAAGCGGGACCAAACATAACCTATAAAAGTAGGGCTAGTTAAGCCTTTTCATTATACTTTGCCCTGTATTCAGGCAACCTTTAGTCGCGTCTTGTTGGCGCCGGCCACGTCTAACGAAGCCCTAATTCCGTGACCTATTACAGAAAGTAGGTAAACGTTGCAAATTAGACGTATTTATGGGAAAGTAACAACCTGTATTTTTGCAAATACGGATAAAGAGATACTTACCATTATTTTAATACTTATCAACATAAACTAATTTATGCATAGGGTTACCTACTACATATTTAAGTTTTACATTCCAAATTTATTGTTATTTTTTAAATGGGCGCCTCAGGGTGCTCGCTCACAGAATATACCTAAATATTGATTTTATATAACGTATGGAAAATTATTAGTACCGACTTACCTGTTTACATACAAATAGATTGACGGGAAAAAAATAGTCAACCTAACGTTTGCATATTCTATAGAATTCAAACTTTCGATTGGTATGTAATTTGTCTATTAAACAAGCACTTGCATTTTTTTAAAACCAAGTAAATTTTTAAATTTTAATTAATTATATACTGGACTGAAATTTTTCAGCCTACCTATTCGCCATATATTACGTAGCATATAAATTTGATATAAGTAAAATACTTTTTATCGAATCAACCACCCGGTGCAAATTGTCTCCTACTAAAATAAAGCCTAAGAATATTACAGGATATTACAAGATGCTTATTTAGATGACTGAATATAACTATTGTACCTATAAACGGAATAACGTTTTTGCATTTCCGCGAAAATTATTTTACCGGACGAATGTTTATTTACAAGAGTAAGGCAGATTAGAATTCAAAGACAATCTTGGTAAAGTCTGTTTGTTCTGTAAAATATGGGGATGTTTTTGTTTATATTATACCCTAGAGATTCATGGAAGCTTTCTTCCGAGATACATATAGAATTATGAGAACCTTTCTGCCAGCGACGCGAGTGAATCCTAAACAAACTGAAAGACGAATTTATAATGTTAATGTACTTGTAATACCAAAATAAGATAACTCAATCTTACTACGTCAATGTGAGATAACTCTCTTTCTTTGGTTTATTTAATTAACTTTCCGATTAACAAAACGCTGTTAATCTTACATTATGCCCCGCTTGTTCCATAAACTTATTTTTAACTAAAAAAACGGCTTATTATAAAATCTACAATGCGTGACGCTTAGTAATATTTTCAGAATTCACCTCGCAACGGTAAAAAATAATTTACCGCTTCGGAACACTTCAAAATTACTATCCGATTGGTAATCGATGCGATTATAAGGGATCGATGGATCGAGATCTTGTTTCATCCAGCCAGAAATTGCGTCGCAGAGATCACAAGATAACGTAAGATGAATGCGTAAGAGATTCAATATTTTATAACAGATTTTAATGAGCGGTTTCGAATATTTATCTCAATGAAATACATGTGAAAGTACTTTTGAAGTTCTTTTAAGGTATTTTTATTTAGTTCAGGATTGGCATAGGTACGTAATAATTCCAGTGCAGAGCTATGTAAATGTAACTGATATAAATGTCCCTTTCACTGCATATAACTTAGCAGGTCAACTGACTCTTGACCCAACACAATTAATTCCGAATTATTAGTTATTCCAAAAGTCATCTAACTATATTATTAGATAACATAATCGTTATGATAGTGTCGTTTTTTACACACGTCACACTTCTACATGCACATACATACATACCTTCATGACTGTCTCCCAATGGGGTATACTATACAGTGACTAACTATGGTACGCCAGGTGCACCGGTCTAAGCATACAACTTTCGCTTCCTCTACATGCATCAACCTCTTCATGCTCGTACGTCGGTTTCGGGTGCTTTTGATTTGGCCCTTATTCAGCGATAGCTTTGGCATATATCACGAATCAGATCACTGTATGGGCTTCTAGAGCGTCCCCTACCGATATATCCACTGACGTCACACTTATGTATTTTAAATTTGGATGGCGGCAGAGTAGCCGAAGTAGGCTTCAAAATACCCACACAAAGTCCTTCCTTTTAATCCCACTGCCCACCTAAGGCACTTGTCCCACCGCCGACGATGAGCAGAAGCTAGTAGAGCATGGTAGACCCAGCGATCAACAACTATACGTGTCTCTTTTATTGGCATAGGGTCTATATTTTTTGTTTCGATGAACTAGTGGAGAGAGTTCTCGCCGGCAGTGTGAAAAGCCAGCGATCAACTATTATAGTAGGAGATACGAATAGGAGACGATTTGCACCGGGCTGCTTATTCGATCAAAAGTATTTTATATCAAATTTGATACGCTCAATAATATGTGGCGAATAGGTTGGCTGAAAAATTTCAGTCCAGTATATAATTAATTAAAAAATTAAAAATTAACTTTGGCTTAAAAAAATGCAATTGCTTGTTTAATAGACAAATTACATACCAATCGAAAGTATGAAGCCTATAGAATTTGCAAACGTTAGGTTGACTATTTTTTTCCCGTCAAACTATTGGATAGGCAGGTATAAACAGGTAAGTCGGTACTAATAATTTGCACCAAACCTAACGTTTGCATATCGTATAGGCTTCATACTTTCGATTAGTATGTAATTTGTCTATTTTTAATATTTTTTTTAATGATATAATTACTGGACTGAAATTTTTCACACAACCTATTCGCCATATTATTCAGCGTATCAAATTTGATATAAAATACTTTTGATCGAATAAGTAGCCCGGTGCAAATCGTCTCCTATTCGGATCTTAGACCATTAATATTTGTGTCTCCTTTATTGACACGGCATCTATATCTTTTGTTCGTTTCTTGTGTGAGATAGTAGTTGATAGTTAATCGCTTCCTGTGGGACAAGTGCCATAGGCTTCCAAATAGCCACACAAAGTCCTTCGTTTTAATCCCACTCTGCGCTCGTAACGCGTGTGGTCTCCGCGGACCGTGATTGTCTGTACCCTTACCATGAGTTACAATTGACGTACTCGCTAGCGAGTCGAATGCTCTGTCGCTCGCAGACCTCGCAGTATTCTTATAGAGTGCGAGGGACAGAGCATTCGACTCTCTAGCGAGTACGGTAATTGTAACTCATGGTAGGGGTACTGGACGAATCGCAGCAGTCGTCCGCTGACCCTTGACTCGCCGGTAATTACTCTCTCGCTTTGTTCTCGAATGATATTTATAGCGAGTGTAATAAGGATAGGAATAATGGTGGCATGGACAAAGTGCATCTACAGTGATACGTTGTAAAAAACCTAGTCTAGTCACGCTGCATCCGTTTTCGACATTATTCTAGGTTTTAGGGTTGTCTATCGTTTCGCCAAACGTTTCCCAAATTGATTAATTTCCCGACTGTTTCATTTGGGCGAATGCTTTTTTTTCTAAAACTGTAAATGGGTATTTCAGGATTTTTTTTAAAACTATCCTAACCTATAGGGTTCTACACGATGGTCCTGAAATAAATCCTGAAACATTTACAGTTTTGGAAAAAGCATTTGCCCAAATGAAACAGTTGGGAAATGAATCAGTTTGGGAAACGTTGTTTGGCGAAATGAAAGGACACCAGGTTTTAGATATTAAGAAGTCCAAAATTAAAACATTCACGTAGAGAGATGTTGTCAACGCAACATCATGTTATACTTAAGTAAGAGTATGATCGGGCCTCTATTCCTCTTTATAGGGTTCCGTAGTAAGTAAACAAGAAACCCGTATAGTTTCGCCATGTCCGTCTGGTCTGTCTGTCTGTCCGCGCTTAAACTCAGACACTTGCTTGGTACCTACTACAAATTGTAATGTGGCATTGTTATACATTAAAATTACGCCGACAAAGTTTTAAAATAAAATCTTAAAACAATTATTTTTCCGGGGTCGTCCTATACAAGTAAAGCAAAGGTAAGGTTAAAAAGTCTCAATCAGGAACAGTGAGATAGATTTAAACTATGCCTTTGGAATTATGCTTCTCGCTCACCATCTCACTAACTCTCTTACGCGATATAACTTGATTTTACAATAACCCGAAAGATTTTGTAAGCTTGCAATGTAACACACACAAACAATGCGTACGAACAAATAATAAAAACAAACAAAAGCGCAATAACCGCTCCATACGTGCAAGCTCTTAGAAAATTGCACAGCTGTATTACAAACCGCAACTGACTTAAAAGACTGTGAGATATGAGCAAAGGCTTCCTATAATAGGCAGTACACTCATATCTGGCCAGAATGCCCTTCTTAGAAAAAAGGGCGCTTGTCTCATGGAACCTCGTCTGTATTAATGACCTTATTTCTTAGGATGGGAGGTTAAATTTACTTTGACCATCAAAAGGCGCATGCGTCCTTTTTATTTAGGAAGACAGTAGGGCTGGCTAGGGCTGGCAACCACCTACGACGCCGCGCCTTTTAAAGGCAATCGCTATGTTGGTAGTTTTGCGCCGGCCGGCGCCTGCGCATAGCTGGCGCGAGAGATAAACGAGGGCGATTTAAATATAGATATCAATTAATAATGTTTATTATACAACATAAACAAACATGAAAAATACTCGTACTCCTTATCATCATTATGTAGGTATTTATTTATTCATTCATATATGTGAAGAATATCATTAAGTTTTTATCAATTGGGTTTATTCTCATTATTTCAGCCAAAGCGCTGGACATGGCTCTCCAACTCTCTCTCGCTCTGGTCTCGCCACTGGCATTCATTGGTTTTTCGAAATTTGTACCAGATCCTCAGTCTTTGGTCCTTGTGGGAGGCATCTGGCCTACGAACATTTCACACCTTAAAAAATAAAACTTGGTATAAGTTAGTACTCAGTACTTATTTCACTACTGTCTTGTCAGCGTCTTCAGTGCGACACGGGATTCCCAGAGGCTATTTTTGAAATAATTCTTGTTTTGTGTTATAGTGATGTTTTTTATTGATTAAAATAAATCATTATTTCCGTTCACATCAACCTAGGCCCCTATCTCTATTGTACGGGGTAAAACAATATTACTTTTGACGTGTTATCGTATTGTCGAAGTTACAAAACATTTACTTACTTACTTGACAGTAATGGCGGCGGCCGAGACGATAACCTAACCTAACCTAACCTAACCTAACCTGTTTCATGATGGGAAGAACGTCTCACCATTAAAATCTCTGTCATACTCTGTTTAAAGCCCGATTTACATTGGTCAAGGCCACTGTCCTACCTACAGTGCCAAGGACAGTGGAGTGGACAAATAGAAAGCGATTCTATTCGGATCCACTGGCATGGCAAGGCCACTTGACTCGTAACTTTCCGATCGGTTTACACTACTGTACTGTCCACTGTCACTTGTCCACTGTCCACTGTCCTTGACCGATGTAAATCGGGCTTAATGATCGTTTTAGTTTACCTACGACAATTGGACAAAATGGCCGATTTGTTGTGAACTAACTTGGAACACGTTAAACAACTTACAATGTAAGACCAGCGTATTAGGAAACCCGTTGTTACATTAATCAGGACGCAAATTAGCTAAGCGGTAGGTTAGCTCAAATGTTCTGTTAGTTTTGTGAACGACATACTTACTACGAATTTATAAATTAGCAGTAAGTAAATTAGACAGTTTTAATTAGGATTAGGAATTACAATAAGAAGTCGTCAATGTATACCTAAGCTTCCTAGTCAGACCTAACCAAGATGTAAATGCTGCTAACGTTTTTTGTTTTCTATCGACTCTAAATGTGGATAAGGGTTCTGTAGCCAACAAGGAACTCTTACAGTTCCACCATGTACGTCTGTCCGTCTGTCCATGTACTACAAAGCAAAGCTGTAACTTAGAATATGGCGTTAAAGTTGAGAAATTAAAATCATAAAAAAAAAATTTCGCTTACCTTCCATACAATAAAAGTAAGGCCTGGTTCCCACTATGCCGGATCCGGTAAGGGTAGTGGCTGTACAATTTATATGAAGCTGTTCACATTCTGCCGTGTGAACAGCGTCATAAGCCACTAGCCTTACCGGCATCCGGCAAATTCGCCGGTCCGGCATAGTGGGAACGGGGCCTAAAGGTTTTTTTTACATTATTACATCGAGTGAGCTATCATTGGATAGCGGCTTCGGAACAGAACAGAACCCCTGAGCATGGTCCGACTTGCTCTTGCCCGGTTTTTAGAGCTTGCTTTTTGCTAGTTATCACTCTATAACTTGTAAATCTAGCTCATCCGGCTAGTTATTAGTGTCCATATTCGCTGCCATACATGACCGTCCGATAAATCTACAATTCAATGCATATTGTAACACTCCCG